>CM045456.1:33925541-35313237 GCA_024666655.1 Dascyllus trimaculatus
CTAGGGCTTGGCAAAGACTCAGCAGCTTTTCAGTGTGTGTGTGTGTGTGTTGCTTCTGGTATCCAGTGGCAACCTTTCAAGTCAAATCCCTGTTTCTATGAAAGGCAGAGAAAATAATCTTTCCCAACACCTTTGTCAGTTTGATTTGACTTTCTGTAGTTGACCTTCTGACCCGTAGTTAAATTGGAAATTCGGGCAGCTCGAGGGTTCATATTTTTCACTTTGCAAAATAAGCATTGATGTCAGAAAAACAGCTTTTAAGAGAAAATGTACTTTAATTCTGTTTACTGAGCTTTTCATTTTCTACAACACCAGCATCCACCTGCATAGTCTCAAAAAACAATGAGATGGTGACATGCACAGATGCAGTGGGTCCATGCTCTTCCTTTTTAGTAATAAGTTTGGTTGTGTGAACTCCAACTACAGCACTTGATCATAGGCCTTCAGTTTAATGAGGCTATTACAAGTGAATTTCTGCACTCGCACAAGATACCTGAGGACATATCCAGGTTACTGGGCTTTCTGAATTGTGGATTGTTATTAGCCCTGGCAGGCGTTGTAGACAGAGGTGGTACAGGAAGCAAGTAGACTGCCCGAATACAGGTCCAGTCTACTTGCCAGGCTTCAGAAACAACCACACAAAGCGCCACTGTCTTTCTCACAAATGCCAGATCCATGAAATCCAACAAAGTGAGCAAAATAAAATTACAAATCTCCATGAAGAAACTCGCACATGACTGTTGCATTCTGCATATAACTAAAATTACAAACTAATGTGGGTCTCCCAGTCATCCCCAATGTAGCCATGGAGCTAGCAGGACACACAACACTTCACGGGGAGAGAAACAAAGACACAGGTAAAGGAAAGGAGGGGGGATTAACCTTTTACATCCACAACAACTGATGCACTAATGCCAAAATCACAGACAGCCACTTTTCTTGTAATTTGGAGTACCAGATAGGTAAATGCCGGCCCATTTCCTTTCCACGTGAGTTTACTGTTATTATAGCCACAGCTGCTTACATTGCCCTAGGTTACCTACATGCACCATAACCTCTCACCAGGGCACATATCCAGAGGCAGCTTATATCATGTTTAGTCCTGATGGCCATTTGTACATTGGTAGAATGTCTTACAATTAGGCGGGACAAGACCATGAAGAATAAAAACAATTTAAAAAATAAATATACAAATCAAGAGACAATCAATGTAAGAATTGCAGTACAACAGCAGGCTTCTGAATCAGCTGGAATGACTTATATGTGTAATCTCCCATACATACCATTATAATAGTCCAGCAGGATAAAACTGTAGAGTCTTTTTTGTTGACAAACTCCACATGAGCCCTAAATCTGAGTGACAGTCTCTTGTCTGCTAGCTCAGAGTAAGTCCTGCAGATGTTTTATTTTGTGGCCAGTTTCATTCTATGAGTCTTTTTATATAAAATTTCTGCTTGCTGGGGGAGCTGTAAAACATTTTGTGATATCCAGACACTGATATCTAAAATGCATCTGAAAAGCACATCAGGGTGTCCTGCATCTTCACGAGACACAGTCACACAAAACGTTGTGTGTCATCAGCATAACCGTCTCTTGTATGACCAAGGGGCAAAATTAATAGACTAAAAAGAAATTAATTTGTTTAAGGAGGCTTTCAGTCACCAGATTTAAACCCTGAAATAGACCATCACTCAAGTTATTCTTAGACTCAGGGTTATATTGGCCTCTCACTCGTGTGCATTCACATGTCAGGCAGCATTGTTCTACTGCTACTGTGTATCTCAGTGAGACCTGCTTCTGCGTCTGTCAGTGATTCAGCTGAAACATCCCGTGGCCTCATAAACCCTGCGGCCAGCCATCAAAACAGCAGGGCATAGTGCAAACAGTCAGCACTGAAGTGAATCCTGTAGAGTACCTCAGGTTGTCACGGACTGTGTCAGGACGACTTAATTGTACTTGTGTATACCACCTAAACCTGCTTCTTGACTGGTGCTCACTGATGTCGTTTCTCGACTCATTCAAGCTACTTTCTAATGCTTGAAGTCGTGTGCACATACACAACATTTGGGAAAACTTTTAATTTTGTGCTGCACACACCTGGAATATTTGAAAAAACATTAAAGCTTAACCCTCGTAATGTCCTCCCGATCGCCATACACCTTTTGTCCTCTGGGGTCAAAATGACCCCACCTGGTTTGACTGTTATTTAAAGCATATAGTATAAATACAAGTTAATAAATTCATTAAAACACCCATAATTCAATCAAATTATCTCTTGTTTATTATAATCATGATGAGCACAGTATCAAACAATCCCCATTATTTTAGACCATTTGATGAATAAAAACATATTTTGACGGCAAAAGATTTCATTGGGGTCAGAAATGACCCCAGGACAACATGAGGACTAACTCTAAGTCAACCTGAAAATTAATTGTCGAAATTTAAATAAAAGTTGAATGAATGAATGATAGAACCTAACAGGAAGAGAAAGTGTTTGTCTCATGATGTACTGTGCAAATGTTTTAGGAATTAAAAGTAAAGTGAGGACGCCATGGATAGTTTTCATCCATTAACGTCTTTATTAGTGCAGTGAAAAGAAAAATCCAAAATCAGTTCATGGTGGGAGCTACATAGTAAGGGGTTAATCAGCTGTGTTCACTGTCATCAAAAAAGGATTTTGCTTTTTTTCTTGAACCTCTCTTATTTTTCTATAATTGGAAGCTCTCTCTAAATAAGCAACAGCACAATTGCTGTATCTTAGAACAGAGACAGCCTCTTGGTGTCACACCATCTGTTGCAGGACTCCTTGTTTTTCTTGTCTGGCTGGATGTTTGGGCTCGTAGTCCTGCTGCGGAATGAATTCAGGATGATCAGATGACTTCCTAATGAAAATGCATGTTGAAGGAGAGTTACAATTTTTGCACTGTACTGTACTTATATGTACTGCTTTGTCAGCAGTTACAGCTGTGCAATTCATCTTCCATTCTTGTTTTTTAAAGATATATTTTCAGCCTTTTATGGATAGGACAGTGGATAGAGTGGGGAAGGACATGCGGTAAACACCCAAGGTCGGAATCGATTCCAGGACAGCCGCTACGCCTCTGCACTTGGGTCACACAACGTAACCATTAGGCTATCAGGGAGCCCCACATCTCAAATTCTAATGATTATAATGGTGCAAGTTTTGTCACAAAAGTGTCCTGCCAAAAGTTCAGCCATTCAGATCCTCATATATTTGTACTCCAAACAAATGAACTCCCTTGACTACACAAAGACAGACTTTATTTAGCTGATTACGTGACTTGTAACACTATTTGCCTGCAGTATTGACTGTTAAAGCACATGTATACCTGTGCAAACAACAACCTGGCATTTCACAATTGTGATTCATTTAGATACTTTTCTAAAAAGAGATCCAATACCCATTGAAATGAAAAGATTTTCCCCCTGTTGATCAGCATAAAAAAGCCACATTAAATCTATATAAATTCAGCATTGCAACTTCAGAGCCTTGTGTTAATGCAGCCATTTCTAAACTGGACATCTCATTAAAGTTTGTCTCAAAAACAAAACGTTAATCGTGCAGAAAAAAACTCTTATAATGCCAAAGGAAAAAGATGAAAAGTTGATTTAACAGCACCACAAATACTGTGTATAAAACTTGCAGTATGTGTATTACATATAAAGACACATGACTAATAGAAACTTAACTTATACTGTATAGACCTCCTTAATTACCTTCATGTTCCAGTGATGTATAAAGGTATTCATCCTTGATAGATCATTCAGCAGTGTCACACTCAATGCTCAAGAATTAAATTATTTTTTCTGAACATTTTAAAAATGAATTTGAATTTATGCAGTAAAAATATGCAACACACTCATCACCCTGTATTATGTAAATATTAATCATTATTGTTAGTGAGGAAACTCTTAGTTTCCTGTCTTTTTATGGGGGCAATAGAAGCATCACCCAGTCAGTGCTGTGGTTCAGACAGTTTTTTAATGTAGATGTGCACAAATCCATGTACATTTAATTTTCTTTTCAGAGTATATGACCTTTCCTAAAAGCATTTATTTGACATATACCATTAAATAGTTAGTTTAAATGTGATAAGCCTGAAACAGTTAATTAGTAACCCTAAAAATGAATAAATAAGATAAAATCCTGGAGTCGAGCAGGTTTATTCAAACAAAGTGGTCTATATTTGTTCAAACCATACCTGTATGGTATGTGGTGCTTAAAGGAGTCAAACCAGGAGAAGTCAGATTTTAAAAAACAAACAAACTTTTTATGAAAAAAAGATCGTATATTTACAGTATTTGTACATAGCACAATATTTACAACAAACCTAACCCAGCATGGAGGTGGAATGGCAGTTCAGATACATCTACCAGACAACAGGTGGTGCTACACAGCAGCTTACTGCAGCCAGACAAACTCAACAGCAGCTGACTCCCTTCTTTTTCTTTTAGAAAGCAAACTTAGTGTTTATATTTTGTCTGTGTGCTCATTCAGACTTTTCATATCTTGTAACCTTGACTAGATTACTATTAACTATGATAGACCACTGTTTGATACAGGGTGTGTATCAGAGGGATGAATATGCACCTTCTACGACATGCATTCATCCATTTTCAAACAGGAATATTTTTCATGTTCCACAAAACCATCACTCTGCCACCTCATTGTACAATATACTATGCTGTCAATATGACTTCCATGTTCTCACGATCTGCCTTTCAAAATGTCTCAATTCCTCCTTGTCACCGGGTCCTTTTATTTCTGCCCAATGCATAAAGGCATTCTAAGAAGAATGTATTAGCAGCACAGGTGTAATTATTGATAAGTTGCACAGAATGGCAGCTCATGTACTTCTCATTCATTTCTCTATTAAGCTTTAGACTGTGTGCAAGTTGCACACTTCAGTGGTGTGGCAGGAGCAGCCTCCTTGTAAATATCTCAAGTCACTTCAGGTTGACCTGGTTTTAAGATGCGTGCAGCCGGTTGGTGAGGCTTCGCTGGCTGAGTCTGTGAGCCTTGGAGACACTCATGCTCTGGGCCTTGACCCCATTTTCTTGAGCAAATTCCTTCTCCTCCTCCTCCTCCTCCTCCTCTTCCTCTTCCTCCCCCTGGTCTCTCAAGCTGCACTGTGTCTCATATCCAACAGTTCTCTGCTCCCTGGTTAACATGAGGACCATCTCTGCATCCACAGGCTGACTGGAGAGAAAGGGGTAACACATCGTCTCAACCAGCCCAATGACTGTCCCCAGTACTGCAAACAAAGAGCCCACCAAGTAGACCTTCAGCAGACCTCGGCTGGGTTTCTGACTTAGCATTTCTTTGGCAAATGGGATCAGCTCCTGAATGCTTTCCATTTCCACCATGTCTGCTTCAGCTGAGACACAAGATGTTGTGTGTAGACCTGTAAAAATAAGGTAATTGGTAATTTACACAATCTGAGGCATTATTTATTAATTCATTTCATTTTCTTTCAGATTTCTGTTTTATTTACACTAAATCTCTTTCTTTGTGGAGCTCAAAATAAGTACATGTTAGAATCTGAGATTACAAATCTTCAAATGCTATCTTTATTTGTCTGTATTAGTAAATGCACAGCCATAACTATGGAAAAGGGTATTTCAAAAAGTTCCCAACCTCCCCCAAAAAAACACCACAAGAGAAAGATTGCTGTTGCTTTATTTTTGTTCTTTAACTTGAATGCACTCAGTCCACTAATGTTCATATTTTCTTTTCCCTTCACAGAAGAAGGTCACTTCTTGAGCCTCCAGATGCTCCTCAACAGCATTAATGACTTCATTATATTTCTGAATATAGTGACCACACAAGTGGGATTTCAGTTTGGAAACAGACAGAAGTCAGACGGTACAGGTCAGGTGATTAAGGTTCATGGAGCAACAGTTCAAAGCTACATTTGGCTGCTTCTGCCTCCTGTGCTGTGTGGATGGATGCTCTGTCCTGGAGCAACAGCAGCCAGCTCAAAGCTTTCCTCTCCTGTTTTCTTTGATTACTTCGAACATTTAAGCTTTTGTGGACACTGACATAAAGCTTTATATTATAAAGTTATGCCCCAAAATGGGAATTACACCCCTTGTATTCGGGTGAGGCTGAGAACTTTTCGAAGCACACTGAAGCTTTAGAAACTAACCACTTGGTTAATTAGTTTTTAAAATATATTTAAATTGAACCTCCAGTTTTAGAACAAATAGAAAAACAAACTCAACACAATCAAAACTTTGACACAAATGTGTTTGTAGGTTTCGTAGCTCTTAGCTTTTTGAAAATGTATTAATGTAAACATATTCTAATGTCCCACTGCACAATACAGGTATTACCAATAACATCATGAAAGACAGAAACAGCAACTTACCGTGAAGCAGTTTCACTCTACTCACAAGCTCCAGTTTGTGGTAAAATCACACCTTTACAGGATACTGTGGTCATTTATAGCCCTGCTCTCTCCACCCACTCAGTGACGGCAGCTGAATATGCATAAAGTCGAAGGAGGCTCTGAGCCAGAACCTTTGACCCAGTTGTGTGTGCTTATCACACAGTCAACCCTGTCACTAATGTTCCCACTAATATTCCACGTGAGTGTCTGTAGTTAGCATTATTTAATACAGAAATAGTGTCACAGCTAAAATCTCACAACTTAGAGAGCATATAGCTGCTGGTCAACTAGGGAATTTATGGTGTTAGTTTTTTGTAATCAAACTCTAAATATTGATGAGATATCAACATTTGGGTTTATATTTCTGATTGTACTGATGCTCTGCCATCAATATCTCTGACAAGTGGTTGACATAAACTTCCCTTGCAGCCTCTATAACTGTAGCATTTGTCTGCATGCTGCATATGTGTTTGTAACTGCTGATGGTTTGTGTGTTTGAAGCAGGGTTTCTAAATGGTGCCTGTGTGCTGTCAACATGACAAAGAGTTTCTCTTTTCTTTCATGTTTTGTCTTTTTGGTTGTGTTTTCTAAGGCTGCAGTGTGTTGAGTATTGACTACCATAACAGACACACATTTGTTAAGTTTGTTTATGTCAGTGATCATTCATGAAGTTCCACAGGGTTCTGTGTGAGGACCAACACTATTCACCTTGTACATGTTCCCCTTAAGTAATATTATTAGGAAACACTACAGTAAAATAACGTTAATATGCTGATAACAGCCAGCTATATTTATCTATAAAGCTGATGACACAAATCAGACTATTGTAATTCCTTATTAGGAGGATGTATTGAAAACTCTCTGAAAAAACTCTAGTTAATCTAAAATGCTGCAGCCAGAGTTCTGACCGCAATCAGCAAGATCACATTTCTCTCATATTATCCTCTCTTCATTAACTCTCTGCAGAATTCAGAACTGAATTTGAGGTTCTTCGCACCAAATAATAAGCTCTTAATGACCAAACTCCATGCTCAGGTGACCTTGAACTATCCCTTATTTATACTTCTACAGGCATAGACTCCTACAGGACATCCCATGTTACACTGAGCACTTCTCCCCTATTCTCTCTTTCTCACTCCATACAATTATGTACCAACATTGCAAATCACTAACTTCTCATGTATTTTCTCTCTCTCTAGTTTGGGTTTTGTCCTCTCTGCAGATGTCTCTAGCTCTGCAGCTACATGTTTCTAAACAACATTACCTCCAAAGTGCATCATGTTCTCCTATGCATTACCTGGTTGTCTATGTGTTTGTCTGATTTCTATCTGCTCTCCTTCTCTGTCTCCTCTTTTGTGCAACTTTTGCCAAAGAGTTGCTTAAGGGATCTTTGAATTTGTTGGGTTCTTGTCTATAATATATTACTGTAAGGTCTTCACCTTGATATGTGAAGTGCTTTGAGGTGACTTATATTGTGAAGTGACACTATATAAATAAGAAAGGAATTGAACTGAATTGAACTTAACTGGCAAGAAGACACGCAGCTGACAAGGATTATTCCCATCATGGAGTCCATGTGAATCTTGCACATCAACAGTCACCCATTCGGGGAAGAGGTTGTGTAAACCCTGTTACCCTGTAGTCTTTTTGCTGCTGCAACACTGGTGCTGCTGCTGTGAACTATGGTCAGAGTGAAGCCATGCAGCATTGTACACAGAGTTGATCCCACGTACCACACACACTCGTGATGGTGACTAACATGCAAGAAAGCAGGAAGCACAGAGATGTTTGTTCTGGATCACAATTTGTGTTGTTATCACAAAAACACGATCCCTAATTCTCTCTGTGTGCCAGCACACATACAGCAACTGTTCTGCTTTGAAGTTTTTCCAAAAACATAAAAAGAAGGTTTAATTTGTTAATAGAATTAAAAAATCATAATACATACCCAGTTGTTCCCAGTCTGATATGGTAACATTTGAAATTCTCTGTAGATCAGAGAAACGTACCAGTTTTAAAATACTAGAAAATTTTTTTGTTCTGCAAAAATGACATTTTTACTTTAAAATTCTAAATTCTAAAGCAGAGCCTTATCAAAGTGAGTCAATTTACAATTTATTTACAACTTGCTGTGAAACAAGATAGCGTTTCCCAAATACAAATTTCAAATAAATAGTGCAATTTAAATAAGGTATAACACAGCGCCAACATATTAACATGAGTAAATTGTGTGTGTGTGTGTGTGTGTGTGTGTGTGTGTGTGTGTGTGTGTGTGTGTGTGTGTGTGTGTGTGTGTGTGTGTGTGTGTGTGTGTATTTAGTTCAGTCCTTGAATGTTGAACAGTCTTATGGCTTGGGGAATGAAGATGTTGAGGGCTTTTTCCACCAAAGAAGCACCAGGTGCTAGTTCTGTGCTTAGTTGTTTCAAATCTCGTGCCTCCTAAGAACCGGTTTGCTTTTCCACTGGCCAGGAGCCAAGTTGGAGCCATTACATCACCATGAAATGACTACCCTTGCATTGATTACAAAGCAGTTAAACAAACGCAGTAAGTTGATGAAAATATCTGTAATGAATGAATGGACTTTCAGAGTGATACATCTTAACACTTGACTATCTTTGATAGCAGTAAGTATTATGGGTAGCAGTATGAAGCGGGAGTGTATTGTTGTTCTGTCTTACATAAGTTCACATGACGGTTCAGTAAAAGGCAAGGCAAAAGAAGTCACAGAGTTGGTGTGTTCATTTTATGTCAGTAAGCAGAGTCTTCAGACATGACAATTTCTATATTTATCTTTATAGATGGTCTTAAGGCTGTTTGTGAGGCGGAGGTTGCCTGTTGCCCAGGCACATCTGCAATCGCGCTACTAGTGGGACACAATTGTACTAGATTTCAGTGCGCAACAGTGTGTCACCATAAAACGTATATGCTTGTATCAATTATATAGCAGTTAAACAAACACACTAAGTTGATGATAATATTGATCTGTATCTTTATAAAGATGTGTATAAGGTCCACGGAGGTCCACCGGAGGTAGAGGTTGCCTGTTGCCCACCGCCTGCACATCCGCAGTCGTGGATGCGGATGTTAAGGTGGTGGGACACAATTGTAGCAGATTTCAGTGCGCAACAGTTTGTGCAAAACTTTTGTGTGCCCCGGGAGTCATTCCAATACATATGCAATTGGACCAGGGACGTGCTGGAGGAAAAAGGACACAAGTTACTGCTTGTGTGTCCCTTTCCTCCGTTGATGGTTGGTCACCATAACCCCGCCCCCAGCCCCTGACGTACTCGGTGCTTAGCTCTTAGCTCTGGACCAGCAAAGAGTTGGTGCTTGCTAAGCTCCAGTTTTTAGCACCTGGAGTCGGTGCGTAGGCGGTGGAAACACAAAGAACTGGCGCTAAGACAGGCACCTCCTCTGAACTAGCACTAGGTCAGTGGAAAAGCAATATTTGAGAACCAGTTTGTTCCACTTGAGAAGTGGCTTGTATGCTGCTATTAGCTAGCAGAGATGTGGTCTGAGTTGCCAAGCTGGGGATGGGGCTGTGCCCTGTATTTAGTGGGGATGTTTGTGTCAACAAGGTCTAGCACATTCTCTCCCCTGGTTGCAAAGTCCACATCTTGATGGAATTTAGGGAGAATTGTTTTGAGATTTGTATAGTTGAAATCCCCAATAGCAATAAACACTCCATCAGGGTGATGTCACGGGGTGGGGTTTGAACCCAAGTGCAGACACAGGCAGGCAGAGACAGGTGGGGTTTTCAACAAAAGATTTATTCTCATAAGGTCAGAACTTTAAACAGCATAGAATGGGGGGGAACTAAACTGAGGGAGAAAACTGCAGGAGTTAACAAAACCAAATAAAAAGAATGAGCTAAACTACAAAACCTGAGAACATACAAACGATAGAGGGAACTGAGAAGAACTGAATCTAATCCCTATACTACACTAACAATATGGAATATTACAGACTTAAACTGAAATCCATACTGAAAAAGGAAACTACACAGAGGGGGAAAACAGAATGAGGAAAAACCAGACCTGACACAGGAAAAGGACCAAACTACAAAAATCGAGGAACAGCTCTGTCTAACTAACAAAACAGGATTAAGGGAAAACAGGTATGAATAAACTAAAGCAGATAACCAAAACAGGAATACTCACACGACAAAAACTAATCTCAAAGGGGGAGGCAGGAGACAGAGTGGGGATCAGCAGGGAATGGGGAAGTGTTTCATTGTCTACGATCTGGCAGAGAGTGGAGGTCTGAGCCAGACTTTATGGAGGGAGATGATTATAAGCAAGTGAGCTGCTCCGTGCAGCTGTATCTAATTCCTGCAATCAGGCTGCAGGGAGAGCTCGGGTGAAGGAGAGAGACAGACAGGGGCAGAAGCAGGGATCATGACAGGTGAAAGTTCTGCAGCTCATTAATTGTCCCATACAGTTCACAAAGAGCCTCAGAACCTGATCTTAAATTTGTCATCTGCAACAATGCTGCATCTTTTTTTGTCATAGTTGTCCCAAAAGCTCAAAACTGATTTTACGAATCTGTACCACCACTACCTAAGAAAGAAGTGAGGCAACTTTACTAATAATCATAATGTGGCGTGGTGGTGATGAAGATGGGAATGAATCGCGTGTCAGAGCACGTCATTCAAACAACACTGTCCAGGATTCAGGTGGAGGTTGCGACAACGCCACCCAGGGGAATTTCACCCCTGGGACATTCACTCACTGATCGATCAAGAATCATTTAAACATTAGCAAGGCACACAGGTTCATAATCACTCGGGCAGGAGACGTGTTCCAAAAATAACAATATCTTTATTTAATTAGTAGTTATTATAAATAAGGATCAGGCCACCAGGCTAAAATAGGAAACATAGAAGGAACCAACTTAAATATTAACGGGATAGGTCAGCTTACAATGGCGGCAGGCCAAAAATCAGAAAATCAAAGAGAAAAGGGGTCCAAAACTAAACCCACACCTGTGACACAACACACCAACGAAAAACGGGACTCGTGAAACCACCACCGGGGATTGGACCGCCGCCAAGGCTCGCTGAACCTGCACAAAGAAAACAAATTATTAACAAATTAACAACGGCCGGTGACCAGATCAGTACACATTAATTGTAATAAAACACGCACGCACACACACACACACCACAAATAGTAAAACACACATTCAGTGTAACTTAATGCAATGGCGCAAAGGCCTAAAGCTTTAGCGCCGAAAGTGCAGTGCAATAATAAGTCCTGCCACAAAAGGCCGCAACGAGCGCAGGCCGACACAACGGCCCGAACCGAAAGCCCGCCGGAGAAGCGAGCCAGAACAATATAACAGTAGTGAGCCGAAACAGCAGCCAGTCCAGGGAGCCGGTGGTCTGTTGAACACCATATATTTTAGCTGCAGCCTATAGGAGATAAACCATTAGCCCAGCATAATTATCGTTAAATGGCTTCACACCTACGTATCAGACACTTCACTCAAAATGATACGTACCTGATCAGCCGTGAGGCAGCGCGACAGCAAGCAGGTGGAGGAGATCCACTATCAACCGCGGCACACAGCAAAATCAGGGACCAGCTGACACAGCAGAGGACACAAGGCAGACAACGTGAGCTTACCACGCCGACACTGAAGCACAAACGGCACGCCAAGCGGAGCGACCCGTCTCCCAACCTTCATCCTCCGTCTAAAAACAGTGGTCACAGCCGTCGCTACACATAGCGGAAAACCACCTGTCATTAAGTGCACTGCAAGTCACAGAAATATAAACGAGGAGCCCATTACCTGTACCAGCGATCTGCCACGCCAGATCCCGCACGCCCAGCTGCAGCCACCTCCGTGAGGAGAGCTCAAAAGCGGAAGGCATGAGTCAGGTGAGACCACCCACCTGTATGTATACGCGCTGCCGGATGTCGCCCGCTGTTACAGCAGCGATTTATCTAGCAGTGCCACCCAGCGGCCAGGAGGGAGAAGCCATCCGGCTACATCTACCCCCCACTTTTGCATCGTTGCCCCAACGATGAGCACAACTGGACCATCTTAACACCAAGGCCTAAAAACAGCCAACTGGACATTAGCCATAGGCCCCTGATGCACAGGAACGGCTTCGTCCTGGCGAGCAGCAGGCTGAGGAAGACGATGAACATTAGAATGATGACCTGCAGTGGAACGAGCGGTCCGACGTAGTGCCTGCCGACTAATACTCGGCTGGCCGGTGGGGGATCGTACAGAGAATAGTGGCACAGGGTCTTCCTGTGCTGAAGGGGACACCTGAACGGACCTTGTCTCCAAAGGGGTCCTAACAGAAGGGCCCACAGAATGAGGGGAACCTGGGAGCTCCACAGGTCGAAAGTGGATTTCAGGGACCACAACGCACAAGTCCACCTCACTACCCTCAGAGTCACTATCTGGCACCACCAGATCAGATGGAGAAGACACACTCTGCAGAGGAGCCGATTCCTCTGGCCCAACTACAGCCTTCAACATGTTACGGTGCACATTCCGCACCTTGGACAGGTGGTCCTTTGGAGCAACTGTGTACACTACACCGCCGTGAGGAGGAGCCCTCACAACCTGGTATACCACTGAGCTCCAAAGATCTTGGATTTTGTGGCGGCCCCTAATACTATGGTCCCGCAGGTACACCAACTGACCCACTGACAGAGGGACATCGCGGACCAACTGATCATGCCGCTCCTTCCGGCGGCCAGCAGCAGCCAACAACCTTTCACGAGCACCTTCCACAGCAACTTTAAGTCGGGCTTGATGCTCCACCATCCAGGCATGAACTTCCCCTCGTATTGGGTCCTGGACCCGACCTAAGAGAAAGTCCACAGGAAGCCGAGGTTCCTGCCCAAACATTAGATAGAAAGGCGACTCCCCAGTTGCCTGATGTGGTGTGGTGTTATAACAAAATAGCACCTGAGGCAAACAGGAGGCCCAGTCTCGCTTCCTTGAAGCTGGTAAAGTGCGTAACAAGTTATGGAGCGTGCGATTGAATCGCTCGCATTGACCATTTCCCGCGGGATGGTAAGGAGTAGTGCGAGATTTTGCCACGTCATACAAGGAGCAGAGCTGTTGGATCAAAGAGCTCTCGAAACTCTTTCCCTGATCAGAATGAAGACGACTTGGAACACCGAACTTATAGAACCATTCGTAAAGCAAGACCTGGGCCACTGTGGAGGCCCGCTGGTCCCGTGTGGGGACAGCTACAGCGAACTTGCTAAATACATCAGTCATAACCAACACATTCTCAAAACCACCCCTAGAAGGCTCAAGCAGTGTAAAATCTATGGCCAAGATCTCATTTGGCTTGGAAGCAAGCAAATGGCCCATAAAGCTATGTGGCACAGGTGCAGAGTCCTTAGCCACCTGGCAACGTCCACACTCCTGGACCCACTTCTTAATGTCAGAGGACATTCCAGGCCAATAGCATCGCCGCCTCACCAGTTCAGTGGTCCTCTCGATGCCCTGGTGGCCATGCTCTTGATGAAGCTGATTCAGAAGCTCCTGCTTAAGGGCTGCAGGCAGTATGAGCTGGAGAAATTCTTCTCCACCGTCCGAACGAAATACCTTGCGGAACAGGACCCCATCCCTTTCCACAAGGCGGTCCCATTGACGCAACAGTGCTAGACCTGGTTTAGACAGCTGTTGCCTTTCATCCCGAGTAGGCAGGGCTTTCCGCCGCCAAAACACCAGAATCTCACGCAGGAGAGGATCAGCCTCCTGTAAGCCACTGATGTCTATGACAGAATGGGATGGAAACACTGAAACCACAGCCTGAGTAGCTGCCACCACTGGCTCAGGGTGTGAGGCTTCCAGCAGGCGAGCTGGAACAGATGTGCCCGGCAGAGATTGTACCACTATGTCGGCACCAGACACACGCTGCCTGGACAGAGCATCAGCGTTCTTATTGCTGCGACCGGAACGGTACTTGATATCAAAGTCAAAAGCAGCGAGTTGCGCAGCCCAGCGGTGCTCGGTCGCTCCCAGTTTGGCAGACTGAATATAACTCAATGGGTTATTATCAGTATACACAGTGCACTTGTGTCCAAGGAGGTACTCACGAAATTTCTCTGTCATAGCCCATTTTAGGGCAAGAAGTTCGAGTTTCATGGAGCTATAGTTTGACATGTTACGCTCAGTAGGCCTGAGGCCTCTGCTGGCATAAGCCACAGGTCTAACACCAGTGTCAGTCTCCTGTGAAAGGACTGCACCCAGGCCACTATGACTCGCATCAATCTCCAGGATGAATGGTCGCGAGAAGTCGGCATAGGCCAGCACTGGGGATGAAACCAACCTGGATTTCAAGGCTTCAAAGCTCTGCTCACACTGAGGTGTCCATGCGGCACCCAGAGCTTGTCCTGATCCCTTCTTGGATTTTGAGGATCCTACTGTTGCTGCCAGCTGATGAAGGGGGCCTGCCAGCCTTGCAAATCCCGCTACAAACCGGCAGTAGTAGCTGGCAAAACCTAAAAAGGAGCGCAGCTCGGTAACATTACGGGGACGCTGCCACTTAGCAACAGCTTCGATTTTTGCAGGGTCAGTGGAAACACCCTCGCTGGAAATGACATGCCCCAGGTATCCAACCTCCCGTTGGAAAAACCTGCACTTGTCAAGTTTGACTTTCAGCCCCTCTCTTTTGAGCCGCCCAAGGACCACTTCCAGCCGCTGCAGATGTTGTTTGACAGAGGATGAAAAGACAATGATGTCATCAAGATAAAGCAGCAAGGACTGCCCCTGCTGATTGCCGAACATCCTCTGCATCAGTCGCTGGAATGTGCTGGGGGCATTACACAACCCAAATGGCATCCGATTGAATTCAAATAGGCCAAAAGGGGTGCAAAACGCCGTTTTAGCCTTGTCCTGCTCAGCAACAGGGACTTGATTATAACCACTGGCCAGGTCAATAGTTGAAAACCAGCGGGCCCCAGAGAGTGCATCTAGACTCTCCTCAATGCGTGGCAGAGGGAAAGCATCCTTCCGGGTCTTACTATTGAGGAGGCGATAATCTACGCACAAGCGCAGACTGCCATCCTTCTTCCTGACCAACACAATGGGGGAAGCGTAGGGGCTGCTGCTCTCCCTAATGACCTGAGACTCCAGGAGCTGGTTGATGTGTGCTTTCACGGCCTCATAATCTGAGGGAGGGATGCGGCGATAACGCTGCCGGACTGGAATATCATCAGTCAATGGAATATCGTGTGAGATAAGGTTAGTACAGCCCAAATCTCCATCGTGAGCAGAAAAGACAGCCTGATACTCCTGCAACAATGACCTCACTTCTGTCTGTTCCTGTTCACCCAAAGCAGACAGGTCCAAGGAATCGACTGCATCTGGAACTGGAGTAGCAGCTGCCTGTGAGGAAACTGCAACAGTGGACCTCACCTCAGTCACACCTGCAGGGAGACTAATGACCTCAGCAGCGCTCAAGACGCCAATACCAGTCCTTGGATGAAGAAGTATCTCTGTGGTCCCAACATTAACGACCGGGACATAAGCTGTCCCCTGTACAACCCGTACCAGGCAGGGAGAAACCAACAGACCAGCGGGCAGACCTGCCTCGGGGGGCTCAAACAGAGCAATCTGCCCTGAAAACTGTTCGGAACAGGTGGCAGCAACTATCTTCATAACCCCGCCAGATATACGTACAGCCCGCTTACCTCGAACTCTTACAGGGCGAACTGGGCTCCTTGGAACCTGGGTGGCTGACTGATGGCACTCCTCCAAAGCCGTGACCACAGGACCAGGTGCCTGCGACACAGGAGGTGACTCAAAAAGAGAAGGCCCAAATGTCCCAAAGAGCTCACGGTAGCAGCGACGGATCACATTCATCCCTAGGATGCCGGGAACTGGAGACAACGCACCAGGGGGATCTTTAACAACGAGGATCCCACAACGGGGAATCACCTTGCCACAGAGGACAACATCCAGCTCTAAGTAGCCAAGGTATGGAATTGCTAATCCATTAGCAGCTCGTAATTGTAGCCAATGGCAAGAGTGCAGGCGATCATGGCCCCAAGATGCAAATTTTTCAAGGAAAAAGCTTTCAGTTATGGTAGACACCATGGAACCAGTGTCGACCAGACACGAAACAAGAACTCCCCCAATGGAGACATCAATATTGGAGCAGGGAGCAATCAATCCCACCTCTTCATCTTCTGGTGAGCCGGCTGACCCCCCAACTGAGCTGTGGCTCAATAGCTCAGCGGGCTTTAGTTTCCCGACTGGTAGCGGGAATTAGAATACTTGGCTGAGTTTGAGCCCATACCAGCACTTTCATTAACACGTCCACGAGAGGTGAACTGCTCGGCATGACAATCTCGAGCAAAGTGGCCTGGCTGTTGACACCTCCTGCAGATGACAGGATGCCTACTAGATGTGCGACTATTGGAGGGAGGGGCCTGCAAGGATGCCACCGTCTGTGTGAGCTGGTTGAGCTGCTCCTGCTGCCGCTTCATAAGCTCCATCAACTCAGCCAAATCTGGGTTCTGTGCGGCGACATGTTGGACTGGGTTAAGATGACCCTGCACCCCATATTGGAAGCCATGAATTGCAGGAAGAGAAACACTTCGACCCCTAGCACCTCCAGGGAGACCCTCTCTCTCCCACCTGATAGCCTCACTGCGCAACTCCAACAGAGTGGCAGTGGGCTTGCCACGAATAAACTGCTTGAGCTCTCGACGGAGAGCACTGTCAAGAACATGTTCGGTAAACTGATCGCGAAGCAGTGTGTCAGCATTGGGCATCTCATCAGGTGCACACTGCTTCACCTGCTCCATCAAAGCCAAAAGAGCCAAGGAGAACTCTTGCAGCGTCTCACCCTCCAGTTGATGGCGAGAAAAGAAGGCCTGCTGTAAGGTGACATAGGACTGAGCACAACCATATAAATCTTTTAAGATGGTAAACACAGTGGGTGGATCACCTCGCTCCTGACTAGGCCGAAACCTGATCTCCTCCTTTGCTTCTCCCTCCAAATGATCAAAAATAAACAGCGCCTGGTCTGCAACGGACAGGCGGCGGGCACGCATACAGGCCTCTATCTCCTCTATCCACTCTGCTATTCCTATACCTGACCTACCATTAAACATGGGACATTTGCGGTCCCTCGGAATAACGATCAGCCGCTCAGTAACAGCAGCAGCTTCAGCCGCAGCAGAAGCCTGCCTAGAGGAAACAGAGGAAGACGAAGCCGCCCCGCTGACGTCCGCAGCCCGCTCCCGCCGGAGCCGCTCATTCTCCGCCTTAAGCTGTGACACTAGGTCCATGAGCTGCCGTGCCTCTTCCTCCTCCATACCTACCGAGGGAAAACTGCACCAAGGCCTCACAGGTATCTACAGAGTGAATTCCCTAAGATTAAGACTGCTGTCTCGGCTCTACCACTGCACATACACTTAAAACAAGAATTAACAGAGAAAAAAACAAGGAACACGTCTCTGCCCTTTAAATGTGAAGTCCTGCCGACAACGCCAGAATGTGGCGTGGTGGTGATGAAGATGGGAATGAATCGCGTGTCAGAGCACGTCATTCAAACAACACTGTCCAGGATTCAGGTGGAGGTTGCGACAACGCCACCCAGGGGAATTTCACCCCTGGGACATTCACTCACTGATCGATCAAGAATCATTTAAACATTAGCAAGGCACACAGGTTCATAATCACTCGGGCAGGAGACGTGTTCCAAAAATAACAATATCTTTATTTAATTAGTAGTTATTATAAATAAGGATCAGGCCACCAGGCTAAAATAGGAAACATAGAAGGAACCAACTTAAATATTAACGGGATAGGTCAGCTTACAATGGCGGCAGGCCAAAAATCAGAAAATCAAAGAGAAAAGGGGTCCAAAACTAAACCCACACCTGTGACACAACACACCAACGAAAAACGGGACTCGTGAAACCACCACCGGGGATTGGACCGCCGCCAAGGCTCGCTGAACCTGCACAAAGAAAACAAATTATTAACAAATTAACAACGGCCGGTGACCAGATCAGTACACATTAATTGTAATAAAACACGCACGCACACACACACACACCACAAATAGTAAAACACACATTCAGTGTAACTTAATGCAATGGCGCAAAGGCCTAAAGCTTTAGCGCCGAAAGTGCAGTGCAATAATAAGTCCTGCCACAAAAGGCCGCAACGAGCGCAGGCCGACACAACGGCCCGAACCGAAAGCCCGCCGGAGAAGCGAGCCAGAACAATATAACAGTAGTGAGCCGAAACAGCAGCCAGTCCAGGGAGCCGGTGGTCTGTTGAACACCATATATTTTAGCTGCAGCCTATAGGAGATAAACCATTAGCCCAGCATAATTATCGTTAAATGGCTTCACACCTACGTATCAGACACTTCACTCAAAATGATACGTACCTGATCAGCCGTGAGGCAGCGCGACAGCAAGCAGGTGGAGGAGATCCACTATCAACCGCGGCACACAGCAAAATCAGGGACCAGCTGACACAGCAGAGGACACAAGGCAGACAACGTGAGCTTACCACGCCGACACTGAAGCACAAACGGCACGCCAAGCGGAGCGACCCGTCTCCCAACCTTCATCCTCCGTCTAAAAACAGTGGTCACAGCCGTCGCTACACATAGCGGAAAACCACCTGTCATTAAGTGCACTGCAAGTCACAGAAATATAAACGAGGAGCCCATTACCTGTACCAGCGATCTGCCACGCCAGATCCCGCACGCCCAGCTGCAGCCACCTCCGTGAGGAGAGCTCAAAAGCGGAAGGCATGAGTCAGGTGAGACCACCCACCTGTATGTATACGCGCTGCCGGATGTCGCCCGCTGTTACAGCAGCGATTTATCTAGCAGTGCCACCCAGCGGCCAGGAGGGAGAAGCCATCCGGCTACATCTACCCCCCACTTTTGCATCGTTGCCCCAACGATGAGCACAACTGGACCATCTTAACACCAAGGCCTAAAAACAGCCAACTGGACATTAGCCATAGGCCCCTGATGCACAGGAACGGCTTCGTCCTGGCGAGCAGCAGGCTGAGGAAGACGATGAACATTAGAATGATGACCTGCAGTGGAACGAGCGGTCCGACGTAGTGCCTGCCGACTAATACTCGGCTGGCCGGTGGGGGATCGTACAGAGAATAGTGGCACAGGGTCTTCCTGTGCTGAAGGGGACACCTGAACGGACCTTGTCTCCAAAGGGGTCCTAACAGAAGGGCCCACAGAATGAGGGGAACCTGGGAGCTCCACAGGTCGAAAGTGGATTTCAGGGACCACAACGCACAAGTCCACCTCACTACCCTCAGAGTCACTATCTGGCACCACCAGATCAGATGGAGAAGACACACTCTGCAGAGGAGCCGATTCCTCTGGCCCAACTACAGCCTTCAACATGTTACGGTGCACATTCCGCACCTTGGACAGGTGGTCCTTTGGAGCAACTGTGTACACTACACCGCCGTGAGGAGGAGCCCTCACAACCTGGTATACCACTGAGCTCCAAAGATCTTGGATTTTGTGGCGGCCCCTAATACTATGGTCCCGCAGGTACACCAACTGACCCACTGACAGAGGGACATCGCGGACCAACTGATCATGCCGCTCCTTCCGGCGGCCAGCAGCAGCCAACAACCTTTCACGAGCACCTTCCACAGCAACTTTAAGTCGGGCTTGATGCTCCACCATCCAGGCATGAACTTCCCCTCGTATTGGGTCCTGGACCCGACCTAAGAGAAAGTCCACAGGAAGCCGAGGTTCCTGCCCAAACATTAGATAGAAAGGCGACTCCCCAGTTGCCTGATGTGGTGTGGTGTTATAACAAAATAGCACCTGAGGCAAACAGGAGGCCCAGTCTCGCTTCCTTGAAGCTGGTAAAGTGCGTAACAAGTTATGGAGCGTGCGATTGAATCGCTCGCATTGACCATTTCCCGCGGGATGGTAAGGAGTAGTGCGAGATTTTGCCACGTCATACAAGGAGCAGAGCTGTTGGATCAAAGAGCTCTCGAAACTCTTTCCCTGATCAGAATGAAGACGACTTGGAACACCAAACTTATAGAACCATTCGTAAAGCAAGACCTGGGCCACTGTGGAGGCCCGCTGGTCCCGTGTGGGGACAGCTACAGCGAACTTGCTAAATACATCAGTCATAACCAACACATTCTCAAAACCACCCCTAGAAGGCTCAAGCAGTGTAAAATCTATGGCCAAGATCTCATTTGGCTTGGAAGCAAGCAAATGGCCCATAAAGCTATGTGGCACAGGTGCAGAGTCCTTAGCCACCTGGCAACGTCCACACTCCTGGACCCACTTCTTAATGTCAGAGAACATTCCAGGCCAATAGCATCGCCGCCTCACCAGTTCAGGGGTCCTCTCGATGCCCTGGTGGCCATGCTCTTGATGAAGCTGATTCAGAAGCTCCTGCTTAAGGGCTGCAGGCAGTATGAGCTGGAGAAATTCTTCTCCACCGTCCGAACGAAATACCTTGCGGAACAGGACCCCATCCCTTTCCACAAGGCGGTCCCATTGACGCAACAGTGCTAGACCTGGTTTAGACAGCTGTTGCCTTTCATCCCGAGTAGGCAGGGCTTTCCGCCGCCAAAACACCAGAATCTCACGCAGGAGAGGATCAGCCTCCTGTAAGCCACTGATGTCTATGACAGAATGGGATGGAAACACTGAAACCACAGCCTGAGTAGCTGCCACCACTGGCTCAGGGTGTGAGGCTTCCAGCAGGCGAGCTGGAACAGATGTGCCCGGCAGAGATTGTACCACTATGTCGGCACCAGACACACGCTGCCTGGACAGAGCATCAGCGTTCTTATTGCTGCGACCGGAACGGTACTTGATATCAAAGTCAAAAGCAGCGAGTTGCGCAGCCCAGCGGTGCTCGGTCGCTCCCAGTTTGGCAGACTGAATATAACTCAATGGGTTATTATCAGTATACACAGTGCACTTGTGTCCAAGGAGGTACTCACGAAATTTCTCTGTCATAGCCCATTTTAGGGCAAGAAGTTCGAGTTTCATGGAGCTATAGTTTGACATGTTACGCTCAGTAGGCCTGAGGCCTCTGCTGGCATAAGCCACAGGTCTAACACCAGTGTCAGTCTCCTGTGAAAGGACTGCACCCAGGCCACTATGACTCGCATCAATCTCCAGGATGAATGGTCGCGAGAAGTCGGCATAGGCCAGCACTGGGGATGAAACCAACCTGGATTTCAAGGCTTCAAAGCTCTGCTCACACTGAGGTGTCCATGCGGCACCCAGAGCTTGTCCTGATCCCTTCTTGGATTTTGAGGATCCTACTGTTGCTGCCAGCTGATGAAGGGGGCCTGCCAGCCTTGCAAATCCCGCTACAAACCGGCGGTAGTAGCTGGCAAAACCTAAAAAGGAGCGCAGCTCGGTAACATTACGGGGACGCTGCCACTTAGCAACAGCTTCGATTTTTGCAGGGTCAGTGGAAACACCCTCGCTGGAAATGACATGCCCCAGGTATCCAACCTCCCGTTGGAAAAACCTGCACTTGTCAAGTTTGACTTTCAGCCCCTCTCTTTTGAGCCGCCCAAGGACCACTTCCAGCCGCTGCAGATGTTGTTTGACAGAGGATGAAAAGACAATGATGTCATCAAGATAAAGCAGCAAGGACTGCCCCTGCTGATTGCCGAACATCCTCTGCATCAGTCGCTGGAATGTGCTGGGGGCATTACACAACCCAAATGGCATCCGATTGAATTCAAATAGGCCAAAAGGGGTGCAAAACGCCGTTTTAGCCTTGTCCTGCTCAGCAACAGGGACTTGATTATAACCACTGGCCAGGTCAATAGTTGAAAACCAGCGGGCCCCAGAGAGTGCATCTAGACTCTCCTCAATGCGTGGCAGAGGGAAAGCATCCTTCCGGGTCTTACTATTGAGGAGGCGATAATCTACGCACAAGCGCAGACTGCCATCCTTCTTCCTGACCAACACAATGGGGGAAGCATAGGGGCTGCTGCTCTCCCTAATGACCTGAGACTCCAGGAGCTGGTTGATGTGTGCTTTCACGGCCTCATAATCTGAGGGAGGGATGCGGCGATAACGCTGCCGGACTGGAATATCATCAGTCAATGGAATATCGTGTGAGATAAGGTTAGTACAGCCCAAATCTCCATCGTGAGCAGAAAAGACAGCCTGATACTCCTGCAACAATGACCTCACTTCTGTCTGTTCCTGTTCACCCAAAGCAGACAGGTCCAAGGAATCGACTGCATCTGGAACTGGAGTAGCAGCTGCCTGTGAGGAAACTGCAACAGTGGACCTCACCTCAGTCACACCTGCAGGGAGACTAATGACCTCAGCAGCGCTCAAGACGCCAATACCAGTCCTTGGATAAAGAAGTATCTCTGTGGTCCCAACATTAACGACCGGGACATAAGCTGTCCCCCGTACAACCCGTACCAGGCAGGGAGAAACCAACAGACCAGCGGGCAGACCTGCCTCGGGGGGCTCAAACAGAGCAATCTGCCCTGAAAACTGTTCGGAACAGGTGGCAGCAACTATCTTCATAACCCCGCCAGATATACGTACAGCCCGCTTACCTCGAACTCTTACAGGGCTAACTGGGCTCCTTGGAACCTGGGTGGCTGACTGATGGCACTCCTCCAAAGCCGTGACCACAGGACCAGGTGCCTGCGACACAGGAGGTGACTCAAAAAGAGAAGGCCCAAATGTCCCAAAGAGCTCACGGTAGCAGCGACGGATCACATTCATCCCTAGGATGCCGGGAACTGGAGACAACGCACCAGGGGGATCTTTAACAACGAGGATCCCACAACGGGGAATCACCTTGCCACAGAGGACAACATCCAGCTCTAAGTAGCCAAGGTATGGAATTGCTAATCCATTAGCAGCTCGTAATTGTAGCCAATGGCAAGACTGCAGGCGCTCATGGCCCCAAGATGCAAATTTTTCAAGGAAAAAGCTTTCAGTGACGGTGGACACCATGGAACCAGTGTCGACCAGACACGAAACAAGAACTCCCCCAATGGAGACATCAATATTGGAGCAGGGAGCAATCAATCCCACCTCTTCATCTTCCGGTGAGCCGGCTGACCCCCCAACTGAGCTGTGGCTCAATAGCTCAGCGGGCTTTAGTTTCCCGACTGGTAGCGGGGATTAGAATACTTGGCTGAGTTTGAGCCCATACCAGCACTTTCATTAACACGTCCACGAGAGGTGAACCGCTCGGCACGACAATCTCGAGCAAAGTGGCCTGGCTGTTGACACCTCCTGCAGATGACAGGATGCCTACTAGATGTGCGACTATTGGAGGGAGGGGCCTGCAAGGATGCCACCGTCTGTGTGAGCTGGTTGAGCTGCTCCTGCTGCCGCTTCATAAGCTCCATCAACTCAGCCAAATCTGGGTTCTGCGCGGCGACATGTTGGACTGGATTAAGATGACCCTGCACCCCATATTGGAAGCCATGAATTGCAGGAAGAGAAACACTTCGACCCCTAGCACCTCCAGGGAGACCCTCTCTCTCCCACCTGATAGCCTCACTGCGCAACTCCAACAGAGTGGCAGTGGGCTTGCCACGAATAAACTGCTTGAGCTCTCGACGGAGAGCACTGTCAAGAACATGTTCGGTAAACTGATCGCGAAGCAGTGTGTCAGCATTGGGCATCTCATCAGGTGCACACTGCTTCACCTGCTCCATCAAAGCCAAAAGAGCCAAGGAGAACTCTTGCAGCGTCTCACCCTCCAGTTGATGGCGAGAAAAGAAGGCCTGCTGTAAGGTGACATAGGACTGAACACAACCATATAAATCTTTTAAGATGGTAAACACAGTGGGTGGATCACCTCGCTCCTGACTAGGCCGAAACCTGATCTCCTCCTTTGCTTCTCCCTCCAAATGATCAAAAATAAACAGCGCCTGGTCTGCAATGGACAGGCGGCGGGCACGCATACAGGCCTCTATCTCCTCTATCCACTCTGCTATTCCTATACCTGACTTACCATTAAACATGGGACATTTGCGGTCCCTCGGAATAACGATCAGCCGCTCAGTAACAGCAGCAGCTTCAGCCGCAGCAGAAGCCTGCCTAGAGGAAGCAGAGGAAGACGAAGCCGCCCCGCTGACGTCCGCAGCCCGCTCCCGCCGGAGCCGCTCATTCTCCGCCTTAAGCTGTGACACTAGGTCCATGAGCTGCCGTGCCTCTTCCTCCTCCATACCTACCGAGGGAAAACTGCACCAAGGCCTCACAGGTATCTACAGAGTGAATTCCCTAAGATTAAGACTGCTGTCTCGGCTCTACCACTGCACATACACTTAAAACAAGAATTAACAGAGAAAAAAACAAGGAACACGTCTCTGCCCTTTAAATGTGAAGTCCTGCCGACAACGCCAGAATGTGGCGTGGTGGTGATGAAGATGGGAATGAATCGCGTGTCAGAGCACGTCATTCAAACAACACTGTCCAGGATTCAGGTGGAGGTTGCGACAACGCCACCCAGGGGAATTTCACCCCTGGGACATTCACTCACTGATCGATCAAGAATCATTTAAACATTAGCAAGGCACACAGGTTCATAATCACTCGGGCAGGAGACGTGTTCCAAAAATAACAATATCTTTATTTAATTAGTAGTTATTATAAATAAGGATCAGGCCACCAGGCTAAAATAGGAAACATAGAAGGAACCAACTTAAATATTAACGGGATAGGTCAGCTTACAATGGCGGCAGGCCAAAAATCAGAAAATCAAAGAGAAAAGGGGTCCAAAACTAAACCCACACCTGTGACACAACACACCAACGAAAAACGGGACTCGTGAAACCACCACCGGGGATTGGACCGCCGCCAAGGCTCGCTGAACCTGCAAAAAGAAAACAAATTATTAACAAATTAACAACGGCCGGTGACCAGATCAATACACATAATTGTAATAAAACACGCACGCACGCGTACACACACACACCACAAATAGTAAAACACACATTCAGTGTAACTTAATGCAATGGCGCAAAGGCCTAAAGCTTTAGCGCCGAAAGTGCAGTGCAATAATAAGTCCTGCCACAAAAGGCCGCAACGAGAGCAGGCCGACACAACGGCCCGAACCGAAAGCCCGCCGGAGAAGCGAGCCAGAACAATATAACAGTAGTGAGCCGAAACAGCAGCCAGTCCAGGGAGCCGGTGGTCTGTTGAACACCATATGTTTTAGCTGCAGCCTATAGGAGATAAACCATTAGCCCAGCATAATTATCGTTAAATGGCTTCACACCTACGTATCAGACACTTCACTCAAAATGATACGTACCTGATCAGCCGTGATGCAGCGCGACAGCAAGCAGGTGGAGGAGATCCACCATCAACCGCGGCAATTATGCTGCAGCAAACACACAGCAAAATCAGGGACCAGCTGACACAGCAGAGGACACAAGGCAGACAACGTGAGCTTACCACGCCGACACGGACGCACAAACGGCACGCCAAGCGGAGCGACCCGTCTCCCAACCTTCATCCTCCGTCTAAAACCAGTGGTCACAGCCGTCGCTACACATAGCGGAAAACCACCTGTCATTAAGTGCACTGCAAGTCACAGAAATATAAACGAGGAGCCCATTACCTGTACCAGCGATCTGCCACGCCAGATCCCGCACGCCCAGCTGCAGCCACCTCCGTGAGGAGAGCTCAAAAGCGGAAGGCATGAGTCAGGTGAGACCACCCACCTGTATGTATACGCGCTGCCGGATGTCGCCCGCTGTTACAGCAGCGATTTATCTAGCAGTGCCACACAGCGGCCAGGAGGGAGAAGCCATCCGGCTACACGTGCAAAGGAGGAATTGGTTAGTAAAAGAAAAAGCAGTGGCTCAGTAATTTGGAGATGGTTCGGTTTTAAAGTATCAGATGAGCAACAAAATCACGTTATATGTATGGAGTGTAATAAACAAGTTACAGCTAAGGGTGGAAGCACTACAAATCTTTTTCACCACCTAAAACAGTGGCACAAACTGCAGTACGAAGAGTGTGTGAAGCTGCGCGCTGCAGAAGCCCCAACCGCAAGCCATCCACAACCCGAAAAAGCTGCAGCCCCAAAACAAAGCCAACTGCAAGCCACATTTTCCCGCAGTGTGTCTTATGAAAGGAAAAGAAAAGCGACAAGTGGTGTACTATAACGAAAGCGGTGTCCTATCACACTGCTAAAGATATGGTCCCTGTTGCAACTGTGGAACAAGTCGGATTCAAAAAGCTACTGAAAACTATGGACCCGAGATATGAGCTTCCCAGTCGCAACTTCTTTGCACGAGAAGCACTCCCCCTCAAGTGGTGGAAGGATCATGAAGTTGTATTTCCAGCTCTGAGCCACCTGGCAAAAAAAGTATCTCTTGGTACCAGCTACCAGTTCACCCTCCGAAAGGGTTTTCAGCTGCAGTGGCAATATCGTGACCTGCCATAGAGCATCTCTGAAGCCGGATGCTGTCGACAGGCTGGTGTTTCTCACACAAATCTTTAAATGAAGAAGGACATGCTTGTCTGTCTTCTAATGTCCACCTCAAAACAGCACTACTGTTTATCAAAGTAGAAAAAGAGGGGGGAAGTTTATTGAGTTGATAGTCAGATTCTTGTGCAACTGGTTGAGACTGTTCAGATAAGAAACTGAGTTAACAAAAAGGAAAAGGTAATCTCAAGCTGATGTTTAATTTTTTTCTTAAACTGAGCACTTTATTTTGTTCTTTATATATATATAAATGCTGCCCTTACTAGGGTGTGTCATACTTTGTTCTTTTTTAATATTCATTATTTGCATCTGTGGATTTGATTTCAATAAACCATTTATAGATGTCAAACTAAAAAAAAAAAGTTTATTGTACTTTTCTAATGAATAGATTTATTTCAGTAAAAGATTGGCCTATTTTATTTTATTTTATTTTATAGGCTATTGTTATGACCCAGCCTCTAGGGGTTGCTGGGTGCAACAAAAATAAAACCAGATGTAATTGGTTAGGTAAGGCAATTTATTGCTTAGTGACGAAATTAACAGAACAGGTGATACACAAAGTAACAGAACCTGGTGGGTGTTGCTAAAATCAAAGAACTGAATAAAACCAAACGAAGGCTAACAGAGCTTACGAAATCTTACTGAAACAAAACACAACTAAACTCCCTAGCCGAATAAACACAATAGCAACACCACACCAAACAGAAAGTACAAACAAGTGCCCAGTGCCCAGAACTAAACCAAAACTGGTGCCTCTAAACACACATCACAGAACATGGCACGGGACGCGAATCCCCACACACAGTGGCTACGGAACACATAAACAACATTAGCGTCAATACCACACAGCAAACACTAAAGCTGTCCCTAAACTAATGCAGGGGTTAACAGAGGCCACCAAAACGTCTTCACTAAGACAAACGAATGCCTCTTCCCAAAGTTAACCCTCTGCCGAGCACAAAACACACACACAGTCCCACACACATGAGGCACCAGGGCCAACAGGTCACGTGAAATTCCTGCCGCCATGACTGAAGGTTGGTTGGAGGCTTTAAGGTCTCCAGGTGTGGGATGGCTGCAGAGGATTGGCTGGAGGTGGAGGGTGCCAAGTGGTGGTCCAATCCGGCAGGTCCGGAGGCGGGGAGACTGGCTGCTTCAGAGCAGATCCTCAGCTCATCAGGCGAGATGGTGTTCAGCTGGGCTCTGGAGCAGTCTCCCAACTCAGCTTCAGCTGGGCTTGCACAGACAGGAGATCTAGAAGTCCACCACGTCACAAATACGGCCCACTGACACCAGATATAAGATATATTTTTATTTAAATGTGCACCTTATGGAGCTTTAATTTCAAAAAAAGGTACTCCTGTTGTTATACAGTATTTGTATTTACATTTTATTATTTGAACAACTGAGCATTTTTTCATGAACCAGGTGAAGAAACCTGTTTATTATTTTTTCATTTGATTTTGCCTGTCAGGGCCCCCTCCGCTGTCCCTGCATCTGCTCCGACCTGACTCCCTCCATCCCCCTCCTCTCTCTGCTCTGGCTGCAGCCACTTCTGATTCAATCAGCCACAACACTGGGCAGCCGTGATGCAGCACACCTGGCTCGTCACCTCAACAATAAAAACCGGCTCCTCACTTCATCCCTTGCCAGATCGTAGCTTCTGCTCTTGCAGTTAGTGTTCAGCCACGACACATTGCCCTGTGTTGTTTTGTATCCAGTTAATAACTCTGTTCTCTTGTGTCGCAGTTCTGCTGCCACGCTGCCCGGTCCTGCCTCAGTTCGTGTCCCAAGCTGTTGCTCCCTGGACACTCGTTCCTTCTCCTGGCAGAGGCTGCCTTCTGCAACCCTCCGTTCCACCGGCCGCCCGCCAGACCTTCGGACCTTCTACCCCACCCCCCTCTCGGGTTCCCGAAGAGGATCGGCTCCCCCGGACACACCACCCCCGGCACCGCTGCTGCTCTCTGCCGCCAGCCCTACTGCTGTTGGCGTCTCTGAACTGTCCGCCTCTGGTAGCCTGCCGACCCTCTTCAGTCCCCAGTAGTGAGTTTAGTTAGTTTACATTTTCCAGCTCGTTAAATTTATCCTGACTTTGTTAAATATTGTTCTACATTAGGAATTAGTTTCACTTAGTCATTTGTTTACTTCAGCTTAGTTTTCAGTTCTGTTTTGACTCGGTTATCTTAATTTGTCTCGGCCTGTTTTGGTGCACCTTCACTTGGGTTCAGTTGTCATTCCCGTAACATTGCCACTGTTCACTGAAATAGCCGGTTTCAGTAAAACTACTTGTGACATGCCATATTTGACTTTGACTGAAAATTTGCTCTCACTTCATGAAAAAAATATTGTAATATATATTGCATATCGATATTCAGCTTAAATATATCAGGATATGACTTTTGGTCCATATCACCCAGCCCTATGTTGGGCAACTTTGTTGTTGCGACCTGAAAATATCTGGGGACATGTTGATGAGACATCTACATTGGACAGCACTTTGATTTTATTTGTATACAGCGGTTTTGGTTAGCGATGTACGTCATTGGTGGCGCCCAGATGGGTGGGCGGCGAGTGTGGTATTAAAAAAACCTGTGGGTTTTTTTTTTTGTGTTATTGTAAAGTTGGATGCGCCCCCACTGCTTAGTGTGCAACTTTTCAAAAGAATTAAATAAATGCAGCACCGGTACAATAAAGTTGCCGAACTGTAGACGGTGTTCTGTCTTATTCGACAGCGCAACATTTGCTATACAATTGAGGAATAGGCGTTTTCAAAACGGCTCCACAGCGCCCCCTACAAATATTCAAATGCTCATTTAAAATCACTGCTTCATCCTACAAACATGAAATTTGGTACAGACGTACAGCATCCCGCGACCAACAGATCTGCACACTCCAAATTCCAAACAGCTCCACAGCGCCCCCTAGACAAGTTGATGTGGAGACATTGGAATTTAATGAACTCCTCCCAGGATTTTTATCCCATCCTAATTAAATTGGCTGTGTGGCATCTGGACCCCTTCAGGATGAAAAGTTATTAAAATTTGTTAGCTGCGTCACACGGTGTGGGCGTGACAGGGCGGCCATTTTGAGCCTGTGGCCATGAAGTGTGAAATGCACATAACTTGACTGTACATGATCAGATTTGAATGAAACTTGATATGCTTGATGACAGGCTATCCCTCAACACTTGGGCATGGCCAAACATCTCCACAGCGCCCGCTAGAAATTTCAAAAATTCATAAAAAATCACTGGTTTGTCCTACAGATATGAAATTTGGTACATGTGCAGAGCAGGATGAGACAACACAGTTGTGTGCTTGGACGTTCCAAACGTCTCCACAGTGGTGGTGCGGGGGGAAGCGAGGGCCCGTCCGACACTGCTTGGAGCTTTAATTCTGTATTACAATTTTATTTGTATTATCAATCCTTAAATTATTAAAAAGAACTTTGCTTTTACTAGTGCATCTATGTGTTAAGAGTAACTGCAGTATGCCTGCTTTATAAAATGCTGACCAGGCACAAATACTTCCTTTGTGCAGTCTCTTATTGTGACTCCACCTATAACTGAAAGGTCACTGATGACACTGACACAAGAGCTGTTAACACTCTTGTGTCAATGCACAGAATTCTGCAGTGTCCTACCTGTGTTATTTTAACATACTTGCTAAATGTCATTTTATTTATTTGAAAACATTTTGGATTTCTTGGCAGTCATAATTAAGACTGTGTGTATTGATATTTATGTTCTATTAGATCCTGCCGTTTAGATGACAATGCAAAAGGTGAATTTTTTAATTCCCCATATCTCATAACTGACCTGAACTTGGCAATACATTTACTGAAAGAAAGAAGGTTTAATTAAAAGTGTTTTCTACAATTTTCAACCACAAGAGGTCAGAACTGCACAGGTTTTAAGTGCTCACATATGGTCTATATCAGAATCCGCTTTATTGGTCAACTATATGAGCAAAGGTTGACAATAGTACATTGGAACAGAGTATAGTTTTTGATTTAGAATGAAATAGGTATAATATATAGACAATGGGTCCAGGCCGGGATTTAAAATAAGTAAGAGGTACCTTAAAATGAAAAAAAAATATGTTGTGGAGGTGTGTGTGGCGATCAAATTGCTAAGTGCACTATCCCTGATGACCAGCTAGACACTGCCTGTAAGGAATCTTACATCTCTGATCTGTAAGGAGAATTAGTCCAAATTGCCCATAATATCCCCATTATCTCATTAGCAGCTGAGCACGAAAAGCAGCAGGGAACTGCATGATGGACCGGCCCTTGTCAAACTTGGTTTTCACGCTATACTAACTTTATAAACTAACCTTATGGAATTGTTGGAGAGTTGACGATGCTCCCGCAAGACAGATGGACAAAGGGTTAAAAGGAAGAAACAGGTTAAACTACTTTAGTACAAAGAATGAGTCATCTGGATATAGGGAAGACCATTATAACCCAATTTGAGTCTAGTCATATTTCCCTAGAGAAAAAGAAAATCATGCACATAGGTTGTTTTTAGTCACTGTGCTCTGAAAATATTTTGTGGTATCCTTTAATCAGTCATTTTCTGCATTCTTTATAACTTCCACAGATATAAATTGCTTGTGAGTATACATTTTAAGAAAAAAATTCAGTTTGCAGTCCACTTCCTTGTCACAAAGTCAAACCTGTTTCCAGTGGGTGTCAGCACTCGAAGTTCAAGGCCATAGGTTGGATTGCTCCCTCTGGGTTTGCGGAGAGTTGCTGCACCAAGATGTTGTGGACTGTGCTGGGGCATCATGCTCCTCTTAACTCCTCTCCCTGCTGTTTTCTCCACACACACTACTCTGCTCATCCTCCAGTCAAACACCTGCCATCTTTTCCTATACCATGATGCAGTCTCCACCTCACTGCAGCACCTGGCAGCCTGCTCACTCTCTATATAGACCAATCAGTTTAGTGTGCTCTTTGCCAGGTCATTTGTGCTCCTGCCTGCTTTGTATCCTGTCATTACATATTATATGTTGCCTGTCTTGGATATTGACCTGTGCTCGCTTCTCTGTTTTAAACTTCTGATGATTTTGTACCTCTGCCTGGTTGGATTGATTATTGGTTTGGACTTTGGAACAGACTGTACTACTCTCAGCCTAAACCCATAAAGTATCAGTGTCAGGGCTTGACACTAGTGTCACCCAAGGGGTGAGAAACTTTTCTGTGTTGTGTTTACCGTGTTACACATGTAAAGAAAACCTACAGGCTTTTTAAGTATCATTGCTATCAGAACAGTGCCACTGTCTGTGCAAAAAAAGTTCAATTATAGTTATTTGCACAGATTCTAACAAGACATTCCTGTATAGATTCTGCCTTCGAATGTTTGTGTGAGTGTGTGGTTTGTTTTTACCACCCAAACCCCAACCCTACTGAAACAGTAATAAGTTCAGTAATAAATTCAAAAACATCAACTGATATAATGCAATTTTCTTCTCGTATTGCAGTTCTGACATAACTAGACAAGTACAGTTAAGTGTATGGACACAAAACAGGTGCTGTATTTGCAAAGTGCGTGGTCAAAAAGCCTGCATCTATGCAGACTGCGTGCTGGAGGACCATATAATCCACTCCCACTTAAGGCTGGTCAGTTACGGACCCTCCATGCAATCTGGTAAACAGGGAGTGAAATGGTTTTGAGATAAATTGGTCATGCAGGTTTGGGCTAACAAGTGGGTTGAGTGATTTTATGTTTTTTCAACTGACAAGACTGATTCAGCACAGTGGCTGCATTGTTGTGATAGATGGGGTATTGCTGCATTTTTGATACTCATTATTCACACATGTGCTCCTAAATATATTTTACAGTTTGCACACAAATTTTGTTTTGTGCAAATGCAAGTGAAATGCTTACATTGTTGATTGGAACAAACTGTGCTATCAAAAGGCCTGTTTTTATTCCTCATTCATCATTTCCCGTATTTTTAGGGCCTGAGCACTGACAGTGCGAAGGAACCTACTGGAACGCAAGGAATTATTATTATTATTATTATTATCGTTGTTGTTGTTGTTAGGGCCCGAGCACTCCACTCACATACTCTATACTTGATTATATACTTTATATATTTGATGAGCTCCTTCACAGACTGGAAGAGTTGTGAAAACTAAAAAACCCATATTATAACATTGACAGAAGACTGACTCTGTTGTTTGAGTCAGATTGAATTACAGCCTATTAGATTTTCCACTTCACAAACAAAAGTACTGTCTTTATGTGAATCCAGCTGACCAATCACTGGTCTGCACAATGAGCGTTTAAATTTCTGTGGAGACTCTCATCAGCTGAATGTCGGGTCAGTACAAGTAATTTCTTATACAGTCTGAAATCTAAATCAAACGTCAGTGTCCTGATGAAGTCACATCGCTGTACGTCGTACTGAATGAGTCTATAACTACACCTTCTCCTCTCAGCCTAAAATTTATAATATAAACTAGAAAAATTCTATTCTGTGTTATGATGGCATGAACAAGTTTGTCTGGTTGGGTTGGGTTTTTTTTTTTTTTTTTTTAGATTTTTCAGACTTTTTGACTTAAAATATAAAAAATAGTCACTCTGAAGGTAAATGATCTCTACATCATCAGATGCAGGGACAGAGCCACCTGCATCCTCCAAGACTCCACCCACCCTGCACACAAGCTGTTCTCTCCTCTACCCTCTGCAAGGAGGTTGCGCAGCATCTGGACAAAAACATCTAGACTGATAAACAGCTTCTACCCAGATGCAGTCAAAATGTTGAACAGCTCCACATCCATCATTGCACTCTGAACTGAAACCTGCATATGTCAATTTAATGTCACTATTCATTTTAAAATGCTGCTGCTGGCCCTGTGCAGCAGCATTATAAAGTTTCACTTTCTAAAGTCCTGTGCATTATAAAGCACAGGGCTTTATGTGATATGTCTACTCTCCCTCTTTCTCTCTCTTTCTCTCTCTCTCTCTTCATTATTTTTATTACTTGTCTATTTTGATGTTATCTTTTATAAGCTACACCAAGACCTAAGAATCTGCATTTCGCTCATCCTGTAAAGGGTCGAATGACAATAAAGGAGTCTGAGTCAAAAAGAGAAAGAGTGAACTTCATTATCATCATCGTTATTATTATTATTATTATTATTCCCCACTAACATTTTGACGATACACTATTGGATCAGACCGAATCTGTACGGAAACAAACACGTCGCAGCATGATCAGTTTGCAGATTTTATTTTAAAAATACATAATGAAAGTGGTCCAGCATTAAACAGACAGGGACCTGCCTGGACTCAATTCTAAAAAATTAAAAAAAGTTTTTTTAAAAACCCATCAAATCATCATTAGAAACTGTTTAAATAAAGGTGATACAGTAAAGAAGTGAAGGTTGGTGAACTAAACTTCAAGTCAAGTTGTGGCATCTGTGGAGGTTCTTTATGTAAAAATCTGTTCTGTGTCCAAACATACAGTTTATAAGTCACCATCTCTATGTGTCTTTATTGAACCATACATCTCTGTAAACTCTCATCATCACTGTTCAGTTTGGATGTATTAAAGGTAAGCATTTCATTTATCAACAGGACCACAACACAATATAAAGTGAAGCAGAATGAATCACAGTTCAGGCTCCACAGAGCTCTTAATTCATTTCAAAGGATCAGTGAACTGCCACAGTATTGCTCTAGTTACCATAATGTTAGAAATAAAACATCAGTGACATAAGACCAGCAGGAGGAGACAGTAATATCTAGTTTTAGCAGCAGTGAATTTCATTCTACATGCATCTGATGCATTCAGGTAGATTGTCGACTTTTCAGTTACAAGTTAAAGCCGTAAGGTGTTTCCCTGTCCACAGTCTAAAAACTAAACATGCATGAATGACAGTCAGGATCTGAACATGCTTCTTCTTTCCTGAGACAAAGTAAACACAACCAGAGAGCCAATGTAAAAGCAAGAATTAACAGGAATTCATAACTTTAGAACTATTGTTATGATTTCAATGGAACTACTACTCTGATACTGCTTAAAAAAATGAACTAATTCAGAACAGAATTAACTTTGCTTTGTTTTCTGTTACAATTCCTCCTTTTCGTTTTCCACTTTTGAGCAAAACTGGAATTCAGGACTTATTCTTTGACGACATATTTACTGTGTGGTGATAATAGTTGAATTAAGACAGCAGGCTTCTTCCTCTATCCAACACTCAGTTAGAGAAACAGTGAACATCAGCATTTACCTGCAGCCTCCAAATGACTATTTCTGAACTTCTGAACTGCTCTGAATATTTCAGACTGAATTGATGAACCCAGAACTACACAATCAGCTGGTTAATGCTCACTTTGAACGGGCTACTAAAGTCTGTTTCAGACCTGAAACATGGAACATTGCTGGGATCATCAATCCTTTTAAGGTGCAGCACTCTAGTCATTCAGACAGGAGTCACTGTTCTGTTAATGTTATATACGTGATATTTGTTATCAACACCATACGATATGATCATAAACGTGATATTTGTTATCAATGCCAGACTAGACAACACACAGTGATGTATAAAACACACTAAAGCAATAACAGACTGAAACTAAACTAACATCAGCTGATTAAGAGTCCAAATAACCAACAACTCAGTTTAATACTGAGTTTCTGTTTTAGTCTCTATTCAGAGCAGAGTCTTTCTCAATCTTCATGGTTTATTGGAAGAGATTGTGAAGAATGTTTTATATAATTTTTGAATCTTTAGTGCAGTGGTGAGTCTTGCGAATATGAACTAAGCAGAGTTTTGATAATGTAAATTCTGTATGTTTCTGTCATTGGAGCTGTAGTTTATACTGTACGCACAAAGTAGTCACTGTTTATCTCCACAAAGGTTTCACTTTCTTATAAGCGATGCAGTAGATGTCAATTTAATTTATGGACAGTTACTATCAGTAACACGCTTCATTTTAAAGAAGACACACTGAAGCTGGTGGTACAGAGTTCAGAACAAACATTATGTCTGGACTTTGGCTCTCCATAATATTGTCGAAGATGTTAATTAGTGAGGTTTTACCCTAAACTCTTCTACTGTGTGACAGCAGGAGCTCTTTGGTCTCAGACGGCGTCCTTCCAAAGAACAAGTGAATTTCAAGCTTGCTAGAGGTGAACAGTGACACCTGAGATTTGGATCCAGCAGCTGCTGGTGTTTTGGACAGCTAGACCTCCTGATTCTGCTCTGTTGATGTTCTTGTCCTTTGTAATGAGGTGGTGTCCTGCGGTTGGGCTCATATAACAGAGGTCTGGCCCTGATCTTCGGTCCGTCGGGCCAGACTGCTCTCCAAAACCAAGTCTATCTCCAAAAAGTCTGGCTGGTCGCTGTCCTCAGATATTTTCTCTTGTTCCACAGCACTGTTGCCTTTCTCCTTGCTTCTTTGGCACAGGCCGGACTTAGCCGGGCCGACCAGAGCCAGACAGATGGCACTGAGGCCCATTCCCACAGCACAGGAGTAGAAAGCAGCACCGTAGTTCTGTGTGACATCCACCAACATACCTGGAAGGAAAGATGAGACGCTGTGAGGATCTACAGAGTTTAACAGACAGAAGTACAGTAAAAAGAATAGAGATCTTTACCTCCTAGAGGTGGACCAGCCAGTCCAGCGAAGCTCTGGATGAAGACGTAAACTCCCACACAGGAAGACATCTTCTCAATGCCCACCACTTCCTCTTCCGCCAGCAGCGGGATGTGAGTGGAGGCCACAGTGCCCATGAAGAAGCCATACAGGGCGCAGCAAGCCACCAGACCCCACAAGTCCCAAACAATAGTGAAGGCCACCAAAACCAGGCACAGCAGAATAACACAGCCCAGCAGAACCAGGGTCTTCCTGCAGCGGACTCGGTTCAACACCACCCCGATGGACAAGCGGCCAAAGATTTCAGCCACAGCCATGACGGAGAGCATGAAGGAACCCATGATGGACTCCAAACCTCTGTGCTTACTCAGTTCTATGATAAAGAGCTGAGGGGCAAAGAAGCCCAATGTAGCAAACAGCCCAAACAGGGAGTAGCAGATGAAGGCACCATCTTTCAGCACTGAGAAGTCCAGGAGTTTAGGGCTGGAGGGCTGCAGGGGACCTGCCTCTACCTCCACCGGGTCTCCCTGGTCCTTCTCTGGTGTAGGAGGTGATCCCTGGTCATCTTTGTCCTGCTCTTCTATCAGAGCCTTGGCTTCTGCTCCTACAGTCCTCAGGTCCATGTTGGAGGCTGAGAGCGAGGTGACACCCGAGTCCTCTGAACCTCCAGATACACCCGAACTGATGGAGGTTCTGGTTTGTTCATTCTCCAGCTCATAAACTGCCTGCATCTGCTTAAGAGAGAGAGAGTCTTTCTGCGAGCCATCGTCCTCATTCACAGGCTCTGGCACGATGATGATCGGTCGAAGGAGAAGCCCACAGCCAATCACAGAGGCCTGAATTGCTCCAAGAACAACTAGACAGTAGCGCCAGCCGATGTGTTGCTTTAGGGCAGTGAGAGCTAGGAGAGATGAGGACAGCAGGTTGTTCATAACATTAATATTGTTGTCTTATATGTAAATTTTAACAGCTGCTGCTAAACCTTCGCGTGGTTTAGAATAAAGGTTCGGATGTGAGAGCAGCGAAGGGCCTTTACTGAAAGACAACCAACAAGTTTTATATTTTTAACAGCTGTGTCTCTGATAATATCATAATTATTCTCAAAAACAGTCCAGATCTATAATGGGCACAAATAATTAATTCTCAGGTCATATCTGGACTACTTGACTGAACACTCACCTGGAGCTAACGCAAATATAGCAAAGGATTCTCCAGAGGATGCGACAGAAGTGACAAGGGCTCGACGTCTGGAGAAATACTGGGCAAGGATGGTGACGGTGGGGAGAAAGGTGAGACAGTAGCCCAGACCTGAATAAAACAGGAGAAGAGAAAAAGGGGAGGTGACAGGTGCTGGCCTGGTAGGAACACTGCATGGGTAGGAGGGCAAAGATTCACTCCTTTGTTGGCTGCTACAGCTGCTGCTGAAAGACAAAAGGCACGTAAAGACAAAAAAAGAGAGACGGGGAGAGAGGATAAGAAGTTGTGGACTTAGCTGAGTCTACAGCTGAGTGGGAGAGCTAGCAGTGCTTTCTGTCCAAGGAAAAACCAAGGGAATATACTGGGATACAAAACTCCACCAATTAGTTTATCAGTCAATCTATTAGTATCATTCAATTTATTTCTTCCTCCTCAGCCACTTCCTGTTCCATCAATGCTTATCTGAAAGGGAATTTAGTGCTTTTTGGTAATATTTAGCTGCTCCGGGTTTTCCTGCTCTGTCAGTCCTTCCCAGAGAGTTCAGATTATGGAGACTCCCTGCAGGTGTTTAGAGGAGGCTTTTTACCTCTCAGTCCTTGGAAAGTTCTGGAAGAAACACATTTTGTTGTTGACACTGCTAGAAGTCCCTTTAGTTTACTATCACAGGCTGCTTAACATGAACAGGAACAAACCAGTCACTTTGTAAATGCCACATTATGATGACGCACAAAGATACATAAACTTTTATGAGAGATGTGGATGAGCTCCAGTAGTAGTACCTGAAATAACGCCAGTGGTGATGTACATCTCATTGATGGAGCTAGTGAAGGCAGAGCTAATGGTTCCCAGACTGATGAGGAAGCCTCCTGTCATGACCACCAGACGATAACCGAAGCGGTTGCTCAGTACTGTTGACAGAGGAGCTGAGGATGAAAGAACAATCCCTTCATTATGAATCCACTCTGTCAGGTTTTAATTCTTCACACCTCTGATCAGTTCATCTGTTGACTGTTTAAAGATTCAACAAGCCGGTTTCTGAACCAAGTTGTTTCCAGGTACAAACCTCTAACATCAAAGTTTAATAAGCAGAGTTTAAACGTGACTAAATTAAAACTCAACCAGTTCTTACACTGTGACAAATATTTACTAGCAGGACCTGAAACTGAAAAAAACAAATAACTAACAAACTAACATTTGACCGGTTAGGCCTGAAAAAAAGATGAAGAAGAAGAATGCTGTTTAATGACTATGAAACTTTGTAATAATATCTATAAAAAAAAGCAGTGAATGATGCCATTAGGCCAGCATGAGCAGACATTCCCCACTTACTTACTTATTCCTCTGATAAACATGATCAAAAATCCCCAACAAACTTACTGTAACATGTCACATATATTTGGCTTGTCAAAGGACAAGCTTTGTTTCCTTGGTTCTACATTTGCATTTTGGTTTTTTTTGCCAGCATGTCTTTTAAAAAGTAAACTAAAAGCAGACAAAACAGGTGGTAAAGCAAACGACTCACCAGTGAAGGTAAAGATGAAGACACAGATGGAGATGATCCAGGACACTCGGCTGTTGCTTTCCCCAAACTCGTCCATCAGATCCTGGAGGAAGACGCCCAGACTCTTCAGGGTCCCGTAGGTACAAACCTCCACCAAGAAGAAGGCCAGAGCCACCACCCAGCCCCAGCCGCCATCAGGAACCTCTGAGTAAACGTTTGGGCCTAAAAAACGCTGGGTGTTGGTCACCTTCATGGCTGCAGCAGCTACCTGGACACAGACACAGAGTCAAAGCTGCATTTGTTGATCTTGGACCCTTTGCAGAAAAATAGAGCAATGTTTTCTCATTTATGCTTGTGTTGTCTTGTCTTGTGTCTTTTTGTTAAACGTAACTGCCAAACTGATTTTTTAGTGACCAAACCTTTTGTCATCGAGGGTGTGGCTGCTGCACAAAAACCACAGACACGCCACAAGTTGGACAAGAAATGTCAAACTAAATACAGCGTTCCACCCTGTGGCAGCTTTCACTGATGTGGGTTTTGGAAAGCAGATACCGATATTTTGTTTGTCGCTTTAGGGCGGCCCATACTTTTGTGTGTACTTTTACTCTTGTGTCTGTACCTACTATTGACAAGCTCAGAATGGCGTCTCAAAGTGGTGATAATGGAAACAGAATGAAGCAGCTGATCACAGAGCTGCTCCTGTTAACGTCCTTCAGCTATGTTCATGCAGAACAACTGTGCCTTCATGTATCTCTAAATGCTTCCAGACACATATCATATATCACTCCTTCAAAAAGCATAACAATAGTTTGTCTATTCTGGCTCTAAACAAGCAAACTTCCACTAAGGGGGGACCAAAAGTAGCAAATGTAAGCTGATAACTGAGACACATCAGACATATGTGAGCCTGAAATCATTAGGTAATCCACCGACACACACCTTAGCAAACATAAACACAAGTCTGATCCAGTTCAGGATGGATTTCACACCTTCACCTCAGGCTGCCTGAGGCTCCGCCTGCTGTGGTTTATGTGGTATCTCTCATACAATAGCTAGACGCTATGAGCTAAAAATTGAAGCTAAAATCACATTAGCTGATTAATGTACCTAAACATTACTATTAACGTCATGCAGTACGCTGTTATATAAAAATTTTAATTTAGAAAATCACTAAATCATTCACAAATGTCTTACTATAGTACAAATGTGCCCAGTGATTTAGTAAAAAGGCTAAATCCCCCCAAATCTAAGCATTTGCTTGTTAATGGCTGACACAACAAAACCAGGGTGTCTATTTTTAAACTACTTCACCTGTAAAACCAGGCAGGAAAATCAATCCGGGCAATGTCAGGTTTTTGAGGTTGAGTTTAAAAGATGTTGGAGCCAGGAAACGCAAAAGCAGCCTATGAAATGATGCTGTAGGAAGTTATGAGAAATAGGGATCCAGTGTTTGAGGAGCTTCTCTGTTTCTAGAAGGCCAGAACATTTCTTTCATTTAGTTTGGTTTCATTTAGGTTGTCACAGTCCTCCTCCAACCCCACACACAAACCATTTACTCCAAATTGGTACCGTAAGTAACAAAATCCCAGTGTTCCAACCACACTGGGTGATGTGTTGTAGTTGTATTAGTATAAGTACAGCCGACTGGAACCAACCAAAGATGCTGTTTGGTGTCAACAAGTCATTGCAAAGGTCGTTCCTAAGTGACATGAAAGCAGCACTTAGCTGCCCTCAGTGGCTCAGTGCTCTGCTGTCAGGACAGAGTGGTGATGTAACCTGTAGTCAATAATTAAGCAAGTAATTAAGTTTACTACTTGCACAACTGCTGCTTTAAAATAAATGACATCACTGTTAACAGTTATGACCACATTAAACTTACTGACTGGTAAAGATGAATGCTGCCACCTGCCTTAAACAAGCTAAACTAACACCAACACAGGATCTGATCATGTGAGCTGGTTTTTATTTGATGTTTGCTGAAGACAAAGTGTAGATTCTTTTCACTTTATCATCAGATTCTTCATCATCTGACATTTCAGTGACTTTTCTTGGCACCAACTCATTCTCTCCTCATGTTTCCTATAATCATGAATATGTCCCTGTTTTACTTTTATAATACTATCTTCATTCTATAATCTGGTATTTACTGGGTGTGTAAATGTTGTTCTGGGTCTTCATGTTTCAGCTGTGTTATCCGCAGTGCGGACGATGATGATGATGATGATGATGTAGCTCCTCGGTCCTGTTGATTATCGTCAACTACATTTATTATATTATTATATATTATCTATATTAACTAGAACTCTGCTGTTTTGGGTTTTTTTTTTTACTGTGGAACTGTAAAACCAGTAAACTAAACGTTCAGTTTCCACCAACCGGAGCCTGAGCATCCCTCGGACTTACCGGCGGAGAGCAGCAGGAGGTCCGGTCCGGTCCGGTCCGGTCGAACAGTCTTTTATTCCGTCGTCATGTTAGATCTTTAAAGCAGCTCCCGTTTAAATTAAATTCAAATCTTTATCACATTACATTCTACGGCTTTGGTAGAACTTTGGCTCGGTTCCGCTCTGCAGCATCTTCTGTCGTTACCAGATCATTTCTGGCTCTCGGCGGCTCTTTACCGGCTTGAGCCGGTACTAACACGGGGCCGCGCCGCTCGTGAACGCGCAGGGCTTCCCTCGTGACGGGAGAGTCCGCGTGCTGCTGCGGTGTGGTGCGTTCAGGGCCGGTGGAAAAATGAAACATTTAATTGATACAACCACAAACTACAGCTGGTTACCATGAAGTAGCTAAAAAACCACCTTTACAGACACAATACAGCCCCACGTTTCCTTAGATAGCTGATAAATGACTGCCTACTTAATTGCATTTCCGTTAAAACCATGTTAATTACACCCATTTATACCACACAGAATATTTATTAATTTCTGATTTTATTGATTAAATCAGAAATTAGTAATCAATCCATGAGTCCCATTTAGCTGTTGGACAACTTTCTGGAGAACAATGAAGCAGGCAGCAGCAAAATATCAGTAAGTTGTTTGTCAATCCAGCATAAACATCCACATAGCCAAAGAGCATGAAAAAAGCTTTTCAAAGCAGGAGGACGGCATCCGATTATTATTATTATTATTATTATTATTATTATTATTATTATTTATTCTATATATTCTTACATAAATTGAATTTACCCAAAAGAATATGTCACAATAGCCTAACTTAACCATTTTGAATGAAAGCTGTGATTTGTTAATCCAGTATTAATGTATGTTTAATGTATAAAATCTCACCTGTCTCAGCTGTGATCCTCTACCTGCTGTGGAATTCTTAGAGTATTCTGACCTGAAATGCTTTCCAATGAGATCCAGAGGTGTGTCTAGGAGGTGGACAGATAAGGTCCAGCCATTATGTCTGATAGGACACTCCAGATACTACCTGAAGAGCCAACACCAGTCCTACAGAATGCATTTATACACAGATAACTTTGCAGTGGTAGAGGAAGTATTCAGAGCCTTCACTTAGGTAGAAGTACTACTTCAGCCATGTAAAAATACTCCATTACAAGTAAAAGGTCTGCATGAAAAATTCTACTGAAGTAAAAATACTATATGAGCTTTTATACTTTTTCTGTAATCTCTCATTTTTAGTTGGATGTTGGAGTAGCATATATGTAAGTTTGAAAGTCGTTTCTGAAGGACAGTGTTGTAAAGTAAAACATCAGAACTGGTTGGGACCTTATTAGTGGCTGATTCCACCAAAATGGTAGTAACAAAATTTATTGAAAAAACACCTGAATTTACAAATTATCATCTACTGATGTATTTGATGGTAATATCTAAACACTTTGTCATTTCAGTTCACTGTTTTTTTAAAGGTTTTGAACATAAATATAGCAAACAATGTAAAGATTGAGTAATTGGAGTAACAGCGTCACACTAGCCCTGCACGTGTTGTAATCAAGCTTCATTGTCTTTGGCAGCCAGTCCAGCCTCATGTGCATGTTAGTGAAAGTTCATGCACATTAATGCGCTTACATCCCTCTCTTTGAAACTGTTGCATGATTTTTTTAGTGACAAAGATTCACACTTCAATGATTCCATCAGAGAAATTTTATAGTTATAGGAGCCACTGATGGGCTGCATGGTGGCTCGATGGTTAGCAGCGCTGCCTCACAGGTAGAAGATACCCGGATCGCGCCCCGCTTAGGACGCCTGGGATCTTTCTGTGTGGAGTTTGTGTGTTCTCCCTGTGCAGCGTGGGTTTTCACCGGGTACCCCAGCTTCCTCCCACAGTCCAAAAACATGCTGAGGTTAATTGATTATTCTAAATTGTCCATAAGTGTGAATGAGAGTGTGCTTGATTGTCTCTATGTAGCCCTGTGATAGGCTGGCGACCTGTCCAGGGTGTCCCCTGCCTTCGCACTGAGTCGACTGGGATAGACTCCAGTGCCCCTGCGACCCTACAGAGGATTAAGTGGTGCATAGATGATGGATGGATGGATGGATGGATGGATGGATGGATGGATGGATAGGAGCCACTGATATACATGGTCTTTATAGGTGGGTGTAAATGTTTGCTCACTGCTGTATTAAAGGTTCTAAGTCATTGTTACTGAGCCAGTGAAATGTGTATAAGAATCTTTTCTGATATTTCTAATGCTGGACATTCAAGACAGTGTATTTTATGTGAAAAAGTCATGAAGGTCTAACCAAGGATCTGCTAAAGAGAGAGAATTATAATCATGTTGTACAAAGCCCAGGATGCCACTGGTTTTTCTTTTCACTCACTGACAGTATAATCACAAGTCTGAAGTCCAACCTGAGCAGGCTGCCTGATTAAAGAACCTTTGTAAGTGGAGCTAAAGTCATTCCACGTCCTGACCGACTGCCATGCGACAGCAAATGTTGATGAAGATGATTCAGTGTTTGTTTCAACAACAATATGTGATTTAAACTATTGTTTCTTACTGGTTAAACTAAGGTCCTGTTGAGTCCCTGTGAGGAAATGTTCAGCCAGTTTATCACATGGAGTCTGATGTTCCAGTCAAGGCCCAAAAAAAACTAGATTATACAGTAACCGAGACTCATTTCAGAGATCCAACTCATTCTTCTCTGAGTGAAAAAAAAGTTCTTGTAAGCAACAGGAAGTCTCAGATTTAATACTCTTGCTCTTTGCCACAGAGATGTGGGTTCCATTCTATAGAACATGAAGGCTACTTCATGTTAAACTGTCAGAGTCTGAGTGTTTATGTGCTGATTCTCTCCTGTTTCTTTCGTCACAGGGACCAGCAGCATGTTGTCCTGTTGGGTTTAAGGTCACAGCTCGTTAGAACAGAGTTGCATAATGCTCAGCAACCTGTACTGATAAAGGATATACACAGTGCAGAACAATACTGCACAGCTGAAAGATCCTGGCTCTGAATCTCCAGGTCATTGAGATCTTCTGTGTCTGGGTTGTTTCAGCTCCCTCTCTCAGTCCAAAGATATTCAGAGGTTATTTAGTGATTCTAAATTGGCTGCAGGTGTTAGTGTTGTCTGTGTCAGAGCCGGCTGGGCCATTAGGCAATATAGGCAAATGCTAAGGGTACGTGGCCTCCAGGGGGCGCCAGAAAATTGGGAAAAATTTCACCTTCAATATAATTATATTAAAACTAGTTATTACTATTAACTCTGAAAATGGAAAAGCTCACAATGATTCAAATGTAAAGCAATGCCCAATTAATATTACTACAAAACAATGCTATTTGATTTCTTTTGTAAGTGTAAGTAAATGGCAGATGAAGGGGGGCGCCATATAAAATCTCGCCTAGGGCAATAAATTGGGTAGAGCTGGCTCTGGCCTGTGTGTATTAGTGTTGGCTCTGTGATGAACTGACAACTGTGTTGTTTTATTCACCGTTAACACGTCTCTGATCAGATGCATCTTTAACCGCCAACAATGTTGGGCAAGAAAACACCACAAAGAACTGGAAACTATCAGCTCATTAAAATGTGGGTTTCAGTCAGGGTTTGTTTGACTCTGTTCATACGTATTTACATGTGATTATACACCAATCAGTCCCTATTAAACCACCTAGCGCTGTGCAGGTTCTCTGTAGGTTCTCTGGACCTCTAATAGGGTTTTGTGATGTCGTTTATTGACCCAATACAAATCCAGAATGCAGTAATTGTACAAAGGACAACTTTGCCTTTGATGCAGCACAGTCATGTACACATATCACAAATATAAATACTTTATCGATAAGCTTCTTTATCAAGTCAAAAGATAAAATACATTAAATTAAACACAACAAAGTTTTTGCTTTGCATACGTTCATTTATACTCCATTCTACGTGTTTGCTTCTTTGTTTCTTTCACTTGTTTCGGTCTTGTGCATTTAGCAAAATACTTGTTTTTTTTGTTTTGTTTTGTTTTGTTTTGTTTTTTTTACAAATGATACAGGCGCAAACAGACATACAGTACATCTCCAGCCTTTGAAACGTCTCCAGGAGGCAACACAGAAATACAAAAATGAATACATGTGAATGCAGTGAATTCTAATACAGAATAAAACAAATAACAATTTGGAATATAAAATATTATGAATGAGAAAAGAAAATCCTACAACAATACAATTTAATAAAATATTATGTCAAGTAATGATGATATGAAAACTATGTTTTTCTGCTCCAGCATGCAACTCATATTTTCTGAAAACACTATAAATTCCCTGACTTTTTAAGTAGACAACAGCAAGTTCTTCTAAACGTCCTTCCAGCGGATATTTTGAAACTCAGGAAAAAGCTGAGAGGAAGTTTCCAGCTGCTGCTGAGACAGAATCCTAGCGTACCTTTAGTACTGGTGTTCTGTAACATGAGTCTGAACTACTGCTGTTCTTTAAATCTACTACGTTCAGCCAGGTGAATGTTAATGGAAGTTAGGTATTGTCTCTCTTCAGCAAATGAAAAATATCTTGTCACCCTGAAATGTTTGTTGCTGTTCATCACTTGCTAGTGGCCGTTTGTCCTTCTGTTCTTCTAACTGCTCAGGAGCGCCTCACCTGGACACCTCCAGTCAGCACCAGTTAATCTGTCAAAACAAGGGACTTTTGCATATCATTAACTCAGGAGGGGGTCTGGCACAGCCTCCGTAGAGGAGGGCTGATGTGCAGAGGTCCCTTGCAGAGGTACATTTTCAAATAAATCAAAGATGTCTGTAATTTCAAATAGTATAATATAGTGATGCATCATTTACTTGTGTGCACTCCTGATAGACAGCTGAGTAGAACAAGACTAAACACACCCATCATTGTTAAGCCTCTAGTTTAAGATGTGCATTTGAATATGAAGAAAAGATTTAAAAGAGGGTATGGTGAATTGATCATAATGAAGTTATTTAAAACAGTGTTCATCAGTGTTCTTGCAGGTGGGTATCTGTTTATTCACTTAACTCATGCACAAAGAGCAATCAAATTCTGTATTAAAGCAACCCAACATTCATGTCAAGGATCATCACAGGTGATGAGAGTTGGATTCATAGGTACAAACCCAAAGGCCAAACAGCAGATTGAACAGTAGACAAACTTGTAGTCTCAAAGGCTGAGCAGTGGTCACACTATTGACCTTGTGCCTTCTCCATAATTTTGACATTCACAAGGCTGTACATCAGGATCAGACTGTCAAAACCAAGTTCTACGACAGCATCATGTGGCGTCTGAGAGAGAACATGTGGCAAACACTTCCCAAACTGTGGCATGATCATATAGTTCCAACACATGCCCACTCACAGTTCTTTGAAAACACATAGGTTTCTTGGCCCACCAACACAGTCTTTGCTCTTTTACAGTCCTGCTTAAACCACAATTCAAGAGCAATGTCTGATTTTCATTAGTTAATTTTTAATTAATTTTTTATTTATGATAACTTTTTTGTCAGTTTCAAGTTATTTCAGAGACCACTGTGGGTTTTTCTTTCTTTAACGGAAGGGGACCAATAATTTTGTCCACATGTGTATTTGCTGTCTGAACATTTATAAAAAAATTAAAAAAAACAGGTGGACTCATGAGAATGTTGTCTAATGTTTAAATGAGTATATTGTATCATGTAAAGGTCAGAATAGTTAAAGCTATTTCTAATGTTATTTACATGCAATTACGGTACGGTCGTGCTTTTATTTTGATAGCATCCTGTTAAGCGGAAGTAAGGTAACGGAAGTGGACTTGACGAACGTTACGGAAAGTGCAAAGAAAGGTCTATGTACACGGTAAAACTAACGCAACGGAAGGACAACGGAAAAGTTAATAAAACAAGGTTTTAGCTTCAGTCAATGGGAGAACAAGGTTTGTAAATGTCACAGAGAATATACTGATTAACTGGAGATGTTTATTGCTAAGACGTATTACGGATTTGCTCATGGAAGGTTGCTAATGTAGGAGTTATGTTACGGTTAAAAGACGAACGAATGGTAATTGTGGTTTATTTTGTTCTCACCATAGCTCTTACGTTGGGTAATGACAAGGACGGCTCAATAAAGTCATTTTCCATCAGTTTTTGGCCTTCTTTGAATTGACTGGATGCTACATATCATATGTTTTAAATCATTGCTAACTCTGATAAGAGGCTAACACTGACATAAAGGGACATTTAAGTTTCAACTTGGGAGAATTTTTTTTTTTCTGTGTTATTTGATCAGTTGAAGAGCTCCATTTGTATTTACTGGGCATTGCTGAAAGGCAATAAAACTGCTGACTGTTTGACTTAATGGTCAAATCCCAGTCCCCGGCCAAAAGTTTAAGCACTAAACCCTTACAACGTGAGTAATGTCTTATAAGTAACGAGTGCGAGAGGTTGCAAGGGCTTGAAATGGTGTAAAAGGAGTGGAGCATCTCTTTGTGACATACATTTCGTGTTACCTTGATTGACAAAACGTGTCACATTTTTATGATTTTTTTCTTTTTATTATATGTTTTTTACTTTCTTCATAACCAAGGCACTTTGGGGAAAGCATCATACGACAAACGACTACACACAGTTATGGCTTTATATCACCAGTGCACTGTGTTTATGTTTAACTGTAAACTTATTTTTGCTCATAACTTTGGGGTTGATTGCCCTATCAATGCTTGTTTGTCTACATTTTTTTTCTTCCAGTCTTCTGCTAGTAACCCCATGCCTAATCTCACAACAGTATGAACTGTTGATAATTCCCTTAGACACATGTCTGCAGAAATGCAAACTTATGCATACATACACAAATTGTTGGGTTTCTACAATGTGGAGACCAATGAAGAGTTAAAACAAAGAGAATATCAGATTTATTTTCTGTGGGATAGAAAGATCAATTAATACAGCTTAGGCTTTGCCTGCGTGACACTAAAATGCAAACTGCAAATATTAACTTTGTGATTGTTGCTCATTCATTTTCCCTCCAAAACAAATTTGATTTTACATACATATGCTTAGAATGAATACCTCAGAATTCACTAGAACTTTTTGCCACAAAAAACAGTGTTTTAAACTATGAAAGCACTACTTTTCTGTTATGATACATCCATAATATGTGTGCCATTATATTCTACTGTAACACAATAAAGTCTCTTACTGTAAATATTATATGAGCCATACTGCAAGATGTCTCACGCAAAAGTATTATCAGCACTGAGCAAATATGTATATGTGTAGACCATGTGTAGACAGTAACAGTAATTCATCAAAAAAAATAGCAAGCACATCAACATTAATACGAGTAAATACATCTACGAATGTGGATATTTGCAAATAACGCATGAGTATTTTCATCAAAAAGACATAACTAAAAAAAATGACTAAATTACTGTCCTCTGTCTGTGCTGCAGCAGTAGTCTTCATTCTCCAGTGAAGGTAGGGTTGGCCACAGTGGTGGTGGCATTCTGGAACAGTGGGTTGTCAGCCTAGCAGTAAAAGAAAGATAATTAGAAAGATTTGTTTTGAACTAGAATATTATTTAGTCCTGTCTTGAAGTCACTAAAGTTCAAGATTTCACATCATGTGGAGGAAGCATACACAACAAATGGAGTTCGTGGTGCTTTCCTGAGGAGCTGGACATGTGTTAAACTTCACAGTGTCGAGGGAGGTATTGAAATAATAAATAATAGAAGCCTGTTGCTGGTACAAGCAAAGGCTTGTTTCTCACAAAAGGCTGGGTCATAATTTCAGTTCAGTTTATTTTCATATAGTTTCAAAGTGTCAAAATCTGTCATCTCAGGATGTCACGAAGGTCAGAGAGGACACACCAACAATAAGAATTGTTTCTGACAATAATAATTTATTACAATTATACAAGTCACAGAACACAGGATAATGAAGAGGAAGGAGAACTGAAGTCATCAGGGGTAAGTGTAGGACAAGGTCAGGGGCAGAATGGCTTCTGGTTCTCCGGGGGAGCCTTCTACGGAAAACTGTCTGGAAAGGGTGTCAGTTTTTACATTATGGGAATCAGGTCTGTATGTGAGAGTGAACTTGAAGCATCTGAAGAACAGATCCTGAGTGTCTAGTGGGAGTTGAGCCTCTTAGCAACTTGGACATACTCCAGGTTTTCGTGATATGTCCACACAATGACAGGCTGGTCGGAGTACTCCAACCAATGACTTCATTCCTCCAATGCAAGTTTTACCATGAGCAACTGGCAGTTACCGATATCATTGTTCCACTCTGCTGGAGGAGGTTGCCTGAAGAAGAAGGGGCGAGGATGAGCTTATTATCCATTGGAGAGTGTTGCGTGAGGACTGCCCCCTCTCCCGTGTCTGAAGCGTCCACTTTGATGAAAAACTGCAGGCTGGGAACGGGGTGGAGACAAAGTGGCATTTGAGGTCCGAGAGGGCATGGGTGGCTTCTGGTGTCCAGCTGAAGGGCTTGGAGGTGGAGATCAGGGCAGTCAGAGAGGCAGCAACTTTGCTGTAGGCGCAAATAAATCTCGGATAAAAGTTGGCAAAACCAAGGAACAGTTGCAGCTGTTTCCTGCTTTCCAGTTGGGGCCAGTCCTGAACAGCTGACAGTTTGCCTGGGTCCATCTACACCTCTCCTCTGGATGTGATGTATCCTAAGTGCCTGAGGGGAGAGCACACACAGCACGAACAGCAGCCTCCCCTCATAACAACATGCAGCATAAGAAACTGATCAGATCAAACTGATGTGATGCTGCGTGGATGTTGAGGAGGAGGACTTCGCTGGATTGTAGCGTTTTGGCACCGGAGACCGGCCGCCGGGGGCCAGGAGTGATCGCGCCGGGCCACCCGGATATGTCCCGGTATGCCAGCTGGCCAGTACACCACTGGGCACGTCGTATTTCCAATAATTATTTGTATCGGATGAAACACTGAGCTATCGTTAGCTGCTGCTGCTAAAGTCCACAGACTACATTCGTTGTTCATCATTCGGCAAAGACGACGTAAAGCACGTTGCTGTCGTAAAACCGACTTCTTCCCATCTGCGTTCGACTAGTTCTGCCTGATGCCAGGCCCCGGATGTGTGGCACAAAAAACTGAATTCAAAATTTGAAATTGAAATGGAGAGAAGTGAAACTGAAAAGTAAGACTGAATTAGGAGCTGAATTTTTCAACTGAATGAAATACAGTTTCAATTTTACATCGATACACATTCAAACCGATAGATTCAATTTCAAATTAGACCATTCAGATTCAGATTCAGATTTTAAAAGCAATTATTCAAACCGATCAATTCAGGTTCAAATTGAATGGTTCACATTCAGATATAAAGAATTTAAATTCACTTCCTGCTGGCACAAAATTTATCCCATAAAAAACAAAAAACAATCCCCACCAGTGCAAGCACTTAAAACTAAAAGATAAATTAAAAAAATAAAAACATTCAGATAAATAAAAACTGTGACAACTAAAATTATGTAGTTGATGTCTAAAAATAGCAGCAGGTTAAAATTTAACAGGTAAAAAGGATTTTAAAAAGTACCTTTACAGTACAGGATGGAGATCATTTTAGATAGCAGCAGGTTATTGAAGTCAAAATTGCGGCAGGTTAAAATTAACAAGTAAGAATAATAAAAAATGCATGTGCAAGATAGAATGCATTTTATGTAGGACTCACATTGTATGGGTGGGGGGTGGAGGGGTGGGGGTGAAGGGTGGGAACCAGGATGTGATGTTATAGGTGAGGATGCTTTCAGTGGTGACCCTGTGGAAGGTGATGAGGTGTATAATGGGGAGTCCTGCTCTTCTGAGTCTTCGTAGGGATTGGAGCCGCTGCTGTGCTTTTTTGACTACTGCTGTGATGTTGGTGGTTGATGTGACATCATCAAACAGGTGAACTCCCAGATATCTGATACTGCTGACCCTCGTCACAGCAGCTCCGTTAATGGTCAGCAGAGTGTGGTGCCTGTCTCCACTTCCGCCTGAAGTCTATCACCATCTGCTTTGTTTGTTCCACATTTAGAGACAAGTTGTGGGATGAAAACCATGACATGACGAGTCTCCAAGACCTCCATCCTGTACACAGACTCGTCATTGCTACTGATGAGATCCACCACTGTTGTGTCATCAGCAAACTTTATTATGTGGTTGCTGCTGAGTGTAGCAGTACAGTCATGGGTGAGCAGATAGAACAGCAGGGGGCTCAGCACACAGCCTTGGGGTGAGCCCATGCTCACTTGAATGGGTCTCGATGTCTGACTACCCACTCTGACTATCTGTTGCTGCTGAGAGAGAAAGTTGAGGATCCAGTTGCAGATGTTGGTGTTGGTGACCTCCAGCAGCTTCAGCTTTTCCACAAGCTGTTGTGGGATGATAGTATTAAAAGCTGAACTGAAGTCGAAGAAGAGGATCGGGGCATAGGTGTTCTATCTCTCCAGGTGTTCTTTCCTTCATAGAGTGAGGTGGACTGTGGAGCAGTTGGTCCTGTATGCAAACTGTAAGTGCTCCAGGTTTGCAGGGATGGAGTTTTTAATATGTTGCATGACCCAAATCTCAAAACATTTCATTATGATCGGTGTGTGGGCCACAGGATGATAATCATTGAGGCAGGCAGGGTTTGGCTTTTTCAGGACAGGAACAATGATGGCATTTTTGAGGCAGGATGACACTACTGCTTGGCTAAGGAGGAGATATTAAAAATGTTTACAAAAACATTGGTATTGCCTGATGGTATTGCTGGCCTCAAAATGTGCAAAGAAGTCATTTAGTTTGTCTGGTAGGGAGGGGTCACTGTGGCATAAAATCAGGGGAGAGGGCTTGTAGTCAGTGATGGTGTGAAATCTTTGCCACAACCGACGTGAGTCTCCTTGTGGTGTTTTTTAGTACTGTCACATTGTCTATACATTTGTTAATGTATCCAATGACAGACTCTGTGTACTCCTGCATATCAGTGATGCTGGAGTCGATCAGGGTGGATATGGGTACAAGCTGGATTTGCCAGCAGAAGGAGATGTTGGGAAGAAGTGGTAGATGTTCAGCTCACCATCATTTGCTGGATGGGCTGGACAGGTGGCGATGAAGTGTCCTTGCTTCCCACAGTAGAAATAGGCATTGGTAGCTCTGGTCTTTCTCCTGAGGTGTCAGCTGGGCCCACCTGGGTTACATGGATTCAGCATGGACAGCTGGACAAGCACGGAGGCTGGGTGTGTGAGGTCCATAGAGTGGGGTCCTGGAGGGGTTGCCAGGACACGCCAGGAGGGTCCGTTCCCTGCAATGTTCCATAGGCGGTTGTGTAGACGAATGCTCAGCAAGATCAGTTGATCCAGGTTGGAGGTGTTGTCTTGGAGTGCCAATTCGTCCTTGATGGAGTCGTGGGATCCCTTGTGGGACACCCAAAGTGCTTCGTCATTCCAGTCACTCTCTGCTGCTAAGGTCTGGAATTCGACCACATACTCTGCCACACTACTGGCCGCCTGACGAGTGGAGATGAGAGTTACTGGCATCTTTTCCACGTACTGGAGGATCAAACACCTTATTTATCTCATTGGTGAAAGCCACATATGAACTGCACACCTCCATTCTCTTGCGGTGATGCAAACTGTCAGGTGATGATTGGCAGGTGAGCCACTCCCACGATCAGGTGGTTATTCAATGAGCTGAACCTGCACATATTCCACACACACACACCTCGCTCATGCCCACATTAATGAAAATGGAAAGGAGAGAGAGATAGAAGAAGAGGAAAGACTGCCACTCAGCAGAGGTGGAATTAGAGGGAATGACACAGGACTTTTACAAGTAATATGGCATAATAGGGCCAAGACCTTACAATATTAGAGAGGAACATAATAGTTTTCCGCTGAACAAGCATTTGGTGACAGTGGAGAAAAAGAAAAGGAAAGCCAGAGAAACACTTAAATACCTCCACTATATCACATAGTGGCTTGAAAATAATATATATTTCCACAATATTACTTCCATAAGTACAACTCAACAGACTTCTTCTTTTAACAGAAATACTGCTTTCACTTACTGATTAACTTAAGTCACTTAACTGAGTCATTTTTACTTTGAGTTCAACAACTTTACAATACCGAAGAAAAAAATGTGCATATTTACTAAAGAACAAGTTAGAAATAAATGAGGTACAGCCTGATAGTTGATGTGTCATTCATAAGTAATTCCCTAACAACGTCTAATGCAGGACTATATTGTAGTTAAAGAATATTTGCTGAAGTTTTCTACTGGAAAATACTATATTAGTAAATCATTATTTGGTTTAGAGTCTTCAGCCATAACTCAGTTATACTCTCACTTTTTCAGAAGTTCTTCCTGAGTTACTTTGATGTAAACACTGAGCTGCACAGAACAGTAGCTGGTTCATTGCTGATTACTCCATCATTAGTTACTCTTATGGTGTTTCCTCAAGAAACTAATACATCAACTACTACAGATCACATATACAATAATATTCATATTCAGACACTTTTATAAAATGCATTTAGTATTATATTTTTGTATTTACATATTTGAAATCTTCATTCACAGCTAATTTATGAATATTGAACTCATTACTCATTACACTTATCCCTGACATTTTTATGACAGTTTGAAAGACTGCCTATGTTCTTCCTCTCCATGCAAATTTGAATTAAATAATTATCATAAAATTTTAAAACTATTATATCCTACAAAAATACTTGAGTCTCTTGTCATTGAAGAGTTAAACTCATTTTTAATCACTTATTCCATGCCAGCACCATTTCAGTTCGGCTTCGGGCCTAAGAATAGCAATATTTCAGCCATTTCTGTAGTTATTAATAATATATTCTAAGCTTTAGACAACAAAAAACACTGTGTGACTCCTTTGTCTTTACATAAGCAACTGTTCCCTCCTAGAACCTCAGAAGAAAAGAAATGATAAAGAAAGCTGCTGCATCTTAATGTTATGTCAAGGCTCAACATCTTATGTTATCATATAGAACCTTTAACTTTAAAAAGTGGTGCAAGCTTACTTCTTTTGCTTTTTAAAGCATCCACATCTCTGAGAGTGCAGAAAATTACCTGAATGTAAATACTGTAGCAATCGCAAAGCCAGTCGCTAGGACTAAGTTTTTGTGCTGCAATGCACCATGGGAGTTTAGGGTGTTGGGGGTATAAATGTTGTCATTATGATTTATGATAGCGTAACAGTGTTGTTAGTGTTTGTGATTTATTGTGTTTTTTAGTTTAGTTGCTCTGTAAGTTTAGCTAAGTGTCATGTCATTATTACCGTGTAGCTGACAAAGGTGCAGAACATTCCAAGCCAACACACAGATAATCCAGAAACTGTTTCTCAGAGCTGTAAACTGGGTAAGAAACCATTTCAGGGGACAGCCAACCCAAATCATCCCCTTTTTGGAGACAACGAAATGTCTCCCTCCTGCACCAGAATCTGATAAGGGTCATAAAAGTGCCATTTGGTGAGGAAAACCACACCTCGGGAGAAGAGGAGATGCCATTCCTCCTAACACAAAGAACTGTCTTTATGATTTGAACTAAACACTTATATATAACAAAATCAAAGACTTCAACGTCTCTGGAGTGATGATCCCAACATCTGGACTCTGTGATACCAGGTTGATCAGGACCAGCATGGAAGGAGAACACTTCGAATCTTAAGTGTTTATTGAGACGCATACGCACGACACCAACACCCCCTCCTCTCTGTCACAGACCACAAAAACCTCTGTCATAAAGACAGAGAAACCTTTTATCCTCAGCATATATACTTCTAAGCTGTATTTTTCTTATAATTGAATGTATATGCTTGTATTTGTAGTTACATTGCAACCAGCTCAAAATTATTTGACATATTATTTGACTTCAACAGAGCTGATGGAATTTGGTGGACTGTAACTGAATGACCTCGGACTTATCACCATTAAATGCAAGGACATGTGGGCTTTAACAGCATGTATAACTGATTGTTGTGGGCATAAAAATTAAACTATAAACAAGGTAACAAAACTAAAAGCACAATAAAAGATATGGTTCTATGTTGGTTGTGATTTCATAATTTGTATTTTGTCTGTGGTAATAATTAAAAATGACATCCACATGAACTGTCTCACCTCTGCCCACTTCGATTTCTTCTTTTCATTCTCAAATTTCCTGAATTCTTTCAGGTCCTTCATGTAGATGAGCAACTTGATTAGCATCAGAAGTACAATGCCAATGAAGGCCACAGCCGCAAGGGACCCTGCGATGATAGCTATGACACTGGGTGGTTCAGGACAGTCTGGAGGAAAAATCACAAATTACAGCAAGTTTCAGTTAGTTCAAGAACAGCAAACTCGTAAAAAAGATAAGAAAAAAAGGATTAAAAATAAAAAATTGTGTGTCTTCTGACTTTTTAAAATCATGCTAGCAAAGTTTGCTTTATGGAGGGCAATGTTTAGTTTGTCGGTTGGTATTTTGAAGTGTATTTGATGCATCAGCACGCTCGTCTGATGATGGCTTTCAACAAGTCAAAGGCTCACCAAGATTAGCACAAGAACTTGAACATCTAAACCAGGGGTGTCAACATCCGGTCCTCGAGGGCCACAATCCAGCATGTTTTAGATGTCTCCCTCTTCCAACACACCTGATTCACATGATCAGCTCATCATCAAGCTCTGCAGAAGCCTGATAACGATCCTGATCATGTGAATCAGGCGTGTTGGAACAGGGAGACATCTAAAACATGCTGGATTGTGGCCCTCGAGGACCGCAGTTTGACACCCCTGATCTAAACCAAATTTTATGGCAGCTCTCACAGATTTTCACTTGTTCATGATTAGTCTCTCTGAATATTGGTTGGCCCAACGTTTTGGTCCAGCTTGATATCACAACAGTTACAGGATAAATTACCATGAATGTCAAATTTCCATGGTAATTTATGTAACAGTTGATGATACATACGGAATGTTGGGCCAACCAATGTTCAGATAGACTGATCATGAATAAATTAAAAACTGTGAGAGCTGCCACAAAATTTGGTTTAGATGTTCAAGTTCTTGTGCTAATCTTGGTGAGCCTCTGACTATTTATGCCAGAGAATCAGGTCAGCATGTTGACACATCAAATACATGACAAAACACCTGCAAAGCGTTCTCTCAGTTTAAGTTGCACTTTGTGTAAAAAAAATTAACCAATGTTAGCAAGCATGGACATGGTAAGCTTTACACCTGCTTAACATCCGTGTGATAAAACTGTCATTGTAACCATGTCAGCATTGTGTTAACACTACTTCAAAACAATGGAAAAGTTCTTAAGTATTTTAAATGTTTGTCACCTATTTATAGGCAGCTGTGGTTCAGATGGTAGAGTTGGCTGCCCAAATAACTGCAAGATTGGCAGTTCAATCCCCAGCCCCACTACATGCCAAATGTCCTTGAGCAAGACACTGAACCTGATGTTGCTTTCAGTGACAGGCCAGCATCTGCACCACTGTCACAACCACTTTGTGCATATGTGTGGAGAAGCTGTAAATATGTCCAGACAATTCACCATTGAGTTTTCTGTTGTTTTATCAGCAATTTACCTCTTTGTTTCAGAATTTCAGCCATGTAATTATCCTCTCCAACCAACTGGTCCAGCTTAAATTTAATCCAGCATCCTTCACTGTCCTTCTGCTGGCACTCCTTGCCTGGTATAGCAAAGTTGTCAACCATCTTATGAATAATGTTATTTCCACAAGCCATACCACAGTTTTTTTTAAAGGGACCAGAGGCAAAGCCAAGGCATTCAATGCAGTTCCTGAAAGCAAGATTAAAGTTTAGAGTCAAAAATTATCACAGGTAAAATGAGGAGCTACTTAATTATTTTAAGATCAAAACCTGGGAAGTGTCCTTTTGAAATTTAATGAACCATTCCTTCAATAATAAATTGAAAGTAAAGCCTGAGTGGAAGTTTAGTGTCCTTACAGTTTGGTCTGGCATGGGTCTGGGCAGCCAAGGCATGTCTGGCATTGTGGCCGCTGGTATCCCTCCTTACAATTACAGCGGTTGCATTCGCAGGTCCCTCTGCCATAGCACACAGAGTTGTTTGGGGTACGACAACCCTCCGTAGACTCCGTGCACTGACAGGCAGAACCCTGAAAGCCTGGAAAGCATTCGCATTTTCCACAATTGCACTTGCCATTTCCTATAAGTAGTAATGAAAGAAGAGGAGAGTTAAGTCTGAAATCAACACCAAACAGTGTAAAAATTAGGACTGTAGTGTCAATGACAAGTGGTCAATTGGTTGGTTGATATGCTCTCATCCAACAAAATTCTTATAAGTCAGAAAATCACTTGTGTTACTTTCATAAGGAGAAAAGCACAACATCAATATTCAGGGATTAATCTGATATTTTTGGCAGTTTGAATGCAACTCTACCTCCACATAGCTTATTCTGGTAGTTCTCACAGTGTTCATCGTCGCACTCGCAGAAGTCACCATGGTACCTGCTTCCTTGGTTTGTGTTGTGACACTCGCACCTGCCACACACACAGTCTCCTCGACCCTCACACTCAGTGCCATTCGGCCTCTGACAGGATGCTCGCAGGGACTGTTCATTTTTGTTACCGATGGAGCACTCACAGGTCTGACCAATGTAACCGTCGTTGCAGCTGAATAAGGAAAGTTTAGACAGCACAATAAAACCCCAAATAAGCAAAGAAAACTAAACAGTGTTCGAAAAAAAAAGTTTTCATCAGCCTCGGCCCTACAGTGCATGATTCATTTTATAAAATTAGACTACTTGTATTCCACACAGCACCATTTCAAGTCACAAAATGCTCTCCTCTGTACTTCTCTTTGTGTACAGATTTAACAAACAAAGTGTTAGCCGGTGTGGTTTAAAGGTGCGAGTGTATTTTCTAAACTTTGGACAGAGCAAGACTAATTGTTTCTCCTGCTTCCAGTCTCTATGCAAAGCTACACTAATCACATGCAGAGAAATTGTCTGATGTCAAAAAATGATGAGATTCATAATGGCAATCTGCATGCAAATTTACCTTTTATATACCACAGTAAACTAAAAAATGTGTGCAGAGTCTCATATTCTGCCCACAATACTCCTACAATTAACCCTAAATTGTCAATGCAAATCAGTCTTTAATAGGAAGGGAGTTACATTGCATATTATTCCAGAAGACAGTGGAGGCTGTGTTACAAACAAAACAAAAAAGAGTGATCCTGACACCTGCTGCAACTATTAATTCCAGAAAAGGATATTTACCAAATTAAAGCATATAGTCTGACATGGCAGTGTACTTTGCTGCACCGCTAATGCTGAATAAAGTGAGTATGAGCCTTACAGAAAAATAAAACTATTCAAAATTATATCTAACAATAATTAAGTACTAGTGAACCAGTGCATGTAAAAAAAATGAACATAATTCAGAAGATTTTTTTTATTTTCCATCAGTTACTCAAGAAATGGAGAAAGGAAAAAGTGTGGTAGGAAAAGATGCACAAGCCACAGGGAATACTGCAGCCTTGAGAGGATTGTGAAGAAAAGGTGATTCAAGTACTTGGGAGAGCTTCATAAGGACTGAGGCTGGTGTCAGTGTATCAAGAGCCACCAAGCACAAGCTTATATCAGAACTATTGAACCAGAGACAACGTCTTTACCTCGGCAAGGACAAAAAGAACTGGACTGTTGCTCAGTGGCCCAGATTAAAGTAAATGTTTCCATTTCATTTGGAAATCAAGATCCTAGATTTTGGAGTAAGAATGGAGAGGCTCAGAATCCAAAGTGTTTGAAGTCCAGAGTATGGTTTCTGCAGTCTGTGATGGCTTGTGGTGTTATGTCATCTGCTGGTGTTGGTCCACTGTGTTATGTAGAGTCCAAAGTCAACAGAGCGTCTACCTGGAGATTTTACAGCACTTTAGCACCTGCCCAGAGAAACTAAGCTGCTACCAAATGGTTTGCTGACCATCATATTACTGTACCCCACAGAACCCCATATGGGGTTTTGTTAAGAGGAAGATAAGAAATACCGACCAAAAATACATACCAGCTGAAGGCCGTTAGCAAAGCAACCTGGGCTTTAATACACCTCAACAGTGTCACTGTCTGATCACCTCCATGTGATGGCGCATTGATGCAGTAATTCATAGTAAAGTAGTCCCAACTAAGTATTGAGTGTATAAATGAACAGACTTTTTAAGAAGCTGGACATTTCTGAATTGTAAAATTGTAAATATTTATTGATGTTAGGAAAATATTCTAACAATCTGAGATGCTGAATTTCTGATTTTCAGAAGCTATAAACCACAATCCATCCATCCATCCATCCATTATCTATACACCGCTTATTCCTCACTAGGGTCGCGGCGGGGCTGGAGCCTATCCCAGCCGACTCGGGCGAAGGCAGGGGACACCCTGAACAGGTCGCCAGCCTATCACAGGGCTACATATAGAGACAAACAATCACACTCTCATTCACACCTACGGACAATTTAGAATAATCAATTAACCTCAGCATGTTTTTGGACTGTGGGAGGAAGCCGGAGTACCCGGTGAGAACCCACGCATGCACAGGGAGAACATGCAAACTCCACACAGAAAGATCCCGGGCGTCCTAACCGGGATGCGAACCGGGGATCTTCTAGTTGTGAGGCAACGCTGCTAACCATCGCGCCACAATCATCAATATTAAAAGATAAAAACCTTAAAAAATTTCACCCTACATGTAATAAATATAGAAGATATGGAAGTTTACCTGTATGAATTAAATGACAAAAAAAATAACTTTTTCATGATGTTCTAATGTTTTTGAGATGCACTCGTACTGCCTGCTGTCACAGCCATGTAAGCAACAGCAAAGGTAGATGTCATTGTCAGTGCTTTGTGTCGGTGCACTCAGATGGGGCACTTCGGGATCAGATGTTGCAGGTTTATTAGCATGTGTCCTGACGCCTTTAAAGGGCTACAGGGATTTATTGAAGAACAAGATTTTCCAACAGTATAAATCTGCTGTGAACAGCAAATTTTGTCTGTGGATAAATAAATAATAATAGTAAACCATATTAATTGTTCCTGTTTTAACCACATCAAAGGTTATTTTAGTTTATCTAGTGGCAAAAGAGTTTACACAGAACTATTTATGTACATTTTAAGCATTGTTGTGCTCTTTACAAAAACACCAACAGCTCATTTTACACTGCCTGATTTGCACAAACCTCCCATGTGTTGGCTCTTCTCTCACTCAGCACTGTGCGTTCTGCTCGTAGCAACAATGTTCCGCACAAACAGGCCACAAAAATTAGACACTTAGTCTTTTTGTGTGAACTGGGGTTAAAAGGTTTTACTGCACTTTAACAAGCAACTTTCTTCTTTGCTCTTAACAGAAGAGAGTCATAATTCATACAATAAACTGCTAGTCAGGAAAACAAGCATGTGCATGCCCATGTAAATCCCAACTCACTAATACAGTCATTGTTTAAGAGGTGAGCGCTTACCTGCAAATACCACAGATGATGCTTCCTCTGTTACTGCAGAGCGGATGGATTTTGTCATTTGGGTCTTTACATAGACACTCACACTTGGTAGATAAGGTCACTGTCAGTGTGTCTTTAATGCCCAGTGGTCTGATGGTGAAAGACTTTTTCTCCATACAGGAGTCTACTGTCACGGTGACATTAAAAGAAACCTGGAAAGAGTACGACATTTTTGCAACAATTGAAAACATACAGTACATAAAACTACAGACAGTAATTCACAAGTTAGTGTTGGTTTTTCTTCTTTCATGTTGTGGAGTGGTGGTGGGGATCATAAACTATAATCCTAAATACAAGAAATTGTCTCTACAAGTGTTAAATACAAAGTTGTGGTACTGTGACAGCAACTCCATTTAGCTCTAATGTTGTGTTAACTCAACACTGACTTGTACTGACTAGGGCTAAGTTTCAACTATTGAAAGAATTGCTGCAACTCTGTCATAGTGTATGAGCATCATAGAATCATAGTATTTAACACTTTCAAATGTGTAATTGTAACTTTCTGTATAATGCACCAGTATAGATAAAAGGCAATATAAAGTTTAAAAAGAGTTTAATTTAACTCTAGTGGTGCGGATCTACAATTTTGGTTTTCATGGTATTAGTGACAATCACAATTAGACATGGTGAGTGCCTAACGCAGTTATAAAATCTAAAACTGATGCATTAAAAAACACTTACCTCTTGTCCCACACGCACATCATCACAAACCCCTTTCCTGTCCCCTGCTGGTCCTGCATGGTCACATATAGGGGTGTAGACAACTCTTACATTGTCAGGAAGACTGTCATGGGTCACAGTAACTTTAGAGGACAAACTCTGTCATGGATTACACATTTGACAAGACTGTGAGACACTGACAGAAATAGCACAAACTAATCAGGAAATAGAGTCTTGGTCACAAACAGCAGCTAAAAAATACATGTGCATAAAGAATGAGATAAGTTGCAAATTGACACACAATGACGAACTGCCAACTTACATTGTAGGCAGTTTCAATCAGCTGAACAACATTTTTAGAATCTGATGACAGAACTCCCACCTCAGATTTTGGAATCATTTTAGAGAGCTCCTGGAAAAACATAAAATGAAAAATCACTCAGAGTGATACCACGTTTTCACTTGAACGAAAAAAAAGAAGTGTGGAAATAAAAGTGAAATCGTTTACCTTGTACACATTCTCTACGTTTTTGGTCACTGCAAATATGGGCTGAATATTGTTTTTTTCCAGCTCTGTAGCTAGTTGTCCAACGGATGGGTAGTCCTGCACATAACAGTCAGTGAGATCTCTCAATTATTTATGAAGGGAGTAGTGTATATGATGCATATGGTGCAAGAATATATACCGATCAGGCATAACATTGTGGCCAAATGCCTAATATTGTGTTGGTCCCCCTTATGCGGTCAAAAATGCTCTGAACCATTGAACATGGACCAGAGGACCTCTCAGGGTGTTCTATGGGGTCTGGAACCAGGATGTTGGCAGTGGATTCTTTGGGTACTCTGGGTTGTGCAGTGGAGCCTCTGTCAATCCAACTTGTTCCACTGCATCCTGTTGATGCTTGATCAGAATGGGCTGTAGGACGTTTGGAGGTCAAATCAACATGTTGGACCATTGTCATGTTCCTCAACATGTTCCTGATTGGTTGATGTTGTTATCATGTGATGGGGTACATTTTCCTGCAGGGGTAGGCCAGTGACATTTGGGATTTCCATTTACATGAGGGAGTGTGCTTGTTGTGGGACAATGTTTATTTGGGTGTCTAAGTCTGATCAATATGGATGTTAAAGTCCAAGGTTTTCCATCAGAACACCACATAGTACCAATATGATCAATGTTATTCACTTCACCTGTCAGTGGTCATGATGTTGTGACTGATCAGTGTTTATTTATATATATATATATATATATATATATATATATATATATATATATATATATATATATATATATATATATATATATATATCCACATCTAACCAGCATTGTACAAAGAAACAAACTGAACAAAAGAAAACTCCAGTGATTTTAAATGTACCATCTCATTGCTCTTGGCATAAAGGTTGTGTTCCATGTGGCACTGCTCATCATTGGGTTCCAGTATTCCAGCCAGTTTTCCATCCCCAGCCATATGGAATCCAGCGTCAGTGGTCAGCACAATCAGTCTAGTGCTGCTGTTCCGCCACCCTACTTTTTCCTAAATAAAAATACTCATTAGGAAACTTTTAAGGAACTTCATGGGCAGAAGCAAAATATTGTTTATTTATTGGCTATAAAGCAAAGGCGTGTTTACGCTCCTCTGCCTCCTGTAAAACACTTCAATATATGCTTTGAGATAAACATCCAGGAGTAAATGTAACAGTTGTGTACACCTTTAATTATCCCAGGCCAGTGTCGGCCAGTGTGTTATGCTACATCCCGTTTATTTGTTTCAGGTGACGAAAACACTTAATCAATGTTGGGGAAAGATTGTGTTTTTAAGTTTGAATAGAAATGAACACCACCTGGCAGAATTTATGTTTTACATATCCGTCTTTAACTTTTATAAACCTTGGAGTTTGTAAAACCCAACGGTAATTAACACTGCTCCAAATATTAACCAGATATTATTTGCTAGTGCAAACATGTTGCTTCTGAACACCATGTGTGCATTAGCATTCTGCATCATTAGAGACCTTTTAAGGAGCATCACTTTCTGTTTCTTGTATATAAATGGCTATCTATTGATAACGGGTCATGTAGAATTCCTTAAACTTTATGTTGATTTGCTTATCTGTTGCTCCACCAAGTGGGCCTTTTGCATTATACAATGTAATGAACAGGTAACGGGGCAATTTGTATTGTTATATTGTTCTAATATAATAATGGGCAATCTCACTGACTTTTTGATGGTGAATGTTGTAACACAGAGAAAGTCACAGTTAATAGCAACGTAACCGTTAAAGATCTGTTAAAATCAAATATCTACTATAATTAACACTACAAACTACACCACCAAGTGAGGATCAGTACACCAGCCAATCAAATTAATTGAGAAAGCACCCTAATTCATTACACATTAGAGAATCCACAGAACACAGACATCAAACAAAATGGCATCATTCCTTCAACTAAAGTGTGTCAGACTGGAAACATGCATGTGTAACATGCATAGCCTGTATGTAAAAGATTAATGCTGCCACCTTAATGTCGCCTATTGGTTTGTGGATTTCTGTTTGGAAGCCTTTGGTGTTTTGGCTGTCCCTATATTGATTTTTCAAACAAGATGTGGCCATATTTGGATTAGAGGGTGAAACAAGATTCTCAGACTGAACAGTCACAATTAACAGGTAACAGTTACGCTGCTTAGCTTGACCAGTGAGGAGCATCCGTCGTTGAAAACAGAAACTGGAGCATGAACTCCAAAAGGTCTGAGATGAAAAACATGGACAGTAACTTCATGGCTACTTAAATGGACAGAGTTCCATTGGTATGCATTGCTTTGCATCTATCCTGATTGAAAGGTCGCCTGATTGACAGGCAGGCACTTGCAAATAACAAGGCAGTGGCATCCTGTAGCATACCTTGCTTTCTTGTCTATTTTACTTTAAATTACAAAATGGACATCATGCTGTATTAAAGGAAACTTTAAACTAGGGATTGAGACCATAAAACCATTAGAAAAATTTAATGAAGTAAAAAAAATCAACTGAGATGTAGGGTCATTTTCTCATAGACTGCAATGCAATCTTATTGGAAGCAGATGATTCTTAGGTGAGCCCTTACCCCACATACAGCAGCCTGCATCATGGCATCCAGACTCCCTTCAGGAGAGTCCAGGTTCCCAGAAATGAACTGTTGTGCCACTTTTTTCTTAAACTCGTCCTCACTTGGTGTCATACTGAGTACATGTGTGTAGCCAAAGGCAGCCTGACACTGTTGGTCACTCTCATCACATGGCCTCTGCAGTTTCTCCTTGTTGGTGTTGGTGTAAGGGAGGACTGTCTTATCGACAAAGGCACCGAATCCTGTAATTATAGAGAAAGTTTAAGTCACCAGTGTTGTTGTTTGGGGTTTTTTGGTGGTTAATGTGAGAGAGAGAAAAGAAATGGCTGAATTGTTGTTTAGTACTCTCCCTCCATCTTTAATCACCATCACTGTTTAAATTTATGTCATATCTGTTCTCATTTAAGTATTTCTTTCATTTGAACAAGTATGAAATTTAATCATGGCTCAAGAATACATGTTGATCAGCAGTCATTTCCACTTGCTGAGCTGCACATAAAACCATGGTCTTCTCACCAAGCTGATGAGAGCAGCTGTGCAGCTGTACTATTTCATTCACAAAGGTGATAAGCAACAAGGCATATGCAGGTACAGCCAAAAACACCTGAATGAGCTGCAACTGTGTGCTGCAAATGAAAGTCTGGCTTCTGAGGAACTGATACAAGATGTCAATAAGGTGCTAACCACAGAATTATGCACCACTGTGCTACACTACTTTTCACTGTGGAACAATCTCTTGACAAATGTACTATTTCCAACCACAACAGCTTACACAGTAGCTACCCATGATGGCAGGGGGCTGCAAAACAGTCCATTGTCCTTCATGTACTCACACGAATGCAGCTATGTGAAATTTTAACTCCCATACTCTCAAGAATCATTCCTATGTGCGACTATTTTGATCACAGTTTGGAGGCCTGTGTTACATTAAGTCACATAATAATTGTATTTCATCAAAATATCTATACTGACAACAGTGTACTTATACTGTAATGCTGAAATTATGTTTAATTTGTATTTGCATGGCTTATATCATCTGTTAGGGTGAGGGACCTCTTACCCAACCCAATGTGGCTCAACTCCAACTCTTCAGCAGCAGAAGGAGTGCTGATACAGCTTATCCATCAAATATACATACATGTTAAATGGCCGAACATGACAGACATTTTTCCACAATGTGAAATAGTAGAGCACAGTGGCTCAGAATTCTGTAGTTTGTGAAATGAAGTACACATCACTCACATCAGGCTCTGACTAGTGGGTTTGGGCCCCACACCACACTGCCTGACATCTAAGTGTAGCCACAGCTGAAATCACACAGTGTGCACTACATACTATCTCACCAGCAGCTAGAATAGTGAGCCCCTGACTTTTCCCCAAAGCTAAGTTATTGACACATTAGCAGCAGACAGGTGGATCCAGTTACTAATCAGCTGAGGAGTTGTACCTGTGGCTAATCAGCAGCAGCGCGACTCCACCAGCAGATAAAAGCCTCACTCAGACCATGACTCGCTGCTGGACTGTCCAACAGCCCTTGTTAATTCACAAATTTGTTCTGTCTGGCTCCACTGCTTTATTCCTGCAACAAACAGTTTTTGTCCATGTCTACAGCTGGAACACTCAACCTGCCTCTACAATAATCTGGTTGGTTTCCTTGGATCACTCTGCCTGCTTCACCTCTCAACTGCCACTGGACTGCTGGATTAAAACTCTGGAGATTCCACACTACCTCTGCCCACCAATCACCTCTGTCTGTCGCACCATTCACCCACACTCCACCTGTCTGCCACTGCCATGCCACCTCCGCCGTCACTCATCATTCTCCGGCTGCCTGGTTCAGCTCATGCCACTCTCTCTGCTAGCCCCAGCTGAGTATAGTGTTTGGATAATGTTAGAAATGTTTGCCATGGTCTGTTGTGTATGTTTATACACATTTAGTTTGTTCGTTAAAGAGCCTGTTGGTCAGTTTGTTACTCGTATTTAAAGAATTCGGTTTCTCTAGAAAAGTGAATTCAAAAATGACTAGTTTGAATTCACTTTCCTAGCCTGTTGTTACCTAGTCCTGGTTAGTGCTTTTGTTTAAGCCTGCATTGTTGTTAACTATTCCTGCTCATATTAAAATGCAGTCTGATTTCTTCATTTTGGTGTCTTGTTATGCTGCACATGAGTCTCTGAACTGTTTTGTAACAAGATGTGGGTGCATTCTAATGTGCTATTAAATGATAAAATATTATTCACGCTATTGGTTATTACCTATTTGAGCATGTTCAGTGATTTTCTTCAGAGCAGCAAAAAGATCTTTCCCCAGTTCTTTGACATTTGCCAAGTCATCTTTCATGGAATTGGAGAGGTCCATCAAGTAGTAGAGGTCCACTGGATAACCCTCAACTCTCCTAAACGAAACTGTGAATGTGGTAGGAAGTCCTGTAAACATGGACGAGAGAGGAAAAATAAGACAAATGCTACCATGCTCATCTATGCAAAATACAATTCAAGCAAGTACCATGGCACTAAATTTATACAAACACCAAAGATACAGCTTATTTTAGAATGTATTTAGTTTTTTTTTCAGATCAGGAGAGTGATCTTCTGGCATAGAACTGCTCTGATTATGCTGTAATATGGAAGCCATACACTGCATTTATTCAATCACAGAATGGTGGCATTAATCGTTTCGACTAACCAGGGCGCAGTTTCAGGTTTATCTTCTGTGGACTCATCTGGACAGGTTCCTGACGGTCAAATGACACAGACAGGGGCTCCTTCTTGATAATGGTTAAATTGTTGGCAGGGGAGATGATTTCTTCCTTCTTGCAACCTCTTTTCATCAGCTCAGCTTGGGTGTCACAGCGTACTGCTTCTTGTTCACCTGCTTTGGTGAAGTTCTGAAAGGGAGACAAAAACAGATTTCAGATTTTCTCTGCTATAGATATGAGAAATTTGCTCACCTGTGTCTGCAAATATGTCACAGTTCAAGCCTTCAGGATCTTGGCTTGGTTGTTTTCTAGCACCTTTGAAGGTGTCTTCCATTTTGATGCTGGGACTTCCAGTCCATACTCTCTGCAGATGTTTCTGTACACTATGCCAGCTACTTGGTTATGGCGCTCCGTGTATACTGTACCTGCCTGCATCTTACAGCCTGCTGTTATGTGCTGTACTGTATCAGATGCATCTTTGCACAGCCTACACCTGGGGTCCTCTCTGGTGTGTAGAACCTGACCTGATCTTGTGCTCAGAGACTCTGTACTGTTTTTTTAGACCAGCTTTTCCAGCCACTGACATGTTTTGCTGATATCAGCCACTTCTGTCGGTGGTGGACTTGGAGAGAAACCCTCAATGCATTGTGAGGATCTTCCTTGCCTTGGTATCAGTGGCCTCTGTCTCTTTCTTTGGCCAGGTTATTAAACCAGCAGGGTATCTGATCACTGGCAGGGTGCATGTGTTGATGGCTTGTATCTTGTTCTGCCAGTTCAGCTGACTGTTCAGGACCTGCCTCACTATATGTAGGTATTTGCTTTGGCTGACTTCCTTGCAGTCACCTCATGGTTTATATTTGCTGGTGGGACTCCAAAGTATTTGTAGCTGTCCCAAACATCTGCTATGTTACCTTCTGGTTGTTCAGTGTCTTTGATGGTGATCATCTTCCTCTTCTTTCATATCAGCTCACCACAGTTGACATTCTGAATTCATTGCTGTACATCCTGGTGGTATGGATCAATATGTCAGTGTTTTCCTCATTTCTGTCATACAGCTTGATGTCATTCCCGTAGAGGAGGTGGCTGATGGTTGTTCCACTTTGGAACAAGTATCTCAAGACACTTTTTGTGATGATCTTACTGAGGGGGACCAGGCCTATGCAGAACAGCCAGGGGGGCAGAGCATCTCCTTGCTATATGTTGCACTTGATGCTAATCTGTGCAGTTGGCTTTGAGTTGGCCTCTAGTGTTGTTTTCCACATTTCTTGACGAAGGCTCTTAATGTTTAGCTGATGTTGTACAGCTCCAAGCACTCCAGTGTCCTTGTGTGTGGCATTGAGTAAGCTGTCATCTAGTCAATCCAGGCTGTGCACATATTGTTATTTCTGGCGCATTGCTCTTCTGGAGTTATGAATACCTGTCCTTATCAGGACTGTCCAACAGTTGGTTGAGGAACTTTCTGTTTATCTTTCTGGCTTTTACTTCTCTAGTGTACCTCTTCAGACAAGTGGTCCAGGCCGTGAGCCTTTGTTTGCTAGTCTCTAGTGCCTCAGGTGTTGACAGCTTGTTGTAGTTCCTAGTGTAGTAGAATGAATGTTGCTCTCTGCTCCACTCTCTTCTCTCTCTCTCTCTCCCAGCTGGTGCCTTGATTAGTTGGTGGTGGTGGGAGAGAGATGTGTATGTATATAGGCGTTGATACACACCTGTTCCTCACAACCTTCTCAAAGCCAGTGCAGTGGCATGGCTCAGTCGGCGCAAGGCTGCAAGTGTGGGGATATGGGTGTCTGTGTTTGGCTGCTGGAATCCTAGAATCCTTGCATGCGTCTCGCTCCTTGCCTGCGATATGGCGAGGGACTACTGAACATATAGGCTATATATATATGGACAATATGTACATAATATATATATATATATATATATATATGATAGATATATACAGTTCACTTTTGGCGGTCGTACAGTATACGAGTAGACGCACATATGGAAAATGCAGTCATCACTGGCGGTGATCGAAGCCAGCCAGAACCTGCAGTCTGCCTATGTAAATATCAGATATTTCAAACAATCAGCCAGTGTGCATTCTGCTGTTTTCAGGTGCAGTCAGAGTGCCTCAACAGTGTGCTAAAGGGTGAATGTTTGCGGTTGCTAAGAAGATGTGCTGCATGATGTTGTTAAACACATGAGCAAGGACAGTATATAGATGTTACATAATCTTCCTTTCTCACCAGCTGTTGGCACCATGCACAGTATGGCCCAGATCGGATACAGTCAGTACAGGAGTTGATCACTGACTTTGAGCAGACTTCCTCTTGTTGACACATCCCTGCAAAGAAAACCACAAACTATATGCAGCAAAGCCTCATAAAGGAATTGTAGGATCAGCATACATTCTAAAGTTGAAATAATGTGACATAAACACAAATAATTAAAATAATTTGTTTTGTTTTTTTCTCATAGAAGTTCAGTGTATGGGACAGGACCCCAGTAGGGGCAAATGCAGGGGAAACCTTGGACAGGTTGCCCACCTATCGCAGGGCTACATATAGAGACAGACAACCAAGCCCACTCTCAATCACACCTACGGACAATTTAGAATAATCAGTTAACCTCCACATGTTTTTGGACTGTGGGAGGAAGCTGGAGTACCCGGTGAAAACCTACGCTGCACAGGGAGAACATGCAAACTCCACACAGAAAGATCCCAGGCGTCCTAACCGGGACACGAACCAGGGATCTTCTAGCTGTGAGGCGACGGTGCTAACCACCGAGCCACTGTGCAGCCCTTCAATAAAGAAAGTTACTAATAAAAGGCTACCAATCTCTTATCATTGATTTTAATATTACTTTTTTTAAGTGTCTTCTTTTTTGTAACCAGCTTCTTCAACTTGAAAAACTTCCTGGCCTACTGCAAGACTATTCTCTCAGTCTCAACAGTCATTTTTTGTTTTGCCCGTAGACAAAGTTACAGAGTTTTTCCACCCAGTGACAAAACAGTCGAACAACATTTCACACATACAGAGCTGTGAAGAAGTATTTCCCCACTACAGAAACCTTCTATTTCTGGATATTTGTCACACTTCAAAGTTTCAAATCATCAAACTAATTTTAATATAAGACAAAGATAATCCAGGAAAACACAAAATGGAGTTTTTAAAAGAATTTTAAATTTATTAAAGAAATATGCCATCCAGCCCACCTTGGCCTATGTGAAAACGTAATTAGCTACCAATCTACCAAATGAGCAAATTCATTTGTCAGTTGGGTTCCTTTCCACCAGCCAGACTCACACATGATCACTGCCAGGCTTGTTGAATCACTAAATAGAACCTATCTGGTTCATTGTGAAGTAGCTGAAGGGTCTCAAAAAGCAGCACATGATGCCATGAATTCTGCTCTCTATCAGAAAATCCTCCTGAAGAATATCCACCCATCAGTTTATGACCTAAAGCTCAACACAAATGGTTTATGCAGCAAGACAATGGCCCGAAGCACACAAGCAAGTTAAGGTTCTGAAGTGGCCAAGTCAAAGTCTGGACTTGAATCCAGTTGAGATGCTGTGGCAGACCTCACAAGGGCAGTTTGTGATTGAAAACCATCTAATGTGGCCGACTTAAAACTATTCTGCAGAGAAGAGTGGACCAACATTCCTCCATGTCCATGTAAAAGATTGATCACAAGCTGTCACAATCATTTAATTGCAGTTGTTGCTGCCAAAAGTTGTCCAACCAGTTATTAGGTTCAGGGGGCAATTACTTTTTCACAGGAGTGATATAGGTTTTCAATAAATCTTCAACAAATGTATTTATTTCATTTTATAGCTGCAACTTGTGTTTTCTTGGGTTGTCTTTGTCTTACATTGAAATTTGTTGATGATCTGAAACATTTAACTGTGAAAAATGTGAAAAATAGAAGACTTCTGTAAATAGTTTTTCATGGCATGTCCATACATTTCAAGAATTGATTCATTAAGAAAAGGGCATTTAAGTTTTTTAGATTTACAAATAAATAATGTAGTCTCTACTTTTTATAGCTTACCATTTCTGCTCAGCAGCAAAAGCAGAAGAAAAAGCAAACAGTGATCCATGTTCTGATGACAAAACAAAAGAAAGACATTATAGTTTTCAGAGCTACATTTGTTCAGGAAAGAAACATTTTCTCCAGCCAGACACCCATGTCTATTTTTAAATCTCATATTTAAACTGGTTTGGTCTGGATTTGATTAAACAATTAGACTCACTAACTGATAAACACAGTTGAAGACCAGCAGTCTATTAGCAAAAACACAGACTGCTCTCTTCTCCATCCTGACCACATCAGTCCAGGTCTAGATAAAAAAACAACCATTAAACTCCTCGACGTTTGACTAAATAAGCCCAGAAACAGTTTCAGCACTATTATTGGATTTGTGAAGCTTACTCTATTTATTATATGGTCTGTTGATGTATGCCTGTTTCCCTTCTTTTTAAAGCTTGAGCTTGTTGAATGCTTGCACTAGATGTGGAGTGAAGTGTAGCAGAGGCAGTATGCCAGAAGAGGGCACACTCCTGCCAGTCACCTTGCTTGAAATACTATGAAATTACTATTTACTTGTTGATCAGCTGCCAGTCAGCTGGTCAACTGAAGATATTCACATAAGCACATAAGTCAATTATATGCCTTTTTAAAAAAAAAAAAAAAAAAAAGAAGGTCTATGCTAAACATCACTAGACATTTTCTTAAAGCAAAAATAAAATCATTTTGTCTTATCAGGGAACCTTGACAAAAGACATGGACAAACACAGCCACAGTCCTTACATTTTCAGTTACATGAATGAAGGGAAACCCAAGAAACCCAGCTGCTTCATAAATCAAACAGGCACACAGCAAGGCAAGACTGAAAATACTTTCATTATCATATACAAGGAATTTTACTCAGGCTACTGGCAACTGGCATTCATTCACTGTTCTCCTATTACAGAATAATAATAATAATAATAATAATAATAATAATAATAATAACGATGATGATGATGATGATAATAATAATAATAATAATAATAATAATAATAATAATAATAATAATAATAATAATAATAATAATAATAATAAAATTTATTTGTAATGCACTTTACATTCTGAAACAAAATCTTAAAGTGCTACAGATTCAAAAACATACCAAAAAAAGAATTTCTAGTGCCATATTACTTAATGTTTTTATACATACTCATATCAGGAGGTCCTGGACCACAAAGAGGGTGCTGCTCCAGCAGGTCAGACTAGAGAAAAGGTCACAAATTACATTAAAAAAATTACAGTGCCTTGACCACATAGAAAAAAGCCCTAAACAAAACTTTCATCACATTTTGTCTATTTTGTAAGGGTTTTTTCGTCTAACTGCATAAAATGCTGAACATGCTTTTTGTTTCCGTGCGTTCACTGTCAGGCCAAAGATAGCTAAAACACTGATTCTGAAATCTCCGTTCAGGAAACCTGTGGGTGATGTTATGAAGTGTCTGTTGATGTGTATATAAGTATAAATGGTGCCAACCTACATGGTGACATCCTTATCTTAAAGTGGAGTGTGTGAAAACATTTTTAAAAAGTCTCAATATAACGTAGTCTAGTACAGCACCACTGCAAACTACTACCTTAACAACAAACATGAAAAGCTTAATTAATCCATAGTCCAAGTCCAGGAAAGTGATAATTAGATAGATGCATGTGAAAAGATCTCTGAAGTACTGACAGCACAGACAACAAGGCCCCTAACTGTGGCCCACATTCAGGTCTGAGCAGATACAGTGAAATGCCAACTAGCTGTAATGCATCTTGGCAAGCTGTTATAGGAGCTTGTTATGAGTTGTAATTCTAGCTGTTGAGCTAACACTTACAGTTTCACAACATACATCTAAACACAATGGCATAATACTCTTGGTTGATTAATAATGCAACTTTAGAGATTAGATATTTAAATCTGAAAAGTCCTTGCAGCATCATACAGTCAGGTGACTGCATATGAAAATGACGTTCATGTTGTTGATGTGTGTGACACATCGACCAACTGTCAGAAGTTGGGTGAACAAAACTGAAGAGGCATTCAAATGTTTCCTGTATAAAGAGGCCCACATTGCACAATGTTTCAGTACTGCTCACCATAAAAGGTAGAAGAGAAGAGTGAAGTGTTGGTTCGTCAGCACATTTCCGCTTTTCTAACTCAGACTGAAAAACTGCTCACAAGAAAGCAGATGGTATTAAGCTTGTATGGATCTATGTATGTTTCACATTTAATTTTACTGCTGTTTGGTTAAAACAACAAGTTGACATTTTACAGAGTACAACACAGTACACAAGCCCAACAGCATTTAATCAAATGAGATTTAAGTTACTTGAATGTTCAGGTGGTAAAACAGTATAGTCTGACACAACACTACTATCTGGAGACTGACCATGACCATCCTACATCTGAGTCTGAATGAACTTATAGACAGATATTTTCTTTGTAAATCAATATTTGTACATGGAATTGTACATTTAATTTAGCTGTATGGGCTAATTAAATTTAAACCACATCAAATCTTACCATTGCCATTTTAAAATCTAAAAAGTACATTGTACTTCTAAAAACATAGGTTTCTATCACATCTGTTCTAACCTCCGCCTTGGTACGTGTTCACAAGCTGCTCAAATTGTTTGCTAGGTGTCAGTAAACGCAAAAGAACAAGAATAAACGTAACCACAACAAACATATCCAGGAGTCCTGAGAACAGAGAATGATTACACTTTAAAATCCAGTATGACAAGCTCTTGACTGCTAAGCGAACCAAACTAACTCCAGAGATTTGCATTTAAACATATACAGGCACAACTCAAAACAATTAGAATATCAAGAAAAGTTATTTTCCCCTACTTTAATTTGAAAAGGCAAACTTTCCTATATTCTATATTCATTGCATGTAAAGTGAAGATTGTCTTTAATTTTGGGTTGGGTGTTTCTCATCTGAGAATTCCCTATGATTAAATTAGAAGCAGTATCCCCAAAATCAGCAGAAGAAAAAAATGGACCTAAAAGCTGCAAGTTGTCTGCCTGGTTGGGAGTGGGAGCAGTCAGTGCATAGCTATGACCCGTGATGGCTAGATAGTGGTCCTCGGTGTTATCACTCAACACAAACAAAGATGTTCCAGCAAGGTCAGTGCTGGGCAATTTCCCAACCCAGAAGTCAGCAATATGCAGATGTAGACATTAATAGAGGCTGAGGAAGTGAGACTACTGTTGTGTGCTGTGATGATGATGGCTTCTTATCTCCCAGGCCAGCCTTGTCATGATTCTCGTAAGTTTAATCTGACATGGCAGTTTCCCCAACTCCAACTGTGTTATCCATACTGGCATTGGATAAGACATTTGTCTGAAGCCAACACTTTGTGTTCTCTGAAGAGCACCCAGTTGGTACATTAATATTCACTAGTTCTACTATTTCCTACTAGAAAAATATGTGCCTTGCTACTGTAGGAGGAACTCATAAAGAAGTGACAGGCATTAACAGGTGGCTGTTAGCAACCTCAGAGTACTTGACAGAGTGATCCCCTGGGAGGTCAGTGTAACTACCCCCATTTACAGTAGCATGTGTAACCTCAGTGTGCTCTATGGTGAGACAAGCAAAAACCTGGAAAGATGGAGATCAGGTTGAGAGTTTTGGGATAATACACAGAATTTTGATGAGAAAGGGACAGCCCATGAACAGCTTCCAGCAAGGTCAATTACATGAGATAGAGACAGAGTGTATAAGTCTGTGTGTGTGTGTGTAGGTGTGTGTGTGTGTGTGTGTGTGTGTAGGTGTGTGTGTGTATGTAGGTGTGTGTGTGTGTGTGCGCGCGTGTGGGTGTGTGTGTGTGTGTGTGTATGTGTGTGTATGTGCGTGTGTGTGTGTGTGTGTGTGTGTGTATGTGCGTGTGTGTGCGTGTGTGTGTGTGTATGTGTGTGTGTGTGTGTCTGTGTGTGCGTGTGTGTGCGTGTACGTGTGGGTGTGCGCGTGTGGGTGTGGGTGTGACAGTTGTGGTGATGAACACAAGTAGCATCAAGATGTAAAAAGCTTTCACACACTATGAAACAGGCTGTGAGCTGTCAGTTGAGAGAACTTAAATAGCATAAATATCTTCTAGAGCTGACAGTAAAACTGGTAAAGAAGCTGTGGTGGTATTTGTGGATGTCTGTTTCAGCTGAGCAGCTCCTTCCATCCACTGGACTAACTACAGTGAACGAGTCACTCACTTATGTAGAACAGCTATGAAGATTATTCTAATATCAAAGCAGAGAATAACAACATTACAGGTTATTTACTGCAGAAGACTGCAGGTCAGATCTGCTATAAATCTGGACAGGAGGTGGAGGAAGCATGGCAGTGGTTGCAGCTGAAGAGGGAGAGGCCATGGCAAAGCCAACATGGCTAAGATGCAGGAAGGAGTTCACATAAGGATGAACAAGGAGCAACATAACTGTATAGTATGTAAAGCTTACGAGACAGTCAGCCAGTGCTGTACTTTAATCCACTGCCAGATCAACTTGGGAGGAGGGACAGAACAAATATTTGGTGAACTAACTACAGCCCCCACTCTTCTTTTTCTTCCATCTGCACTCTTTGACATGTCAAGAGTTCACCATGGTTCCCCACACTGACAGACAGCTAAAATTAAACTGTTACGCTACATGATATTATGGATTCCTCTGTTTAAACATTGTTAGAGACATTTTAGATTATGTAAGCACACAAGTAAAAAAATGTGTAATTGTTTCAATAAATTCAGACATTTTAATGCAGAACTGTTGCACCGTGGCTCTAAGTATGACATAGGTGTTTAGTTGAGGCGTGGTGACTGTGAAGGCCATGGCATACAATTCACATCATTTCCATACTCATCAACAGTAATGATAGTTTTGCTGATGACATAGCAGCATCTTTAACTAAAGACCATCAATCTGGTCCGATCTGGTTTACTCCAATATATGGACATAAGTCTGTATTGTATAACCATCAAAGAGCTGCTGCCTCTGATAACTGTTTAGAAACTTGCTTCCTGCAGTTGTTGTCACATTTTGTGCTGTTAAACACACCTTCCTACAGCTTTGTGTGTGTTCACTACACAATGAAATAAGAAAAAGTATGAAAAAATGAAATTCACATCATGTAAATAAATAGTTAAACTGTTGAACTTAAAGTTGAATTCATGGTACTTTTCCCCTAAAATGTGTCAGTCAGTAATTAATTAAGTCAACTTCCTCAAAAACAAGAAGCTTTTCTTCCTCATATGGCCCAATACAGTTTCCCAAACTGTCACAAACGAGTGGTGCAGAGATACTACATGATTGTATTCTCCCCTCTCTCTGATCATGACATTTTGACAGAAAATACAGTTCTCTACGATAAGCTAGACGATATAACATGCAAAGAGTATTTTGTAATTCATCAGACTTTGCCTGAAACACAGCTTCACCAGCTGTTATTGTAAGAATAGACATAAAGATAAAATAATAAAAAATGAAGAGCATCATAACAGTCAAAAACTGTTTCTTTACTAAAACAAAGGCCAACTTACCAGAAACAGGAACACACAGCTCTGGTCTTTGGTTGACAGTTGTGTTGAACACAGTGTCATTACAGGAAGTGTGAAGCAACCAAGGAGTGTATTCAGAGAACAGCGTGGGTGGTGCTACAGAGTAGGCAACACATCACATCTTCATGTTAAAAATAAATTGCACATCACACTGCAAGCCAGAACAGGGAATATGAAATGTATACCTGTGTCATCTCATTGTAAGTTATTAGAAAAAGAATGCCAGTGGCCCAATGCCTTCCCGCTTGTGTAAAGACTGTATACAGCCATGACTGCATCAGACAGTTGCACTCACCTATGAACAATGAAGGCAAAGTGACTTTATCCATATGACACCTTAACATACAAAGAGGTTTCTAAAGTGCATCACAGGCAAAGGTAAAAATCAAAGTTTGTAAAAGATAAAATCCAAACATTCAACAGCATGAGAGACAATTAGTTATATTAAATCAAAAACAGTACAGACAACTGCAGAAGTCATAAAGATTGATACAATAACTAAAACTGACAGCAGAAAATGACAAAAGATAACAAAAACAAAAGTTAAAGATAAAATGAAGTCTAAAATAGAAAAAGGTGACAATTAAGTTACTAAAAGTGCAGGTAGATTAGACCAGAATTTACAAAATATAACCGATTAATTAAAAGCAGTGGGAAAAAAGAATTGTCTTCAGATTAAGTGGTTGGGGAAAGTTCTGGGGGAGCTGGTTCTAACAATGGACAGCATAAGTGCTAAACGTATGGTTACATTGTGCTTAGTTCTCTGAGTGAGAACACTGTTAAATATTTCTTAGGTATGGGGTATGACCCCCTGCTCATCAGGATACGTAGATACTTTCTTTAAGACACACATCCAAGGTTACCTATAAAGCACCTGTGCTGGCGTAAATTCACTGATAGTTTTGATTGAAACGTGATTCAGAGCAGCTAAAAGAGCTGCAGAGATAGTCTCCTCACTCAGAGAACCAAGGTTATAATGTAACCATATGCTCTCTATCATATCCTGTGTCCTGTGCTTGTTCTCTCCATAGATGTCTCTGGATCTGGAGCTATATGTCTCTGATCTGCAGCCGCTGGCCTCACTACCTGGTGTCCTGCTATCCCCTTCCCCTAATCCCACTCCCAACCCAACCGGCTGAGGCAGATGGCCTCCTTCCCTGAGTCTGGTTCCGAGGTTTTTTTCTCCTTCCTATCCTAGGGGTGTTTCTGGTTCCTTCCTACCGTCGCTGACTGCTTGCTCATAGGGAATCCAAAAGCAACTTTGAATTGTTGGGTTTTCTGTTTTCTGTCCTGTGTGTAATTTGTGAGGTCTGTACCTTACTATGTTAAGCGCTATGAAATGACATGTATTGTAAATTTGCATATAAAAAAAATGAATTGAATTGAATATGGAGACTATCTCTCCATCCAGTTACATATTTTATATGTATGGGGTAACTCCATAAGAGATGGTGCAGCCCAAACTACATATATATATATGACAAAAACACTATTTGCAAATGCACACTTATTTACATGTCAACCAGGCGAAGGCCCTGGACAACACAAAGACCAGGCCTGCTAGGCAGAGGGGCTGCTTAAGCCAGTCCACAATATGCCAGACTAACCTCAGGAACACAGCCAACAGGCCGAGATGAAATGGCCAAAGCTGTGAACAGAGAGCCACTCAGGTCAACTAGCAAGATGCTAAGCTGACCAAGGGAGACAACAATGGTGGACAGAGGCCAAACCCTGCTATCCATTGATAAGTCAGACCCAGCACCCACTCCCAAGGAGGGACTGGCTGCTATATTGTAATGGATGAGACAAAAGTGGACTGAGATGACCATGTGGCTGCTGAACACATGGCAGCGAGAGACGCTCCCCACCACTGGGTCGATGTGGTAGCCAAACCACAAACTGAGTGTGCTCATACCCAGGATGTGATTGGCACACCTGGGAAACACACATCTCTTGAATGGTTTCCATAATCCAGTAGGATAGCCAAGACTTCAGCCAAGACTTCAACAAGAGACTGCCCAATTTACTGAAGTCAAAGTTAATGAAGAGTTGGTCAGTCTTCATGACAGACTGTCTGCACTGGATGTGCCCTGCCAAAGCTTGGACAGGACAGGTCTAAAACTGGTACTGGTCCTCCTATTCTTCTCTGGAGGAGACAAGTGACTGCAGCTCAACCAACTGAGACAGGTGGAATTCAGATCAAGCCTTCAGCAGGAAGGGACGAAGGACTTCGCCAGATTGGGACGAAGGACTACACCTGACCCCTCACGAATAAACCCACAGCAGTCGCCATTAGCCTGGCGAAGGTTGTGGCAGTTCTCAAGTGAACCCATTTCAGATCAGAAACAAGTCAAAAGATGGATGCTGAAGCACATTACGGACTATGCCCAAGACCCATGGAGGGACTGGGATCTAGTTAGAAATATCTCCAAAATGTTTTGGACTCATATCACTCCAAAACTTACAGATAATAAGTAGGGCCTTAAAATCACTCTTATATTTAACTAGAAGCTGGTGGAGGGATCGAAGAATTATACTGTGCTCTCTCTTCTTGGTGTCAGTATTCTAGCAGGGACATTTTGAATGAGTTGCAAATGTCTAAGGTTTCTCAGTTTGTTTTTAAGGTACCTGAATCAGAGATGCAGACACAGGTATGTTGAAAAAAGAAAGAGTTACCCAAAGTCGGAACAAAAAATGTAACAGCACAATATAAACATGTAACAAAGGTCTGTGCTAGTATAGAGATATGAGATACTCAGACCTATTGTGTTACTGCATACCCAGATCATTAATGGAATGACAAATGTTAAGTAGTGAACTAGGTTTCTGTTTTATAATAGGAGATGGAATCAACAGAATTTCTGGGGAGTCACTATCTAGATGTACCAGGAATTCAAATACAAGTCTAATAATATCATACAGACCTCAGGCTGCCTGAGTGAGTTCAAAATCTAATAATGTTGCAACTTTCTCTATGGAAATATAGTCATCATTTGCTTCAGTGATCTCAAATCCAAATGCTTGTCAAGGATGAAGTTGACAGTTTGTGCTGCAGTGATATGACAGACACAAAACAGATCCTGACAGGTGAATAGTTTTTTTATCAAACTTTATTTATATAGCACTTTTCATACAAAAAAGTAACTGAAAGTGCTTCCAAAATAAAAACATACAGTAGAAAATATAATACAAAAAACAAAAAGAAGACCGGCTCCCTCCCCCCAAACACACACATAGAGCCATGTACCCACAATCGCTCCCGCGCGCACACATATACACACACACACACTCACCCACAGAACCACAAACACTACAGTTACTATTAGTATAGTGACATGGCGGGGCACTGAAGAACCATGTGAGGGAAAGACCACCTATGGGGAGCTCATCCACACTGAGAGGAATTGCAGCCCACGGCCACAGGGAGCGCTGCCACCACAGAGACCCCCGACCCAGAAAGACCGGGGTAGACTCCACACATGGTGCAGAGCCCCCCGGTCCTCCAGGCCTGAGGGGTCTCCAGGGTGACCCCTCTGCAGGCAGACCAGCCACACCTCCCAGTGTCGAGGCCCCCCCATGAGGAAAACACTGGAGCTAAAACTGGACAATAAAAAAGAGCTAAAAGCTAAAAGACAAAAGAATAAAAAGAGCTAAAAGCTAACAGACAGAAAGACGAAGAGAAATTAGTTAAAAGCCAAACTAAAAGGTGGGTCTTGAGCCTCCTTTTAAAAACATCAACAGTCTCTGTGGTCCTGATGCCCTCTGGCAGGCTATTCCATAGATGTGGACCATAGCGGCTGAATGCAGCCTCCCTGTGGGTTTTAGTTCTAACTCTTGGAATGATTAAAAGGCTGGTGCCAGAGGACCTCAGGATCTGCAAGGGTTGATATGATAAAAGCAGGTCAGATAAATAAGATGGCCCAAGACCAGAGAGACACTTTAAAACTAATAAAAGCACCTTAAAATCGATCCTGAAACACACAGGGAGCCAATGCAGCCATCTTAAAACTGGTGTAATGTGCTCCCGCCCTCTGGTCCTCATCAGCATAGACATATATGTATGTCTATGCTCGTCAGCACATGTGCGGCTGAGTTCTGAAGAAGTTGTAGATTAGAAGTCTTTATGGGAAGACTAGTACGGAAGCCCTAAGCGGCCATTCATAGGGTACCGGAGAGCAGGGCATTGCAATAATCTATGCCACAGGAGATAAAAGCATGCATCAGCACCTCCGTGTTAGCCTGAGAGAGAAACAGGCGGACTCTGGCTATATTCTTAAGATGATAAAAACCTGTTGCGTTTTGAATATGAGGAATAAAACTAAGCTCAGAGTCAAAAATGACGCCCAAGTTCTTCACGCATTGTAGTTTGGTAAAAGTTTCTCCCTTTTGCCTTCAGGACCAATAACTAAAAGTTGAGCTGTAAGAACTCTCTGCCATCCATAACTTAGTATCTAAAATACAGACTCACTGACTTCATATCAGCGCAGCAGGAACAACTCTGATGACGCGAAGCATTGACTCTTGTCTGGGTGTTGATTTTATGACCCCGCCCCCTGCAAAAGGAAAAACTTCCTGGATTTGGATGATTCACACCATAGACATATATACGTATATATATATATACTTTTGTGTCGCTTATGGGTGTTCAAATGAGCAGAACACACAAACCAGATCCCGTGGAATCACTTTTCACAGGTAAGGTGTACGTAAGGAGTAATACCAAGTGAGCAGGTTGTTAAATAGTGAAATAAATCCCGACAGGACGAACTGAATCTCTCCACTCCCATAATATAACCAGCTCACTTTACCTTATCCCACGTATAGCACAGCTGCTCACGAGTGAAATAACTAATTTGAGACCTTATTTTGGTTAAAATGCAATGTTATTCCATCTATAAACTGTCCCTGGTCTGGAAAAAACAGACCTTAGACTGCAGTGATTGACCAGTTAGAAGATTAATGATAGATATTGGATGTATTTAATACGTACATGTATTGTGTATTTAACCTTAATGTGAAGGAGAGAGTCTCAACATCTTCCTCTCATCTCCATACACTGCAATGGTATTCTTCATGTTGTCTAATTGTTAAATACATTAACCACGTTAGTCCTGCAGAGTATGTTTGTGACAGTGAAAATGACCAGTCTAAAAGCTAACATCAATCATCACATCATAACGCATTCTGAAACATGTTGTGCTTTCAGATATGCTATTTTCTCTCTTTAGTTTCTTCTATAAGGGTTAAAGTGGTTAAATTACTCTTTTTTAAATTTTTACAAAGGTGGCTCACTTTGGTCGATGGGAAGAAGATGCAAGGAAGACCAGACTAAATATGGATGGGGGACACTGATGCTGGATGCCATGGCCATAAAAAAACAAGTGCAATACAATCCCCCAACTCAAATAATAAAATGATAATAGCAATATTAATCACAATAATAGCGATAATAATAAAATGATAATGATAATAGCCATACTAATTATAATAATAGTGATAATTAAATGATGATAATAATAGAAATATTAATTATATGACAGAGAAATAAAATGCTAATAGTATTATTATAGCATAATGATAAAATGACAAAGATAATAGCAAAAAGAATTATAATAATATTGATAATAATAAGAACATGATTATGATAGTAGCAATAATAACTATAATGGTGATAATAACAAAATGATCATGAAAATAACAATATTAGTTATAATAATAGTGATCTAATAATAAAATGATAATGATAATAGCAACATTATAATATTAGTGATCTAATAATATACTTAATAATAATAATAATAATAATAATAATCCAATGCAATACCTACAAGCAATTCTCTGAATAAAGACCTGAACACATCTGAACGTTTTCTGGCTTGCTTTTGTTCTATTGATGTCTGCTGTCTGTCCTCCATGTCTGACGTCTGTAACAAACAATATATGTTGACAACTGATGGATTTATGATCACTTTTATAGTGCAGACATGTCATTCCTCTATAGACGTAATGCACTGTAGGGGCGAGTGGCACTGTACCAAGATGGCCGCCGCGTAGGCACGTCGGCTCCAATCGGCAGCAACAGTCAACGCGGCGTCTACATGTATATGTCTATGATTCACTCAAGTCACCCAAACTGACGTGAAAAAAGCAAGATTAGCCGAAAAGTGAGTCGTTTGTACGCCTGCTGAATCAGGATTTAGTTCCAGCTTTGTGAGGCTGTACTGAGATTCTTGACTGAGGGTTAGTTTTTAGTGCCCTGGGCTCAAGATAGACACTGAGCGCCACCCTTCCTTTCTTACTGCCTAATAGAATTGTTTGAGTCTTTTCTTTATTCAGTTGAAGAATGTTTTGTTGCATCTAGTTGTTTCCTTCCTAAAGCTAAAAACAAAGGAAACAGCTTTTAGAAAACAGCGATGTCCATTTTAAGAAAGCAGTGCAGCTGGATAAGCAGTTGGGTTTTAGTTTAGTTAGAGCTCCAGTAACTTTTGTTTAAAGTATGCTTAGAGTTTGCATTTGTCCATTTGCTGATTTGGGATGCACACTTCCCACTATCAGCACAATCATTTTTTTGTATGTTTGTATGTTTTAACTATATGACAAACAACTCCACATTTATTATGAACCTGCTTTGGTAAATATTTATACTGCTCAGATCAATATATTGACAACAGTTATAATACAAGTTTTGTTTTACATCTGATAATTACTTGAAGACACATTCATGGTTATTTCGTCTGCAACATTATTACTTGGTAAAGCAGGTTATAATCACAATATTTTGCAGAAATGATCTAACTGCTGGCTCATAGGGACTCCAAAGGCAACTTTAGATTGTTGGGTTCTGTTTAAAATGCATAAGGTCTTCACCTTACTATTTTAAGTGTATGTGCTATGAGATGACATATGTTGTGAATTTGCACTGTATGAATAAAATTAAAAATAAACAGCTCAAAGGCCTGGGATCTTTATGTGTGGGTTTTCACCAGGTGCTCCGGTTTCCTTCCACAGTCCAAAGACAGGCTGAGGTTAATTAGTGATTCTGAATTGTCTGTATATATGAATGTGAGTGACTGACTGGCGACCTGTCGGGGTGTCCCCTGACGTTACCCTCCGAGTCAGCTGGGACAGACTCCAGTCCCTCCACGACCCTACAGAGGATTAAGCGGTGTATAGGTAATGGATGAATTGCTGGAAGGTACTGGATATCAGCAGATACTAATATTAAATTATCTCTCTCTCTCTCGCCCTCTCTCATATCTATCTATCTATCTATCTATCTATATATGTATATTAGTTTTGACACAAAATTTAACCTGCAGTTGTTCCAGTTCAGCCATTCTCACCCATCACCTCGTAAGAGGCTAAGTGAACAAGAATCCCCCTGTGTTTACAGAGTCAGCTTTCTGAATAAGGAGGACAAAATGGCCTGCAGCAGTTCTTCTGTGTATGCAATGGAGCAATTAGGCTAAGAGGCTTGTCTTCTTAACAAACAACTAAGACACAATTAAAGGGATTTCAAAAAACAAGCTGCTTTAATTGTTCTTGTTGAATGAGGAGTACTACAGTAGTCACCCACCATCAACCTGGTAGAAACACATACTAAGGTGTGGGTGTGTATGTGTGCCACCACTTTGGTAGACCTCAGCAGCTACAGATGCAACGTCCTCTGCCAGCAGCTGCAAGCTGTTTGATGAAATATTTTATACATCTAAAAGAAAAACATCTTCATTCCACAGTTAAGTAATCATCCTGATGAATCACTGGCAATCAGCCAATTATGGTATAAACAGTTCCAAAATGCAGTGACTCCATAACATGAAGTAAAGCCAGGCTCAGATTACAAGATATTTAGGTCAACTCTTGCCTGTCTGATATATTTCACAATGATCAAAATCCAAAAGAAGAGGATGTCGGCCACAGGATTTTACTGCAATCTGAGCCTGGTGTAGAAGACAGAATCATATTATAATCAACACAAAAACACGAAGCTTAAGCCCAAAGGAGGTTCTGTTGATTATTACTGATCTACCCATGCAAGCAAGGTGCAGGGGCGTAGGTTTGGAACACAGCAAGAGAAAGAGAAAATATTAGGTTCAGCTCTAAGTGCAGCAGAAATCTTGAAGTGGTCAGACTGAACTAATTTACAGTAGGAGAGCGACAGGAATAGAGAACTGCTGCTGCTCAGTTCACTACATCTGCTGGGTGGAGTTCCCATTCCAGGTGTTGTTGTCATCCTCGCTGTCCTCCTGAGTCCTGAGCCTGCAGATTTTACCGTCTTTCTTGAAGTCCTTGGGCCGGTTCTCCAATGTGTGCTTGGAGAGAGTTTCTCTGAGCAAACACAGACAAAAACAGGAGGACAGAGCAAGTGAATTGCCACATATACAATCATATATCAACCTTTTTTCACTTAAAAAGCAACATGCCTCCTAAATTCGACCCTAACGAGACGAAAGTTGTGTACATGAGGTGCACAGAAGGAGAAGTCGGCGCCACCTCAAGTTTTGGCCCCTAAAACTGGACCTCTGGGTCTGTCACCCAAGAAAGTCGGTGACGACACTGCCAAGGCCGCTGGTGACTGGAAGGGTCTCAGGATCACCGTGAAGCTGACCATCCAGAACAGACAGGCAGCGATCGAGGTGGTTCTCGCTGCCTCTGCTCTGATCATCAAAGCTCTGAAGGAGCCTCCTCGTGACAGGAAGAAGATCAAGAACATTAAGCAGAAGAGTCAAAGTTTCCTGACTGACCACAGCTAACTGGCAACAATACTGTTCTTAACTTTGCTTTAGCCTCTATAGACTACCTGTCACACCAGACCAAGTTGGATTTAGTAAGAACTAGTTGTTCTTTCTAAAGTTAAATAGTAACACTCTAAAAATGTTTTATGCTCTGATCATACACACACTAGTACTACGTATTGAAATTTAACAAAATATTAGAGGGGTTCAGTTTCTTTAATCTATGTGATCCCCTTTCAGACATGGGATATGGAACACTGCTGTCTTCAATCTGTTAAAGTGACGGTATTGTAGTCATTCAGATATAGGCGACTTTTCCATTAATGTTCATCATGGCCTAAAGCAGAGATTCCCCCATAGTGCCAGACAGAGCCAGGATACGGGGTAAGACTACACAGCACACCAAGTGATGTATAATGCATAGTAATGCAATACCGGACAAAATCTAAACAAATGACAGCTGGTCAAAGTGTCTGAAAAACTTACAGCCCAGTTTGTCTCTGATTTCTTAAACAGTAGAACTGAAAGCTCAGGACTGAGCTGAGGACGGCCGTCATATGACAAAATATTAAACTGCAGCTGATACACTGACACTTCACCAGTTCATCTGTCCAAGGTGAAGGAAAGTACACAGTGAAACTCAATTTATAATTAAACCTAATTAATGAGGTTACTACTGTTGCTCTGAGCATCAACGCAGCAGCTCTGTTTGGAGACACTCTGGGATCCTACCACTGTCTGATGCTGCAGGTTTGTATTAAACTAAACAGCAAAAAAGTACTAGTGCATCTCAAAGTTATTTTTTTTCTTAATTTCATTCGAAAAGCTAACCTTTCATATATTCTATGTTTATTACAGGTAAAGTAAAATATTACAAGCTTGCTTTAATTTTGATGATTATGGCTTAGAGCTCTTGAAAATCAGAAATCCTGTATCCTAAATTGTTAGAGTGTCAAATTATTTAAAAAAAGGATTTCCAATACAGGAATGTCCTCTAAAAAGCCTGTTCATCCTACATACTTCACTGGACATCAAACATGGTGGATTCTAAACTCTTCCTTCAGACTGTAAGACCTTGATTTTTAAATGAAATGCAAAATTTACTTTGATCTATAAAAAAGGACTTCGGACCACTGAGCAGCAGTCAAGTTCTTTTTCTCCTTTGCCCAGGTAAGATGTTCTGATAGTGTCACAGGTGCAGGAGTGTTTTGATATTAGGAATACAAACAGTTGTAGCTCCTTTCCTGAAGTGCTGTCACTAACACCAGCCTCAGTTCTTGTGAAGCTCTCCAAAGTTCTTGAATCAGCTTTTCTTGAGTATCCTCTTGAGGCAGTACGCTTCGATACAGCACTCTGCCAACAGCCAGTCTATTTTGCATGACTTTCTGTGACCTAAACTCCTTGTAGAGGGTGTTGATGATCATCTTCTAGATAACTTTCAAGTCAGCAGTCTTCCTCATGATTGTGACTGCATGTACTGAGCCAGACCCAGATATACAGAGTACTCAGTTTCAATAGAAGTTTACTCAGACCCAGAATAAAAATTTTTAAAGATTCTCAGATACTGGATTTTCATGAACTAGAAACTATAATCATCACAATTAAAACCAAAAAAATCACTTTACTATATTTTACTATATAAATTCCCACTTTCCTTAATAACTGACTGAAAGTACTAAATTTTTCCATGATATTCTAATTTTCTGAGATGCACTAGTAAACTGCTCACCTGTTTGATGTGTAGACAAGTTGGCCAACACGGTGTGATTTTCAATCAGATCCTGACTTGGACTGATCTACTCTACATGCCATGTCAGGAATAATTTACAATTATAAGGATTTAGACTATGGCAGTGCTGTTGTTCCATTTGTGCAAATGCGCACAGGTTTCTTGTTGGAGGTGCCTAGATAGATCTTACTGCTGTCTGATGCTGCAGGTAATAAAAACCTCACAGGGAGTAGTTCTAAAAAGCTGGAAGGAACAAACTTTGGCTTGGGTTGTGGGGGAAAAACATTCATCACTGGTGAGTATCATTAAAGTAAGCTGTTAGTATCAGCTTTTATCACAGCAAAGTTTTATCATTATGGACATCTTACTTTGTGGTCTAATAGATTTTAAGCAAAAGACAGTGAGAAAGGTGTGTCTGTCGACTGTTGGCGCAACTTTTACAGAAACGTGACCATTCTAACATGGAGCTGGAGTACATGTCTGAAAGGGACTTTGAAATGTTCTGGAATGGCTTTCAGTGATGCAACTGACAGACAAGACAAAACAGAAGTGCACTCCTTTTTATTACTTATAAACAATGTCTTTGGTCGATCTTGTTAACAATAACAACATAAAAACATCACAAACTGTCAACGTTTAGTTGTTTCTAAGTGATCTGATATGCATCTAAACGCAGACAAGGTCTGCTATAGAAAACCTGCAATGTATATCCAATCCTAATGCACCTGTGATTTCATTATAAGACAGCCCACATTTCATTTGCAGATAAGCTAAAGTTAGGTCCTGCTTTGACTGATGAAGAGCTTGCAACTGCTGTTTGCAAGTATTTCTATCTGGAATGGAGCAAAGACTGTCCCTTACCTTTTTGCTTTGTTGGAGGCTGATGTTGAGTTGGTGTAGGGGTTAGACTGCTGAGCAGGGCCTCTGGATGCTGCTACCGAAGAAGGAGGGGTTGCAAACAGGAAGGAGCTGAGGAATCTCCAAACAGCCAGCAATGGATACAGGAGTGTGCCCAGAACTGCCCAAAGCCCACCCCCAGAGGACTGGGCCACTGTGTTAGCAGGCCTGCCTGACTGCTGAGAAGAAGGAGATCCACATCACATTAATATATGAGGCACGTTTAAAGACTGGGTCAGCTTTTAGAGACATGTAAACATTTGTTTCCCCGTGCATTCCTATGCAAAACTCTTCTGGTTGACATGGAAACTTGCACCCCCACATCCAGGAGAGCATTCTTGACTTGACTATGACAAAAGTGATTTTTCCTCACTACTGGTTGTTATGCTTATTTACAAGTGCCCCTCCTATTGTTGTAAAGCTGAAACTTGGCACATTCATGTAGTATCCATTATTTATCTCAAATTAAACACAAAAAACTCTGCAAGCACTTGAGATCTGGACATGAAGTGGAACCCTAGCTTAGTGACATGTAGCAACTTGATTCTGGTCTACTCACAGGCAGAAGTACGATGGAAGCACTTGGAGCCAGTTCCAGTTCCAGCAGGGTCTTGTTCAGGTCTTCACTGGTGAACTCCCGCCGAGGGAACATGGTTGCGAGGGAGAAATTACCATAGCGGTTTCCCACCTCCTGGGACAGGACCACCACAAAACATGTACATTAACTGTGCATTAGATAGTGCTACGTGGTACACTTTTATGCACCACCACATCTGGTTCATTGATTTGGACCTGTCAGAAAGTCAGTCTTCTGAGATTTTGCAGTACTTAAAATCAAAACTGACAACCCTGTCAGCTTCTGCATTAATGCCACACTAATGGCTTTTCTGTTTATCCGAAACAAAACTAGTAGTTTTCATAATAATGACAAGTGATGTATCAGTCCAATAGAATTTAGTAGGTAAGAGCACCTCCGAATGTTCACACCCCAGAAATCAGTAGTAGAAAAACTAATGCGTCTATAATTTTTCTGCAATAATGTAAAGAAAACAACAGAAATGAGTCCACTTCTGAGCAACATTACATAGATGTCAAGTGATTCAAAACTGTCACTGTACATTAACTGCTTTACTTTTAAACTGAACAGTTTCCTTATGGGAAATTTAAAAAACTAACAGTTTAGCTTTACTGTATGAAAAATCACCTTTCACTACTGAGATTCAGTCTTCATCTTTTTCTTCTTTTAAATTAAGATCGAATTATTTAGCTGCTCTTTGCTGGAGGGGTTGTGTTGCAGAACACCCTTGGGGTATTTTACTAGATTCTGTCCAGGTGACATACTTGTTCAGGTCATAGTTTCCTCTTTTTACTTCTTTAGAAAATCGTGTGTGATGCTGTCAATGAGCTTTGGATCATTGACAGCAAGCCATGGTGTCAGTAAGTATTCTGGTATAACCACAGGCATTCATGGAGTCATCTATAAATGCCATCGTCCCCATGTCTCACTCCTCACCATATGAAGCAATGATGCATACATGTAGATAAAACAATGCCCATAGGTCCAAAACCGAGAAGGTTCTGGTGTTCACAGGTCATTTTATACCCATGTTCATGCAGTTTGGCTGAATGGAAATGACAGGTGTACTCAATTTGGTTTCAGTGATCACAAGTTTTCTAACCTTTGTCAGTGATCACAGGTGGGTTCACTTTTGTTGCACTGAATTTCTACTTTAACTCTGAATTTTCAACATCATCCTTGGTCTTCTGAACAATCAAAATCAAACACTTTACAAACACTCTACTGTTCAACTTAGAAACACTGCAGTTATTAAGGTGATACAATCTTGACCCTTATGGCACAGGGGTGTACTCACTTTTTTCACAAAAACTTGTTCATGTTTGTCTGAAGTCGTAGCCCTGTACCTCGGCCATGATTTGTGCATATCTTTTGAGGGAGCTGATACTAAAGTCTTCATGGATTTGTTAAGGGAATCTTATAAGTAAATAATTGTGCTGTATTATTGCTTTCCAAAAATATTTTGACCTAATTAATGCTTTTAAGCAAATTTGCTTAAGATTAATAAAACCTGTTACTGCAGTTCAGAGCTCTCTGTTCTCCTAGGCATGCTTGCCAACATCTGCTTGACTTCCAGTCTAAGAACTACATGTATGGTTGTGTGTCTGTGTTTGTCTTTATGTTAATGCACAAATTCCAATGCAGAAGCCATGGCCTCAAGTTATGATATTAAAATGACAAACATATCCAGAAGGACAACATTGTATGGAAGCACATTAGTCAGAAATACCTGAACAGCAAATTGTCGAGCCTCATGCAGTTTGCTCTGTGAGGGGAACTGGTTGGTAAGGGACGAACCGTCTGGGAGGCGGAACTGTATCCTTGCTATGGTACTAGATCACACACAAACACACACGCACACACAAACAGACACAGGTGGAAAAGCATTAAGTTAAAATTCAACACCTTTCACTTTACCTTTCATTTACCTTTCACAGAAACAGTAGTTGGCTGTGTGCACTGAATCCTCTATACTGTAAATCATCTTTTAGTTATGCTGTTACTTCTTATCTGTGTCATAGTTTTGGTGGTTGTCATCCTAGATCATCAGCCCATCATTAAGACTCTTGTGTTAGTTGCAGATCAGTCTGCACTTTAATTCTTTCAATGTGTATATTTACACCAAACATCAACAGTGGGCTGAAAAACGAAGCCAATACAGATGTGCCATAACCTGCAGTTCCTCAAATGGCCACTTATGGCTTGTTCCAAGTCAATCCCGATTAGCCTAACTCACCGGATGTAGACTGTGGGTAAAAGCCTGCCATTGGCTGCTCATTTCAGTTGACTTTCTCTTCTCCTTCCGCTATCTGCATGTTACCATTTTAAAAATCCACTCAGCTATGGAAACAGGAACACCAACCTTTGCACAGCAACCTGCCACCCTGAAAATTTCAAATGTAATCACAGTTCTTGCCTCCCTATTTGCAAAAAACAATTCCTTTCCTCATTGTTTTGAGACAATACTGAAGGTGCATCGTACACACTACACTGCCCAGGACAACTGTGATTGTTTCAAGAAATACATAAAGAGATTTTTGCCCCCATAGCAGAATTATAGTGAGGTACAACCAGACCATGTAATACAGACATGGCTGACAAAGCAAGATTAAAACACACAGCCCCCATGTTAAAATGTCGAATTTTACAGCAGAATAAAGAGGTTTACAGTCCGATATAAAAAAGGCTTTTGGGCTCCCCGTCATGACAACTGTACGGGGGTGGGAGATTTTTACACACCAGTTTAAGTTAAGTATTATTAAGGGCATAGTCGCTTTGAGTGACAGGTGGGTGTCTTTACAGGTTAGTCAATAACCCAGAGACATGTGCATGGCCTGTCACAGCTCTCCTCATGTTCCCCCTCTTTCAGCAGGATGATGCATTCTGCTAAATGGGTGCAAAAATTGTTCTGAAATAGTTGAAGAAACAACTATTGAGGCTTTTCTGAGGCCTGTCTAAAACCTCTACTGGTTGGGAAACTGATCCGCATGTGTCTTTATGGACAGATGACATTGGAAAGTATGATTTAAGGTTAGAGTGTTTCCTGCTGGCTAGAACCTCCAGCTTTCTTTCTTCCAAATGTGAAACTGAACAGTGTCAGGTTAATGCAGACATGTCCTAAACTTCGACTGACACCGGCAGACAAGCTTTTAGTTTAGCTACAGACTGCTGATGTCCGATTTCTCTCTGGGACATGAAAATAGGACAGTAATTATGGTTTTCTGATAAAGAGTACCTGTGTTGACTTGGCTTCCAAATTCCCCACATCTCAGTCCCAACACACAGCTGTGGGATGTGCTGGAAAATCAAGCCAGATCCATGAAGACCTGACCTTGCCAATGCTTCCATTGACACTTTGGTGCGCGATAGCACAGGACACCGTCAAAGGTCTGTGGGTGGTCTATTTGTTCTCATGGCATAAACAAACCTCAACAGTCTGCTTGGAAACAAACTGAGAGGGTCTGGAGTGTGGTTGTTTGGTTCCACACCAGAGATGGTCTTTTCAGACCTCAGTATTTTACACTGATGTGTATTAAGTGGTTTACAACATCCTGTTCACTGGAGACTTTACACAAGAGATTTAATTTTTGCATTAGCTTACACTTTAAATGGTATTTCAAATCTTCACGTCATTCACACTTCACTAGCCTTCTCCTACATGTAAGCTGAGTTCAGTTCTTCTGCAGAAATGTCAACTACTTTTCCCATTTACATGCCAGCTATAACAGCTTTTACCTCTTGTTCATTACACAACTGCTTTCAGTGGTTACACTAACATTTCATCTATTTTCAATTCTTCAAATGACAATTTAAAGTCTTTCAAAACTTCACTCAAATCTAAACTCTAAATCTAAATCTAAATTTCTTTCAGCACTTTAACTTCTATATGAGCTTCTTTAAGTATCAACTGTTCACATACTTCTTGTATTTACACTTGCCCGTGTCTTTATGTGACACATTAAAGTATCTGGTAAAAAAGGCTTTGCCATGCCTACTTTATAATTATGATTAATTTTTACAAGACTTTGGATTCAAAACAAATGACTGCAGATTTTGTCCTGCACTGGAGGCACTTGAAGCATAGTTTGTATACATATCACTGCCTAATCTCCATGGTCCGTTTACCTCCTCTCCCTGACCAATGCCTCCTTCCTGGCATCCTGTTCTGCCTGTCTGGCCTGCAGTATGGCCTGCTTAGCAGCCTTTTCGTCCTCCTGGCTTTTGGCATAGCGAGCTGCTCTATCAGCTCGGTCCTGCAGGACAGAAGGGAAAAAACAGAAAAGTGATATGACTTTTGTTAATATAACAAATGTAATAATGATATGGCTGTGTTGCTTCACACTGATGTGGCATTTCAAAGTTTCAAAGAGTTGGTAGCCTCATATGAAACTACTCAGGCATTTCTGTCTTGGAAAAGCTCAAAACCATATTTAGCATTTGGGAGTTTTAGCACCAAACTATATTTCTGATACCTTACTTTGCTGAAGATACTGTAAATTGTCAAATAAATGTGTTTTCAATGATCTGGTGGCAGACACAAAGATTAAAGTTTAATATAGATGGAATTTCCTCTCCATATTTAGAAGAGACTGTGTCCTCGTTTTGGAGATAACCACTGACGCAACATGACTGGACTGTTACACTGATTAGCTCTGTGGAAATGTAGAGAGCGCTGAGTCCATGTCAGCAACTGAAAACTAGAGCAGATCAGAAAACCTGATTCAATTAAGTCAGTGGTTCCCAAACTGGGGGGCGCGGGGTTATTCCAGGGGGGGCGCGCAGTGACAGGGTGGCCAGGTCTGTGTATGTGCACATCCAGTATGTACTGGAGTTTGATAAGATTTAGGTAGGAATAAATTATTTCACTTCAGTTATGGATGTGTATTTATCAATATTATTGATGTAATTTGCATGTAAAACAGGTCCACCCAGCCAGCGGACAAAACAAAATCATCCAGCAGCAACATTTGAAAAGTAACCCAGTTCCACTTAAAAACCGCGGACCTGGCAACCCTGCCTGGCGAGGCTGAACGTAATCTAATGGTGCATAGTTCAGTCTAAGCTAGGAAAGGATGGAGAAGTCTTGACAGGAGAACGGCGAAGTAAACGGAACGCAGATGAATTAACACCAAACCTCAGAACAAACAAAACAAAGACAAGAAAATATGACGAAGCATGTCTGCCCTCGGCTTCACCAGAACAACTGTGGCTAATGAAGACAGGCCACAGTGTGGTGTGTAGGGATCGGTACCGAGCCCCGGTACTGAACAAGCCCCGGGGCGAAGTTTTTCAAGACCGGAGGATCGATAAGTTCTGACGGTAACGGTTCTGTTAACGGCACTTTAGAACGTAGGAAGGATTTTATTTAGCGTATTTCCTCATTGTTCTTTATAAGAAGATGAAGACATGCGTCTATGAGGTATTGTCCCTCTCCAGATCCAGAAGTGAGTGCTGCCTGTTGGAGTAGCTCTCTGTCACTCACCTGCAGCTTCATGATGGAGGGGAGATCTAAACGTCCAAAGTGTGGTTACACTTCTGTAGGACTGATACAGACAATGCTGGTTGCCACCAGTGCAGCAAGTTGTTTGCATGCAAGGATGGAAACAGCAGCAATCTAGCTGAAGTCCATCACGTAAAAAGTTCAGACAGCCTGGCTCATAGCTGGTCCCTGGTTAACCAGGTATGCTATCTATGCTAGCAGCACTGAGCCCACATGCAAACTTAGCTGAATGATATGGACATGTGTAATTTATTTAAATTAATCGTTAGCCATGATTGTTCAGCTATGGGTGTGTTCATAAATTCAGTGTGAAAGTCAGAGCATCATCTGAACTGGTCCAGAGTCAGTTTCACTTTCAGAGCAGTGGGGGTTTAATCATGTGGCTGCTCTGTACCTCTGTTTGTTCTAGTTTCTAGTCTAGTGGTTGTTTCTCAGTGTAATATGACCACATTAGTGCAAATAAAGGTGATTTGTTCAAAAGATTGCTTTACTGATCTTTTTAAATATATATTTTTAAATGTTATTATAAATAAACTGAAAAAGAAGTACTGATAAGAATCCTGTTAAAGTACTGGATCAATAAGCAGTATCAGTATAAGTAGTGGTACCGATGAAATCTTAACGATACTCATCCCTAGTTGTGCGTTTGAAAATATTAGCTTCTGACAGCATGAAGCCGAACAGGTGAAGACACCACTTTGAGACGACACATCCCAACACAGAGAAAAGCCACTTGCTCTTACTCAGAACATACGTCAGATTCATTGATGCCGATGATGTGAAGGAGGATTTGACTTTGTTTTGCTATAAATGTTACTTTTAATGTTTCCACTTCAGTGACTCGTTCATCGTTTATTTATATATTTTTTGGAACATGTCACACTTTTTCAGTTTCCTCAGTTAAGACAAAATCCAAAATTAAGATGTTTGCTGCAGAGTTACTTTTTATGCTTCCATTCTTAAAATTGATGTGTTCCCTTTAAGAGTTTTCAGGAAGTTGTCACAAAGCTGCAGTTCTGTATACATGATTACAGACAACGCTTCATACAAATTCTACACGAGTTTGTAAGCAAAGGATAGGTCTATGTGTGTTTATGTGGGTACATGTAGGTGTGGGGGCTCGAAAATATTTTTATCTTCCAAAGGGGGGCCCTGCAGAAAAAGTTTGGGAACCACTGAATTAAGTGATTCCATAATGAGGTTATTGTGCCCTGATAATAGTTAAATTAAAGCATCATCTGCACCATCTAATGTTGTCTACTTTCCAACACTGGCATGAAAAGGGGCTTTCTGAAAATGACTTCTCACGTATTAAATTGTAACTGGACAACCTTACGTCACTCCTTCTGAATTTAAGAGACATGAGAGAAAGAGAATGTTACCATCGCAATCTGTTGTTTGACTCGCTCCCTGGCAGCCTTCTCCTCTGCCTTCTCTCTATTCCTTTCTTCAAGGAGTCGCTTGGTCTTCTCCTCTTCCTGTTTCCTCTTGAAGTCCTGCATGTCCTTACCCATCTTTCGTCGTTCTATTTCCTTTTTGATTTCATTCTGAATCACAAACAAAACACAGGTAGGTCAGGGGTGGGATATGGTGTGTTAATTAGTCTCAAATAAATAATACGCAATTTATAGAAATACCAATAGAAAACAAAATTGGTATCAAATGAAAACAAAGCACAATCCTGCTCATCTCAGAAATGAGGACCCCTGCCATAGGTCATCTTGGCTCATTAGGTAGGCAGGCTGACACAATCTAAAAGCAACCAATCATCTCAGTGGCTGCCAACCTCCTGCTTGTGTCCAAACATGCAGCTAGCAAGTCTGTACATGAGCTGTGTTGTCAAAGTGATTAATAACTATGTACTTCTACAAGTACACTTATAGTCTTGTGTATTAAGACTGTCTCAGCAGCATTCTTTGAACCTCTTTCCTCAGACCCACTATGAGGTTGGTGTGGGAAAGGGACAAAATGGTGGTACCTTAGTCGGTGACATAATCCTAACAGATCTCCACCTCTGCTCAATGATACCCTGTCCTGTGGCCAAAATAATAATAATACAATAAAGAAGCAAACAAGATGTCTAGGGTAGACTCACTCAAGGATGAGTGAAGTATCTCCCCACATATAACCACATGGAACTGGCATGCTTTGCCCGGCTTGCGGAGATCTCTTTTACAGTCCAAAAATACTCAAAGTTCTCCCTGGTTCCTTGATGGGTCTGCCTCAACAGTCTGGTCAACTGGTCTGCTCTGTGTCTTTACAGCCCTGAAGCTGATGATTCAGTTGCTCCACAGAAGTACCTATCAAGACAGCGACTGAAACTACTAAGATGGTTTCAACCATTTCACAGCGGCTGAAATGCTTCCTATGAGGAGTCCACATGTTAAGGCCTCCTGCTGGTCACATTATTCTTCAGTGGGACCTATACACCATCCCAGAGGGTTTTTAGGCCCACTTTGTGGACACAGTGTCTATCTAAAAGTGCTCTAGTTGGCTCTTGCCAATCAGTACGTTTTTCTAAAAAAATATTCTTAATATTATTACATTTTTGCTTTCTGCTTTTTTTTAACTGTTTGCACCAACAGACCAAGACAAAATTCCTTGTAATGTAAAAAGTACTTGGTAATAAATAGGATTCTGATTCTGATGTACAGAATAACTGCAACTGAATCTCCCTATTCAGCCCAAGATCATCACTTCCTTGTTCAAGTCAGGGGTCATTCCACTGAGGGTACTTCTCCCTCTTCTCATGAAGCAAGGAAGACAAACACATTTATACCTACGTATATCACATAGTAAGCCTTGAGATGTCCACCTTTGTCAGTTCAGTAGCTTACTCGCTGGTTTACAATGCAATCTGTGGTAGCTATCCGTCTAGGTCCTGCCATCCTATGCATTACACCAGACAGTTATCGCACTCACTACTGTGGGTTAAATGAAAAGGTGGATAGTTATAACTGGCATCAGGTAGGCATCAGCCTTACCGTATCTATATTTATAAGGCCTTGCTATCTATGCAACTTATGGAAAACACAGACTCTATTAAGACTCTTTAGTTCCCAAAAGTCTTGTCTCCTTACCTCTTCTTCTCCTCTCTTCTTTTGCTCTCGTCTCTCCTCCAGTTTCTTGGTTAATCTGACAGGGCAATGCAATAACACAACAACACATTTACTTTGAGAATGATAAATGCTCCAATAGCAGGCTTTTTAATTTGCATGTAAGCGATATATCTATGCACATGTTTTGCTGGCTCCTTTCTGTTTCATTTGTCCAAATTACAATTAAACAAGACTCTGGTTAAATGTCACTCCACAGATCTAGTTATTTACAGTAGACTGGGATGGTACCTCTTGTTCACACCTTAATACTTTCCCAGCATTGCATCAGCTATATAAGATCCAGTTACTTAACTGTGTTGAAGGTGGATGGAAGAAACTTTCATTTTCTACCATCAATCTAAAAATCAGTAACCTACAACTACAAGCAAATACCACTAATAAATAAAAAAGTGGGTGTACTACTAGTGACCCAAGAAAGTGCAGTGTTGAGTGTGACGTTGTTGGATTAGCCAGTCTCGACTAACATAAAAAGATAAACATCATCTTGCAGTGTGGTAAGACTAAGGTGACAGCAACATACTGGAGTCAGCAATTACAACAACAGCATGTTTTTGGGCACAGTCAAAGCATGGTTTCTCTAATGTAGGAGTATTTTAGACAAAGATCCAACATCTATAAGCACTGCAAACTAGAAATGGCTGATCACCAGCTGCAAAAGTACTTGAAGAGACAGCATGCTGGAGTCCTGTTTATATGGGCAGAAATCTGTGCCACCAAAAAGTAAAATTGAAATTGAAATCTGTTGCTCTGATATTGTAATGGACCGTCACTGAAAATTTGACAGTCAGTTTTCAGTATTCAGATTCTGTCACACTGCCACACATCCAGGTCATTAAGGAAAAGATTAGCTTTGTTACTGGTTGTAATGATATGGTGATGATATGGTTCTGCCGGAGGGAGAACCATATCATTAACTGGGAGGAGGCCAGAATTATTCGCACAGAAGAAAACCGATTCAGACGTTGGATAATGGAGGCGGTGGAGATTCGAAAACGTGCCTCCAGGACGATGAACAGGTATGAGGGAGCCTACAACCTGTCCCACACCTGGAGTATCATCTTAGAGGGGGGGAGATCTGACAGCAGGAGGCTGGTCGATCTGTCAAGTTTGACAGGTCGACCACGCCTCAGTAACATCAGCTGATAAGGCACGTCATCCCCGACATCTGGATGACGTTCTGAAGTAGACGGAAGTGATCCGTCGAAACTGTCAGGTATTTAAAAACTTTAATTCCTCTTTGCCTGGTTATATGAATGAAACAAAGCTAATCTGTCAAATGGAAGGCAAAATTAACTTCTTTAAGCTATTAAGGAAAAGAGATATTGAGCAGATCCACAGAGCTCAGTCAGCTGATCAGCACCTGCAGTATATAGTCAGAGGATGCGTCTTCTCCTGCGGTACAGAGTGAAACCAAAACAGTCGCCTCTAGTGGATCCGTGGTATAGAGGTCTCTACACAGGACCGAAGCATCATGATGGTTGTTCTGGTACGTTAACTTGGGGTTTTGTAAGCTAGTCAGCTGTTATTTAGCTAGCTAAGACAAGAGCATCCTAATGTGAGCTATGTGGAAACAAGCAGGAGATTAGTAGCTAGGATTTTTAAGATTATTATTTTAGATGATAATAAGCATCTTAATGAACTTCATCAGCCTAAAGAAACCGTTCTGCTGTGCTTGAACTGAAATTAAAAACCAGTACTGCAGTACAGACATTAGTTCTGCATCCTTGACTGTACTGTCAAAAAGGTTTGAAAAAGAAAGGTGAACCACTGAAACTGTTTTGATGAGAAACAGTCAAAGAAAAGCTACGTCCAGTCAGGTTTGACATTACTGTAATCTGATTATTGGGCATCATACTGTAAGAACAAAAGGCTTGACTAAATCAGATCCATTGTACACTAACAGAGCACACTGCAGACTGGCAAAAATATGGAAAACACATCAGCACAGGGTTTCAGAAAAGTAATTTTTCTTTAAAAATGTAACAAATAAACTCTAAGCTGTCATGTTTGTTTTACTCAAGTGTCATTTATCTGGCCATTCTACAACAAAGGACTGAGTGCTGTTCAGATGCTCGTAATTCTGGCAGGTTCTCACATCCCTGCAGTAGACTTCTGGAGCTCTGTTAGACTGATAGTGAGTTAATGGTCTCCCTGACCAAGGTCCTTCTTGCTCAGTCACTCAGTTTGGATGGACAGTGAAGATTTTGGGGGGGTTTCAGACTTTTTGTATGTAAAAATGATTGAGGCGAAAGTGCTCCTGGGAACACTCAAAGTTTTAAGAATGGTTTATACCCAAAGCCTGATCCAGCCCGATTTTGTCTCAGAAGTTTATAGAGAGTTTCTTTTGACGTCATGGCTTGGTTTTTGTCCAGACATGCAGTACATGTGGGGCCATATATACACAATTATGCTTCTAAACTATGTTAAATCAATTTAGTTTTTCACAGTCAGACTCCACCTAGTTCTGCATATCCTGAGTGTGATTAATTTTGGAGGTGGATTTTTTCAGGACTCCATTACAGCAAAAGGTGCTCAGGACTTCTTAGAAACATATTTAGTTCTTCTACTGATGAATCATCTGTTTCCTGCTATCTCACTTCCAAGGGGCTTGTGTTTTAAGCACTGACAATGCAACTCAAGACAAAATTTCTGTGTAAATTAAACTGAGCTTTACATGTGCGTGTCCTCCTACCTTTCGACTTTAGCGTCAAGGTTCTCTTCACTCTCAGAACACTGAGCAGCATGGTCGGAAGATGCAGGCTCTGCAACAGACTCTGTGTCTAAAAAGCAGTCCTTATCCACTGCACTTGAGAGGGATGCTATGTAAAAAAGAACACAAAAGGAAACCAGAGAGTTAAGTTGCTACTTGACACCTTGTCAACACAAAGTAAGCAAAGTCTATCCATACTCCTACAGCCATACTTGGTTTCAAATATGACATTATGAGTTTCACCTACTTCAGTCATGCTAGAAACAGTACAGCCTCGCTCATTGCTGGCTCCCTCTCCATAAAAAGGTTCAAATGTTGCAGTTAGCAATTCTAATCCAAAACATTCTGTTGAATTTAGTGAATGTCATCTCATGGTCCACTAGCAGTCCATTTTGTTTATGCATCGGAAAGAAACACAGTTCATACATATGCCTGAAAATGTTAATGGGCAACATGCTTGACAGTGGGTGACACTTAGAGGGCTACACATATACTCATAGAATCTGGTCTTATTATAGCTAACTAATGCTTTGCAATGTTTCACAGAACCAGTAGGTCCATATGGTTTTATCTTAAATTCTAATGTTGGTTATAACCAGTCCCAACTGGTTAGGTGGAAAGCACCTGTACTTGTGTCGTATAAGAGAAATATCAGAATCAGAAAGTTATTCACAATTACAATTGTAAATTTCACCAATTAGGGATTAATAAAGTTTATCTTATCTTAACTATTACACAACTGACTTTACCTTTCGTCCAGTAAGATATCTGAACAGGATTACTGTAGCAACAGTGCACGTAAGGCTATTCTGTATGATGATAAAAGAGAGTTTCAGATTTGAATTTTGTGGAGAAGTTAAACATAAAAAAGCTGGGTAGAAATATCTGGCACAATTTAGATGCAAGTGATCTTTATATTTATGTACTTTATTGCTACTATATATAAAACTATCTAAACAACAAAACACAAACTAGAAAGCATCTGAAAAAAATTTCAGGGTTCCAATACAGCCTCTGTCGGCTGATATGTCCTGCTATAGTTATACATCAGGGTTTCCCCCAGAAAACTTGCTAAGCCCGGTGGTAGAGAAGCCCACCGGCCGCCCACCGTGTTTTTGTAGGAAAAAAAAAAAAAAAAAAAAAAAAAAAAAAAAAAAAAAAAAAGGAATTTTGAAATTATGACTATTATGTGTTATTATAAGCCATTTATTAACAATACTTAAACGTAGAGTCTTATAAAAAGGCACAATCTTGAAATACGGTTTTAACAAACACAAAAAATACAATTTAAATAAATAATATCAGTTGTTTTCACTTAAGTTAAATCCTAGTGAATCTTAAAACAAGCTGTTGCTGGTCACATTTAAAAGTAAAATAAATTAACATAAATAAAAAAGTGTAAACATGACCAAGGGGTAAAACCAGGGAACTCAGAGGCTGAACAGGTCTGCTGTGCTGTGTGACCTGATCATGGTTCAGGTTGGATCAGTGCATCAATCCATCTGGGTTTACCATACTGGGTCTGGTAGAGCCATCCGCTAAATTTAAGGTCAGCTAACTATTTTGGATTAAATCTGCTAGTTCGATGTTTACCATCGCGGCTCGCAGAAGGCTGCTCCGACGACGTGCTAACATCCGTGCTAACATCCGTGCTAACTCCACTGGCTCTGCCTCATCACGGAGCCGCGGCTCGGTCGGCTGCCGGGGATGAACTCCCCTTGGCCTGGAGGTGAACGAGCGGCTCATCGTCTCCTCCAGTGCTCCTCCGACTTCGAAAAAAGTTCACGTATCGATCATAAAATGTCACCATTGCGGTTTCCACTGTATCGCGAGATGCTGTTAAAAGCTCTGTTTACCGTCTTTGCTATCACTGTTTTGGTGCATAAAGAAGCTTATTTAAAATAGATATACCAGTGACGCTTAGCCTGGCGGGGGGGCAAGGAAAGCCTGGCGGCCCGCCAGGCTTATAAAGCACTGGGGGAAACCCTGTACATAAATGCGTTTTATTTTTAAAAGCCAGCATATTCTATCTCTTCATTGGTAAGCCTTTGTAACAATTGAGAACTTAAATGTTGACAATGTAGTGTACCTCGATGCATCCTCGAAGCTGGTGTGCTGCCTTTGGGAAACAGTCCTGTCATCTGGTCAGATAGTTCAGTACTTAGTGCTGCAATGCACATCCATGAATTTGGGCAGCAGAGCTTCTTAATAAGTACTGATGGACAGTTCAAATAAAATTTTCTCTATAATTGCTAACTCCAGCTTCAACGCCTGCAGCAAGAATTGTCCAATCCATGCCTGCGTACAAAATGACCATGCACCATGACCTTGGTAGTTATCACTGTCACCTTTTCAACCAGCTCGCTACACCATCATTTCAGAAAACATTGAAAAAAGTGACTATTTCTTCAGTTGCAAACCTGTGCCTCAGTCTGCCAGCGTAGTATCTGAAACAGCAGCAGGCATGATGCACTCTGAACAGTTTTCACATCTCCTTCGGTAAGGTGCATGCAGGCCACGTTTTATTATTCTACCTCGTCACTAAATTGAAATACAATTTCTGGTGTTGAATGACAGCTGACAGGCTTAGCATTCTGTCACCAGGTGTCAGTAGTTCTTGTGTTGTGGATGATTGGTGTTTACAAGTATTTAGAAACCTTACTGAAGATACTGTTTATTTCTTGTTCCTGCACAACTCTGCTTTTTCATACCTCCCAATTAGTTACTTAACAAAGTCAAGTGATGTACCTGATGTCACCTATGCTTAAAATATAACTTAATAGAACTATTTTTTTAAACTTACAGCACTGCAACTGTACTCATTTTTTTCTCCTTGAGTACAATGTTTCCTTCAATCTCTTTCCTCTTCAATAACTTCAAAATCTGCAAAAGACTAGTTTCATTTCTGTGCTGAATAAGCTAAAATGAAGTTGAAACAGACCTCTGTAACCAGAAGTACACAAGGGTCCAACTCTTTTATGCCTAGTAAAGAGTGAGATCCACGTGCATTTACCTTTTGTTGTTTTTGTAACTGCTGCAGGGTGTGGGGCTACTGCTTCTGAGACAGTGGGCACTGCTGGAGCTGAGGCAGGTTCTGTGGCTGTGCTGTCAGGTGGGCTGGACCCTACAGGACCACTTGCCTCTGGTAACACTGTGGTCCCACCTCCAATCTCCTGAGTGTGCATCTGTCAGGAAGCAAGGAGACACTTTTCTTACTTTTCTTTTTTTATTTAATGTCCCATACTACAACTGAGCTGTTACAGTTAATCATCCATCCATCCATCCATCCATCTTCTTCCCTTATTCAGGAGCTTTGATCAAACATCATACGTGTTGACAACAGAGAAAAATCTGCAAATGAGACCAAATATATGGTTAAGATGGCTTCTTAAAAACCGTGATGGTAATCTCATAGATCAGGAGAAGACTGAAAGCAAGTATGTCCATCCCCCTCCTTCACTTTTTCTCCTCTTCTGTCACTCTTAAAGCAAACAAAAAAACCCAGAAAAAAATTAAACGTATCATTAAAAACAAATTTAAGTCACTTAAAGCTACATGCAAGGTCCTCTTGACACACAGTCAACACACTAACAAGACCTAGAGTTGAAGCAAATCATCTCCTGCAATGCTGACAGAACCAAAACGTGACTGCAATTTTATCATGGCAGAAAAGACTCAAGAAGTAGCCTATCATATCTGGTCATCAGGAAATCTCAACAAATGACAATTCTCGAACTCTTCACATTTTGTGGTAACAACAACCATGTCTCCTCTGTGCAACTGACTGAAGACCTGAATATGTAGTTAACTGATGGCTACATGCAGGGAAAGGTCATAAAAATGTATCCAAATGCTTCAAACTTGCAATATCCACTGTCTGAAATGTCATCAAGAAATGAAAGGTAAGATGAAAAGTCGAGGTCAGGACAAGATTTGGATGAACCTCCATGTGCCAAAAACAAACTGCAGGAAGGTCAGCTAACACAGGGGAGATACTGTAGCGCATTCCACTGTGCAGTGCTGATGCACAGAGTCAACGTGGGAGAGTCATCAGAAAGAAACCTTACCCGCCACCTCATCGCAAAACTTAACATTTAAAGACTTCACATCTCATCTGCCAAAGTGGGTTACTAAGCATTTACAGGGTATGGTGGCTAGATGTTTGTACATGGCAAAATTATGGTTACATTTTTTTGCTATTTAAGTGGAAGTAAATAGCAAAGCCTATTTGCAAATGGTATGCTACCATTTGCAAATAGGCTTATTTTTAATGTGTTAGCTGCAGAAGTTGTTCACTTCCAACGTGACCAGAATGTGTCATTCGCTAATGGATGCCTCAACTTCTGCATCCAACTGTACACATAAACTAGAAGCCATTACAGTGTTGCTGAACTGCAGGTAAAGTACAGTTTACCATTTTAATAAGAAAATCATTTTGCACTTTATTTTGTCAGATGTAACAATTATACTCGAAATGTGACTGCTGACTAGTGCTTTGAGTTATCTGTAAATTAAACTGTATAAATCCAACCTTTTCACCCGAGTCGGCTGGGATAGGCCCTCCCCCCGGCCCTACAGAGGATTGCGTGGTGTATAGATAATGGATAAATGGATGGATGGACAATCTGACCTTTGTGCCAGTACCTGATTAACTCTGTTGATTCTCTTCATCAGCTCTTCAGCAGGCACACATCCAGCGATGACCTCCAGAGGAATCCCATTCTCTCCGATAAAAAAGCTAGATGGTATGCACACCACTGGATCTTCAAGCACAGGAGTTAAGGAACAGTGTCCCAGGAACTGACATTTTGCAGTAGTGTTTACATAAATAGTATCATTAGCATGCTTAGCTGATTACATACATACAATTAAGGATCCAAGTTGTAGGAAAAAACAGAAAAGTAAGGAATGACAAAAATAACAACAAGCACAATAAATCAAAATACTAAGGTGCCATGTCAAAAGTTTACCTGCTGTGGCTGCACTGCTCTCCTTTGAGGCGACTGGACTTTACAGAGCAGCATTTTACCAAATATCCAAATGAAAATTATCAGAAAATCAGAAATACTTTTTTGATCCCCTAGGGGAAATTGCTTTTCGTAACAGATGCTCCCAATCAAAGACTTAACAATAAGTACGAGATTACAAAATATATCAATAAAAATATAAACATAAGTAGTAAATTGAATTGCACATAGAAACAGTTATTGCACATTATTAAAAGAGTCCAAAGTCCAAGTCAACCTGTTGACTCCGAGTGTGTGACATTCAGAGTGAGGAGTTGTATAGTTTCATGGCCACAGCCAGGAATGCTTTCCTGTGGCGCTCTGTGGTGCATTTTGGTACAATGAGCCTCTTACTGAAAGTATTTATCAGATAAATAGTTGTGAATCAGAGCCTTATGTATTTTGACCAAGTAGCTTGTGAAAAACAGTGACAGAGAAAAGTGTGTCACATTTATTATGTGTTGCTGTTATTTCGGCGTGAGATAAGCATTTCATTTATCACTATAGCATTTAATCAATTTCCTAAACCTGTCTTTCCCCACCGTGCTCAGGGGCATCATGTCTGTCCCTGCAAAGTAAGAAAATGTACTTGTTATATTTTTGCTCTTTTTAGATCGCTTTTCATGTGGCAACAAAATATAACATGATTGACATTTTGGTTCAACCCAGTTAGAGCAGCTAAAACGTCAGGATGGACTACACTGGACAGGCGTTTTCATAGTCTTGGTGTATTCGCTGGGATGTACCTGTTCAAGTGACTTAAAAGATGCACTGCGCTTCCTGTCTTGGTTGACACTGACCGGTGACGTATTTTGCAGACAGTCCTAATCTGCAGATTTTCAGGTCTCCAAACCACTTCCATATAAAGGACGCTGTGTGGCCTTTTTTTGTAAACTATCTCCTCAATATAACGCAAGCTCACTGCCAGTGTTGCTTTTATCATCAGCTCTGCTTGGTTTTTTTCCTCAGTTCCAGAGCTTTCTTTACCAGTAGCTTGAACCATGTTTTGCAATAGTGAATGCACATGTATTAAATGTGCAACAACTTCACAACGACTCGTTGCCTTTTTTTATGCTGTATAATAGCCTGCTAGGCCTATCTATGTCAAGGAAAAATATCCAAACGCTTACCACTGATTCAATCTAAACTTTATCAATTAAAACTTTATCACAACCCCATTTCAAAGTTGCTTTTCTGCACTTATAAAACACAGATTAAGCCACCAATGCTAACTAACAACCCAAGGTATGCATTTAGGGTTAAGGCAAATGTAAGCAAACATGTCACGCTTTTGGAGTTGCTGGAATCTTTATTTTCCTCTTGAATAATCATTGTCTATTTAGCACGAACCCAACTGCTGTCATCGTAGTGTGAAACTAGACAGGAAGAAGGGTGTATATTGCCATTACTTGTAATAATGTATGTAGCAATGCAATAGGCAGTGTAAGCAACTGTTGTCAAAAATCAGTTAGTTCTAATTTTACTTAACTGTCTGTCGTAGCCCCACAGCACTACCACCATGAAAAAACGGACAAGATTCAGAACATCAAAAGGATACAGATCTGGGAGAACTGCACACAGACGTCACTGTTGAAAAAGGTGATGCAACATCAGATCAGAAAAGAATTCTAAACAAATCAAATCAAAAGCAGAAGAAATCTTATATATCTTAAGTTTGTCTGCACAAGTGCATTCATTGCTGAGGTCAGCCAAATAAAATGTTGACATACAGCCATAAACAAAACTTTACATACACTCGTAAAGACCATTTATATCATGTCAGTCTTGAGATTCCAATGACCCCCTTTAACTCTTAATTTCCTATGATGATGGAATCATCATGGAGGGAAAAATCATCAGACAAAAGGTTGGGTCTTGGACACCAACAAAATGAGGACCTCAACACACACATCAAAAGTGGTAAAGAAATGGCTGAATAACGCTAGAAATAAGAGTTTAGACCGACCTCCTAAAAATCATGACTTAAAGCTAAAGCTGGTCAAAGATACAACACTTGCCAGAAGTTGTAGTGGCTACCAAAAGCACCTAGCTGAGGTAGAAATGGCCCAAGGACATTTAACCAAATGTTAGCACTGCTGTATACTTTTGACCCAGCAAATTGTGTCAAATTTCCAGAAGACCTATAATAAATATATGAAAAAAAATGCCTGATATTTTTTATGACTAAGGTGCATGTCTTTCAATGATTCCATCATAGAAAATTAGGAATTGTAGAAGTCACTGGAAACGCAAGACTGTCATGATACACATTGTCTTTACAAGTGTATGGAAACTTTTGTTCACAACTGTACGTAGCAGTTTGTTACTATCAGGTTCGTAAGTACATTAGAAAGACACTGAGCAGAATAATACCAGTTAGCAGACAGAACATTTCATTGTACTTTGCTTTAAATGCAGCCAGTAGCACAAGTGCCATTGAATGTATCTGTCCCCTAGCTGTGGTAAAATAATACACTACTGAAGAAACACAAGCCAGTGTTTGTCATTTGTGATGGTGAACCTCCGCCATAACACACTGAGGAAAATGCTGTAATGTGGCAAACTTCTGATAGAAGTTCTGAACTGCACATTGTGCACTTAATGCAACAAATCAGTACCTCTTGGCATCAACTTTGATGGCCACACAACAGCTCTGTGCTGCCTCTGAGACTCTGTGATCCTCCCAGCTGGACATCAGCTGCACTGACTGTTCATCTTCCCCTGAGGACAGACAGAATCACAGTGTTGAGACATTTACTTGCAACTATCTGTCAATAAATAAACAATCACTATCACATACTGTCCAGAAAGCTGCAATGGTGGAACAGCTAACAAACACCACCACTGCTAACACTGGTGCCTATGATGCAATAATGACCCAAGTCAAACTGGTGACGGCAGAAGTTACCTGGGAAAAATGAGTTTCCTCGGCTATCATGTTACATGTAACCTGGCTCTAACCGTCATATCAGAGGGATCCACGGCCTTCACCAGTCCTGTCTTAAGTAAGACTAATGTCTGATATCTAAAGTGTAAAATCACCGAGCTGGCCTACAAGAAAGCAATTCACGGACGCTAGCCTTAAATTAATCTGGTTCGGCTATTCGGGACAACAGGCACTGTAGTACAAAAACAGTCACTTCCTAATACCATAGCGTTGCGATAAAATATTCTTGTGCATCATATTGACGTTTCTTTATTTCTGGGTTACTTTCCTCCAATGTTAATGACGATTTGTTATTTCTTTGACAGCTGATTGGCTATGCTAGTTGGCTAATGGCTTTGGTGGCTACCACAGTTAGCTGCTGAGCATACTGGCGCTACTGCTTCTTCAGCGTTATCTCCAGTTACTAATGCAGTCACAAGCACGCTACATGGCTCATCTTCACACGGACACTGTTACCTGTAATGACAACAACAAAGACGAAACTCCGCTGTTTAGCCAAGTTAATGGCGTCAGGGATTGAGCCCTCAAACCAAAGCATCTCGGCGACCTGTGTTTCTGCTCCTTGGCTAGTGACGCTGTTGACCAGCTAATGCTGCATTCGCTGTACCTCGGAAATGTGATGGGCCTCAAAATTATGTCATTTTCGACCTCAATGCGTTTGATGCAGTGGGGAAAATATTTAATTCCTAAGGGTTTGCTTCGTTTTTTGTACGAACAATATATGTTCGTCAACAGACATGAAATTGGGGTAACCAGAAAAAACTGAAGAGCTGAGAAGGTACGTTGTTCAATATATTAGACATTAAAGTCGTTAAGTGCAAAGAAGCCGTATTTACCTGACTTTTAATGTGCAGGCTGCGATTTTTGGGTAATGGCGTAAAGTTGAGGTTGAGGAACCTTAACCCGAGTTACCGAATAGGTTTTTCATTTCATAATCGGAGAGCAAAAATTCCGAGTTCTCAGTTGCCTGCAAATGGAGCATAAACTACCAAGTAGTCATATGTCAGGTTCTACTTCCGATCCCGAGAGCACCTTGCTGATCAGCTGGCAGCGGAGACACATTTTAGGGACGACAGAGTCATGTGACCGCCTCATCATCTAACTAGTTGTCTATAGAGAAGTATGCCAATTTTATTTAGAAAATAAATATAGTCAGTAATATACAAATTTGACACTTCGGCCTTCGATCAGCACCAGAACTGTCTGGTGTTCTTCCATCTAATTTTTCATAGAGAGCAGGGGTGGGCAATCCTGGTCCTCGAGGGCCACTATCCTGTATGTTTTAGATGTTTCCCTCTTCCAACACACCTGATTCAAATGATCAGCTCATCATCGAGCTCTGCAGAAGCCTGATAACGATCCTGATCATTTGAATCAGGTGTGTTGGAAGAGGGAAACATCTAAACATGCAGGATAGTGGCCCTCGAGAACCAGGATTGCCCACCCCTGATATAGAGGATAATGACCTTAATGGCTTAAGTCTTTAAACTAGCTCTCCTCCGCTGAGCCGATTAGCCAGTTTCACTACAGTGGCCCAAGGCTTATTTATGTACATATGGATAGAAAATAATTGCTATTGAACAGTTTGAGGACCAGGACCATAATATCAGGTGCTGACTCAAATTTCTTAAATTCTCAATCCAATCCAATCAAGCATCTGTGGGATGTGCTCTTCTCTAGGTCGGGAGACAAAATTGTGACTGTCATCTCAGTCTTGTTTTAGTTCAGATTTTCTCTGATATGTTTCTCATATTTTTCTCCCTAAAATTCGCCAGGAGAGATAGGTTGGACAAGATGAGGACAACTAGCAACAGGGGTCATATTCAGACTTATAGGAGATACCTTCCTAACTTCAACTAATGTCTCCTTGTTTTCTCAACTGAGCTACATGTGAACAAATTATACATATAAAACTCCCCACTAGACTGTGTGGGTGGTCAGTGGCAGGTAAAAGCTGATCTCAAAGGCAGTACAGAGGCACTGAGCACAAGACCAATAAAGGCTGGGGTCTACCAAACCAGGCTGTGCAAAGATGCATCTGAGACAGTACAGCACATAACAGCAGGCTGTAAGATGCAGGCAGGTACAGTATACATGGAGCGCCATAACCAAGTAACTGGCATAGTGTACAGAAACATCTGCAGTGAGTATGGACTGGAATTCCCAGCATCAAAATGGAAGACACCTTTAAAGGTATTAGAAAACAACCAAGCCAAGATCCGGTGGAGCTTCCAAATCCAGACTGATAAACTGGTGGTGGCCAATCAGCCAGACATTGTGGTGGTCGATCAACAGCAGAACATGGCTGTAGCAATAGATGTAGCAATTTCAAGTGACAGCAAGATCAGGAAGAAGAAACAAAAAATACCAAGGGCTGAGAGAGGAGCTAGAAAAGCTTACTGCTGCTCCTCTACTTTCTTGCACACCTCTGCATTCTGCTGGACATCTTGGTGTCCTGGTTGATGTCCTGCCCCCTTTCTCCATGCTCTAATTGACTTTCTCAGTTTATATGGGGGTATTTCTCCAATTGCTTTGATTCTGCCAGGTGGACAATATTAAGTTGCTGAATTGCTTTTACAGTAGTACTTAGTACCTGTCCACAGTGCCAGCCATGCTGACCAATGTTACCATGCTTGACTGACCAGCCAACTCACCTGACCTGAACCCCATAGAACCCCATATTATTGGAAGACAAGAAGCGAGGTCAGCAGTGTCACAGGCTCATCTCCTCCATGTCACAGCAATTCCTTGTAAAGGAGCCCCAACCAAGTATCGAGTGTCTAAATGAATATACTTTCTGTTTAAAATTGTATGTATCGTAAATACTATTTTTGATTGATAATTTGAGATCAATGATTTCTGATTTTCATGAGCCACAATCATCAACAGTAAAACAAACAAAAGAGCTTACAATGTTTTCCTTTACATGTAGTGAATATCTAATGTATGAACGTTTCTTTTTTTTAAAAAAAATTTAGAACAGGGTAACACCTCAGTGCTCACACATACAATGTCCAGAAATGACTTCGTTGTGATAAACATGTCATGTGACCGTCAGCCCTGGTTGTCCTGACCGACTAGGAAAGGAATCTCTGACTTTTACTTTCGATTTTGAACCCGTCGTGAGGACTGGAGCGGCAGCTTGTGTGTTCTGGGTTGGTCTCTCTCTTTTATCACTTTACACTCTCAAATCAGAATAAACCCATAACTAGCATCCTAACCCACCGGTCGGGCTCTGCTGGCTGTAGCTACTGGGCGGACTTTGTGTTTTTACACTTAACCGAGTTTCGCTTTCGTCGGTTCGGACAGGGCTGACATCTGCAGTAACCTCTCTGTGGAAGATAAGGTGAGGGTTATTCCGTTTTTTCAGCAGTGAACCATTAGTCCAAGCCTCTAAGGGTGTCTGTGTGTGTCAGATGGACGGTGATCTGAAGGAAGGCGGTCAGCTCGAGGAGGCCAAGAAGGAGCTGGACAACTGGAAGGTAAGAGGCCATTTTAACCCGTGACTGTCCCCGGTGTCAGGGCTCAGTGAGCTCTGGGTAAGCCCTGGCTCCTCTGGGTGATCACTTCTGTTGTCTCAAACGACGTGTTTGTCTGTTAACATTAGCCTTCATAAACTGAGGCAGACAAACCTGAGGATGCTGCAGTCCACTGAAAAGCACCAGTGTCAGGGATTGAAGTGAAAATGCAATCCTACATGCTGAAGGCACATTTCTTCAGTATCAGTGTATCAGAAGTGTAGAGCGGTCCACAGGACTGCAGAAACATGGCCTGTGAGTGACAGTGTAACATGTCATCACATATAAAAGTAGGACAACCCTTTTGTATCTGTAGGATACAAGTAGTTCTAGTATTGATGTGTGCACTTTGTTTTAGCTCTAACTGTTCTTAAAGTGCTTTATAAATAAAGTTGAGTTGAGTAGGAATTATTATTATGACAAATAATTCACATTTCTGAGGCGGTAAAGATGCCTGAAAAATTGGAAAACTTTGCCCATGTAGTGAAAAATGTATTTTTTATGTTTTGTTTGTTTGTTTGTTTTGGCATTGTTGTGACAAAGGGCCTCAGAAGAATCCTCTACAGCACTTCAAGGGTGCAGATCACCTGCACGTACTAAATGTGGTTGGCACAGAAATCAGATACAGACTTAAGAAAAAGCCCCATGTAGTCACAGCCATGTTGAATCTATGGGACCATTTTCACAGGGTTTTTGTAACTTTAAGCTTTGTTGGTGTCATTGAAATTCCTTTGTAATGCAAAGTTATCAACATTGTGACTTTGCAGTAAATGCTGTTGTGAATGTCACTGTGGAAACAGAAGTTGTTGTAAGTGAAATGTCCAATCTGCTCCAAACTTTATGTACTCAATATGGAGTTACAGTCCTAGACTGTAATTAATCTGTGAGGCTTCAGCATTAACTTTTATTTCCACACAATTTAATGCAAAATAGATTTACAGGTAAAATGAGTTAAACTGATAAAAATGTAAACTTACACTTTAGTTGTGGGTGTGCCCAGCCATGTCCGATTAAAATGGAGCGTCACAGTGTTCGTTCAGACAGTGGATTGGAGGCACTACAATGTCTATAGTTGTACTGTCCTGACAATCAGCTTTAAGCAGAGAATGCATATTTTACATCAGGTCAACAAGGTAACTGTTTTATACTGAGTATATAAAGTTCAAAGACACTAAAGCACCTCCACATTTAAACATGAACATAAAACCATCAGTTGTAATGTCATTATTGGTTGGATGAAGGGTTGTGATGAGAGAAAGATCACCAGGTGATCTTACAGGTACAGCTGCATGTTGAGCAGGTTGGACAGCATTCCAGTGTCAAGCCTTAAAAAAACCCTAAACTAATTGGTCCACATATTTAGGATCCTATCCTGTTTAGGATAGTATTTTTTTAAAGGTTTAAAAGTCTGACTTTGTTGGTCTGGTATGATGTAAACACCATCAGAATTATTTTTTCATTTGCAACTTAGCGATTTGTTTTCTCAGTTCTCTCTAATAGTAGAGGCTCATTCAGGTATTTTTGGTTTTATTTGTCCAGTCATCATGAGGTTGAGATATTTGTCATGGAGACAGCCTCAACAATACAGTCAACTTAAACAGAACGTAATTAGTGACATTCACGGCATTAGCAAACAGCAGTTTATTAATCAGCTGTCATAATCAGGAACTCAGTCTTCTTTTAAGTCTTTAGCGTCTTTGTAAACTGCATGCAGGTTCAGTTGTATTCTGTCTGAACTCTTCCTGTTTCTAAGAGTAAGACAGAGAAAGCGGATGATATGAAGGCCATGCTGCTGTTGGAAAAACTGGAAGAAGATGAGGTCAAGACGAAGGCCCAGCAGGAGATGTTGGCTTGTGTGAAAAAGCAAGAGGAGTGTCAGCAGGATTTCACTCAGAGCATGAGCAAAGTGCAGGTACACTGACTTACTTAATTGCTGTAACATCTGCAGGCCACTGGGAAGAAGTGAGATGGAATAACTCACATTTGTTCTCTTTATTCTTTTATGTAGGATGAAATTCTAAGGCTTGCTAAGCACAAACAGGATTTACTGAAGAAACTGAAGAGAGTTCAAGGTGAATTGGAGGATAAGAGAGCTGAGTGTGACAAACTGAGGCAGAAATTCAAGGTGAGGACTAAAACAGGCTGTCCACCAGCTCAAACTGTTCCTGCCTAAATAAACCTGTCCCTGTGTCCAATTCAGTGTGTTAATTTTAACACAGCAACACACAATATGGCGTACTTTAAATGCATGATAACTGTACATTGACATATCAAACAACTAAACTATTGCAATTATAACTGTATGCAATATAGAATTTATAATGTCACCGATAATGGACTGTAATTCTGTATTGCCCCCCTGTCCAGATCTACGCTCAGATTCCAGACACAGAGGTGAAGTTCATAGCCCGCCATAAAGAGATCAGAGACGGGAGACATGGCGATGCTCAGCCCGTCAGAGGAGTGTTCACAATCAGCCAGAGAGCTGCTGTCCTTCTGCAGGGAGGACAGGCACTGATCACCTTTGAAGAGGAGAAAGGTGACATGACTTCATCTGCTCTCCTCTGAGATAGACTGTAAATGTCTGTCTTGCAATTTAAAGTTATTTAAACCAAAAATAATCAGTCTTAACAGTTTATGTCCAGGCCTGACTGGCTGTGTCAGTGAGACACACATTAATGGCACAGTCACTTACCTATATGCACAAGTAGCACATTTTGATTGAACTCAAACTACTAAATATAAACTTGCGATTAATAAAGCTAAAGCTATTTCCAAGTCAAAAAATATGAAAGGATGAAATGTGACAATTTGTTGAAGGTGAAGGGGTAGGAGTAGTTGGACAGAGTCTTTAAAAGTGTTTTTCAACAACCATGTCACATTTTTGTGTGAAATGTTCCTTCTGCAGTAATTATTATGTACATTTTGAAAACTGATGTCAGAGGTTAGAAAAAACAAACTCTCTCTCTCTCTCTCTCTCTCTCTCTCTATACATATATATATATACATACATACGTAGATGTGTGTGTGTGTGTGTGCGCATTTCTGCCTTACCCAGAAACAAGGTGCCTAGCTCCCACTTAACTGTGCACTGTAATATACTTGGGTATATTTTGGCATCTGGCTGCTTCCAGAACTGCCATTTTTGCTGTGTGCTTTACTTTCTACAGTACCCTCACACACACTGGCAGCCCTGGCAGGACCATTGTATCATAGGTGCAAGATACATGAATTTTTTGTAACAAATTCCTTTTCTCTCTAAGCACATAAACACAAGCTGCTGATGATAAAGTGATAGGGAGTTTTGAAACCTTTCTCAAAATTCCACACAGTACAGTATGCGGAATTATATATTCATAAGGAATTATGTACAAAGTTAGAACAAATAGCTTTATTGGGCTTAATAAATTCTTTATTGATGTATTATACATAAAAGAAAGAACTTGAAAGTGATATTGATTGTTTTGAAATAAGATTTCACTATTTCCACTGTAGTGAAGCTCATCACCTACAACTGAACTTCAGATTCCATTTAATTGTTCAGTTCCTGGTTAAAAACAGTGAGCACTGTATCAATCACTGGAAAAAGTACCATTGAGGCAGACTCAGGACAGTTCAAATTCACAGGTTATGCTACATGACTGAAGTGTACCTGTGAGTTTGAATGGTAAACGCAGCATTGTTGTTCCAATAAGGGGCCTGAATGCTCAGCTAGTAATAGTGTTCATTGTCTGCAGAGGAATCCAACACCGCAGCCTCCAATGTACTTGTTTAGTGGATTCCAGTTGATGTGGCTATTCAGCCAGCAGGGGGCACTGCTGTGTTTTTCATTACTTTTTATTTCTTGTTTATGTAAAGTATCTTTGAGTGTCCAGAAAAGAGCTATACCAAATAAACGTATTATTATTATTATTATTATTATTATTATTATTATTATTATCATTATTATTATTATCATCATTATTAGTGCCAGTATGATGCAGTAGTATCAAACTGACATACTCTCTGTAATCAGAGTCAGTGAGGTAAAGTGAACTTCAGTGTCATTCAACCATACAACAAGGACTGCACAGCAGAATTACACTGCCTTTCACTTGTAATTGATCTCCATATCACTGTTGTGTTCTTGGTCCTGTAGTTGCCTCTCAGATTCTGAAGATTGCCAAGTGCTCTGTGTCCTGTGAGACCACTGTTCTGGATGTGAAACCAAGAAGAGTCACCATGGATCCTGCTGCGAAGTTTGAGGTACACTCTCAAGACAGGAACTCTGATTAAATGTTTTGCATTATTGATCAACAAAGGAAAGCTACACAATAATGTATAAGAACGACAAATAGACAAACAAACTAAACACTTTAATATAAAGTCTCATTCAGTGACCTGCAGCATCTGTGATATCACAAACTGCAGCCTCAGATTAGTGAATTTTCCTCTCAGAAGACTCAAAATATCTCCTGTTGAGGAGCTTCATACAATTATTGAAATTATGTGTCAGTAAAGGTGACACAGTACTGGTGACAAATTATAATTACAATATTCAGTTTTTTTTTAATTTTTAGAGTACAACAGACACAAAATGTTTCCCAACCAGCACATAAAATTTGCTTTCATTTTCACCAACACACTGTAGTACACCTCACTAATTTCAGTACTGACATAGAGAAAAACAGTGCTTGATCTGTGCGTCCAGTCCGTTCACACTGTATTGTGAATGGATCCTCTGTGTCCTTTCTGTGCTCTCCTGTGATTAGCATATGTTCTCATCAATCTAGGTTCACCTGGATGTTTCCAGAAAGAAACTGAAAGTTTCCAATGTCCCGCCTTCCATGCCAGAGGAGAGAATGAAGGACCGACTTGAGATGAGTTTCTCCAGGCCCAGCAGAGGAGGAGGAGAGGTGGAGAGAGTTGAATATGAGAAGCAGTCTGGAACAGGACACATTACATTTCTCCACCCTGCAGGTACAACTCTCTGGGACACATTTATCAAGGCCTAGTTCAGACATACACAGGTGTTTTCCATCATTGTTGAAAAAACAGTTTACATCTACATTAAGACACAAAAACACTAAGCTCTGTCAAGAGCTAACCAAAACCAAATGAAAAGGCACAGAGAGCTACTAGACTTAAACAGTGGGAAGAACAAAAGCTGAGCTAGCAATGCGGAAATGAGCTAGCAGACCACTGGGCCAGAGGCTAGGCAAATTTAGCTGGCAGACCAGTGTTGGGCACAGGTAGTCTGTAGTCTGTGAGGCAGTGATCGGCATGTGTGTAGAGGATAGAGACCTAGTGGACACATAAGGTGGCTGAGGCAGGCAGGAGATGTGAGTGTCTAGTTCCAAGTGAGTAATTCCGGTATTGTTGCAGCTGTACAGGCAGCAAGTGATCAGAGGAAATTCCAGACAAAGCAAGGGACCAGTCGAGGCACTAAGACAGAGCAGACAGAAGTTAGAATCAGGTACACAAGCATAGTTAAGATAGATAAGAAAAGCTGAAACCTGGCCTGTGCTGACCTGACTGGTGTCTAGATCTGGTGCTGTATGATGGTCTGAGTCAGGGTTTCATGGAGTGGAGTGCTGACTGAAGTCAGGTGAGCCGCCGCCCTGCACAGGTGTCCTTACTCCTGATGGTTATCCTGCTGCTCATTCTCAGTGGGTAGAGTTCAGCTCTGGTATGGGAGCCTATGGCAAACTTTATTTAAATGATCATTTAAACATGAACATGTAATTCCAAAATAGCATAATTTTACAAAATTCTATGTTTATTAGATACACATCAAAATTAAAACACAATTATTCAGTTTATATTTTCATTTTCCCATACTATTATAGGTGTTCTATGGCCATATTAAAATGAGAATAAAAAGGCCAAGTGATGTCTCATTTAAACATAGAGAACCTAATGTGGACATATTTAAGCACATTTAGCCCACAGTCTATTGCATCTACATGTACATGTTTGAATTTATTGAATTTTAAACACAGGCAGTCCGTCAGCAAGGCAGCCGGTACAGTACAGACAGGGAGCAGACAAAAAGGCAAAAACCAGAGACAGTCCATAAATGTACAATGCATCAAGAATTAGGAATAAGCTGTGGTGATCCATAAAGGGCCATAAAACAACACAAGGAATGACTGGAATGCTTAATTATGGAGAGTACAAGGAAAATCAGGAAAGTGGGAGAGGATTTGTTGGGAGTATATACACTATATGACCAAAAGTATTTGCTCACCCATCCAAATGATCAGAATCAGGTGTCCTAATCACTTGTCCTGGCCACAGGTGTATAAAATCAAGCACCTAGGCATGCAGACTGTTTTGACAAACATTTGTAAAAGAATGTGTCGCTCTCAGGAGCTCAGTGAATTCCAGCGTGGAACTGTCATAGGATGCCACCTGTACAACAAATCCAGTCGTGAAATTTCCTCGCTCCTAAATATTCCACGGTCAACTTTCAGCTTTATTATAAGAAAATGGAAGAGTTTGGGAACAACAGCAACTCAGTCACCAAGTGGTAGGCCACGTAAACTGATGGAGAGGGGTCAGCGGATGCTGAGGCGCATAGTGCAAAGAGGTGGCCGACTTCCTGCACAGTCAATTGCTGCAGAGCTCCAAACTTCATGTGGCCTTCAGATTAGCCCAAGTACAGTACGCAGAGAGCTTCATGGAATGGGTTTCCATGGCAGAGCAGCTGCATCCAAGCCGTACATCACCAAGTGCAATGCGAAGCACCGGATGCAGTGGTGTAAAGCACACCGCCACTGGACTATAGAGCAGTGGAGACGCGTTCTCTGTAGGGATGAATCATGCTTTTCCATCTGGCAATCTGATGGACCAGTCTGGGTTTGGAGGTTGCCAGGAGAATGGTACATTTTGGACTGCATTGTGCCAAGTGTGAAATTTGGTGGAGGAGGAATTATGGTGTGGGGTTGTTTTTCAGGAGTCGGGCTTGGCCCCTTAGTTCCAGTGAAAGGAACTTTGAATGCTTCAGGATACCAAAACATTTTGGACAATTCAATGCTCCCGACCTTGTGGGAACAGTTTGGAGCGGGCCCCTTCCTCTTCCAACATGACTGTGCACCAGTGCACAAAGCAAGGTCCATACAGACATGGATGACAGAGTCTGGTGTGGATGAACTTGACTGGCCTGCTCAGAGTCCTGACCTGAACCTGATAGAACACCTTTGGGATGAATTAGAGCGGAGACTGAGAGCCAGGTCTGCTGGACCAACATCAGTGTGTGACCTCACCAATGCGCTTCTGGAAGAATGGTCAAATATCCCCATGAACACACTCCTCAACCTTGTGGACAGCCTTCCCAGAAGAGTTGAAGCTGTAATAGCTGCAAAAGGTGGACCGACATCATAGTGAACCCTATGGGTTAGGAATGGGATGGCACTTAGTTCATATGTGAGTCAAGGCAGGTGAGCAAATACTTTTGGTAATATAGTGTATACTGAGGTAAGTACCTGACTGATTGAACATGGATGATACAAGAAACTGGCAGGAAACTAAACTACTCAACAAAATTAAACAGCACGTGATCACTCAGAGTCCGGGCAAGCCGTCACAGCAGCCGTATGTTAATATGTGCTACAGTAATGCTAAAATGTCTGCGTGTTTGTGTTTGTCTTTGTATGTGTGTAGTTGTGCAGACCCTGGCCCTGAGAGGAAGGTACCATGTGGATCTGGACACTGAAGTGAATGTTCAGGTTGGACCTGTATACGAGTACCAGCTGCGCAAGTTTCAGGTTAGATATAGTTCTGATCCTGTTTAAAAGTGGTGTTCATTGTTTGTACGTCTGTACTCCAGTTGGAATTCAGTGTAAGAGTTGGACATTTTTTCAGTGCTTTTTAGCGTAGAGTCATTTAGCAGTATTTTGACAGATGTGTCACTGTGTTTTCTTTTGAGATAAAGGAAAAGGAAAATGGTAAAGGAAAATACATGAAAGCTAACTTATGATGTTGTGGGGGTCTGAGTGTGTGCACTTCTGCTGTTTAAAGACACACAAATCAAAGCTTTGAGCTCTCTAAACTCTGGTTTATTATCGACCAGAGTTGTTTCTAAGCAGGCATTGCACCTGATTTATTCTAAATATGTTGCACTTGTCTTAATAGACATTTTTAGTAGTTGTAGTTTATGCTCGAGCATAAACTGGTCAGTATTTTCTCATTAGCAGCATAATTTATGGTCAATTTGACATTAATGAACGTTTTCATTTTTTAAAATTGATGGCTAAAAAATATTTGTTTTCTTTCTCTGCTGTACAAAAAATGTGCTAAACCACAATTCTAAACCGTGTATATCAAATGGTCAAACCTGTAGTGGTTGCTGTGGCTCCATTCCTGGGTCTTGTTGCCAACATAGTTTCATAGTTTTTATGTCTTCCTGTCAGCTGTCAGTCCATCTGTGTACCTTGTTTGAGTTCCTTGCCTGTGTTGTCCGTGCCATGTCTTTCAGCATTCCTGCTTTGTGTCTAGTTTATTTTTCTGTCTTTCTGTGATTCTTAGATTTCTGCCTCTGTTTGTTCTCACTGTTTTTGCTACTCTGCTAAATTTGTGTGTGGTACATCAGCTTTAGTAAAACATGCTTTCTGTTCCTCAATCCTGCTTCCTGTGCCCTGAGTTAGGTTCCCCTTTCTCTTTGAACTGAAATTGTAACTGAAGCCAAAAAACACCTTGATTACATATCACTGAATTTCTGAGCTGCAGTCAGTTTCACATCAGTTTTTCAATATGACAAGTTGTGCAACACTGTGCAGAGTGACACTGAGGCTGATCTTCTGGGCTGATTTCAGACCTTTTGTGGCTGTCCTAAGCGAACCATCCTGCTGGATGACATTGCGGACATGGTGGATGAGGAGGACCTGCAGGACCACCTGGAGATCCATTTTCAGAAGCCCAGCAATAGAGGTGGTGAGATAGAGAGCCTCAAGTACATCCACAGGGGGAAGGCTCTGCAAGCCTTTTTCTGTGAGGACACAGCAGAGATAGACAACGGACTTTAACCAGCAGGAGTCCACAACTATTACATGTAAGAAAAGTCAGAAGCGTTCTACCCTATCCCACTATGATCGTTATATAGGCTATATTATTTTTCTGATTATTTTAAAGAGTCTTGTCTGTGTCTTGTCATGGCCAAATTGAAGAGAAATTACCTATAGGAAATTCTTCTTCTTTTTCCTGTCTTGTTGAGAGTTCGTTGAGGTATATTTTATCTGTGTGTTCTGCTGAGGGTATGAGTTTGATTTTTTGTTTTCAGATTACATAGTGAGGGGTGTTTGGAGGGTGTTTGAGGGTGTTAAGTGGTAAATTAAAGGCCTTCTGCACTTGCTTTTATTAAAAGATCTGAAAACTGAATCAATGACAGGAGTTGTGTTTTACTGAATGAGAGTGGACACCATGGCAGGAAACATTCACGATACTCAGTTGCTTCATAAAGTATTCAGACCCAGTCACTTTATGCCCACCTTAATTTCGTCATATTTAATATTAAATAGACAGAATTTGTGCTTTTTTGCCCTCTTCGAACTTCGTTCAGTAACCCTCAATGACAAAGCGTTTGAGACGTTTTTGAAAATGTACTAAACATCAAAATCTGAAATATCTACTAAGTTGTACAAGCACCTTTGGCCGCAATTACAGCTTCCAGTCATACCAGGTAAATCTCTACAGCTTTATACACCAGGATTTAGGGAGCGTATCACATTCTGCCTGGCAGAGACTGTCAAACTATGTCAGACTGGATATGAAGTGTCTCTTTGCAGATATTCTGTGAGGTTTGGACTGTGGCTTCCATTCAAGTGCTGCAGAGATGGCAGTCCCTCCGGCAGGTCGGATCTCTGCATAGAGGATGGGTCATTGTGGTATTAAAAGTGGAAGTATTGCTCCAGTGTCAGGCCTCTGCACTAACTATCACCTACATATATGAGGGGTTATTGATAAGTTTTGAGCCTGACCAAGAAAAAAGTCAGAGTAAATTTCAACAATGCTTTATTTCTCAACATAATCCTTGTAATGCTGCACAAGTTCGAACCCACAAACCCCACCCATGAAAAGAGAAGTTTCTTTTTTATCTGTATTCATAAAAGCCAGATGGCTCATAAGAGGTGAGTAAAAGGTCCACAAATCATGAATAAACATGAACAAACATTAGTAAACAATGAATAGTTTTCACTTTAGATTGGGGGCCACAATAACATCCACAAATGATTTATATAATATTATGAATGTCTAACAAATCATTTGTTAAACATGAATAAACAAATGGTGGTAGTGGATATTTCCTGAAATCATTCAAAAACTGTTTTCCTACAAATTAAATAACATTAGTTGATGATGAATAAATCAAGTACAAACAATGTTGATGCAGTGTTTCTCATAATGTATAAATCATATATAAATGTTGTACACCTTAAGTTTGAACTGGTTTAATGATCATTTACAAATATATATAAATAGTTTATTCATGATTAGTTCAAGATCTAATAAGAGCTTATAAATGTCTCGTAACTTAAGTTGTAAACGATCTAATAGTCATTTATAAATGACTTAATAATCATTTATAAATGATTTAATAATCATTTACAAATGTTTATAAGTGGTTTGTTCATGATTAGTTAACTACCTACTAATATCTATTAATAGCTTATAAATGCCTTATAAATGATCGTTATTATAAAGTGTTACTTGCCAAGGTCACAAAATCAGGTGAAAGAAGGTTTACAGAGCATCTGTCTAACTCAACAAGAAACAAAACTTAACAGGAGGCTGAGGTTAGTACACCACAACACAATGCAAAAAGACAAAACAGAGTCAAAAAACAGTCACAAACATTAGAGTTCTGAAATGTAACATTTTATTGAACACACGGTTTGAGATCAATATGTGACTCAGGTTCAGAGGTCCCGAATAACAGAGGAACACCCCATCTCCAGCATTAATGTAATGATTTGGACCTGAATCTTATATGGATCAGGAAAAACATTTGAAGATGGTGTATGTATTCAGTATGCACACTGAATACAAGATTAGAACTAGGTAGGTACCAAGCCCTGGTACTATATGAGCACCAAAGAGAATTTTTTAAAACTGGAGGATGGATAAGCACTCTGTAAGCATCACTGTAGGACTTGTCTGATGTCTATGTGTCTATCATGCACCTTTGCTTTCTAAACCCAAAATGGAGTTCTGTCTGTTGGAGTCTGTAGCTCTGACAGATAGATTACCAACAAAACAAACTAAAAAACAATCTGAAAGTACCGATAAGGACACCACTAAAGCACTGGATCCTTGAGCAGTACCCAAAAAAGTAGTAATACTGTTCAAATCTGAAGGACACCCATCACTAATCCAAAAACATTAGGGGTGAAATGTAGATAATGGCAACAATTGAAAATGCAAAGTAAATAACTGGGGAAGCACAAATGGTATATCAAATTCTATTTAATGAGCCTCTTAACATGTTCGGTGACACTGATCTAAATCAGACCCAGTTGACCTGGGTTTTGGATCAGGATGACAAGAGGAAAAGGCTGAAGGGTCATTTAAGGGGGCCATTTGTGGGAAAGGATGCAAATCTGTCACCACTACAACGTGATATGTAAAAACCCTCTCTAAAGTAGGGAACATTTTAGGAGGAATGCGGTGGAACAGCACCTTATATGATGTGTATATTAGGGGTCACATACACAGCTGTCTCCTGTACCTCTGAAGGTGCATAATAGCCACCTGTCATTGTACCTTTATACAGACTATTCAGTCTGTCAGTTCAATGTCTTCATTAAGTCTGTTTGACACCAAATCAGTTTCCACACCTATTTTAATTTTCACATGATGCACACCTCACAGATACTCCAGAGCATCTCTTTTATTATCTTTACATACCAAGAGAACACTGCGCTCTTTGTCCACCAACACTCGACAGTGTGTTTACATGACAGCGCAGCTCTTAGCTTTGGACTGTTGATATTGTGCCATCGCCACAGAAGGCATGTCTCGTCCACTATGAGACATCCTCTTGTTGGCTCTAGAGGACTTCCTCTTCATGTTCTTGTTGGTCTTGTTGATGCAGGCAAGTGTGGCCACATGGAAGATGTCTCTGATGCTGTTCTCAGACTGCAGGGATGAACATTCCAGATAAGGGGCACATAGCTGCCTGGCTGTGTTGGAGCCCTGAGAAAGTATACATGAAAAGATTAACAGTATGGCACATCGACACTGCATTCCCAATACTTCATGTGAGTGGATTGGAGTGAAGACTGTTGACTTACCGTGACATTAAGAGGGATAAGTCTATCAACAGAAAATTAACCAAGAGCTATTTTGACAGTCAGTTTACAGGTTATTCAGTCATTCTTTATTAACTCTTATTTAAACCTTCAATGATGAATTCAAAACTTTAAACCATTCCTACAAAGTAATTAAATCACACTTATATAGATTACAGTTTGTTCATGTTCATGATGATTCTTCCATCCGCACTAGAGTCAGTTATGGAGTTCCACAGGGTTCTGTGTTAGGACCAGTATTATTTACTTTGTACATGCTCCCCTTAGGCAATATTATTAGGAAGCGCTGCATAAATTTACATTGTTACAGAGATGAAACCCCGTCATATTTATCTATGAAGCCAAATGAAACCAATCAGTTGGTTAAAAATGTTTCCTTGGCAGACAGGGTGATATGGGGTAGAGAGGAGAGAGACATGCAGCTAAGGGTCGTGAGCTGGACTCAAACTCATGACCGCTGCTGGCAACCTGTGCCCATGTGGTAACGCCTGAAACTCTGTGGGCTATACGGCAGCCCAACCTGTAACTCTGTGCATTTAAATTTGGATAAAACTGAGGTTATTGTATTTGGGCCTAAACCTCAGAAATACACTATCTATCCAGACAGTTACTCCAGATGTCAATGCCTTGGCCTCCAGTTCTACTGTAAAAAAACAAAAAACCCTCAGAGTTATCTTTGATCAGGATATGTCGTTCAACTTACAAATAAAACAAGTCTGGAAGACGGCATTCTTTCTTTTACGTAATATTGTAAAAATCAGGAATGTATTGTCTCAGAGTGATGCTGAGAAACTAGTCCATGCATTTGTAACTCCGAGGCTAAACTATTGTAATTCTTTATTGTCAGGATGTCCTATTAACTCTCTTAAAAACCTCCAGCTGATCCAATATGCTGCAGCCAGAGTTCTGACAGGAACCAGTAACAGATATTTCTCCTGTATTGGCTTCTCTTCATTGGCTGCCTGTGGAATGATGGAATTTAAAATCCTGCTTCTAACATATAAAACTGTTAATGACCAAGCTCCATCAAATCTTAAAGACCTTATTGTACCTTATCATCCTAAAAGAGTCCTTGTCTCTCAGACTGCAGGTTTACTTGTGGTTCCCAGAGTTTCCAGAAGTAGAATGGGAGGCAGAGCCTTCAGTAATTCGGCTCCTCTGTTGTGGAATCAACTCTCAGTTTGGGTTCAGGAGGCAGAGAACCTCTCTACTTTTAAGATCAGGCTTAAAACTTTCCTATTTGACAAAATTTATAGTTAGGGCTGCTCAGGACCACTGAGCTGTCCTTTAGTTATGCTGCTATAGGTTTAGACTGCTGAGGGACTCACATGAAGCACTGGTGTATATATTCATGGAGTCTTGGTCATGGGTGTGACAAAATGGCTCCATAGCCCCACCGACAAAATTTTAACAAACTAACCTTTGTTGTACATACCAGTCCATGACCTGTGTACCAGAATGATGGAAAGAGAAGAGTATGGAGAAGGAAGGAACTGCTCAAGATCCAAAGCATACCACCTCATCAGTGAAGCATGGTGGTGGTAGTGTCATGGCGTGGGCATGTATGGCTGCCAGTGGAACTGGATCTCTTATATTTATTGATGATGTGACTGCTGACAAGAGCAGCAGAATGAATTCTGAAGTGTTTCGGGCAATATTATCTGCTCATATTCAACCAAATGCTTCAAAACTCATTGGACGGCGCTTCACAATGCAGATGGACAATGACCCGAAGCATACTGCGAAAGCAACCAAAGAGTTTTTAAAGGCAAAGAAGTGGAATGTTCTGCAATGGCCAAGTCAATCACCTGACCTGAATCCAATTGAGCATGCATTTCACTTGCTGAAGACAAAACTGAAGGGAAAATACCCAAAGAACAAGCAGGAACTGAAGACAGCTGCAGCAGAGGCCTGGCAGAGCATCACCAGGGACCAAACCCAGCGTCTGGTGATGTCCATGAGTTCCAGACTACAGGCTGTCATTGACTGCAAAGGATTTGCAACAAAGTATTAAAAAGTGACAATTTGATTTATGATTATGTTAGTTTGTCCAATTACTTTTGGTCCCTTAAAAAGGTGGAGGCACATATAAAATGTGTTGTAATTCCTACACCGTTCATCTGATTTGGATGTAAATGCCCTCAAATTAAAGCTCAAAGTCTGCACTTAAAGCACATCTTGATTGTTTCATTTCAAATCCATTGTGGTGTTGTACAGAGCTGGAATGCTGAAAATTGTGTCAATGTCCAAATATTTATGGACCTAACTGTAAGTGTCTCAGCAGCCTGAACGCATCTACATGTCATTAGTGAGTCACAGTCATAGTGTCACCTACTGGAAGTTACAGCTGATGTGCTTTTGTGAGTGCTGCCAGCAGGTTAACCAGACCCTCTACAAATTTGGTCAGAAAAGCCTGAAAATATATTATAGCATACTGTGAAGCTTGTGAGTTTTCACTGAATGCTGTTGCAGTAGCAATGCAGTAAATTAGATTTTTTTAGACAAGAAAAAGAAACAGTTGTAACTTGAAAAAATAAATAAAATTTGGTAATTTGACCTGTAAGACAAACGTCTCCGTTTCTGTCTAAAGCTGTGGTCATGAAACAGGAAGCAGTGTTTTAGGGGCAAAAATACTTGAAAGTTGTCAGATATGTCAGAGGTGATCATTCCCTCCATAGTGCCCCTGACAAAATGTCAACGACGTAGCCCTCAGACAATGTTTAAAATCCATGTATGAAATTTTGTAGCCACATGTAACATCAAAAGACTTACATGAAAGCTTCTTGGAGCCATCCATAAACCAAACAGGAAGTCAGCCATTTTCAATTCATGGTGCAGTTTTGCTACAGACATTTTATTGACCGCTGTTGCCCTGGCCTTGTGATAAATTTCAATGGTTCACCTTGAAATAGAATGTTTTTGTCACTTGAATGTATATTATTCTATTTTCCTCAAATTTTAAGAGTTGCAGACACATCTACACGCCAATATTTATTTTACTCATAGTACCTCCTGCTATATATATATACGGTAACTTGAATGTATAACTAGTGGGTGTCCAGTAATGCCACACAATGGACACAAGATATGATACAGATACAGGATAGGATTTGTATCTCCTTTCTGCACCATCTGACAAGTGCACAGGCCTAAGACATCTACAGGGCCTTTATTTATCATTATCATTATTATTATCATTATCATTATTATTATTATTATTATTATTATTATGACTGCTTACAGCCTTTATTTTAGTTTGTTATTAATCCTGTTTCTGGATTTTTCTGCCCGAGCCTGGTCCTAATGTTTTTGGTTTGCCTGCCTGATTTTGTTATTTTCATATCAGCTTTAAGACCTCGGTAAAAATTTTGTTTTTGATATTTATAGTGGTTCAAACATAACAAACCTAAGAAATCAATCCTGTCAACTTTGAGGGTGGGGCTTTCTGTTTCATAATTCTTCAGAATGTGTTTATGATTTAAACATGTATGGCTGAATTTTTCCGATGTCATGTCTTGCCATTGTGTAGCATGGAGTAGTTTTAGAGAGCTTGTGTGCTCAGCTGCAGCATGTAGACATTAAAAGAGAGGCACTCACCTCGTCATACGACACTGGAGTCTGTCTGCTACAGGACTTCGTGAAGAGATCCGTTCGGAGGTCTGACTTGCACCCTACCACCAGCATCTTGGTGGTCGGACAGAACTCCTCAATCTCTGCTCTCCACTGGACAGAGGAAAAAAGAGGTGGACGATATGTTTATTTTTTTTACCAATAGTTACATATCAGTAGTTATATAACCATCCTTGGACCAACAGTGTATAAAGGAGATGATAAAAGCTTTGGCTTATGTTTGAAGCACAAGGTAAGGATTCATACTCTTTGGCTTACTCATAATTTGAACAATTAAGTTCTGAATAATGGAGACACAAATTAAAAACATTCAACTTAATTTAATCAATAAATGTCTATTTTTCTTCAGGCACATGGGGATTCTAACTTTTATGAAAAGCTTGTAAATGCAATATCACATTGTCAAATATGTACATTATAAACTATTCTTGTAGAGAATGAAATGGTTGGAATAATAAGACAGCATCAAACTGTGTGTCCATGTGTGCATGTCTTGCCCCAAGAACTACTGTGTTGGTTCCCTTTATAATTTAGCAGCCTACTCCACAACTGATGGAAATCACTGGGGAAGACCCAGGATGGACCTTACCAGGACCCCGCCAAAGAGAAGGACATCAGAGAATAAGACATCTGGAATTACATCAAAGATACTCTACTGATTCTCACCTTCTGAAGGACGCTGTTTAATGTCTCTGGTCTGCTGATGTCGAAGCAAATGAGAACTGCATCAGCATCGGGGTAAGACAAAGGCCGTACATTGTCGTAGTAGGGAGAACCTTCAATGAATAAAAAAACATCTGCTGTTAGTTGTCTTTATAGAAACATTACTGCCTCCCAACCTCATATGGAGAAGCTTCAAGAAGGGTCAAGCTGAGGAGCTGTTACAAGGACTTTTTTCATTCATTAGGATATTTAACATATTCCAGAATATCTTTGTAAAATATGGATCAAACATTGGCATCAACAGTTTGTTTCCCTGATTTCTCTAAGAGGTGATGCTTGAAGAGGGGGGGTCTCACAACAAGAATGTTCTTATATGTATGAATGTATGAAAAGGTGGCATTTTGGGAGTTACTGTCATTCCTGTGTTTCTTCTGTTTTAATTTGACAAGTATGTTTTAAAGCTATGTGCTAAAGATCCCAATGGCATCATTACACATTCAACTAAAGCCCTGTACATATCGGTTTACACATATAGGTACATGGCACAGTTCCTGTTCACACTTTAACCAGAGATGCACAGACAGCAATTACTAGAATAATACTAAGTTGTAACAGGGACAATTAAAGCTGCTATGCTCGACAAACAATTGGGTTGTTACAGGGTAAATGTCTCCCAACAATGACCTGTTTAATGAAAATTGGGCTACATATTAGAAATTAAGCAGAAAGTGCTGCTGAGGCTAGTTGGAATGCCATTACATTTGCAGGTATTGTATGATAATGTAAGTGTAAATTTTGACCTGAGGAGGGCCCTTAATTAAACTGAAAATGACCAGCCAATTGAGAAAGCACATGTTATACCAATACATCAAGCAGATAACAAGATGTCTCACTGGACACAAAATTCTTTTGGTGGCATTATAATGAAACTCAGAAAAAAACACCCACATTAATTCCCTAACTTTCATGGATCAATCAAATAGCTGTGATTGTTCTTTCTAGACCAAAGTGGTGGATCTACAAATCAACTGTCACACTAAAATTGTGTCTACACAAGAATAAATATATTAAAACAGTAAACCACTGTAAACACTTGGCAACCCAAGAGTCATGCAGCTAGTATGAATACGAACCACAGATAAGAAAGGTTATCCAACATATAAATGCTACACACCTTTGAAAACAGCTGCATTCATTCACATGTATTCATTCTGTAAAAAAGAGATCTTTTGTAGAATAGGGTTGTGGATGGCCTTGAATGTATACAGGAAGATTTTGAAGGTGATTCTGCATTTGACTAAAATTTAGAATAATCACATCACATCGGGAGGGCACCAGTGTTCTAGTGTCTTGTCAAAAACTATGGAATTCCAGTAGAAATTTTTGAGTGCAAGATCGACCAGTACTTGTGCAGATCACCAGGGTTTCTCTAGAGTCTAAGTAGTATTGTGTTGTATGGGTGAAAGAACAAACTCCTTCTTCCAACCACATGGAACATGTGTCTGTGTAGTGAAGTGCTTCAACTGCTTTCATCAGAAAATGACAGCACTAGTTGTTTTGTCATAAGCTTAAAATGACTTGTAATAACAATCTCTACAACTGGCCTTTATAATAACTTGTATGGTCGACTAAAGTTTGCCAACTATCCCATTAGAAGTAGTCTCCTTGTGCAGTAACAGAGTGCTCCCAGTGCTGACGCTACATTTGGAACATTGCCTGGAAGTCCTGTTCTTTAGACACATCAAGCACGATCTGCACTGCATACTGAGTCTCTTCCACTGGGTCAAAACAGCAAACCTCTAACTTCAGTTTCATTTTGGGGAAGAAATCATGGGGAGCCATATCAGGAAAGTAGGGTAAATGGAGAGTGATGATTGTGTTGGTGCAGCTGAAAAACTAATTTTAATGCACTGTGAGCTGGTGCACATTGGCCCAATGGCATGCATCACAGTCCAGTTCATTTGCCCTGAATGTTTTCCCTCATACAGCTCAGCACGTTACTGCAGTAATCCCTTTTAACAGTCTGACCCTGGGGGATAAACTCATGGTGCACATGAATGAATGTAGAACAAAACAGCAAGCATGCTCATTCTGATGAGCCGATGGCCTTCTTCAGTCTTGGAGACCGTGGCCTCCTCCACCAAAGACTGCTGTTTGGTTTCTGGGTTGTATCTGTAGATCCAACTCTCATCTTTCCCATGAAGGTTGGGAAAGTTTACACAGAATCTCACATTTTCTTGTCCTTTGAGAAACTGCAACCGCAAGGTGTCAGAATAGGATTCCCAGAGAGCATTCCAAATCGCTGTACAAGATGACTACTCTGAATAGATTTAAATCAGATGCAGGTGTTGCTTTTTATAGGCAAAGTGGTGGAACTTCTTGATTGACCCTAGATTTAGACTGCAATGAAGATGGATCAGTTTGACCTTGAAGAGAAATAATTTGTTGAGCCAAATGCGTTGAGCTGAGCAAACTCATTATTTTGATTAACTGAAAAGTCCAGCCAACTTGACCTTCAAAATAATAACTGAATCCATAAAATGGCATGATTGAGTTTATGTAATTGACCAAATTCTATATTTTGTTTGATGCAACTTTAGTTTATGCTCAGTTCAGGCAGCTGTTCAAAACAGTTGAGTAAACTCAAACAAGGTTATTTTATGTCTAATCCTTAAGTTTTGTTTCCAGATGTGAGGTTAGTCCTACTGCATATGATAAAAAAAAATGTGTCTCCACAAAGAGCTGCACAAAGTCAGCGAGCAAAGATGCTTCAGTCTATTTTTAAATGGGTGTCAAATATCACAGGTGTCAAACTCCGGTCCTCGAGGGCTGCTATCCTGCATGTTTTAGATGTTTCCCTCTTCCGACACACCTGATTCAAATGATCAGCTCATCGTGAAGCTCTGCAGAAGCCTGATAACGACCCTGATTATTTGAATCAGGTGTGTCGGAAGAAGGAAACATCTAAAACATGCAGGATAGTGGCCCTCGAGGACTGGAGTTTGACACCCCTGGCCTAAATGATTGTGCCATGAGCTTTAGGGTCAGTGTCACATCATGTTCAATTCAATTTTTATTTATATAGCACATATTTACAACATATGTCACACTAAACATTGTAAGGAAGAACAGAAAACAGAAAACCCAACAATCCAATTGCTTTTGGATTCCCTATGAGCAGCAATCAGTGACAGTGGGAAGGAACCATTCCCTACCATAGGGGGTTTTTGGTTCCTTCCCACCGTCGCTGATTGCTGCTCATAGGGAATCCAAAAGCAACCTTGGATTGTTGGGTTTTTCTGTTTCCTGTTTTTCTGTTTCCTGTTCTTTCTTACAATGTTTAGCGCTTTGTGACGACCTGTGTTGTAAATATGCGCTATATAAATAAAACTGAATTGAATTGAATTGAATTGAACCAAAAACCCCCCAGGATAGGAAGGGGGGGAAAAACCTCTGACAGAACCAGGCTCAGGGAGGGCAGCTAGAGGGAGGGAGGGATAGCAGGAGAGGTTGTGGTGGGGTTAAAGGAACAGCACAAAACTGGTTTAAATCATAATTATCAGACAGATTGCAGTTTGTTCATGTTAATGACGATTCTTCCATCCACACCAGAGTCAGTTATGGAGTTCCACAGGGTTCTGTATTAGGACCAATACTATTTACTCTGTACTTGCTTCCCTTAGGCAATATTATTAGGAAGCACTGCATAAATTTCCATTGTTATTCAGATGACATCTAGTTATACTTATCTATAAAGCCAAATTAAAACCAACCAGTTAGTCAAACTCCAGGCAAGTCTGAAGGATATAAAGGCTTGGATGACCTGTAATTTTCTTAACTCCCTATCATCAAGATGCCCCAATAACTAGCCTAAAACCCTCTTCATTCTCAGTCTCACCCCAACCACTGGAGGCAGACGCCCTCCTTCCCTGAGCCTGGTTCTGTCTGAGGTTTTCTGTTATTCTTCTGCTGGTTAAAGTTGTTTTTTCTGGTTCCTTCCCACCATTGCTGACTGCTTGCTCATAGGGAATCCAAAGGCAACTCTGAATTGTTGGGTGGTGCGTTTAAACTATGTAAAGTGCTATGAGATGACACAACTGGTGCTGTATAAATAAAATTTAATTTAACTGACTTCTGCACAGGCATTAGCTGCCTAATGAATTAATTAAGGATTTAAACTGACTGCTGACATGGCACTGGAGCAACAGCTCATTAAATGAACTCAAACATCTAGCATACAAAGTAACTACATTGACAGTCTGCGCAGTCTGTGATGAGTGATAAATGATAATTCCCAATTATTCATAACTGTTTCCTACAGGATATTGGTCCACTTTTTATTATTCTTTAGCTTTCATATCTTTAAATTACTGCTATAGCACAAATAATAGTTTAACTAAATGGTGTTTCTGAAACTATTCAGCTGGAGGGAAGATGTCTCCCTTGGTTGGAGTTGTTGGGATTAAAGAAAAAAGTTTATAAATGGGGCTCATGGAATGCCTTCAAGTTTCAATAATTCTAAAATAATATTTTAAACAATGCACTTGGCCTTTGCAAAGTGTGCTATTTTCTCATTTGCCTGAAAAAACCTGTTCTGCTTACATCACAGGTCATTACAGGAATCCAAAAAAGTAAACAGAAAGAGAGTGGACGTTTGGACTGCTTATGCTATATGTGTTTGTTTTGCAGCAACTCTTCTTTTTTAAAGGCAGCATTTCTACCATTAGAGGATGTGAGTATGCATGCTAGGGGAGTGGGCCAGTGGAAGAATTTCATATATTGGCTGGAGTGAAATCTGACTCTTTGTTTATATCCAGTGCTTCAGAGCCAGGGCTTCGCCTACATTCCAGACAAACAGCGTCACTGTCTTTCAGTAGAACTTGCTGGTGTTGGGTAAGTTACAGCTTACACCCTTGTTTTACATCAGCGAGCCCACCCACCCCACAGTCAGGGGGGAGAGCTGGGATCCAAAGTTTTTGTTCCCCAGTCGTGTATTTTAAAGGCCAGAGGTTGACTAAATTTTTCTTGCTGTCCACATACACCCAACTGAGACTCATCCACTGTGGCTGTTACCATGCAGTTTGAAAGCATTTGGGGACTTCTTACCCTGAGTCACAGCAAAAAAACAAAAAGGGCTTCCTATTTCAAGGCAGCCTGGTATCTCATACTCCTTTAGTCAAAGAATGCATGGTGGTTCAAGTCAATTCAATTCAAGCAAGTTTTATTTATATAGTGGATATTTACAACATATGCCATCTCATAGCGCTTAACATAGTAAGGAAGAACAGAAAACAGAAACTTCACACTGTCAGTGCTGCTTACTTTCTTATAAGATTTACTAGGATGTTTGCTCAGTAACCATCTACTTGCTACACATCATGACGGTTTCTGTGGATTACAGTGTTGTACTGTGTTGCTCAGTTGAGCACATGATGACATTTATACCACTGACCAAAATGATGTGTTTATTTTCACAGCTAGGGTTACAGTGTGTATGTGAGGTGTACTCCAGGTATCTGTTTTGTATAAGTGGCTCCTCATTTTGTTTATCTGGTGTCCAACATGTATTGGAAAAAGCACCTTCACATGCGTGTGCATATCTGTCACATTCATTCATGCCCTTTCTGTTCCTGCATTCACTCCATTTGACCTCTCATGGCTACTTACAACCATGACATAGACCCTATCCTGGACCAAGGTGCTGGGTTTAGCACTTACGGTCATCATATGATACACTGGTACCCAGGACATTTGCAGTATAACCCTATTAGAAATTGCTCTCACTTTAAACATATTGTTTAAATACTCACAATTTGGTACTAAAAGTACAAGTGCAACCACAATAAGCACCTAGCTTCCTAAACCTACGTTATGTCAAACCTATTGTTGTAGGCTACATAATGTACCATCAATTATTTTGTCATTAAAATGAGAAAGTAGTGACTTTAGAGATTTATCAAAAATACTCCTGTAGCCTCCGAATCCCTGATGGTCAGTCGTATGTCTTTGCCAGCTGAGCAGCCAGGAAAAGAACTTGCCCTGGTGCATGTGGTGTACAAACCAAGGACAAACAGTATGTCTTTGCCAGGTGGGCTAAAGCATAAAGATCACACCATTTCACTTTTACCAAAAGGTGTGACACTGACAGACTTCCCATGGAATTACCGTCCATACTATAAGTATGTGGACAGTTACATATGTTTTACTCTTCAAGCTTCATGCTTCAGCACAACAGATCTAAGACAAAATTGACACTACTTCATAGTGCTGTGTTTATTTAGTTCTGGCCAATTTCTGCTTGATGTTACATCTGTCACTAACAATACAGAAACATGGCAATTGGCTTAAAGGTAAGTTCTCTTTTATTTCATAATAATAATAATAATAATAATGCATTGGTTTTATATAGTGCTTTTCTAGACACTCAAAGATGCTTTACATTGCATTAATCATTCACTCCATACTCCATTGTGGTAAGCTACGTATGTAGCCACAGCTGAACTGGGGTAGACTAACAGAGGTGAGGCTGCCAGTCTGCTCCATCAGCCCCTCCAACCACCACCAATCACTCACTCTCACACTGCATCCACCCAGACTTCCTGGTGTTCCCTCACGGTCTCCCATCCAGGTACTGACCAGGCCCAACCGCACTTAGCTTCCGAGATCTGACAGGATCGGGCATCCATAAAGCAGTATTGCCACCCTCAGTTTCAACCTCAGTTTGGCATATATCCAGTTAAAGTGGCTATTGTGAACAACCAGTCAATGATATTTCTCTGAGGAGCTCTTTTCCCTGTTTAGGACTGCTGTGCTGCAAAATGAGTTAATGCTACCCAATGACTTTTAATGCATTCAGCATAAAGTGAGTGCACAGCATGCTCTCCTGTATACCTTTGCATTCTACTGAGTCAGCAGTAAAATCATCAAGGCTTCAAAACAGTTGTCTACAAACCAGTGGGTGATGTCACAATCACCACGTCTATCTTTCACATACAGCCTGTGGCGAGGACTTATACTCCAAATTCTATGTATTTTTAGGCCAAAATTTAAAAAAAAATAATTAAAGACTCACTTTTTTACAGTAGCCCCCATCTTCTTCTGTACAGCAGACATTAGCTTGCAAAATTGGTCACTGACAAAAACTACAAACGCAACATTTTAAACTTTTAAATTCGTCTGCATACTCTGTCAGCATTTGACACAGAAAGGTACCTTTGACAACACTTCCTGATTTAGGGTGTGTTTGTAATGTCTCTACTTTGATGTACAAAAAAATCAAATGAAGATAATCTATTCAGTCATCAATCCCATAAATGCATCTGTGGCATATATGAAAAATCCAGGGTTTCAGTGAATATCTTAATGCTCACTGCACAATCATCAAGTTGCTGGTATCAGTGTTTTGGAAGCACTCAGCTGAGCACACATTCAAATAGAGCATGTGGGGGCCGGACTGATACAGACAGGCTCATTTCTGTACAATACTGCTCACATTGGCTAGAGATGGGTAGAAGTTTTAAAATGTACACTTACAGTGAACCATTCAAATTGTTAAACTTGTTAAGCAAAACTATTTGAATAAAAAAAATACAATGAAGTAGGTGGTTGGACTTCAACACTTATGGAAAGCTATGAGTAAGCCACTCAAATCAGAGCTAAGCCTTGGCACGTTAACACAGTATCCATGATAGACAGCCTTGCTGTCCCATTAGTTATGATGTCAACACATACCAAGGTAACTTGGCCAGCATACTGCACTATAAAATGCAAACCATTTGCTGCAAAATATGACACAATTCCCAGATTAGCTGATCCCTGAACCCAGTACTATGGTGTGAACTGTCAGCCTTTGTGGAGACAAAGGCAACAAATGTGACATCTCCGGCAGTTCATGTTACAATCTGATCACGCTGTGCAGCATCAGAATCTTTTCAAGGACAAGTCATTACACAACATCATAACTGTATTCAGAAATACAAGTGACGCAGGCTTGTATTCTTCCTAGTCCGCTGAACGATCTACCGGCTGTCACTAATGTCATCCTTCAGGTATTTCAAGATTTGTTGTTCTAACATCAAAGGTATTGACTAAAACTGTGTATTAAGATTATGTAGTATATATTCATATATGATTATGTAATAGTTCATTGTCCTCTGTTTTCATGAAGATGCTCTCAGTATGAAGCAACCACATTATTATGTTGAAAGTCTTTGGTGTTTTGTTGTATACTAGGGCTGCACGATTATGGCCAAAATGCTAATCACGATTATTTTGATCAATATTGTAATCACGATTATTAATCACGATTATTCATTATGTTAGAAAAACACCTGTATTTTTATTGCACTAAGCAAACAATACAGTTTAGGAACAGTTTTCAGCACTAAATGAAATTTTAAATAAGAATAAATAAATGATAACATAATTAAATAATCTGGATCGGATGAATTCAGAACCTGATCCAGATTCTTCAGATGATCGGTAGTCGTCTGGGTCAACCGGCAGCAGCAGAGCATTGTTCCCAGATTCTCCATGTCTACCTCCTGCTTTATAAGGTTCTCACCTGACCTTATAAAGCAGGTTAGGTGAGAACTAACCTGCTTTATAAATAAAGATCGGTTTGATTTGCTAACTTGCTAGCTAGCTAACTTTTATTGCGATCGTTTTGAGCGTGGTTTGAGAGATAATCGGTCCCGACATAAACGCGATCCCGACCTCAAAGCGGTCCCCCCATGCCCCCCACAAATAATTGCGCCAGGGGATCACATATTTCTTGTCCAGTGTTTTTACCATTTTTCTGAAGCCCTCGTTGCTCACTGTATTTAGTGGACACGTCTTTGGCCAAATAAAACGATACTGCGTCAGTTATTTCTGCGTGTCTTTGGGAGGTAGATGGATGCGGTGTTGCCCGGTGCAGGCTCGCTGTTATGGTTGTCTGGGTTGCTGCTGGACACGGACGGGAATTTTGTGAATCAGCGTTAGCTTTAGCCTTCATGCATTCCTCGTATTTGTGTTTGTGATGTATTTTCAGATGGTTGAACAGATTAGTAGTGTTACTCTGCAGGGCAGACACAACTTTGCCGCACTCTTTACATACGACTTGTTCTTGTTTAACATCATTTGCCCTGAATCCGAACAAGTCCAGACAATGGATGTTGATCTGTTTTGAGGCAGTAGCTCCTCACCATGATGCTCCTACTTTCTTCTGTTGACATGACTCTCATCAGCCCAGTCCACCGAGTGACTTCAGGTTGCCGCTGCAGGTGCCCTCCCTTGTTATTTAGGCAGCTTCATAAAGCCTCAAGCATGTTTTCGCCCCCTGGTGTTTGTCTGACTACTGATTAAGAAAGTGCTTGATTAGATCTGCAGCAGAGCCGCATTTTAAATGTAAATATCGCCGACGATCAGGTCAGTTTAATCGTGGCAGCAAAAATCGTGATCGTGATCAAAATTCGATTAATTGTGCAGCCCTATTGTATACTCAGTTGAACTGTTTTTTGTTGGAGGGGGTTTTCCCACCAGAAGTTAACAAAAAGTGCAAAATTGTGTGTTCTTAAGGCATTTATCAACGGGCCACGAAGATGACTCCGGTTGTTAATCATATATGCTGAATAAATAAGAAGTTGTCTTACTTCATCATGCTTTTGTTTGAAATGGACTGAGCAATTTTTGATGAACATATAAATATTTCCATGAAAAAAGGAACCAAAACAAAACAGAGAAAAGCTAGCCTTGATTAAAATGACTGCTGGAGAGTCATAAATAGGCTATTGGTACAAATTCAAATATTTTACAGCAGAGCTTTGCCTTGATGGAGGGAAAAGGCTCGAACTAAAGATCAGTGTAAAGTTCATCTTGTATATATTGGCTGTAAGATGTTAAATCTAAATGCCTCATTCTGTGGTAGTAGTCCAAACTTTCCATTTCTATGTCACAGATTTGGTCAGTAGACTTAGTGGGCTGTATTCTGTTCCAGCCGTAAATCAGCACCATCCAATTAGCACTAACTACTTCCATAAAATAGTAATCGTGGGCAAAGGAAATCCATACCACTCATCCCATGTCGTCCTGCGGTCTTCAGCGTCCTTACCTGAAGTGTCCCACAGCCGGAGCTCCACTCTCTGGATGCCCAGGTCGAAGCTGGCCGTGTAGCTTTCAAACACTGTGGGCACGTAGCCCTGCGGAGGACACACGACAGTCAGTGTGTGGCCGTTTCAAAAACACCTCAGTCAACACCACATATGACTTTAACATTACATTTACCTCGAGGAAGCAGTCCTTAGCGAACACGTTCAGCAGAGCAGTCTTCCCACACTGACTATCTCCCACTACCACTATTTTGCATTTAACGATCGCATCTGAATCCATGCTGACCACCTATCGATCTACGCCGAAGTCCACCGTCGTCCCAAGATATCATTTAATAACAGAGTTCCCACCCTGAGCGTTCAGCTGAGACTTTAAAAGCAGGTCCTGTCTACAGGGAAAGTAGTCTGGAAGTGTCCCACAGCAGAAAGCCTGCACGACTAGTAGTAGTGTAGTAGTAGTGGCTGGAAGGGAGAGACAGGAGGCAGGGGGCGGGGCTAGCCGGAGTTCACAGGAAAAAGCCCCTGACGGGAATTCTGGGGCGGAGGAGGGAAGAGCTGCCCTTTGATTCATCCATCCATCATCTGTATACCGCCTTATCCCCCCCCCCCCTCTCTCTCTCTCTCTCTCTCTCTCTCTCTGTGTAAGTGAAAAGAAAGACCCCAGGCTGAGATTCAAGCCCATGTCTTCCTAGTTGTGAGGTAACAGTACTAACCACTGGACACCATACTGCCCTCCTTTCTATACAATCATATTCAATCATGTATTTACTGTTGCCTCATGACTAGAAGATCCCCGGTTCGCTCCCCGGGTGAACTGGTTATTCTACATTGCCAGTAGATGTGAATGTGAGTCCAATGAATTGTCCAGGATGTACACTGCCTTTGCCCTAAGTCAGCTGGAATAGCCCCCTTACCCCCGCGACCCAGCAGAGGATTAAGCAATTGTATGGGTTCCATGTTCCCAACCTCCCCTGGCAAGCAGGAGAAACTCTTCCAGAGGTGGGAGTTGAAGACTCCATGGACAGGGTCCAATGTTCTCAGCTCACCCTCACTACATGTCTGGGTTTACCAGGTCTGTCTGGCAGCCTTCCCCACCATGGGATCCAACTCACCACCAGATGGTGATCAGTTGACAACTCTGCTCCTCTCTTCACCCAATTGTCTGAGACATACGGCCACAGGTCTGATAACATGACTACAAAGTTGATCATCAACCTTTGGCCTAAGGTGCTCTGGTACCAGGTACACTTATGAGCTACCTTGTGCTCGAACATGGTGTTTGTTCTGGCCAATCTATGACTAGAACAGAAGTCCAATAACAGAGCACCGCTCGGGTTCAGATCAGGCAGGCCCTTCCTCCAAATCACCCCTCTCCAGGTTTTCTCAATCACTGAGCCTTTAAGTCACTCAGAAGAACTATGGAGTCCCCCAGGCGGCACCCCTTCCAGGGCAGCACCCAGAGACTCCAAGAAATAACAAAAGATGTTTTAAATTCTGTTACTGAATTACATTAAATTAAACATTGTAGCAAACAGTTACATGAGTAAGCAAAAACTGAATCATTGTTACGGCCACTGGGATCAGTGGGCCGTATTTCTTTTGTGGTGGCCTTTTAAAAACTGTTTGTAAGCCCAGCTGTGGCTGACCTGGGGAAGATTGCTCCAGAGCCCAGCTGAACACCATCTGGCCTGATTAGCTGAGCTGAGGACCTGCTCTGAAGCAGCCAGTCTCCCCACCTCCGGACCTGCCGGATTGGACCACCACTTGGCACCCTCCACCTCCAGCCAATCCACTGTAGCCACTCTGCACCTGAAGACCTGAAAAGCTTCAACCATCCCCCAGTCAAAGCGGCAGGGATTTCATGTGGCCTGTTGGCCCTGGTGCCTCATGTGTGTGACTCTGTGTGTTTTGTGCTCGGCAGAGGGTTAACTTTGTGAAGAGGCATTCGTTTGTCTTAGTGAAGACGTTTTGGTGGCCTCTGTTAACCCCTGCATTAGTTTAGGGACAGCATTAGCGTTTGCTGTGTGGTACTGACGCTAATGTTGTTTATGTGTTCCGTAGCCACATTGTGTGGTGATTCGCGTCCCGTGCCATGTTCTGTGATATGTGTTTAGAGGCACCAGTTTTGGTTTAGTTTTGGGCACTGGGCACTTGTTTGTACTTTCTGTTTGGTGTGGTGTTGCTATTGTGTTCAGTTCGGCTAGGGAGTTCAGTTGTGTTTTGTTTCAGTAAAAAAACTGTATTAAATGTAAAATGTATTAAAACTGTTAAACATTTGAATACATTTATTTTACTGATCAATACAGCTGCACATTAGAGCTGTTAAACGATAAACCTTTAAATTTAAACATAGTATATTAAAGTGCATTTAGGCCTGACACCGTCCCATAATGCAGAATTTCACTTTAATTTTTGGCCAAATCAAAGTAAAGTTAATGTTGTTCATTGAATAATCTTTGTAACAAATACCAACAGAATAATCAGTTTTAGCTCAACAGGTTTGCAGATAAAACATATTCCCCTAGCTAAGAATCTGTATGACTCATACAGAATCATCAGGAAATGATTTGGTTAAAGGGACACGCTTCTTATGGCCTATATAGATCTGAAACACTGGACAGAACCTTTTCCTGACCAGGTTAGCTCAACAGTATAAGTTGCCATGGTGATCTAGCAGGTTAAAAGAGAGCCACCTTTGTGACACTGAAAACTCTGACTTTAGGCTCAACATACCTCACTAACCCCCTAACCCTGCTTTGTAGTACAGCCCACTGGTCACCTTCACTTCAATTTATTTGTCAACAGTGATTTTCAAATTAAAAGTGACAGTCTCTTCCTCAAATGTACCTGATAGCTTCGGAGAAGGAGCACTCACTGGACAAGTGGTCTGACTTCTTGCCACAGGTCTTAGTGCCACTGACATTGGTTTTTGTGATGTAGTGCCCTGAGGAAACAGCCAACCAGTCCATCGCCATCGTCCTTTCAGAGCACCATCATTTGTGCTCCTCCACTCTGTTTTGTGTTTGTTGTCAATGAGACCCCTGTGGTTATGTTACCATCATGTGCCATTTAGCAGGCTTAAAGACTTAAAGAACATCCTCCTAATGGAATTCAGAGCCTCTGAAAAGACTTACAAACAGAAGAGCAAGATATCTGGGTCAACCAACAATAGAGAACAACTCACTCTCAGTTTAAGTGGTTTCTTTTTGGGTGTTGTGACAAACAGTTCAGCTGGTCCAACAGCATTCTGTGGTTTCCCCTGTCATCATTGTATGTAGAGAGCATGACCAAACATGTCTGAGCTCTAACTGTTACCAGACCATTAACAACTGCAAAAAATACACCAAGACTTTTCAGGGTGGAGGAAGGTCTATGGGCCTCATATATTCTATATGTCCAATAACATGCAGCAACTTAAAGACAGAACATGCAATTCTGATTAAATTGATGTTTTTTTTGTCAGATTCAGTGAAAATCTTTTTTGCTTGTGCAAAGAACAGAGGGAAAGTGAGAGGCAACTGGAGGGACTAACATGCTGAACATCAGCCATCTTTCTCTAGAATCACAGACTCCAATAACAAGTTTCATGTCTTATTAGTGTCAGGAACATATTACAAACTTATGTATGTACAGACATTGCTCACTGGAAAAGACCTAGGACCATGATTATTGTAACATATAACTTGAAGAAAATGCTGCAGTATAGAGACAGCAGTGCTCAAGATTCTGCATAATTAACATTAGGCAACACAAAATTACTGATGTAGTCCCTTATAACACTACTTAACAATCATTTAAAGAATGAAAAATGGTCCAATAAAAATGAAACTGTTTTTGTGATGGAGTGTGGGGAGCCATATCTCACAGCCTGAGGAAAGATAGGACTTTGAAGTCTGGGTGTACTGTAGTAGGACAGTCTGTGGCTGGGTGGATGTTGTCTTTGAGTAACCTTTAAACTCTCCACAAACACCTCATCTCATTTGTATCATTGATACTTAAAAGACGGCTGCTGGTGATGTTCAGGGTGTTTTAATCACCTTTCCTGTCCTGGGCCGTGAACATCCCTTACCACTTGATGATATTTGCAGTTAGGATGTTCTTTATAGTCGCTCTGTAAAAGTTAACAACAACTTGGAACAGCAATTTAGCTTTCTTAAGTTTTATTAAATAAGTATGGTCATTTCTGATTTTTTTTCACCAGGCTGGAGATATTTAATGCCCTGAAAGGGTACCTGTCATATTATTTCCCAGCCAACTAAACTGCTCACCTGTCCCACCTCAGCTCCCCTGATGTAGACAGCAGTATGTGTCTGCTTGTTTTTTCTAAAATCCATAATCAGCTCCTTGGTTCTGAAGACGATGAGCATTGGGTTGTTGTCTGTACACCACACGGATTTCCACTCAGACAAGTTCACATCAGTGGTGTATGATGATAGTGTTGTTGACAGACTTTGCAACTGAATTGTCTCCATGTCTGAGTTTGCAAATGTACAGTTGTTGATGACATGTAGAGACAACAATATTTTTTTCTAAGAAAACACATTTTACCTTTGAGGTGTCTGATGTTCTGTAGGAGTCTCAGACTCATGGCTTTGGTATGCAGAACTTAAAGCTCAATACCCAAGAGAATATGGAGAAGACATAGGATAGGTGTTGTCCTTTCTAATATGTACCATATGATCTGTCTTCATTTCATGAAAACACCACCCCCTTGTGGACAGCCAAACAGATTCTGTTTGGCTGTGAATCTCACCCAGGCAGACCATGGTGCCTGAAGATGCTGTTATTGTTTTCATAAACCTTTTTATATATGAACAAGACACTATCAGCGGAGAATTTCTTCATCATTTTCACTTCATTGCCAGACAATTACCAACGATTAATGACAATTAACGACACCTTCAATTATTAGACAACTTTAAGTAGATAAGTATTCTCTCCACAGACAAATATACAGTGCACCCACAAGTATTTACTGTTGTGTATAAATGCAAAAAAATAAAATAAAAATCCACATATGAGACGTAAGGTTCACAAACGAGGTTCACAGACGTCTTTCTGAAGCAAGAAATATTTGTGTGTGCATCAGTACTGACCATGTCTAAATAACCAGTGGTGGAAAGTCATATTTACCTAAGTACTGTGTCTGAGTACAATTTGGAGGCACTTCTAATTTACTTACAACTATTTCCATTTCTGTCTTTCATTTTAGTCTTATTCCAGTACACTTCATAGGCAAATTCATAGGCGATTATTAGTGAGTAATTCTAAATACAGATTAACATAGAAAATTTAATAAATAAGTATATATATATAATGATGATGATGAGAACAATAATACAATAATGAATGCATATCTAATTCTTGAGAAACAATGTGGTGAGTCAACTAGTTAAGATCTTTGTCAGTGAGTGACCCATATGCAGACCATAGTGCATGAGTGTTGACAGATATTTTTTGGGGGGGATACTAGATACTAGACTACTACTACTACTAGGCCTGCACTTACAGTTGTGAACAAACATGTACATACACTTGTAAAGACCACCAATCAGACATAACATTCTGACCACCTGCCTAATATAGTGTTGGTCCCCCTTATGTTGTCAAGAATGCTCTGAACCATTTGGCATGGACCAGAGGACCTCTCAGGGTGTCCTATGGGGTCTGGCACCAGGATTTACCAGAGTAACAGGAGGGTACTCTGGCTTGTGCAGTGGGACCTCTGTCAATCAGTCAATCCACTGCATCCTGTTGATGCTTGATCAGAATGGGGTGTAGGAAGTTTGGAGGTCAAATCAGCATGTTGGACCATTGTCATGACATGTTACTGATTGTTGAATGTTGTTGCCATGTGGTGGGGTGCATTTTCCTGCCAGGGTAAGTCAGTAACATTTGGGGTTTCCATTTGCATGAGGGAGCTACGTAGATCAACACTGATGTTAAAATCCAAGGTTTTCCAGCAGAACAGCAAATAGTACCAATATGATCAATGTTATTAATTTCACTTGTCTGTGGTCAGAATGTTGTGGCTGATTGTTGTATCGATAGACGACCGCGACTCCACACCAGTGGGTGGCAGTAATGAGCACTTAAGCTGCTTTAAAAAGCAGACGTACCTCGACCACAACAGCGCATGCGCGAATTCAAGGTGATTCTGGCTTTCAGGGCTGCCGTAGGTATTGTTGTGCTAACTCTACTATTTAATGAACTCGATTTTCATAAACCTCTGTACGAATAATAACAATAAAGCCCCAGCAAATACAGGTCGCATGTCTTTGTATCACAGTCTTCTTTGCAGCACTGCTAATGTACACTGATTACTGCAGTCTGTCAGGTTGAACTTCGTGCCATTAGGTAAGTTTGCGTTTTGCTCCGTGTTGTTAGCCAACTAGTATCCTCCGGAACTTAGAACAGTCCACTGAAATGTTAGTGTCCGTCGCAGTCATCTCCCACAAAGATCCCTTACCCAAGATCCCAGTGGCTGAACTGTAACATTTTATTTGTTTGTGAGTTTTTTTTTTGTCTTGCTACACCAGCAGACGTGTTTAGAAATGGTTCTTAATCACATCCTTATCTACTCTTACAGATACGTAACTGGACACCGGAGTTAAACAGAAGCACACCATTATGACCAGTGTAAGTAAAAGGGTGACTAATATTCTGAGTCATCTTATATGTAAACAGGCAGGATGCAAGCACTGGTCAGTTTAATGGAGTTCAAAACAACAACACCTGATCTGTTGATATATGGCATTGAATTCCATTAGCTGTACAGTGTACCCAGAAATGGGGCCAAAGGGTGAATGTCTGGGGGTGGGAGTCCATGTGCCATTCCAGTAAGACCTGTACCACACACTTAGTTGGCCTTGCATTTGACACATAGGTAAACTTAGGTGTCTGATACAACAGTCCTACAATTACTTCTATTTTTATTCTATGTTCCTGTTTTAAGGGTTATAATGTGCAGTTTTTAGTGGAATTGTTGCATGTACTGTATACTGATGTTTGTCTACTAGGATACTGTTATTCTGTACTACAACGCTTTTCATTTGTTCTGTTCACCTGACTTGTATCAGGGAGGGCAGGCTTAACAATAGAAACATATATATGTACAGCAACTTGAATTATGAGCTTTGGTGATGTAGACAGTTGTGTTGTCTGATTCCATTATAGAAAACTAAGAGCTGAAGGAGTCATTAAAACTCAATGTTGCCATGATAAACCATGTTCTTTACCAGTGTATGTAAACTTTTGTTCACAGATGTATATGTTTAAGTGTGCTGTGTTTGTTTTTGTGTTCAGGTGCTGTGCAGCAGAACCAGATTGGTTAGTTACCTCCCAGGGCTACATGTGTTGGTGCATCGTGTGGTTGGAGCCAGAGCCTTCTCTGCAGCTGGATCCTCTGGCTCGGATGAGCCACACTTAGCCATCACTGTCTCTGACATGGGTATGTCAATTATCTTAGTGTTTTACATTGTAATACTAGTTAGCAGGAGCTGATTACAACATGTGAAACAACACGATCAGAGTGTGTGTCTTGTTATACTGTGTAGACATAATGGTGGGAACTCAAGGGCTGGAATGTGAGAGTTAGTATAGCTGCATTGTCTCTTCCTCTGATTCACTGATTGTGGTGTGAAGCAAGATTGTAAGAAAATATTTTGGGGTTTTTTGTGCAACATACATTTTCATGCTCTTTTCCTGTCATGCTGCTGTGGTTAAGGACTGCAGACAGTGTGGCCTGATGAGAGCATGGGGCCTTTTGGGCCCCAGGACCAGCGATTCCAGCTGCCTGGTAATATGGGTTTTGACCGCCACCTGGAAGGACTGACAGAGCAGAAGAAGAGCCTGACGCACAAGATGGTCCCTGATGTGTTGTCTGCACCATCCAGCAACGAGAGGCATGAGTTCATACTGGCTCAGTTCATAGGAGAGTACTTTGTAAGTCTAATTATTTAAACATGTCTAAATAATCTTAATATACTGTAGTGTGTGATGTGCTGTTGTTTGCAAATCCTGTAGTGTGCGCAGGGTTGACATTAGACAAAAGAATATCTGTTCAGTTGTTCATTTTCTCAGTATGTTTGTTGTGCAACCTTATTTTGAAATACATTAGGATTTTAAATCTCTCGTAGTGTGAGCCCAACCTCAATGTTTCTGTAGCAATACTTTGCTGCTGAAAACTGGCCATTGTTTCAAAGCATTTGATAGTATCACAAGGGGGACATCTGCTGGCGTAGCCCTAGTATTGCATTTATATGTAAGGATGAATTGCCTCTTGACAAATGGCTCAACCAACACCATGTAGCTGTCTGCTATGTGGAGTTACAGTTCAGAGTCAGTGGCTCTGTGACTTACACACCAACTATGGTAATACTTGGTTTTCTAATGTGTGTTTGTGTTTGTGTATTTGACTTAGGGGGAAGGTAATCCAACCTCTTCTCAGAATGTCAGGGATGAACAGTACTTTGACAACTCAAGTGTGGAGTGTGCTATACAGTCCTGCCCTGAACTCTTAAAGAAAGGTACAGTACTGATTCTTCATTCCTCTCACATTGTATGCTTTTTTCAAGTCATCCTTATTTAAAAGTTAAGCTTTGTAAAAGTGTCACAGTGTCTTTGTGGTACACTGGACTAGTTTTCAGTTTTCTTTCTTTTTAACAAAGCAAAAACAACAATAACTACTTTAGCCTCTTCCTGCTGATGAAAACATTGTTTCAGTCTAACGAGTGTACCCTGATTTTGGAATGGACAGATTTCCAGTCCATGTTTCCTGAAGCTCCATCCTCTGGCATGATGGTGGTCACAGTGACCCAAAAGACCCAGAACGACATGACATCATGGTGTGCAGAGGTGGAACAGGAGCGGGAGCAGATGCTTGACAAGGTGTGTTTCTCAAGTTAGAACATGTATACCAGAGATGAAACTTAAATACAGCGTTTTTTTCCCCATCTGACAGTTGACATTAGGACTGCATGATTGGTACAAAAATCAATTGTATTGTGTAAATTGCGATAGTAGTTGTCCACAAAAGTACCCTAATTACTCATAAGAATTATTCAAAATCTTTATAAACTGGCATAAAAAACTACAAACTTCACTCTCCTTGGAGATGCTCAGTATGTATCTGTGGAGCATTTTAAGTAAAAACAGCAGCCAGAGCAGAAGATATCCAACAATCAAGTGTGTATTTACACATTGAAATAACATAGTATGCCATATTTACACAGATTGCCACAAGGATAATGTGCTTGTGAAACAAATGTAAAATGCAATAGTCTTTAGTTATGTCTGGCTTGCTCACAATGCACAACAGCCTGTATTCTCATAATGTAGCTATACAGAGTTTTGTCATTCTCAGAGCTCCACCAATCTGTGCGCAAACTCCCTTGTTTTGGATGTCTTCTCTCTTTTTTTGCATTTTTTTCGGTGATAGTAACTGTTGTTCACTCTTTATTAGCTCCAACGCTGACATGATCTGCTCCATTTCAGATGCCATTGTTTGAAGTACACAAAGAATCTCAACACAGTGGCAGAGAAACCCCCTCATTAACTAATGCCTTGGCGGTGTTATTGCAGAATGACACAGGCACAATAGCACACAAGTATAAGTGCTCACAGTGGTGTAGCCCACTTGCATAGACTGTGGCAGTGCATAGATCTTATGCAGGAGTATAAATCAAGCTTAATGTCGGACTTGGCAGAGAATAAAGTCACACTCCCTCTGTGTGTGTTGTCATTGCAGGTTTTTAATTTTATGTTTTGGTAGCTGGCCCAGCCATGTGTGCATGTCAGTCCTACCCCTTGAAACTGTTGGTCCTTTCTTTTTTTATTAAGAGACCAAGAAGAACCTCCTACACTGCATTGTGAAAGTGCAGTCTAGAGTATTTAACTAACCAGAGAACTATTTATGTTCTCTGCTCTCCCCTGCTCTTGTGCCATGGTGAAACAGAGTCAAGATATTGTTATTCAAGTTAAGAACCACTCGTTGCAGTCATTGACTGTATTTTACAATGCTAGTGAGGGCTACTGTTTTGTGGCAGGGGGATATTTTTTGCTCATGTCTGCAACCTTTCTGGTTTTAAATGAACATGAAGAGAGGCAGGAAGTGTCTACAGCACCTTAAAGGTTATACTCATAGACAGTTGCATATGAAGAAGTAAATTTCAGAGTTGTGTAGACCTTTTTTTTTTTTTAAAGATTTATTTTTGGCCTTTTGTGTCTTTATTAGATAGGACAGTGGATAGAATCGGAAACGGGAGAGAGTAGGGAAGGACATGCGGTAAACGCCCGAGGTCGGAGTCGAACGCCGGACTGCCACTACGCCTCTGCACTTGGGTCACACGACATAACCATTAGGCTATCAGGGTGCCCCAGAGTTGTGTAGACCTTTGAAGTGGCACACGTTAAATACAGCCTGTACTGTAAACAGACTGTTACCCTCTCCTCAAATGTTCACAAATTTTAAAGCAGTATTGCATTTCATTTAAGGAATTTAGAAAATAGAAAAAAATTACCTGAACTGTGGCATGTGCAAACTTTTGGCTATTTACTAAGGTAGTTTCTCTGCTGTGCAGTTTATTGACGGAGCAAAGGAGATCTGCTACGCTCTGCAGAGAGAAGGATTCTGGGCTGACTTTATCGACCCGTCATCTGGCCTGGCGGTAAGACAACTCAGTCACTCAGTGTTGTGACGACTTCATAGCATTTTCAAATTTTTCTGTCTAGTTCCATATCCACCTATCAAATCTGAATCTTTTGACATTTCTTCATTAATTTTTCATATAGTTAGTTTCCATTGTAAAAATCCGTGAAATCTGTTGAATATTGTGTCCATGGTAACAGTCAGTGATGCTTGTTTCTCACTGGCATCCAGTGACAGAAAAACAATGAACTAGTGGTATCTTCCAGAAGGCAAACTACATTCATCGTAGTCAACAACTAGACAGCTTTATGTTCAGATAAATTTAGACAACTAACTCCTGTTTGACTATTAGTTTGATCGAATCTAGTCAAAGCTCGTCTTTGTTAAACTGGCAGGTGATATGGAACGTAAACTCTTGTGAAAAGTCATAAAAATCCAGTAGACCCCTTTTCTGTGTAAAGGTTTATGAAGGATGTAATCTTGTGGGTCACACATGCTCAGTTTGATGCCATGTGTGTTACTGTTAAATAACTGTGCTTTGGAGTTCAATAGAAAGTGCTAAAATTTGAGCAGGTTACAGTGCACTTCCCTGTTCGCTCTGAAGGAAATCAGTTGTGTAATTAGCACAGTGATGCTGGCGATGTGTAAGCCAAAACTGTTAAGTTTATAATTTGGCAGCCTTTAAGCTATTATAGTATTTGTTTTTGAGAAAGTTTAACACACAGCAAAATTCAAAGCTGCTGATAAACTGGATTCAGACATGTGGACATGTCTTGAAGGTGGTTGTCTTCTACACAAAAGTTACTGCTGCATTTCAGGAGATGGATGAAATCAGGTCAACTATATGATAAATGTGTGTTCCTCCCCAGTTCTTTGGCTCATACACAAACAACACACTGTTTGAGACGGATGACAGATACCGCCACCTGGGCTTTCAGATTGAGGACCTGGGCTGCTGCAGAGTGATCCGACATTCGCTGTGGGGGACACATGTTTTTGTGGGGACAATATTCACCAACGCACCACCCAGTAACCTTATTATGCAGAAGTTGCAGGGCAGCTGAACATATGCTCAGGGACACTGGGCTGCCATTAAAACTGTAAAGTATCTGGACTGGTGTGTCATAGTATTCTTGACTACATCATTTTAATAGAGGTCTAAAGGAATATCACAATGTCATTCACCATTGTTTCTACTGCTGCAATATGTGTGTATAAATATTGTTTGATATTGATTTGTTATATATTGCAATAAATTAGAAGCTGCTGGAACACAGCTGTTATTGTCCACAGTCAAGCGGGTTTTACATCACCATGAACTGAGAGGCTGGAAGCTCTAGCAGTAGCAACTAGAACTAGAAGTCCAGAAAGTTATTTGGAGTCATTTTAAAGCAGCTACAGATCCCAAAATAATCTGTGCAAACAACTGTTTGTAAGCATAAAGTGCATGGTGCAGTTGTATGGAACAAATTTTGTGTCTTTAATATGCGACCAAAAAGAATTGATTTGAAAACAAATAAAAAAATCTAATATTATATAAAAATATAATAAAAATAAAATTATGATTTCAAAAATACAAAAAATGCTGATAAACAAATGAAATATATTTGTGATTAAAATTGTATCTTGATAAATCCACTTTTTTTTTTACAAACCAAAATAATATTCTCATGAACCACAGATTCGTTTACCTTTCCAGATTTTGCGTTTGGTTTCGTCAAGTTTTGCTTGTTTCTACATGAGTCTCATGGGCGGGGCATCCTCTGAAAGGTGCAAGAAGCCTCCTGATTGGTCAGTCTCACTCAGAGAGACAGCGTGACAGCTTCCGCCCCCACAGGTAGCTGGCGTGAAGGGAGACACCAAGAGGGGATAAACTGAGAGACAACATCGATTAACAGGGATGTTTTGGTAATTTTTCTGTCTTTTTGATGGTGTTCGTCAGGCTCCCCGCTTCAGACCCTGCTTGCCCCCTTTGTCTCCCTCACCTGCATCCCAGCCCTGCCTGCAGTCACCCTGATTAATTAACCCTGCAGTTTAAAGAGTGGTCAAATATACAACCAAAAGCTTGTGGATGGAAACCAAAAGCACTTAACTGAGATTAAATTGGCCAATTTACCCAAATATAAGCATTGCTGTATGTCTATATTTGACCCAGCAGATGTTGTCATATTTTCCAAAGTCTTATAAGCAATTTATGAAAGAACCAATATATATGATAGGTTTTTGTGACAAAGACATGTTTCAATCATTCCACCATAGAACATTAAGAGTTGAAGGAGTCATTGGAAACCCAAGACTGCCATGATACACATGGTCTTTACAAGTGTATGTACATTTTTGGATATTTTGTGAACTGTTGATACACTATATTACCAAAAGTATTGGGACATCTGCCTTGCAGAGTGTGACAGTACAAGGGCCAAGACATGCTCTTCCTCCATCTATGCCCATCATAACCTTATTCAGTACAAGGTTGTTGTTTTTCTTACAGAACTTAAAGGCTTCCGTTTGGATTGTCCAAAATTGAACCATTAATCGATTGCACTTATTTTATTTTCCCATGTCTTGAAGCCATTTATATGTCACTTCAGTTCACTGTGTGACACATCTTTAACCCGTTACCACACCTTACTTTCAGTGGCGATGGCTCAAGTGGTAGTACAGGTTGTCAATCTATTGCAAGTTTGGCTGTTCATTCCCCGAACTGCATGCTGAAGTGTTCTTTGGTAAGACACTGAATCCGAAGTTACTCCTGATTAGCACCTTGCAGGGCAGCTCTGTCACCACTGGTGTGTGAATGGGTGAATGATGACGTTGTACAGTGCTTTGAGTACCATCTACTGTATTGGCACATACTTCAATCATTCCAGTGAATCATTGGCGGGATTTGTGGTGGGTTTTGGTGGTAATTTTGTGCGAGAGATGGCGAACCAGTGAGCGAGATACTGAGACATGGAGCCAGCAAGGAAGAGAGGACATTCTGCTGTGTGGGAATGCTTTGAATTGATTTCGGTCAACCAGGTAGGTTTGGCAGCTTTGTGTTGTTTGCTTTTGTTTTGTGTGTGTTTATCTTAAAATGTTACAGATAAAAAATACAAAGTGTTCCATATTATTATGCAAATTGTATGTAAGTGTCATAAAGATTACATTTTTTGTTTTCAATTAAACTCATGGATGGTGGTGTGTCTCAGGGCTCTTTGCTCACTGAAATCAATCTCAGACACCTGTGGTAAGTAGTTTGCCAGGTGAGACCAATTAAAGGAAAAACTCCTAAAGAAGGATGTTCCATATTATTAAGCAGAGCACCATTTTCAAGCAATATGGGAAAGAAAAAGGATCTCTCTGCTGCTGAAAAGTGTGAAATAGTTGAATGCCTTGGACAAGGAATGAAAACCTTCGATATGTCATGAAAACTTCAGCATGATCATTGTACTGTTAAGAGATTTGTGGCTGATTCAGAGCGCACACGGGTTCATGCAGATAAAGGTACAATGAGGAAGGTTTCTGCGAGACAAATACTACAGATTAAGAGAGCAGCTGTCAATGTCATTTCAAAGCAGCAAACAGGTTTTTGAAGCTGGTGGGGCCTCTGGGGTCCCATGAACATCAAGGTGTAGGACCCTCCAGAGGCTTGCAGTTATGCATAAACCTTCTATTCAGCCAGCCCTTACCAATGCTCACGACTGCAGTGGGCCCAGAAATACATGAAGACTAATTTTGAAACAGTCTTGTTCTCTGATGAGTGTCGTGCAACCTGCATGGTCCAGATGGATGGAGCAGTGGATGGTTGGTGTACGGACATCATGTCCCAACAGGGCTGCGACGTCAGCAAAGAGGGGGCAGGGTCATGTTTTGGGTTGGAATCATGGGGGAGAGAGCTGGTCGGACCCTTTAGGGTCCCTGAAGGTGTGAAAGTGACCTCTGAAAAGTATGTGGAGTTTCTAACTGTCCACTTTGTTCCATGGTACAAAAAGAACAGTTTTCCGTAGCAAGATCATCTTCATGCATGACAATGCACCATATGACACTGCAAGGAATATGTCGGCATCACTGGTTGCTATGGGCATACAAGGAGAGAAACTCATGGTGTGTCTTCCATCCTCCCCTGACCTCAACCCTACATAGAACCTTTGGAGCATCCTCAAGCAAAAGATCTATGAGTGAGGCTATTCTGACACCCTGCAAAGAAAATCAAGCAGAAACTCTCCAAAACTCAAAAGTTCACTGGATGCAGGAATTATTGTGAAGCTGTTATCAAATCAGGGGTCCTATGTTAAAATGTATGACATCACCTTATCATCTAAAGTTCAATCTGCCCCCCCCCCCCCCAGATGTTTCTGAGCTGCTGACAGCTCCATCAAACTGATTTTTCTCCATTCACACATGGCTTAACTTTAACACACATTCAAATGATCCATTATGTATTTAATTAAAAATTAGCTCATTTTAATTTATATAAGGCCAATTCACAATATACTGTGTGTCATGACAAGGCACATCACACAGCAGGGTGAAGACTTATGAAATATAGGGAGAAATCCTATTGTGTAAGAACTTCTGCACTTTTACAAGACAGAAGAAAAAATCAAAGATTAAAAAAGTTCAAACGCTAAAAACAGATTCGTATTTAAAAACTTCCTTAAAAATGTGAGGAGCCCACAGATTTATCTGCTGTTCCTGGAAATAGGGTAGATGAAACCACCCCACCTGCAGCAGCTACAATAGTAGCATGTTAGTATGAACAATGTGATGATTCCATGTAAAATAATACACCAGTCAGAAGGACCAAACTAGGGCTGTTACTTTTATACTGTAACAACATTTTGCTGCTGATACCTATGTACTTTTACTTAATTTGGGTTTTTCATCCAATGTTTGTAATATTTTACTTGGAGAAATTTCACTTTTCAGCAAAAATATCGGTATTGGTACTTTTACTCCAGTAAAGCATCTGAATAATTCTTTCACCACTGGATCAGGACATTACAGGTATATACTAACAAAAATCTGTAATTACAGAACAGTCAGTGACATTTCTTGCTCACAATCAGAGGCCCATGTAATCTCATCTGGCCTAGCCCACCTTTAATCCACTTACCCTAACATTCCAGTGGGATAACGACAACAGAGGCAAGGCTGACTTTACTCACTGAAAGAACAAACCCCTTCACTTCTTTCTCTCTGCATGAAATCAGCCTTTAACACTGAGCAGTTCATGCTCCAGCTGCAACAGCTTAATTGTATCACAGTTTCAGATTTCCAGCTGTGCAACCATGAGAATGAGACCAGTTTCCTATGCTTCCACTGCAGCTTCCACAGTGTGCAGAATAATTCAGATTGGCAGACACCACAGGGAACAGGATATCGTGCTATGCCTACAACAGGGACCTATAGTGATTATTTCAATAAATTCTAAACAGGTCGTGTACATGTGAGTGAGTGTATGTCAGTCAGGCTCAATGAATGAAGTGACATCCAATGGAAAATGCATGTGATTTTCAGGCTTATTTTTAAGTGACCTAAGAAAAATTACAAACCTAAAAGTCCCATTTTTTCACACTGAGTTTATCAAACCACAATTATTCAAAATCTATAGTCCAAATCCTGACAATAGTTTGCCCCCATCATTGCCCTATCTTCCCCCCTAAGTTCCTATTTAAACAGCTAACAGAGAACAAGCAAGTACAAGCAACTCATGGATCAATGAGCAGATCAGTGTTAAATGAACACCCTGACAGGTTCTAGTCACAGGAATCTAATCCTGTCTAGGAAAAGGGATTTGAAATTAGACTTAATAGGAAAAAACCTGACAATGCTTCAGTCCCTCCTGAAAAAAAGAGAAGGTGAAAGAGAATCTGTGAAGATTTCCCTCCTCTTATTGAGGTTGTTTCCAGTCTATGACATTAGCAAAGCAAGACAGTCTGATACACAGGATGTACACTGCTGGTGCAAAGATGCTATGAATAGTCCATGTTATTCACACAGCACTCCCCTTCACTTACACTACCAACAGGTAGAAATGTCATTCCCTTCAATATGTGAAACACCAAAAATATTTTAGCAGCAACCTAAACAATGAAAAAGGCAGGTTTTGCCAAAACTAATTAAGGACAAAAATACTGGTAGAATGAATCACTCATAGTTTACATTTAACAAAGTTGTAACTTTATTGCTCCATGCGCAGTCTGTAGCATCATTCACAAAACACTGACCACTAAAAACGCGAGTATGACATGACAAAATTGCTTTCTCCATGTATTTAAGGAGTTTTTACATTTGTTTACATTTTTAAAACTTAAATCTGGAAAAAATTTGAAAACTGAAGGTCTGACATTTATATACACAGTATACATGTATGTCTCCTCCTATGGAGCGAATTTTGTTTCTTTATTATGCAACCAAAAAGAATGGATTTGAGAACAAAAAAAAAAATTGTAAATGAGAAATAATGGATTTGAAAACAAAAAAATAATTTGCAAATAAAGTTACATTTACGTTTCTTGTTTTTGCGTTTGCGTTTCGTGTTTTTGCATTTACGTTTCTCGGTTTTTGCATTTACGGTTCTCGGCTTTTGCGTTTGCGTTTCTTGTTTTGCGTTTGCGTTTGCGTTTCTACATGAGTCTCAGGGGCGGGACCTCCTCTGAAAGATGCAAGAAGCCTCCTGATTGGTCACTCCCACTCGACTAGACGGTATGACAACTTCCGCATCCACAGGCGCGAGAGGAGACACAAGCTGTGGCTGTGTCCCAATTCAGGGGCTGCATCCTTCAAAGGACCCAGCCTACCCGTCCTTCGAAGGCTGGGTCCTTCTAAGGACGGGTAGGCTGCATTAGAAGGCTGCATGAGCGTTTGTTAAATGAGACGGTCCAGCCTACGATGAACTTCCTGCTTACATCATGACGTCTCGTAGCGCCGCTCCTTGTTGCCTAGCAACCCTGACAAACAAATTTTCATCCCGACGATCAGGATAAGACGACGGTGTAATTTTACCCAATTTTTGACTGGATTTGATCCCGAAACTGTAATTTTTGTTTTTAATATGTTTTATATCCTTGAAGACTTGAGAGTCTTGTACTGTACGGTGGTTCGGGACTAAACTGTCTGAAAAACAAGAAGCGTCCACAGCTGGTTTAAATCTGTTAAGATCCACTGATATGAACTTTAAATATTATAAATCTCCACAGTCTCTGGGCTGAGTGTTTCTGATGAGGATCATAAATACCTGCTGTCTGAACAGAAACCAGATATAATGTATGTTAAACATGTGATCAGATAACTTGGTGGAGCTAAACTAAGAACAGTGAGGAGAGTCATGTTTTCACTGGTCTACAGAGAATTACCACCAATAGAAGCTCCAGCAGGATTTACGTCCATTTTACTTCTCCACCATATAATAACTTAAATAAGGATTAAATATATGAATATTTATGATTGAATAAGTCATTTTTGTGGTGGCCGCGGTCAGAAAGAATTTCGCCACAGTCTCAGTAAAATATAACTTAAAACTGAAGCTGAACAACTGGAAAGTAAACGTTTTAAACTGCAGCGGCTCACATCAATAACGTTATTCAATCGTTTTTTTAGAACAAACTTTAACGTTGTCAACATTTGTATCGTAGCTATCAGAGTGAACTGTAACACAATACTAATATTTAAAGCTACAATCCTCCGCCGCTGATGGATCCATCTTCTCCGTCAGCCGTCAGCAGTTAAAACTTCAGCTGTTGATCGAACTGTCAGCGGCCCGCAATGGATCTTGGGATATTTGGGGCTACGAAGGATCCATCGATGCATCCTTCAAATTCATGGAAAAGAAGGACGCATTCGTCGGTCTCATTTGAAGGAGTCTTGAGGTTTTAATGAAATGGGACAGCCTTAGTCGCACCGCTGTGACGTATGCAGCCGAAAATGCAGCCTAGAAGGATGCAGCCCCTGAATTGGGACACAGCCACAAGCTGTGTCTCAATTCAGGGGCTGCATCGATGCATCGATGGATCCTTCGTAGCCCCAAATATCCCAAGATCCATTGCGGGCCGGTGACAGTTCGATCAATAGCTGAAGTTTTAACTGCTGACGGCTGACGGAGAAGATGGATCCATCAGCGGCGGAGGATTCTAGTTTTAATATTAGTATTGTGTTACAGTTTACTCTGATAGCTACGATACAAATGTTGACAACGTTAAAGTTTGTTCTAAAAAAAACGATTGAATAACGTTATTGATGAGCCGCTGCAGTTTAAAACGTTTACTGTCCAGTCGTTCAGCTTCAGTTTTAAGTTATATTTTACTGAGACTGTGGCGAAATTCTTTCTGACCGCAGCCAGCACAAAAACGACTTATTCATTCAAAAATATTCATATATTTAATCCTTATTTAAGTTATTATATGGTGAAGAAGTAAAATGGACGTAAATCCTGCTAGAGCTTCTATTGGTGGTGATTCTCTGTAGACCAGTGAAAACATGACTCTCCTCACTGTTCTTAGTTTAGCTCCACCAAGTTATCTGATCACATGTTTAACATACATTATATCTGGTTTCTGTTCAGACAGCAGGTATTTAGTGATCCTCATCAGAAACACTCAGCCCAGAGATTGTGGAGGTTTATAATATCTGAAGTTCATATCAGTGGATGTTAACAGATTTAAACCAGCTTCTTGTTTCTCAGACAGTTTAGTCCCGAACCACCGGACAGAACAAGACCCTCAAGTCTTCAGTTATAAAAAAACATATTAAAAACAAAAATTACAGTTTCGGGATCAAATCCAGTCAAAAATTGGGTAAAATTACACCGTCGTCTTATCCTGATCGTCGGGATGAAAATTTGTTTGTCAGGGTTGCTAGGCAACAAGGAGCGGCGCTACGAGACGTCATGATGTAAGCAGGAAGTTCATCGTAGGCTAGACCGTCTCATTTAACAAACGCTCATGCAGCCTTCTAATGCAGCCTACCCGTCCTTAGAAGGACCCAGCCTTCGAAGGACGGGTAGGCTGGGTCCTTTGAAGGATGCAGCCCCTGAATTGGGACACAGCTTGTGTCTCCTCTCGCGCCTGTGGATGCGGAAGTTGTCATACCGTCTAGTCGAGTGGGAGTGACCAATCAGGAGGCTTCTTGCATCTTTCAGAGGAGGTCCCGCCCCTGAGACTCATGTAGAAACGCAAACGCAAAACAAGAAACGCAAACGCAAAAGCCGAGAACCGTAAATGCAAAAACCGAGAAACGTAAATGCAAAAACACGAAACGCAAACGCAAAAACAAGAAAAGTAAATGTAACTTTATTTGCAAATTATTTTTTTGTTTTCAAATCCATTATTTCTCATTTACAATTTTTTTTTTGTTCTCAAATCCATTCTTTTTGGTTGCATAATAAAGAAACAAAATTCGCTCCATATCCTCCATGGTGGTCGTGTTCGGAAAACCTCCAGAAGAAGTGGCCGAGGAGGCATCCTAATCAGATGTCTGTACCACCTCAACTGGCACCTTTTGATGTGAAGGAGCAGCAACTCTGAGCTCCTTCTGGATGTCCAAACTTCACTTTATTTCTAAGGCTGAGCCCAGCCGCCCGATTAAGGAAACTCATTTCGGCCACTTGTACACATGTGCATGTATATTTGCATACAAGTGGCACATATTAATACCAAATGTAATGCGAGACTGGCATAAAAACAGTTCTCTCAGTTATTTAAGCACTAGTAAAACATCCACTGTACAAAAGTTTGTCAAAGTCAGTGAAAGCAACATGTGAACCATGATTGGGCTATGAGGTGAAACAAAAGCCTGAACTTGTCAATTATTGCCTGGTACAATAAAATTAAACACTTTTTTGGACTTGAATTGTTTTCACAAAATTATTTACAACTTACAGAGAAAACTAATGATATGTGTCTGTCAAACTGAACAAAGAGCTGTTTTTCTCTGGAGACAAGCAAGAGAGAAGATACAGCAAGAAGGGACGTGAGCAGCCTCCACTCTGTCTTAGGTCATAAGCCTTAAACTCTTTGACCTACTGCATCATAACACTGTAAATTCACACAAAGCATTTTCTGTCACATAGGTGATCCAACCACAGGGAACTCTGGCACTGCAGTAGAAGACATTAAAGCTCTTATTTCAGCAGCTTTCAGAACTGACTCCATGACCTGTGGTCCACACGACAGGTTGGTGTTACTGACCTACAGTAACTTCACAGCAACCAGGCAGCTCTGCTAGATGAACTCATTCAGTGTCACAACTGTTTCCTATATGTGCTGTAGAACATTGTCTAATAAAATGAAATGAGACAATCTTTTTTGCTTCTCTTTGAAAGAAAAACAATCTGGTCTTTGTTGTCAGACATTCAGTAATGAAAGCTTCTCGACAGAAAACACAGATTTCTTGACTTCCTCACTTAAAACAGAGTCTGTTGTATCCAAAACTAACCAAAACTAGCCATCATCATTTCTTGGTCACACCAGTAGAGCTTCTGCTGTCCTTTTGGATTAAATTTTGAAAACAGCTTTAACTTTATGGAGCTGTGGTGTCCACTCATAAATCACTTGTTCTGCATTCTCAGTGAGTGTTTTCCTTTACATTGTAGTCCAGGCCTATGATCTATACTATGATTACATTGTGTTTAATGTTTTTATTAAGTAAAACATAATTACTGGAAAAATGCACAGTCTCATGGTCTAATTTCAAGATCATGTGGTTACATTGTAACCTTGGTTCTCTGAGTGAAGAGACTATCTCTCCACCCAGTTAAATATTTCATATGTATGGGGAATGACCCCCGGCATGAAAGTGTTGATATTAGCTTATATGGACATAAGGTACTTGTTAGGAATTCACACCTCACCTCCAGCACCACCACCATCTCAATCTCAGAACTCATTTGTCTCCTACCAGATAAATAGAAAAGAACATCTGCATCTCTGTTAACCCCACGTTTCAACTTCGTGGTTTAACACTGCTTGTCTATCGTCTCAAGACTATCTCTCCACCCAGTTAAATATTTCATATGTATGGGGAATGACCCCCCTGCTCGTCAGGGTACGTGGATACTTCTTTAAGACACACAGGCTTGCCCGGTCACGCCCCACAGGCTACCTATAAAACACCTGTGCTGGCGTGAAGTCACTGATAGTTTTGATTGAAACGTGTCTCCGAACGGCCAAAAGAGCTGGAGAGATAGTCTCTTCACTCAGAGAACCAAGGTTATAATGTAACCACACATTCTCTATCGTCTCAAGACTATCTCTCCACCCAGTTACATATTTCATATGTATGAGGTAACTCTTTAAGACACACTGTGAGGAGACGGTGCAGCCCAAACAAAGTATATGACAAATGTACTATTTGCAGATGTACACTTATTCACAAATCAACCAGGCGGAGGCCCTGGACAACGCAAAGACCAAGTCTGAGAGGCAGAAGGGCTGCTCAGGCCAGTCCACAATATGCCAAACTGATGTGAGCAACACAGTTAAAGGCCAAGATGAAACCGCCAAGCTGTAAACATAGTGGCTACTTAGATCAACTAGCAAGCTGCTAAGCTGACCAGGGGAGACATTAAAAGTGGACAGAGGCCAAGCACGGTCATCCATTGGTAAGTCAGACCCAGCACCCACTCCCAATGAGTGACTCGCTGCTATTTTGTAATGGATGAGACAACGAGACAAAAGTGGATCAAGCTGACCACGTGGCTGCTGCACGTATGGCAGCGAGAGAGGCTCCCTACCACAGAGCCCATGTGGCAGCCACACCACAAGGTGAGTGTCACGCATACCCAGGATGTGACTGGCACACCTGGGAAACACACATCTCCTGAATGGTTTCCACAATCCAGCAGGATAGCCAAGACTTCAAATGGGAACTGGACTACCCAGTTTGCTGAAGCCAAAGCAGACAAAGGCTGGTCAGTTTTCATGACAGACTGTCTGCACTGTATGTGCTCCGCCGACAGAGCACGGCTAAAACTGGTGGCGGTCCTCTTCTCCAGAAGAGGCAAGTAACTGCAGTCAACCGACTGAGACAGGTGGAATTCACATCAAGCCTTCAGGCCTTCACACCAAGTTAGAACGAAGGACTACACCTGACCCCTCAGGAAAAAAAGCCCCACAGCAGTCACCATTAGCCCAGCAGAGGTTGTGGCCAACAGAAATGCAGTTCTGAAGATAACTCGTTTCAGATCAGAAATGCTGAAATGGATGCTGAAACACGTTACAGACTATGCCCAAGACCCACTGAGGGACCGGAATCTAGTCCTGTGTCACCACTACACCTTACAGGATAGCAGACAGACTTCCCTGTCTTCGGTTAAGACAGTAGGAACAGCAGGAGTCCCTGAGCTGCTGAGGAGAGGTCCATCTAGTGATGACCACACCAAGTTGTAAATACCCCGCTAACCATACGGGTTGGCAGCTCCTGTGGACACCGACAGACCTGTTAAGTAGTTTTCACCAAAGGCCACAATGAGCCCACTCATTCTGCCTGAATCCCTGGAGAAGGGGCTGGAGAAACATGAGAGGAGAGAAGGCTCAAAGCAGATTACAGGGCCAGATGTGTACCAGGGCGGCCCATGATACACATCTGGCCCTGGTACACAAGGCCAGATGTGTACCAGGTACCAGGGATGTGTACCAGGGCGACACATCAGATTACAGGGCCAGATGTGTACCAGGGCGACCCATGGATCATTGTCCCATGAGGGAAGAAGAGTTGACAATGTGCTGACTCTCCGGAAGTGAATAGGTCGAACCTTTGCCCTGACAGAGCGATGTCAAGTCTCCTTAACCCCCTGAGGACAGAGTCACTACTGCCTTAGGAGTGGAGTCGGTCTTGCCATGACTTCTGCTCTTGTGTTTAGAGTTTCTGTCACATGTGTGATTGAGTAAGCAGAAGAGGGGTAAATGCTCTGCCACAGTGTGGTTGCCAACCTGCATATTGGTAGGCGCTGCAGTCGCTATGCTGGCTGCCCTGGCAATGATGCGGTGACCTTACAACCTTGGTAGTAATCAGCCATAGAGGAAGGAGCTCTATGCTGCAGGATGTCCCACACTGGGTCAATGGGCAGCGAGTCCAGAACCCGTTGACCCCACAGACAGCATAGCCCATGGTTCAGCCGACTGTAAAGGCATCTGTAAAGACCAGCCAGCAGTGGACCACAGGTCCTAGAGAACTCCCCTTAGCTTTGTGTTGCCGGATCCCTCCACTAGCAGAGGAGTAGGAAATCCCAGAGAGTCACCCCGTGGTCTAGAGAGGCCTCTGTAACAAAGCCTGTAAGTTCAGCAGACATCTCTGGACAAGTTGCAGACACAGAAGGGGAAGAGAGCTGTTTGGCATCATGGCTGCCATTAAGCCCTTGAGTAAAGACAGAGGCCCCAGTTGGCTAAGGACTAAAGCAGAATTAGAAGGTCTGCCCCCTTTCTGGAACTAGGAAACCAGTTGCCCTCCTAAAGTCCAGGACCAAGCTCAGAAATGTTTATGCCTGATGCTTGCCACAGACCAACTATATAATAACAAGCCGCTGGCCCGAGCCTTGCAAATGTTCCAAGAGGATAGCCGCATGACAGTGACATCTCTCCTTTGAGTTCATGCAGATCAGCTGAGGGAGGGGATAGATGCCCTCTGTCAGCTGTCTCAGTCTGCACTTGTCATGGACTGCTGCTGAGAGCGTTATCAGGCTATCAAAGGCAGAATGCTCCAGGAGCGTTCAAGTGTCGGCAGAGTGATGCTGGCTCAGCTGGAGTAATAGTCCTGCACCCGTTGCTTAGCAGACTAGAAAGTCTGCAATCAGAAAGGGTGCCACCGATTGCTTTGCTCCATGAGCAATATACCAGTATAGGGAAACAGAGCTGCGACAGCTGGTTCTTCCACAGGCGCAGACCCCCCCGCCTACCAAGTGGCAGGCGAGGACACAGCCCCACAGGAGAGTGTCCACACCTGTCACCCACCCGGCCAGGAAGCCCGTGCCCAGCAGGGATCTCACCAAACATATGAGCCTGCGACATCACGAGCCATGTGCCGGAAAGGTATCACAGTGATAGTGAAAACCCTTCTCTATTTTGATGGATGCGGGCCTGACTAGGCTGGAACACAATCTACCTGCTGCTAGTCAAAACCTTTGCTCAACACAACTACCACTGAGTGTGTTAGCGGACCACCATAGCAATATGCCTTGGTGGCATTCAGGCGTCAGCAGAGAAATCTCACCATGACTGGAGGGAAGTTTCCTCACCTGCTGTTTAGCTGACAATGAGTCTGCACTCAGCAGGGGCTTCAACTAGCGCGTTAGCCTATGGACCCGTAAGCAATACATTGGTCAAGAATCAAGGTCAATGGCAATGCTTTTCTTTTTCAAACTATGCCAACTCAACCTGGCTGGAACCAGGAGTTCCTGCTGTTGGCTGATGTGAAGTCTGCTGAGCGCGTGAGCTGCCTGCAGCGATACGCTTCAACGGCGTCCAGGTATGGGCAGTGAGACGCCGACACAACCAGAGTAAAGTTCCTCACCGGCTGCACAACCGACCTGGGTCGGTGCTCAGCGGGGATTCCACCAAACGCGTAAACTGCCCGCAGCGATGCGTTGGTAGGAATCACAGTCGTGATGTTTGGATATTGGATCGACCGGACTGGAACTGAGGTTCATCCCGCTGTTAGCTTACCCAGCTCAGCACGGGTTCCCACCTAGAGCGTTAACTGCACAACAGCGATACGCTGGTATCGGGATTACAGCCACAGGAGCGGACACAAAGAAATAAATCTAACTAATCTGAGCAGGGAAACAGCAATCCAGGGAGGCTGCCCGTAGACAGCCGCCCAAACCATAACAGGTAAGCGGATACATGCTGTAACCCACAAACATATAGAACATTTTGAAAGTAGTACTGATTATCACACTGCACCCTGACTGAGTGGAGATTAAACAATCAGTGACTTCACGCCAGCACAGGTGTTTTATAGGTAGCCTGTGGGGCGTGACTGGGCAAGCCGGTGTGTCTTAAAGAAGTATCCACGTACCCTGACGAGCAGGGGGGTCATTCCCCATACATATGAAATATTTAACTGGGTGGAGAGATAGTCTCGAGATGATAGACAAACAGTGTTAAACCACGAAGTTGAAATGTGGGGTTAACAGAGATGCAGATGTTCTTTTCTATTTATCTGGTAGGAGACAAATGAGTTCTGAGATTGAGATGGTGGTGGTGCTGGAGGTGAGGTGTGAATTCCTAACAAGTACCTTATGTCCATATAAGCTAATATCAACACTTTCATGCCGACATTTAAGGCTTGGCTGTGGTGGAGACTGAATGGACATAGAGATTGTTTAACCACCATGGAATCAGACATATGGAGGAAGTAGGGAAGGTGCAAATATTTCAATATTTAAAGACACAGTTAAAGCAGTAAGACAGACAGTAATCCAGAACCAGCCCAGGAGTCAGCTGACTACAAACTCTGACAGATAGAAACTGTCTGCTTTGTTTTAACATACAGTAAATCCAATGATACTTAGTGCTGCTTGGTAAAGGGCCCATTTGGTAACTATAGTTAGATGTAGGGACTGAGTTATGGCTGGCATTTATGTATATTTTGTAGTTCACAGCTAATTTTTCATGTTCTTGCAGTGGTGTTCATGCTTTTGCTTAAAACATAATAGCAGATGCTGACTGTTGTATGTTTGCCCCAGTATTTTCCATCCTATAATACAGCAATGTTTATCTGTGCTAAAGTATATACAGATTATTCAAAAATGAACAAAAACAAGGAAAGACCATGCAAAATTCTTCATCCCCTATAAAGGAAAAGGGAAGTATTTGTTAATCATGCCATTTCCATGTCAGACTATCACCTACAGCTACCCTTTCACACATTCAGAAGAAAATCAGACAAAAAATAAATACCATGTATATTCACAAGCAGTCCATGACATTGTAAATACTACTAACTCACACATGCACCAACAAATCCTAAATATTTAAACTTGTCATGCTGAGGAGCATTTTTATCCTCTCCATGCAGACAGACACCTATTTTATAACCTGTCGTCGTAAAATCCCAGCTGTCTGGATTCAGTTTCTCAGAACTATGGGCCTGTTTATGTGTGCAGTGGATGTATGGCCCATTTAATTTTAATGAACGGAATTAAAATCAATTTAGTAATGTTTAGGCTTGGCTTTAGAGTGTCTATACACAGTGAAGTGGCATTATAAAGTCATACTTTTTAGGTTTTGCTCCTCAGCATAAGCAGTTGTCAGTCTTCAATGTTTGAAAATCATTAATATTGTGTGGTTATGTGCTCATTCTTTTGATAATGTATTTAACACTGTGCTTATTTGGAGGGTTGTTCCACTATCCCTGTCTTTGGACGTTGCAGGGAAAGAAACTTTCCACGCTGCTTCATGCCACCGTGGAATCCAACCAGCAGAGGTTTGTAGGCCTTTCACCTTTCAGTATACCTTGATGGGCTTTGTGTCTTCAGTTACCTGGGATAACGAAGGACGCAACAATAAGTGAAAGAGTAAGAGTGTGGCTTTGGGAGAGGTCCTCAGTGCAGCTGAGTGGTGAGGTGATAAAGATGGTGCTTGTTTCGTTCCAGGGCACTGACAAGTTGCAGATGTTTCCCTCACAGCAGGCTGTGCACACCTTCATAGGAAGACACACACCAAAGCAATGTCAATGTGGTAATAAAAAACAGTGGATGAGCTTGGCTGCTTCTGTCTGAACAAGTGTTTGAAGTATTTCTAAGACACTGCATTAAAATGATGTTAAAGAAAGCAGCACTATCAATATTTTTTGGACTCTTGAACTTAAGCTTAAAAACAATATGTTCTCCTCAACAACTTGTTTCCCCATTAATCTCAAAAGCCTTGCCAGCACAACCCAATCAACTGTTCTCCCCCATCCCTGCCTGTTCCACATTCCATTATCATTATGCTCTGGATCCTGAGTGATTCTCTGGGGACCTGGGAAGTTGCCATGGATTCCTCCTTCAGTACTCTGTGGTTTTTGACCAAGCCCACTTACTTTACATTATGTTGACATTATTATGATGCAGAGTGCTAGCCTGGGCAGAAACTGTGGGTGCCAATCATTCTGTGGCCAATCTGTCTTTTAAGAAATTTGTCACTGAGCTCAAGGAAGCTTTTGACCATCCTGACCATAGTGGCAATGCTGCCAAGCAACTACTAGTACAGCACTAGAGAACAGGAAGTATGGTGAAATTTTCTGTTGAGTTCATACAGTTCTTGAAAGAATAGGGGCATCCATGAATAGACTTAATGAGCAGTTGAACTTTGGAGCTAATCTTGGTTCTCTTGCCTCTTTTGCCATTAAGCTTCATAACCGGGGTAGGGGTGCTGGTGAGCCAGAGTGATTCCCTCAATCATGTCAGGTTGAGATGATTAATGGCCTCAATGGCCTCATCTCAGCCTGGAACTTTGATTATCACTACCCTCTGTTATAACTGCCTCACTCAAGGTCAGTTTTCTGGATAGGAAGACAGCTTTACAGTAGAGCATGGCAGAGCAGAGTGCCATACCCGATCAGGAATTCCCCTGGAGAAGCTTGATAAACCACTGATGCCTGTAACTCACCCCACTGATCCCCTTGTTCTTTCTGGTAATCATTGAGAGGGCATAAAATTTAACATAATTTATTCTCCAAATTGCTTCCTTGTTCTCAGCCAGACTTCATTAAAACACCATAATTCTTGATTGGTCTGTCAGGAAAAGAGTTGGTTGGAACCCACTGTTATTCTGCAGTCTGTCATGTCACCAGCAGAGGTGCCTCACCTCTACTGACCTAACCCTGTCTTGAAACTTCTAATTTGTCTTTCATATCTCAACAGTATTATGTTTACGTTTTCAGTACAGATGTAGCTCTCTCACAACCTCCTCACTAATATCTGCTGACCAATATCAAGGGCTGTTAAGAAGAACAGTCCTTGTTTCATCTGTAAGGCTGGGATACTCTTGAGTATTTAGTAATGCTTTTTGGTCTCAGAAATGCCCCAGCAGTATTACTATTATTCATCATTCTCAGATGTCCCTTTATATAGGGCCCATGATGTTGCCATGCCTCTGGCTTAATGTGTTCTCATACCATCAGGCAAAGGAAGACCTCTACTGCTACAACATGCCTTTAATAAACATATTGCAAGAGGAAGAATGCTTGGCATTATTCCACAAAATGCAACACAGCAAGCAGATATCACTGGCAAATGGACGTTAATCATGAAAAAAGAGAAATCCTTATCCAGCAATTTCTGAAGAAGCACAACAGAGCACGCAAACAGTAGGCCATTCATGACTGGCTAGTCCTGCCAGTTACAGACATATGGACCTCTAGTAGATAATACTGTAGCTCTTTGAATTGTTGCCATATTTAGTAACCATTAATTTGGACCTCTCAATAGGGAGGTAGGTTGCCACCACAGTTCTGGGCATGGATGAACTACCTGGAGAAAGCTGCCGGGGCCTCACTGCCAGTAGACTGATAATCTCAGCATACTGTAATTTCACTGTTCCTACTAGGATGAGGAACAGGTCAGTAGCATCATTTCCACTGAGGGAAATAAATAGAGGATCATGCTGGGCCATGGACATGCTAGCGCATTCATGTCCAGAGCTGTGTTGGGGTCTGTTGTGGAAAAGAACAGGCAATGGAGGCCTGGAGGCAGAGATCCACTTCTACCCTGTCAGACCAACTCCATATCTAAACCACCACCAGTTGTTGCAACCCCAATTCTTCTACAAGAGGTTCCTCCCCAGAGAGGAGGTCTGCCTACAAGTTCAGGCAATGAAGGACACGGGTGGTTCTAACAGAATGAGCAATTCACTACAGCAACAATGGTGTTGCTGTAGTGCACAATTTTGTTTCCATAGAATATCTTCATTGTGTTACCTGCTCTGATCAGAACATACTTGCCTGTGAGAACAGAGCAAAAATGGTTTAGAGCTTATAAAACTGCTTGTAGCTTCAGGTTAGGGTTGATATGCAGTTTGCACTGTGCAGACGTCCAGATCCCTCTCACTGCCACACTGGGCTCCTCGCTCTCTCAGGAAGGCATCTCAGAACCCCAGCTTGTGAAAAGAAGCCCTCCATACTGGGGGACCTCCAACATAACAAATTGAGTTCCCTTCAACAGTGAAGAGCTAACATTCAAGATGGGGCTTTTGTAAACCTCCTCTTTTGCTGGCACAAAATGCTGAATAAATAGAAGATTTGAGTGACTTAAGAAGAGAATTTGATCAGTCATATCTATTAAGATTCATGTCTATTCTGTGTTTTTCGAAACTGAAACTTGCTTCTTGTTAGTATTTGATTGCCTCACAGTACTTGCACAAATGACTTTAGGCATGTGGTCTCATAGGCATGTAGTCACATTACAGACATCCTATTTCATTTGTGACCAAATACCACAATCTCAGTTCCATTGAACATGTTAGTATCAAGGTGGAGGAACCTGAACCAGTCATATCTAATATATAATAATCCTCAGTATCACAGACTTTCCATGCTCCTCACCTTGTGTCCCTCATGATCCATTTCAATGCATCCTGTGGACAGACAGTCCTCTGGGGCCACACAGCGTTTGGTCACTGACACACTGTCTCCCTCCACATCTATTGTGTGGCGTGCATAGCAGTATTTAGCTTCTGAAACACATGGAAAGTCAACCACAGTCACTGGCAGAGATCACCACATGTGTGTGTATCTTGGATAATCAGAAGACGTTAAACACCTGGCAGAATGAAAAAGATCATACAGGTGAAGCGTAGTGCTCACCATACTAATTGGTGGCGCAATGGGTTAAGCATTTGTTCCACATTTTTATAGCTCTGGATCACGTCGGTTTGAATCCTGTCATCGTACTGAAAAGTACGTGTTGTTTATTTTGGCAAGCACGTTTTGTTTTGCTGTCTATAGATGATATTGACATGATATGGACTTTATTAACAAGGGATTTTTCTGCTTTCGGCGACGTCTTCTTTATCTAGTACGTTTATCTTCCCACAGCAGGCAGGTCTGGTCTGGTTGGGATAAATCTGCGAACAAAACATCTGGAGCAGCAAATATAGTCAGTTAACCTGATCGTCGGCTAAACTGGAACAACGGCTTTAATGTTACGTTCATCTGATTTACAAACATTACCACCGCTAACAGTTAACGCTACTTACTGCAGAGCTAGTTTCACAAGAACCAAAGGATGGACGGCAGAGCACATATATAAGGTTATGACAATTTCAACACAGTGACCAACATTGCTGATTTGTCAAAGCACATAATGACATTAATCACAATCATCGAGCTGCAGCGTGCTACTGACATCTCATTAAACTCTCCTGTAATCAAAATAGTCCGTCAGAAAATATTGTCCCCCGGAAACAAAGTATGACTTCCGAACGCTGCTCACTTCCGTTATGGGTTAACTTCCGTTGTGGCCTTTGCATTCGTGTTGTGGCTTTTGTATTCGTGTTGTGGCCTTTGTATTTGTGTTGTGGCTTTTGCATTCGTGTTGTGGCTTTTCTTATTTGTCTTGTGGCTTTTGCATTCGTGTTGTGGCTTTTGCATTTGCGTTGTGGCTTTTGTATTCGCGTTGGCCCTTCTGGGTCACCGTAAAAATCTGCTGGGTCACAAATGCTAAATACTAAACATATTAATGTTTGGTTAAACGTCCCTTGGCCATTTTCACCTCAACTGGATGCTTGTGGTAGCCATCTACAACTTCTGGCAAGCTTCTGATTGTATCTTTAACCATTCCTCTTGAGAAAACTGGTACAGTTAAAATAAATTTGTTGGCTCTCTGACACGGACTTGTTTCTTCATCACAGTTCACAGGTTTTTGATGGGGTTTAAGTCGGGACTTAAAGGAAACCAGTCTATAACCATAATTCTGGCCTGATTTAGCCATTTCTTTTGTTGTGTTTTTGGGGTAATTGTCTTGTTGGAACACCCAACTGTGACCAAGACCCAACCCTCTGGCTGATGATCTTTAATTTTCTTGAAGAATGTGGAGGTAATCCTCCTTCTTCATTCTGCTATTTACTTTGTGTAAAGCACCAGTTCCACTGGCAGCAAAACAGCCCCAGAGCATAATACTATCCCCACCATGCTTGATGGTAGGTTTGTTGTTCTGGGGGTTAAGGGCCCCTTATCTTGTCTCCTCGAAATATATTTCTGGTCATTGTGGCTGAATAGCTCAGTTTTTATTTCATCTGACCACAGAACATTCCTTCAGAAGGCCTTGTCCATGTGATCAGCAGCAAACTTCAGTCGAGCTGTGAAGTGCTGCTTCTAGAGGAAGGGCATCCTTCTTGCATGACAGCCTCTCAGCCCATTGCAACATAAAACACACTTGATTGTGGACACTGACATCTGTGTTGGTGATTCTTGGTTGACTTTTGACTGTCCTGACCAACTGTCTCTCAGCAGTAGGTGATAGCTTGTGTTTTCATCCTGACTGTGCCAGTGACACAAATGTACCATGCGCTTTATAATTACAAACAATTGTTTGCACAGATAAATTTGGGGTCTGTATCTGTTTTAAAATGGCTTCAGATGACTTTCATGACTTATTTAAGTCATGATCTTTGCTGAGCTCCTCAGATTTCTCTACTGTAATGCTTGTGGCTCAGTCTAATTAGTGTATCAAATGGGCCCTATTTAAATTGCCTCAGAGGAGTCACCAGCTGTAGTCAATCGTAGTCACTCATGAGAACTGTCGCATCAATGGTTTTACAAATTCTTGCTGCCTTCCTTGTATGACAGTCGTCTCATGTGGTAATGCACCATCACATTTTAAAACTATTACGCAGTGACTACCGAAGCTCAACTTTTTGAAAAAAAAGTCACAAAACAAATCACAACATCAGCCCTGCTAATTCTATTTCAAATTCAAATGCATTTATTGTCACTGCATGTACACTTACAACAACATTTTAGGTCTCTCATAAAAGACAAATACACACATACACACACATTAAAAATATAAATAAGGTAAATATGGTAAAGTGCTGTTAAAGGGTAGAATAAAGTGCTTGTGCCATTACTGCATATGAGTTTATGGTAGTGCAAGTTAAGACTTTTGCGGTGATGGCGGGGGAGGGAGGGGGACAAGGGGTTGTGAGTTTCATTCATTAGGTAAAAAGTGCTTCTCAGTCTGGAGGTGCAGCATTTCGGAGCCCTGTAGCATCTTCCAGGGGATAGCAGTGAAAACAGATGGTGAAAGGAGTGAGTTCTATCTTTACCAATCCTGCAGGCTCTGCGTGGCAGCGAGAACTGTAGATGTCTTCTTCTGCTGAGGCTCTCTTTAGTGACAGGTTGTTCACTGCACACTGTTCTGTTAGTTTGCAGACCTTGTCTCTGTCAGCTGTCTCATTGCCATTCGAGATAAGTCCCAATGCTGTTTTATAGAGGGAGTAGAGGGCTGGACTGAGCACACATCCTTGTGATGCTCCTGTGCGTAGGGTCAGGCTCGGGGAGAGTAAGGGCCAAGTGTCACTGTCTGTGGGTGGCTGCTGAGGAAATCCTTTATCCACAGATGCAGTTGGTTGAGTAATTGTGGTTGTAGTTGCTCATAAAGGTAATAATCAGACTTCCAAATTATACTTCAGTATGTTTTATCAGACAGATTTACGAGACTGATCTTTAGGTTTAGTCTGTTTTCTTTCAATTGAAGGTGGTGCCCTGATTTTTGACAAAACTGATTTATCCTACTGATTTAATAATCCGGCTGTTGTCCCCTGGTGGCCTACTCGTGACAAAAATATGCAGGGTAAACAATACTGTGTAAACTCTCACCATGTGGGCAGTATACATCCGGTGCCCAGCGATTGCACTCAAAGTTGTCTTGTGCATCTTCACAGGTGAAGCACTTAAACCCACCAGGAAATGGAGTGGCTGTGAAAAGACAAAACTGTTATCCAATAAACACAACCTAATAAACATTCAGCGTTAAACAGACTTTCTACAGGCTTTTCAATTGTGGTAAGGAGTTAGGTTAAAAATATTATCCCTGAAATAAGGTTCACAAGCTGAGTGAAACCAAAAGCAGTAATAAGTTCCAGGAAGACTGTGCTTTAAGAATCACAGGGACTAGAAACTCATCAGAGGACTGACATAAATTCTCCAGACTCAAAAAAACTGGGACAAGGGCCAAGAGGTCTACAGAGTAATATGAGAATAAATGGTCAGCATCTTTCTTTTGGATAAAGCACTCCATCGCTGATGCAGTTGGTGCCATTACAAGAGCCAGTAGTGAAACTGATTTAAATAAAATCAGATCGGCCATGGTCCAACTTAATTTTTTTCGCTCCGTTTTCTCGAGAAAACGAGATAATTCTCCTTCATTTTCTCGTTATAACGACATAATTTTGTTGTTATAATGAGAAAACAAAATACGTTATCTCATGATGACGACAAAATTATCTTGTTTTCTCGAGAAAACTAAATTGTTTTCTCGTTATAACGACTTAATTTTCTGGTGAGGTACAAAGCGAAACCAACCCTCCAGACCAGAAGGAGCTCTGCTACCGCTGCACACTACCGACTGAGAGTTCGTTAAAGTTGAAAAGATATTCACAGATTCAGACTTCCAGCGTCAATAACTCATTAGTGACACGTTGTCAAACATAAACGATGCCTCTTTCCCATCGTTGTCAGGTAGACAATGTGCTACAAGCCCAGCTTTATCAAAAGTAGCTGTCTTTCAAGCTGCACAGGTAACACTGGTGTCTATGTGCAGCCAGCTGTGCGACGAGTGCACAGAGACCGTCTGCAAATTTCAAAACCGCTGCAACAGAGAAGAGAAACACGACACAAATATTCAATAACTTCACTCTACTGTACTGTAGTGTCACCAAAATCACTGCAGCCATCAACTGCAACTACAGTTGTTTATGTTTTGACAACGTGTCACTAATGAGTTATTGACGCTGGAAGTCTGAATCTGTGAACATCTTTTCAACTTTAACAAACTCTCAGTCGGTAGTGTGCAGCGGTAGCAGAGCTCCTTCTGGTCTGGCGGGTTGGTTTTGCTTTGTACCTCACCGGAAAATTAAGTCGTTATAACGAAAAAACAATTTTGTTTTCTCGAGAAAACGAGATAATTTTGTCGCTATAACGAGAAAACAGAGCGAAAAAATTAAGTTGGACCATGGCCGTTTAGGGCTTCCGTAGAAAATATACTCCTTGATTACAACACTACCACCTTGTTTAGTAGGCAGAACAACATGGTACATCAGTGCTTTGTGTCATGGTAAAAACCAACAAACAAAAAACATTTGGCTTAAGCCCATCAACCAATCCTATCCAGAAGATTCTACTCAGGGAGCTAGAACTTTCTGTCATTGATACCTTATATTTCTGGGAGAAACTTTTGGTGGCCTCTGAATGTGGTTCTGTGGAAATTATCCAGTGCCCATAAAAAAACATTCATCCTCTTTAATTGCTTCACAAAATTGAATCCTGGTTAGTTTTATTTTTTGTTTTGACAAAAATTGACATGCAAAAGTGAAACTTTCTTGAAGACACCTGTACTTGGAAGTTCCACTCACTGGTGAATGGTACTATTGGCTATAACTACACCATGAAGACAAAGGAGCACTCCAAGCAATTCTGTGAAAAGGTTATTGAAAAGCCTAAGTTAGGAAATAAATTTTGAAAAAAGTCCAAGTCACTGAATATCCTCTGGAGTACAGCCATCATTAGGAAATGAAAGAAATATGGCACATGCAGACAGACGACTGTTGTTTAAAAAATAAGTGACTGTGCAAGGAAAAATACCAGTGAGGAAGGCCACCAAGACACTTAAGACTCTTCTAAGTTCAGTGGCTGAGATTGACAGCAACTGTTGCCTGGATTCTTCACCAGTCAAACCTTTATGTGATAGAGGCAATGAGAAGGTCACTGTTGAAAAAGGCTCACATGCCTTCAGAGTTTTGTAGTGTCTGGAGTTAAGACCCAGGTCATTCAAAAGTTCCAGGCTCAGGCCGTCAGTATGCACAACTTAAAGCTTGCTACCTAATATGGAGAAGACACAGCATAAATGTTTATATGTTTTCTCTGACATGTACCATATGTCCTGTCTTCATTTCATGAAAACGACTTCCCTATATAAGCCCATAGAAGTGGCTATCCTGTGTGTGGATTCTATTTGGCTGTGAATCTCACCCAGGCAGACCATGGTGCCTGAAGATACTGTGCTTGTTATTAATAAACCTTTATATATATATATAACAATACACAAGAAGGTATTAGCGGAGAATTTCTTCATCAACTTCACGTTTTCACATCATGGTACGACAGAAATTTACTACAGTTTCTCACATGACTGCTTGCAAACTCTCGACTACAGTTAACAATAAGTTCAGTTCAGTTTTATTTTATTTATACATACATGTCATCTCGTAGCACTTCACACAGTAAGCTGAAGACTGTATGAATTTTAAACAGAGGGCAGAGAATCCAACAATCCAAGGTTGCCTTTGGATTCCCTGTGAGCAAGCAGTCGAAGAAGTCATATGAGAAACTCTAAAGTCAACTGGATGAAGATTCTTTGGTCTGATGGAACCAAAATTGAGCTTTTTGGCCATCAGATTGGATGCTATGTTTGGCAGACATCAAACACAGTACATCATCACAACACACCATCCATCCACCTTGAAACAGAGCATAAAATGAATGCAGCAAAGTATAGTGAGATTAAGGTGCAAGAGAACTGGAGCTTGGGAGAGGATTTGTTTTCCAGCAACACAATGGCCAAAATGGAGCCTATCCTAGCCAACCCTGGCGAAGGTGGATACTTAGTTTACTTTTTATATTTTTAATTAATGGACATTACTTTGAAGAAGTTTGTTTTCACTTTACCATTAAAGTGTCCCTTTTTGGACATTCTTACCAAAAAAGTCACATTAAACTGGCCAATGCTGATAAGCCTTTTCTTCTCTTTTTATACATGTAGTAAGCTTAGGAATAAATTAAAGATGAAAGCAAACGTGCCCATACACACCAATGAAGGCTAAACATGCCCCCCAAACATCATCATTGGCAAAACCATGTCACTGCGCACCACAATAAATAATAAGTCAGCCAGTTGTTCAGTACATTAAGCTTACTCTACATCATTGCCCAATGGGTAAAGCAGTCCATTACTTGCATGTGTTGTTTGACTCTTATGGCAGAGACAAGAAAGCAAGCATGTGTGTGTTGTCTTTGAGTAAGGAGAAACACAATGTCAAAGTCATTGTAAGGTCTTGAATGGCAATATAGTTCACTTGACAGACAGTCAAATAGGCCGCTGTGAAGATTTGCTATATTTGAAGCCCCTATGCCAATGCCCTGCTGGCCTCAATAAGAATCTGAACAGCTGAAGGTGAATGTCCGTACACACCATCTGCTGGAATCAAGAGGCAACACTGTCTGCATAACAATTAGCCACTAAAGCATCAATATCATGTGACAGCTAAAGGTCTACAGGTCAGACAAAACTTCATTTAGCCAAACAAAATGAAGTTGTGTTTGTGTGATTAAGTGCATGTCAAATCTCTGGTGAGGCTGACACCCTATGTGGTAAGCCTGACCAAGTGCTTTTGGTTTCTAAACCTAACCAAACAATGAATGAAAACACAAGGAAGTGAGTGAAAGTGAAAGCCAAAATGAGACTTAAATGAAAAATAAAACTATAAATATGGTTTGAAGTTGGGTGACAGTTCACTGACTTAGACCATCACCGTCCCTTCCCATCCTCCCACTGTGAACTTGTCTCTTTGTACATGCAAAATCAAGGCTCCACTGCCAGTAAATGGTGTGATAACATGCCTACTGGGCCTAACAGAAGATGAAGGAGTTCTCTACTTGTCTATACACATTGAAATAATGAGCGATGATAATGATCAATCATTGGGCTGATAACATCCAAAACTTTTGATTCTTCAGGGAATAAGTAACTCTCAAACATACATGGAGAATTTTTCACCTCTCCCAATGAGTAACTTTAAAAGTAGACAGTCTAGCCCCTCTCCAGGAGTTTTGTTTCAGACACACAATAGCACATGTGAGACCCTGCTTACAAAAGGAGTTTGGGGTTGAAGTTGTTGAACTGAGACTATACTGTATTTCATAACAACATTTGCAATACAAAGTTTACGGTTTCTAAAAGATACAGTTACATCAAATTAATAAATCCTGCTGGTGTTTAAACAGCCTTGCAAACTATAATCTTCAGCCATGTATCATTATGTAAATCATAGACAACAGAAAAAGATAAGATTGGGGTTTTAAAAAAAAGGATTTTGGGAGGTGGCGAGGTATATTTCTATAATTCTAGTGTCCTGCTTCATGTATTAACCTTTGTTTATTGAATTTTCTGAATTACCCACATGATGTAAATAATCTGTTTTCAATCAGAAGGGAATGGGACTACATTAATGGTGTCACAATGGCGCAGAGGAGCCCATACTGATGACTAGGGACTTTGTGTGGGTAGATGTTGACACCCCATGGAGGTTAATGCATGTAATATGGTGTTGTTACATGCAGTTTAATGAAGTAAACACAATGGACATCTATCTATAGTGTCAGTCTGACTTTTCAAATCAGAGACCACAAAGTTGCCACGATACTAGAGCATCTCAAACAATTACAGTATTGTGAAAAAGTCTAATACATTCCATCAGTTAGTTAAGAAGCTGAAAATTTAATATATTCCAGACTCATTCCATGTATAGTAAAATGTTTCACACATTTTTTGATTTTCATTTTGATATTAAAATATTTCATTTCACTTTTGAGTAAATTACTATTGAAGCTGTATAAATACCATGTATCCCTTGGTCTACAGTACATGCAGCCACAGTTATGGGGAAGACTGCTGACGTGAAAGTTGTCATGAGGATGATCATTGACACCCTCCACAAGGAGTCACAGGGATGGCCGCAGTCTTGAAAGAATTGTCACATAAAGTCAATGCGAGAACTTGGGAGAGCTTCACAAGAACTGAGGCTGGTGTCAGTGCATCGAGAGCCACCTAGCACAAATGTCTTTATGAGAGAAGCTTCAACTGTTGTATTCCTAATATCAAAACACTCCTGCGCCTGTGACACTATAATAAGATCTTACCTGGGCAAAGGAGAAAAATAACTTGACTGTTGCTCAGTGGTCCAAAGTCCTTTTTTATAGATCAAAGTAAATTTTGCATTTCATTTCATTTCGAAATCAAGGTCTTACAGTCTGGAGGAAGAGTGGAGAATCCACCATGTTTGATTTCCAGTGTGAAGTATGTAGGATGAACAGGCTTTTCAGAGGACATTCCTGTATTGGATTTTTTTCCCGATACTTTAACAATTTGAGATAGAGGATTTCTAAATTTTAAAAAAGCTAAATTGTGCATTTAATTTGGAAATTAGTGTCCTAGAGTCTGGAGGAAGAGTGGAGAGACTCAGAATCTAAGCCCAGAGTGAAGTTTTCACAGTGTAAGGATTTGGGGTGATATGTCATCTTTTGCTGTTGGTCCACGGTGTTTATCAAAGTCAAAGTGTTTAATCAAATGCAAAGTCAATGCAGTCATCTACCAGGAGTTTTTAGAGAACTTCATTGTGCTTCATTATGTGACAAAATGGTGTCACATAATTCAGACCATGACTGGAATATGTTACTGGGATTAAAGGCACCGCATTACTTTAAACTGGTTTAAATCATTTATCAGACACATTCCAGTTTGTTCATGTTAACGATAACTCCTCCACTCTCACCAGAGTTAGTTATGGAGTTTCACAGGGTTCTGTGCTGATACGAGACTCCCTGGATGACCTGTAATTTTCTTAACTCCTTATAATCAGGATGTCCCAATAACTGCCCTAAAAACTTTCAGTTGATCCAAAATGCTTCAGCCAGAGCTCTGGGAGGCAGAACTCTCTACTTTTAAGATTAGGCTTAAAACTTTCCTATTTGATAAATCTTATAGTTAGGGCTGCTCAGGAATCACCTGAACCATCCCTTGGTTATGCTGCTATAGCAAGAAGTGGAACAGCTCATGATCCAAAGCACACCACATCTTCTGTAAAACATGGTGGAGGCAATGTGATGGCATGGGCATGCATGGCTTCCAGTGACACTGGGTCACTAGTGTTTATTACCTCCGCCAAGGAGGTTATGTTGTTTTTTAGTTAGTTTCTTTGTTTGTCTGTATTCAAAATAACTCAAAAAGTTATGGACGGATTTGGATGGTTTTCAGAAATTGTGTGAAATGGGACAAAGAACAAATGATGAAATTTTGGGAGTGATCGTCTGGATCCAGGATTTTTAAAAAAAGATTCTTTAACATTGGGAGTGTTAGAAAGCCATGCAGTGCCGCCTTGTGGTAGGAAAGTGCATTGCACATATATGGTGGGTGTCGGCCGCTCGTGCTCAACCACAGCAGTGCTGCGGTGTGAGAGCGATTACTGGTCATTAACTTTTTTTAAGGATACTTTGTCATTAGGAGATTGTGTTGGGGGTGGACTGAAGCTCCTTGGTGGAGGTCTGTGCTATCTGAGTGCTTTTCTAGTTGATGATGTGACAGAAGACAGAAGCAACCTGATGATTTTTTAAGTATATAGGGATATACTTTCTGCTAGCCAAATGCAGCAAAGTTGATAGGACAGTGCTTCACAGTACAGATGAACAGACTGCAAGCACAACCCAGGAGTTTTAAGGCAAAGAGGTGGAATATTCTGCAATGGCTGAGTTAGTCACCAGATCCCAACCCGATCGAGCATGCATTCCTCTTGCTTAACACAAAACCTATGGCAGAAAGATCCACAAACAAGCACCAGCTAAAGACATCTGCAGTAAAGGCCCGTCAAAACATCACAAAGGAGGATTCCCAGTGTTTGGTGATGTCCATGGGTTCCAGTCTTCAGGCAGTCATTATCTGCATAGGATTCTCAACAATATATTAAAATAAACATTTCACTTATGGTTATGTTAATTTGTCCAATTACCTTTGAGCCCCTGAAATGAGGAGACTGTTAAAAAAAGGTTAGAAGTCCTAAATGTTTTATAGGATATTTTTGTTCAACCCCTTGAATTAAACCTGAAAGACTGCACTTCAACTGCATCTTAGTTGTTTCATTTCGAATCCAATGTGTTGGCATGCAGAGACCAAATCATGAAGATTGTGTCACTGTCCAAATATTTCAGGGCCTAACTGTATATTGTGAATTGGCACTACATAAATAAAATAAAATTGAATTGAATTATGTATTATGTATTATTTGTCTCTTTGCCCTCTTGCTCCCCATTTTCCACCAAATAACCTATTGTCTTTTCACCGCTGCATTCGAACGAACTTCCCACCTGTTATTTAGTTGACTCCCATTCATGCATTTTGAGCTTTGCACTAGTCAATAAATACCACAGAGAATTCAACAGAATTTCAATGTACACAAAATACTAAATGGTAAAAGCACTGGCTAAATTTGTATGTACACAGAACACAACAGCAACAACTGATAAACAGATCTCTTCTTTTTCCTTCATTTATTAACTTAGCAGTTTGGTGAGCAGCATGACAGACACTGTCTGGCTGTTTCAGTCAGTGATAAAAGAAACATTTAGATTGTTAAGCTACTTAAGTAAATGTTGTATGAAAGACAGAGGGTAGAGAGAGCACCAGAAAAATAGGCTTCTTTCACCTGCCGTTCTGTTAACTTACTGACATGATTATAACTTACATTGGGTTTCTGCTATGACTATGCACATGTTGCCTCCACTTTGTCCTTTATTAAAATGACGGCATACAGAGTTTTTAACCACATCTGGTGATACGGTTGAAAGGGCAAGGCGACATTTTATGGTCGATACATGAACACATAGGGGTGAGAGGTCAGGTGTATTTTCCATCATCTAAACACCCAAAACCTCTAACTGTCTACACGCTAACAACTTTTACGTGACATGTCATGGAGAAAGGGTCAAAAAAAGGTTGTACACTTTCTTTTTCCAAAGCCGGAGGGGCACTGGAGGAGATGATGAGCCCACTCGTTCACCCCCAGGCCAAGGGGAGTGCATGCCTGGCGAGCTGACTGAGCCGCTGCTCGTTGTTGAGGCAGAGCCAGTGTGAGTTAGCGCGGATGTTAGCACGTCGTCGGAGCAGCCTTCTACGAGCCGCGATGGTAAACATCGAACTAGCGTATATTACCCAAAATGGTTAGCTGACCCTAAATTTAGTGGATGGCTCTACCAGACAGCAGTATGGTAAGCATGTTTTTGTACTACATTAAAAATCAGATGGATTGCTTGCACTGATCCAACCTGCACCATGTGCAACAAAAAGTAGAAGAGGTCACACAGTACAGCAGACCTTTTCAGCCTCTGAGTTCACTGGTTTTACCCCTTGGCCATGTTTGCACTTTTTTGTTTATATTAATTTATTTTACTTTTAAATGTGACCAGCAATGGCTTGTTTTAAGATTCACTAGGATTTAACTTAAGGGAAAACAATTGATATTATTTATTTTAATTGTATTTTTTTGTGTTTGTTAAAACCGTATTTTTAAGATTGTGCCTTTCTGTAAGACTCTACGTTTAAGTATTGTTAATAAATGGCTTATAATAACACATAATAGTCATAATTTCAAAATTCTTGTCAACTTTTAACTTTTTTTTTTTTTTTTTTTTACAATAACACGGGGGCTGCCGGTGGGCTTCTCTACCACCAGGCTTAACAAGTTTTCTGGGGGAAACCCTGTGTCAGATATAGATAATGAAATGTAGTGAAAGGTGTAATGTTGCTATATAATGTCGATATGACTTACCATCACTTTGTCTATTTTCCTGAGAAAAATGTGTGCCATGCAAAAAATAGGCCACATCTCCAGATGATGGAGTGGCAAAAATTACAGCAAGTATGAAAGTATGAAGTACAAAGTTGCAGTAAAGTGGTAACTGTCAAGTACAAGTCCTAAAAAACTGCAGGAGGTGAGGAACATAATGAACTGCTTTTGCTTCACCTGTTATTCAACAGCTCCCATGGAACTAAGACACTAATCAAACCCAGTCATTGCTGAAGCTTTTTGACAAAACAAACACTTACAGTCAACATAAACGCAGCGCAGAGTAACAAGCTGTATTGTCCTTTTGGACACAGTCTGTTACACTGGTGGCTTCCAGTGGGAGGACAAGCATAGACTTGGTGCACACCCAGCATTGTACTGTTCATGCCAAGATGAGGGTCTTCAGAAATGCATACTTGGATGCTAGATACTACTTCCTGCAGTATATACACTGTATCTTATATGTTTCTTACCACAGTAGTATACAGTGCAGTATTTGAAAATTTTCATAGTGTATTACATATTTCATGTCATAACCAGGCTGATATGATGACAATATTCACAAATGTCATATTTTTACATAAAACACCATGTAAATTTTTTTGCTGTATGAAACTATTCACATCACTTGTTGGTTGCTACCTGGTACTTTTATTAGCTAATTTTAATGTTTCAATCTGCAAGAACATAGTATTTTTTGCTTCAAATCATTATTTGTATGAAGATGTCTTATAGAAAATCAGAACATAGCAATTTCTATGCACGTACATTTGTAGCTCCTTGTCAAAATCTTCAAGACATTTTTTAATTGCACTTTCATTTTATCTCTGCTACCATAGTGGTATGGCAGATGTTCTATCATTGTGATGAGAGATAAAATTGTACACTATTACACAAAGAAAACATGATGACTGTAGGATATTTAGCATATGTCCACTTTCAACAGTCAGTGTGCCTTGATGGGGAGACCCTTGTGTTAAGAGGAAATAGAAGCAGTTCATAGTTCAAATGTACGACAGTGTATTCGTTCTGATCCCATCTAATCTGGGTGTGCTGGGTCCACCAGGCCTCGATATAACACAGTAGGCAGTGCACAGAGTTTTTTGCCACACAGGGAGGTTCATGAAAATGGAGCCCTTAGCAAACTTAATGGGGACATGGACTCTGGGTTGTTTCTGCTGTCTGACTGTGCAGTTGGATGCCTACCTTGCTTATCCACGTGTAGCAGAAATGAAAAACACACACCAGTTCTCCTGTGCCAGCATAATGAAGTATAATGAACAAAAGCATTTCCCCAGACATTTTAGTTATGCACTGTTTTGAAGTGAATACTTACTTGAGGGGTGGAGGTGTATGACATCTTGCTCAGTAAAGTCTCTGGTCTGGGTGGTTTTCACAAGATCTATGATGACGGTCAGCTGTAGGACCCAGGCCACTGCAGGCCAGGCCTCCATTACTAGCTACCAAGATTTCACACATGCAGCTTTCTGATTGGTTAACTTCAATCAGACCTGGGAAGTAAAACAAAAAAAAATACAGTTCTTTTAAGTAGAGTGCATTGTACATGAATGGAGGCCAAATGTACAACCTGAGGGTAACACTAACTGTATGAATATGTACTTTTTCGCAGTGACAGCATATGATTAGAAACACTTTTGATATTATAATTTGATTTTGCTGTTCTTATGCAGCACTTTTCTACCTCAGTGGTACTCAAAGTGCTTTACAGTGTTTCACACTCATCTATCCTCTCTCATAAACACACAGACATTCACACACCGATGGCTGTAGTGCTGCCATACAAGATGCTCACCTGCGATGAGTAGACCAAAAAAAGGACCCATTATACAGCCCCAATACATATTCCCCAGAAACATTCAATGAATGTAGCTCATAACAGTCAACATACATTAAGTCTGGAACTTTGAGAGCCCAAAGAACTCTGAGGCCCCCAGTGAGGTTCCCCTCTTTGTGAACTGAGTAACTTGGGATACAGCTTGAAAATGGAACAGTTACTGACTTGAGCTAGTAGACAATGGTGGTCCTGCTCACTGTGTGAGCTCACCATTGTCGCCCACCAAAAATGCATGATTTTATTTTGTGACAGACTCATGGGTTTCAATGATTCCAACATAGAAAAATCAGAGTTATAGGAATCACTGGAGACTCAAGGCTACCATGATGAGCATAGTCTTTAGAAATGTGTGTAAAATTTTGTTCACAACTGTAAATGCTTTTCAAGAAGGTAAGTGTTATGTTATATGCTGAAATAATATTTTAAAGATTAATCAAATAATGAGGACGTTGCCATGGTGGGAGATTGCTTCATCCTTGTTTATTCTGGAGAACTGAAGGATGATCGCCTCAGGCAAGTTCGGAATAAAAACAAGATCCGACTGAGACCAGTTTCATCTATCACGCTGCAGGCAGGTAGAGTAAGCCCAGACTGGACCCACTGTGACCACGGGCTCATTCAACACCCAGGATACACAGGAGAGCTTGTCCCACAGACAACACACTGCCCTGACATGGAAGGAAAAAAAATGGAGCCATCTGAACATTTATCACATGCACTAGACTCTGGTCTTTTGTGCACTTTTATTCTGCACAGTCAGATGCATTGAATGCCCTGCTAAAAATTTGGACGGCGTCATTAATAATGAATGAACTCCATGAGAAGCTCAGAAAGAGCTATGGAACCAAACACACACACACACACTCACACACAGAGAGAGAGAGAGAGGCTAATACTCTGCGCAAACATAGAAAGTTCCAGGAGCCTACAAGCCTGTAAAGATCTGCCTTGGAGACTATTTCCTGTTTTTCAGTTTGTTTTGGTTTCTGTTACCTTTCTCATTATAGCTTTTATGTCAGTGAAAGATACACAGAAATATAAGAAATATTAGAGAAATGAACAAACAGGTCCCTAGAGATAAAGCATACAGCTCATGTATTATTAGTAAATAGCTTTATGTTATTTAACTGTCATTAATGTAATTTATGTCATGATTGTTCATTTTTGTTTGCATATATATATTTTTAAGAGATTTAATTTCATGGACATGGATTCATTTATGTTAAAAAACATATAGGAATATAATTTCATTTACGCCTGTTGCAGGGGGACACATTAAGATGTGACAATCAAGGAAGAAGACAAGGGTGAAATGATGGGCCTGTATATTTTATTTATGGGTACTTTTTACATTTTACTTTTGAACAAGTAGCTGCACAAGTGTGAAATACATTTTTTCTACAAGTTAAAGACATTTGTTAAATAATACCTGTGCAACATTTACATTGTGATTTTTTGTGCAAGATTCTCTCCCTCTTGGTTTTATGCAGCCCGCGAGGTATGTGTATTTACTGTTGTTATTTCTGTTCCGTTACGTATGTTTGAGTTATGTTAATTAAGCATTATTCTGTGCAACAGTTTGACAGTGGATTTGGCATTGGATTGAAGGAGTTTGGCGAAGAACGGAATAAATCCATCAGTATCAGAAACTTTGGTCCTGTGTATTTCCTGGAGGGAGCGATAGGTTAGGGCTGCATTCTCAGTCCAGAGAAAGAAAAACACCAAATTAAAACACCAACAGGGTATCAAATAGTGATACCATTAGTTTCATATCAGCCACTGCCCATCTGGTGCTGAAGAAAATTAAAATAACTCTTGTCTAATACAAAACATTTATCGAGCCAGTTCACATAACTGCCCACTAATTCACTGAGCAAATGACTCATTGGAAGGAATGAGGAAATAATTCTAAATATGATAGCATAGGTAAACATCATACACAAGGCCAAGGCAAGGAAGAAAAAATCATTTATGCATTATCCATCTTCATGTGTAATAACCATTTTGAGCAAAGTTTTGTGGATTTTTGGATTTAATTTCTGTGAATTACCTTCTGTATTTTTGAATTTATTTCTCGATGGATCACCAGCCGCCTTATGCTCACTCACCTGGACCACTGCCAGTAGTTTCTATATTAAAATTTGTCTGACTTTTGTCACAACCTGCCTTCCATGTTTATGCTTGCACTTGGCACCTTTCTAGACAAACCCTGACAGTACAAACTGACCACAAAGATGGACCCAGTAGGCATGAGCTTCTGATCACAGGATGTTACGTAGGTGAAATCTGCTATGAACAGCTTTCTTGTTTCAATGCTTCAATGCCACCACAGACCTTAAGGAGAAATTGAGAGCCATAGCAGATCATGAGATTTTTGTTTATTTGAGACCCTGGCTTTTGGTCTCCCGGCTTACTGCACTCTCCAACCCAGTGACTCCACCCCTCCCTCATCCATGCCTTTCACATCTACAGTGAGCTTCACTGCTGACCATGTTAGGTGACAGCTGGAGAGACTCCAATCAGAAGCTGATTGAGAGAATGCCAGGAGTGTGTAAAGCTGTCATCAAAGCTAAGGGGGTTACTTTGAAGAATCTAAAACATGAAATAAACATACTCTGGTTTGTTTCACACTTTTTTGTGTACAACATAATTCCATATGTTCTTTCATAGTTTTGATGCCTTCAGTATTTATCTACATTGTAGAAGATAATTAAAATAAATAAAAACCACTGAATGACAAGGTGTATCCAAACTTTGACTGGTACTGTACATTCACATCTGAATATATTAAAGAAAATAGTTTTAGAATCAGTAGTGTGTGTACATTATTTGTAATGCTCAGGACCTTCTATGACACTGTGGTCTCATCTGCTCTTCTGTATGCAGTGGTCTGCTGGGGAGGAGGAGCACAGACAGGGACAGAAAGAGACTGAACAGACTGGCCAGGAGGGCCAGTTCTGTCCTGGACTGCTCCCTGGACTCCATCGAGGAGGTGGGTGAGAGGTGGATGTTAGCAAAGCTCACAACCATCATGGACAACACCTCTCACCCGGTGCATGAGACTGTGGGGACCTTAAGTCAGTCCTTTAACAAGAGGCTGCTACATCCACCTTGCAAGAAGGAGCGCTACCGCAGGTCATTCCTCTAACTGCAATGAGACTTTACAACATCAGCATCACTGGCTGATGTTAACAAAATTGGTCTCATCCAATGCCATGATTCACTTGCACAGCTTTTATAGTTATGTACAATCTACTTTTTTGTCTACATATTTATTTTATTACTTAATTGTTATTTTTCTAGCATTTCTTATATATTTCTGGATGCAGCTGTCAGAACTGAATTTCCCCCAATGTGGGATCAATAAAGAATATTCCATTCTATTCTAATCTATTAGGCTTCTAAACCTACTTATTTGAAACAGTGAAAACCTTGTGGATGTATCACTTTATTTTGGATTTCTTTAGTATGTTTTCAGTTGAGGATATGTCACAGTACTCTTGAAGCTACTACTCTATCAACAGAATTACATCTGTTATCTTCTAAAGAGATTTTAACATTACACATTTAAAGATTAAATCCAAATAAAATGCTGCTAGCTAAAGTGTGCAGTGATTTTAATCAATTTAACAGTAATTTTAGAGATCGTGTCTTATTACTTCACAGTTTGAGCATGTGTTGCTCTGCAGAACCTGCCATCACTTTACTGAAGGTTTCTGCAACATGTTTGGCTAAATCTGTAAAATAGTTCTCTGCAAAACCTTGGTTTTACAGTTGCTTGGCTGTTACTGCCAGACATTTAACTTTTGTTGTATGATTTTTTTTTTTTACAGCGTGAGGAGTGGCTTTTAAATAATGGAGCTAATGCTGTAATATTTTTTTCAGTTATACTTGATTCAAGGGAATTCATACAAGTCTTCAAAGAGAAACATGAACACATTCTGGAAAAATAGATTCTTGTGGAATCTATAAATGATGTTAAAATCTAATTAATAACAATGTTTGTGTTAGTTATCGTTAATACTCCAAAAAGGTTAAAAGTTCTTTGTGTTTTAACTAAATGAGGCCAAAAAGCAGCAGTGAAATAGTGCAGTGTTTTATAAACTGCTGATAGAAAGTAGCAAAACACACTCTAAATAGTAAATTAAATTACATATACAGTTTTATTATTTATTATTTTAATTTTGCAAAGTCTGTTGTGTCATTTTGATGGTGTGCTATTTAATTCATTCATTCATTCATTTGCCAATTATATCAGCACTTGTGGGGTTATGGCTTTGTTGCATCCAATCATATCCAATAACATGAACTTCGATGTTAATCGTGTTAAATGTAAATTACCATATGCGTGGTGCTGTTTCTCATGTCCTACTACTATGGTGGCTGGGAGGTGCAAAACAACATTACAAACTGTGAAACACTTTTACAAAGCTTGAGACAAATTTACATTTTAGAAAAAAGTTTTTACATATTATAAAACAAAATTACATTTCCACAACAAATTTACAAGACCCGAAACAAATTTACATTTCAGAAAACAAGTTTACAAACAGATTTACTATCACCAAAGTGACTGTGTGGTAAGTAGTAGAGCTCATTAGGCACTGCTCCTGGACATGATGCTGTTCTCGAGGGGCGAATCCTGTGACTGTTCCACACTCTCACACTCTCATCCAAGTCCTCCTGGATTACATCACCAAAGCAATATCTCAGTAGACACTGATGCTCATGACTCCCGTTGAAGTGTCCGGCGTCTCTAAGGTCTGCAAATAGCTCCATCCAGAACTGACACCTAAAAAAATCAATAAAATAACAATAAGTTATCATTTTAAGCATATACACATGTCTGAATGAATGAATTAAATGAAATGAAAGGTTACGCATAATTGAATGACTTAATGAAGGCCACTTACCTTCCCTTTCTGACGATGGACCACCAGGACTCAATCCTCTGGTTGTTTGTGGATGAGCCATACATGTGGCTGGATGCTCCAGAGAAGTAGTCACTGTGGTGGTGGCGTAGGGTGCACTGAATTGCAGCTATGGTCCCGTTCTCCGTGCCGCAATCAGTCCTCAGTCTCATGAGAGTGACACCAAGGTTTCGCACATATGACAAAAAATAGTGAGCGATTACACGTAGGTCATTATTTGTCGGTCCGCATGCAAGCCACAGCACTTTACGTGAAAATACATCGATAAAGCCTGAAAGAGCCAGACCGAATGGCTTGAGTTTATCATAACCATCCGCCTGCCACATATAGTTGGGTTCCATGGAGTGGTAGGTTCTTCTGATAAACCTTCTACGTGCTCTTCTCATCCTCGAAGATTGAGCTCCCGGAGATAATTCATCATGTGATCTCTCTTCACTTGCAGACCGTACTTTTGTTTAAGTACCTGCCACATCATGCAGCAGCCAAACAGCTGTCCAGGTCCACGCAGTTCCAATTGGATGGCTCTCATAATGGCATTTGTAGAGGAGTAATCCTTTCTGCGATATAACCCGGCTTCATTAAGTTTGCTTTTCAGAGTCCTCAAGCTGATGTGAACACCGTGTAAACATGACATTATGTCCACGATTACAGCGTACGAGTGTCCGTCATTAAAATATCTTATGCTGGAGCATATCTGGCCCGTCGGTCTGGTCCATGCCCCTTAAACACTCTAAAGACAGATCACACGAAAAACAAAACCGCGCTAATCGGCGCACGTGTGTGCCACAAAACAAGCAAAACAACACTTGATCGCTGTCTATCTTGGATTACCATGAACTCCATCAACGACAACTCCTATTGGCCGCTTGGCGAATAGGAGTTGTCACTTCCGGTTCAACCTCAGAGTTGGTACATACCCTTTCTGGTTGAATGTTGTTTGTAAATTTGTTTTGTGTCATGGAAATTAGTTTTCTGAAATGTAAATTTGTTTCGGATCTTGTAAATTTGTGGTGGAAATGTAATTTTGTTTTATGATATGTAAAAATGTTTTCTAAAATGTCAATTCATCTCAAGCTTTGTAAAATGTGTTACACAGTTTGTAATGTTGTTTTGCACCTCCCAGCCACCGTATCCTACCATGTGAATTTGATACTCTCCTTTTTCTATAAAATAAACCCCATAAGAAGTTCTGTTGAAATAACAGCATTACAAAAACACTTAAATCAGGAAGCATCACCTACATGAAGAATCCAAAGCCAAGTATTCACAACCAATCCCATTATTGAAGTTTAGTGCTCAGGATGTACATAGATGACATGATATACTGCCCTGCTGTCTCACCGGACCGACATAATGAATACATAGATTTATCTGAGTGAAATCATCAGCGCTGCATTGCTGCAGACAGATGGGGCCTGCAGTGGGGACACAGGTATCCAGCAGCAGTACAACGACACACACACTGTACAGTTTCCTGCAGAAACTCTTTTCTTCCCTCATAGTGTGCTTTACTACTTCTCAGCAGCAACTGTAGTGCTCTTTGAAAGAAACACAGAGGCCATTGCATGATGTGACACTGAGCAGTAGCCACAAAAGAGATCGACTTCAGAACATTAAACCCAATATGACTTGGCTCTTTAAATCAGACAAGGTTCACTGAGGACTGTTTCTGGAATGACATGGAGCTCTCTCGCACATACACACACACACACACACTCTCTCTCTCTCTGCTATACAGGCACCATGGTCTATTGTAACATCTTACGAGGTTGGAATTCACAAAAAATGAGAACAAAAGATGTGATTAAGAAAAACACACTCTTGTCCTTATAGTTGAAAACCTCTCTGAACTGAAAAAACACACATTTTGACTAACACAGTAACATTTAAATTAAACAGTTATGATGCTATTATTTAGCAGCATTAATCATCATTTATAATCATTCAGCATTCATGATGACAACAAATGCATTTATTATTATTATCTACCATTCAGTGTCAATGGAAGAGAAAATGGTTTTGGTGATGTTGGGGTGGACAAGCTGGGAGGAAAGTAACAGTCAACAGAACAACATGATATTACTAATGTTAAAGAGTATCGGGAAAAGTCAGGTGGATCTTCAACAAACACCACATCCCTGTGCGCTTTAAGCCTAGCAACGAACTGAGGCCAAAGCATGCCCACCCTGAGCACAAAACACTCAGGAATAAGCAGAGCAGTGTAGTATACACAGTTCAAAGCACTCAGAGGACCCTAGCAAATCGTGTGATCACAATGACTCGTAAGGTGCTAACAACCCCACAGGAACTGGAGTGATTGGGACTCCCAGCCAGTCAGGTAGAACAGAAGAAGCCCTTTGAATAAGGGCTGTAACACCCTTAAGAGACTCAGGTCCAGTTGCTTTCATTGTAGCTCCTGGATATGCCATGACCCAGAGGACTGAGAATCCTCACAGGCCCTTCAATTACACTTCTTATGTTTCAAAAGATCACATGCAAGTTCACAACTGTTTTTAGGTTTGATCAGTTTGATCAATCTATTGATTTTTTTATTTTAATAATTATTTAGTATAGATAATGTCAATAATAAATTTAGGTCAACAGTTGTTTAGCAGCTTCGAAATGAGGTTGTCAGACCAGCCTTGAACCTGAACCCTTTTTAGTCCAGGCTGGTAAATGTTCACACCACCAACTATAAAAGCTGTCAGTGTTTGTCAGTTTTCCTGTATTTCAGTGATAAAATTATCTTGTTTCTTTGCATACTCAGCCCCTAAATTATGAGCTGGCACCTCAGAATAAGCAGTTTCTGTGATAGCATAAATCAGAGTGGAAACACAGAACAACATTAAAGGGGGAATTTAGATTTGACATAAAATGAAATGTATTAAACTGTCAAATTCAACAAATGAAGTAGCTATTTATCTGTTTTTGCTTAATAAATGAATTTTAATTTTCAAATTCACCAGCAATGTATTTTCCTGTTAGTCTAATTGATCTATTAACTGTTATATTCTCCCTGTAAGGTTTGGCAGTTCACATCTAAAAATCTAATAGTGACAGGGGCTGCCAGATGGACAGAAGATCCATGCAGGATAGCAGGACACACACACACACACACACACACACACGCTCCATCATATATACAAAGCCTTGACGAGCACTGAGCCTGAAGAACAAAGCCTGCAAGTCATGGGGGTGTTGCCCTTGTTTTTCTGGCTGCACCCATCCCCAAACCCATGTCATCTTAGCTTCAGCATGTGTTGTGTCGAGGTCATAATCCACTTGCTACTGACTAAAGTTGGACAGTTCATAAATTTTAAATCAAAATTGGAATTTGAAAATATGCAAACAGAAAACTGCTACAGTTTAGGATACACGCTGTGCAGCATGGCGGACTCAGGACTTTAACATTCATGTTGATGGTTTTGCCATCCTGCCATCCTCATTGTGTGACAGTCACACGTTTGATGGTGTCTCATGTGGTTATGCTCCAGCACATTATTAAGTGTAAAATCTTTCACACAGTGAATACTGAGCTGAAACTTCACTTCAAAAAAAATAAATCACAAATGAAATAGCAATATCAGTCATGGAAAAAAATCATAATCAGACTGTTTCCCCACATCCTTCACTCTCACACACTATGTGCTGTGTGCACTGTGGAGATGAACACAGCCTGCATGGCCTGCTGAATCCTGGAGGTCAGAGCTTACAGGAGCAGATCTACAGTAACTTTGTTTATCCTTATCTCATGATCATTAATAACCAAATAGAACTGCATAATAGATGTGGTGAAGGGAATTAGTTTGCAGTTAATAGCAATATTTATTAAAGAAGAAGCCCTCTTTGTCTGACGCTTTTTAAATAAAATGTCACTATATCAACATTATATAGTAGTACGTTACATTTTAAATACAAGAATTGAAGAGGTGACGGAAAAGAAGAGGACTGTTATGTCTCCAGTTACCACTGAAAAATGTGTTCATCGATGTGAGTTCGATCTTCAGCTGATGAAGGAGGTCAAAGTGGGTCACGGAGGGAAGCGTTTCAGAGGGATGGATCAAACTGCTCTGTGTGTTTAGTAGCAGGCTGCTCTCGGGGTCTGTTTGATGTGTGAGTGTTCTCTACAGAGAGGCTCCTCCGTGCTGATCCCTGACCGGCTGCAGCTCAAATCAAAGTACTTACTTGAACAGAGAGGTTCCAGCTGTCAGCATCGCTCAGGATCCGCAGACGGTAAATAATGGTCTCCTTCAGCGTGGAAACACTCGGCTGTTCCTCCAGCTGTCGGCTCCGGGATGTTTGTCCCATTGGCGGACAGGCTCGGTCCCGCTCAGACTGGGCATCTGGTGTGGAGCAGAGGAGAGGCTGGTGGCTGCGCTCCGCCAGGCTGCTGCTCATTGGACGGGAGGAGCAGGGGGGGGGCGGAGGACTAACATGATAGGCCCATGTAGAACCTCTTAATAATCAGTCACAAGTGTGTCTGTTCATTCACGCTACTCACCTGGTGTATTTGTCCACATTTAAAATTTATTCCAACTCATACAGCGTAAAATACCCAGAAATCCATGTTCACTCTATCGAGACATTAGAGGTGGGATCAAAAGTGCTGTTTTCAGCCCGCTAAACGCTGTTTTAGAGCATGAGAAACAGCTAAAGTGCACTTTTTTACAAAATCAGTGTTTACAAACATGTTTCACTGTCAGATGCTATTCAGATATGATAAATATGAAGGCAAAGCTGTTTCCAGTTACGTTATATGAGGGAATTCACAGGACACAGTTCTGGTCAGAAGTGCTGTTTTCAGCCCGCTAAACACTGTTTTACAGCATGACAAACAGCAAAAGTGCACTTTTTCAAAATCGGTGTTTACAAACATGCTGTTCAATTATGATAAATATAAAGGCAAAAGCTGTTTCCAGTAACGTTGTGTCAGGGAATTTACAGGACACACGTCTGGGCAATAGTGGCATTTTCAGCTTGCGGGACGTTGTTTAAGAGCATGAGAAACAACAAAAGTGCACTTTTTGAAAATCAGTGTTTACCAACATGTTTCACTGTCAGATGCTGTTCAAATATGATAAATATGAAGGCAAAAGCTGTTTGCAATCACATTGTTTCAGGGAAGTGACAGGGCACAGCACTTGGCAACAGTGGCATATTCAGGCCGCGAAACGCTGTTTAGAGCATTACAAACAGCCAGAGTGCACTTTTTCAAAATCAATGATTAAAAAACATGTTTGGCTATCAGATGCTGTTAAAATATGATAAATATGAAGGCAAAAGCTGATTCCAGTTACGTTGTGTCAGGGAATTCACAGGACACAACTCTGGTCAAAAGTGCTGTTTTCAGCCAGCAAAACACTGTTGAAGAGCATGACAAAAAGCAAAAGTGCACTTTTTGAACATCAGTGTTTACAAACATGTTTGCTGTCAGATGCTGTTCAAATATGATAAATATCTAAATAAGTTCATCCACACCAGACTCTGTCATCCATGCCTGTATGGACCTTGCTTTGTGCACTGGTGCACAGTCATGTTGGAAGAGGAAGGGGCCTGCTCCAAACTGTTCCCACAAAGTCAGGAGCATAGAATTGTCTAAAATGTTTTGGTATCCTGAAGCATTCAAAGTTCATTTCACTGGAACTAAGGGGCCAAGGCCGACTCCTGAAAAACAAGCCCACACCATAATTCCTCCTCCACCAAATTTCACACTTGGCACAATGCAGTCTGAAATGTACCGTTCTCCTGGCAACCTCCAAACCCAGACTGGTCCATCAGATTGCCAGATGGAAAAGCGTGATTCATCACTCCAGAGAATGCGTCTCCACTGCTCTATAGTCCAGTGGTGGCGTGCTTTACACCACTGCATCCGGCGCTTCGCATTGCATTTGGTGATGTACGGCTTGGATGCAGCTGCTCTGCCATGGAAACCCATTCCATGAAGCTCTCTGCGTACTGTACTTGGGCTAATCTGAAGGCCACATGAAGTTTGGAGCTCTGCAGCAATTGACTGTGCAGGAAGTCGGCCACCTCTTTGCACTATGCGCCTCAGCACCTGCTGACCCCTCTCCATCAGTTTACATGGCCTACCACTTGGTGGCCGAGTTGCTGTTGTTCCCAAACTCTTCCATTTTCTTATAATAAAGCTGACAGTTGACTGTGGAATATTTAGGAGCGAGGAAATTTCACGACTGGATTTGTTGCACAGGTTTCATCCTATGACAGTTCCACACTGGAATTCACTGAGCTCCTGAGAGCGACACATTCTTTTACAAATGTTTGTCAAAACAGTCTGCATGCCTAGGTGCTTGATTTTATACACCTGTGGCCAGGCCAAGTGATTAGGACACCTGATTCTGATCATTTGGATGGGTGAGCAAATACTTTTGGTAATATAGTGTATATGTTCAGAGAGTAAAACTGGTCACATTCACAACTCTTGAATCAATTGCCTTCAGAATGAATAAAGTTTATTTTTATGTCTGTGCTTATAAGTCATAGCCACAGATGAGGATGTAATAAGTAAAACTCAGTTTTTTGTAAGAATGAACAATCACTCCTACACCAAAATTGCCTCATTTTGTGTTTGATTTTGTTAAAATTTTGTGTAGATGTTGGCTGCTAGCCCTTTTGGGCTCCTGAAACCAAAGCATTTTCAACCAAATGAAGAGCTGAAGTTGCAAAACTTCCCATTGGATATGAAGAATGTGAAGCTTTTTTCAAATTTCTGTCAAAAATTTATAAGAGCTTACATGGGTTGGCTCCAGCCCTCTTAAAAACTACATCAAATACAGAACAACTGTCTTGAGGACCACGAGGGCCATAAGCAGGGGTGACTGTCAAGTTCCTGTGAGAAAAACTACCTTTGGTCAATATGTCCTGTCCTACAAAGGCAGTGTCCAGTGGAACAGTCTACCAGCTAGGGAAGTCCCTAACTTTAACACCTTCAAAAGTCATTTAAAGGAGTGGCTTAGATCAATACAGACTTGTGAACATAATTGATTAATTATTTTATTACTATGTAAAAATGCACCTTAGGGCTATGTGCAATGCACTGCAGCACTTTAAATAAGTTATTCTGACGTATGTGAAAATGCTTAGGATGAATTTCAAATTGTTTGTTTCTTGTATCTGTATGCAGTCCTTTAACTGACTAACTCTGAGTATGTGGAAATGAACTGCTTTGCCCTCTGTTCTCCCCTTGTTCTCTGTCTTCTGTCTTCCCCTGTCTTTTTCTTTCCCCTGTCTCCTGTCTTCCCTGTCCTCTATCCTGTCTATTCTCTTGATAGTGTAGTTGTTGTGATCCCAGTGCTCCATTTAAATGTGAAGTTACTGTTTTTGTCATCCCTCTGTTCCTTGTCCTGTATGTTGGCCTGTTGTATGTATATTGTTTTGTGACTCACCTTGTCTTATTGTAAGAAGAAGACTTATGTAAGAAGTTTTTTTTTTACATCAGCCTGTCTAGGGACAACAGATGGAAATTAGCCTATTGCTATAATCTGACATATATACATATGTTATATGTTCATTAATATGTACTGTCCCTATTTAAATAAATAAATTAAATTAAATTAAAAACATGCTGAATACTATCATAATTAGTTCCTTTATTTCTGTCAGGGTAACATAACACATACTAGATGAACATTTGTCCTTAAGTTCTTGTGCATCTACCTGAATGAAGACCACGGAAAACTTGTGAAGGAATACAAGGTGAGTTAAATACATTGTGAAGATTCTGTACTTGTTTTAATAAACCTTTGTACATATAAACTAGACAGTATCGGCGGAGAATTTCTTCAACATCTTCACTTCATTGCCACAAAATTTAACACAATTTTTGGCGTCATAAACAGAATCGGTTGTGGCTGCGCTTCTGCAGATGACTTTCTGATGTGCTGACTTTGCTCCACGGCCGACAAGGGTGAGCATTCCTCATGTTTTTGGGAGCTGGTCTGTTCGTTGGGACTGTCTGTTTGCTGCTGGTCACACCGTCCAAGGATTTGTGTGTGGGCCATGCTGTATTGATGAGTGCAGTGGTTCTCTGTTCTAAATTGGGTTTTGTTGCGGTGTAAAGAAGCGCAACTGGGGGAGTAAGGAAAAAGCAGTAAGGTTAAAGTAAAGAGAAGAGAAAATAAGAATTAAAGAGGAATATAGGAAATAAGAGTAAAAGTCGAAATAAGGAATTAAAGAGTAAAAGGAATACAAGGAAATAAAAGAGAATAGAGAAATATAAGAGTAAAGGAACGGAAATGAAGGGAAATAGTAAATGAAGTAATAGGGAAAAAGCTGCAGATTTGGATAAAGCAGGGAGGCAGTTTAGATACCGGCCATAAAACCTGAAATAATCAGTAGGAGAATTTTGGGTCAGTTCTAGGAACTGGAGGTATAGATGGTACATTTTGGTGTAGAAGGCTACCACTCGAGCATACGTTGATGAACTATGCCTGAAGCAGCCTGTCACTGAATTATCTACATCTCATAAGGTAGCAGAAATTTAGATGAAAAAGTAAAGAAGAAAAGAGAAAAGGAAAAGAGATAGGAGTGGCTAAAAGCATGCTATAGGTCATGTATGATTGAGTTGACTGTGAAGATCTAGGCCTAAATGTTGTTTGTGGTTTTTGCAGTGTGTTTTAAGTTTGTGGAGTTTGCTTTGTGTATTTGTGAGTTGGATGATTGGTTTGTTTGTGTCTGTGTCTGTGTGGAAGGTGTTGTCTTCGCTGCAGGCAGTGGTACCAGTTGCATGTGTGTATGTGTGTGTCTGTATGCACATGTCCATTGTAGTTAAAAACAGGACTCTAGTGAGTCATAAGGAGAAGATATTTTGTTAATGGTAATTTATATGAGCCTCTGAGAGGACATTCTGATAAATTTTATGAGCCTTCGAGGGGACATTTGGTAAAAATCGGACGAGCCTCTTACGAGGGGACGTTTTTAAGTCTATACATGAGCCCCAAAGAACGACTTTATGATTTTGCAGGAAAGTGGAGAGATCAATGAGGTTATGTTGTGTGCATAAGCATGGATAGAGAGATTTAATAAGTTTGCTCTGGTTTTTATGTGTGTGTGTTCTTTGTTTCTGGTTGTGTGCCCTGTTTTGTGGTGTTTGTGTCACGCCCTCCACCTCTGCTGCCTGAGTGGCAGTCTCCTTTTCCCTCTTCCCTTTGTTTTTCCCTTTCTCTCTTCCAGGTGGGCGTGAGCAAGGTGTGGGCAGTGAGGAGCACGGCAGGTGCAGCCACTCTTAATCAGCGGAGGAGGCACACGTGTGATTGGATTATCAGCTCACCCTCTTCCTGTTAAAACCACGCTCCACATGCTCCTCGGTGCCAGACCGTCGCATAGCTTCAGTCAGTTGCCAGCCTCTGCTCTTGTTTCGTCTGCCCTGTTTGCTCTGCACTGCACCATTGCTTTTGCTAATGCTGTTTCCTCTCCGCTTCCAGTTGGTTTCCCGTCTGCCTTCCATGTGTGCCTCCTCCGGTTCAGCTCAACTACTGCCTCCACTCCGCCTGTATACCCAGCCACCCGCCAGGATTCCAGCCGTGGACAGCCACCCCCACTCCCGGACCTCAGCTCACCACCACCCAGCCTGCCTGCCCTTGCTCCCACCTGCTCCGCTCACCTGCTCCATCGTGCCCCCCTCTCTCCGGTCAGGTTCAGTTGTCTAGCATTAGCATTAGCCTGTCGGCTCCATAGCTCTAGTGTCTAGTTTGTTATCAGCTCGTAGGTTTTGTAGTTCGCTTTCAGTTTCCGTTTGGTTTTTCAGCTCGCCCTTTTTGCAGCTCGTTTTTGGTTGTTACTTTTAGTTTGTTTTCAGCATTTGCTCGCTTTTAGTTTTGCGTTTGTTTGGTTATTCTATTTCCTGCTTAGCAGTGATTATCTGTTCTCCACTTATTGTAAATAAACTCTTTTATTTGTATATCTGTGTGCCGTGTTTCCTTGCCTGCGCCTGAGTCTCTGCACCGTTCGTAACAGTACGGTCTGGCCAACATGAGCTCAGCAGGCAACGAGACCGGCACTAGTCCTGCCCTTAGTGAGATAGACCTGCAGCAAGCCATAGCTCATCAGGGCGTAGTGATAGGGCAGCATGACTCTTTGCTACAGAGTCTTGTAGAGAGTAACCGCGCGCTGATAAATCAGGTCTCCCAGCTCACGGGGAGGATTAGCACGCTAGCTGCCCACTCGGCTCCTGCTGCTGTTACGTCTATGGCCGCACCCGTTAGCAGCGATCCAGCTAATGCTAGTTTCGCTGTCAGCCAGTCAGCTCGTGAACCGCATGTGCCCGTTCCCGAACGCTATAACGGCGACATTGGTTCCTGCCAGTCTTTTTTGACTCAGGTTTCGTTAGTCTTTGACTTACAGCCTCACTCTTACGCCTCAGATAGGGCCAGAGTAGCTTTCCTGGTTAGTCTTTTGTCGGGCCGAGCGAGAGAGTGGGGTACTGCGGTGTGGGAACGCCAGGAGGCGATCTGCGGCTCCTACGTCGCTTTCACCGCCGAGATGAAGAAAGTGTTCAACCACCCGGTGCAAGGAAGAGATGCCAGTCACCGTCTTCTGTCCATGCATCGGGGGAACCGGAGTGTGGCGGACTTTTCCATCGAGTTTCGCACTACAGCAGCGGGGAGCGGATGGAACGATGCAGCTCTGCGAGGGGCTTTCTACGCAGCACTGCAGGACGGCCTCAAGGATGTGCTGGCTACCCGAGACGACGTGCGCAGCCTGGATCAGCTCATTGACCTAGCCATCCGGATCGACAACCGAATCCGCGAGCGGCGGAGGGAAAGGACCCTCCGCTCGGAGTCTCCACGGGCCCTTCCGTCGGCCTGCCAGAGCCCTCCACCTTCTTCCCGAACCGTTCCGGACCCTGAGCCCATGCAGCTTGGACGCAACCAGCTGTCCGCCCAAGAGAGGCAACGCAGGCGGGACACCGATACCTGTTTATACTGCGGGAAGACTGGTCACTACCTCGCTGCTTGCCCCCAGCGTACAGTAAAAGCATGGGCTCACCAGTAACTGGGGAGATACAGGTGAGCCATCTATCGTCGTCTTCCCCAAATCGGCTGCAGCTCGCTGCCTCCCTCTGCTGGCAATCCCAGTCTGTTCCTGTACAAGCCTTCATCGACTCTGGTGCCGAGGAGAACTTCCTGGACCTTCAGCTCGCCCGTCAGTTGTGCATTCCCTTGGAGTCCTTGGAGCCCCCCCTGGAGGTCCGAGCCTTGAATGGACTCCACCTAGCCAAGGTACAGCAGAAGACTGTTCCTGTCACTTTGTTTCTGGCCGACAATCATCGGGAGAAGACGACCTTTTTCGTTATTGATCACTCCAGTCCCCCCCATGGTCCTGGGTTATTCCTGGCTTTGGGCGCACAACCCCCACATCGACTGGAGGAAGGAGGAAGTGGTATCCTGGGATCCCCGATGCCATGAGACCTGTCTGCACTCTGCCCTGACCCCTACTGACACCGCCAGCCCTGTTCCGGACGCCCCGGTTAAGTTGGACTCAGTCCCTCCCGAGTACCATGACCTCGCACCGGTGTTCAGCAAGGAGAAAGCTCTGTCTTTGCCCCCTCATCGTCCCTACGACTGTGCGATTGAGCTCGTTCCCGGAGCCACCTTACCCACCAGTCGGTTGTACAACCTCTCCAAACCGGAACAAGCGGCCATGGAGACCTACATCCGGGACTCCCTCGCTGCCGGCATCATCCGCCCGTCTTCGTCGCCTGTGGGGGCAGGATTTTTCTTTGTGGACAAGAAGGACAAGACCCTTCGGCCGTGCATCGACTTCCGTGGTCTCAACGACATCACCATTAAAAACACTTACCCCTTGCCACTCATCAACTCCGCCTTCACATCCCTGCACGGAGCATCCGTGTTCACCAAGCTGGACCTCCGCAATGCCTATCACCTCATCCGCATCCGCAAGGGGGACGAATGGAAAACGGCATTCAACATGCCACTGGGGCACTTCGAATACCTGGTCATGCCCTTCGGACTCACGAATGCACCCGCCGTCTTTCAGAACCTCATCAACGATGTGCTCCGAGACATGATCAACCGGTTTGTATTCGTTTACCTTGGACATCCTCATCTACTCGAAGGATGCCCAGGAACACACCCGCCATGTCCGTCGGGTCCTCGAGAGGCTGCTGCAGAATCGACTCTTCGTGAAGGCTGAGAAATGTGAGTTCGGGGTACCTACCGTTTCCTTCCTGGGCTACATAATCTCTGCTGGGGAGGTGAGAATGGACCCTCTGAAGCTGTCCGCTGTTAGGGACTGGCCCATTCCGGAGAATCGGAAGCAGCTGCAGCGTTTCCTTGGCTTCGCGAACTTCTACCGTCGCTTCATTCGCGACTACAGCAAGGTGGCAGCCCCGCTCACCTCCCTCACCTCGGTTAAGCGGACCTTCTCCTGGACTCCTGAGGCGGATCAGGCCTTCCACTCCCTGAAACAACGCTTCACCTCCGCACCCATCCTTACGCAACCCGATCCCCACTTGCAGTTCGTAGTGGAGGTAGATGCTTCGGACATTGGAGTGGGGGCTGTGCTATCACAACGTTTCCCTGCCGACAACAAGTTGCACCCCTGTGCCTTTTTCTCTCGGCGGCTTTCCCCGGCCGAGAGGAATTACGACGTGGGCAATCGGGAACTGCTAGCTGTAAAACTAGCTCTCGAGGAATGGCGTCACTGGCTGGAGGGGGCTGAACAGCCGTTCATTGTTTGGACCGACCACCGGAACCTGGAGTACATCCGATCGGCCAAAAGACTGAACGCCCGGCAGGCCCGCTGGACGCTATTTTTCGGACGCTTCAGGTTCACCATCACGTATCGGCCAGGGTCCAGAAATGTCAAGCCTGACGCTTTGTCCCGTCAGTTCTCCTCCCAGGAGACCCCCGGCGAACCTGAGCCCATCCTGCCTGGAACTTGTGTGGTGGCTTCTCTCACCTGGGAGATCGAGTCCGTGGTTCGCCGGGCCCAAGAACAGCACCCCGACCCAGGTAACAGTCCTACTAACCGTTTGTTTGTTCCTGATCCGGTGCGCTCTCAGGTTCTGTGCTGGGCGCACTCCTCACGGTTGACCTGTCATCCTGGGACTGCACGCACCGTGGAGGTCCTGCGACAGAAATTCTGGTGGCCTACCCTGGAGAAGGACGCTAAGGAGTTCGTGGCCGCATGTTCCATCTGCGCCACCAACAAGACCTCCAATCGGCCGAGTTCGGGGCTCCTTCAACCACTTCCTATCCCTCATCGACCCTGGTCCCACATCGCTGTGGATTTTGTCACGGGGCTTCCCCCATCTCAAGGTAAAACAGCCATTCTAACCATTGTTGACCGGTTCTCCAAAGCCGCCCATTTTGTCCCTTTAGACAAGTTACCCTCAGCCAGGGGGACGGCTGATCACCCGGTGAACCACGTTTTCCGACTCCATGGGATTCCTTCCGACATAGTTTCCGACCGGGGGCCACAATTCACGTCGGAGGTTTGGAGGAATTTTTGCTCTGCCTTGGGGGCCACTGTCAGTTTAACCTCTGGTTTTCACCCGCAGTCCAATGGTCAGACTGAACGAACCAACCAATCACTGGAGACCTTCCTGCGATGTATGACCTCGGGGAACCCTTCCGCCTGGAGCAGCCTCCTCCCATGGGTCGAGTATGCGCACAATTCCTTATCTAATGCTTCTACGGGATTGTCTCCGTTTCAGTGTTCGTTGGGATACCAGCCCCCCATGTTTCCCTCCCAGGAACGGGAGATCTCCACCCCGTCTCTTCAGGCCTTCCTCAAGAGGTGTGAGCGAGTCTGGAGGCGCTCGAGGGCCTCTCTGTTGAGGGCGTCACAGAGAATGGAGGGGCAAGCCAACCGTCGCCGTTCTCCTGCCCCTGTCTACTCCCCGGGCCAAAGGGTTTGGCTTCGGGCGAAGGACTTACCTCTCCGGGTGGAGTCTAAGAAGATGGCGCCTCGGTTCGTGGGGCCTTTTGTTATTCAGCGCATCATTAATCCCAGTGCGGTCCGCCTGAAGTTGCCCTCCTCTATGAGGATCCATCCCACATTTCATGTCTCCCAGATTAAACCTGTGAAGGAGAGCGCTCTGGCCCCCCCTGTCCGTCCCCCTCCACCACCCAGGATGGTGGACAATGCCCCAGCGTACACGGTGCGCCGCCTGCTGGACGTTCGTCGGCGGGGACGTGGTCTCCAATACCTGGTGGACTGGGAGGGATACGGTCCGGAAGAACGTTCCTGGGTACCCAGACGTCAGATCCTGGACCCTGCCCTCGTCCGGGAGTTCCACCGGAGGAGACCTGACCGGAGTATTCGTGCACCTGGAGGTGCACGTAGAGGGGGGGGTACTGTCACGCCCTCCACCTCTGCTGCCTGAGTGGCAGTCTCCTTTTCCCTCTTCCCTTTGTTTTTCCCTCTCTCTCTTCCAGGTGGGCGTGAGCAAGGTGTGGGCAGTGAGGAGCACGGCAGGTGCAGCCACTCTTAATCAGCGGAGGAGGCACACGTGTGATTGGATTATCAGCTCACCCTCTTCCTGTTAAAACCACGCTCCACATGCTCCTCGGTGCCAGACCGTCGCATAGCTTCAGTCAGTTGCCAGCCTCTGCTCTTGTTTCGTCTGCCCTGTTTGCTCTGCACTGCACCATTGCTTTTGCTAATGCTGTTTCCTCTCCGCTTCCAGTTGGTTTCCCGTCTGCCTTCCATGTGTGCCTCCTCCGGTTCAGCTCAACTACTGCCTCCACTCCGCCTGTATACCCAGCCACCCGCCAGGATTCCAGCCGTGGACAGCCACCCCCACTCCCGGACCTCAGCTCACCACCACCCAGCCTGCCTGCCCTTGCTCCCACCTGCTCCGCTCACCTGCTCCATCGTGCCCCCCTCTCTCCGGTCAGGTTCAGTTGTCTAGCATTAGCATTAGCCTGTCGGCTCCATAGCTCTAGTGTCTAGTTTGTTATCAGCTCGTAGGTTTTGTAGTTCGCTTTCAGTTTCCGTTTGGTTTTTCAGCTCGCCCTTTTTGCAGCTCGTTTTTGGTTGTTACTTTTAGTTTGTTTTCAGCATTTGCTCGCTTTTAGTTTTGCGTTTGTTTGGTTATTCTATTTCCTGCTTAGCAGTGATTATCTGTTCTCCACTTATTGTAAATAAACTCTTTTATTTGTATATCTGTGTGCCGTGTTTCCTTGCCTGCGCCTGAGTCTCTGCACCGTTCGTAACAGTTTGACTGGTTTTGGGGTGCATGCAGAGATCTGCGCTAGATGTTTGCTCTCTAATAGGAGTTTTAAGAGGTGGAACAAGGGGGGATACTACACACAGAACACCAATAAGATTGCTTGTCCCGATAAGGGGGTTGATCAGGGTATTCCTCCCTTCTCCTTGTGAGAGAGAGAGCAAGAAAAAGGACAAAAAGCATTATGAGTTGGTTCGATAGGTATAAGGGTATTTGAATTAATTTAGAGTAAAGACAATATAGTTTGAAGATTTAAGATGTTATCAGAGTGGAACAACTTAATAGTGTATTATATGATATATAACTTGGGGTTTTTGGTTCCTTCCCACCGTCGCTGACTGCTTGCTCATAGGGAATCCAAAAGCAACCTTGGATTGTTGGGTTTTCTGTTTCCTGTTTTTTCTTACAATGTTTAGCGCTTTGTGACGACTTGTGTTGTAAATATGCGCTATATAAATAAAACTGAATTGAATTGTTTATTAATAAATATAGTTTAAAGAAGGAAAGCATTGGTTGTAGATAAAATGATTCAAATGTTGGTAGATGACTTATGAGAATTACATTGAATTGTTTATAAGAACCTAGAGGGATCATAGGATGTTGAACTTTTGTTTGTTTCTTTTTATCTATTAATAGGGTACGAGTGCGGTTGAATTGAGACCTTCCAAGGACCCAGACGAAGGAACGGCAGAGGCCTGCTGGCTACAGTGTGCAGCTCCTGAACCTCGTCTGACTGAGGCCAGTGTGATTTTATCCACAAACTCTTTAACAAAGACCTGCATTTGCATATATGTGTATATACTCATGCATTATTGTTACACATTCAATCTATCCTAATATATATTTATATATCATTATAAGAATATTTCTTAGTAAAGGGGTGTTGGTGTTTATTTGTTTGCTTATGTTTGCTTAAAGTGATGCATGTGGTATACATTAAAGAGAGACTTGGCAACAGACTGACCAGTCAGTGTATTTAATCAGTTAAACATACTGATTGCTGAGGGTTGCAAGTGTGAGTTTCATTGCTGGTGTGTGGTTCATTCTAATCTGAGCTGTATTGGGGATTTAACATGGTGATTGTTACGGCCCGGCTCGAAAGGCCGCAAACAGTAGAGGAAAGACAGACCATTGAGCAAGTTTAAAGCCCTTCGTTGGGGCATTTATTTAAACACAAAACTGCCAAAACACAAAGCTGTCTGTATGTCATCAGTGTAAATGTATTGTGCGCTGTGGGTGCGTGTGGCAGATGTCGTCAGTAGGGTGAAGGATGTAATGAAATTAAGTGTTGCGTAAAAGTGTAAAATCAAAAAGCCAGCAGCAGCAGCCCGCGTGCGTTGGCGGCGCCCGGAGGCCGCGGAATGAGAGAGCCCACCCTGGAGCCACAGCGGAAGCCAGCATTTATAGGCGAGCCCCCGGAAGATGCGCTGGGCCCTAGCCGTCCCCGGTCACCTCCTGCTGTTGGCTCCACACATAGAAAGTACACATTAGTACGGCCACCACAATACCAGCAGGGGGGGGCCGTCACAGTGAGTATTTGCTGATTTTAAAGTTAATGAGTGTGAATATTGGGTGTAAATTAAATAATTGTTTGCTTTAAGAAGGACTATATTTGGTGACAGTTGTCACTTGTAGGGGTATCTGATTTCTTTGAGGTTGGTAAATTCATTTCAGCCTTCTTGACTGACTGTGGCAAACATAGCGGTTTAGAAAAACTAATGGAAGAAATCAATGTAGCTTTTTTACATATGGACCCGGTAAAGAAATCCACAACCTCTGAGAAGGTAGTGAAGTTTAAGGAAATGTATCCCCAGCTTCCAGTGATCAACCAGGAAGGAAATTATTATATTATAAATGAGGAAGAACGTATAATAGAATCAGGGATAGCAAACACAACTATAAGATGTATCCAGATTCAAAAAGAAAAAAGAAAATGACTCATTTGAGAACAAAAGGTGGACTGAGGATCAAAAGGATGGAAGTTGGAGATGATGATGACCAAAAGGATGGAAGTTGGAGATGATGATGACCAAAGTGATCTGGAGGGGGCCATAGGTGGATATGACCCTGCAGTTCGACGGATATTGGGAAAGGTGGAAAAGAGAGGAGACAGAAGATGAAGGAAAAAGGATGTAGAAGATGAAAGTTCTCATGAAAGTGAGAAAGGAGACAGCAATGGAGACTCAGAGGGTGAGAGTCCGTTATCTTTAAGAAGGTTTTCGCCAAGGGTATCAAGAACCAGACTTGAAGAAGAGAGACGACAAACTTTAAGAGAGGTTGAAAGAAGTATTAAAGAATGCCTTTCATACTTTGAAGAAGTTACTGGATCAGAAAGGTGAAAGAAAGTGTAGGACCAATTGGAGAAGAGATGCGAAGCAAAGATCCTCAAGAATCAGATGTGAAATACGCATTACGCTCAAGAAAAGGGAAATTACCCGAGAAGATGTTTCCCGTGGTCATTCGAGGACAGAATCTGGAGTACAAGCCTTGGCAGAATACAGAGTTGGACAATTTGGACATTTTGCTGGTGAATGCTTTAGGTTTGGAGGAAATTTCAGAGGAAACTTTAGAGGAGAATTCAGGGGCCAACCAAGGCCATCCCGGGGACCGGTGAACCCTTATAGGGGCCAGGAGCCAGTCTTCTAGGGGTGCCCAGAGAACCTGAAAGGGGGGTGTCAGCTAGTAGCATCAGGGCCGGTGAGGGATCCAACAGTACTGGTGAAAGTAAATAATCGACCATTGGAAGTAATAGTAGATAGTGGAGCTGCTTTCCGTTGTATCCGACACTATGCATCTCCCCATGTCTGGTCAGTTGATACAGACAATCAGGTTTGAGGGAGTAAAACAGTTGTTTCCTCTCACAGAACCAATTGAGCTCCGCTACAAAAATCGGAAGACTACAATACCCATATTGCTTTCAGAACACACACCTATTGCACTTTTGGGAAGAGATGCTTTGTGTAATCTGAATTGCACAATAAAATGTATACCAGACGGTGGTATGTGGTGGATTTGCCAAAGACATGACTCGCCAACTATTGATAACTGTCATGATCCCCGCTCCTGCCCTTTGTCTGTGTCTGTCTTCCATTTAGTTTTCTTTTCTTCTCCCTTTCTCTCTCCCCCTCTCAGCTTTGCTTTCTCTCTCTGTCACTCAGCCCTGCCTTCCCTCACTTTCTTTCCTGCTCTGCCTGCACCCTGATTACTCTCATTCCAGACAGCTGTGCACAGCCACTCACCTGCCACTAATCACCAGCTACCATAAAAGCCCAGTTCTTTCAGTCACACCTTGCCAGACCATAAAACCATTCTCCCCTGTTCACAGTCTGTCTCCGTCCGTCATTTACCTGCCTTCCCAGAGCTTCATCTATTCGTCTTCCGGTTCCTGTTGTCTTCAGTTAAGTTTTTGTATTCTGTGTTAATACTGTTTCTATGGCTTTTGTTTGTTAACTTTTCCTTATTTCTGTCATGGGTGCTTTGAGTTTAGTATGTTGCATGTTTTGTGTTAGTTGTTTTTGTGTGGTGTTCTTTATTTTGCCTTTGAGGTTTGTTTAGAGTTTTAGTTGATTTTGGTTGTTGATTAGTTGTTGTATTAGTCCTGCTTACCCCGGAGTTCAGTTCCTATTCTGTATTACCTTCAGTTTTGTCTGGTTTCTATGTTTAGTTATTCCAGTCATTTTATGTAAGATAAGTTCTTCTTATATTCCTCTTTTGTTGTTTGGTTTGTGTTTTTGTAAGGTTTTGTTATTTTTGTATGTTCCTTAAGAAGTTTTGGTTAAGTATGCACTGCATGTTGGTTTTGTTTCCTTGTTTAATTAAACCCTTAGTTTACTATTAGTGAGTCCGTTTGTCTTCTGTGTCTGCGCGTGGGTTCTCTCACCCCCCACCTCGTAACAGATAACAATGGAAACTGAAGTTTCTTCAGTATTTTGGATTGGAAATCTTGGAGTAGAGTTTTTGGAACCAGCTGAAGTGTGGGAGAAGTTCATCGTAGTAAACATGCCTGATGCAAAGCTTCCAGAGTACCCATTTCATTGTACGCTTAAGTATTTCAAAAATGCTGATCAAGAAAACGCAGAGGAATGGTTGAGTCGTCAACCAAAGCAAATTCAACTCAGTTTGAGTTGTATCATTTTGGGACCACAAGGAGCAGCTATGAAGAGAAACAGATGACTATTTGAATAAAGAGTTTGACATTGAGAAGAGTGTTCCACATGTGACTTTGTTGGTCTCAGAAAATTATGAGCGGAAGCATGTAGGAGAAATGATGGCAGAAGCAGAGAAAGCTGTCTTTATACCGGTGAAGGAGAATTCTGTCATCTGGAGGAGTGAGGATCAGCAATTCATTAAGATCATGATCTCTGCTCAAGGACAGGGACAACCACAAACTGTGAGGATGACACGAGTCAGTTTTCAGTATTCAGTAAGATTTAGATCCCAAAAGAGAGGAGATGCTACGACAGGTTCCAGACTGTTTGTGGTCTCGTCATAGTACTGATATTGGGCTTGTGAAGTCAGCTCAACCAGTGAAAGTTGAACTCCGACCAGGAACTAAACCCCCCTGGAAAAACCAGTATCCATTGACAGAAGAGGCCATACAAGGGAATGAACCGCAAATTGAAGGACTGTTGAAAGCAGATGTTCTTAAAATTAACACAAAATCCTCAGAGTAACATGCCTTTGTTACCCATACAGAAGCCAGAAGTAGAGTTGGGGCTGCCACTGTGTTACAGAGCACTGGTAGGAGTTTCTGTAACATATGAAAAGGCATCATCCGTCATGATGGGTTATCCAGTGACAATTCTTACCCATCATAGCCTCAGAAATCTTTTGAACTATGGCAAATATACATTGACTATGCCTAGGCTTAGAGACTATCATAGACTCTTAGAGCAGGAGGATGTTACCTTAATGAGATGTGCTATGGTGGATCCAGCTGAGACTTTGCCAACTTCAGAGGATGGTGAACCACATGACTGCATCCAAGAAGCAGAGAAATACTCAAAGCTTAGATCAGATTTGCAAGCCCTCCCATTGTCCATCCATCCATCCATTATCTTCCGCTTATCCGGGGCCGGGTCGCGGAGGCAACAGTCTAAGCAGAGAGGCCCAGACTTCCCTCGCCCCAGACACCTCCTCCAGTTCTTCCGGTGGGACCCCGAGGCGTTCCCAGGCCAGCCGAGAGACATAGTCCCTCCAGCGTGTCCTAGGTCTACCCCGAGGTCTCCTCCCCGTGGGACATGCCCGGAACACCTCCCCAGGGAGGCGTCCCAAAGGCATCCGGAACAGATGTCCAAGCCACCTCAACTGACCCCTCTCGATGTGGAGAAGTAGCTGCTCTACTCCGAGCTCCTCCCTGGTGACCGAGCTCCTCACCCGATCTCGAAGGGTGCGCCCAGCCACCCTACGGAGGAAACTCATTTCAGCCGCTTGTATCCGGGATCTCGTTCTTTCGGTCATGACCCAAAGCTCATGACCATAGGTGAGAGTAGGAACGTAGATTGACCGGTAAATACAGAGCCTCGCCTTTTGGCTTAGCTCCTTCTTCACCACGACGGACCGGTACAGCGACCGCATGACTGCGGACGCTGCGCCGATCCGCCTGTCAATCTCGTGCTCCATCCTCCCCTCACTCATGAACAAGACCCCGAGATACTTAAACTCCTCCACTTGGGGTAGGATCTCTCCACCGACCCGGAGAGGGCAGACCACCTTTTTCCGGTCGAGAACCATGGCCTCGGATTTGGAGGTGCTAATCCTCATCCCAGTCACTTCGCACTCGGCTGCAAACCGCCCCAGTGCACGCTGGAGGTCCAGGTTCAATGAAGCCAACAGGACCACATCATCCGCAAAAAGCAGAGACGAGATCCCGCGGTCCCCAAACCGGACCCCCTCCGGCCCCTGGCTGCGCCTAGAAATTCTGTCCATAAAAGTTATGAACAGAACCGGTGACAAAGGGCAGCCCTGCCGGAGTCCAACGCGCACCGGGAACAGGTCCGACTTACTGCTGGAAATACGAACCAGACTCCTGCTCCGGTCGTACAGGGACCGAACTGCCCTTAGCAAAGGGCCCCGAACCCCATACTCCCGGAGCACCCCCCACAGGATGCCACGAGGGACACGGTCGAATGCCTTCTCCAGATCCACAAAACACATGTGGACTGGTTGGGCAAACTCCCATGAACCCTCGAGCACCCGATGGAGAGTGTAGAGTTGGTCCAGCGTTCCACGACCGGGGCGAAAACCTCATTGTTCCTCCTGGATCCGAGGTTTGACTATCGGCCGGATCCTCCTCTCCAGTACCCTGGAATAGACTTTCCCGGGGAGGCTGAGGAGTGTGATCCCCCTGTAGTTGGAGCACACCCTCCGGTCCCCCTTCTTGAAAAGAGGGACCACCACCCCGGTCTGCCAGTCCAGAGGCACTGTCCCCGACCGCCACGCAATGTTACAGAGACGTGTCAGCCATGACAGTCCCTGCACATCCAGAGACTTGAGGTACTCAGGGCAAATCTCATCCACCCCCGGAGCCCTGCCACCGAGAAGCTTGTCAACCACCTCGGTGACTTCAGCCCGGGTGATGGGCGAGTCCGCCTCTGAACACTCAGCCTCTGCCTCCTCAGTGGAAGACATGACGGCGGGATTGAGGAGATCCTCGAAGTATTCCTTCCACCGCCCGACGACATCCCCAGTCGAAGTCTACAGCTCCCCACCTCCACTGTAAACAGTGTTGGTGAAGCACTGCTTCCCCCTCCTGAGGCGCCGGACGGTTTGCCAGAATTTCCTCGGGGCCGACCGGTAGTCCTTCTCCATGGCCTCCCCGAACTCCTCCCAGACCCAAGTTTTTGCCTCCACAACGGCCCGGGCTGTGGCACGCCTGGCCTGCCGGTACCCGTCAGCTGCCTCAGGAGTCCTATGAGCTAGCAGCGCCCGATAGGACTCCTTCTTCAGCTTGACGGCATCCCTTACTTCCGGTGTCCACCACCGGGTTCGGGGGTTACCGCCACGACAGGCACCAGAGACCCTGCGACCACAGCTCCGAGCAGCAGCTTTGACAATGGAAGTGGAGAACATGGTCCACTCGGACTCAATGTCTCCAGCATCCCCTGGGATCTGAGAGAAGCTCTCCCGGAGGTGGGAGTTGAAGACCGCACTGACAGAGGGCTCCGCCAGACGTTCCCAACAGACCCTCACAACACGTTTGGGCCTGCCGAGTCTGTCCGGCTTTCTCCCCCGCCAGCGCATCCAACTCACCACCAGGTGGTGATCAGTTGACAGCTCAGCCCCTCTCTTCACCCGAGTGTCCAAGACACGTGGCCGGAGATCACATGACACAACTACAAAGTTGATCATAGACCTCCGACCTAGGGTGTCCTGGTGCCACGTGCACTTATGGACACCCCTGTGCTCAAACATGGTGTTCGTTATGGACAAACTGTAACTAGCACAGAAGTCCAATAACAGAACACCGCTCGGGTTCAGATCAGGGAGGCCGTTCCTCCCAATCACCCCCCTCCAGGTCTCACTGTCATTGCCCACGTGAGCGTTGAAGTCCCCCAGTAGAACAATGGAGTCCCCAGTCGGAGCACTGTCCAGCACCCCTCCCAGGGACTCCAAGAAGGCCCGGTACTCTGCACTGCTGTTCGGCCCGTAGGCCGAGACAACAGTGAGAGACCTGTCCCCAACCCGAAGGCGCAGGGACGCGACCCTCTCGTTCACCGGGGTGAACTCCAACACGTGGCGGCTGAGCTGTGGAGACGTGAGCAAGCCCACGCCAGCCCGCCGCCTCTCACCATGGGCAACTCCAGAAAAATGGAGAGTCCAGCCCCTTTCGAGGAGCTGGGTTCCAGAGCCCAAGCTGTGCATGGAGGCGAGCCCGACTATATCTAGACGGTATCTCTCAACCTCCCGCACAAGCTCAGGCTCCTTCCCCCCAGTGAGGTGACGTTCCACGTCCCAACGGTTAGAATCTGTGTGTGGGGATCGGGCGGCAGTCGACGGTGGGGGCCTCAGCGACCCGATCCCCCACATGGCACCCGGCCCCTACAAGTCCTTCTGCGCGTGGTGGGTCCGCAGGAAGGCGGGCCCACGTCGTCCGTTCGGGCTATGCCCGGCCGAGCCCCGTGGGCCCAGGCTCGGCCACCAGGCGCTCCCTTGCGAGCCCCGACCCCAGGCCTGGCTCCAGGGTGGGGCCCCGGCTGTGCCTTGCCGGGCGACGTCACGGTCCTGCTTTTAAATCTTCTGCCCTCCCATTGTGTCAGCCAGATTTGGAATATTGGACTGATGGGTCTTGTTATCGAGTAGGAGATAAACTGAATGCTGGCCATGCAGTAGTAAAAGCTCAAGGAAGTGATTTTGTTGTTGTGAAGGCTGAAGTAATACCACAGCCTGCATCTGCACAGCTAGCTGAACTTGTGGGGTTGACTGAAGCATGCTTGTTAGCGGAAGGTAAGCAAGTGACAATATACACAGACTCTGCATATGCACATAATGTATGTCATTTGTTTGGCTCAGTATGGAAGAACTGAGGCTTCAAGAAAACCGATGGTTCCCCAATACAGCACCATGCTCAGATAATGAAATTATTACATGCTGTAATGAGGCCTAAAGAAATAGCAATAGCTAAATGTGCAGCACATAAAATGGATGTGTCAAGAGTGACTCAGGGTAATAAAGCAGCTGATGAGGCTGCAAAGGCAGTTACAGGAGCAGAAAAGTTGGTTTTTGGTTACTCATGAAGTAGATTTGGAAGACAAAATCACACTTAAGGATGTGATTTTATTGCAGGAAACTGCTCCTGTAATGGATAAACAGTTGTGGCTAGATCGAGGTGCCACTCAAGACTCTACTGGTCTTTGGAGAAACCATGAGGGGTTGATTGTAGCACCCTCTGACCTGCTAGGTCTGATCATCCAAGAAGCTCATGGATTAGCCCATGTGGCTAGAGGTGAGGTTTGCAGAAAAATCACAAAGGAGTATGATTTTTGGACACCATATTTCCACCTGGTCACATTCCGACTCCGAGGGGTCCTATGCGTGAGTTGGTTGTGGACTTTGTTGATATGATCAAACCAGTTGAAGGCAAGCGATATATGCTAGTCATCGTGGATAGATTTTCACGATGGCCAGAGGCTTGTCCAACTAAGCAGAAGGATGCTCAATCTGTTGCTAAGTTCTTGTGCAGAGAAGTCATAAGCAGGTGGGGACTTCCAGATCGGAAGTCCTCAGATAATGGGAAAGAGTTTGTGGATAAAACTGTAGATTGGTTTGGATTGGTCTATCATCCGCCAAGTCAAGGGATTTCTGAAAAGTATCAATGGTATTTTTTATGCGTTAAAAAATAAAGAAATTCATACATGATAATACTAATACCATTCTATAAATGAATGAATAATACAAGGGGGGAAATAAAAAAGGTGATTTATGATTGGGGAAATGTGATTTTTACAACTACTTACTTGTACGATGTAAGGCTACATTTAATGTTTTAATTTGCACTTGTTGTTTTTTGCAAAATATTGCTTGGTTTTTCTTTGTTTTTCCTAGGATGATATTGGGGGAAGACTACCTTGAGGGTGATTGGTTCTGAAGGAAGCAGATATTCAACTAAGGACAATACAAATCAACTGGAGGTTGAAGAAGAACACTGTGGGAACATGAACACCAGCGCAACTATACTGGTCACAGGGTCACATGTTACCATGGAGCCTGAAGATTCTGTACTTGTTTTAATAAACCTCTGTATATATAAACTAGACAGTATCGGTGGATAATTTCTTCATCATCTTCACTTCATTGCCACTCAATTTACCACAGAGGCAAGATTCCAGAACCTGGGAGAACTTGATTCTCTGTCTTTAGTGGACTGTAAAAAGTTTGATGATCTGTCAGCCCACTTTGATGATGCAAAACTGCATAGCCTCGCTAAATATGGCAAGTATTTTGATTTTGTGAGGCTAAAGACTGACTTCATCGGACTGTATAGTTCACAGATGACCATAAACAAATCACCCCAACAACTGCTGGCTTTCCTGGTTGAAAATGACCTTGAACATACTGTTCCAGAGGCAACAAAGCTGCTGAAGTTGGTGCTGACCTTTCCAGCCACCACAGCATCGGTGGAGAGGTCTTTCTCCGTCTTAAAGCGCATAAAAACCTACAGCCGCAACAGGACAGAGCAAGGAAGACTTTCATCTCTGGCTCTCATATCTATTGAGAAAGAAAGACTCATAAAGCTAAAGGCCAAGACAGCAGACTTTTACAACGCTTTGATCAATAACTTTGTCAAGAAGGACAGGCGCATGGACTTCATCTTCATCTCAAGTTAAAGCTCTCTCTCTCTCTCTCTCGCTCTCTCTCTCTCTTCCTCCTCTCTCTCCCTCTCTCGTCTATGTTGTGTGATTACAGCGGTGGTCATTGTGTAAGCCATATGGTGTATATATGGGAAAATATGGTGTTTTAAGAATTTGAAATTCCTATTATTAGCTGATGTCAGGATACCCCTGTGAATGGCATGAATTAAGGGAAAGAGGTGCTTCACATTTTGAATACGTGCATAAGCCTATTGTTGTAAAGGTTTTGGCTGTCACTTTCATGTGCATTTTGGGGTGTCGACGCACCACAAGAGAGGTTTCGGCACCGCAGACAGCTCCGCCGTCTGAGTTGTTGTCATTTGTGCCGCTGTGCCATTAGATATATCTTGTTGGGAGAGTATGGAGACTGCCATTGAATAATTATTTAAGTTTATTTAATGATGTTTTGCGATTTTGATTTAGTTGTGTACTTGCCAGCCGGCACATATGAAATTGTCATTGGTGTCATATTGGTGGTCTCGATTGGCAACACCCTGCCTACCTAACCCGAGAGCTCACGGCACGTCATTGATTATGAGTAATTAAAAAGGCATAGAATTGAACTTTGAATCTCGCCTTGCTATTAGATTCAGGCGTCGACAGTTAAATTACCCAGTCATTATCAAGGAATCTCTATTGCATGATGTTCTCAGTGTTTATATATCTACACATGGCTACGTGATATTATTTTAATATATTTAATATATAATATGAAAACCAAATTTTTATAAGTATAAAGCCATTTCATATGTCCGAATTGCCAAATTGAGAATCAATAGTGGTTGTAGTTAAGCAACAGCAAGTTTGACCAAAACAAAGGAAATCCTACAGCATATCTCTGCAGCAGGTGTGAAAAAGTTCAGAGAGCATATCCCCTCAGCACAGTACTGAGTACTGAATGAAATCCTGCAAGAAGCTGCTGCTAGCTCCATCTAATAGTCTATTAGGCCCACTGCTTTTCAAGATATTTTATTCTCTTCCTGGAAATTATAAATGTAGGTAATTTAAAATTTCAGCCAGCTCTCAAAATATCTTACTTTGTCTTTCTTTCATTTTGTATATTCCAGAACGCAGACACAGAGGCCACTGCGTCCATGGAGCAAACTGTTCTGGGAGATTATGTAATCCAAAAAGAGGGAGCAGAGCTGGGACATGAAGACCCAGAAGACACTGGTGTCCTGATTGAAGGTGTGGAAGTTCTTAGCAATCTGCAGAGCATTGGAATTGCTTGTGCTTTGTTGTTTGGACTTACAGTTAGGTCCATAAGTATTTGGACATTGACACAATTTTCAGCATTCCAGCTCTGTACAACACCACAATGGATTTGAAATGAAACAATCAAGATGTGCTTTAAATGCAGACTTTGAGCTTTAATTTGAGGGCATTTATATCCAAATCAGATGAACGGTGTAGGAATTACAATACATTTTATATGTGCCTCCACCTTTTTAAGGGACCAAAAGTATTTGGACGAACTAACATAATCATAAATCAAATTGTCACTTTTTAATATTTTGTTGCAAATCCTTTGCAGTCAATGACAGCCTGTAGTCTGGAACTCATGGACATCACCAGACGCTGGGTTTGGTCCCTGGTGATGCTCTGCCAGGCCTCTGCTGCAGCTGTCTTCAGTTCCTGCTTATTCTTTGGGTATTTTCCCTTCAGTTTTGTCTTCAGCAAGTGAAATGCATGCTCAGTTGGATTCAGGTCAGGTGATTGACTTGGCCATTGCAGAACATTCCACTTCTTTGCCTTTAAAAACTCTTTGGTTGCTTTGGCAGTTTGCTTCGGGTCATTGTCCATCTGCATTGTGAAGCTCCGTCCAATGAGTTTTGAAGCATTTGGTTGAATATGAGCAGATAATATTGCCCGAAACACTTCAGAATTCATTCTGCTGCTCTTGTCAGCAGTCACATCATCAATAAATATAAGAGATCCAGTTCCACTGGCAGCCATACATGCCCACGCCATTACACTACCACCACCATGCTTCACTGATGAGGTGGTATGCTTTGGATCTTGAGCAGTTCCTTCCCTTCTCCATACTCTTCTCTTTCCATCATTCTGGTACAAGTTGATCTTTGTCTCATCTGTCCATAAGATGTTGTTCCAGAACTGCACAGGCTCTTTTAGATGTTTCTTGGAAAACTCTAATCTGGCCTTCCTGTTTTTGAGGCTCACCAATGGTTTACACCTTGTGGTGAAACCTCTGTATTTCCTCTGGTGAAGTCTTCTCTTAATTGTTGACTTGGACACAGATACACCTACCTCCTGGAGAGTTTTCTTGATGTGGCCAACTGTTGTGAAGGGGTTTTTCTTAATGAGGGAAAGGATTCGTCTGTCATCCACTACACTTGTTTTCAGTGGTCTGCCGGGTCTTTTGGCGTTGCTGAGCTCACCAGTGCGTTCTCTCTTTTTAAGAATGTACCAAACAGTTGATTTGGCCACACCTAATGTTTTTGCTATCTCTCTGATGGGTTTATTTTGATTTTTCAGCCTAATGATGGCTTGCTTCACTGATAGTGACAGCTCTTTGGACTTCATATTGAGAGGTGACCTCACCAGATTCCAAATGAATATACCACACTTGAAATGAACTGCAGGCCTTTTATCTGCTCCTTGTAAATGAAATAATGAGGGAATAACACACACCTGGCCATGGAACAGCTGAGTAGCCAATTGTCCAAATACTTTTGGTCCCTTAAGAAGGTGGAGGCACATATAAAATGTATTGTAATTCCTACACCGTTCATCTGATTTGGATGTAAATGCCCTCAAATTAAGCTCAAAGTCTGCACTTAAAGCACATCTTGATTGTTTCATTTCAAATCCATTGTGGTGTTGTACAGAGCTGGAATGCTGAAAATTGTGTCAATGTCCAAATACTTATGGACCTAACTGTATATACTGTTTGAATCTGAGCTACCCATAAGAGCTCAGATGCACCTTTGAAGTCCTGCAAAAGATTTTCCTCAATCTTGATGGGCAGACATTGTCTTCCACAGCACAGTTCCTCAAATTCAAATTCAAATTCAAATTCAAAGTTTTATTGTCATGTGCACAGTAAAGAAACACGTTTCCCTGCACAATGAAATTCTTACTTTGCTGTCCACTCAGATTGCCAGCAACAAGTATAAAAAATAGTATATACAAATAAAATAGAGTAAAATAGAAATTAAAAAAAGACAATGTAAATATGAACAGTAAAGTGTATTTAGTGCAAAATAGTGCAAAAAAATGTAAACAGAAGCGAACTGCAGTTTCAAGTGTATGGCTTTTTAAAGTGTCCTTAGTATAATCCGGTCAGCTGTTGAGGATTCTGATGGCAGTGGGATAAAAAGAGTTTCTTAAACCTGTTGTCCTGCATTTCACACTCCTGTACCTCCGTCCTGAGGGCAGGAGTGTGAACAGTCCGTGTTGTGGGTGGGTGGTGTCCTTAGTGATACTTAATGTCCTTAATGATTCCACAGCACAGTTCCTCAAGAACAAGCTCATGAGTAAGTAATCTTGAGGAAGACTACAATAAGTCTGAAGTGAGGATTTTGGATTCAGTTTAAATTAGATGTTATGATGACAATTAAGTTCAGTTCAGTTGCTCAGTGCCATTAGAATAAGAGTGGTTAAAATGTCTGCTACATTTATATGTTGCTGGAACAGATAGTGGAACAGTTGTGTCTTTGAAAACAGTTTATACTGAATTTACTACATAAATTGTTGGGCTAAAGCAGTTGCACCCTTTGTCTTAAAAAATGTTTGAGAAGCCATTACAATGGCTATAGAATCCTGGGCTGTCAGTAACTTTACAGAGACTTTGTTTTGTATCGTACATTTTATTAACAATGCAAATGTGTTTTTCTTTTCCATGCCTTGTGTAAATTGTTAAAGTTTACAAGATTTAAAAAAGACTGACATTTGTGGAACGGTCAAGACCTAGATAAGTTGATAACAAGATGGAATTTTGTTGCTTCAACGTGTTTAAATAATGTAGATTAGACAAACTATTGTGCAGTTCAAACAACATGGTTGAGGCAAGCTGGTTTTACTTGATCTGTTTAGATGGAATTTAGGTACCAAGATAAAATCATGTTTGTCCAATGATTTTTTTTTTTTTTGAGTGTATTAAGCCAGGTTCAATGTTATAAAAGCTGGTGAGACAATCTGCTAAAATGTGAGGTTGGATGCAATTAAAAGCTGAGGAGAAGTTGATAAAAAGCAGTCGTACAAAAGTCTTCGGGCCCTCCAAATGTCCCAGGACCATGTGAAGCAGGGTACATATGGCATCATCAGCATCCTCAAGCCAGACCTGTAAGTAAACTGTAGACTGTCAATACTTGTTTCACTGTCAAAACAGTGAAACAAGTAATGACTCCTTTCAGAGGCTTTAAGTGACTTTCTTAAATTGAGGGAAAATATATCCTCCAGTGGCTGTGCACAGTTTTGAAATAAATGGACACCCCTCTTGCCTGGGCCAGAACTTTTCTTCTCCTTCATTTTTCTAATGAGTTTAAAAACTATGTCCGTATCCGCATTTAATGGTAGAAAAAAGTTTTCAGACACCCCATTCATTTGTGAAATATTGCATTCAGAATCACTCTAGGTCTTCAAGTGCAATTTCTTTTAGTACAGTCAGAGCCAAACATACTAAACAAATCCTTAAAAAGTCATTAATAACTTAAAATTGATTTGTTCCATAAAAATACACAAGAAATTTTGAGTACTGGGTCATTTTGGTAACAGTGATCCACTAATGAAGGTCGTGCTTTTTATTAAAAGACATAATTTTTGTTGCCGTGCTTCATGTCCATATAAAGCCAGAACATTTAAAAGTTCTTCAGAGACAAAAATGGCTAAAACAAGGAACCTAATGCAGGAAACACACCTGAAGATACAGAATCTCAGCCAGGAAGGGTACAGCTGCCGCCAGATAGCCAGGAAGTGCAGATGCAGTCCTTCAGCAGTTGGATTCACTCTGCAGAAATACAGACCAACCAACAGCTTGGAAGACAAACCAAGATCTGGGCATCCAAGGGATTCTTCAGCAAGAAATGATCACATCCTGATCCGCATGTGCAGGGAAAACCACTGAATGACATCACAGGAGCTTTAGCAGCAGTGGTCAAACCAAATTGGTGTCCAGTGTTCCACCGGCACTGTACATGGTCGACTTTTAGATCATGGCTTGAGGTCTTACAAGGCTGTCAAGAAGCGCCTGATCAATGAAAGGCAGGGTAAAGCCCAGTGTCATTGGGCCCAAACACACAAGAACTGGATAGCCAGGAATTGGAAGAAGATTCTGTGGTCAGATGAGTACATTTTCCAGCTTTATCTTTGTCCTGCTAATGTGAGGGTACAGAAAAGGCCTGGCGAAGCATTATCTCCAGCATGTACAGTACCTACTGTCAAGCATGGTGGAGGCAGTATCTTGGTTTGAGGATGCATGAGTGCTGCTGGTGTTGGTCATCTCACTGTCTGTGATGGGACACTGAACTCTGCCAAGAATTGTGCTATTCTCGAAACCCACATGCTCCTTTCTGCATGTGCACTGTTCCGTCAAGGTCAGAACTGGATGTTTCAACAAGATAATGCCACTTGACACAAATCCAGGGCCAGTAGAACGTGGCTGTAGGAGCACAGTATCCAGATCTCTGTAAACAATTAAAAAATGTCATTTGTATCTGTTTGTGTTTGTCTTATGCAGCCACATCTTTTGAAACACAAAAAGATTTTTCCACAAATATTTGATGACAATATATGAGACTGTGTAAAATTTTAAGGGTGTCCAAAAACTTTTTTCCACCTCTGTATGTCTATCTGCCCTGTGCAAGCATTATTATATGTGAACAGTACTTTACTAAAATCAAGAGTGCTAAAACTAGTATAAAAGCTGATAAGTTCATTTGCAAGTTCAGAGTTGAATTTGCCATCAAAGGAAATGGGGCACTTCCTGGATTTCAATTTCAAGACTTTTGAATGTATCTTCAAGTGCTGTTGCAAAAACCATTAAACGCTATGATGAAACTGGCTGTCATGAGGACCGGCCCAGGAGAGGAAGATCAAGAGTGCTGCAGCCTCAGAAATCACAAATTAACAGCACTTCAGATAAGAGCCCACATAAATTCTTCCCAGAGTTCAAGTAGCAGACACATCTCAACATCAAGTGTTCATGGAAGACTGCGTGAATCAAGCCTTCATGGTGGAATTGCTGTAAATATGCCACTACCGAGGATGAACATCAAGAAGGAGAGAATTGTTTGGGCCAAGAAATACAAGGAATGGACTTTAGACCAGTGGAAATCTGTACTTTGGTCTGATGAGTCCAAATTTGAGATTTTTGGTTCCAACCGCCGTATCTTTGTGAGACACAGAGATGAGCGGATGGTTTCTGCATGCATGGTTCCCAACATGAAGCATGGAGGAGAAGGTATGCTGGTGTGGAGTGCTTTGCTGGTGACACAGTTGGTGATTGATATAAAATTCAAGGCTCACTTAGCCAGCATAGCTACCACAGCACTCTGCAGCGCCATGCCATCCCATCTGGTTTGCGCTTACTGTGACCATCATTTGTTTTTGAACAAGACAATGACCCCAAACACACCTCCAGGCTATGTAAGGGCTGTTTGGCCAAGAAAGAAGGTGATGGAGTGCTGCGTCAGATGACCTGGCTTCCACAATCACCCGATCTAAACCCAATTGAGATGGTTTGGGATGAGTTGGACCACAGAGTGCAGGAAGAGCAGTCAACAAATGCTCAGCAGCTCTGGGAAGTCCTTTTGAGAATTTGAGAATGCCAAGAGTGTGCAAAGCTGTCATCAGAGCAAAAGGGGGCTGCTTCAAAGAATCTAAAATATAGAATATATTCTGATTCGTTTAAATTTTTTTGTTAACAACATAATTCCATATGTGTTCTTTCATAGTTTTGATGTCTTCAGTATTCATCTACAATGTAAAAAATAATAATAAAAAAAAAATAAAAATAAAAACCATTGAATGAAAAGGTGTGTCCAAACTTTGAATGGTACTGTATTTTCTAAACAGTGGTAGAACAAAACAACTTGTCCAGCAAAGAGCAGTTGAAAAATTGTATCTGAAGAATGGTAGAACATTTCTCTATCTGTGAAAAAATAAAAGATCTGAATCTCAGCAATGAAAGGTGTACCAAAGTTTGTTGCATTTTTTTCTACAGTTTTTTTTGTAGAAAATCTAAACTGTTAATTTTTAGTTTCACATATAAGGAAATACTTACTATTCAGCTTAGAAGTAATGCAATTACTGTAAAGTGACACAATTTAGAATTTGACGTTTAAGTGATATTGCAAATGGGTATACTCATTTTTGTGTACTGTCCATGCAACTGTGATGTCTTTCTTCTCCCTTGTCATATTTTTTTCACTTTGTTGCCACTGATTGTAATGCTTTTATTACAATAACTGAATAGTTAGTCCCTCAGGAGTCGTGTAGGAATATTCCTGGGGCTGTACTGTCTCATGGGGTTCTGAGTCATTCAATAAATAACTTTATGTAATGAAACAGCAGGGAGCTGCAGAGTGCTTTTTGAGTTTTAAGGTTCTCAGTCAGTGCCCTCTAGCGGTGTATAACCAGCCAGTGCTGGTCCAAACCTGGAAACTTCAGTGACGTTTGGTAAGTGTTAATTACGAAGTATTAACAACTACATAAGAAGATACTAGACTTCAACATAAAAGCACAGTCGAGCCATGTCATTTTAAAATTAAAGATAAAAATGAAGACATTAACAGTAATAATATTAGTAAATTCTGCTACTTTTTTGATGTGCATATTTCTTTTTGCTTTTACAACATTTTAAGCAACATCTAATTTCTCATTTAGATTCAAATCTTACAGTTTTCGTTTTTATTTTATGGTTTATTTTTGTAGAATTTTGAATTTTCACAGATGAAGAAAGAAAGAAAGAAAGAAAGAAAGAAAGAAAGAAAGAAAGAAAGAAAGATTGTCATGTGGATATTGAAGAAATGACGATGACTAAGAATCCACAATGGCCATTTAAAAATAGGCTAGTTTTTGATTTTTAAAGGACATTTTTCAAAGGACTGCTTATATTTAGTTAAAAAAAAATTTAAGGCAAGAATGGTGGTTACGCCCTAGGTTGAGTGATTTCAATTTCACTCTGGTGGTTCTAGGAAGGCAGCGACAGGTGTTAAAGCAGTCAAACCTTCATTCTGAAAGAGACGCGGAGGAAGCCGCAGGTGTGTTGACAGCAGAGCGTCATGAAATGTGATATATATTGTTTCGCTTCTTTTTCGCTACTTTTCCGGGTTGTGTAAGCTGGTAAGTCACAGAACTGTAAACACAATGACAAGTTGTATTTGTTTGTTTCCATCTGGCAGCTAACACTGCTGTATAATTGAATCAAAAAAGTCCACATTTCTCGGTTGTGTAGCCAGTGTACTGTAAACGTGGGCACAATGACCTGTAGTTATTGTTGCTAGTGCTGCTAATATTAGAAAATTGCCAGTTGACTTTGTTAGTAAAGTGCTAATGTCTGGCTCCGTTTTATCACTCCATGGGTTTAGAATGTATGTCAAACAGAGCCAACTCTCCGCTAAGCCTGTCTATAAAACAGGCTAAGTGTGTTGGTTAACTGGCGTGATTTCCCAGCTGGAAACTGGTTGTGGTTAGCATGATAATGATCATAGAGCCTTATGCCATGGACAGCATTGTGTGGACTTGTACACAAGTTAAAGCTAATAGTTTAAAATGTGTTAAGCGTATTATGTCGGCATTAAACCATGTCATTTAAAACCAGTTTTTTATTTTGCGATTATCGTTCACCATTGTTTTGTTCGTAGACCGTGACAGTCCACTGTGCGGAGGATGTGACAGATACGCTACTTGCTGCTTTATGAGTACGAAAGGATGAACTGTTTGCTTCTCGTTCTTCATCTTATTTTACTGCTTGATTCTGGTAAGTAAAGCATGTTCACACAGAGAAGTTAACTGAACAGTTACAGACAGTTGTGATTTGTTCAGTGCACTCCGACGCACTGGTGTACTGCACACTAAATAATGACGCATTGCTCTCCCTACACGAAAGTAGATCAACTGCATAGCATCGGTACCGGTACCGGTAATACTGGCCCAGTATTTACTTGGTATCGGGTCGATATCAAATTTTGCAGTATCGCCCAGCCTTACCAGCCAGGTGCTTCTGTGTACCTTGTGCTCAACCTCCACATACGACGAAGCACTAAAACCTCACAGACTTTGCTAATGTCACAGGTATAGTGCTTGGTTGTATGCTTTCAAAATTGTATATAAAAGAAGAAATAGGACACATTATGGACAGCACACAATAATATTGCTTGTAACCAACCCACTGACATTAAAAACAAAGTGAATTTAAACTTGTATTTCGTTAGCAGTTTAATCAGCTGCTAAGCTTAACACTCACCTTGAGGCACTGCCGTATACATTTCAGCAAACTACCAAAAGTCAAGAAAGCCATGAACATTTGTAAATCATATACAAACATTTAACTAAAAATAAAAATATGTCTTCAAATGTGCAGTAAATAACCACAACAGCAAGATGCTGTCACTTACAGATAAACTTTGCAGTGCAGTGGATTTTTTCCCTGCACCATCTGGTTTGTGTCCATTTTGTGGAAGACAGGACAACAGCATTTTTGTGTAACCAATTTTACAATGAACTATGGGCAGATCCCTCAGGAAAGTCTGCAGGTATGTGGATGTACAGAGTGTATGTCCACATACCTGCAGAGTGTGCAGAATAGTTTCAAAGCCAACATCACAGCCCTCAATGTGCTTGACCATTTAACAGTTGGACAGCCCTGAGCCCACTTAGAACAGGTCTCAAAGTATGCAAGTGTGTGAATTTGGAGATTGGAATTGGGCCTTTGAGTCAGGCTGCATTACATAACATTAACTTGTTGTTCACACAGCAGTCACCTCCCTTCCTACGCCAGTCAACGTTTCTGTCATTTCTGAGAACTTCAGCCATGTCCTCCTTTGGGACCCTGGGTCTGGCACTCCACCAGGGACACAGTACATAATCTCCAAGAGGTAATTTCCCTATCTACCGTCTTGTTTTTTGTCTAATTTCTTACCACATAGGGCCTGATAAAATGTCCCATGAAACTGTACTCTGTAGATTTGATGTTGCCCACTTGAACACAGAGCTGTGTATTCAATCTCAACAGACTTTTTAGAGCTGAAGCATATCTGCATATAGCACTGGGCACGTACAATTGTGAACAGTTTCCATACACTTGTATAGACCATATATATCATGGCAGTCTTTAATTTAAGTGACTCCTTCAACTCTTTATTTTCTATTATGAAATTATTAAAACACAAGCATCTTTGTCACAAAAAACTATCACTAATTTTGATTCTTCCGTGGATTTATTGCAGGTCTCCTGGAAATAAGACAATATCTAATATTTGGTGAAATGTCCACTGGCTATTTTCACCTCACTTAGGTGCTTTTGGTAGCCATCCACAAGCTTCTGTTAAGCTTCTTGCTATATCTTTGACCACTCCTCTTGACAGAATTAGTGAAGTCCAACTAAATTTAAAAATCTGAACAGACTTGTCTTATCAGCGCAGTCCACAGATTACCAATGCAGTTTAAGTCAGGACCTTTGGGAGACGAGTCTAAATCAGAAACAGGCTTGACTGTGGACACTGACACCTGTGTTCCAGCAGCTTCTAATTAATTGCAGACCTGCTTTTTGGTGATTCTTGGTTCACTCTTGACAATCCAATTCTTTCTCAGCAGCAGGTGATAGTTTGCATTTTCTTCATGATTGTGACAGTGACACAATTATGCCATGCATCTTATACTAAGAAACATTTGTTTGCACAGTTGGTCTTGGGATCTGAAGTATCTTTGAAATGGCTCTAAGTAACTTACCTGACTTGTTCAAGTCAGTGATTTACTATTTCAGATCTGTACTCAGCTCAAACTTTCCCATTGTAGTGTACGTGGCTGAGTCTGAGTTGTTGTTTTTTTAAAAGTAACTTCATTATTGCGAGTATACTTCTCCTAATATGGGTTCACAGACTAGTATATTTTCTTGATGTGTTTAGTCTTTGTCATCAAAGCTCTGTTGTGACTCCACTGAGAATTTAAAGACATTTTTTTGTGTGTATCACTGCATAAAAATTTCAATGTATCCTTCACATAATTTCAAAAAGCATGACAAATGTGGTATGTTTGGACCGCTGGGCTCTTGTGTAAGGTGCAGGCTGGGACAGTGTTTGTTTAATCTGCAAGGAAGTTTTCTTTGTTTAATCAAATAATTAAAAGCTCACAAAAAAGAATGAAAACAATAATGAATACACAGACATAAACACTTACACATGATGTAAAATTGAAGAAAAACCTATCTTATTTAAAGTTGCATTAGCTACACAGTCCAAAAGTCCAATAACTAAACAGATAGTCAGGAATATCCATATCTACACATAGCTGAACATGCTTGCATTTAATCATTAATCAGTTCACATGCAGTACTTAATGTCTGTAGTTTCGTATACAGGAGATTAGTTGATTCTGTATGATCCAGTTCAGTTATAATTTAAATGGCTCTTCTTTGTAGTATGAAAGCTGTAGTTGCATATGTTCTTTAGGCATTCTCTCATATTGCCTATCAGTAGGTGATATATGGAACAATAAATGAGCAGTATAAAACAAAGTGCATTGACATAACTGTTCCTTGTTTAGTTGTGTAATTGGTTGTGATATATTTGATATCAGATGATTGATACATATTTTACAGGATAATTTATGATTTACTATAACACCCACAAATTTAGATTCATGCACATTTGCATTCTGCAGTTAATTGTGTTAATTACACAATGTCTAAAAATTGTAAACTTTGTTTTGCTTATATTCCTCTTTTGTTAGTCGTGAGGCTGTATTCCAGAATCACTGTAGGAGTTGTATAGACAAAACTTGATGGAAAAATTAGTTTTGTTTTAGAGCCTTTGGATTTTTATCCTCACTCCTTCAGATTTCACCCTGGCATCACCAACTCTTGTAGAGAATGTCATTGTTTTTATAAATTGCTTATACGTTTGTTAAAATCATTCAATTTTAATTTTCATCCTATTTTTAATTAGTTTCATTGCTATTTATCAAATTCATTGCAGAGTTCCTTGGCAAAAACACTAAAAGTAATTAAATCACAAGAAGACATGCAGTTACCTTTTTCAGGAGAGAAACTAGGGCAGACAGTAAAATTATTCCTCAAATTGTCCCTTCTAGGCATTAACCATAGTTTACATACCGACTTCTGGTTCAACTATGAGTTAGCATCCTAACAGTTCTGTGTAGACACTGAGTTCCTGTGCAATGAAGGATTTAGAGCTGTGACAGCTGGTCGATTGATTAGTCGACCAGCAATAAATTCATTTGCAGATATTTTTATAATTCAATTATTGTTTAAATCATTGTTCATATTGGAAACAATCATTCTAAGGACAGGGTGTGTTGTATTCTGTACAGATTGTCCATTTAGGCAAATTTTGGCACAAGCTAACTAAATTGAAATGACTTGGTAACATTTATTTAAGAAGAAATGCAAAACAGGTTTATATTTTGTGTGTGGACTCTTGCTTGTACAAAAAGATAAATTAGAGGACCTCACCATTATTATCCGAGGTGTTGGATGGTTATCATGGTTTTGTCACCAATTTCTGGTGTTTATTGATGAAATGTTTCATCATTAAAACAATCAACAGAACAACTGATAATAAAATTATTAGGTGCAGTCTTAAAATATTATAGGCTGCTGCTAAAGAAACTGGAAGTTAACTGGTTTTCTAAACTGCCTGTGTTCAATTTCTTAATAATTATTTTTAAAAACTTGTAAAATACAGACAAATGCAGTCTTGCAAGGCAATACTATACAGTATTCATACAAAACCTTGTGAAACAGTTTATAAACTATATAGACAAAACCTAATTTAAATTCTAATCCTTCTAAAGAGGGAAAGTTCGTATCATGTGCCTCTATAAGAATTTTAAAAAAAAAAGTTCAGCCTGACAGTTGATACTTAACATTGGAAACGGCAGTAATTTTGTTGAAAGTTCCAGAGCTAGCAAATAAGTAGACTCTGAACAGGGACTGTAAATAACATAACAATAAACCCAGTTTTTCATTCACTTTAAACACCAATGGATGTATAACATGTTGAACCACTTCCATATGCTATTAGAAAATATGCTTTGGGACATTTTGACCTTTTATTATAAAGACAGCAGAGTGATAAGGAAGTGTGGATGACAGGTAATAAGAAGAAAAGGAGATGGGATTTAACATACAACAAATGTTCCCCACTGCACTGTAACCAGTGATGTTTGGGTTCTTTGTTTGTACTTTAACCCCCTAGGCAACCAGGAGACCCCCTGCTCGTCCTATGGATGAAGTATTCAGGGAAATTACATACTTGTTAAATTTTATTTTATTTTATTCATTTAAAAGGGACAGTGCATATTAATGAACATATAAATGTAAATATGCCAGAATTAGCCAAAGGTTACTTTCCATCTGGCAGGTCAAAAGAAACAACATTGCAATGACAACACTACAAATGAAAAATACAAAAATTAACAACACTATAGAGGAATTAGACAAATGACACACACCAGTGACAGTGACAAAGAACACTGAGAGACAATATAAAAGCTTAAGTTTAAAATTAGTGCTGGCAGATCTGGTTTCTTTTTAGCCACTTTTTTAGATTGACTTTAAAAGTGTTAAAAGTGGTACAGTCTCTTATTGGAGCTGGAATCTCATTCCAGACCTCAGTACCTTTGACTGATAACACCTGATTGCTAAAAGTTGTGTGTCTAAGTGGCACTGCACAGTCACCTCTAGTGGAGGCTCTGGTTCTCCCACTGGTGCTGGATACTGCATATTTTAAACAAGAAATTTTGCTGTACACAAAAATCTTGCCAGCAAAATTTAGTAGAAAGTGTACACACAATTACAAGATATGGGCCATGTCTTAAACATTAGACCTATACTACTTATTACTCACTGAAAGAGATATACAGCCCAGTTGGGTGGAAATAGTTAAAATACTAAGTTGCGAGATATCTTGATTGTAATATATAGTCTTCTATATTCACAAGCAAAATAGACTGTATTGGTGCACATATTGTACAAAAATAGGGATTATTGTTATATTTTATTTAAATACATATTGATTTTTTCATGTTTTTGAACCTTGTCAGTTTTTATCAGCCTCTCTGTGGCCTATAGTCAACCGCAACCTTTAATTTAGTCACAGTTTAAGTCAGAGCAGAGGCTGTCTGATAATATGTGGCTTAGCTGAGCATTTTCTTTGATGGAATATCTGACTGGTGGTACTTTTTCTCTCCTCTGCTTTCTCTGGCTGTTGCTGAAGTGGTTCTCACAGTGGGCTTTATTTCCATCAAACAAGTGTCTAGCGTGTGCCCAGAGTCTGCTGTGCGTGCAGTGCAGCTGTGACCACAGAGAGTATCGCTGATACTTTTACAGGAACCAATGATTCAAGCACTCTCATAAAAGGCAACTGGGATGGGGCTTGGGTGTTCTGAAGTGTGTCTTTCAGTTTCAGATGATCTAATCTTTTGTTTTGACAGTCATTGTGGAAGTTCACATTTCATTTAAATGTAAATCGTTTGTTAAAAGTGGCAACACATGATTTATCTTGTAAGTAAATTTGGTAATGTAGTAGTAGTAGTGTATTTAGAACCTGATACAGCTTAATTCTCTGTGCCGTAGACCGTCATTGTTGTTCAGAAATTTTTCAAGACGAATCATTAAGCGACACTGCTGCTCTGGATGATGTGTTTCTTCATCACCATAAGCACACACTGTGCACTTTGTTTTGTCTCATTTTGACATGTACCATCTTGTTACCTGAAATACTCACTAAAGCATCAAATGGTAATTATTCTACCTCTGAAAACGGTCCCCAGCAAATGCACTATTCCAAATTAGTGGGTTAGCATGGTATGTTGACCTTAAAGAGTTTTCAGTATTGTAAAGGTGTCTCTTTTTTAACCTGTTAGATCACCATGGTAAGCTTGTCCAGAGCAATAACATTCAGGGTTTCAGATTTAAACCGGCTGTAAGAAGCATCTCCCTTCAATCAAATCATTTCCTGACAATTCTTGATAAGAGAATTATAACAGATTCTTAGCTGAGGGAATATGTTTATATATGTTTAACCTGTTGAGCTGTGCATTACTAATCCAACTGAATGAAGCCGTGCAGTTACAGTATCGACCACTGTATACAACGTATTGCCGCAGGATCCCGACATGCATTCACCTGGTGATGCAGAAATCGCAAATTTGTGTTTTTTAATGTTTGGTCCTGATTTGCTGCCAAATCTGTTTACACTGCTGGTACTGAAGGTAATAGAACGCAGATTATAAAACTGATTATTCTGTTAGTGTTTATTACAGAGAGAATTCAGTTAGTAACATTAATTTCCCTTTCCTTTGGCCAAAAACTAAAATGATATGCTACCTTGTTGGACAGTGTCAGATTAAATGCACTTCAATATGATATATTTAACATATAAAGATTAAAGTTTAACAGCTCTAAAATAAATATATTACCATATGTTTAAAAGTTTTCTACTAGCATTCCTGTCTTGCATTATTTGCAGTAGCAACACTTTACTGTTACACATTTTTATACTCCTCATTGTTCTCCATTATAACAACATGTTGGCTAAAGTAGGCATTTTGTGTAGAGGAAGAGTCATATGATGCATTGAATGCCCCCTTTTATATGAACAGACACAAACTCTGAAGCAAAAAGTCTGCGTTAATAACAAAAGTTGATAACAGCCTTTGTGATATTTCTGCTTTTGTTTTTGTCAAGCCACCTTGCAAAGAAAGCCCAGCTATGTCAAACTTGCTCCATAGTACAGCCCTCAGCTGTTGCCTGAAATATACTAAGTTGTTTTTATTTTTGTTTCATTTATGAGCCAGAAATTGTAAAAACAGAAAGAAGCGTTAGATTTTCAACCTTCAGATGGTCCTTCAGTCTGCAATGTCAAGATAATTTATTCAGATATAAGCTTAAAATTATGATATTTCATCAAAATCACTTTATTCAACCAATTTTTCCCTCTTTTTTGTCGTTTATGGTATTATATATATATATATATTAGATTTTTAATTTGTTTTTTACTTACCTGCTAGGCAGCTAAATAAGATTAATTTCATACTAAGAGCACTGCAGACATGAACTAAAAATCTGTTTCTCTTTATTCAGGGGCAGGGGGAAGCAGCGGGCAAAACTATACAACTCAACAAGAACATCATTTAAACTGAAGCTGAAGAACAACTGGACATATACTCTGATGGTCCAGGCCTCCTACAACCAAACCCTGTCTCCATGGTCCAGCAATGTCACCTTTGCGCCTTTCAAAGACAGTATGTCAGAATGATGTGCATTAGCATATTATAATTTAAGATGACATAAGATAAGATACACTTTATTGATCCCTTTATTTATCCAGGGAAAGAGCAATCATCAGCAGCAAATACTTAGTTTGGGTTGTATAAAGGAAATATTGTATTTTATAGCCTTTGTTTGTCTGTTGCTCTAAGTCTTTTTGATCAAAAAACAACACTTGAACTGGGCTAATTGTTACTGACCTCACAGAACTTTAAAACAGCTTTTATTATGTTTACATTTCTTTCCTTTATGATGCAAAAACTGTCTGCTGGTTCCAACTGCTGCTCTCTCTGGTGTATATGTTTTTAAATGGAAATAGCCTTTGGTTTTGGACTGATGATTTTACAAAACAAGCAGTTGTCTAATTTAGGGCATTGTAGCTGTGTTTTCTCATTATTGTCATATTTTGTTGCTATGGAAATTTCAAATACTTTTCCTTTATTCTGAAAGTAAAATAAAAAGTAAATGAAAACTAGACCTTAGGACTTGCTATGGTAACCAACCACATAATATAGTTCTAGGATGAAGCAATTGAATCTAATACAGATGAGCTGTAAAGCACTGATCTGGTTGAAATTTTGTCAGTCCTGCTCAAAATGGTGTTAAATATTTGTGAAACTCAGCAGCTGCAAAGTGGACCTAAAACATGCCATATGTTTGAAGTGCACAGGTTCAGAACAAATTAATGCCACGTGGTTTCTGTGCAACCCTGTTCACACTTAAATGTCTTCTAAAGCAGAAGATGGCTGAATTTAAAAAGCTTTTTTCTTCTTCTGACAAGCCAAAATAGGCCCTCCAGACCTCTCACTCGCTGGATGTGGCAACTGCATCCAGGTCAACATTTCGCTGCCTGAGGCTGAACCACAAACTGATATCCAGAAATTCTACGATGCAAATTTCAGAGTCTTCTGGAACAAAAGAGGGGAAAGAAAACCAGAGGTAAAAGATCCTTTTTATTCCCATGTAAAACCACAGACTTCTTCTTTTGTTTTCTACTGTATTGTCAATTATGAAGTACAATTTAATTTTGTTCCTCTAAAGCTGCATATGTGTGTTTAACCAAACCACTACAGAGTTCCATACACAATTATAATGGTAAAAATAAAAACTACCTCACAACAGGCAGGTATTGACCTAAAAGGGTATTTTAATGATCCCATAGATGTGTTCAGACTTCTTGAACAATTAAAGGATTGTTTATTGTGAAATCATTTCTTGGATGGTGGCTAAATCAAAGACTCCTAGGGTCAGAGATGGAAATGATTTTAACCAAGTTATTTCTTCTTTCATCTGCAGGTCCTTGAAACACAGAACAAGAGTTTTACTCTTAGCAACTTAGAAAAAGGTGTGGAATACTGTGTACAGGTGCACATGGACATTCTTTTGAACAAAAACACCAAGCCATCTCCTTGGAAATGCACCTTTACTAGCCATGTTGAACGTGAAAATGGTGAGCTGGACTGTCAGATTGGATTTTTATGCTGTTTCAATAAAGTGAAGGTGTTTTTATTAAGATATCAAAAATTGTTGAAATTTCATGTGCACTGTTTTCATGATTTAAAATGTGCTTTTTGAAAAGCAGTTAAACTGCAAGTACACTTGTGTCACAAATCTGCTAGTGAAGTTTTGGTATTTTCATTGCTGAGATTTCCCGATGCATGTGTACGACATTTGGATACATGATGGAATTGTAAATGATTTACCATACTTTCTAGGTGGCTGTGTAAGTGCTACAGCCTGTTAAATTTATTATTTTTATCCATTATTTTTTGCCACTGTGGAAATTCTGTTGTGTGTTCAACCTCAAATGAAATGTAATTTAATCTGTAACCTGTAGTTTCAAAAATGCATGCAGCAGCTAATATATTCTGCCGAGAGCATGATGTGCCTTTTTAGAGTGGAATTCATATTTTTAGACGAACAGTCAAAATATTTTCATAAAGTAGCAGTACACAGACATATGCATTCGTACCAAAGCATCACCATGAAGATGTAACCTTCATGGCATGCATCTTTGGTAAATTACCTGTTGACCAGTACAGTGCTACACCTGTCATCCCTGCACAACAATAAACCCCCATATGTTCTCACAGTTTTTGTGTTATGGGCTAGAGAAGTAAATTAGCAGAGTGAGGGATTTACTAATGTGTGTTTTTTGTCTTTAGGCGCTTTTATTTTAGGTGCAGTTACTGCTGTTCTGATTTTCATTATTATCAGCCTGACGATCAGCACATATCTCCTCTACTACACTGGATTCCTTTGTCGACTGCAGGCAGCTACACCCAGGGCAATAATTGTAAGAAATCAATTCTATTTGTCTGTCTGTCTGTCTGTTGATTGTTCTTAGATTTCATATATCTTTAATTTTTGTTCATTATGTTTCCACACAACAACATCGAGCTACAAAAAAAATCCTATGATAGATGGACTTGTGGCAATGGGTTGTGGCCTTGTTAAATATTCCTGCAGAGGACGACTTTTAGCAAGATTTTGAGTTAGTAATTCTGGTATCCAAATGCCATTTCATGTGTTGTCAGTTATCTGCATACTCATGCTTATGTTTACAATACTGTCACTGAGTTCAACTTTCTGTTCATGGAGTACTCATTCACAGCTCTTTAAAATACAGAGAAGTTTCAGTTTAGCTCTCAAGTTTCACATTGAAGATTAGCTGCTAGACCATTTCCAGCAGCATAATTTAATTGAGTGAACAGAGGATACCCAGCTACATATAGCAAAGGTGGTACACCTTTGTGTTGGTAAGTATTCCACTATCTTACTGTCGGTTTCCCCAGTTGTTACATATCTCCTCTTGTCTTTGTTTTCTTGCTCCCTCTTTGCCACTCTAGACATCTCTGAGCCCAGGCTACACCCTGACCCCAGAGAGGACAACCCCAGACTGGATCTCCATTGGCTTAGAGATGGGGAAGCAGAGGAAGTATAATCCAGCAACATCGGTTCGAGCCACCGGGGAAGCCAACTTAGAGGTGAGGGATGACGATGAAGATGACGAGGAAAAGACAAACGTCTACTTGGACAAAGACGCACAGCTTTCTTCAGGTGAAAGGCCTTGCCAGGACTCTGGATATGTGTCAGGAAAGAGCAAGCCAGCTGCCTTACGGGACTCTGGTAGTTTGATGGTAAGGTCCTCAGTTGAGGTGGAGGCACCACACAGAGACTTTGATCAAGATGAGGCTAAAGCTGAGGAAGTACAGGTTTCTTCAATGCATAGGGGGGATCAAACTGGAGTCCAGGAACATGTCACAGGGGAAGTGGAGGAGGAGGAAATGAAGAAGATGGTGGAGATGCAGGACCTCTCAAATGTCAATCTGTTCTCGGTCACCCTTGCTGCATTTGCAGAGAGTGATGAAGAGGTGGAGGAAGAAGAGCAGAGTACAGGTGACTCTCTCACAGACTTTTTGAAAATTCCCACTCAGAAACGTTTACTTGCCTTAGACTCGAAACAAACTTTAAATTACACACACTCGCAAACTGAATCGGATAATAACACATCTCTGGCACTGCAAACAAGGCATAAAGACATCATTGCAACTGGATATGAAAGCAGGTGTGCAGACATTTTGATGCAGCATGAAGAGATGGAAGAAGAGGAAGAGGAATTTTCTGGGTATTTGGGACACAGATGATGTGTTGGGCTGGCATGTATTAATGTATGAATATGAGTATCATTAATGCATTTCTCAGAGTTGGTATATTGTTTTTTAAATATCTGAATGTAATTAAAATTTGTAAAGTAATGTGTTATGGGGAAAGCAACTGAGAGGCATCAATAAACAGCATGACATACCTTAATAAAAATATGAGGTCATTATTCATACGAGCCTTGACTGTAGGTGCTGCTTGAGCCCACAGTTCTTGTTCAAATATAGTTTTCTTTACTTATGCAAGTTACCCTGGCTGACAGCACACTATATATACATACCTATTTAACTCTTGATCTTAATAGATAGACCTCATTCACAACTCACATTTTATAGGTGGCAAAACATGTGTTTGACTAATATCATGACTGCAGTTCCAGGGTGGTGGTATTGTACATGCCAGCACAGTGGAATAGCTTTTTGAACTATTGTTAACATTAATACATCCACACTTTTCTTAGTATTACAGTTACAGAGAGGTTCTGTTACAGTTTTTCTCCATTGCTTTGGCTCATTTCTTTAAACCAAAATTACAAATCTTCCAAATAATTCCATTGCACATAAAGTTACCACTAGAATTCACCCAATCATAATCAGCGACCATGCACCAATATCCCTCAGCCTGCAAACCGATCCCAACCGTAAACCTCCTCAGATTTGGGGCCTAAACATATCTCGACTTAAAGATCCAGAATTTGATCAGGTAATAAGGAGGGAGTGGGCAGACTTTCTAAAAAATAATGACTCTCCTGATTTATCTCCTTCTTTACTTTGGGAAACTGGGAAGGCTGTAATCAGAGGTAAAATAATATCGTACTCCTCATACAAGAAAAAAAAGGAACTACAAATAGAGACAGATATTGAGAAAAAAATTAAACAACTCACAGAGGATTATGCAATAAAACCAAGTGACCAACTATGGTCTGAACTACAAAATGCAAAATTACAGCTCAATAATATCCTGTCAAAGAAAACTGAATTTTTACTACAACAACTAAGATACAACGATTTCGAACACAACAACAAATCAGGCAAATTTCTTGCGAATCAACTCCAACGTAACAAAGAAAAATCCTTCATAACAGCAATCCAGGATCCCACAGGCAATTATACTCAATCACCCCAGGAAATTAATCAGATATTTTACAGCTATTATCATAATTTATATTCAGCTGCAGTTAACCCAAACAAAGAAGATATTCACAATTTTCTCAACAATTTAAACCTGCCAGAACTAACAACTGAAAGCAGAGACACCTTGGACGCTCCATTGACCATCAGTGATATGCGATGTGCATTAGACAGTATGCCAGCAGGCAAGGCACCTGGTCCTGATGGTTTCCCTGCTGAATTCTTTAAACATTTCTGGTCAATATTTGCACCTCTTTTCTTCAGGACAGTGACAGAGATAAAAAGTAATGGTTATATAAGCGCTCACATGAATACAGCTGCAATAAAGTTATTATTGAAGCCAGATAAAGATCCCACACTTCCTTCCAGCTATCGACCTCTATCTCTAATCAACACCGATATCAAAATCATCGCCAAAGCACTCGCCTCCAGGTTGGAGAAAATTATCCCGTCAATAATTCACAGTGATCAAACAGGATTTATTAAGGGTCGACACTCCACCAACAACGTCAGAAGACTTCTAAATTTGATCAGTCTAACACAACGCTGCAACAGAGGAGCAATCATTGTGTTGCTTGACGCAGAAAAAGCCTTCAACAAAGTCAGTTGGTCCTTTCTCTTTGCTGTTCTTCGCAAATTTGGTTTCGGAGAGTCGTTTATTCAGTGGGTATCAGTTCTGTATAATTCACCCAAGGCCACAGTCACCACCAATGGGATCACTTCACAAAGATTCAGTTTGCAAAGGGGTACCAGACAGGGATGCCCACTCTCTCCCTTATTATTTGCGATATTTATTGAACCGTTGGCAACAGCAGTACGTCAAAATACCGATATCAAAGGTATCTACTCTCATGCATCTGAACACAAAATTAATCTATATGCGGACGACATATTACTTTATCTAGAAGAACCCAAAACATCATTAAAGGAAGTATTTAACCTCATCACAACTTTCTCACATCTTTCAGACTACTCCATCAACTGGTCGAAATCAATTATACTTCCATTAACAGAGAACTCGTGGAATCCTGCAGTCCAAAACCTGGTTCATTCCCTTCCCATCTGGTAACATTATATATTTGGGCATTAATATTTCCTCAAAACTCTCTGAACTAGTCCACCTGAACTTCACTCCACTTTTAGAGAAACTCTGTGGTGATTTGAGGCGTTGGAATAACCTTCCCATCTCCCTTTTGGGACGAATAGCTACTGTCAAAATGAAAATACTACCTGAAATCAACTATCTCTTCTCCATGATCCCATTCAAACCCACATCAAAGTGTTTCCAATCTTTAGATTCTGCTACTGGTAAGTTCTATTCAAAGAACAAAAAAGCTAAAATCAGTCTGACTACTCTCCAGAAAGGTAAATCTGAAGGTGGTCTAGAGGCCCCCAACTTCATCCATTACTACTTAGCCAACCAACTACATTATCTTACCAAATGGATAGATCCACATGAAGAATACAACTCTTGGCTGGAACTAGAACAGTTAGACTGTAACCACATCAAACTCTCTGACCTTCCCTTTATTACCCCCACCCTTAAACACAATCCTTGCTTCAAGAACCCTTTGATCGCCTCCACTTTGTCTGCTTGGTGGAAATCCCTGGAAGTCACTGGCTCCCAACTTCAACCCAGTATATTATCCCCAATCTGGCACAACCCAGATTTTGTAAACAATAAAACACCCCTCTATCTCAGCGCATGGGCGGAGAAAGGGATCACCCCCCTCCATCACCTTCCCCAAGATAATATGCTTTTGACATATACAAACTTATTCCAAACATTTGAAATAAATAATGGAAAATTTCTCCAATACCTACAAGTAGAGAGGACAATTACAAGGGAAATCCCAGCGCTCCGGACCACTTTACAGCCTCCTGATTTACAGCCACCGGAATTTGTCAAATATATCACAAAACTATCCCCCCAAAATAAGAAAAACCTCTCAAGAATTTATAGCTTACTCTCAAAGACGGACTCTATACATCTACCAATTCAAAAATGGGAAAAAGACTTATCCTTATCTTTTGACCATGATTTCTGGACCCAGATCTGTGGTAACACATTTAAGATGACAAAAAACACCAACTTACAACTGATCCAATTTAAGGTTCTCCACAGAACACATATAACACAATATAAATTGTATAAAATGGTTTCTCGCACTCTGACATATGCACACAATGCACTCAAAACACAGCTGACACTTATTTTCATGCTCTTTGGCTATGCTCACCTGTCTATCAGTTTTGGGCAGCAGTCACACAGAAACTCTCCTCTATTTTGGACTGCAGGATCCCACAATCTCCAAACCTTTGCTTAATTGGCGATCTTACAACAACGACCCTACCAGACAGGGTGTGGAGGCACTTGGCCAGCCTGGCCCTGCTGACTTGTGGTAGTCACTCTGGGCTTTGACACACATGCATGTTTGTTCAGGGCTTACCAACTCCTGCCGAGTCCCCTTGCTGAGAACTGATGGGACCCGCCAGATTGTGCGGAGTCACTCTTCAGACTTTGCACTAAACTCACGCCCTCTATACATTCTTCCTTTACTCCTGTCCTCTGGCTTCCTAACCCTGTATACTGACAAGACTTCTGGTGTCCAATTTGTTTCTGTGTTGATTATTAGTTTCTGGTTTTCAGATGTGGGATCGGTTGTTGGGAATAACACGGCATGTTACAGCACTCTTATAGGATTCATATAGCACTGCCTGTCTGTACCTTCCCTGTCCATCTTGTCTCGCCATATCCTTAATCAAACCTCAAACTTCCAAACCACTTGGCAATTGTTCACAATAGAATTGAGTTCTCCCTTCATTTCATCAAATTTCAAATGTCTCAGTACATCTTTGCAAATGATTAAGTACAGGTAGCCTGTATTTAGCACAATTTCCAAGTGAATAGATCTTGTTGATCTAAACTGATTGTTGACTTCTCAGTCTAATGGTTGTTCTCCCCAAAACATGTCACCATCATTTTATTCTATAAAATTATCATTGTGCAGGGGAGAACCCAAATGCGAACACAAAGCAAACCGGGACTGGATCATGTTGAACTGATTTTATTTTAACATAACAGAAAATTAACGATACTCACAGGACTGAAAAAACACTGACTGGGGGAACTGGCAGGCATGAGGCTGAAACTGGCGCTATCCAGGTAGCTTTAAGTTCAAAGGTTTGATCCGGCACTGGGTAGACTATGGAGCCAGTCTTTGTACAGGTGGTGTGCCTGCGAACGGCTGCCCGGAGTTGCCGCTGATTGTTAACCGGCAGCAGCTACGGGAGAGAGACCAGGAGAGCTGAGCAGAGAGGGGAGGGGGGAACAGCGGCTGAAGCCAGGATCCTAACAAAAATAGTCTGTTCAATGGTCAAAATTAGTCAAGAACATACTGTGTTGTGTGGGACAAAGCGAATTTCCACCGTGGCCCGCTCATCAGGGCCTGGTTCACTACTCGTCCAAGGATGGTCATGGTGTTCCTACCACCTTACTCACCGTTCCTCAATCCTATCTGAGGAGTTTTTGTCCATTGGAGGTGGAGAGTGTATGAGCATCAGGCTCAAAATCAGAGGTCTCTGCACGATGCAATGGACGCTGCATGTGAAGACATTACAGGTGATCAGTGTAGGAGATGGTTACAACATTCACATCATTTCTTCCCTCGTTGCATCCCGAGGGAGAATATACGCTGTGATGTGGATGACGATCTGTGGGCAGAGAGACAGCAGCGTATGGACGGCCAGGAGGGCGAGGAGAGGGAGGATGAGGACAGCGACCAGTGAGGAAGTGTTAGTTGTGAAACTCCAGCTTTATTTACAGCGCTGTAGGCTACATATAATTTTCCTTGTTTTTTGTTTACGTGTTTATATTACAGTATGTTATGCTGTATACATTTTCTTTTTACTCTGATGTATGAAAATTACTTTATGTGTGTGAATAAAGACAATTTTACAGTTTCCTTGGCAGTATAAGTGCAATGTGTGATGTCAAACCTTTGAGGCTACTCTTACCGTGAAATCCTATTTTTTCAGTTTTATACACAATTGTATTCTGTTAGCTAGATTTTAAAAAGAACTAGCACAGTAACCACTGTCAATGAAGGACTGGGCTCAGACTGAGAGTCGGAAATGAGGTATATTTCAACGGTCATCTGTCATAGTGACAAAACCTCTAAACATGTTGACTTGCAGTGCTCACACAATGCCAAAAGAATGATGCATTTTTGGTGGCACTGACTATTTATATTAGAACAGAATTCCATTTTGACAAATGAGTAAACTGTTTTGGGAGAGATATGAGCTTTTGCAGGTGAACCATGGTGTTGTGCTGAACCATCCAGGTTATTTTGGCAAAAGCATCAAGAGTGTTGAGAACATCCGATCTGTTTCAAGAAATGAGACAAAGCAATTGAGAAGGATCTTAGCATTTTTGGCAGCACTGACTATTTAGAAGGGAAAGGAATTTAGTTTTGAAGCACGAGTGAACAGTTTTGGGAGAGATGTGAGCTTCTGTAAGTGAGCTATGGTGTTTTGCTGAACCGTGAGACTGTTTTCCCAAATGATCTGAGTTTTGAAAATTTAATTTCTGTTTCAAGAAAATAGCCATCCCAATGGAGAAAAACTGTAAATCAGCAAGATGTTACGAGTTTGTGATTTGTAGAAAACAGATGTCAACATTTATAGCAAAGTCATGATAAAATAACTGTATAGCATTATTTATGTATTGTACATTGTGTTAATAACAATTTTGGCTCTGTTCTGTATTTAAGTTTCTAAGTAAGTCCTGACAGTCATGTGCAGTACCATGACCCTGAAATGGATGCAACTAAATGGAATTCAACCACCACTTTTTATTTGCACCAAATATAGTTTTGTCACAGTTATATACTGTACACTAATTCTAAACAGTTTTTGAATATGAATGTAAGGTTGAGGTACACCAGCACCAAGCAATTGGGTTGCTGGGAGTAGGGAAACACAGGCATTGCACAGTCGCAGTTTGACATTTGTTCTTGTTCACATAATCAGTATGATCTGATTATAATACATACTGCAGCCAGTTAGTGTGTAGCGTAGAATTTCAACACAGCCCACTTAACCAGGCAGGTCAAGATCCTCTAGTGGCTTCTAATGTGAATATATCTGTGCTGTTGCCACGTAATGATAAATGTACATTTCATACACACCCTGAAGTGAAAACAGTGCACACACTTAGCAGCTGCGCCTCCCTCCGTGTCTGCCGCCTTCCTGTAGTCCTTCTGTAAAGTCACATGATTTCCTATCAAGCTTCCTCTAATGTTGCCTTTAGGAACCGCCGGACGTTTTGCGAGTATCTCTAAATGCGACATTAAAGGCCGTAAAAAGTGCAAAACACGGTTGCACACTTGACCTGCATTTTATATGTCAATGGAAAACATGGTAGCAATGGTTTTCTTTGTCGTGTGTCTTCTTTCTATGTATGTGACACATGTTAAACTGTAAATGTCCGATTTTCTACATTTTAACAAACTCGTGCGTGATGTATGTTTTTTCTTTTATCTGTGTAATGATGAATTAAAGCAGTGTCGTCGTAATCTTTTAAATGTTGTTATTTTGTCATTAGTCAAAATATCAAAAAGCAGCATCAAATTTTGGATTGGGGATTACAACTTTACTTGAGGTCCTTAAAGGCAGCAGGACCGCCGTAGTGCTTACGTGCATCCCGCTGTAGGCATAGACATATATACGTAGACGCCGCATTGCCTGTGGAGGGACGTGCCTAAAGCTCCGCCATCTTGGTGCAGGACTAGCAGAGGGGGGAGTGAATGTAAGTCTATGGAGGTAAGAGGTACTCCACAATCTTAAAGTAGAATTATTCACTGAATCTTCGACCGATTTCCAAACGCTTTGATTTGTTACAAACGGCACACATGTAGCTTTGACACAGGATGCTTGGATGTTTTAGAAATGCCGGTTTTACTACCCAAATATAAATTCTACTTAACGTTGTCAGCAGACAATCTTCTGACATAGACCTGTCAGTAGAAACTGTAGTTGAAGGAGAGACAATAAACAACCTGACTAACAACTGTCACCGCAGTGACAGAGACCTGGCGATCAGTGTGATGCCGACGCCAGGCGTCAAAAATATCAACAAGATATGTCAGAAGAACTATGAAAAGATGCCGGCATAACTGCCGGCATATTTTCCGGCATAACTGGAAAAGATGCCGGACTTTGTGTCGCTTATGGGTGTTCAAATGAGCAGAACACACAAACCAGATCCCGTGGAATCACTTTTCACAGGTAAGGTGGACGTAAGAAGTAATACCAAGTGAGCAGGTTGTTAAATAGTGAAATAAATCCCGAGAGGACGGACTGAATCTCTCCACTCCCATAATATAACCAGCTCACTTTACGTTATCTCACATATTGCACAGCTGCTCACTAGTGAAAGAACTAATTTGAGACCTTATTTTGGTTAAAATGCAATGTTATTCCATTCATAAACTGTCCCTGGTCTGGAAAAAACAGACCTTAGACTGCAGTGATTGACCAGTTAGAATATTAATGATAGATATTGGATGTATTTAATATGTACGTGTATTGTGTCTTTAACCTTAATGTGAAGGAGAGAGTTTCAACATCTTCCTCATCCCCAAACACTGCAACGGTATTCTTCATGTTGCCTAATTGTTAAATACATTAACCACGTTAGTCCTGCAGAGAATGTTTGTGACAGTGAAAATGACCAATCTAAAAGCTCACATCAATCATCACATCATATAAGGCATTCTGAAACATGTTGTGCTTTCAGATATGCTATTTTCTCTCTTTAGTTTCTTCTATTAGGGTTAAAGTGGTTAAATTTTTACAAAGGTGGCTGACTTCGGTTGATGGGAAGAAGATGCAAGGAAGACCAGACTAAATATGGATGGGGGACACTGATGCTGGATGCCATGGCCATAAAAAAACAAGTGCAATACAATCCCCCAACTCAAATAATAAAATGATAATAGCAATTATAATCACAATAATAGCGATAATAATAAAATGATAATGATAATAGCCATACTAATTATAACAATAATGATAATTAAATGATGGTAATAATAGAAATATTAATTATAATTAAATGATAAGAATAAAATGCTAATATTATTATTATAGTATAATGATAAAACGACAAAGATAATAGCAATATTAATTATAATAATAGTGATATAATAATAAAATGACAATGATAATAGCAATAAGAATTATAATAATATTGATAATAATAATAACATGATTATGATAGTAGCAATAATAATTATAATGGTGATAATAACAAAATGATCATGAAATAACAATATTAATTATAATAATAGTGTTCTAATAATAAAATTATAATGATAATAGCAACATTATAATATTAGTGATCTAATAATATACTTATAATAGCAACAACAACAACAATAATAATAATAAAATGCAATATATACCTACAAGCAATTCTCTGAATAAAGATCTAAACATTTTCAGGCTTGATTTTGTTCTATTTATGTCTGCCTGTCCGTCCTCCATGTCTGACGTTTGTAGCAAACAGTACATGTTGACAACTGATCGATTTATGATCACTTTTATAGTGCAGACATGTCATTCCTCTATAGACGTAATGCACTGTAGGGGCGAGTGGTACTGCACCAAGATGGCCGCCGCGTAGGCACGTCGGCTCCAATAGGCAGCAGCAGTCAATGCGGCGTCTACGTATATATGTCTATGGCTGTAGGACTGTCAATGTGTGCAGTTCTTCCGTTTGATGAAGGTGGAAATGCCTCTCGAGAAAGATTGTTTACTATCAAACTTATCGGTGCATGTTCTGGACAGTTTGGAGCTTTGGACTTACAACTGCGGTGACTCGCAAGCTTGTTTACATGCTCACAATATCACTGCTTGTCTGATAGCTAGCTGGAGATCGTCAGGTTTCCGGTGAGTGGGCGTTTTGAGAGAACAAAATCAGTCGTTTGAGGGTAAAGTAACGTTTGATAAGTGTTCTCTGTCTTTATCGGAGTCTTCTATTGACAGTAATGTTAAGCAGAAAGTTTCGAGCTAACTCAGCCTTTACGTAGTCAAAGTGACGGTGTTAATAATTCTCTGGCTTAAAGATAAGGGTTATTAACTTGGTACAGTGTCAAAATGTAAATCTAAGTTGTGCGAATTTGCAGAAATGTTTCAGTTTTTTACCCATATTGAAATACATGATATTCCAAACATTTTCAATCGTTGTATTTCAACCACCACGGTAAGACATGTAACGGAAAGTAAAAGTGGCATTCGGTCTAATTGCGGATTTGCTATGCCATACTGTGTTAATAAGGAAAGTTAAAGCAGCTGCAGAGTCCAGAGAGGTGTGGAGACTGCATGAGCGGCTGATGGCATGACAGTGCATTGGAAATGGTCATGACTGCTCTCGCTTGGATGCTCTCATGGTTGCCTTTGGTCCTGCCAGGTGAGTACAGACTCAAGTGATGGTGTCAGAATCCTGCAACACACCTGGAAGTGTATGTTCAGAGGACAATGCAATTCATCATGTCATACGAATGCACGTATGACATGATGTCCAATTGAATGCAGGTGTCACAAAGAATCAATGGGTGGCCACCACCACTCAACCAGTAGTGAAGCCTGTGAAAGGGATATACACATACTCACAAAACTGGAGTTGCATCCAATAAACCCTGCTTTTCTAGCAGATCTGTTGGAGCTGTGGATTTATATGTAGTTCTTGTACACACTGTTAAAGACTGCAAGAATTAAAACTACTGTCTCTTGAACAAAGTGGTACAAACTGCTGAACAACACAAGACTGCATTGTTCAGCGCCCCCCCCCCCCCTTCTTTTTTTTCAAGAAGAGAACCACTGATACACAACAATTACCAACGTACATCACTTGAGACTGATTACATTTTGCATACATTTGCATACACATTTTTGTTTTTTTTTTCGACCTTGAAGGCTTCATACAACTTTTTCCTGTATGCTGTGGTACTAATTAACAGTGGAAACAATTCAATTCAATTTATATAGCACATATTTACAACATAAGTCATCACATAGCGCTAAACCTTGAAAGACCAAACACACCTTGATGTGTAAACTTTGTGGCGTTCCCCTTTTAATATGGGCCTATCTCTGAACTACTAAGTGTGGCTTCACACAAAAGAAGCAATGCATTCAATAAATGCTATAAGGCAAACACTCGTGTATTTTTTAAATTCCATTTAATGTCTTTCAGCTATGAGTGAACTCCCAAGGCCTGTAAATGTCACCGTGACCACAAACCATTTCAGTCATATTCTGAGATGGGAGCCTGGACCAGGGACACCCATAGGAGCCTTCTATCATGTCAGCATTATAGCAGAGAGGTAAGCTTCATCTGTGTGTGTGTGTGTTTTAGTGCCTGCTGTGTGTATGCAAATAATAACTCCAGAAATCTTTAGAAAATTATTCAGTGGCAGCTTTTCTGCTGCAGTTACTTTGGGTTTCGGTTACAACAGAAAAAAGATTACAGATGTTTGCCAGAGTTTTTGCAAAAATAGGAACTCAAGGATATGTCAGTCATAGAGAAGTGGACTTGCTGACTTTTAATCTTGTAGTCCAGGATGGAGAGAACAGGGAATGATGGTACTTCTACCTTTACAGTTTATTACTTCGATATCTTCAGGGTTATCTCAGTGGGGTTTTTTTGTGTTTGTTAATTTTTTAGAAAAAAAACATTTAAGAACAGATTTAATATTGTTTTAGTTACTGACTTCCTCTTTTCCAATCCACTCTAGTAAAATTTGGAATGCAAAATTTTGAATTTAATATTATTTTTGCAGTGCATTATTAATATTATTATTATTGTTAAACATTTTTGAGCATTTCTTCAAACACTGTCAATACCATTATTATTAGAGGAAAGGCAAAAGTAAGGCAATATTGAGTTTCCTTGCAGCCCCTAAATTATGTAATCCCCTCTGTTCTGAGTACTTTGAAACTGAAACTAAATTTCTGAGCAATAGTTCGGATGACTGACCACGTCACTCATACCAAAAAAAATTGCTAGCTAATGATTATTTTTTATCATTAATCCATGTTCCTGTGATTTTGTTAACTTCGTGTCAGCTGCTCCATGTGGGCTGCTTGCATACAGAACAAAACTGGGACAACGAGCAATTAACTGCAAGCTTGTCACTGACTAGGTGTCTCAGCAGATTGATTGTATTTTTTGTCTTTCTCTTACATGCAAAAGACTTGTTGCATGTACAGCTATGAAAATGCTAAGCACTGACTCCAGTGAACTGTAACCATACTTGTGAAGCCATGTATAGGTGCTACACAGTGCTTCAGCATGTGAGACAGAGAGCTGCCTCTGCCACTAACACACAGACTTGAAGAGAGAACTTTTCTGGAACTCTGTGATCCATTTTATACCAGTGTCAATACTCAACTCTAGGTTTGAACAAATACAAGTGCCTCTCACATAATTATAATATGGTGGAAAAAATTCAGTATTTTTCAGCAGACATTATTGCACAAACCACCATGTCATACCTAGCCGTGATAACAACACAATTGTGTGGATCACATATAGACTTCACAGATCTACATTAGCTTTTTGTGTTCTACTCAGTTCATTTATAGCACTAAATGTAAATCTAGCTGATTCTGGATGGAGTCTTAATCTTTATTGTCAGGAAATTTATATTCACAGTTAGATATACCTAATGCATAAACATATAGTAAACATCTATCTGTCAACATCTATCTTGCCTGTGTTTGCAATCATGTTTTCTATTACCATAAAACCTAGAAGTTCCGTATAGACGGACCTATGATGTTTTGTTTCGTTTTGTTTTGTTTTGGGGCTTAGGGACAGTGGTGGCCTAGCGGTAGAAGAAGTTAAAGTGGGAGAGTGAGAGCGACCGCTTGTCCCAGCCCACTACCACTGTGGGCCCTTGAGCAAGGCCCTTACCCTCTGACTGCTCCCCAGGGGCCTGCACCATGGCAGCCCACTGCTCCTAGTATGTATAAGTCAGGTTAACTATGAATAGGATGGGCCTAATGCCGAGAAGGAATTTCTTCCACAAGATCAATAAAGGTTAGATTGTTATTAGGGTCCGAGCACCAGCGGTGTGCAGCACCCTACTGATCTTCTAAGAAGGAATATTATTTTTCTCTGGACTTTTGAATCGCAATTTTGAGGCCCTAAACATACTCAAAAATGCGTATAACTTGGCATGCTCATCAGGACTGGCGAAAAATTTTAAATTTTGGGGGAATTACACATGAATGGCAAAATGGCTCAATAGCGCCACCTTGAAAGTTTAAAATGAGGGTTTTCATACAATTATTTTCATGTAGAACTACGAAATTTGGTACACATATTTATGACGACAACACACACAAAAAAGCCCAATGTACCAATACCCAAAATGCAACACGAAGTCCGCCATTTTAACTTTACTGTCAGAATTTTCCATTTTTCTAGAGCGATCTCGTACTAGGGGATAACTCTGACAGATCTTAAATCTGTCCAGCATATACTACGGGCATTGGTGAGCAAAACTTATTAAAAGGTTCTGCAAAAGTTTCGCCATTTAAGTATTGTCGCAATTTTGAGGCCCTTAACATACTCGAAAACGCTTCTAACTTGGCATGCACATCAGACCTGGCGAAAACTTTGATATTTTGGGGCAATAACACGTGAATGGTAAAATGACTGAGTAGCGCCCCCTAGAAATTTGTAAAAAGCATTTATATTCAGTTAGTTTCACGTACAGCCTCGACATTCAATACACATATGTATCACAACAAGACGCACAAAAAGGCTCAAGAACCCATACCCACAATGCAACAGGATATCCACCATTTTGAATTTCATGTCACATTTTTATGCCATTTTCCCAGAAATTTCACATTTTCTAGAGCTAACTGGTTGTAGGGGATAACTACTACAGATCTCAAATTTGCCCACATGTACTACAGGTGGTTGTGAAGAAAACTTATTAAAATGTTGCACAAAAGTATGAGGACGTGCCCGTGGCGGTCTGCGGTGTTTTGCCTTGTGGACATTTTGGTGCTTTTTGCCATTTTTCCAGAAATTTTACATTTTCAACAGTGAACTGATCCTAGAGGATAACTCCTACAGATCTCAAATTTTGCCCATGTATACTACAGGAGGTTCTGACAAAAAGTTATTAAAACGTTCTGCAAAAGTATGAGGGTGTGACCGTGGTGGCCTGTGGTATTTTGCCTGACTGTCATTTTGCCATTTCAACATGAAATAAAAAGTAAGTGCTGTGTAGCTTTCCTGTACGTGTTCTGATCAGCCTGAAACTTCACGTGTAATCAAACTCCAGCCCTGATGACATGACTATGACGATTTCCTGTCTCAATCTCAAGCATGCCATTAAACAAGAAGTGCAGTCTAACTGGTCTGTACCCGCTCCGATCGGCCTGAAACTTCACATACATGATAAAATTCGGGGTCTGATGACATTCATATGGTGATTTCCTGTCTAAGTCGCCAGCATGCTGTGAAACAGGAAGTTCACACTAATTAGACTGCACATTCTCCAATCGGCCTCAAACTTCACATGCGTGATCAGAGTCCGAGCCTGATGGTATGCATCGGTCGCTGACCAGCGAAAAGCGAGGACCCATCAACGCTGCTTGCAGCTTTAACCATTATTGTTATTTCGCTTTTGTTGGAGATGGTAAAAATAGTAATGAAGCACCTCAAATGTGCAGCTCAGTGGGTTGAATTATGTTTTGTGTGGTAGTGGTCAACATACAGTGCTTTGAGTTTGCATATGGCGTGGAACTGTACTGGAGGTGTTCAAAAATGAAGTTTAATGTCTATAAGTCTGATATGTTGTTGCTCACCTGTTTCACTGTCTTGATGTGGCAGGAGATGGGGCTCAGTTCAGCCCTATCTCCTGCCTACAGGTTGTGTCCTGTGTCCAAGTAATGATTCATCCTCGGAGATTTGTTACAAGCTTTTCTATGAACTCTCTTAAAATTCTACATGCATTTCCCAAAGCAACACTTAATACCAAGCTCTTAAAGGCAAATTCATGGTGCTTAGAATCTGTTCTTATTGACAGTATGCATAATTAGAGTGCCTGAACTGTTCAGACATTGTTGTTTTCCCTTTTTGAAGATGGAGAACACAAATGCTCAATGGCACTTGCGTAAAAAATAAACATTAATCACTGTCTTTTATTTTGTCCACATTGAGCTTGACCTTAAACAAAAGGTAAAATACAAAGTTTTAAAAAGTGAGGAGTAAAAGGTTTTCATTATCTAAGTATATAAGTAAATCGTCCACACTATTGAAGCTGAACCATCAAATTCATAGGAATTGAGCAGAGGATGGGAGATATGGCACAGAGATTGAGCAGAGTTCCTGCATGTGCTTCATAATAAATGCACTTAACTGTGAAGGAAGTGGTAGACATTTAGAGTGAAACCAGAGGTGCTAATAATGATTTTCACAGTCAGCTAGCATGACTAAAAACGTGCTTTTTCCTCATTAAACTTTTGCAAATTTTGATATATGAGATTAAAACCAGATTTGGTGGCTGTTCTGACATCCTTACTGTCGATGTGTTTCCCTCCTCTCTGTTCTTGAAGGGAATCTTCCTGGATGCCTGTGGCAGGCTGTGAGCATGTCCAGCAGCCGCTGGTTTGCAATCTGACTGAGGCGTTCTCTGACCCACTGAAGATCTACATAATCATGGTTAAAGCTCACAACAGCTCACTTTCAGCCATCATTTCAGGATATGAACCCATTAGTAAGTGACACTGTACTGAAAATAAAAGACGTTGAATCCAAAGGATAGAAAAATACAAGTCTCAAAATAACTGTGTTTTTACCAAGATGACATAAAACAAATCAAAATGTCTTTGCTCTTAATGGGTCTTAAATTGTAAAAGCAAGTAGGCTAAGTCAGTGTAAACATTACTTATTAAGACAACGCAAAACGGCTCCGGACAGATATTTTATTATCTATATACTTCAAAAAATATGATGCTAAATGTGCTTTATTAACTGAACTATATACACAAAGATAGAATATGAAGTATGTACAGCCCCAGTCGAAACTTGGGATACGCACACCCTTTTAACGGTTTGTTTTGCTATTGCAATTTTTTCGATTGTAGAACGAGACTGAATACACCAAAACTATGATTTACACAGATTTGACACAACATTACAACCACCTGCATCCCGTTGGCAGTGGATCCTTTGGTTGCTGTAGACTGCAGGGCAGAGTGTCCATGGATAGGACTTGTTCTAGCTTATCATTTAGTGCTTCCTCTCTTCATCTCCTGGGGCGGTGTTCATAAGAGTCAGTTTCATCATAGTGTTTGATGGTTTTTGTGAGCGCACTTGTGCATACTGTAGTGTAAATAGCCTTTCTACTAGTACAGATTGTGATTACAATCTGTACTAGGAAAAACTAAATTTTTTTTAATGATGTCATGTTAAAATAAAGGAAACAACATTCTTACAAACCATGATTTTATTCAGAATTTACACATACAGTATTAACAGTCTATTCTTACGTACTCCAACAGTATGTGGGTGGTAGTTGGTTGAACATGGTAGTCCAGCTTTCTTGCATCTACATCTGTTGGAAACACAACTTCCTTTGCAGGTACAAACAGAACATCCATGTGCAGAGCTGGCTTGCCATCCCGAGTTCTTTCGTGCAGCCTGGATAAGGGTCATCTCCTCAAGGTCCTGGACATCAATGTTTTGAAGTGGTGGGAAACAGACGGTTTGTAGAAGATGTTCTTCAACTTTGCTCCTGCTAAGTATGCTCTGTATGTGGTGTCCTGTCCTTCTTTGTTGACTTCCAGAACTTTGCAGGGTAGGAGTCATGAATCTGTGTTGGTCTGGTCCAAAAGGAAGGACAGGCAGCCAGTGCTTTATATGGACATTCTGTTTGTGCCTGCAAATGAAGTTGTGTTTGCAACAAATGCAGATGCAAGAAAGCTGGACTACTATGTTCAACCAACTGCCACCCACATACTGTTGGAGTGCGTAAGAATAGACTGTAAATACTGTATGTGTAAATTCTGAATAAAATCATGGTTTGTAAGAATGTTGTTTCCTTTATTTTAACATCATATCATTAAAATCAATTTCATATATTCAGAGTTTCATTTCACATATTCAGACTTTCATTCCATATATAATTTCCTAAATGGCTTGCCATACATAAATAGATACATACATGCATACATACATACATACACACATACATACACACATACATGCACGCACGCACACACGCACGCACACACACGCACACACACACACACACACACATGGCAAGTCATTTAGGAAATTAGATATGGAATGAAAGTCCAAATAATGAAAGTCTGAATATATGGAATGAAAGCTGAAGTAAATTTTCACAATCCACCATGTTTAATTGTGTTGTCAGCACAGAATTTGCTTGGTATACAAACGGCATCAGCTGAAATATATTAATAGTTTGTTGAAGTGGAACTTTTCTCATGTCAGGCTCCAAACAATATTAAAAGTTTGTAGTGTACATTGCGTCTGCACTGCACTGCCTTGGATCCTCAAGATATATATATATGTATATATCGGTGGAGGCTGTGGCTCAGGTGGTTTGGGTTTTCTTTCTAGCACTCCTTTATTTTGAAGCACCTGCCCGTTTCCCCGATGTATGTGTTGTTGCATGAGTGGCTCGAAATTTTGTATATGATATTGCACTTTTCCTCGGGTTCTGTTTTGTCCTTTGGATGTACAAGTAGCTGTCTGAGTTTTATCAGTGTGTCAATTCCATATTCCTTCATTGTGTGTTCGGTGCATTCTGTGGTTCCTTTAATGTACGGGAGCATGCCTGACAGCAGGAGGCGTGGTCGACCTATCAAATTTGACAGGTGGACCACGCCTCGGTAACATCAGCTGATAGACACGTCATCCCTGACATCTGGATGATGTTCTGAGGAAGACGGAAGATATCCGTTAAAACTGTCAGAGGTATTTGAAAACTTTAAATCCTAATTGCCTGATATATATGAATGAAAGAAAGCCAATTAGTCCAGTTCAGGGCAAAATGAACTTCATTACACTAATATTCATTTGTGTCTTATTTTCAGCCCTTTGTTAGATGTTAGTTGTAATTTGACTTCGTGACTAACATGTTAATTTTGTCATGGTTTTTGTCTTTCCCAGTGCACCTCGGTCTGCCACTGCTGACTGTCAGGTCCTGTGGCAGAGATCTGTGCGTGGATCTTCAACCTCCCAAGGAGCACCTTCGGGAGGCCTATGATCGTCTTAGTTACCAATTCCAGATCAGGAGCAACAATGGGGACGGAACACAGGTACCCTAAATACAAAATACTGGTTTATATGCTTTTAGCACCATGACCGACATGTTTGGGCAGACATTCAGAATAGCTTGGCTTAAACAATGCAACAGGCTGTTCTAACTTTAGGGTGCTTGATGTGGATGTGCTGCAACAGTTACAGGTGAGAAGATATCCTGAAGAAAGTCAAGCTTTAACAACTTGTTAGTATGTAGCATGTGTGTGTACTTCAATTAAATTTTATTTATATAGCACCAATTTGCAACATATTTCATCTCATAGCCCTTAGATAGTAAGGTGAAGACTTGTCCAACCATCTTTGTTGTCACGGAACGGGTCAGAGGCTCAAGCGCACACAACAAAAACACGGCAGACAAAACTTTTAACAAACAAGTGAATATATTCACAAATATATATATATATAGTAAATATATTTACAAAACACGAACAACTAACAGAACCAGAACTGTAGAAATGCAGGCTACTGCTCCCAAGGGAGCCAGCTGTGGGCAGGGGGGTGAGCTAAAAGTAACTAACCACCAACAGACAGAATAAATCTTACTATCAAAATATAATTGTGACAGATAAAGACACAACCGCACAGGGAGCTACAAGAACTACGCCGAACAGGCAAACTACAGACAACCATAAACAAAACCTAAAGTACACAAGGCACCACTACTGCTGAACCTACAAGAGAGCGAGGTAACTTACCTGACAGCCGGGGCAACGGAGGGTCAGTAATAATTAATGTGTAATAATAATAGATATAATAATAATAAATTTTATTTGTATTGCACTTTACATTTCAGCAATCTCACAGTGCTACAGAGCAAAAAAAATATAACTATAAAAAAAACTATACAATGTGGGTGTAGGGCAGGTGGAGGGGGTGCGTGGCTTGGCAGAGATGAGATGGCGTCCGGACAGGTACGTGGTGTGGCAGATATGGCACCCAGGAAGAGTGCACAGCAGAGAGAGCTCGTGGCAACAATCCAGACAGAACCGTGTGGGTGGATGGTCTTGAGCGAAGGCTTCAGGACAAGAGACAGGGCTCACCAACAGGATCTAGGCAGAGATGGCCGCGGGCTAGAAAGGAACAGAGCAGGGGTCAGCACACGGCATCAAACAGCGAGATCAGACGAGCAAGAGACCTGAGTTGACTGACTCTGTGTGAATCAGCAGTCTGGCGTTGTGTAGTCATCAGAGCCCGGCTTACATGGGGGGACTGATGAGTATCAGGAGATGACCACGCCTGCCGCAGGTGTGCACACTCAGGTGATTATCCAATAGCCCGCACCTGCCTGATTGCCACAGCACACCTCACTCATGCCCACCTGAGAACAGAAGAAAGAGAAAGGGAGGGAAAACAGGGACCAGCTGCCCCTACATGTAGCTGGATGTGGCGGGCCTGACATTTGTGAAAAGAGTTACAATTTTGATTTGGTGCTCTTATCTTTCTGAAACAGGTTCAGAATTCACTCCAAACACATTATCTGTCTGACTCTACAGTTTGCTAGTGATCATATACCAGTGATGCCCAACCAGTGATACTTGCATTCCATGGGTTATATCTACAGTTTCCAAGGGGTGCATTGGAGGTTTAGCTCAACTAATTAAAAAAAAAAAAAAGAGGGCAGAAAAGCACAGAAATCTAACCAGTTACAAAAAAGCCATGAATAAATGGTTGAAATAGATAGCTAAAAGTTATTATTAGGCAACCGAAAGTCAGGAATGTAGTGATTAGTTGTAACAAATAAAAAGTTACCTGTAAGTACAAGGTTAATGGTTAAAAAAATGGCACTAAATAATGGATACAATCTCTGTATAGATGGCTAGTGTAACTGTAATGCAAAGTAGTGGAAATGGTTTACATTGTGATACGTATTGATGGAATGGTACTTGAAATAAGTCTGCTAAAATAATGGATACGTTTAAAATTTAGCAGTATCTGTTGGTGATAGAAAAAATAGTTTAATATTTACCAAATGTAGTGGATACATTGCTAAAAACATCCAGTCTTGCTTCAAAATGGTTGTATTTACTGATAGTTTACCAAGCTGACCTAAACACTGACTTTTCAGTTTTATGAAAATTTATTTGAACCAATATTTAAAGCAGTTTAAAAGTAACTGAAAATGATTAATTTGAAACATGATGGGTGGTGTCTGTACCAAATCTTATCTGAAAGGCTCAGGTTAGTACGTCTGACAAAAAGCATTGGAAATCATTGTCGTGTCCAACTCTCCGTTCCTTCTTCTAACCCTCAAACATATTGCAGACACAGAACTTGTCCTTGCTTTAAGCGCTACTAACATGGAATGCCAGTGTATGTATATTCAAAGTGTAAGATGAAAAGAATAGTTCATGCATTTGAAGTCAAAAATTACATATTTCTAACTTATAAATATAATGAATCCCTTCCTGTCTTAAAATGGATTAGATGTGGGCCGCCGTATAGCTCACTGAGTTAAGGCGTTACCATGTGGCTGCAGGTCGCCAGCAGCCAGTTGTGGGTTCGAGTCTGGCTCACGACCCTTTGCTGCATGTCTCTCTCCTCTCTACCCCCTTTCACCCTGTCTATCAATAAAGCTTCCTAGAAAAATTTTTAAAAAAAATGGATTGGATGTAGCTCTATGCCGTTGCTTCCTTTAGAATGTGCAGATCTGTCAATTCCCTACCCCTTACTCCACCCACCCCTCCTACTCACTGCATGTTGAGCTCACTCGCTCAACTATGACTCTGTTACACTCTAAGACTATAGTAAGCTACAAAATGACAAGCTGTAATATTGAGGTAATTTCCCATACATGCTCAAATTAAAAACATATTCAAAAGAAAATGAATTATACAAAAAGCCCCACCCTACAAACTGACAGTATTAGTTCCTTGGATTTGTTGCATATGTCACACTGCATGCAGGTTTAAGCCCTTTATGGGTAGTTGGTACAGAACAGCTGTAAAATAATACTGCACAAATTGCATGCAGAATCACTACAGTCTCAGTCATAGCTTCCTGTAGTTTACATTATGAGAATAATGCATCTTGTGTTAATCTAATATCTGTCTGTGGTCTGTGGGCAGTTTGTTAATGACATCAGGTCCCTGGGAACAGAGATTCTGAAGGATCTGGCACCTGGTAGACAATACTGTGTCTCAGTCCGCTTCTCAGACAGGCTGGAGGCCAAGAAGTCCCACTTTAGCCAACCTGTGTGTGCTGTTACCCCTGGCATCTTCTCTACAGGTATAAATCATCTGTGTACACTTGTCTCACTGTTTTCTACAATCTTCTGAATTGTAAAGGTTTAGTTTGTACAACCACAATAGTGTTTTCAGCTACCCTGACTTATCAAGCCTTCAGTCAGGTGAAAGGTGAAAGGACCAGTATCTCAAAAAATCAGTCACATGGCTTCCCCTACACTACACTGTATTTTATTTTATTCTATGCAAAATTGCTTCCTTTTCCAGAGTTTCCACTCATACTTTTTTGGAGGAGTCAATTGAAAAGCAGACTTCTTTTGATATTCTTTAGCAAAGTTCCATCTTACAATTTTGTGTGGAAAAGTACACAAGATTTTTTTTGCATGCCATTCATAGAGGTTGTTGTATGGAATGTCTTTGGCACTGTCTTAGCTGTAACAGACATTTCAATTTCCTTTGATAACACCTGTGCCAAATCTCAAGCGCATTCCCATCTGTTTCTCAGAGTGTAATTGTGCAAGCAGTGCTGTGGTGTCATTTTAGGAGGACAGCCACTGCAGTGGTACTGTGGTTCTTTCTGCACCTTCTGATTATTGCTGTAACTGTGTCTCCACTGATTTTTATTTGTTTGTTGATCTTCCTGGATCCTTTTCCATCTTTGTGAAGTCTCACAATTAATTTTTTCTGTTCCTCTGACAATTCTTCTCCATGTAGAGCCATTATACATATGTGAACAGTCCATAGGTCCAAAATTGAGTAACTCCTTCTGTTTACAGGTCATTTTATGTTCATGTAGTTAGGCTGATTGGAATTCTCAGGTGTACTTAAAGTAGTTTCTGAAAACACAGGTTTTCTCACTTGTTTGCCAGTAGTCCCAGGTGTATTCACTTTTGCTGCATTGCTTTAACTTTGGTTTCGACGTTGTATTTGAAGAGTTTTTTGTTTCTAATTGTTCGTTAGAGGAACAACTTGTCTTGTCAACTTAAAAATTCTGTAGTTATTTAGAGGTGATGCAATTTTGGATCATTTAACATTTAAGTGATATTGGACAGGAGTGTCGTCATTTCAATTGTACACTGTACAGCACCACCAGACCCCTCAGACCCTCCTATTGTTTCTTTTTTCCTGTGCCCTGTTCACATAAAAAAGGCAGAGGACAGTTCTTCATCTATATAGGCTCAACAGTTTGAGTTATTTGATGATTGTACTTGTGTTTCACCTGTTCTCATTTTTTATCTGATTCCTTGGGTTTAAATTATATCTAAACTTGTTTCAATTTTATTTTTTTGTTATTTGCACAACACCAACACATATGCACTGAACCACTGTTTCTGGCTTTAAAATGAGCCACAAAGATATCCATTGTTACTTGTCTCTGATGTGTGTCTCAGTTTTGGAGAGGACAAATGTGATTGCTTTCTCTACTAAATTTCGAATATAAATGGTTTTACCCAACACCATTATAATTAATGGTTGTCAGCAGTAGTGACAATGAAGGAAATCTCTGGATTTATGTGTGAATATTATTTCCTCTTTGCAGACCCGTTGATCTCAGCCTTGTTGTGCTTGTTGGTGATAGTTGGAGTGGTTGTTATTGCCCTGCTGGTTTGTACTGGTTTCATCTGTTTGAAAAGGAGGCCAGAGCCATCAGTCCTGGTAAGTAATGCTTAAATTTTATTGCTGTGTAGAAAGTAGCTGATGTTAAGCAGGTTAAAGGGTTTTTCAACAATTATTTTTATTGTATTTTTATGGAAAATGTGTCAGTAGTCTGTGATTGAAATAAATGGGAAGTCAGCTGGACAACTGCCAAAAGCCAGCCATCTTTGGAACCCTGTAGCTCTGGCCTTATTTTACAGTAGAAATTTCATTTCGAGTTTAAATTGGTGACGAGGCTTTGAATGTGATTCATTAAAATCTGTGTTTTAATATCTTTTACAGTTTTTACAGTCGCAGTTTAGGTTTGATGACTTTTTAAAAAAAAAAAAACATAATTGGCTTTGGCCACCAAATCTATATAATATACAGTACATGCTTCACTTGGATGTTTTAGCCTCAGTGTGCAGTGATGCATGTGCACGGTTTGTTTTCATGCTCATGTTCTATAAGACAAAACATTCTCTGTGCTCACCTTAAATCTCAGTTTGACATCTTGAGGTATGAGATGATTTTGAGATATAATTGGTAATCTCAAAGCCAGGTGTGAAGCACTATTCAGCTTAGCTCAGTAAAATTCCTATTTACTATACATATCTAATTTGTAATGTACAACATTAGTCTCTAAGTACTGTGTCATGCAAGTTTCAAAAGTAGAAAACAGGTGATATTTAAATATTAAAATTCTGTTGTAAAAGTTTGAAAGCTGACCATACACTAAAATGTGCTGTTGTTCTTGGTGTTTTGACAGCAAGCAGCACAGCTAACTTTTTCTGAGAAAAACAACAGGAAAGAACAGCAAGTGGAAACATACTGGAGCAAAATATATGTACACACACACACACACACACACACATGATATACAGAATTCTTGTGAAGTTCGTCATGGTTGTGGTTTTTCTGTGGTCTAAGAAGAAAAAACCGAAAGGCAGCCATCAGCAAGATGGCTGATGTGCTTAGACTATCTTGTCTTTAGATAGGGTTGAACTCCTCTCCCAGTGGTGGTGCAGTGGTTTAATGATCAAAAAATGACATCTATACGGATCAGAAAAAGTACATTTTTAACGGTCACTAAATGTGTTAAAATAAAAGATGATAAGTGAAATATGAAATGTTTGAGCACCCACAATGCATTTTGTGTTCTTATATGATTTGTGACAGTGGTTTGGAGAGGTGATTGATTCAGATGCTTTTTAGATAGGAACAAGTCAAATGTATTTAGATTAGAATTATTTTTGAATTTGGCAGCTGCTTGTAATACTATCATGATTCCACCAATGTGATACAACATTCTAACGTTACATATAGTGATCATCATGGCTAGCAACCCACAGTCATGAAAATGCTGTGATTTATTTTCTTCATTAGCTGCTCCAACTTGGAGGAGCATGCTGCTGAGAAAAAAATAAACACATACATTTGGCTCAGTTTTGGATTGAGAGTGATTCGCTTAATTTACCTTGAACCAACCAGTCTTTCAATTCAAAACAGACAACACTGTAATCAAGATTAGCATGCTGATGCACAGAATGAAATAAACCTGACCATTTTTTTTAATTAAAGAGGAGTCAAGAATTTCTGCCTTAAGTGCAAAGGTTAAACTGACTGCTAAATGGCAATCCCTAAAAAATCTCCCACCCACACCCATGCTTTCCACCCACCGCAAATGCACTGCTGACTACACACAAGCAGTGAAACACATAGACTACATAAGGAAAATATATTTTTCAGCTATGTTTTCTTTTATTTTTCAAAGAAGTTGAAGTCTTTATTTGGTATACATTTCAGTAGACTATGCGCTCAAAACCTGAAGTATGCAATATTCCTTGACCTATAAGTAGCAACTGACTGTAAATTATTAGATTTTGTTGAGTAGGTTCTCTTCCTATTTATTGAACAGACTCCACGTAGTCAAAGTTCTACCCACTCTTTGACTAGAGTACCCAATGGCAGCATTCATGGTCCATCATTTTTTCTCCTGTGCATTAATGACTTACTTACAATCTGTGTTTAAGACTGGTCCAATCTGCAACCTGAAGAAAAGCCAGGTGCTGACTGGTTTCCCCACTTGCAGTATGGATACATTTCCATGTAAATACCATGACAACCACTAATCAGCATTGGCAAAAGACTTTCTACATATCACTTCCCAGTGGGAACAAAACAGCTGCTGATCAGCAATTATAGCCATACTAAAAAAGACGGTAGTTTTTGTATCAAAACTACAAGTAGTAACAGAAACATTTTGACTGATACACACCCTTGGGCCACAATAATAAAACCAAACGCCCCATATTGTGTAGGTCTGACCCATCAAGCCACGGACACAGGCCCTCTGTGGGTGCCGTGTGGTGTCTGTCACCAGGCCGATGGCACCAGATCCTTTGGGTCTTGTGGGTTGCATGGTGGGGCATCTGTGACATCAGGTTCTGGGACATCCCACAAATCCTCATTTGGGATTTGTAGAGTTTGGAGGCTGGGTAAACACTTTAGACTCTTTGTCATGGTCCTCCAAGCCATTCCTGAGCAGTTTTCACTTTGTGTCCAGACGTATTGTCTGGTTGGGGTGCGCTGTTTTCAAGGGGGTTAGCTTGGTCTGCAAGAATGTTTAGGAAGGTGGTACATGTCAAAGTAACATTTACATGAATGTCAGGACCCAAGGTTTCCCAGCACAACATTGCACTGTAATGAGATGATAAATGTCCCACTCCACCAGTGGTCTTAATGTTGTGTTCTCTGTTTAGTGTAGATATACAAATATAATATATAAATGTCCTAGTTTTTCTCCTAGCTTGTTGTTACATGTTCTCACACAGATATTGTTCTCATGTACCCTAATGGGCCATGTAAAAAGACTGATAAAGATGGTTTAATGATTGTACTTCACCATTACTTCCTAAACAAGTTTTGTGTTAAGAAGAATCAGTGAACTTCTTTAGCTTAGAGCGTGCAGGCAAAGGGTTTGACATTAGTGTTACTAGTCTGTTATTTTATAACGGCGTGCTGGAGAAAGTGGGATTTGCTTACAGTTAACATTTTTATTATTTGGTGTTTTATACAAGGGGAATTTGAACATGTTTTTTTGTAATAGGTGGCAGCTTCAAGTTGCATGTTTAACAGCTTTTAGTCAACCTCAGTGACAGCAAGATGTGGGGGTGGGTGCAGGGTAGTTTACATGAAAAATCTGGAGGGAACTTAAGGGCATTGATTGCTCACTAACAGTTTCTTTTCCAAAACAGTTGCACACCCAGGACTTTGTTTATTCTCACTTCCTTCAGTATGATTCAGCAGTATTTCCACTGGTGGCAAATACATTGCTTGAAAGCATTTGGAGGAAACATGTTTGTAAAGTGTCAAAACACACTTACAGTGCCTATAAAACATAGTCACCCCCTTGGAAGTGTTAACCTTTCATTGCGTTTTACAGTTTTTCTCCATTGGTTTGACTCATTTCTTGAAACAGAAATTACATTCTAAAAACTCTAAGATCATTTGGCAAAACAGTCTTACAGTTCAGCACAACACCATAGCTCATATCTCTCCCAAAACAGTTTACTCATTTGTCAAAATGGAATTCTGTTCTCATATAAATAGTCAGTGCCACCAAAAATGCATCATTCTTTTGGCATTGTGTGAGCACTGCAAGTCAACATGTTTAGAGGTTTTGTCACTATGGCAGATGACCATTGAAATATCCCTCATGTCCAGCTCTGTCTGAGCCCAGTCCTTCATTGACAGTGGTTACTGTGCTAGTTCTTTTTAAAATCTAGCTAACAGAATACAATTGTGTATAAAACTGAAAAAATAAGATTTCACGGTAAGAGTAGCCTCAAAGGTTTGACATCACACATTGCACTTATACTGCCAAAGAAATTGTAAAATTGTCTTTATTCACACATAAAGTAATTTTCATACATCAGAGTAAAAAGAAAATGTATACAGCATAACATACTGTAATATAAACACGTAAACAAAAAACAAGGAAAATTATATGTAGCCTACAGCGCTGTAAATAAAGCTGGAGTTTCACAACTATTCTCCCTTGCGATGCAACGAGGGAAGAAATGATGTGAATGTTGTAACCATCTCCTACACTGATCACCTGTAATGTCTTCACATGCAGCGTCCATTGCATCGTGCAGAGACCTCTGATTTTGAGCCTGATGCTCATACACTCTCCACCTCCAATGGACAAAAACTCCTCAGATAGGATTGAGGAACGGTGAGTAAGGTGGTAGGAACACCATGACCATCCTTGGACGAGTAGTGAACCAGGCCCTGATGAGCGGGCCACGGTGGAAATTCGCTTTGTCCCACACAACACAGTATGTTCTTGACTAATTTTGACCATTGAACAAACTATTGTGCATGTGATGACTTATACAATGAAATGATGCTGACATGTTTTGGAGAGTACAACCTTTATACTGAGAAGTTAATCAATTTAGATCAAAAAGATCCATTCACTTGGAAATTGTGCTAAATGCAGGCTACCTGTACTTAATCATTTCCAAAGATGTACTGAGGCATGTACCAAGACATTTGAAATTTGATTAAGTGCAGGAGAAATTCAATTCTATTGTGAACAATTGCCAAGTGGTTTGGAGTTTTGTCCATGTTATTTTGAGAATGTAATTTCAGTTCAAGAAATGAGCAAAACCAATGGAGAAAAACTAACACTGATTACATAAATATTTCACCTAATTCAACATGGGTGTAGCTAGAAGTTCTGCTAGAAATCACAGTTAAACATTTTTGAAAGAATTGGTCGCTCTCAGGAGCTCAGTGAATTCAAGTGTGGTACTGTGATAGTTTGCCGCCTGTGCAATAAGTCCATTCATGAAATTCTGTCAATACTAAATATTCCTCGGTCAACTGTTAGTGGTATTCTAACAAAGTGGAAGCAATGGGGAACAACAGCAACGCAGAAAGTGGTAGACCACGTAAAATCACAGAGTGGGGTCAGCAGATGCTGAGGCGTACAGTGTGCAGAAATCGCCAACTTGTCACAGATCAGGGCAGAGGCTCAAGTGCAGGATGAAAAAGATACAGACAGAACTTATAAAATATATAATATAATATAACATAATTATTATTTGCAACGACTGTAACTGAGGCAGACAGGAAACAGATGTAACTGAAATTACACAATAACAAAAGCTCCCAAGGGAGACAACTGGAAACACTATGAAAACCGTGGCAGGACAAAATACAGAACAGGCGAACGACAAATTTACCAACAGGCTTGAGCTTACAGAGTGGAACACATTTTAAGACAGACACTAACCAGAACTTGGTATGCCCAAGCTAGGAAAGTTGAAAGCAGGACTTAAGCACAACATGATACAGAACGCCAACACTGTGAAACTACGCAATGAATTTAGTGAACACTTAACAATGTACACAAGCATGGTAATCTACAGGGAACCCGAGAGAGAGTGGAACTAACTTAGCTGACAACCAGGTGGGGATTGAGGGAGAGAGAATTCAGGTGCAGGAGGTGTGTGGCATGACAGGAATGGAATCTCGGCAGGTGCAAGCTTCAGGTGGCGATTTCATGAGGTGAATCCAGAGTAAACCAGCTTGGCTATGGCAGGGCAGAAGCTGAGGTTTCAGCACAAGGCAGATCGAGCAGGCAGAAAGGGTCACAGAACTAAGGCAGAGGAGAACACGGTTCGTACTAAGCATAACAAAAGCAAACATGAACAGAGCAAGAGCCAGGGTTGACTAACAGGTTGCTGTACAACAGTCCGGTGTCATGTAGTGGTCTGAGCCAGGGTTTTATGGTAAAGGTATGATGAGCTGCAGGTGAATCACTCAGGTAATTATCCAATCACCCGCACAAATTCCACACACACACACACCCCTCACTCACACCCACAAGAGGAAAAAAGGGAAGGAGGGAGATGGAAGGGAAAGGGCAGGCCGCAGCTAGGCAGAGCTGGAAGTGGAGGGCATGACATTGAGAGGGGCTTCCTTGTCTTGATATCAGTGGCCTCTATCTCAGGTTATTATACCAGTGGGATATCTGATCACCTCCAGGGCGTATGTGTTCATGACTTGTATCTTGTTCTGTCCATTCAGCTGACTTTTCAGGACCTGCCTCACTCTATGTCGGCATGTGACTGTGGCAGTCTTCCCTGTGATTCCCTCATGATTTCCATTTGTCTGTGGTATTTCAAGGTTTTTGTAGCTGTCTTGAACATCTACTATGTTGCCTTTTGGAAGTTCAACTCCTTCAGTGAGTGATCATATTGCCCCTCTTGGATATCATCCAACCACACATGTCCAGTCTGAGTGATGTTCCAATGTCGTCGTTGTAGATCCTGGTGATATCGATCAGTGAGTCAATGTCTCACTCCTTTCTGTCATGCAGCTTGATGTCATCCATGTAGGAGGAAGTGGGTGATGGTTCTTCTACTTTGGAACCGGTATCTAATCTTTGTGATGTTCTGGTTTAGAAGGTTCAGGCCCATGCAGAACAGCAGGGGGGACAGAGCATATCCTTGGTATATTCGCTATATTTAATGCTAATCTGTGCAACTGACTTTGAGTTGGCCTCTAGAGTTGTTCTCCACAGTCCTATTAAGCCGTGTATGTGGCAGTGAGTCATAGACTTTCCTGCTTTCTTATAGTCAATCCAAGGCAATGCACAGATTAGTTTTGTCTATCTATTGCCCCTTTAACTACCAATCCACCAAATTCATTTGGCAATTTAGTTCAGTTTCACCTGCAACACTCGCATATGATTACTGACAGGCAATCTAAACATCATATAAATAGTGCCTGTCTGGCATTGTAAAGTAGCTAAAGGGTCTCAAAAAGCAGCACATAATGCCGTGTTCTAAAGAGATTGGAGAACAAATGTGAAACAAAGTAATTGACATTTATGGGTCTAGAAAGGGTTATGAAGCCATTGGTAAGGCTCTGGGACTCCAGCGAACCACAGTGAGGGCCATCAACAACAAATGGAGAAAACATGGAACATAGGCAAAAATGGCATCCATGGGAGAGTTGCAAGTGTGTGTGTGCATGTGTGTGTGCGTGGGACCGATTGTTGGTACATGGCTCTATGTGTGTGTTTGGGGGGAGGGAGTGGGTTTTCTTTCTGTGATATTTTTCTACTGTATGTTTTTATTTTGGGAAGCACTTTGAGTTACATTTTTTTTTGTATGAAAAGTGCTGTATAAATAAAGTTTGATTGATTGATTGATTGAAAGTCCAGACTTGAATCGAATTGAGATATTCTGGAAATACCTTAAAAGGGCAGTTCATCCTTGAAAACCATCTAATGGGTCTGAATTAAAACTATTCTGAGAGAATAGGCCGAGAAGAATGGGCCAGACTTCCTCCATGGCGATGTAAAAGACTGATCACAAGCTATCGCAAACGTTTAATTGAAGTTGTTGGAGGGGGAAATACTTTTTCACAGGGGACATGTAGGTTTTCAATAAACCTTCAATGTATTTATTTATTTATTAGTTGTGAACTGATTAGCTTGACAATTTAACCATGTGTCAGGCATGCTGTATATTGCATATTTGAAACTGCAGTCTTTGTGTTTGATTTGTTTTAGATTTCTCACTGTCCTTAAACTACTGATGTGTGACATGCCATTCCATAATGGAACTTAACAAAATTTAGGCTTTAAATCCTAATATTTTATCAGTATCACCTTTTTCAATATGTCTCATTTAAAATTTTGACAAAAATAACCATTTGCAAAAAACCTGTTCTTCTGGGTGCAACCTTTAAGCCAGTATGGACTCAAAATGTTGTACACGTTGATTACAGTTTTGTTTTTTGTTTTTTTAAAAGTTTTTTGTAAACAATATAGTAAAATAATTTTAAGAAAACAAGATGATGACAGTTTTCGCTTTGCAAAAGTTGTTTGTTCTTTTTACTGTTTTATTAAATTTTACATAGCAAAGGATTATCTAGTAATTGTGAAAATAATCAGCAGACTTGTAATAAATACAATATTAAAAACAGACATTAGTCACAGCTGCACGATTAACTTTTTAGTATATAAAATTCCATAATAATGTTTTAAAGTAAAGACATGGCAAACAATACATCATATCATGCAGTTCACATAGCTAGGTATTCACTTTAGAATAGTAAAATATATCAAATGGAGCAAAAAAAAAAGCAACACTTTTTTAACCATGAAATGTTAGCTCTTTTTTTAAAAAAGTACATTAAAAGTCAGGGTTTTTTTGTTGTTGTTTATTTCTGTGGACTAATGGTTTCATTAACATTGGATTAATTGTTTTTTTCATTTATATGTGCAAACTGATCTGACCTACTGGTTTTAACATCGTTTTTTTCTGTCTGTGTGTCTTAGGCATCCATCCATCACAAAGAGAATGTTCTGGTTGTTGCACCACTCAGCACACCGTTATCTTCGCTTTTGAAAATTTGGCCAACAATGCCCTCTGCAGATGAGAAGAGGAGCAGCTTGTCATTATCAGATGAGAGTGAGGAGCAAAGTGCAACAGAGAGCACCGGCGGGAGCACAGGAGGAGGCTATAAACTACGACCGGGTGCTAACCTCCTCTCTTCCTCCTCTGCTTCCTCATCTTTGTCAGTACCTTTATCCCTTGAGTCTGAACCACCACCCAGTCTCTCCTCAAAACAGCCATTAGACTTCTTCAACTCACAGCTCAAAGACCAGATTCCAGCAGACACTCATTCAAGTGCAGGACAGAAGCACTCACTGATCACAGGCACAGACAATTTGACTGGAGAAGAAACGGATTCAAAAAAGACAGAGTACAAGGTGGAAGAAAGGGACAGCCAGAATGTGAACCTCCTCACATTAACATTTGGCCGGCATGAGGAGGACAAAGAGGAAGAGGAGGAGAATTCACAACACAGCATGCCAAAAGTGGAGCTAGAGTGTCAATCTTCTTCAGAGGAGTGCAGCAGTACCTCTGTCCTGCTCTCACAAATGTCAAGCTCTAAGGAAGTTGCCACAGAAACTGTTTTCTGGTGTGTTGATGAAGAGGAGGAGGAAATAGATAAGTACTCTGGATATATGGGGCGCACATGTACAGATGTATGACATGATTTCATATAGAAATCTTGAAGATGGAAATTTCATGGTGTTTTGATAATGTGTGAAAACCAGTGTTTTAAAGAAAGTCTTAAGTTGTCAGTGCATGCATTTCACTGGTCTGGTTTAGTTCCATTAACTCAGTGTGGATGATTCAAACAGATTTTGTGATTAGTAATTCTCATTATACTCATTACTGACCATGCTCTACCTACACTGAGTGAGTGCTGGAAAAAGTGCTGAAGGTTTTAAATACAGTCTGAAATGACACTGAATGACAGTGGCTCTTTTTACCTCCGCCAGGAGGCAGGAGGTTATGTTTTTGCCGGAATTTATCTGTTTGTCTGTCTGTCTGTCTTTTAGCAAGATAACTTGAAAAGTTATGAGCGGATTTTAATGAAAGTTTGAGGAAATGTTGATAATGGGACAAAGAACAAATGGTTAAATTTTGGTGATGTTCTGGATTACCATCTGGATCCAGGAATTTTTTGAAGGATTCTGGAAATGAGCTGCTTGGCGGAGGTCTGCACTCTCCGAGTGCTTTTCCAGTTACCTGTGTGTTTTGTTGCATTACTTATCTCTTGAAGTGTTTAGGTGTTCTGTTGGATTCAAATCAGGCGACACACTTAGCCATGTCATTGTCTTCACTATTTTTTTCTTTTGTTTGACTTTGGCAATGTATGGCATGCCCACCTTTGTGTTTGACTGTCAGGATTAACACTGTGGGAGTCCTGGTGAGTTCCATGCTGTAACGCATCTGAGCAGCACAAAAACATCTTGGTCTCATCGAACCAAAGAATGTGCCTTCAGTATTCATCAATATTCACTACAGCTGTGATTAGTGATAATTTGGCTCATTCTATAGTTGCTGAAAACTGTGTTTTGACTGTTTCATTTTGGTCAACAATCTTTCTGTATCCATTTCAATCATTGTGAAGTATGGCATTTCAATTTTTTCAGTTTCTCTGGTAATTCCTTTCCATGTGGAGCCATAATGCAGATAAACACCGTCCATAGGTCCAAAACTGATTGGAAGTCACAAGTGTACTTGGTTTAGTTTCAGTGAATACAAGTTTTCTAGCTTGTATGTCAGTATTTATAGGTGTATTCACTTTTGTTGCACTGAGTTTCTGCTTGAGGCCTGTGTTTTCAAAATAGTCTTTCAAAGAATTTGTTTTTGATAGTTCGTAAGAGAAAATACTCCCCAGCTTTGAAATAATGTAATTATCGAGAGGTGATACAATTGTGAATATTGCACAATGGTGTACTCACTGTAAGTATGGGAGGTAAATGTTATTGCATGAGGCCCATTGTATTCTTCACCATATGGCTTACTGTAAATGATGCAGCTTCACACATCGGTGCTTCCTCTGCTTCTCAAAAGATCTAAAATCTAAATGAAAAACTAAAGAACGTTTCACAGGAAAAGTTTGGTAAGGTGGAGATAATGCAGGATGTGACACCTTTAGCAGTAAATGTCAGATTTTATTGTTAGTTACACTTAACCAAAGAGTGAGTAACACTTCCATGGAAAAAGCAGCAAATTTCAGACATCTTCCGTAAATATGCACTGAAAACTGAGCTTGTGAAAATAGAATAGTTTAGAAAAACAGAGTACATGAGAAATACTGTATTTCTATTAAAACTCATTTTATGTTTAGTGACTTATCAATGGCTATTTATGTTGTTATACATCATTTTTGAAATGGGACTGTCTGAATGTTACACTGACTGGTTTTATTTTTGTATGTTTTGTAAATATATAAGAAAACAGGGAACCACAGAAATACACATAATATTACACTTTGCAACTTTGTTTCAACAGTATAATCAAAACAAAATTAATATTTGTGTCATTTTGGTATATTTATATTGAATGTAACATCTTGCTATTTATTACCTCAGTTGTGCTACTCATTAGTCATTTTACTCAGCATTCAGCCAAAAACATGTACATGTATTTTAAAGCAAATAGTCACATTTTAGCTAAGTCTTAAGATCTGTCATGTTTACTATTGCAACAAAAACAACAATATTTTATGTGTACAAATTTTTCAAGTTGACATTGAAGAGACTAAACTCACAGATCTGACACAAATAAACATCATGTTTGCTGAGTCCAGTGTGCACCAGTGACTGTGAAACCTCACCTAGTTAAACTTCAGGACTAGAAGGGCAGACTGCATAGGGAGGGACTTCTGGGGAAACAGAAACTCAGCATTGTGTTGTAAAAGCGTTCATTTCCCAACCCCCCACGCCCATACCCCCAGCTCCCTCCCATCCTTTTCTCTATATGGTGTGTGCTCTAACTTTAAAAAAGATCCTTATCAGCTTGTGCAAGACTGTGAGCCATAACACAGTACATGGAGAGACGATGGGGCTGTGGATACTCCTGCTGCTTCTGCATTTTCACCTTGGTAATGCTCCCTGGAATGAGGGTGGGTAGGAGATTGAGAGTTTAAAATTGGAATGATGTGAGATGAGTGTATTTTTGAACTAAACTGTTTATGTACTGGTCAGCTTTGTATTTTGTGAAGGTACATTATTTTACTCTGAACTTAGATGTGTACATATGGCATTGTGTGTATGTGTGGATGTTTGCAGGAGTAAGTGCAGATCAGTTCTGTTAAACTTTCTGCTGTTCTTAGGTCATAAATTCAAAGTCATTTAGCTACTGGAGGTTTGTCTTTGACAGGAGTGCAGATTTACAAAAAAAAGAAAAAAACAATGTTACTGACAATTTAAGAAAAAAATTAAGTTTTGTAGTTTTATTCTTATTCTCTCCCCCTCTTCAGTGTTGTGTATTTTCCTTCCTGCACCTTTCAACGTTTCCATCACGTCCTTCAACATGGAGCACACACTCAGCTTCCTGCCAGGCCCCCGAACACCCTCTGACGCCAGCTTCACTGTTCAAGTCATCCGCTTCAGGTATTCAGGGAAGCTTGGATAGAGAGGAGAGAAAGGCTGAGGACAATTATTTATGACACCCCAGTTTGTACATCTCAAACGCATGCACTGATTTTTGTAAAAAACAAATCGTCAGAATAATCAAGTGATATCCTCCTAGTTCTCATTGCTCATTCTGCTTAAACAAACTTGTGCCCTTGTCTATCAAAGTTTGATCATTGTGGTTTGGTATCATTCCCTACTGCATTTACATAGCTCTTAGTTAATGTAACTGTAACTGACCGGTGCACCTGGTGTGTGTAATGCACTACATGCTAAATGGTTTGTGAGATATTTTTAGTGGTACTAAAATGGTAATATAAATTTGTGAGTTTGGGAGCCAGAGTCAGAGTAAATTTCAACAATGCTTTATTTCTCAACATAATCCCCTTGTAAGTCCACACATTACTTCCAGCGTCTCTATAGTGCCTTGATACAAGTCTCATAGAAGGTTTTATTGTGCTCTTGCAGGAAGTCGTTCACTGCAGATATGGCGTCTTTGTAAGTGGCATAATGTGTCCCAGCAAGGTGCCGTTTTAATGTTTGGGAATAGATAAAAGTCAGACAGAGCCAAATCTGGTGAATAGGGTGGATGCTGCACAAGTTCGAACCCACATTTGTGAATTGCAGCCAGGGCAACAACTGATTTGTGGACTGGAGCATTGTCCTGGTGGAACAGGACACCACTTCTGAGCTTTCCACAGCGCTTTTCTTTGATTTTCTCCTGCAGTAGCCATACCAGGGAAGCATAATATTGTCCTTTCGGGACAGGTACTGTATCACAGCACCGTCACTAACTCAAGTTATTTTGCTTGACCCACCCTAACCCTACTTGACTCAGGTATTGCGCATGCTTTATGCACATAATGAGTCCAAACTGAACTCAAACTATGGTGACATTTTGCTCTCTCAGAGTACTAAACATTTTGATTAACTGGTCTTGTTTTAGCCTCACAGCTAGAAGATCCCCGGTTCGCATCCCGGTTAGGATGCCTGGGATCTTTCTGTGTGGAGTTTGTATGTTCTCCCTGTGCAGCGTAGGTTTTCACCAGGTACTCCGCCTTCCTCCCACAGTCCAAAAACACGCTGAGGTTAACTGATGATTCTAAATTGTCTGTAGGTGTGAATGAGAGTGTGCTTGTTTGTCTCTATGTGTAGCCCTGTGATAGGCTGGCGACCTGTTCAGGGTGTCCCCTGCCTTCGCCCTGAGTCGACTGGGATAGGCTCCAGTCCCTCCGCAACCCTACAGAGGATTAAGTGGTGCATAGATAATGGATGGATAGATGGTCTTGTTTGATTGGTCAGGCTCAAAAGTTATCAGTCACCCCTCATACATCCAGTGAGTCACACTATTACTTGGATGAACAAATGTTAACTTTCACAGAAAGTTCTGAAGTATTCTTATTCCTGCCACATAAGTACATGAGCTTGTAATCATGACTTACTATCTTATGATTACTTGATGAGAATCTTCACTGTTCTCCCATATAAGATATTAATTCATTATTATGAGAGACATTTTGTTTTTCTTTTGTGAATGCAGTGTTTCTATTATTTAGTTTAGTTTTGAAAACAAAACTAAATTCAGTTCAATTTAATTTATGTGGCACCAGTTCAAAACATAAGTAATCTCAGAGCACTTCAGGTGGTAAAGGGAAGTGCTTCTTTAAGTTTCTTTAAGTAGAATGCTCTTACAGTGTCATATTATTTAGAGAAACCCAACAAATACAAAGATTAAGAAATGTACAATTTTGAATTATTTGATGTTTAAGCAGTACTTGTTTGTAATATAAATTAAAGACACCATAAGTGTTCAGCATTGAAGCAGTTTTTTAGTAATGCGTCTTAAGCACACCACTACAACAGTGAAAACACTGCTTGTAACCGCTGTTCCTGGACTGCACCATTGTAACATCTCCCCTTTTATAGTTATTAGTGTGAAACCAAACATTCAACTATAACATTGCAATACATTCCCATTTCATTCACAGATGAAGTCTTTTCGGTGGTTTTACCAGCCTGCCCCTGCTGGTCCTGTATTCCATAGTCTCTGATGAATGGGCGGTAGCAGACTGTTCAACCTGCTTTTGATCGTTTATATTTTTATGCGTGTCCTTTTCTCCTCTCGTATTGTTCAGATCGGGGGCCTGTCGTTCCTGGGGGCTCTCTGATGTGTCCTGTTCGGCTGGTCTCAGGGCCACTCTGTTGCGTCTGTACAAAGTCCCTTCAGCATCCACCACGTATGACCGAGGGCCCGCCTGTTGGAGGCAGACACCTCTCATCCACCTGCCCATACGGTCTCCTGGCAGTGGCTGCATCCTGATTGGTTGACCAATGTTTAGGTTAGGCAGATCCCTGGCTGATCTGTCATACCAGGTCTTGGCTCTCTGGTGCTTGGCTTTTAGTTTCTCTGAAACGCCTGCAACCACACATGGCTCTAAAAGACTGTGGGAAACAGGGAGCAGAGTCTTCAGCCTCTGAAGCATCAGTCTCTGAGCCAGACTGCAATCCATGTCATCTGTGGGGGTATTTCTCGACTGCAGCATAGATAACCAGAGATCAGAACCTGCCCTGACTGCTCGTTTGCATAAGTTCTTAACAAATTTCACGGCTGACTCAGCTTTCTCATTGGACTTGTGGTGTCTAGGGGAAAACATAACATGTTCAAAACCCCATTCTTTTGCAAACCTCCTGAATGTCTCATTATCAAACTGGGGCCCACAGTCTGTGATTACACGGTCAGGTTGGCCATATCTGGAAAACTGAGATTTGCACTTGAGAACTGTGGTTTCTGCTGTGAGGTCAGGAAGCTGCTCAATTTCCCAAAAGTCTGAGTAGTGGTCCGCCATTATCAAAAAGTCTTTGCCTGCCTGTCCGTATAAATCCATGCTAAGGATTTGCCGCGGCCTTGTTGGAAGTGCGTGTGACATCTTTGTTTCCTCCTGCTGTTTGTGCGAGTATTCATTGCATGCTGAGCACTGGCCAACAAAGTCTTTTATTTCACCCTGCATATTGGGTCAGTACAGTGTGTCTCTGGCTTGTCTGTAACATGCCTCACCTCCTATGTGACTGACATGAATACGTTTCAGCATTTTTGGGTGCAGTGATCTCAGTATGACTATTCTCTGCCCTTTGAAAAGCACACCATCCTGTGTGCTGACTTCATCCCTGATGGACCAGTACTCTCTAATGGCTATGGCTGTCTTTTCTTTGTGTTCAGGCCACCCTTGCAGAACTGCTGTTTTCAACATTTGGAGACATGTGTCCTCATCTGTGTGGTCTCTAATCTGTAATCAGTCAGCTTGGTTTATGTGTTCAGCAGTCTCTTGTGCCCTCTGTAGGATGCAAACAGAGTGGTGGCTGTACGCCTCATTAAGAGTCTTTGCTGGAACTGTGGCTCTGCTGAGAGTGTCACTAATGTGCATGTCCAGGCCTGGTTTGTACCTTACCTTGAGGTTGTAGTTTTGCAGTGTGAGGAGCATGCTCTGGAGCCGTTTGGGTGCACTCAGAAGCGGCTTATTGAAGACCGAGATGAGCGGCTTGTGATCCGTTTCAGCTATAATCTCTTCCCTACCGTAGAGGTACTGGTGAAAATGTTGACATGCGAACACAATGCTCAAGCACTCCTTCTCAATTTGCGCATAGTTCTGTTCAGTCTGTGTTAGTGCTCGAGACGCAAATCCAACTGGCCGGGCTGTAGAAGGCAATAGCTGAGTCCCTTCAGACTTGCATCACTTTGAATAGTGACCGGCTTTGTGACACAGTAGTATTTCAGGACCAGTGCTGCTGTAACCAGTCTTTTGATCTCTGGCATCGCTGCATCATGTTTCGGCAGCCAGTGAAACATCATGTCCTTGTCAAGCAGCCTCCGCAGCAGCTCACACACTTCTGACAGGCGCGGCAGGAATTTTGCGAGGTAGGTCACAAATCCAATGACTCTTTCAACTGCCTTGGCATCTGTGGGGTGGGGCATCTCCTGAACTGCCCTAATTTTCTCTGGGTCAGGCTGTAGACCCTCCGCCGATAGAATGTGTCCATGAAACTTGACGTCCTTCACTTTGAACTGAAGCTTCTTGAAGCTTAACTTCAGTTTGATTTCCCTACATCTGTCCAGTAGGGCTAGCAGCTTCTTGTCGTGATCTACAATGGCCTCCACATCAGAGTCCCCACAGCCGACAATCGGTATGTCATCTGCAATTAGTCCAACACCACTGAGCCCTGACAAAAGTTCATGTTGCTTTGTTGGTAGACCTCTGGGGCAACAGATACTCCAAATGGCAGCTTTAACCATCGATATCTGCCCCACAGTGTCCAGAAAGTTGTCATGTAGCTGCTGGCACTGTCCAGTTTGCACTGTAAAAAAGCATCACGTGCATCCACAAGCGTGAAGACTCGAGCTTTTGGTAGTTTGTACAGCACGTCGTCCAGTGTGGGCATTTGGTAGTGGGAGCGCCTCAAAGCTTTATTGAGAGACTTGGGGTAAATACAAATCCTTAATTTCTCTGGCTGCCTGGCAGTCACCATATCGCTGATCCATTCAGTTGGTTCAGACACAGTTGTTATGTGTCTGTCTCTCTTGTGTTTGTCCAGCTGAGCCTTAACCGCACTTCTGAGGGCCACTGGGACGTTCCTTGGGGAAGCTTGTACAGGAGCTACCGAGCTGTCCAGCTCGAAGTGGACTTCTCCGGGGAGCAACTGGACAGGATCAGTAAAAACATCTGTATATGAGTCAATAATCTGCTGCTTGGTCAAAGGCGTTGTGCTGCTCTGGTCTATTTGGTTCAGTTCATCAGGGATGGTGAAGTGCATCGAACCTAGCTCCACACTTGTTGAGCCTGACAGGAGGGGCCTTTGGTTACACTTGACTATCTCAAAGTCCAACGTATGTTTCTTGCCCTGTACCACACATTCTGTTATGAAGATGCCAACAGAGTTCAGTGTTTCCCCCGAGTACAGAACTAGCCTGGCTTTACTGGGAAGTAGTGGTTCAATTCAATTCAATTCAGTTTTATTTATATAGCCCATATTTACAACACAAGTCGTCACATAGCGCTAAATGGTGGTGCATTTGGGGCCAGTTTTCTTTTATCTTTAATGCTGATCACATTGCATGTATCCCCGGAATCCAGCTGGCACCTCTTCAATCCTCCGTTTAGTTTCAGCGTGGCGAACCATTTCCTACCTTGTCCATAGCGCCGATGCTCTGGGCTGTGTAGATCTGGTTAGCGTCATCATCTTCACTGTTTGTATCATCAGCTGCATTCACTCTCTGATCAGGCTGTGACTTTTTCATGCACACCTTTGCAAAGTGGTTCTGTGTCCCACATCAAAGGCATGTTCTTCCAAAGGCCAGGCAAGCATCACGTACCCGTTTGTGTGAGCCACCACAGTACTTGCATGTAATGTCGTTGGCCACTCTCTGCGCGCTGTCCTGGGGCTTGTCCGTGCACTTTGCCCGCTGCTGCCGCCTGTTAGTTACGTGAACGCTCTCCACGGGCCGATCTGGTGTCATCAGTTTTAACTTCGTGTCAGTCATTTCAGCTTCTCTGCACATGTCTATGGCCGAATTCAGGGTAAGGTCTTTTTCTCTAAGCACAAACCGCCGCACTCCTTCATTGCCGAGCACCAGCCGATCTTTTATCTGCTCCACTCTTAGTTTTCCATAATCACAAGAAGAATCTCTCTCAGCCTTGTAACAAACAAATCAATTGGCTCACCTTTGTCCTGCTTGCAGTTCCCAAAAACGTATCTCTCAAATATTTCATTTCTCTTTGGCTTGAAATAGTTCTCTAGTGCATCCAAAATTGCCTTCACGTCGTCCTGTTGCTCAGCGTTAAGGGTCAAGTTGTGCTTATAAACGTGGCAGCAGTCACTGCCCATCACTCGTCTCAGCGTGGCTGCCTGCACCTTCTTATCTTTCTCAGCCAATCCTGATTTCAAAGAGTAATCCTCAAATTCAGTTCGAAAATTGTCCCAGTTATTTGCAGTATTACCAGTTCGTTTCATGTCCTCCGAAAGGTGGAATACTTGATGCCGTGTTCGCTATTGTCCGTTAGCCTCCATAGCTACTAGCTTAAAACTTGAGAAAACTCCACCGAATCCACGCAGCTGGTAAACTCTGTTCACTGTTGGAAAAATGCTTCGCCAGGCAACGGGTGTACTTGTACTTCTGACACCATGTTTGTAATATAATAAAGACACCACAAGTGTTCAACATTTAAGCAGTTTTTCAGTAAAGCGTCTTAAGCACACCACTACAACAGTGAAAACACTGCTTGTAACCGCTATTCCTGGACCTCACCATTGTAAGAACTCTACGTAAGAGTATTGCACAGAGGTTTACTCACTTGTAGTATGCTGGGTATTGTTTACTATGTTCTCCATCTTAGCATCTTCATAGATTACAATAATTGTTCAAGACAAAAAGTCTGTGGTTCACCAAAGAAACTGCAATTTGTTCCAATGGCAACAAGAACATGTGTGTTTCATGACAACCCATTTGATAGCATGAGCCGTTTTACTAAAAACTGACCTGAATGAATACACAGGGGGTCACTAAAACTCATGAATATTTATTGTCTGGTCAAAATGAATATGTTTTCTTGCATAGAGGTGTTTTTAGTGTTTTACAGGATTATACTGAGATTTCTGTCAGGTACCAATTATGTACAGACTGTTGTGCGTCATCACACCACGTATATCTCTGGCTGTTGTCAACCCAAGACTATGACACCATGAGTAACACACTTACTTCTGGCATTCTGCAAACTATTGGTCTTTAACGATGTAGCGGTCTAAAAGCTTCCAACAGAATTCCAAACCACAATTATTACAATGGTTTTATCTAAAATGCATCAAGGTTTGTCACAACATATGTTTGTTTTTAGCTTTTTCTTTAATAATAAATGCATTTACCTTGTGGTTTGTTACCTTAGTGGTTGCGTTACAGTGTGTTTTTCTTTGACCCCGTCACACACAGCAGGGATGCCATGCGGGCACTATAGTAATTTTGTATCTCATTTTGGTTGGTTTGTGTCTCCTTGTGGTCATTTTGTATGTCTTTGAGTTCAATTTGTGTCTCGTTCAGGTTGTTTTATGTGTATTTGGTTGTTTTTGTCTCATTTTGGTCCTTTGTGTCTTGCTGGTTACGGTCATTTTGTTTCTCATTTTGTTCATTTTAAACCAGATATTCATGTGTAAAATTTAACTCATAATTATTTTAGTAAAGCAAATTTTGAAGATGTAAGGGGCCATATGTGTGCTAATTAAATGTGCACAAACTGCTATTAGGTTAGCCTCTGCCTTTCCTTGCTGTGTTCCGTAGTTCATAAGTTTCATTTTTGTTTCTGAAGACTTTTTAATTCTGAGTAAGCACTTTTCTTTCTGACTACCCATGTATTTAAAACAATTTCATAACGGATGTGAGTTTCTTAAATCAGGAAGACACTCACAGCCCACTAAGTTGCCTTTTTTCCTGCTGTGAATAATTTTGTTTTGTAGGTTGATGCATTAATCTTAGCTGTGTGTTTTCTTTAACATTGGAGGAAGAACGTGTGGAGACCTGTGGCTGCTTGTTTGGAGCTGAAGGCGGGACAGACATGTAACCTAACCAAAGCATTCAAGGACCCGTTTGATCACTACAGAGCCCGTGTCCAGGCTGTCACACCCAACAAGACATCCAACTGGACTGTATCAGGACGGTTTCATCCTGTGTCAGACAGTGAGATACCACTAACATTACTTTGTTACATATAAATGTTAAAAAGTTGCAAATATTTATTTAAACTGAGGAGTTTTGGGGTCTATTTAATAGCACAAGGAAAGCAGTTTCACACTGGCCAAAGAATTCACTGTGTTATTTGAGCTATTTTAGCCAATCTATGTCTTGTAACCTTCATTTCCATGCACTCTCAATCACCATAGCACCAGCTGACATTTTTCAAATGTTTTCTTTTTTAATCAAAATTCTATTCAAATTATAATTTCCTTCTTTTTTTTCCAAATTTGTTGAGTGAAACTTTCCACCAAGGGTTAGTACCCTTGAGGTGCAAGTCCAACGTATAGGGAATCACTCTCCATTACTGTTCTCAGAGAAACTGAAAAGGGGAATGTATCCAATTGTCAGCTATCTTTGCATCTTTGTAAGAATTTATTTTGCGATGAATCTCTTTCCAGTTGACTGAAAGTGAGTTAATTTCTACCCATAGCTGTGTTGGGACCTCCTGATTTGTCTGTCTCTGGCTGTGGGAACTGTTTGATCCTACAGCTCAGACTTCCTGCAGCGACAGTGCTCAGAGAGAACCTGCAGCTGACAGACTTCTACAGAGAATTTGTCTTCCATGTGCAAAGAACCAGGGATGGAACGCAGGTATGTGTCACGCTTAAAGCTGCCCTACTCAATGTTTTTAGAGTAAAGTGAAAAGGGCCAATCCCTGTGACTCACAGGTGCTTATCATCTAATTCACCCTCATCCTTACAAGCTATGTGGTCTGTTTTGGAGTCTTTGTTTTGGTTTTCCAGCTCAAACACTGTGCTTTCTTTAGTAGTGATGTTGCATGCCTTGCATTAAATCATCTTAAGATGAATTTTTATATATTATAAATTTATATAATGGAAAATTGTTGCTGCCTTAATGTTTTCTAACTTTAATAGCAGACAGACACAGTTAGCAACAAGCTGATGAACACATTGAAGCATTTGGCAAATGATATTTTTCAGGAGCTGATGGAGATTAAAAAAAACAAACTAAAAGTATAGCGAATATTGGACTTGATTATTAAGATGGGCATGGTAGACTTCAAATCAGTGATAATGTTGTTCTATAGGTTACAGTATACTAAAAGCTGTTACAGTTTTATAAGGTAGTATGACAAGGTAAGTGTTTGCAGCTTGTTCTGGTGCCCTAACATGGCGAAAGAAGTCAACCAAATCCTCATATGCAGTAGTGGACCATATGAAACCTCGAGTAATACAGTTTCTGGCAGTTAGGTAGACATAGGTATGTAGTGATATAGGTTCCTTTTATTGTCAAAGACCCTTGCGTAGCGCTTTTGTTACCTTAGCTATTCTACGGCACTTTTCATTCACCCACTGACACACAACAGAGATGCCATTATGGTCACTTTCCATGTCATTTTGTCATTTTTTGTCTTTTTGTGGTCATTTCATGTCTTATTGTGGTTATTTTGTGTCTCTTTGTGGTCATTTTTTGTCTGAAACCCTTTTGTGTGTCTGTGGCTATTCTGTGTCATCATTTTGTGACTCTGAAATTGTCTTTTGTCTCTTTGTGTTTGTTTTGCATCGCTTTGTGCCCTTTTGTGTCTCTGTGAGTACTTTGTCTTTCTTTGTGGTCATTCAGTGTCTCTGTAGTCAAGTTGTGTCTCCACACATTTGTGGTTTTATTTTTGATTGTTGTTGTTTTGTGCCTTTGTGGTAATTTTGGTCATTTTTGCAGGTGAAGTCCAGGAACCCCCAATCCTTTGGGTCAAGTGCCCAGTAGGCCTGTTCAGTGACCCATCAATGTTGATGAATGAATAGAACACGAGTATGTGACTTGTATTAGTAATTACTGTACTGACTGATTTGGGTTTGGTAGGTGTCAGAGTTGCAACAGCTAGTTGCAATGTAAGACAGCAGACCCAATTAATATATCACTTTGACCTGGCAAATATTCAAAACACATTTTACTGAAAACTATAGCAAATTTCATGACCAACAATAAGGATTTAAAGGAAATATATTATGGTAATGAAAAACCACTGAGGCCATTTTTCCTCAGTAGCACTAAGGAGTGTATTATTTGTACTGCTTTCTCAGACTTGCAGAGGAGGGAAACACATAGTTTCTGCTGTCATCTCATTGTTGAAAACCTGCTGGATGCTGCCATGGTCATGTTTGATGTGTGTGCATCAGACCTCACTACTCAAAAACTTTTCATAAAGATCCAACAGAAGATTTTTTGTCATTACAGTTTTAGACTGTTTTCTGTTTAAACCCTGTTGATGCCTGTCACAGACAGCACATTGCTTCCCCTTCTCCTTTGTATGAGCTTCTGTTGGTCCTTCTCTACAGAAAGGGCTTGTAGTTAATGTTCAGAAATATTGTCCAAAGACGTGAACAATTTATTGTAAAGTGATCTCGCTATCAGTCATCAGTCATGTATTTATTAAATAGCTGCTCAATGATATCCTTCAAACCTTTGTATAATTGGAACTTTGCAAGAAAATGACACCTACAGCATAAAGGTTCATATAAAATCAGAATTTTTCAGCTTTTTTCTCTAACTTTGTTACGGCGGGCGGTCGGAGAGCCCAGGCGCAGACACAGAGTAACAGACAGACAGATGGGTGGAGTGTAAACCAGCAGATTTACTTGTAGGACACAGATACACCAAAACAGAATACAGAACAAGACTCCAGGGAGAACTGAAACTAAACCAAATACAAAATCAAAACTCCACAAGATTCAAAACTAAAAACAGGTGTAACAAAATCTAAACAACCTCACAAATTATAACCAACTCGAACGTGACAAACCAACAGAACACAAAGTACTGCAACCACAGACAGAATAAAGAAACTAAATACACAGAATCAATATGCAAAAACTACTAGATCCCACTAAACTTAATCAAAGAACGGTGGGGACAAATCTAAACAAACCCACAAAATAAAACTAGAAGTAAGTAACCAAACTAACAGAAGGACAACACAAAGGGTTGGCAAAAATGAACGGAACGCCACGGAGGCACATTACCAAAAACTGAACATCAGACAGGGGATAGCAGAACACAGCAGGGAAACGCAGGGAACAGGGAAGCATAGTTGATGATCTGGCAGAGTGAAACTGAAAACCTTGAGCTTTTATGGTAGCTGATGATTATGGAGTGCAGGTGAGCTGCTGCCTGCAGCTGATACAAATGCAGTAATCAAGCTGCAGGCAGAGCTTGGGAGAGTGAGAGGGAGAGAGTGAGAAGGAAAGGGAGAGTGAAGAAAAGAGGGGAAGAAAAGCTGAGAAAAAGAGGGCGAAGAAAAGAGAAAGAAAGACAGAAAGAGGGAGACAGGCAGGACCAAAGCAGGGATCATGACAAACTTTCTCATTATTTTATCTAAACACAAATCAAACCTTTTTGATGTAAATCTGGGCCGCTCCCATTATTAATAATAATTATTCATACAGCCTTTACTTTTGTTCAGCCTACAGGTCTAATAGAATTCTGACTTGTATTTTCCCATTATATAATATGACTTTTTACACAGTGGCCTTGTGTTTTTTGGAAGTAGCCCAATTAAAAATTTAACTCAACCACACAACTAATAATTAGTCCCTTTACAATTTCTGTCTGTGTTTTTGTAAAGGTAATCAAGGGAAACTGACAAAATTACCTTGATGATAAGAGTTTTGACATTCATTTTTAAAATGTTCAGATAAAAGAAATAGGGTAAAAAACTGAAAAACAACAGTAGTGCCATGATTTGATGCATGCACCATTTATCTTCTCTGCAAGTTCTCTGCAGGTTAAACTCGGAAGACTTTCTGCACATCTGCAAGTTTTTTTTTTCTTAAGCTTACATGTGTTTAGGTGATATATAACTCAACAGTGTGTAATACCGAGAAATTAAAGCAGCAAACCCACAAGTCAATTCTATGTCTTGAAAGAGTCTTTGAAATGCTAATCAGACTACTAAGCAAAACATACTTGTGGAGAGGCGTCAAGTTTCCTCAGATGGTTCATGTTTTTTAGTGAATGTGGTTTTTACCTACGTCTTCTTTTCACCATCATTTGCCTGCGTTCAAGGAAACGCTCAGTTTGAGGAGAAATCAAAAAGGGTGACTTGTCACTGACAGTGTACAAACATTTTCTATTCTATTCTATTCTGTTCTATTCTATTCTGTAAGACGTTATCAGACCAAACAGTGGAAGGTAACTCTTGAAAGTCATGGTTTCATATTATGTTTTGAAACATGACAAATCAGTAAAGTAGCACAGCAGTTTTAAGTGTGACATCCAAAAGATATAGGAAGCAATTTATTCTCTTCAGCAAGCATGCATATGATTTATCTATGCTAAAATCTGGAAAATTACAATAACAGACTTACTGTCATTTGTGTAGCATGTGTCATATTTGGCATTTCCTGTTATTCTCTCTTGTTGTAAAGCAGATCTTTCTTGAGGGGAAAGTTCAAGATGCAGGAAATGAAACACATCACTTGTTACAGCTGTAACTACAACTATTTCTTTGAAATTAAAAGAAATGGGTTGTTAAGGCAAGTAGTAACAGCTCAGCAGAGACAGAAAAAAGTGCCACCTATAGAAAAACTAAAAGTTACAGTAACTGTAATAATTTGCCAGTAACCAAGAACATGCTCATTGTTTTGTTTGACATTTAGAGGGTTGTGAATTTGTCCCCCTAGGAACAGACTACCAACAGTGAGTTCTACAGTAACTTCCTGAGTCCAAGGGGAAAGATCTGGTGTGAACAACTTGAACTGGTTGTGCATGCCAATTTCCTAACATATGCCCAATACTATTGCATTCAAAATGCAAATAAAATGTGGCAGGGGTACTGCTCTTCTTGTGTATCACTGCAGAAGAAGACTAAGAGAGTGACGACTGTAAATTTAAACCAAGTACTGTTTTGGCTTTTAATCTGCATAGTCTCTGAACTTCTTGATTGCACCTCGTATGTTTTTTTTTTTTTTTTACCAGCCTCTCAAAGCACTTTATCACTACAGACGTAAGTGCCACAGCATGGTAATCATTGACGCAAGCAGGGTAGTTGTTTTGGAGAACCCGAACAATGATAGGCCTCCTGAAATGGAGGGAAGATGTACTGGGCAGATGTTGAAAATATTTGCCAACACTGGCACTAACTGGTCATTAACATGCTCTGAGTACACTGTTAAACGGCATCAGAACACTGCATTGCCACCTTGAGAGATGAATAGCTACATGCAGTCACAGCTAGCCTTAGCACAAGCTAATTTATTGATGTTTATTGACCTGTTTTCTGCAGTTGAACACTCGATTTTTTTTGCTGCAACACTTCAGGAATTAAGCACAGAAGTCACCAATCCATCCATCCATCTTTTACCGCTTATCCATGACCGGGTCGTGGGGGCAGCAGTCTAAGCAGAAAGGCCCAGACTTCCCTTGCCCCAGACACCTCCTCCAGCTCTTCCAGTGGGACACCAAGGCGTTCCCAGGCCAGCCGAGAGACACAGTCCCTCCAGCGTGTCCTCGGTCTACTTGAGGTCTCCTCCCAGTGGGACATGCCAGGAACACCTCCCCAGGGAGGCGAGATCATGTGGTCCCCAAACCGGACCCCCTCCAGCCCCTGGCTGTGCCTAGAAATTTTGTCCATAAAAGTTATGAACAGAACTGGTGACAAAGGACAGCCCTGCCGGAGTCCAACGTGCACTGGGAACCAGGTCTGACTGACTGCCGGAAATGCGAGCTAAGCTCCTGCTCCGGTCGTACAGGGACCGGACTGCCCTTAGCAAAGGGCTCCGGACTCCATACTCCCGGAGCACCCCCCACAGGATGCCCCAAGGGAGACGGTCGTGCGCCTTCTCCAGATCCACAAAGCACATGTGGACTGGTTGGGGGAACTCCCATGAACCCTCGAGCACCCAATGGAGAGTGTAGAGCTGGTCCAGTGTTCCACGACCGGGACGAAAACCGCATTGTTCCTCCTGAATGCGAGGTTCGACTGTCGACTGGATCCTCCTCTCCAGTACTCTGGAACAGACTTTCCCAGGGAGGCTGAGGAGTGTGATCCCCCTGTAGTTGGATCACACCCTCCGGCCCCCTTCTTGAACAGAGGGACCACCACCCCAGTCTGCCATCCCAGAGGCACTGTCCCTGACTGCCACGCGATGTTACAGAGATGTGTCAGCCATGACAGTCCCTGCACATTCAGAGACTTGAGGTACTCAGGGCGAATCTCATCCACCCCTTGTGCTCTGTCACCGAGGAGCTTTCCAACCACCTGAGTGACTTCAGCTTGGGAGATGGGAGAGTCTGCCTCTGAGAACTCAGCCTCTGCTTCCTCAGCAGAAGACGTGGAGATGGGATTGAGGAGATCCCAAAGTATTCCTTCCACTGCCCGACGACATCCCCAGTTGAGGTCAGCAGCTCCCCACCTCCACTGTAAACAGTTTTGGTGAAGTACTGCTTCCCCCTACTGTGGCGCCGGACAATTTGCAAGAATTTCCTCTGGGCCGACCAATAGTCCTCCTCCATGGCCTCCCCAAACTCCTCCCAGACCCGAGTTTTTGCCTGATGAATGCATCAAATCAGCAGAGTCTAGTTCTAAATTGGTGTAATAATATGGAACTCCACCTCAGAAACTTAGACTTCATCACAGCTACCGCACCAGTACATTCGGCTTCATGAGCACTCAAATAAAACCTGCTTAATCTTTTCACATACTGTGGGTCACATGAAATAAGTGTTTCCTCTTGGAAAAATGCAACAGAAAGTGAGGAGTCTTCCAGTTTTGCTGCCTTAATCAACCTGGTTTGTGTACTCTGTTTCAGTTCACACTGAATCTACCTTACGAAGAGGAGACTGTGATTACGTACCTGCAGCCAGGAGTGGAGTACTGTGTGACTGTCTCTGTCACATCACCCTTTAACTCCAATACTGTCCCCAGTAAGCCTCACTGTGCTTTCACCAGCCCTCCTTCACCCAGAAGCTCATGTACGTCACACTCAATATCCACCTAGATGAAATACACAAGCAATTTTTTAAAAAAGTTTTTATTCATTTTAGCAAGCAGCTTTAACCTGTTGGTTAATAAAGCCCTTTCAGATACTAAGCGCATCATCTTACAGAAATGAGATGACATCTCTACATGTATGGTAGCATATTACTTTGCCTTGTTTTAGTGAGATCATTTTAGCCATTTTAACAAGATTCTTTCATCTTGGAATAACATGAGTGAATCTATCACATGCAAGGTAAACCACATGAAACACAAGAAAAAAAAAACAAAAGGAAAAAGTTGGCGTAAGGGAGGCACTTATAGATGAGCTATAAATGAAATTAACATGATCCAAATCCTTGGCAAAGCTTTGTATTTTCAGTGTGTAGATTACTACCTGGAGTTTGAGAGGGAGGGGGAGGAGAAAAGAGACATAAGCTGCATGGCAGTTGGAAAGCTGATGCCTGCAACCTGCATCCAATGGGTCAGACTAGCCTGTTAATCAAATCTCTGTATACTATAAACTATAAGTTATTTATAAAGTGAAAACACCAGTGTGGGCAGGGCCTTTAACAGCTAGATTTAGCCTGTGTTATTACATACTGCATCATATATATTAATATTGTATTGTAGTATTATTAGTATTATATTGTGGCCATACCGCCTTGTGAATGCCCGATCCCGTCAGATCTCGGAAGCTAAGCAGGGTTGGGCGAATGAATAATGCAATGTAAAGCGTCTTTGAGTGTCTAGAAAAGCGCTATATAAAAACAATGCATTATTATTATTCATTATTATTAAAATATTATATTCTCCATTACTAAAGGCTGAATGAGAAACTTCATTTGAATTGTAACAGCTTCTCTCAGATGTATATGTGTAGGACTGCTACAGTCTGCTGGATGGAGAATCCTTAATTCAGTGTGCTGCATTAGCAGTGGTTAACTGAATTTCTAGTCTTTTCAATAGTAATGTGCTCTCTGTATACATGGACATTCCAAACAGTACAAGTTTGGATAGCTGATATATGTTGCTGTGCTTCTTGTTCACAGTACCTGTGGTCTTCAGCCTGGTGGGTGTGTTCTCTGTGCTGGTGTTCCTCCTCATCGGGCTGGTTGTCTACGGCAGTCAGCTGAGCTTCATATTACTAGGACAGCGCGTACCCAGCACTCTGGTAACAACATCCAACTGTGTCTGCTGGGACCTGTAACATCAAATGTTCAATTTCACATCAAAAATTTCTCTAAAATTACTTTAATGTGCACAGAGTAAATTTGCATCAATATGTCTGACCCACTTAATTGAGTAGTTTGATTCTAAAGTAGCTGAAGGAACTGATATTAAAAGTTGATTATTAGTCATATAAAGCTTTAAGTATCGATTATTAGATTAATCAACTAATCAGTCAGCAGAATATTAATATATGAAAATGTTAATCAGTTGTTTAAGTTGCTGACCATGTGTCAAGGCTAAGACTACATTGACATGAAACCATCTAAATGTTAAAACATAGTTTTTGTTTCAAAATAATTTGCATCCCCATTAGTCTTGTTAGATAGTTTTTATAGAGACTTCAGCCCCCTATGGAAATATAAAAACAGCTGAATCTGTTATCATATGACAAACAACAAAACTGCATCACAGCTAACATCTGGTAAAGAGTGGAGCCACTGATTGCACTGAAGCCAGTTGGTCAAAATTTGACAAAAATAGTTGTTTTCTTACTTCAGTCATTTGCAGCCAGTAATGACTGTGAGGTGGCGATGTGGTATCAATGTGTCACCTCCTGTCCTGTCCCTCAAAATTGTTATGCTAAAGGCCTACTCACAGGTGCTTCCACAAATACTTAATTCAGCTGTCAATCATGACAACATACACATTTTTCACACCAACAAATAACTAATCAAAAACAAACCTATTAGAAAAACAAACATTTAAACATGACACTATAAGAACTTAATATGAAAAACTCCATTTGGGAAAGTTTAGTGGTAGTTTTTTTAATTTGACCCATGTCCATTGACTTTATATAAAGATGGATGAACCCTACATGACGTCACCTGTAAGTTTCCAGAACAGCAATTTTAAAGCTCAATTTGGCAGCTTCAGCCATCGCCATCTTGGCAGTGCCTGACTCCTCCTGAATCCTAGCTAGTCCACAAAGAAGCACAGAGGTGGAGCATGAGTGGACATGAGATAGGCAATTTATGTAGTCCATACATAAATGCATTTATGCAGGTGGATGATGTCACTACATAAAATTATGTAGTGACATCATCCACCTGCCACTACATAATTTTAAGCCTTAATAAATTGAAATGAGTTAAGAGATGAGTTCTATAAGAATTCACCCCCACACATTTGCCATGAAGAGGCTAAACTAAAGCTTTTTTTTTTTTTTGTTTCGTTCCTAAATATGTTTATTGTTGCATTAAAGCTGGGAATTTTAACATGGGTACTATGGGGATTACAGCCGTTCCTTGCCATATCGCGGTTCACTTTTCGCAGTCTCACTGTATCGCAGATTTTCAAATTGTATATATCTAATTTTGTATCAGGGATTAAGAACAATATTAAATCAAAGTAAACTACATAGGGTACAGCAAATGAGTAAACAAAGACTCGCACGTATGGAAAACGCAGCTACGGCTGCTTCCGCTTGAGGTAGTTTGCCTGTGTGAGATGGTACAAAGCCCACTTTTGGCTGATGGATGGTAGGTGACCAACCAGAGCATTGTGTTCTGTATCCTGGTCGCTGATTGGCTCAGTGAACGTAGCATCAGTCTTCTCTGTTTCCAGAGTATAGCATGTGTTCGGCATCTTGCCTTGTCCATTTAACATCGACGTCTGATTGCTGCGCGTAGTGTTGCTCTGAGGTGATGTGTTTTGTGAAATTTTCATTAAAATATGAATTTATTTCAAGCATTACGATGTCACCCAACTGTCTGCACCTTCTAAGGCTTCTGGCACCAAACCCAGGCGTGAGGAGGGTTTATAAAGCCTTAAAATATATGTATAAATAACAAAATGAATATAATGTTGCCACTTTGCAGATTTTCGCCTATTGCAGGGGGTTTATCTTTTTGTTTTATTTATTTATTTAAATAGGGAAAGTACATATTAATGAACATATAACTTATGCAAATATATCAGATTATAGCCTTAGACTAATTTCCATCTGTTGTCCCTAGACAGGCTGATATGAAAAATTTTGCACATAACAGTAAGACAAGGTGATTCACAAAACAATATACGATACAGCAGGACGACATACAGGACAAAGAACAAAAACAGTAACTTCACATTTAAATGGAACACTGGGATCACAACAACACTATCAAGGGAATAGACAGGATAAGGGACAGGGGGAAGGAACAGACAGGGGACAGAGGAAAGAAAATGACAAGAGAGGGAAGAGGACATAGGAAAGAAAAAGACAGGGGAGGACAGAAGACAGAGAGCAGGGGGAGACAGAGGGCAAGAGCAGTTCACTTCCACATGCTCACAGTTAGTCAGTTAAAGGTCTGCATACTAAACTCATTTTGACATGACTCTTGAAGGAGAGTGTAGTCTAACAACACTCCTAAATATTTGAATTCCTTTACTAATTGCAGTTCTTGATCTCCAAAATACACATTGGAGCGGGAAATATTGGAGGCCTTTTTTGAAAAAATATGTTGTATATTTCATTTTGACGCTAGAATTAATACAACTTGTAATGTTAAAAGGTAATATTTATGAAAAGATTTTATTTACTTTCAAAGTGAAATTAATGTTATTGATTTGAATCTGTCTGTAGCAAATAAGAATTCGTAGTACAGCCCTCAGCACACACAACACTCTGCTGCCTGAAATACTCACTAGATACAAGTGTGTATTAATCTGCAGTTGGCAGTCATCCAAATCACATAATTGTGGCCCCAGCACTGATGGTGTATAAGACCCTGTTGGAATTCATGAAATTATTTTTCATCTAAAACAGCTGCATTTTTGAGGGCCTAAACATGCTCAAAAACTCATGAAAATTTGCAAACACATCAGAAGTGGTGAAAAATTTGATATTTTATGGGACTGGCAGATGCGTTTGGTAAAATGGCTGTATAGCGTCGCCTGCAAAATTTAGAACATCGACTACAGGCAGGCCATTTTACCTACATCTGCGAAATTTGGTAGGCATATGTGGCACGTCAGGCTGCATAAAAATGTCAGTCACAGCCATGCTCTAAAGCAAACAGGAAGTCCTCCATTTTGCATGAACTGTGAGGATTTTGCTGATTTTTGCTCATTTTCAACAGCTATATCCTCATTGGGAGTAACTCCAAGAGACCTCAAATTTGGTTAGTATAAACAAATAGGCCTTACAGATGAAAAGTTATCAAAGTGTTCTGCAGAAGTCTAAGGCTTTGGCCACAGTGGCCTCCTGGACTTTGATGCTTCACTATAAAACATCACGTGCTGTCTAACTATCCTGTACATGCTCCAGTCTGCCTCAAACTTTACACCTTTGATCAGAGTCCTGCCCTGACCACATTCATATGTCAATATCCATTCACAGTCATAGTGCCACCTGCTGGCAACAGGAAAGGACATGTTTTACACTTTAATGTGCTATTATTAGCCAGTTGACCATATTAGCATCAAATGTGGTGACATAAGCCTTAACACACTGATGATGATTCATAGAGAAAATTGTGAGTTTTCTTCACATAGCGTGTCTGTGGTGGTCCAGTGAATTTCGATGTCTCACCATGACAACTTAAGTGTTGATATCTCAGCTGCACATGATCCAATCTGGCCCAAATTTCATATGCTGGACAAGAGTCTGAAGACATCAATGTCCCAAAAGTGTGATTGTTGACAATAAGGAAAATATACAGGAAAATCAGACTTATACTGAAAAACTGTGACTGACATTTTTCTCCAGTTTTGATAATATTTAATCATTTTAGTGTGTGTACAAATAAACAAGCTACTACTGTCCAGTCAAAGAGGTACATATAAACAGATTACTCTTCCTGTGGTAAGAAATATTCTGGCTGATTTATTGTAGGTTTGAAACGGGTATAAAAACCCAAATGAGACTTTAAGCAGAATATTATCAGCAGCATCTGAGCATGACTGTGTGTGACTTTCTCATCTCCAGTCATACATCTTCCAGACCCGAGGAAGTGCTCCACCTGAATTCTTAAATCAGATCTCAGCCTCACAGCTACATGATGGAGGCTCCTCTGACTGCCTGAGGAAGAAATCAGAGGGACCAGACTGAGACTAGAAGCCAGAAGAGCTTGTTTCAATGGAATTAATATGGATGACTAGTTGTTAGACTTTGAAGTTGAGGTTAAACTTTATGAATTAGTATCAGACTGTTACAAGCCAGCCAATGTTTTGTATTTCCTCTCCCTCTAAATTTATTGAGGTGAGTTACTGTCCATTATAAAAACTGTTACATAGCTTCTATAACCAAGAGAACTTCTTTTTCACACGACTAGGGGCAGGAACTGAAAATCAGTGTTTTATGAATAATGTCTTAGTGCCCAAGTGTCATTTCTGTATGAGGTTACTGTAAAGTATTATCTTTCCTTCTCTTTAACCATGATCAATTAGCAAGAGACGCTATTCTTTTTAACCCTACTACTTATACTGATAAAGTTGTAGTGCTACAAGGAGAAACTGTGACCACCACCCTCATGAATGTAAAGACATTTGATGAATATATCAGTGTTCTTTCATATTCATTTTCTCAATAAAGAAAGCTGAAGTCAGTAAACAGACAGCTTGGAGATTTACTTAAAATGCTTACGGTGCTCAAATATCTTTTTATTGTTAAAGTTTACTCATAGAAGGTATAGAAAAGAAGATAATTATTGGAGAACTATTATAAAGCCTCAAGTTCAGATGTTGACCGCCACTATCTTGCTCTTGTAGCCTCACACGGCCGCACCACAAGTCGAAAAAATTGCCTCTTTCATGGGAACCAAAAATGCGGAAACTACACTTTGTGATTAAAATTGCACTAGTTTATCAGAGGCAGCACAGAATATCTATATATTCGGAACTTAATTGATTAATTACAAAATTTCCCTTGTGGATGAATAAAGTCTGTCTAAGTCTAATTAATACTTCAGATTAAATATTAATAATTAACTAAGTCTACCCCTATTGATCAGTCTCATTCCCAAAATTCGTAAACTTTGATTACATTGACCTCCAGTTCCCAAACAAAGAAATACACGGTACAACCGACGATAATTACACACAAACATTTATTAACTAACACTACAAACAAACAATAAACAACAATGATGTGACAACAAACAGACACTAAATGAATAAATGCAGATAAACTAATTAACACTCTGGAATTGGAAGCCAATCGTAATATAGAAATTTACCCATTTAGCAGAAGAAAAATGATACTTGCATAGGCTTTCATGGAGGGAGAGGGATGCCACTGCAGAATGTGTAGCTGTGAAGATCTGCTGGATGAGTTGATTGAGGAACACAGAGACAAGCTGGCACTTTGGTGTTGCAAAACTGTGCCGAAGTAAAAACACCAAGAGTCGTAGTTAAGAAAATGTTCACTCTGTTGCAGTATTAAAGTTAAGATAAAAAGTTAATCATAGAAAAACAAAGCTCAGCTTAATTTGTAGACAAGAATCCTTAATAAGTATGAAAAAAACAAATAAAATAATCAAGTAACAACCCCTAAGTTTTTAAGCACATGTAAAGAAAATGCCTGATGTTAAAATTACACGTAAAGAGAAAAAGCTCTTGCTTCAAGGAAAGCCCAAGTTGCATTTCAGCAACTTCCTTTATACGGAAAGTTTTGGAGCCAAATTCAGATCAGCATCTGACCAGTCATGGATGTGTCCATCCCAGGGGGAGGTCTTGAGCTTCGCTATCCAGGAGAGGTCTGAGGCCAGATACCTTCAGTACTTACTTTAAGATCATTTCTTAAACATGCAACTCCAATTGTTAAATGTCTATGATGATCACAGATCTGAAATCCCACTGAACAGGTGAATAAAATGACACCAAACATAATGTTTATCTCACATGGTTCCTGAGATAATAAAAGGTGTAAATGTAAGAATAAACTTGCAAAATGTACTACATGAAAGTAAACTTCTGATATAACTAAAATTACAAGCATATACATTCAATAAGGAAAATAAAACTTAAGTATATATGCTTAGAATAACAAGTCTCTCTACAAAACTACAAAAGGGGAGGCTACTTAGCTGGCAACCAGGTAGGGAGAGAAGCTGAGGGAATGCGAGTGGAGTGTGAAGTGTGGCGTATGGCATGGCAGACGTGGCGTTGCAGATAGAATAATGTCAATAGCGAGTGCAGGCCAGGTGTGGGTTTTGGCACAGAGATCCAGTGGGGACCACGGTGTGGCACAGTCAGGAGATCCAGATGGCTGGTAGGCAGAGCAGAAAAGTGAAGCAGGCAGGGAGGGTCACAAACTGAGCAGAGTGAAATCACAGTTATTAGCTGAAAAAAACAAAAAACAAAAACACAAGGATTGGCGGGGTGTGACTAACTGAGGGTTATTCACAGTCTGGCATTGTGTCATGGTCCGAGCCAGGCTTATATGGAGCAAGAATGATGAGCTGATAGTTAATAATAATAATAATAATAATAACAATAATAATAATACATTTTATTTATAGGCGCCTTTCAATAAATCCAAGGACATCTTACAAGTAGAAATAGCGAAGTTAAAAACATAACAGTATAAAACTTAAAAGGAGGAAATTAAGCAGTTTTTTTAAAAAGTAGGACAACAATTTTGTAATAACATTTAAAAACAGAACAGAAGTAATGCAGTGACATGAAAGAAAGAAAGTCAGAGTAAGTAGGCTTTTTTGGACAGGTGGGTTTTGAGATGTGATTTGAAAATGGCCAGAGAGTTTATGTTTCGGATATCAGGTGGGAGGGAGTTCCAGAGGCGGGGCACAGAGCGGCTGAAGGCTCTGGACCCCGTGGTGGTCAAGTGGGCAGGAGGGATGGTGAGACTGAGGGAAGAAGATAATCTGAGAGTTCGGCTGGGTGTGTTTATGTGGAGGAGTTCAGTAAGGTACGGACGGGCGAGGTTATGGAGGGCCTTGAAGGTTATAGGAGGATGGTTTAAAGTAGACCTCTCCCTGTCGCAGGTGTGCACATTCAGGTAATCAACCAATGGCCTGCACCCGTTCACACTCCACAGTCACACAACCACACTCACACACAGGAGGGAAAAGGAAAAGGAGTGGGAAGGGAAGGCTGCCAGCTAACTAGAGCTGGAGGTGGAGGACCTGACAACAATTTAATAAATTAACATCACATTGCGCTCAAAAAGTCTTGAAACTAGTGATTAAGACCATAAACTAATCAGGAAAATGTTTAATAAGATAAAAGATCAAGGAAGAAGCAGGGACATTTTCTCATAGACTCCTACACAATATGACTTCCTTTGGCAAACAGAGGAGGTGCCTCTTGCTGGCTGTTGGAAAGAATGCAAGTTTGAGGCTCTATTGCATTGGCTTTACTTTTTAGACATAAAAACTATATCCATCTTTTATTTACAGTCCACAAGTTTGCTTTTAATTGACTTTAAGTCATTTTAAAGCATTTCTTACACTTGCTAATGTTGAAGAGGCTGTGCATCTTGTTAATTTCAGTAATGTATGTATTTTCACTTTCTACTGGCTCTGTCAAAAAGCAATATGTCATCCTCATTTGGTGCAGAATGTTGCCTTATGCAATTAATCAGCTTTGTAGCACACAAGCTCAAAACTGTAGATGAAGAAAGACGTCATAATAATTGTAAGGAAGCAAACAAGCTCCTTACAGAGAGGCAGGAAGACTCTGACTTAAATTTTCCAGATCATTAAACTAATATTTATATTTATTGAACATCATGCAGAGATAACCCACAAAAGACAGAATGTCATGTTTGAATTATGGCTTATTGAAGAATAATTTGCAACCTATATCATCCCTGTGAAAAAGTAATTGCCTCCCTGAACCTAATAACTGGTTGGGCTTGGCAACTGCCGTCAGATGTTGGTTCAACTTGTGATCAGTCTTTTATGGTGCCACTGAGGAATTTTACTTTGTACTTTTTGAGCCATTCATAGGTGGACTTGCTTGTGTGTTTTGGGTCATTGTCTTGCTGCATAAACCATTTGTATTGAGCTTCAGGTCATGAACTGATGGGTGGATATTCTTGAGGAGGATTTTTCTGATAGAGCAGAATTCATGGCTCCATCAATTATGACAAATTGTCCAGGTCCTGTGGAAGCAGAGCAGCCTCATTCCATCACACCACCACCACCATGTTTCACTGATGATATGATGTTCTTCTTGTAGAATGCAGTATTAGTTTTACGCCAGATGTAACAGGACCCATGTCTTCCAAAAAGTTCCACCTTTGACTCATCAGTTCAGAGGATGTTATTCCAGAAGTCTTTGGGCCCCATCCAGATATTTTATGGAATCATGTAGATGGACTTTAACTGAGGCCAGTGAGGTCTGCAGTTTTTTTGATGTTCATCTGGGTTCTTTTGTGACTCCTGGATCGACGCGCTCTTGGAGAAATGTTGGTAGGCCGGCCACTCCTGGGAAAGTTCACCACTGTTCCATGTTTTCTCCATTTGTGGATAAAGGCTCTCACTGTGGTTTGCTGGAGTCCCTTTTTCAGACTGGTAAATGTCAATGACTTTGTTTTGCATCGTTGTTGAATCTCTTTAGAAGGTGGCATCATGTGCTGCTTTTTGAGACCCTTTAGCTACTTCACAATACCAGACAGGTTCTATTTAGTGATGTTTAGTTTCAACAAGTCTGGCAGTGATCATATGTGAGTGTGGCTGAAGAGACTGAAGCCAGTTGCCAAATTAATTTGGTAATTTGGTAGATTGGTAGCTAAGGGGGCAGTTACTTTTTCACATAGGGCAAGGTGGGCCGGACAGCATTTTTCCTTCAAAAAATAAAATTATCATTTAAAAACTGCATTTTGTGTTTTCTTGGGTTATCTTTGTCTTACATTAAAATTTGTTTGATGATTTGAAACATTCAAGTGTGACAAATATGCAAAAATAGAGGATGTCTGTATTTTATACAGGAACATCTAAGTTTATCAAATCAAATCAAATCAACCTTTATTTATAAAGCGCTTTTCGTACAGAATGTAATTCAAAGTGCTTTACATATTAAAATCATATTAAAATCATTCCCACCCATCCCGACTCCAGAAGACTGAGACTAACCATTAGCCCTCATGTGCCCATAAGGACATTTTTGTCCTTTTCATTTTTGATTTTTAGATCATTTCGGCTCTGTTTATGCGTATGGCATAAAATTTGGTAAAGGTGTGTGTTTGGGGGGAAATTTTGAAAATTTTAACCTCAGCCCCTAATAATACACTGTATGTAAAATTGTTACACTCAGGACCTTAAGAACAAAAATGTCCCAATTAAAACCCATTATAACTGTTATTTTTGACCCCTCTGCCATTACATCATGAAATCATGCATTCTGTGTTATTAGACTTTCATTTTGGAGCTTTGGCATCAAAATCATAATTTTCCACTATATTTAATTTTTCTTCATATTTGGCCCATTGAGCAAATACAGGCTTTATTTGTTTTGTCACTTCCTGCTGTATTATAGAGCAGTGCAGGACAATGGAAAAAAATGTTTACAACTAAAATGGTTTGAGGATATTGATAGGGATGTCACAGTGTGGTGTGTATGTGTGTATTGAAAAATGTGTCTCACACATACATACACACACACACACACACACACACACACTCTTACCCACCTATTTGCTCTCACACACTTATGAACATCCACATGCACAGTCAGGACTATACAAGCGTATATATTTCTAGGTATGAGTTAAAGTAAGCTTTCTAGCTTTAAAGATGTGTGTGTGCATGTGTGTGCCTATGTGCGAGTGTGTGTGGTGTGGGTGTGTTCATCTTAAACATTAAATACGTGTGTGTGTGTGTGTGTGTGTGTGTGTGTGCATAGGGTGGATGTGCATAGATATTGAACTTAGCTGTTGTCCCTCAGTAATGTGTCCCTCAGTAATGTGTTGGAGCTTTGAAGTGACATTTTCCATTTTCAGTCTGTACTTACCGTAAGACAAAGTGAAAATGTGTCTTTAGGAATCTTTGTGCATTTATTTAAAATCTAAACCTTAAACCTCTCATTTAGAAAAGTATTCAGACTCTTTGCAGTGGCTCCATCGACTCTGAGTGTTCACAGGAATACACTGCTATCAGTAACAGTGGAATACATTTGTTACCTGCTGAACAGTTTAAAAACCTTTTGTGCTCCATTTGATTAAATGTATCCCTTTTCTAACCAGACGTTTGGCATAATTAAATAATGCAACAATACTAATTATATTATATTATATTATATTATATTATATTATATTATATTATATTATATTATATTATATTATACTCTTGGTAATTTTGCCAGTGTGATTTGCACTGGTAATGTAACGCCAAACCACGTGATTGGTGCTCATAGACCGTTTCTTTGAAGCCTGAAACGTTTCCTCGCAGACGGGAGTTTCGTTTCTGCGGACTTCCCCGCCTCTTGCTCTTGAATGCTACCAGGAAACACAGAAGTGGAACACGGTGCGACAGTAACACACTATTCACCCGGAATTCATCAGAGGCTGAACCAAGAGCTTGTCGGAGAACATGTCAGCTTATATTTGCGCCGTCGTCCTCACCGTATCGGCTCTGTGCGGCTCCACAGGTAGGCTATGTTGATCTGTGCGTGTGCGGATTATTACTGGAAGTGGAGTTTAGGAGGAACTGTCCTACGGTTTCAAAGGAGCACCCAGCCCAATGCTGCAGGTTGCTGTTAGTTCAGTAATCATCGAGTTGGCTTCATAATTGTCTCTTGGGCTACTCATTTAAATTGAATTGTCTTTGAACTGATTTGGAATCGAGTGTTTTTGTGAGTTGAAGGAGGATCACCTGGAACTATACCAGGTCCAAATAATCAGTATCGGTCATTTAAAAAAAAAACGCAATAACAATCCTAAAAAAATCACAGGGTAGAGTGCTCTGTATGTGTATACTTAGTTAAGAGGGGGTAACTCTGACACCACAATATTGGTCAGAAAAAGACAACAGTATGTATACAGAATCACAGTGAGCTTGTTTTTGGATTTGAACTGTGTGGTAGTATCAGAACTGCTCAGCAGACCCAACAACATCCGCTTGACTTCCCACAACATGAACCTGGTGCTGAGCTGGGACCCACCTGAAGGCGCAGCCAGTGACCTGGTCTACACAACTATGTACAAGTGAGTCAACACTATTTTTCGCCCAGCTGGTGAGGTCCATTTGAGTTAAAGCTGTGGCTGATTTTTAGTTGCACCTGTAGATCATCTTCATATTTGATTAATAGAGCAATTATTTAGATTATAAATAGTCAGAAAATAATAATAAAAAAGTCTCTTGTTTTTCAAATTGTTTGTAGTGGCCTACCCAAATGATCCAATGCCTAAATACATTCAGGTTATTCAGATGACGTGACTCCAAGCTGGTTAAATGCTACTTTGCAAATGTATAGACTATACGTGCCGCATCATCTATGTTGTTTTGCTTCTCTGAAATGGTGCAGTCAGTCACTTACAAGCAAAAACTAAACAAACAAACAAACGTGCAGCTGTCACTGATTTATTGCCACATGTGCTGAATCTCAGTTAGTTCATCTTAATGACTGAAAAAAGTACTTCATTTAATGTAGTCAGAGAAGTTGCTAAATTGGTAAATTCTCTGTGATTTTTTTGCTGTCAAGCTGTACACACAAAAGAATTGTGTAAACAGGGATTTTCCTCTTACTGACAACACTATAAGAAGTGTTGTACAAAAATACCCTTCTTTTCTAAGAAAGAAATAATGAGTATACTGTGTCTGTCTCATGTAAATGAGCAAACACACTTGTTTGTTCTGACACACACTTTAGACAGATTGCACTGTTAACAATGTACTCTAGCTTTGTCAAAATGTACAAATGTTAACCTACTTGCGCAGATATAATAAAGGACAGTTAAAGCTGCGTGATACAACATTTTCATATACACAGTAGATCAAGTGAAAGGTGTTGCCTGTAGTGTCGGATCATCATCACAAGGCAACCATGGCATTATAAACCTAGGCATATGCCTGAGTAAGAGAAAAGAGAGCCATCCAACCAATTGTATCTATAGAGAATAGTCATCTAAATCGGATGCTCCCCTGTGCTCTACAAGGCTTTTTAGACTATTTTGTATGGTTGTCTGCTTTTCTGACCTGTACCTTCATTCGTCATTACCTTTGTTAGTGAGTCAGCATCTAGCAGTTGTTTTCTGTACAAAATATGGTAATAATAAAAACTAAATCATAATAATTGGTCAAAAATACACAAAAAATAAAGCTGTGTTAATTTTTTTTATGTGAATAAAAGTCCCATTGATTATGTGTATTTTGCAAAGTTTTACTTGTAAGTAGAAACCCACCAATTTTTAAAACTCACCTCTGTGTTCTTGTGTAATTGGAAATTACAAACCCACATGAAATAAAAGCCAACTCTGCAGTTCCCTTCATCAATGTAATTTGTAAATGTTTTTTGTCACAGAAGCTCAGTCACAGACTACAGAACAGGCTGTGAGAACATCTCATCCCTCAAATGTGACTTCACCTCCTTCAAGATCAGTATGTATGGAAATTATACAGGAAGAGTGCGGGCACAGCTCGGGGCGGAGCGTTCCAACTGGGTGGAAAGTAACCATGTCACCTTGGATAAAGACAGTGAGTGGAAACTTTGCTATTCTATTCAATTCAATATTATTTATATAGCGCAAATTCTCAACCTATGTCATCTCACAGCGCTTTGCATAGTAAGGTACAGACCTTACAAATTATAAACACTGAACAGAAAACCCAACAATCCAAAGGTGCCTTTGGATTCCCTATGGGCAAGCAATCCATGATGGTGGGAAGGAATCAAAAAAACCCTAGAATAGGGAGTGGGAAAAAATCTCCGATTAAACCAGGCTCAGGGAAGGTGGCCATCTGCCTTGACCAGTTCGGATGAGAGTGGGGATGAGGGGGGTGGGATGGCAAGAGGTGTTGGGGTGGGGATGACAGGATAGCAGGTGGTGAGGCCAGCAGCTGTAGATCAGAGATGTAGCTCCAGATCCAGAGACATCCGCGGAGGAAATAATTCAGTGTAAAGTATTTTGTCACAAAACTACACAGTGGCACTTATTCAAAAAATGATCATCTTAGAATCTCTCCTTACTTTTTAAAGGTCTATCAGGGTAAATGTTTTTGTTTTTTGTCAGATGGGCTGCAGCTGCAGCAGTCACCGGAGGGACAACTTGGGTGTGAGTAGAGCTCAGGGAAACTATGGAGTAGGACTTTTGGTTGCCTCAAGGAAGTCCTGACAAAACTTTTGGCAACTCAGGAAAGGAAAGACTTCCTCAGACTGTTTTCAGCCAGGCAGGAGAACTGTTTACCAAAAAGATCACTTTGAGGAGCTCCTAAACCTGACCAACATGTCCTCTAAAGAAGAGGCAGAGTTTGAAGTCTTTATCCTTGCAGAGTTGCTTGGAGGGTCACGGGAGTTTGACCATCCAGTCTATGTGCATTTTGTGGCCTAGGAGAAAGTCAGTGATACTGTCCCCCAGGGAGCTTTAGGGGGTACTACAGGAGTGCAAGGTACCAGAGCCGTGACTACAAACCATCTGGTCCTTGTACTACCAAAGTGAAAGCTATATTCCTATTCTCTCAGCAGAAAGCCAAACACATTTTCAGAGGGTGTTGGCCTTTTCTTTGATCCTGATTGTGACATTCATGGACAGGCACGGAGGTGCAGCCAAGGGAAGGAATCTCCAAATTTCGTCTCCACATTTTGCAGATGTTGTGGTTCTGTTGATTTCATCTGACTGTGACCTTCAGCATACATTTGGGCAGTTTGCAGCGAAGTATGAAACGTAGGGATGTCTGTCAGCACCTCAACGGGAAAAACAGAGCGTGTAATGGACAAGTGTATTAGTGCAGTATCAGCAGTAATATGGGCATTGTTCCGGACTGGCTTGGCGAAGAGAGAGCTGAACCAGAAAGAAAAGTACTTGATTTACCAGTCAATCTACTTTCTAACAATCACTTATGGCCATGACCTCTGAATAGTGACTGAAAGAATAACATTGGAGATACTAACAGCCAAACCTAGTTTCTTCCGTAGGCTGGGCTCAGCCTTACAGACAGGGTGAGAAGCTTGGACATCTGGAGGGAGCTCGGAGTAGAATCGTTGTTCCTTTATATCTATAGGAACCAAACAAAGTGGTTCAACATCTGATAAGAACGCATATCCGACTGGTAGGAAAACTGGGGCAGACATCTGGAATTCTCTTGAACATGCAGTGTGGTTTTGTTTCATACCAGAAGTCATTACATTGGCATTGTCAGAGTGTTGATTTTTTTATAGTTTTATTTTTGTGTGTGTGTGTCTGTGTAAGTGTGTGTCTCATTGTAATTTTCAGAATCTTGCTCAAAGACTAGCTCTTGGCTCTTGCATGCATGCTACATTAAAATAACTCTAAACTTACTGAAGGAGTCACTAAACTGTGAAATTTGCGTAGTCATACACTAAACACAACTTACTTCTGCTGCATAAATGGACTACCACTACCACTACTTGACCTGCATGTTATTTTTAAGAGCTCTAAATTTTTTATAGCTCTTGAAGAACATGTTTTCTGCCAACATTTACCACTCTTCTGTCATCTTCCTCAGCCTTCATTGGTTCACCCACTGTATCTCTCTTCTCCAATGGGGCAACTCTGGAAGTCAGCATTCTAGATCCAGTGTTCGTGATCTCGACACTGAGGAATGTATATAATGGAGCCACCTACAACATTACCTACTGGAAGAAAGGCCAGAATGAAAAGGTGGGATATGATGGTTTACCTGCTGTTTAATTTCAGAATTACGTCATACATTTATGGTTATTGTGCAGCATATTGGAGTCAGCAAAACATTATTAATCATTAACTACAAATGACTAAAATATCTGTACTGACTGAGCTTTGAGGTACTGTAGGAATATTCTGTCACATAAAAAAGAGGAACTTGTTCATATTTCCAAACAATAGGTGTCAGCTTGAGTTGCTGTTGATTTGATGGGCTGTGCCAGTATACCAAACCTAAGTAAACTCAATGCTTGAGTACGTTTTGGACTCCTTTGTCTGAATCACAGAGGATAAAAACAGTCAAATTCCAAAAGTTGGGTAAAAAGTTTGAATCATGTCATACACTATTTTTATCACATATTTAATCATTTTGAGTTAAAAATCTAAAGATAGGTTATTGTTATCTGGTTGTTAGTGTTTAGATCTTAATCTGCAGCGACATTAGTTCTTAACTTCACAGTGGCATTCATGCCACATTGTTCAGACTGTTAAACTGTTGTTGTCAGATTTGCATTCCTGTAATACTGAGAGCTTCTGACCACTAAAGGCCCTTTCCAATGCTGGAAATTTCAGGCTGTTTTAGGGCAACCCTAATCTTTGTGCATAATCTGATCACAAGAACCGCCTCTGTAGAACCTCTTTCAGAGCCGTTTTTTGAGGAGTAAGTAAGTACCGAAAGTGATGATTAGAAGACTGTCCCAGTAAATGTTTGTTCCACTTTGCCCCAGTTCCTGCAGTGGATAATAAATTAAATAAATAAGGATAAATAAATAATCACATCTTCATAGCCATGAAACAAATAAAACAAATAAAACCTAGAGGTGCATAGAGGGCGACCAGGCCAAAGCTACCACACCACACTGAGGTTAAGGTTCAGAATGACTTTCCTAGACCAGGAGTCATTGTATGCAGATGAGGAACCCGCAAGGGCCTCCATACACTCCCAATATCAAATTGGTCTGACCTTGGAGCAGGTCACGGAAGTGCATTGCTTAAGTGGAGGTGGTGGGGGACACAAGGTGATTGGTGTTTTAGTCCCTAAAGCTTGTAAGCCTGCTCTTGTAAGGGCAGTCACTGGTCCCTGCCAGCTGCAGCCTCCACCGTGGGAGGTCTGCAAGTGCAGATGGGAGTGAAGAGAGGCCCAAGCAGCCGCAGACTAGTGTGTCTATGGAGCCCTTCAAGGGCACCACAGGTATAACGATAAAAGGGAAAAGGGCTTCATTGTCAAGGGGTACCATAAGCTGTTTCTGAACCAGGAAGGAATTTTTATCATGTGCTTTTATGGCAATTTGCATGTAATGCATTTTAGTCAAAATGAGAAAAAAAACATTATATTGAACAATTACTATTGAATTATCTATCACTGACACATATCACTATCGTTTCACCACCCAGCCCTAGTGGATGCTCTAAGCTGTTAGGATACATCCAGTCAAGAACATTCATGTCTGGACTTTACAGCAACTGCTTTTGATATCTGCTCAAAAAAGTCCCCATAGGACATGCAGTTTTACAATGCCACAACAGATGATGGTAGCATTGTTTCAGTCAGTATTTACCATTTGGTCATGTCCTGATGAATGCATAATGGGCGGCTGTGGCTCAGGTGGTAGAGCGGGTTGTCCACTGATTGCAAGGTTGGCATTTCAATCCCCGGCCCCTCCACATGCCGGAGTGTCCTTGGGCAAGACACTGAACCTGAAGTTGCTCCTAATGGCAAGCAGACACCTTGCATGGAAGTTCTGTCGTTGTTGGTATGTGTGTGAATGGGTGAATGTGAAACACATTGTAAAGCGCTTTGAATACCACTAAGGTAAAACGGCACTATATAAGTGCAGACCATTTACCATAATGCAACAACATTCTACTGTATATCTTTCCTGCTGACCAGCAACCTTAGACTAAACAAGCTTCTTCAAAAAGCCCAGCAGATGTTATCATTTGCTTGGTGGTGAAGGATAAGATTGTAGGCATGATTGTTTGACCTGCTTGTATTTCTCTGTCTTCTCACCTCGCTGTCTCTGTGATGTCTTATAGCTGTTGCCAGCCATTATGGGTTGAGAAGATCACACACCTGACCATTTTTCTGTTTCCTACAGCCCAGAAGCATCAGCGACGTACAGCAGAACCGTCTGGTTCTAAGTGACCTGGACCCCTGGTCCATGTACTGTGTCCAAGTCCAAATCAACACAGACAGGAACCCTAACCCCAGCCAGCCCAGCAGCATTATCTGTGAGAGCACTGCCAATGGTAAACATGTTTTGCTAGCAACCAGTAAATCAGGAAATCCTTGATTTGTAAATCTTGTTAGAACATAGGAGACATTCAATCATGAAAAATTCATGTATTCTTATAATCACATCAAGAAATGAGTTTAACTAGATTTTATAAATTCAAGTTGAAAGCATTTTGGGTGCAAATTTAAAGGGCTCCTGTCACTTACACAGCACAGAGACCCATTCACAGAAACGACAAATGATAAGACCAAAATGGCAAATGTGCCACAGGTAAGTGTGGGGGGAGCTAAATCATATGAGGTGCTCAGGCTATTCTACTCCTGTGAATATAGTGCTGAAGTGTCTAAAATCTCAATTTACTCCTCAATATGGTACAAACAACAGCATGTCTGTAGGAAGGGACAGTAAAATGAATTATGCTCCCTTGCCCATATATATTGTCACATTTTTGTAATGCACTATGTAGAATTGTGATACACTTCCCTTTTGCATAGGGAAAAGCAAATCATTTATTAAGAAAGTTTTTGAACCTTTGACTTGTTCCAAAATGACATGTCATGAGTCTAACATACAAATAAATTCTGAACAAATTCTGTATAATGGAATGGAAATCACAGGTGTATTGAGTTTTGTTGCACAGTTTTGTAGTTTCCACTTTGGGGCCTCTATTTTTAATATAGTCTCTCAAAAGTATTTATTTTTGATGGTTTATAAGAGGATATACTCTTCTGTTTAACTGAGAAAGAATGCAGTTATTTTAAGGTGCCTCAATTTTGAATAATTTGCGATTTAAGTGATAATGCTCCAGGGTGCGCTCACTTCTCTTGTATACTGCACAGCAACACCAGACCCCTCAGATCCACTCACTGGTTCTTCTTCGTTGTGCCCTCAAGAAGTGAGCACCACTCAACAACTATACGTATTTGTGGTTGTACCACAGTGATAAATTAGTGCATGCGCAATATGCTGCTTACTGCTGGTTAGCAAGATCTACTTGCAAAGATGTGTGTCTAGCAAATTATTCAAAAGTGGATATATACAACCACTCTCTTTGTAAAATTTATTTTTAGTTATTGTTTTAGAACTTTTAAAGGCCATAGTTTTAACTATGTTTGCAAGAACTGCTGAGTCTCATCGAGAGTGGGTTCATAATCTAAAAGTGACAATGTGCATGTAAGTGACAGCAGTTTTGATATTCTTAATATAAAGGGCCAAACCAAAATTCACTAGATAGTACATGCATGTTTTGCAGTGACTGAAATCAAAATGCTCTAGAACATGACAGCTTTAAATTAAACCTACTAACATACTGATGAGTTTACCCTGTCTTGATCTGAATTGTTTTGCAGAACAAGAAGCTAAATGGGTGGCAGCCATGGTGGCGTTTGTCATAATGGCAGTAATAGTGGCTCCGGTGGTGGTTGTGGTGGTGTATTGGAAAAGTATCTCCCAATTTCTCTGTCTGAAGGATGCGCTGCCACCAAACTTTAAAGAGGTGTGCATGTTTTTATGAGTGTCTGTCGTTTTCCCTTTATTTGATATCTTTAATTTGAAACAAACCTGAATCAGTTTGCTCTCTTTCTGCATCCTAGTCTCTGTTGGCACACCCCAACTCCACCATGTACTTGGCCATGCAGAGCTCACACCCCGTTGAGGAGATCTATCACCCAATCAGTGTGACTGTGGAAGAAGGGGATCTTTTGGAGGCAGTAGGGAGCAGCTGCAGCCAACAGCCTGATATCATAGTGGAGGAAAGATAAAAGGAAAATTGGAAAGTGTGAAAAGCACAGAAGTAGTAAAAAGAGTAGCTCTGCACACTGCAGTCTGGTGTTTAAGACACTGAGAAACCGTGACATAATCAATTCATGCTTGATTTCAGAGTTTAAATGCAGCAAATATTGTGGTAGTCCCACATTTTTCCTCAAAGCATGTGCTCCTGTATAGTGATGTCTGCCAGAGCCACAGAGCGGTGCACGTACAAAATTAATACATAATCCAGGTGCTGTTATTTTTGTGCTGTAGAGTTCTAATGTTGCTGACACTATTACCATATACTGTATTTAAGTGAAAGAGCATTGCACACCCCACTCTGAAGCATGCTGCTATGGTGCTACAAGCTGTTTATTCAGTGTGTTCTGTATATTATTGTGCATTGCCAAAATGCAAAAAATCCATAAACTGATATTTATTGGGTGTGTTTTGTGAAACAGGCAAAAAATTAAATGCCTCGATGTGGCAATATGAAGTTTTTTTCTTCATAAAAGTAAATTAAATCAGTTGTGAAGTAAGAGCTACAAGTGTTTCTTGCAGAGCAGAGTTAGCCATGTTCTTGGACAAACATAATGGCCAGTTTACACATTGTTGTAAAACTGAGCTGAACTTCCATGTTCAGTGTGTGGGTGCATTCCAGTTGGTTTCATTTGCTTTTATTGTGACATGAAACAGTATATACACAGAGTAAGGTTTTATCTTTTATACTTTCATGTAAACCTGTAAATAATTAGAAAGTTAGAGGATTTAGAAGCATTTTAAAACAGAATTTTCTACATGTAAAATAAAGAGGAAATATTTCAGATACTAATCTATTTCTCAGTCAGCAAGTCACACTGAAGTAAACTAGTAGTCCCTCTCCAGTCATGGATTAACCCCCTACCCCCTAAAAACTGACCTCCATGTATCAAAACTACATATTTAAAAGTTGTTGTTTTTTCCATGAAAGTAACCCGTTCATGTCTTAAAATGTCTCTAGATAAAATCTTATGCTGTTGATTCCTCTAAAACCTGTAGATCTATACAGTTCTTGGCTCTCTCTTCACCCGCCCCTTTTCAACTGTTGCAGCTTGAGAGATAAGCTCACCTTCAGTTGTGCTAAACTACCAAACTAGTCTATGCTTCACAATGGCAAGTTGCAATACTGGAGTCATTCACCCATACATGTTCAAACTAGAAACCAGTTCCATGGAAGAATAATGGTACACAACGCTAATAGTCTCAATCAATGTTTTTGAGAGTTTCATTGGTTCATTGCAGCTTCATGAATGAAATGCTCAGCTTTGGCACTGACTGCTTATTGTGCTCATGATGTGTCTTCTAGCATTTAAAAATACCATATGGACATGTTAACAATGTAAAAAGCTTGATTTTGCTGGGAGTCTTTGTTCCTTATACGAAGACCATTTTTGAGTTGTATGTTTCCATTGAATCACTTCTGATTTGCTCTGTCATGTGTTGAACAGATGTAAAAAGACAAAGGTAAATAAATAAAATTGAGCCCCGCCTCCTTACATGTTTATAAGACATGAGAATTGTCTGATTTGATTCATTGTCAGATGTTTTTCACAAGTTACCTAATTAAAGATTCTTAAAGTGACAGCATCCTGAAGTGTGCACTGTCAAACCCAATGTTACCACAAAGAATACTTACCATTAGGAAACCAAAACAAAAAACCCAATCCACCAATCTGTCAGAGGCAGTGTAGGTTATAGCAACAAAAATGAACAAACAGCAGTCAAAGCAAAAAGCTACAAAGTGGAAAATGACAAAATCAATAGTGGCAAAAAGCATGGAACAAAGACATCCAAATCTTTTTATCAATTGATAAATCTTGGCATTAATTCTGAGTGGAGAAACCAGCATTTAGTATCTAGATTGAAATCCTTCGCTCATTGCTTTGTTCCGGGGCCACAAAATTTTTTTCTTAACTCAAGGGATTTTTTTTTATTCTGAGCACAAAGTCACATCCTCCAGCCTATACAAATGACGGCTCCATTTATTTTGGTGGCACTACAGTGTGTAAGAGTGAAGTTATTGAATTTTAATGGTAATAAAAAATTAATAATATAATAAAAATTCCTTAAAATTATGAAAAAAGGTTTTTCTATCAAAGTAGGAGTTGTAGTATGACCAGGAGGAGCTAAATAAAGGCTGTAGTAAATCTGGTGACACTACAGTGTCTAAGAGTGAAGTTATGTTGTCTGTCTTTTATGTGAGGACTACAAATGGAAATTAGCGCTACGCTAAATCTGGTGCAGCCATCTTTATATTCTAACGAGAATATTCAATGTCTCTGCACACTGTCCTGCTAAATAAATAAATACAAATAAATAAATACAAATTGAATTTTATTGGTAATAAATTATTTATAACATAATAAAAATTCCCTAAAATTATGAAAAATTTTTTTATACAAAGCCAAGAGTTGTAGTATGACCACGAGGAGCCAAATAAAGGCTGTAGTAAATCTGGTGACACTGCAGTGTGTCAGAGTGAAGTTATTGAATTTTATTGGTAATAAATTATTAATAACATGATAAAAATTCCTTAAAATTATTTTTTAAAGTTTTTCTATCAAAGTAAGAGTTATAGTATGACCAGCAGGAGCCAAATTAAGGCTCCAGTTATTTTGGTGGCAATACAGTGTATAAGAGTGAAGTTATCGAATATTATTACTTATAAAAATTCCTTAAAATTCTGATTTTTTATTTAATATCAAACCAAGAGTTGTAGTATGACCAGGAGGAGCCAAATAATGGCTACAGTAAATTTGGTGCCACTCCAGTACATACAAGTGAAGTTATTGAATTTTATTGCTAATAAAATCATTTAAAAATCCTTAAAATTATTATTTTTTTATTTGACATCAAACCAAGTGTTGTAGTTTGCTCAACAGGAGACAATTAATAACTCCAGTGATTTTGGTGACACTGCAGTACACAAGAGTTAAGTTATTGAATATTTTCCTAGTGTCTCTTTTCGCTGTTGGAGCGGTTTTGCTATTTGCAGACGGTCCCTGAGCACTCGTCGCACAGCCGGCTGCGTATTGACACCAATGTTATTTCTGCAGCTTGAAAGACAGCGACTTTTGATCAAACGGGCCTTGTAGTTCATTGTCTAGCTTACAACGATTTGAATGAGGTATCGTTTATATTTTGACAACATATATCTCGTGAGTTATTTATGCCGGAAGTCCGAATCTGTGAATATCTTTAAACTTTACCGAACTACAATTAATTTATGTGAATTTTAATAACTCCGTCAGTTTATATAGAACAGTTCGGAAAGTTGAACCATTTTTTATGAAAACATTTACTGAATACTATTAACTGAGTACTGAGTAGTTTGACATCTAATTCACAATAATTTAGACATGCATAAACAAGATAAACTGATTTTAATTTTACTTTAGGAATTCAATTTATGGCAAGAGTCGTTATCTTTATTGTCACTCAGGGTAGATGTGTGTGTGTGTGTGTGTGTGTGTGTGTGTGTGTGTGTGTGTGTGTGTCAAACAGAGAGCGTTTTACGTTTTTACATTTGATTCTGATGTTTACTCTGTGTTCTGACCTGAAATGCATTTCAGTGTCTTTGAACGAAACATTCGCTCATCAGTATAAGCGACAAGTGTCCGTGTCTTAACGTTCTTCTGGAAACAGAAACCTCTGTTAGTTTGAAATGCCTAACAAATAGCATCAAATGTTGTGTTATTTAAAAATATTAATAACTGAAAAGAAACGTGTTGGACTCTAGCCTGTGATGTTCGATGATACTGTGTGTGTGACTGTGTATGGCATGTAGCCTATGTGAGTATGAAAAGCTAAAGATAAAACCTTTCCTCACAGGATATTTTTTAGCTTATTTTGAGGCTGTTACAAGGTATTGTTTTGTGATTTTTTTTATTTTATTTTTTTTACTACTTGGGGTTATTTTTTGACTAACATCCCGTGTTAAAGATAAATACTTTAAACCAAGTCTCCAAGTGCTTTAAACAGTGGTTAGACCTTGCTATTATTTTGAAAGTTCAGCCGGATTAGTATACCCAGATCGCTCTAACATAGCAGCACTTTAGAGCCGACTCGAAATCAAATCCGTCCGATCCGTGGCGATGAGCCCAGGATAAACTCGTTGGACACATTGACTGTCATTACCTGCCAAAAATACCAACCATGTCCGCTCCTCTTTACGTCTGCCTTCTGTCTTGGTGCCTCCACAAAAGCGGTGGTAAGTTTTTCAGCGAACGAGGTTAGCATGCTAACGTTCATCTGGTTGCATCTCAGGCTGCTGTGTAGCTGTTAGGTCCGTTTTATCTTCAGAAGCTACAAACTGTAACTACACCTAGCAAACAAGTAGGCCAAAAATATACTGTTAGCTTCTCCTCCAGTGTAATGTAGTCTCAAGAAATGCATAAAGGTAAAACCGTATGTCGTCGGTAAGTCGCTAGCATATTAGTCATCTGTTACTTTCGATATCACGCACTTAATATTTCCTAACTTTACAGTATTATACGTCTAACTGATGTGTTTGAATAAATATAAAATGTCACTGACTAAACATTCAACGTAGGTCTTTATAAGTCAACACAAGCTCATAATTCACTTTGTGGTTAGGCTTGTTAATATTCGGATCCAAATACAGTGTCTCCTAACAACAATCTTGTTAGAAAGCTGTGGGCAGAGCACAGGGTTGGAGAAGACATAACCGCGTCAGCTTGGCGATGCTTGGGCTTAAATCCCCGACTTTCCTATCAGTAGCCCCGTTGAGCTACCATAATCCCAGTAAGAAAAACTGTAACTGTGCCTTGCAACATTCTGTTTTTACTTTTAATCAGATAAAATGGATCATGCGTAAAAATAGACTGACTTAAAATTACTTAGTGTAGACAATATGAGAGGTGATGAAAGATTCGATCAGCGTGCTTTTTTCAGGGCCGATGAAAACAATGGCTGCATGACAATGGAAATAAACTGACATCGGAGTTTTGTTTTTCAACCATATATATATCGTGACATTAAATGCACCATGGCTATAATTTACCAATTTTAAGATGCAATCTGTGGCCAGTCTGTAGCTGTCGCCATGTTCATCACATTGCCTATTGCTATGCATACTTGATGTAGCTCATCAAGACCCCAAGCAGCCAACCCTTCTCTCATCTCTATCGCAATGCTTTCACTTAATCATCTGAGAAGAATGCTGTTTGCAGTTAGTGACTTATCAAAGTCTTGATTAATAAGTTAAGCACTGAGCTCATTTATAGAGCTCAGTGCTTTAGAAATGGGTGTAATAGAGTTTTGTGCAATAGAAATCAGTGCTATAGAGGTAATGTGCATCTACATCATAAAATGTAGGGTGTGTGCAGTGGGACTCGGTGCAATAGGAGGATGTGCAATACAGATAATTTGGGTTTTTATTCACTGTCCCTTTTCTGCTTCACATGTTTCTGGTCTGTGCTGAACTGTCTCTGCATTTGTATGTCCCTGCTGCCTGTGTTGTTCACCTGTATATAGTCTGTGTACATTGTGTCTTTGTATGGTATGTGTTTATATTTTCTGTGTTTTACAACATCAACCTGCCAGGGGGTCTACAGATGGAAATTAGCCCAGGGTAATCTGTAATCTGGCATATTTACATTTGTTTAAATGTTCATTAATATGCATTGTTTCCCCCGTTCTCTTAAATTAATAAGTAAATAAATAAATTGTGTCGTAAAATTGAGCGCCTTTTGAAATCCACTCAGCTGGAGGTTCACAGACTACATCTCAGGGATCTAATGTCCTCCTTAAACAAAACAATTCAGGAGGCGAGATCCACCTACTTTGCTAAACTGATAGCTTCTAATAAGAAGAACCCTAAAGTGCTGTTCGACACTATAAGCTCCATTGTGTCTCCTACTACCTCGGCGGCTCCTGTGCTTTGTAAGGCAGACAGCAATGACTTTTTGACCTTTTTTGTTGATAAGATCAGGGATATAAAAGATAAAATCCCACCACCTTCCTTGTGTAGTCTAGGTCATGTTGAACCTCCCTTGCATGCTTGGTCCTCTTTTAATCCTGTGTGTTTTGAGGACATCTCAGCACTGGTGGCCAAAATGAAACCCTCCTCTGGTTCGGCAGATATAATTACCGTTTAAGCTGTTTTTGAATGTCTTTGACACAATTGGTCCATGGGTGACCGGAATGTTTAACTTGTCGCTTCTGGTGTGTTTCCTTGCTCTTTTAAGCATGCAGTTGTAGAGCCAAAACTTAAGAAACCAAACCTGGACCAATCAGAGCTTAAGAACTTTAGGCCAATATCTAAACTCCCCTCCTTGGCCAAAATGCTGGAAAAAGTGGTCTCTACACAACTTACATCATTCCTAGAGTCTCACAACATCTATGACATGCTTCAGTCAGGGTTTCGAAAACACCACTCTACAGAAAATGCACTACTGAAAGTGTCCAGTGACATCATGATGTCTGCTGACTCGGGGAGGTGTACAGTGTTGGTCTTGTTGGACCTGTCCTCGGCCTTCGACACGGTTGACCACCAAATCCTGATAAACAGGCTGCGGGATCTGATTGGGTTGTCGGGTCCAGTGCTCCAGTGGTTCTCCTCATACCTGGCTGGTAGGAGTTTTAGTGTGTTTGCCAACCACATTATGTCCGAGCCAGGCAACCTGCCGTGTGGCGTGCCCCAAGGCTCTGTCCTGGGACCCCTCCTGTTTTTGTTGTATGTTCTTCCTCTAGGTATATAATATAGGATAATCCAGCAGTTCAGTGATGTCTCCTATCATCTATTTGCGGACGACCTTCAGTTGTACTGCTCATTCAAGGCTTCTGAAGTTCACAAACTGAGCTCCTTAATTAACTGCTTGACAGAAACTAAGCAGTGGTTAAGCGACAACAATGACTATTCATGCGTTTGTGTCCTCGCGGCTAGACTACTGTAACAGCCTGTCACTTGTCTCAATAAGAAAGAGCTGGCTTGCCTTCAGTACATCCAAAACTCAGCTGCGAGGCTGTTGACCAGCACCAACAGGACGTCCCACATTACGCCCATTTTAAAATCTCTCCACTGGCTCCCTGTTGTGTACCGTGTCCAATTTAAATCTTAGTGCTGACCTTCCGAGCCCTACATGGTCAGGCTCCTACTTACATCGCTGACTTAATCAAGCCATACAGCTCAGCTCGGAGCCTGAGGTCATCTGGGCAGAACCTGCTGATGGTTCCTCGAACTTGTTTTAAAACTCGGGGAGATCGATCTTTCAAAGCCGCCGCGCCCCGCCTCTGGAACGAACTTCCTTTAGACTTGCGCTCTCTGGACTCAGTGGATGCTTTCAAAAAGCACCTAAAAACATATCTGTTTCAGCAAGCATTCTAGTCCGAATTGACCCATTGTTGTGCTAGGCTGTATTTTATTCTACATATTTGTCTACATGCCCTTTTTTACTTATGTATATATATATATATATATATATGTTTTTTTTTCTCTCTCTCTTTTCTACTGTGAAGCACTTTGTGACTGCTGTCTGTGAAAAGTGCTATACAAATGAAGTTTACTTACTTACTTACTAAATAAATAAGTTAACAGCGAGACTGACATAGGTATCCACTGTCTGACCGGATCACAAGTCTGTGGTAGATAAATAATAATTACTGTGATAGCTGTGTTTCAGCTTGGGCCTTGTTTTTTTTTATAAAGCTCTGGGATGGCTACTGGAGAAAAGGAGTGTGGTGGTATTACCTGTATCTTGTCAAGCGACTTCTTATTGTATAATTGCCCTCTGACTTTGACAGTAGCTTCAAATTTTATATTAAATAGCCAAATTCAAGACCCATCTGTTGTCTTTAACATATGGTGTATGGTGTTGTCCAGTAACTTCACAGTTATGAAATCAGTGCAGTGCATGAGCTTGATTAACTTGCAGTCTTAATGAGCCGTGTTTCAGTCACTATTTTGACTGAAAACAGAAACGCTATGTAAATGAAAACAGCTTTATTGGAAATTTGGATGTATTAAAATACAGTACTGTATACTTTTTTAAAACTCTTTGGAGCAATTGGTAATTAGTTACACGTGTTTTGCAAGGTGAGAAGTTATCACATATTCTCTATTCTGTTTGAAATCTTTCTCATATGGTGCAACACTGGTAATAGCATCTGCAATCCTTCAGAGATTTGTAGCGCTGATTTAAATGGTCAAGCAAATGTATTGCCTTGTGTGGTGGCAACAACTGTAAAACACTGCCGACGTAGCAACATTAACACTGAAACAATACCTTGTGCAGCTCACACCAGTATCATTTATACATTTGCAAAACTGTTTATCGAAAAAAAAAACTTTGCAACTTTTATCTTTAGGGTTGATAGGCCCTTACTCATTACATATAACCAATCATACTGTGCCGTGGAAAGGACATTGTTTGAAATTACAGACTGTTGACTACAGATAGAGAGGGGTGGCTGCATTAGAGCCAAACAAGAACAAAAATAGTAATCAGAAAAATACTGTTAAACTGTGGTGCCCTCAGTGGGGATGAGAAAATGGGAAGAAAATATTTCAACAGACACATTTAAACTGGATTGGCAATTAATTTGGCGTAATATCGAAAGAGCTTCCAAAAATCCTAATCACCGTTATATACATCTGAAGTATTGCCATAGAGCATATCTAACTCCATTAGTGAGGCATAGAATGGGGGCGGCATCTGACCCATACTGCCCTTACTGTCTCCCGAGAACTATAGGCAACTTTATCCATGTTGTATGGGAATGTCCAGCAGTTCATGAACTTTGGGTGAAGGTAGTGAACTGCCTTAGTGCATTAACAGGAATCTCTTTACCAATGGATCCTGCTGTACATATTTGGATGATGACTCTCAAATATTGCTTCAAGGGAAGATGCGCAAAATCTGGCTGGCTGGTCTGACTGGGGCCAAAAAGATTATTGCTCAAAGATGGAAAACTAACGATGTATCATTCACTCATTGGTGTCATTGTTTTCTCGACATTGCTTATATGGAATTATCCTCTGCAAGGATTAACAATGCAGCATCTACTACAACTGAACTGTGGTTACAACTGATAGAAGAGCTTGGAAAAATAATCTCAGAAGGAAGTACCCTGTAACGGTTACTCATAGGTTTTGTGGTTAGACATTTGCATGACATGTATATGTACTTTGCTGGTTGATGGCAGGGTGGGGTGGGGGGAGAGGGTGAGTGGGTGGGGGAAGGAGTGTAGAGGGAGGGAGGATTAGGAGTGGGATAGAATCAGAGAGAAGGGATGGGTAGATTAGAAAGTTTGAGGTTAAAATTACAGAAAATCATCAGTTACTGTTATAATGTTTAATGTTTTGATATACTATGTGATTTTCTCAATAAAAAATTGATGATAAAAAAAAAAGAAAAATACTGTTGAAAGAGAGGAAGATGGCATAATTTGTAGTCTCAATGTTGTTGAAGCGTTCCTAAATGAGTTATCCTAATAATAGCATTGGTCATGTGGAGTAAAAAAGATGCATTTTAATGATCATGATGATAATTTGAACATAAAGTATCAGCAGTAGTTCCCTGGCAGGCTTCTAACCATCCTTATGTCAATGTGCAATGGCAAGTGGTCATTTTCTGAACATTCAATCTTTTTACATAAGATCTAATGTCCCTCATGATTATGGAATTGTGTCTACATGGGCAAGGAGAACTGTTATTTATACTGACTCTCTTAGACTATTGTAATAATGGACTAATAATGGCGAACATTCAACATGTTCACTAACCTTCAATCGGTAACGCAGCATTGAAGTCACTTTTTGTAAATGATCCTGTTTTCTTCTTTAATTCATTATACCAATTTTTTTCAGTGTCATTATTCAATTTTTGTCATTAGTCTGCTGCACTTAGTGCTACAGTTTACACAGTGCAGCAGCAAAATCTTTGGTGTAAAAGTTTACAGGGACTCAAGGCTCCAAAAATAATTTAGATTGTCACAGTAATTTGGTTTGTACACTGCGCAGAGTTACGGTGGCAGACTGGCAGCACAGCATAGTGCACCAACACCTGAGGAGAAACACATAAGCGCTATTCAGCACAGATACACTTTCCACCTATTTTCTTCTCTTCTGCTTTCTGTGCTCGCATATACAGTACTATATTTTAATTAGTGCTGTCAATCGATTAAAAATTTTAATCGCATGAATGTCATAGTTAACTCGCGATTAATCGCAAATTAATCACACATTTGTTATCTATTCCAAATGTCCCTTGAATTATCATTTTATACGAGGAGGAGGCGGAGAATTCGCGTCAGCTGTGTTTGGTCATCACGTGGTATTTCAGACTAGATGTGCTGCGATGAGAACTCCGTTCACTCTGACAACACACATAGATAACTCTGGTCTTGTCAATCGTCATGCGGCACCCCAGGCCGCCGTCACCTGGCGGAGCATCTGCATCAGCGGCACGCGGTTCGGGACGCAGAAAAGGAGCCGACAGAAAGGCGAGCGAGAATATTGCTGCTGTACCACCAACAGCAGGAGATCCTGTCGGACTCCGACGGCGAACACCTCACCCTCGCCAACCATGCCCCCGCCCCACCCACCCCCGCCCGCGTTAATCTCGCGATAAAAAAATTGACGCCGTTAAAATTTATTTGCGTTAACGCGTTAATAACGCGATATTTTTGACAGCACTAATTTTAATACATCCAAATTTCCAATAAAGCTGTTTTCATTTACATAGCATTTCTGTTTTCAGTCAAAATAGTAACTGAAACACAGCTTATTAAGACTACATGTTAATCAAGCTTGTGCACTGCACTGATTTCATAACTGTGAAGTTATTGGACAACACCATACACCATACACCACATGTTAAAGACAACAGATGTGTCTTGAATTTGGCTATTTAATATAAAATTTGAAGCTACTGTCAAAGTCAGAGGGCAATTATACAATAAGAAGGAAAGCGGCTGTTTTAGCCTCTCTGTGCTGTGGCATATTCACTGTGTCCATGTTGCTCTCTGTTTATTATAATACTGAACTTTTTCACTTTTTTAATTGGTTTGATAGAAACTTGGATTTCTGACCTAGAATTTTAAGCAACTGGGAACAACAGCAACTCAGCCACAAAGTGGTAGGCCGCGTAAAATCACAGAGCGGGTCAGCGGATGCTGAGGCACACAGTAAACAGAAATCGCTAACTTCCTGCACAGTCAATAGCTACAGACCTCCAAACTTGGTGTGGCCTTTAGATTAGCTCAAGAACAGTGTGTAGAGAGCCTCATGGAATGGGTTTCCATGGCTAAGCAGCTGCATCCAAGCCTTATATCACCAAGTGCAATGCAAAGCGTCAGATGCAGTGGTGTAAAGCACGCCGCCACTGGACTCTAGAGCAGTGATGAATCACGCTTCTCTGTCTGCCAATGGCCGAGTCTGAGTTTGGTGATTTCCAGGAGAACGGTACTTGCCTGACTGCATTGTGCCAAGTGTAAAGTTTGGTGGAGGGGGGTTATGGTGTGGGGTTGTTCTTCAGGGGTTGAGCTTGGCCCCTTAGTTCCAAAAAAATAAAAAATATAAAAAAAATAAAAATTTAATTGGATTGCTTCAGTTTACGATGTTCCTGCAACACAGACAACAACATTTTTTGTCTAGCACACAGGTGTCTTAGCCTCTGAACATCCAACAATATTCAGTGATTTGTTTTTCCTTTGATTTGTTCCTCTTTCTTGAGGTCACAGTAGTTCTAGAGAAGACAAAAACAAAATTGGCACACTTCCTCTCTACTCTGTTCTCTTTTTTGGTTTCTCTTATTGAATAATTTGTCCTGGTCGTGGAACACTGGACCAGCTCTAATTAGTAATGATGTTCTTGCTTATATATTCTATGTTTATCTGTTTATTTTGGTTATTGAGTGCATCTACTAGATGCACATTTTTGGAAACGGCAGTTTTTTATCTGCAGGAAATTCTGACTGTCTCACTTCTAGTGCTGTCTGATTTTGTTGTAGTTCCTCTTTCACACTGACTCAAATGCTATCCTTGCATGTTGTACATCTCTAAACAAAAAAGCTGTTCAGAAATGGGTCTGGGGATATGCTACATTTTTTTAAAAACAGTTTTATAGTTTATAGCCTGATCCATGTGCAGAGCCAAACAAATGCTCAATATATCTCTAAGTGCTGTATAGTAGGGGTGGGACAAAACATCGATACAGCGACATATCATTGTCCCTCCTTGTGCAGTATGAGCATCGATACGCTGGTGGCAAATATCGATACTTTAATTAATATAATAAGGCGCTCTATATGGTGCTCTAAACCCTGCCAGATTCCCCTGCCAGCTGCCATTTCCCCAGCGTCACTACTTAATGACGTCACACGGGGGCATTTATCACATGAATGAGGGAGACTTGAGTGGAAATGAATTGGCCAAAGAAGAGTTTGTACAGGTATAATGGCAGACAACAACGCTACCACAAGAGATGCTATCATAAGAGAGAACTCCTCGCCAAGAAAGTGACTGATGCAGCTAATGTTTCAAGTCAGCCTGCAGCAGTTAATACAATGGCACCCCCTAGAAAACGTGGTGCACAGGCATTGGAATTTAACGAACTCCTCCCAGGATTTTTGTCCGATCTTCACCAAATTCACTGTGTGTCATCTGGACCCCTCTAGGATGAAAAGTTATTAAAATCTCGTAATTGAATCACACGGTGTGGGTGTGGCAGGGAGGCCATTTTTAGCAAATTCGCCATGTGGAACGAAATGGGTTTGGAGGAGAAAGGATCCATGTAATATCACCAAATCCACACAAATCCTCACAAATCTGAAAAATTAACATTTGATATACAAGTCAGGAATGGGCGTGGTCAAACAGCTCCACAGCGCCCCCTACAAATATTCAGATACTCATATAAAATCACTGTTGTATCATACAAATATGAAATTTGGTACAGACGTACAATATTCCGATACCAACAGATCTCTGTAGTCGAAACTCCAAATGTCTCCACAGCACCCCCTAGACAAGGTGATGTGAAGGCATTGGAATTTAACGAACTCCTCCCAGGATTTTTATCCCATCTTGATGAAATTGGCTGTGTGACATCTTGACCCTTTCAGGATGAAAAGTTATTAAAATCTCGTAGTTGTGTCACACGGTGTGGGCGTGACAGGGCAGCCATTTTGAACATGTGACCATGAAGTGTGAAATGCTCATAACTTGACTGTACATGATCAAATGTGAATGAAACATCATATGCTTGATGACAGGCTATCCCTCAACACTTGGGCATGGCCAAACAGCTCCACAGCGCCCCCTAGAAATTTAAAAAATTCATATAAAATCACTGGTTTGTCCTACAAATTATTATATTATTTATACCACATGCGTTGTCCTGAAGCCAGAAATACTCACCACAGTGGCAAGTGTTTGTCAATCTGCCACCAACAAATGCACTCATTATTTCTGTTTTAATGATTTATAGCTAAGAACTACAGTAGCCAGATGTTATAATTAATGATTAAATTATTATGTGTTACAATTATTTTTTGATCATTATGATATCTGCGGCAGTTGGCATAGGCTGTGTCATCATGTGGGATTTCTCTTTCCCTTCCCTCAGCTGGAGCAGAGCTAGCCCCACCACGGAACGTGACCATGGTCACTATGAACACCCATTACATACTGAGCTGGGACTGGGACCAGAGCGCTGCAGAATCTCACAATGTCACCTTCACCACGCAATATGTTGGGTAAGTCTCACTCATTCACACATACATCATAATAAGAGAGAGAAAAAGGCGATACCAAGATTCAAGTGGCAAGTTTGTTTGGGATAAGGTAAAGTTAGTGTGTGGTAAAGTGATTTACCTCTAAAACTCCAGTTAATTCATTTACCTCTAATGTTATTCCCAGGTAAACATTTGGTTGTTTATTGTCATTAGTCCACCCCTTTGTTCTAATGTGAAATATATTTTCACATACATTAACAAGTGTTGGTTGGAATGCCTCATAATTTGTTGCAGACATTTGTTTTCCACAAGAATAACTGTAATCATTCCCCCATGACTGCTAATGACCTCAACTTCTATTCATGTTACCGTCAGCCTTTCTTTACTTTGAGCATCACATTCTTATAGACACGACTGCATAGCTGCAAACTCTCAATCTTGTTTTACTTCAGTCATGTTTGTTCAGCTGAGTCCAGCTCTGATAAGAAACAAAACATCTTCTAAGGTCTGGTGACATCAGTTAATGCAGTGAGAGTCTCAGCTTTTGCCTGCAGGAGTATGATGTAGATTTTTTTGGTCTACAAAGGGAATCTAAACCAAATACAGGAAACAACTTAAGAAACTCAAATTTGTACTGGCAAAAGGAGACAGAAACTGAGTTACAGTCAGTAGTTCCTCATACTTGAAAAGCTGAGCATAAAAAAAAGAAGCTAGGGAAAACAGCAGTGTGAACTACTGGAAATGAACAACATATTTAATTTTGATGGGACGCGTCATTCCACCTCAATTTACCAAATTTTGAAAGCATTCTTGCCTGACCATCTCTCATCTGTCTTTGTTCTGTGCATACGTAGGTTATTGAGTAAAATGTGTAAAATTTCTTGTCACGGGTGTTATAACTTTTTGAGTAAAAAAATTTGCTAAGGTTGTTGATTTTTGCATCATCTTCTTCATGCCAATCTGTGGAGCAATGTTTGAAGTGCCATAACTTGAGAAATATTGTAGCTAGAGTCCTGAGATTGTGTAGGCTCATTGATATGTGCTTATGGGCTTCAATGGTACAGGCTGCCTCTTATAGAATAATACATACCAGTTATATGATGGTGTAGATTTAGTCAAAAAAATTCAGTTCTGATTGTCCACTAACCATAAAACCTTTATTTTTTACCCTGAGAGGCTGATTTTTTGTTCTGTGATTGACATTAAAAGGAGCTTTAAATATGGTAGCATGTTGCCAGTCAGAGGCATACTTTATGTGAAAAATAATACTAAAAATATGTTTTTTGCATTTAAGGCCAGTATTTGAACATGCATTGAGCAGGTGTGATAGGTGAAACTACTCCAAAAACAGTCCCAACTGGAAGAGTTATATAATATTGCTACTGGGCTAAAAGATAAGTCAGGGTTTTCCAACTCATAGAGTTTCATATAATTTTATGAAAAGTGAGCAGTTCAGTCCATGTTCATTCTATATGTCAGACATATATATTTTTGCTTGTTTGTGATTCCTTTATCAAATCTTTTTTTAAATGATTATAACCTTGTTAGCAAAGAATCACATAGACACATTGTGTTGGGAAAGTTCATTAAAATTGGAAAGATATTCACAGATTCGGACTTCCGGCATCAATAGCTTATTAAGAATACTTTGTCAAAACATAAACAATGCCTGTTTCCCTTCGTTGTCAGGTAGACAATGTACTGCAAGCCCAGTTTTATCAGTAGCTGTCTTTCAAGCTTCAGGAATAACATTGGTGTCTATGTGCAGCCAGCTGTGTGACCAGTGCACAGTATGACCAGACTCTACTTCCTGAGAATCCTCAGGAAGTAGAGTCTTTGTTGTTCCCTCTTAAGGACTGCTGTGGAGTTTGAAGTCCAGGTCAGGTCTTCACCAATGTAGGTGCCCAGGAACCTGAAGTCTGGCACCATTTCCACCCTGTACCCATTTATACTGATAGGCTGAACGTCCAGTTTACACCTCCTGAAGTCTACCATCAATTCCTTTGACTTGGAGGTGTTCAGAATGAGGTTGTTGATGGTGCACCAGGCTGACAGTCGCTCCACCTCCACCCTGTAAGCAGTCTCATCTCCTCCTAAGATGAGCCTCACCACCATGGTATCGTCCGCGAACTTGATAATGGCGTTGCTCAGGTGGGTGGGGGAACAGTTGTGGGTGTAGAGGGTGTAGAGTAGGGGGCTTAGCACACAGCCCTGTGGAGAACTGGTGCTGGTGCTCAGTGCTGAGGACAGGTGGGGTCCTACTCTCACCCTCTGGGAGCAGTCTGTCAAGAAGTCCATAATCCAGTTACAGAAGTTATGGGAAAGACCCAGGCCCGCCAGCTTGCTCACCAGTCTGCTCGGAATGATAGTGTTGAAAGCCGAGCTGAAGTCCAGAAAGAGCAGGCTCGCATAGCTCCTTCGCTGTTCCTCGTGTGTCAGTGTGGTGTGCAGAGCGGTGGCGATGGCGTCCTCCATAGACCGGTTGGCTCTGCAGGCAAACTGGTGGGGGTCGAGTGTGGGTGGCAGGCATGAAGTGATGTGACTCTGTACCAGTTTCTCTTCATGATGATGGGGGTGAGTGCCACTGGTGGTAGCCGTTGAGACTGTTGATGTTGTTCTTTTCTGGCAGAGGGATGATGGTGGAGGACTTCAAGCAGGGTGGGATGGAGCACTGGGAGAGGGACTGGTTAAAGATGGTGGTGAAAACCCCAGCTAGTTGGTCAGCGCAGTCCCTCAGCACCCTCCCAGTCACACCGTCAGGTCCAGCAGCTCATAGAGTTTCATATAATTTTATGAAAAGTGAGCAGTTCAGTCCATGTTCATTCTATATGTCAGACATATATATTTTTGCTTGTTTGTGATTCCTTTATCAAATCTGGCTGTGGACGGATGTCAGCTGCAGTGTGGGCCCCAGCCGATGGCTCAACCTCGAATGGGTGAAGAAGTGGTTAAGCTCCTCTGTCAGTGAGGCGTCCCCGGAGATTGCGGTTATGTTGCTGGATCTGGAGTTGGCGATGTGCTGGAACCCTTGCCACACCTGTCGGCTGTTGTTGCTGCTGAACCCTTTCTCAATCCTCTGCCTGTAGTCTACCATGGCCCATCTGATGCTTCTCTTCAGAGCAGCACGAACGCAGCTGTACAGTTCCCTGTCTCCGGATCCGAAGGCACTGTTCCTCTCCCTCAGCAGTTCCTTGACCTCCTTGTTCATCCAGGGCTTCTGATTAGGAAACACCCGGATGTGCTTATCCACTGTGACGGTGTTAACACAGTGTTGGATGTAGCCAAGTACTACTGAGATAAACACCTCCAGATCCTGGTGGCAGAAAATGTCCCAGTCTGTGCTTTCAAAGCAGTCCTGCAGCCGCTGAGAGGCACCGTCGGGCCAAGATTTCACAGTCTGTGTTGTGGGTGGGTGATTGCTTGTTCGTTGGTTTGTATGTCGGAATCAGGAGCAGCGACATGTGATCAGAAGAGCCCAGGTGGGGCAGCTGGGTGGCCCTATAGCCATGCTTGATGTTGGAGTAGGCTTTATCCAGGGTCATAGCTCCTCTGGTGGCACATTTAATATGCTGGTGCAGGGTTTCCCCCAGAAAACGTGCTAAGCATGGTGGTAGAGAAGCTCACCGGCTGCCCACCGCGATTTTGTAAAAAAAAAAAAAAAAAAAAAAATTTAATAAGTTGACAAAAAATTTGAAATTATGACTATTGCGTGTTATTATAAGCCATTTATTAACAATACTTAAATGTAGAGTCTATAAAAAAGGCACAATCTTGAAATATGGTTTTAACAAACACAAAAAAATACAATTAAAATAAATAATATCAATTGTTTTCACTTAAGTTAAATCCTAGTGAATCTTAAAACAAGCCATTGCTGGTCACATTTAAACATAAAATAAATTAACATAAATTTTAAAAAAGTGCAAACATGGCCAAGGGGTAAAACCAGGGAACTCAGAGGCTGAACAGGTTTGCTGTGCTGTGTGGCCTCTTCTACTTTTGCTGCACATGGTTCAGGTTGGATCAGTGCATCAATCCGTCTGGGTTTACCATACTCGGTCTGGTAGAGCCATCCGCTAAATTTAGGGTCAGCTAACTGTGTTGTTTCTTATATAATGAAGAAACTGGGTTCGCGTAGCTTAACTTTATTCGGCAGCTCTCCTTAAAAACATACTTGCATGCTCGGTTAGTCATCTTCTACCTTTTGCACCTACGTAGCTCAACATATATTATAGCACTCTGGTGGTCAGATTACGCAATAACACCTATCACTACATCCTCCTTTTTTTTTAAAAGTAGGCAACACTGAAATACTGCTAAAATGCACTTACATTACTGCAGTTTTGTTTTTTTTTTTCCCCAAAGTGTTTTTTATTGAAAATTCACATGGACAATAGATCAAGGTTACAATACGGTTACCTTTTTTTTTTGTTTATAAACACCCCCTCCCCCCACCCCCGAACAATTCCACCTTGTTGCACCATAATGAGAAAAAAAAAAGGGAAGGAATATAAGTTACAATAATTGCAAAATTACATTACTCATAAACAATAAGTGATGGATCCACCTCTTTAATCTGATCTAAAATAGGTTGCCAGATACAGTAGAATGTGTTAGCACAACCTCTCAACGAATATCTTATTTTTTCCAGAGTTAAATGATGCAAAAGGTCAATGAGCCATATTTTGAAAGATGGAGGGTATTTCTCTTTCCATTTAAGCAGTATAAGCCTTCGAGCGATAAGTGTAGTGAAGGCAATCACATCTTTATATTTTTTGTTCAGATTAGCAGATTGTGATGCAGTTCCAAAAATTGCAGTTGTGGCCTCTGGCTCAATATCAATCCTAAATGTATCAGACAGAAATTTGAAATTAGTCTGCCAAAATGATGTCAATTTTGGACATTTCCAGAACATATGAGATAGTGTTGCTATCTCGATTTCACACCGGTCACAAATTGGATCCAAGTCTGGTTTAAATTTTGCCAGCTTAGCTTTTGACCAATGCAATCTATGGACAACTTTGAATTGGATTACTCTATGCCTCAAACAGACTGAAGATGAATGTATATTTTTAATCACAGATTGCCATTTTTCCTCAGATATTCCAGTTCTAAGTTCCTCCTCCCACTGTCTCCTAACACGATCCAACGACTCCATTTTGAAGGAGTTCATATCAACATAGATTTTACCAATTATTCCTTTTGAATGTACATTCAAGTCCAAAATGGTTTCAAGGAGTGAGTCAGGTGGCCGTGCAGGAAAATGGTTGAACAAGTTTGAGGCAAAGCGGCGCAGCTGAAGATACTTGAAGAAATGAGAGTCCGGAACCTGAAAGTTCGTTTTCAGTTGTTGGAAAGAAGCAAATAGTCCTTCTACAAACATGTCTTTCAATGATTTAAGTCCATGTGCTGCCCAGACTGTAAAGGAATCATCAATAATGGAAGGAACAAACATATGATTTTTTACAATAGGAGCACGAGTTGACAAATCATTTAAACCAAAACCTCTCCTGAATTGTGCCCAAATTTTAAATGAATGCTTAACAACTGGGTTTGTTTTGTTTTAACAAAAATATGAACATCTTTTAAACATATACAATCATAATAAACTTTTCAAACAGTGTAACCTCTTTTCTTCAAACAGCTCACAAGTGTCCATGTTGGAAAGGCTGTAATTCAATGCTTGTGACTTATAAACAGAGTCTGTCTGGTGCTTTAGTGTTACGTGTGGATCTCCTCAGCACCGGTGATGAATATGTCTGCTCAGCTGAGTGTTCATCCGACACCGACAGAGGCTCAGCTGATGTGCTGGTGCATCCGGGATCCTCTGCACTCGTCTGTTCATTTAGTGTCTCTTTTGTTTTCAACAAACTCCTCCGATTCCTTCTCAGGACTTGACCATCTTCTGTTTTGACTGTGTAGGACCTTGGGCTTACCTCCTCCAAAACAGTAGCTTTTTTGTCCCAGATGTTAGAATCCTGCAGTCTCACTGTGTCCCGTCTTTGCAATGGAATAAGATCCTTTGATGACTTGTCATGATTTACTTTTTGTTTCTTTTGCAGTTGACGTTGTTTCTGTCTCAACTTACTATGCTTCTTTTGTGCAGTGTATGAAATCGTGGTACGTAGCCTCCGTCCCATCAGCAATTCAGCAGGAGACATGCCATGTTCCAAAGGTGAAGCTCTGTAACTCAAAAGAGCTAAATATGGGTCTGACTTGCTGTCTTGAGCTTTCTTCAACAGCCGTTTGACAATGTGTACTCCTTTTTCTGCTTTGCCATTTGACTGCGCATACAGGGGACTTGATGTCACATGTTGAAAGTCATACTCTCGAGCAAAATTTTGAAACTCCTGACAGCTGTAACATTGTCCATTGTCACTGTAGACAATCTGAGGAATTCCATGCCTTGCAAAAATTGACTTCATGTGTCTGATAACACAGGTTGCAGACATGCTGGGAAGCAGCGCCATTTCTGGATAGTTTGACAGATAATCTATCACCAGCAGGTAATTTTTCCCATCCAGGTGGAACAGATCAGTCCCAACTTTCTGCCATGGTTCCTGTGGTAAATCTGTGATTATCATAGGCTCTTTTGGTTGTTTTGCTTTATATTTCAGACAGGTCTTGCAGCTGGAAATCATCTTGTCGATGTCTGCATTAATTCCTGGCCAATACACAGATGTTCTGGCTCTTCTTTTACATTTCTCCATGGGGAGGTGCCCCTCGTGCAGCCGATTTAACATCTCACGTCTAAGTGACTCTGGAATGACAATTCTGTCTTTTCTCAGTAACAGTCCATTCACAACACTCAGTTCTGCTCTGATGTTGTAGTACAGTTGACAGTCACCTTTTGGCCAACCATCATCTATATTTTTGATAACTCTCTGTAAGATGGTATCCTTTGTTGTTGCTGCAGCAATTTGCCTGGTTTTCATATCAGACACAGGCAGTGATTCAGTGATAAAGTTAACATGAAGTGTCACATCAGTCTCTGTGGAGCTCTCATCATTTCCATCACTCCGTGTTGTAGCTCTAGAAGGAGCATCAGCAAGCACAATGTGTTTACCTGGTATGTAGATCAGGTTGAAGTCATAGCGTTGTAGCTTCATCATTAGTCTCTGAATTCTTGGCGACATTTCACTGAGGTTTTTCTTGATGATGGCAATCAGTGGCTTATGATCAGTTTCTGCCTCAAATGTTGGAAGACCATAGACATAGCTGTGGAATTTTTCAAATCCATATACCAGTCCTAAACACTCTTTTTCAATCTGAGCGTAGCGACATTCTGCTGTTGTCATTGTCCTTGATGCATAGGCCACAGGCTTCATATTTTCTCCATCAGCCTGAAGCAACACAGCTCCAATACCATTTTTTGAAGAGTCAGTCGATATCTTTGTCTTCTTAGATGGGTCATAGAATGTCAAAACCGGCTCTGTTGTGAGAGTGGTCTTCAGTTGTGACCATTCCTGTTCATGGCTATCAGTCCATTTAAACTCAGCTTTGTTGTGCAACAGCTGTCTCAGATGTCCAGTCTTTGAGGACAGGTTTGGTATGAACTTGCCGACAAAATTTATCATGCCCAATATTCTTAGCACACCTGTTTTATCCTCTGGTCTGGGCATCTCCAGTATTGCCTTCAGCTTGCTTGGATCCGGCTCTATGCCTGCATCAGACAACTTGTCTCCCAAAAATGTAATTTCTCTCACTCCAAACTGACATTTTTGTTTGTTCAGCTTCAAGCCATATTTCTGGATTCTCTGTAGCACTTGTACCAGTCTCTCATTGTGCTGTTCGAGTGTGATTCCCCACAGTACAAAATCATCTACATAGACCCGCACACCTTCAATGCCTTCAATGATGTGCTCCATGGCCCTGTGGAACACTTCAGGAGCAGAACAGATTCCAAAGGGCATTCTTTGAAACGAATAGCGTCCAAACAGTGTGTTGAATGTGCAGTACTTTGTGCTGTCCTCATGTAGCTTTATCTGCCAGAATCCTTGTGACGCATCCAGTTTAATGAAAAATTTGGCTCAAGCCATGTCACTTGTTATTTCATCTCTGGTTGGAGTCTGGTAATGTTCCCTCTTTATGTTAGCATTCAGATCTTTTGGATCCATACACACACGAAGGCCACCAGTCTTTTTTCCAACACAAACCATTGAGTTCACCCATTCTGTGGGCTCCTCCACTTTCTTTATAACTCCCAGTGATGTCATTCGATCAAGCTCTTTTTTCAGCTCATCTCATAACGATACCGGAACTCTCCTGGAAGCATGAACCACTGGCTGTGCCTCATCTTTTAACTGTATCTTGTAGGTAATGGTAAGACACCAAACCCTTTAAAAACACGTGAGTACTGATCCACTATTGCATCCACACTGTTATGTGCACTTACGTTGATACTGTACACTCTCTTGACAAGGCCCAATTTTTCACATGCTTTGTCTCCTAACAGTGAGTCATGTCCATCTGGAACAATAACAAACATGAGATGATGTACTTTTCCTTTAACTTTCACCTTGAGTGTACACATACCTTTGGTATCAATGAGCTGTCCATTATAAGCTTTGAGTTGCTTTGCATTTCTGTGAATGCGAGGTTTTACCTTCATAGCTCTGAGGTCGTGCTCATTTACTAAATTGGCCTTTGCTCCCGTGTCCAGCTTTACAGTGATAATGGCTCCATTCATCTCCACTGCTGCTGTCCATTTGTCCACTGTCTCCTTCTCTTTAATATCCTCTTGTGTTACCATGCCTACAAAGAAAGAGTCACTGAGGTCTGTTTCCTCCACAGTATGCACACGTTCACTTTGGTTTTGCTTCCCTTTGGAAAAACATTGTTTTGCGAAGTGATTTTGTCCTTTGCACTTATTGCATACTTTACCATAGGCAGGACATTGTTTTGGCGCATGACAAGAGCCACATCTTTTACAGTTAAAAGTTTCTGAGTCTTTCCTATGTTTTGCTGGTCGTACTTTATATTTTGATGTCCATTTTGACACTCCTACAACCAGTTCATTCTCATGTACAGTTAGGTCCATAAGTATTTGGACATTGACACAATTTTCAGCATTCCAGCTCTGTACAACACCACAATGGATTTGAAATGAAACAATCAAGATGTACTTTAAATGCAGACTTTGAGCTTTAATTTGAGGGCATTTACATCCAAATCAGATGAACGGTGTAGGAATTACAACACATTTTATATGTGCCTCCACCTTTTTAAGAGACCAAAAGTATTTGGACAATTGGCTACTCAGCTGTTCCATGGCCAAGTGTGTGTTATTCCCTCATTATTTCATTTACAAGGAGCAGATAAAAGGCCTGCAGTTCATTTCAAGTGTGGTATATTCATTTGGAATCTGGTGAGGTCATCTCTCAATATGAAGTCCAAAGAGCTGTCACTATCAGTGAAGCAAGCCATCATTAGGCTGAAAAATCTAAATAAACCCATCAGAGAGAAGCAAAAACATTAGGTGTGGCCAAATCAACTGTTTGGTACATTCTTAAAAAGAGAGAACGCACTGGTGAGCTCAGCAACGCCAAAAGACCTGGAAGACCACGGAAAACAAGTGTAGTGGATGACAGACGAATCCTTTCCCTCATTAAGAAAAACCCCTTCACAACAGTTGGCCACATCAAGAAAACTCTCCAGGAGGTAGGTGTATCTGTGTCCAAGTCAACAATTAAGAGAAGACTTCACCAGAGGAAATACAGAGGTTTCACCACAAGGTGTAAACCATTGGTGAGCCTCAAAAACAGGAAGGCCAGATTAGAGTTTGCCAAGAAACATCTAAAAGAGCCTGTGCAGTTCTGGAACAACATCTTATGGACAGATGAGACAAAGATCAACTTGTACCAGAATGATGGAAAGAGAAGAGTATGGAGAAGGGAAGGAACTGCTCAAGATCCAAAGCATACCACCTCATCAGTGAAGCATGGTGGTGGTAGTGTAATGGCGTGGGCATGTATGGCTGCCAGTGGAACTGGATCTCTTATATTTATTGATGATGTGACTGCTGACAAGAGCAGCAGAATGAATTCTGAAGTGTTTCGGGCAATATTATCTGCTCATATTCAACCAAATGCTTCAAAACTCATTGGACGGCGCTTCACAATGCAGATGGACAATGACCCGAAGCATACTGCGAAAGCAACCAAAGAGTTTTTAAAGGCAAAGAAGTGGAATGTTCTGCAATGGCCAAGTCAATCACCTGACCTGAATCCAACTGAGCATGCATTTCACTTGCTGAAGACAAAACTGAAGGGAAAATGCCCAAAGAACAAGCAGGAACTGAAGACAGCTGCAGCAGAGGCCTGGCAGAGCATCACCAGGGACCAAACCCAGTGTCTGGTGATGTCCATGAGTTCCAGACTACAGGCTGTCATTGACTGCAAAGGATTTGCAACAAAGTATTAAAAAGTGACAATTTGATTTATGATTATGTTAGTTTGTCCAAATACTTTTGGTCCCGTAAAAAGGTGGAGGCACATATAAAATGTATTGTAATTCCTACACCGTTCATCTGATTTGGATGTAAATGCCCTCAAATTAAAGCTCAAAGTCTGCACTTAAAGCACATCTTGATTGTTTCATTTCAAATCCATTGTGGTGTTGTACAGAGCTGGAATGCTGAAAATTGTGTCAATGTCCAAATACTTATGGACCTAACTGTAGTAGTCTCTCCCTTATTTTTGTGTCTTTAATTCCAAACACAATTTGGTCACGGATCAGTGAAAAAATAAAAATAAAATAAAATTTTTAAAAAATTAAAAAAAAAAACAAGAACAAGGACCGTGACGTCGCCCAGTATGGCACAGCCAGGGACAAGTCTCTGACTGTTGTCTTGGCCTACGGGCAGAACAGCAGTGCAGAGTACCCAGCATTCTTGGAGTCCCTGGAAGGGGTGCTGGACAGTGCTCCAACTGGGGACTCCATTGTTCTACTGGGGGACTTCAACGCTCACGTGGGCAATGACAGTGAGACCTGGAGGGGAGTGATTGGGATGAATGGCCTCCCCGATCTGAACCTGAGCCGTGTTCTGTTATTGGACTTCTATGCTAGTTACAGTTTGTCCATAATGAATACCATGTACGAGCACAGGGGTGTCCATAAGTGCACGTGGCACCAGGACACCGTAGGCCACAGATCGATGATCGACTTTATAGTTCTGTCATCTGATCTGTGGCCGGGTGTCTTGGACAATCGGGTGAAGAGAGGGCTGAGCTGTCAACTGATCACCACCTGGTGGTGAGTTGGATGCGCTGGCGGAGGAGGAGGCCGGACAGACTCTGCAGGCCCAAACGTGTCATGAGGGTCTGTTGGGAAAGTCTGATGGAGCCCTCTGTCAGTGCAGTCTTCAACTCCCACCTCCGGGAGCGCTTCTCTCAGATCCCAGGGGAGGTTGGAGACATTGAGTCCGAGTGGACCATGTTCTCCACCTCCATTGTCAAAGCTGCTGCTCAGAGCTGTGGTCGCAGGGTCTCTGGTGCCTGTCGGACACCGGAAGTAAGGGATGCTGTCAAGCTGAAGAAGGAGTCCTGTCGGGCGTTGTTAGCTCATGGGACTCCTGAGGCAGCTAACAGTTACCGGCAGGCCAGGCGTGCCGCAGCCCGGGCTGTTGTGGAGGCAAAAACTCGGGTCTGGGAGGAGTTCGGGGAGGCCATGGAGGAGGAGTATCGGTCGGCCCAGAGGAAATTCTTGCAAACCGTCCAGCGCCTCAGGAGGGGGAAACAGTGCTTCACCAGCACTGTTAATTGTGGAGGTGGGGAGCTGCTGACCACAACTGGGGATGTCGTCGGGCGGTGGAAGGAATACTACGGAATCTCCTCAATCCCACCCCCACGTCTTCCGCTGAGGAAGCAGAGGCTGAGTTCTCAGACGCGGACTTTCCCATTTCCCATGCTGCAGTCATTCAGGTGGTTGGAAAGCTCCTTGGTGACAGAGCACCAAGGATGGATGAGATTCGCCCTGAGTACCTCAAGTCTCTGAATGTGCAGGGACTGTCGTGGTTGACACGTCTCTGTAGCATCCCGTGGTGGGGTCTTGTTCCCGAGTGAGGGGAGGATGGAACGTGAGATTGACAGGCGGATCGGTGCAGCTTCTGCAGTCATGCAATCACTGTACCGGTCAATGCCGGTGAAGAAGGAGCTGAGCCAAAAGGCGAGGCTCTCTGTTTACCAGTCAATCTACGTTCCGACTCTCACCTATGTTCATGAGCTTTGGGTCATGACCAAAAGAACGAGATCCCGGATACAAGCAGCTGAAATGAGTTTCCTCCGCAGGATGGCTGGGCGCACCCTTCGAGTTTGGGTGAGGAGCTCAGTCACCAGGGAGGAGCTCGGAGTATAGCCGCTTCTTCTCCACATCGAGAGGGATCAGCTGAGGTGGCTTGGACATGTGTTCCGGATGCCTTCGGGACGGCTCCCTGGGGAGGTGTTTTTGGCATGTTCCACCGTTAGGAGGCCTCGCGGTAGAACTGGGACACGCTGGAGGGACAATGTCTCTCGGCTGGCCTGGGAACGCCTTGTGGTCCCACTGGAGGAGCTGGAGAAGGTGTCTGGGGTGAGGGAAGTCTGGGCCTCTCTGTTTAGACTGCTGCCTCCAAGACCCGGCCCCAGATAAGCGGAAGATAATGGATGGATGGACTTCTCTACTCACCATCTCCTATGTAATCGTAGGAGCCTCTGTGAAAAGTAACTGGACTTTTCTTTTAGTTCTTGAAGACATTTCACCTTTCATCCCAAACGGTGAAATGTAAAGAACATTTTTTTCAGGAAGAAATTTGTTTAAACAGTCCTTATTTCTTTCAGTTTTAAAGATGTCTGCTTAAAGATGTCTCCAGTTGGCTGCCGTATAGCTCACTGAGTTGGGGTATTACCATGTAGGTGCAGACCGCCAACACTGGTTATGAGTTTGAGTCCTTCTCACAACCCTTTGCTGCATGTCTCTCTTTACTCTACCCCCTTTCACCCTGGCTCTCCCTTTATCATTAAAATGGAAAAACTCCCCCCAAAAAAATTAAACCAAAAAAAAATGTCTCCAGTTACTATGATTAATGGTCTCATTTTCTTTTTTCTCATCTTCCCAGGAAGTACAAGCTGAAGTCCAAGAAGAAGAGTCCAAATTGGTCTGTGTCATGTGAGGAGACGTCAGAGAAATCATGTGATCTTACAGCATGCAATCTGCACTACCTGGGCATTTACATGCTTCGTGTACGATCCAACGCGAACGGGCTTCACTCCAAATGGGTGCAGAAGGAATTCTGTCCTGATAAAGATGGTAAGAGGGAGGGATAAAAAAAGACGGTTGAATGAGGGTCTCTAAATCTATTAGCAGATATTTAAGGTTTAAAGGAACAACATTGTATACACACACTATGGGTGCATACTGACTTGCCAGACTGTGTGCATTTGTGTATTTTAACAAGTTCGCAAGAAGAAGAACAAGAGTTTAAGTGGAGATAGTACCACATTCGTTCCCCTTGCCTTAATCCACCCACATGAAATATTCAAAAGTGTGATGATTTGCAAATGTGTATTGTCATTTTAAGAGACAGTAACTGGGATTTGCAAATTGTCTGCGATATCTCTCTCATTCCTCCGTGTCTGCTTGCTTGCTGGTTCCTCACGTGAGGACCATTCTTTGAATTTCTTAATAGGGTTGAACAATTAATTATTTCAAATCAAATTTGCAATTTACTACTTTGATCTGATGCAGCTGGATCTCTCTGTGCAGTCACTCTGTACTCTCAGCAATGTCTTGCCCACAGTTCTATCTGATTGGCTGTTACAACATCACAAAAAAACTGCCAATCACTGAAAGCTATTGTTAACACAGCTTTCAGATGAGCGCATTAACAGAATGAAGCAGCTCTGGTAAATTAGCAGGACTGTGTTTAAAAGATGAGGTAGCATTTTTTGCTGAAGTTGTAATAAACACCACAGTCTTTCAAAGCATGCCTAGTGTCCTGTAAACAAGCGGGTATGTTCTATTCAGTTGAATGGCTTTTCTGCACCCTCTCCGATGGCTGCCTCAGAAATCTCAGTGTACATTGTAGTTATATTGAAAAAAAACTGCTGGTTCTTTGATCTAAATGAGTGGATTAATAATATTACGGAAATTTCCATCTGTCTGGTGCAGGGTCAGCAGCAAACTTTTTTACAGTATCAATGAATGTCAGTTGTTATCTTTATTCTTCATTTTGTCTATAAAATGCTGAAAAAAACAATCCCCAGTCCTAGTTAATGACTTTCGATGTCTTACTTTGTCTAAACAAACAACCATAATTCAAAGATGGATAACCATTAATTCAGTAGACTTGATCAATCTTTCTTTTTTTAATTCTGGTCTTGACTATTTGATTTGATAGTGTTAACCTTTATTTGTGTAGTTACATGTATAATAACTGTTTTACTTTATTTAGATATATTTTTAAACATTAAGAACTTGGTTTGTAATACTGAAGCTTTCGAGAAAGGTAAAGAAAGAACATAAACTGCTTGTTGACACTAACACAACCCCTAAGTTAGCCATTCCTGGATGTTATATCTTGTCTGTCTCTCCTGCTAGCTGCTGTGGGACCTCCAACCAAAGTGAACATTGCTCCTGCTGGAAGCGACCTGGACGTTTTCATCTCTGACCCTCTGACCAGCAGTAACAGCTCAATGAAGGAGCATCTTCCCAAGCTGTACTACCATATTATTTACTGGGAACGCTCTGTAGACAGACAGGTAGGAAACTCTTCCTTATGACAAACACAAGGCCCATGTTTACAGTACTAAAAACCCACAAGACTCAGAACTAAGCACAGCACGAACTAATCTAATCAACCCACAAATTATAACCAACATAAACACTACCAACTTACAAAACTCAGAATATTATAAACTCTGACTAAATACACACAATAACAATATGCCAAAAGATAAGATAAGATAAAAGAGCCCACAAAACTCAAAACTAAGAACAGTGAGGACAAATCTAAACAAACTCACAAAATGTAACTAAAGGCAAATGACCAAACTTCACAGAATGCCAACAAGGTAAATTTGTCAAAAATAAACGGAAGGCCACAGGCAAATTTTCCAAGACAAACTGAATGCTAGGCAGGAGACAGCAGAGAACAGGGAGGCATCGTCGATGGTCTGGCAGAGAGTGGAGGTCTGAGCCAAACTTTATGGAGGGAGCTGATTGCTGGCAGGTGTGCTGCTCCCTGCAGCTGTCTCCAATTCCTGCAATCAGGCTGCAGGGAGAGCTCGAGTGCAGGTGAGAGGGAGAGAGGAAGGAGCCGCTGCCGAAGCAGGGATCCTGACAACCAATGCATTATTATTGCTATTATTAATGGGAAACTACACTCTCGTTCTATGGGAAACACTAAAAGCTGTCTTAAGAGGAAAGTTTATCGCAATATCATCTTACAAGGAAAAACTAACAAAGGAAAACATTAGAGCATAGGTGTCAAACTCTCGCCCGCGGGCCATATTTGGCCCGCAGTGAAATTATATTTGGCCCGCGAGGTAATACCAGATGACTACTAAAGCTGACCCGCCGGTATTACACAGCGCATGTATTGCTTATACTACAAATCCCAGAATGCTGTGCTCTGTTTTGGCGCATCAATCAGGACAGGACCCATAAACACCCTCTCCTCTGTTGACAGTAGTCATAGCAACCACACGTTACTACTGACCCAACCACCCCCACCCCCCACCGCCACCGCACCGCCTGGCTGAGCATCTGCACCAGCGGCACACCAGGACACTGCTACTGTGCCCCCACCAGCAGGAGATATCCACGCTAATGCCGTCGGACTCTGATGAACACTTCACCCTAGCCCTCGCAGCCACCCCCGGCCCCGACCACCGCGGCAGCACAACCCAAATATTCAGATATTTGTCAGTAACTGGACCAGAATATCTGGACCAACCCCGTCTAGTATGTGGAGCCAACGTGGATATAACCAAGGACAACAACATTAGACGTCACTATGAAACACCAGGACAAGTACAAGGACCTGGACATGAGTCAAAGGCTCTAGAAAGCAGAGGAGATGAAAAGAAGTTTGGTTTCACAACAGACTATGTTCAAAAAAGCCATATCACAAAGTGAGGCTGCTGTAAAGGCTAGTTTTATTGATATATATGTGTGTGTGTGTGTGTGTGTATACACACCTACTTTTTGTTAATACAGTGATAACTGCTGAATTGACCTGCGGTCTGTTTGTTTGAGCATTGTGGATTTGTTTTTGTGGTTGAGTTATTCATTATGTGGTCTCTTACTCAGCTTTGTATGGTTTGTCAATACAACTTTTTTGTTCTAGTTTTTTTTTTATTTGTCAGACTTGTCTCTGACTGGCACCCCTCCTTATTAAGTAGGTCAACCCACTGCACGGTTATACTCCTGCAACCCAAATAGAGATGTGAATGCTGTATACTTCCTGTCTGCCTCACGCACTTCAACATTGTAATATCCTGACGTTTGATCCATTGTCAAGAAATAGTTACCACCCAAAGCTACAAGATCATCAGCTAAATAAGGAAGAGGATGAGTGTCCTTGAAGGTTCGAGCATTGAGCAGATGTCACACGATACCTACCAGGTCTCACTAACTTTACTTGCAGTGTCCACTGCAGTGATTTCATTTGCTGTCAGGTCACTGCAGTGGTCACTTTTAACTGCAACATCTGTTTCAGGTCTCTGCTGTGTTCAACAGGTTTCTCGTAAACATCAGCGACTATCCATTGTTGTAGTGGTTTACATTTGAATATGAGGGAAAGCTCAGGGTCAGGACAGTGATGTATGAACATAGCAGCCAGGTCACGTGACACATTATCAAATGCCTTATTCTGTCTCTGAGACAATCTTCTGTCACTTCCATAGCTCTATTTAGCCTTAGCCAGTAATCAAAAGAATTTTCACCTGACCCAAGCAATGTGACGTAAAAGTCAGCTAAGAAGAAACTGTGTCACTAAAGTGTTGCTTCAGTATTTCAAAGATGGAGTCTGGGTAATCAGTACTGAGCAGCAGGGATTTTTAGTGTTGAAAGACATTAATTCCTAATATTCCTTCCTTTTATGCTTTCTACCTCATCATTACAGACATTTCATCACAGTTTCAAACTCTGCTGACTCTGATGTTTGGTACATAAATGAAGTAGTTCCCCTAATGTTTAGGTTGCCTCTCCTTTCAGGCCTCAACAACCCAGACGGTAAGCAGCAGTGCCAATGTGGTGACTTTGCCAAACCTGAAGCCATGGACCTGGTACTGTGTGAGCGTGCAGACACGCTATGACTTCTACAACAAAAGCAGCAGCTTCACCTTACCGCATTGCATGCAGACTGAAGGTAACACAATTTATAACATACAACATTTGACTGGAAGGGATTCAGAAATCTACTTATTGCTGCTCTCTTAGAAGATTTATGATATTTAGGCCCTTTTTAAATGTACATTACTAATATTTAGAAAGGCTTTCGACTGTCAAGAGAAATACATTAGGTCATTGTAGACCGATTTATCCTTCATAGGGTGGCTGGACCGTATCCCAGCTGACTTAAGGTGAAAGCAGGGTACACCCTGGACAGGTCGCCAATCCATCACTGTGTCACACAGAGAGACAGACAACCAGGCACACTCATTCACACCTATGGAAAATTTATAATTTACCTCAGTATGTCTTTGGACTATGGGAGGAAGCTAGAGCACCCAGTGAAAACCCAAAGTGTTTTGTTTCAAAATGGCATTTTAAAGTTAAAACATGTTAGTGAGGACATAGCTTTATTTCAGATATCTATCTGCTGCATTATTTAGGATCCATTTTTAGCTTGTTAATAACGCCAGTTTAACATGCTTGAAGATGTTGCAGGTGATATTTAGTGCTTATTCAATTCAATTCAATTCAAATAACTTTATTGTCCACCTCAGTGGAAATTTTCCTTTGGTTCACCATCACATTCACAAAGTCACACAAAACAACAAAATGACAGTAAAATGACAGTAAAATAAACGAAATAAATAACAATAAAACATATTAATGTACCGCATGCTCCGCTAGTGCTTATTCGTTAGGCTGACTGCATTAGGCACAAATGAACCCTTATACACCTTCTTAGTTGCTAAAGGCATTCTGTAACGACGCCCAGAGGGCATCAGTCTAAACTCGTCAAACAAGGGATGGTCCGCATCACTGCTGATGGATTTGGCCATTCTGAGCACAGCTATCTGGTAAAAAAACATCCAGAGACTTCTGTTCTCGACCAATTACCTTCCCTGCATTTCTTACAATCCTTTTGCTTGTTTTTATTTGCCACTGTGAGATACCCAAACCACACAGTAATATTAAAAACAAGGACGCTTTCAATCAGACCTACATAGACTCTCTCAAGAATCTGTGATCTCACACCAAAGCCCCTGAGCTTCCTGATCATAAATAGTCTCTGGTTGGCTTTCTTGTAGATCTCATGCATGTTCTGTGAGAAATTAAGCTCACAGAACATGCACCCCAATTGCCATCATAGAAACAATAATAAAAGTGTAGTGTACAAGTATTTGAATTATCAAACATCATGATGTTTACGGGTGTGTTTTTAAGTTTTGGAATGCTAAAAATATGATTCATTTTTATTTATGTACAGACATACAGTCCAAGTCAAAGCACCACTTTTTACATGATCAAAAGTCGAACAAGCACCTCACTTTACAGGCTCTAATTGAGAACAGCTTTTTGCGTTGTAAAAGTTGAAAAGGCATTTCATAACACTACAATTCACAATCATTCTTTTAAAAGATAAAGGCAGACAGTAAGCTATCTATTGCACTAATATCCAACCAGTGTAACTATATTTACATGACAATGATTTATAGAGGTTATTACAAAAGACAGTGATGACACACATGGTGATTATTTCTCAGGCAAATTAATATTTAATCTTCTGAATCTCGTACAGCTGTACAACTCACAAAGACAATAGCTCTTCACCTTAACAGCCGGCATTGCTGCATTGCTGCATTGCTTTGGGCTGGCTTTTTGAAGGAGTCTCAGAAGATTTGTCCTTATAGAAATGCATCTCATATAGTTAGAATATGGTGGAAAAGGTTCAATATTTTTCATCAGACATTGCACGTTGTGAAAATTGTAGATATTCTAGACTCATTACACATATACTGAAATATGTCAAGCCTACACATTACATATTGCATCAGTTATTACAAAATGCAGGTGTTGCACTTTTTTATGAAGAAAATGTAGTAATCTGGTGCATTATGTAATAAAACACCAAAAAGGATGTCTTAATTGGAAAAAAAATGATCAAAATGTGTGCATTTCCAATGTCTTTGAATGAGAGGGTCCAAGCATTATAATGGGAGGACCATTTAGGTCCTTTAAGTAACAAGGGTAGGTACTTTTCTGAGGGTTAATCTTCAAATTCATATTGTCTAAATCTACTACAGTTAACAATTTCAAATGTATTGTGAGCAAGAGTTACTTTTTTCTTTGCCAGAAAAAAGAATGTTGAGGAAAAAATTGTCAACAGTTGTCTGTGGGCTACTTTTCATTCATATCCATCATGAGGGCTTGTTTTCCAGTCTACAGTAGCCTACTTTGCATTTTCATGCCAAAACACAGAAATAAAACCAATTTAAAGTAAAATGTATGATTAATTCAGTTCAATTCATTTTTATTTATATAGCACATATTTACAACATAAGTCGTCACATAGCGCTAAACATTGTAAGAAAGAACAGGAAACAGAAAAACAGGAAACAGAAAACCCAACAATCCAAGGTTGCTTTTGGATTCCCTATGAGCAGCAATCAGCGACAGTGGGAAGGAACCAAAAACTCCCCATGGTAGGGAAGGGGGAAAAAAAACCTCCAACAGAACCAGGCTCAGGGAGGGAGGACATCTGCCTCAACCGGTTGGGTTGGGAGTGGGGAAGAGGAGGGAGGGAGGGATGGCAGGGGAGGTTGGGGTGGGGATGGGAGGTGGTGAGGCCAGCGGCTGCAGATCAGGGACATGGAGCTCCAGATCAGGGATGTTGAGCTCCAGATCCAGAGACATCCACGGAGAGAACAAGCAGGACACAGAACCTTGGGGGTAAAAAGGTTAGTCATATGTAATGGTGATATATGACAGTACAGAGAAGAGAGGAGAGGAGGCCAGTGCATCATGGGAGTCCCTCAGCAGTCTATACCTATGGCAGCTTAACTAAGGGACAGCTCAGGTGATCCTGAGCAGCCCTAGCTATAAGACTTGTCAAATAGGAAAGTTTTAAGCTTAATCTTAAAAGAAGAGAGGGTGTCTGCCCCCCAAACCCAAACTGGGAGCTGATTCCACAACAGAGGAGCTGATAACTGAAGGCTCTGCCTCCCATTCTACTTCTGGAAACTCTGGGAACAACAAGTAAACCTGCAGTCTCAGAGCGAAGGGCTCTGTTGGGATGATAAGGTCTTTAAGATAAGATGGAGCTGGTCATAAACAGTTTAATAGGTTAAGAGCAGGATTTTAAAATCTATCCTAGATTTTACAGGCAGCCAATGAAGAGAAGCCGATACAGGAGAAATATTATCCCTTTTACTGGTTCCTGGTCAGAACTCTGGCTGCAGCATTTTGGATCAGCTGGAGATTTCTAAGAGAGTTATTAGGACATCCTGATAATAGAGAATTACAATAGTCCAGCCTGGAGGTTACAAATGCATGGACTAGTTTCTCAGCATCACTCTGGGACAAGATATTTCTGATTTTGACAATATTACGTAAATGAAAGAATGCTGTCGTGCAGACTTGTTTTATATGTAAGTTGAATGACATATCCTGATCAAAAATAACTCCAAGGTTTTTTATGGTAGAACTGGAGGCTAAGGCAATACCATCTAGAGTAACTATCTGGTTAGATAGTGTGTTTCTGAGGTGTTTCGGGCCAAATACAATAACCTCAGTTTTATCTGAATTTAAATGAAGAAAATTACAGGTCATCCAGGCCTTTATGTCCTTCAGACATGCCTGGAGTTTGACCAATTGATTGGTTTCATTGGGTTTCATAGATAAATATAACTGGGTATCATCCGCATCCGTATCATTACAGCAACTTTAAAAGCCTGTGGTACATAGCCTGTTAGTAAAGAGAGGTTAATGATATTTAAAACAGCATTGTTAATTAAAGGAAATATATCCTTGAACAGTCTAGTGGGGATGGGATCTAGCGAACATGTTGCTGGTTTAGAGGAGTTTACTATTGATATGAGCTCTGGCAGATTTACAGCAGAGAAGTAGTCCAAGCATAAATCTGGTCCTATGGATGCTTCCAGAGCTGCTGCTCCTAAAGACATGTTCAGGATTTTCTGTCTATTTTTCACAACTTTATTAGTGAAGAAGGTCATGAAGTCTTCACTACTGAGATCTAAAGGAACACAAGGCTCCACAGAGCTGTGACTCTTTGTCAGCCTGGCTACAGTGCTGAACAAAAACCTGGGGTTGTTTTTGTTTTTCTCAATTAAAGATGAATAATAGGCGGTTCTTGCTCTACGAATCGCTTTTTTATATGCAGTAAAACTGTCTTTCAAGGCCAGATGAAATTTTATCTGAAATTAAGTGCATTCAGTAGCACTTACAGACTTAGCATTATAACATTTTCGAAAACAACAACAACATGCAATTGGTCATAAATGGAATGCAGTTATTTTCTTTTAAATATTTGTTTTTGGGCCGCCGTATAGCTCACTGAGTTAAGGCGTTACCACGTGGGTGAAGGTCGCCAGCAGTCCGGCTCACGACCCTTTGCTGCATGTCTCTATCCTCTTTACCCCCTTTCACCCTGTCTATAAATAAAGCTTCAAAAATCTCCTCCAGAAAAATTAATTAAAAAAAAAAAAAAATTTGTTTTGGTCTTTTGTCTGCTTTCTATCAAGTATAATAATATTATACGTTTATGTTATGCAAATATTATTTGCATTTCAGTGCATGGGTGATATTCATGTCAGTAACACTCATTTAGTGCAGTTTTTGTCTCTATGAGCTTTCAAACACATTCTTTATTATATTATTGAATACGGTTTAATTTAGATATGACCAATTAAACATTCTTCTAAAAATTAATTCTTATTTATGATTCGTGGTGGTATGCTTAAAGTCATGTTGTTCTGATGGTATAATGTTTTTTTCCAATTAAGACATCATTTTTGGTGGTTTATTACATAATACACCAGATTATTACATTTTCTTCATAAAAAAGTGCAACACCTGCATTTTGTAATAACTGATGCAGTATGTAATAACAGCAAAGTTTATTACATATTGTGTTCAAGAATTTTTTTACAAACTGCGTCAGATTATTACAAAATGTGGTGTTATTACACAATGAGGTGAAAATTTATTACATTATTACATAACGCGGTGTTTTTACATAATGTGGTGCTACAGGGTGACTGCAGACTTGACTGAATCTGTTTTATTGTCATTATACAATGTATAATGAAAATGCACATGACCTCTCCTTATATATAGATATACAAATATACAAATATGAGACTGAAAATATGTACAGTAATATAGAGTATAAATAGGTAGTGCAGACCGATGTGTACAGGAAAATAAACAAGTACTGTGCAAAATTGCACATGATGTAGGTACAGTTAGGTCCATAAATATTTGGACATTGACACAATTTTCAGCATTCCAGCTCTGTACAACACCACAATGGATTTGAAATGAAACAATCAAGATGTGTTTTAAGTGCAGACTTTGAGCTTTAATTTGAGGGCATTTACATCCAAATCAGATGAACGGTGTAGGAATTACAACACATTTTATATGTGCTTCCACCTTTTTAAGGGACCAAAAGTAATTGGACAAACTAACATAATCATAAATCAAATTGTCACTTTTTAATACTTTGTTGCAAATCCTTTGCAGTCAATGACAGCCTGTAGTCTGGAACTCATGGACATCACCAGACGCTGGGTTTGGTCCCTGGTGATGCTCTGCCAGGCCTCTGCTGCAGCTGTCTTCAGTTCCTGCTTGTTCTTTGGGCATTTTCCCTTCAGTTTTGTCTTCAGCAAGTGAAATGCATGCTCAATTGGATTCACGTCAGGTGATTGACTTGGCCATTGCAGAACATTCCACTTCTTTGCCTTTAAAAACTCTTTGGTTGCTTTCACAGTATGCTTCGGGTCATTGTCCATCTGCATTGTGAAGCGTCGTCCAATGAGTTTTGAAGCATTTGGTTGAATATGAGCAGATAATATTGCCCGAAACACTTCAGAATTCATTCTGCTGCTCTTGTCAGCAGTCACATCATCCATAAATATAAGAGATCCAGTTCCACTGGCAGCCATACATGCCCACGCCATGACACTACCACCACCATGCTTCACTGATGAGGTGGTATGCTTTGGATCTTGAGCAGTTCCTTCCCTTCTCCATACTCTTCTCTTTCCATCATTCTGGTACAAGTTGATCTTTGTCTCATCTGTCCATAAGATGTTGTTCCAGAACTGCACAGGCTCTTTTAGATGTTTCTTAGCAAAATCTAATCCTGCCTTCCTGTTCTTGAGGCTCACCAATGGTTTACACCTTGTGGTGAAACCTCTGTATTTCCTCTGGTGAAGTCTTCTCTTAATTGTTGACTTGGACACAGATACACCTACCTCCTGGAGAGTTTTCTTGATGTGGCCAACTGTTGTGAAGGGGTTTTTCTTAATGAGGGAAAGGATTCGTCTGTCATCCACTACACTTGTTTTCCGTGGTCTTCCAGGTCTTTTGGCGTTGCTGAGCTCACCAGTGCGTTCTCTCTTTTTAAGAATGTACCAAACAGTTGATTTGGCCACACCTAATGTTTTTGCTTCTCTCTGATGGGTTTATTTTGATTTTTCAGCCTAATGATGGCTTGCTTCACTGATAGTGACAGCTCTTTGGACTTCATATTGAGAGATGACCTCACCAGATTCCAAATGAATATACCACACTTGAAATGAACTGCAAGCCTTTTATCTGCTCCTTGTAAATGAAATAATGAGGGAATAACACACACCTGGCCATGGTGTCCAATTACTTTTGGTCCCTTAAAAAGGTGGAGGCACATATAAAATGTGTTGTAATTCCTACACCGTTCATCTGATTTGGATGTAAACGCACTCAAATTAAGGCTCAAAGTCTGCACTTAAAGCACATCTTGATTGTTTCATTTCAAATCCATTGAGGTGTTGTACAGAGCTGGAATGCTGAAAATTGTGTCAATGTCCAAATATTTATGGACCTAACTGTAAGTGTGGTGTGTAGGTCAATCCTTGAGCATTGTCAAGATATCACAATGATAAGAGTCATCACGCAGACATGTTCAGTAAATGGGCTACAGGTGTTGAATTCCTATTGTCAAGTCCCTCCTGAATACCCAACAATGTCAGAAGCATCTTACCTGGGCTAAGCAGAGAAAGAACTGGACCATTGCTTCGTCCAAAGTCCACTTTCCGGATGAAAGTAAATTTTTAAAGTCTGCAGGAAGAATGGAAATCTACAGGATTAATGTTGCTTGAAGTCTAGTGTAAACATTCCACAGTCATCATCATGTGGGGTGCCATGTCATCTGCTGGTGTTGGTCCACTTGTATAGTCAAGTCCAAAATCAACGCAGACAGTTATCAGCAGATTTTGATGCACTACATGATTCCGTCTGCTGAAGAGCTTTTCGAAGATGCCGATTTTGTCTTCCAGTAGGACCTGGCACTCAGAAATGGTTCTCGGACCATGGCATTGCAGTGGTAGATTGGCCAGCCAACTCACCAGGTCTGAACCCCATTGAAAATCTGTGGCATATTGTCAAGAAGAGAATGGGACAAACCAGACCCGACATTAAAGAAAAGCTGAAGGCAGCTATCAAGGCAACGCTGCATTGCTACAGTAATTCGAGAAAAGGGAGTCCCGACCCAGTTCTGACAGAGCATTCATGATCATACTTTTCAGAGTTTGGATATTTCTGCATTATAAATCCTTTTTTTAATTGATCTTTGTTGATCCTTTGAAATATTCTAATATACTTAGATTTATTTTGTGTGGTTATCATCAAATAAAAGCGTGTAATATTTCAGTTTATGTGTACAGAGTTCAGAATGTAGATATTTTTTCACTTTGAGCAACGTTTCCACCATATTCTAATTATACGAGATGCACTTGTAAGAGCACCATAAAAAGCAACATTTTTTTCAGGTTTTGACAGTGTCAAAAGCCATGTTTTGATTTTAATCGCGTGCAAATAGAGGCAAATTATGGCTCTTTCAGGTTTTCATACAACCGTGGAGAAAAGAAAATGCCTTACAAAACCAGCTGTTTTCTGTTACTTATTAGATTAAAAGTAGGAATCTTTCAGGGCAGTCTGGACCATAGGATAGGATAAGGGTGACAACTGTGCACTGGCTCCCTCATCTTATTAGCAGTGATTTGTTTCAACAGTAGTCAGTTAGGTTTCATTTTGGTTACACTGCCCTTTGTAATAATTGCTTTGGACAAAAGCAGCTGATATGAGAAGTGTATGGAAAATCTGGTTGCATTAGCATTTAAAATGGCAAATTTCAATTCAAGTTTAAAAAATCCTGATGAAATTTTTGTAATTTGTGGGTGAAACTCTTACTGGCCACTTCCTAATCACGTCAGTCACTTTTTTATGTCCTGTTGACAATTTAAATTGTAGTTTTATCAAGTTATGTTTATCAAGTATGCAAAGTATGGACATGTGTACATGGTAGTACAGACTCGAGTACAAACTCCCAAGGATGGGAGAGCGCACCACAGTCAATGTGCAATTGGAACGGAAGCGCACTTGATGACATCACCACCTCAGCTCATCTACTCCGATTATCTTCACAGTAAAGAATAACAAAACGGAATAAGATATTTTAAACAAAACAGCCTTGCCTCTTAATGTTTTGATTTAAAAATATTTAATATGTATATATTTTCAGGTTTCTAAGATGCTCATACAATCTTTATTTAATGTTTTAGAGGCGTTGATTTTTTGACAGCTTTAACTTGTGATGCAGTTGAACTGTAACTTCTTCTCAGTTATATCAGTAGATCGACAAAAATTCCTCAGAAACAAATTAAATAATACTAAACTTTGCCGAGGATAACATGTCATGCTGGTCCATTTTGTAGGACCACATTACGTTTATCTGAATCTGCTTTATGAACTAGGATGGAGCTTACACTTTAAATATTAACATTACTAAAATAGATTAGCCTCTATTCCATGTACATACCTGCTGTTTGTCCTTAAACATCCAGAGCTTTATAGTCTGACAAGCGTACAAACATCACTGTACATTATCATAATTACCTGCACCTCAGCTGTACCTGTGCCACGCACTGTAGATCATCACTAATTAATGATGTACACTGAATATTTTATGTTAACTGTTTTACTCAGAATCTCAGGTGAACTCTTACACTGCCTGCAAATAATGAAAACGAAACCTTTTCAGGCGTAAGCAGTGTCTAATAGCGCGGGTCAGATCTTAGAAGAAAATTGAACTCTGGCTTTAACAATTCATTTCAGACAATTCATATTTAGAATACAGTTGAATTTTTTAATGTGTGTTTATTGTGGTTTTATGTGTGTTTTATGGTACAGATGTGTTGAATGAAGCACTTTACTGGAGCAGTGCTCCAATTTCATTGTGTTTTTAATGTAATGACAATAAAGGGCCTGTTGATATTCTGCCAGCTGTTTGTGGAGTCTCCCAGCAGTCAGTGAGGACCTGGGTTTCTTCAGCTGTCCCTTGATTAAGCTTTTGCTTAAATGTTATTTTTAATGCACAGTAACAGTCATAAAATTAGACCAAAGTTGTACTACAGGTAATGAAGACAAGCAAATAATTCAGAAGTACAAAGACAGTGATCAAGTTCAACATTTAATAACAATATTAAGTTATGAATATGAACTTCAACCTTATTCAAACGCATTTGCCTGTAAAAAAGCTACTAATATTCCATGTTTAACCACTATAGAAACGTCAGAGCCAGCGGCAAATTTCAAAAAATCTTGCCGAGAGAAGGCTACTCTCAGCGTTGTACTATGAGTGCTGGCTGGCTATCTAGCTGGGTCACTCTCAACTCCAAAAAGGTTAGAGCAAGTTTTTAAGCAGGCTGTACCTTAATAAATCAACCATAGATTTGATGTTTTTACATCTACATTCTTCGATAACGTGGTGGAGCAAAAACACGTCGGGGCACCTCATCCGTACTTGTTTGCATACATACTTTGAATTAGAATAGTACTTGAGCTGCAACTGATGATGTTTCGCAAGTTCACAAGAACAGAAGTACGGACAAGCACACCTATAATAACTTATAATAATAATAATAATAATAATAACAATAATACATTGCATTTATAGAGCACTTTTCAAAAACTCGAAGACGCTTTACAGGTTAAAAACACGCAAATATAGATATACAAATCAAACAAAAAGAAAACAGAAGAAATACAGTTGAAGGTGTAGTAGAAAACAAAAAATCATGATTGAGGTCTATGTAAATAATGTGTTGTGTATAGTCTATATAAAATTTAGGGAGATTAGAAGTTGAAGGCGGAACGGAAGAGGTGTGTTTTTAATTTAGTCACGAATATGTTGTGGGAGTGAGTTCCAAAGGGAGGCAACAGAGAAAGCTCTGTCCCCCCAGGTTCGGTGCTTGGTCCTGGGGACGGTCAGGAGGTTTGCATCAGAAGAACGGAGGGTACAGCAAGGGGTGTAGGGGTGGAGCAAGTCCTTAAGGTAAGAGGGGGCCTGGTTATGGAGTGCTTTATGGGTGAGTGGGAGGATTTTGAATTTAATACGATATTGAACAGGAAGCCAGTGAAGGTTCCGGAGGACAGGGGTGATGTGGTCACAAGAACAGGTGTGGGTGAGGAGGCGGCCAGCAGAGTTTTGGATGTACTGAAGTTTATTGAGGAGATTGCTGGTTGTGCCATACAGGATGCTATTGCAGTAGTTGCGGTGTGAATGACGGTTTCAGCTGCAGGGGGAGAGAGGGATGGGCGAAGGCGGGCGATGTTCTTAAGGTGATGGAAAGCTGTTTTTGTGACTAGTTTAATGTGTTGGGAGAAGGTGAGATTATTGTCAAAGATGACTCCAAGGTTGTGGCAGTGGGGGGAGGGAGAGAGAGTGAAGCTGTCAAAGGAGAGGCGGAAGTCTTTGGCTGTTGAGGTAAGGAAATGGGGACCTATTATGAGAATGTCGGATTTAGTACAGTTGAGTTTGAGAAAATTTACATTCTGAGGCTGACATCAGAAAGATAATTTGAGAGGGTAGAATTGGCCTGAGGGTCGATAGATTTAGTGGATATGTAGAGTTGAATGTAGAGGAGAGGACCAAGCACCGAGCCCTTATGCACATCTTGGGACAGGGGGCCAGTAGAGGAGGAGCAGTTGCTGATAGAAATGAACTGTTTATGGTCTGTGATGTATGATGTCAGCCAGGTGAGGGTGTCGCCTGTGAAGTGGAGAAGAGATTTTAGGCGGGAAAGCAGGATAGAATGGTTAACTGTATCGAAGGTGGCAGTGAGGTCCAGGAGGATGATGGAGAATAGGCCAGAGTCAGAGGAGAGAAGGAGATCATTGGTGACTTTAAGAAGGGCAGTTTCGGTGCTATGGTGAGAATGGAATCCAGATTGAAATTGCTCATAGAGGGTGTTGTTGGTGAGATGGTTCTTGATTTGGGAGGCAAGGTGAGGGAAGGTGGATATCAAATTTATCCATGTTTGGAGACAAGAATACAGTAACAGATAGACCATGAAACTGTACTAATATATTATCCGATTTGTTTGAGTATTTTCTCTCTGTGTGTTTTTATACACTGTAATAGGTGCTACTCCATGGTGGCAGATCTTTTTCTACTTCCTGGGTTCTCTTGTTATCTGCTTCCTCATCATGCTGCTGTCACTCTATGGCTCTTTTTGGTGCTGCAAGACCTTCAAGACAGCATTGTACCCTCCCAACCAGCTGCCCCCACACTTGAAGGAGGTATGAAGTCACAGCATGTTGCAGTATCACTTGTGTCATCTAATGAAAATCAGACATTGCTTTTGAGTTATATTTCAACAGAATCATTTTAAAAAACAAACTAATGAAACTGGCCTGGACAAAAATGTTGGTACGCCTAGAAAAGAGTGAAAATAATTTGACCATGGGGATATGTTAAACTAAGGTGTGTCCTGTAATTAGCATCACAGGTGTCTACAAACTTGTGATCAGTCAGTCTGCCTATTTAAAGGGTAAAAAGTAAACACTGTGCTGTTTGGTATCATGGTGTTTACCACACTGAACATGGACCACGGAAAGCTAAGCAGACAGTTGTCTCAGGAGATTAGACAGAAAATTATTGACAAGCATTTTAAAGGTAAAGGCTGTAAGACCATCTACAAGCAGCTTGATGTTCCTGTGACTACAGTTGCACATAGTATTCAGAAGTTTAAGGTCCACGGGACTGTAGTCAACCTCCCTGGACGTGGCCACAAGAGGAAAATTGATGACAAATTGAAAAGACGGCCGATACAAATGGTAACCAAAGAGCCCAGAACAACTTCCATAGAGATAAGAGGTGAACTCCAAGGTCAAAGTAACAGTGTCAGATTGCACCATCCGTCACTAGTTGAGCCAAAGTAGACTTAATGGAAGATGACCAAGGAAGACACCACTGTTGAAAGCAAATCATAAAAAAGCAAGAGTGGAATTTGCCAAAACGCATATAAACAAGCCACAAAGCTTCCAGGAGAATGCCCTTTAAACAGATGAGACAAAACTGAAGCTTTTTGGGAAGTCACATCAGCTCATCTGGCACGGGGTGTCTCGAATCTGTGCAGAATACAATGAAATCTAAAGACTATCAAGGCATTCTGGAGAAAATTGTGCTGCCCATTGTCAAAAAGCTTGGTCTCAGTCGCAGGTCATGAGTCCTCCAACAGAATAATGACCCAAAACACACAGCGAAAAGCACCCAAGAATGGCTAAGAACAAAACATTGGACTGTTCTGAAGTGGCCTTCAATGAGTCCTGATCTGAATTCTATTGAACATCTGTGGAATGAGCTGAAACATGCAGTCTGGAGAAGGGACCCTTCAAACCTAAGACAGCTGGAGCAGTTTGCTCATGAGGAGTGAGTCCAAATACCTGTAGACAGGTGCAGAAGTCTCATTGAGAGCTACAAAAACCACTTAATTGCAGTGATTGCCTCAAAAGGTTGTGCAACAAAATATTAAGTTAAGGGTACCATCATTTTTGTCCAGGCCAGTTTCCTAAGCTTGTTTTAAAAAATGATTATGTTGAACCACAACTCAAAACAAAGTGTCTGATTTTCATTAGTTAATTTTCAGTAAATTTTTAGTTATTATTACTTTTATCAATTTCATGTTATTTTAGTGACCATTGTGGGTTTTTCTTTAACGGAAGGGTACCAACAACTTTGTCCATGTGTGTATGTGCTGGTAGAAGTCAAATATAGCTAATGTTTTTTTAATAACCTGGATTTATTGATGTGGTTGTGGGCAATCTAATTAACAAGTTAATGAAAGAGCATATAGTAGTTGAATATTCACAGATTGTTTACAATTGACCACATCAACTACATATTCATTTCCACCTGAGCATGTCTCAGTATCTCAGTCTTTCTCTTCTGTTCCTCCATTCAGTACCTTTGTGACTCTTCGGCTTTTGATGTTCCGCGCCTCCTCACCCCGGATTCAGAATCAGAGCTACTGTGTGATAACGTGACTGTCTGTCCAGAGCCAGCTGTCCTGGAAATCCATAACCCTCCCCCTGAAGACCTTCCAGCACCCACATCAGGCTTAGAACCAGACAACAGGTCACTTTTAATCTTTAACCCTTTTCAGACATGCACTCTTTTCTGTTAATCTGATGGCCTATTAATGTTCTGACTTCGTGTTTAAGTGAGAACCCTGCTCACTTTTCTGTATAAGCAACAATGGCAATCTTACTACATGGAACCTAGTAGCATTTCTGTATCCCTTTCACCATGCACAAGTCTGAACTGCGCCATCTCAATAATGGAGACTTTTTCCCCATTTCAGCTCAAACATTGGTCCAAAAACATCACAGAGAGTTAAAGATACAGTTTGCTGCCAAAACCATAAAATGCCTTTGTCATTTCTTCTGCTCCACAATTCAGTTACAAACTAAAATGCACACTGAAAATAAAATGTTGCTGTGATCAAGACAGAGTGTAAAATGTCAGATTAATGAGACTTACCAATTACTGAATGTAATACATTTTTTGACAAAACATTAACAGGAGCTGTTTTTTGCTTTCACCTACTTGTCTGAGTCTTTTCTCTCCAGATGAGTGTCTCCAAAGAGAGAGCACTGCCTACATTTATGCACATGTAACAAAAGCAGTTACTTCATTAATTACTTTTAATTTATATGGATCATGCCCCCTTAATTCACTAAATTTTAACAAAAGTTCCCATCTGACCATCTTCAATTTGATTGTTCTTTTAATTAAAAACTCTTAAGAAGGTGGGGTCATGTAGATTTTTGCCTTGTTTACTTTGTGCCAGTCTGTGGAGCAATGTTTGAAGTGTGATCATTTGAGAAGTAATGTAGCTGGAGTCCTGAATTTTGCAGGCTCATTGATATGTACATATGGTGTTCAATGGTACAACCCTGCTTTGAATATAAAAAATCAGCCTCTTAGGGTGAAAACTAAACATTTTGTGGTTGGTGGTATATTGGACTAGACAAAGGGATTCAAAGGGTTGTACTATTAAAGGCCATATGTACATATCAATGAGCCTGCAATATTTCAGGACATTATTTCTCAGGTATGGCACTTCAAACAGATTGGCATGAGGAAAAGATGACCCCATCTATATTTAGGATTTTTTAACTCAAACACTAATGTTACCTATGACCCCAGATTTTTACACATGGCCAATTCAATCTATATTCACCACTTTAACAAATCTGTCAAGTTAAATATGGTCAGACGTGGGCCATTAAGTGAATTGAGGCAGAATGACCCATATATTATGCTCAAGATGGAGACAGTGAATGATAAAGATTGGGTGTGCCAAGCCTGTTTCCAACACTGTGGTGGGTATGTCTGAAGTTGTGAGGAACAGTAACAAAAAATGTAACTTGGAATATCTTCACTTGACCAGACTGATGGTGTGTGCATAGGTCGGCGCATGAATACTGAAAAACACTTGACACACATAACTCCAGTCCTGGCAAAATTACAGTTGATCCCCATTCTTACAGAATTGAATTTGAGATTCTGCCAGTCAGTGTAAAATCTCTACACTGTTTGGCTCCAGTTTACATCTATGAAGTCCCACAGTCCAGGCAGTAAACAAAGGGGAATTTGTGTGTTCACTATTTTAGCCCCAATGCTGTGGAACAAACTCTCTCTGATAGTTGATTCACTTGATCAGTTCAAAAAGCTTTTAAAAACCTACCTCTACAGACAAACAAGTGTATGACATTGTCTTATTTTTCTGAGGCTCTGAGATTGCTCTTTTCAAGGCTGCCCCGTCTTTACTAATGTTTTATTGTCTTCTTTTATTGTTTTATCTCGTGTTTTGTGCATTTTAATGTTTTGTAAAGCATCTTGTAACCCAAGTTTTGAAATGTGCTATGGAAATATTTTTAAATTTTTTTAATAACAATAATGATAATAATAATAATTATTATTATTACTAATATTAAAGCTGTTGTTGTTAATATTATATTAATGCTGCGTATCGCATCTCTGAAAAGAGTTTCTGATTATACATGTATTGTGTTGTTTACCAAATAAAATACTTACTTAGAAATGTTCTTTTACAATTTAAAAGCTCGTACATCACTGTAAAACACTAAAAGACTAAATGTCTCCTCCTTTCAATGTTTCCAGTGGCAGACACAGTCGCCAGGACAGCAGCAGCAGTGGAGACTCTGGAGTTTACTCCACAGGAGGCAGCTCCAACTTGCGACAGTCCAACATCGCTGAGTCCTTTGCAGGTGCTCAAGACTGTTTGAAGGGTTTGTTTGACCCACAGCTGGTGAAAATGCAGGAAATGACTCCAGAGCTTAAGAGTCAACCTCTGATCGCAGATGACATTGTAGACATGTGTGTCTGATGCTATGCTCGGGAAAAGACATTTATTTAGAAGAGCATGACGTTAAAAGGATGTCATGGAACATGCAAATGTGGAAAGTGTGCAGTGTGCCCTTTTTGCACCTTTCACTGTGAAACAAGTCGAGGTATGTGTGGTGTCTGTTATGAATAATATATGAAAGAAAGACACAAGCTGATGAGTGACAGACGCGCAAGAAACAAAAATGAACTGTTGTTATGGCACTCAGTGTTGTTACGGTCCATGTCATGCTGAAGACAAGCCACCATACTGCTGACTTGAGCTCTCTTTAAAATTGATTTTAAAAATTCAAGTTCTTTTTGGATCCAGTTATATTTCCACCAAACAGGAGGTGCTGTTGGGACTGTTTAAAATATATTCAAGATTCCCTTCTCCTTGTGTCCAACTGCCGCTGCCTTAACCCTGCATTCATGCTGTGAGTGGTTAATGTGGGGCTTGAATTTGTCTGAGCGCAAGTGAGAGGTTTGAATCTGCAGCAGTCTGCATTGACATTGGTTTAAATATTTTGCTGTCTCATTGCTTTAACTTTCAAGTGACCATTAGGACATTTTTGTTATGTTAATTTTTGGTAAAAAGTAAAATTTGGTAAATGTATGTATTTTGGGGGAAATAAAATTTTAACCTCAGCTCCCATAATGTATCAGTAGTACACTGTGTACACAAAACAATTAAACTCCAGGGTCCGTATTCACAAAGCATCCTAAGGCTAAAAGCAGCTCTTAGTGATGTCATTCTTAGAAAAATCTTAGAATTTCTCGAATTCTAAGATTTTTCTTAGAATTTTCCCTTGGTAAGATAAAAGTTATTCACAAAACGTCTCAGGCCTTAAGAGAGATCCTAAGGTGGAAAACTGTTAGGAGTAGGGAGGAGAACTTTTAAGAAGCCTAAGAGTGTCTTAAACAGACAAGATGGCAGAAAGACCGAGAGGAAGGAGAGATGTTCTCCGTACGTTGAAAGACAGCGATTCAATGACACGCTATCGGCTCGATGGTGCAGAAATAATGTTTGTGGTTGACCTCATCAGGGATGAGTTTACTGTCCCACTCAGCGCAGTACGGCAATAACGCCTGAGATGAAAGTCATCACAACATTGTGATACTTGGCCACAGGTAAAATGCAGCAGTGTAGCAGTGATGACTTGGGTCTGTGACAACCATCTGTCAGCAGAGTGACCAGTCAGACCAGTACGGTCTTTCACAGCCTCGTATCGTTGCACGAATTATTAATTTCAATCTCCTCTTGCTTGGGATTGCAGCACGTAGCAGCGCTTCTCACAGCAACCACAGGACCTGCTGACAGCTGAGTCTGTGTCCACCATTAATATCAAACACATGTAGTAAAATCACCAGCATGGACAGGAAATATAACAATAAGCAAATCAATACAATCGGCATTTTAATGAGGTACATTCAAACAATTAAAGCTGTGTCACAACTAATTTAATTTTGCTGAGTTTCATCATCCTGGCATAAAATTAATGTCACCATTACACATTTCTGAATACAGTCCAAGTTATATGATCGGTTCATTTTACTGTCCATTCGTTACTAGCAGCGCGGAGCGTTTCTTTTGTCCTTCCCCCTTTTTGTAACAACCAATCACAGCTTCTAGAAGACTGCGTCACACTTAGCAACGGGGTCAACCACACCTCCTCACTAAGATAAAAGTTTGTGTACCCTCCTTGCTCAGAGTTGCTCTCAGAAACTTCCTGAATCACTCTTAAGCTAAGTTTCCTTGCTAGGAATTTTAAGGCTAAGTTAGGAGCTCTCACGCTTTGTGAATACGGGCCCAGATCTTAAAGACCAAAATGTCCCAATTGAAATACATAAAACTGCTATTTTTGATCTCCCTGCCATTACATCATAAAAAAAATAGTAGTCATTTTTACTGGATTCGGCTAGATTGTGTAATTTTTTCATATTCTGTCTAAGTGCACAATTGATTGGACTTATGGATTGATTGGACTTTAACAAACATTCAGATCTGTAGGTGCCCATAGAAAACAGTCAGTTAGCTTAAATTCCCACTCTGTGTGGTCCCAACATCTTGCCCACCACTGTCCATTGCAACATCTGCTGAAATTGTATATTAGCATTTTGTGAAACACTTTAACTAGTGAACTCATGTCAACCAAATATTGCATCTACAGTAGCCATGTTGATGGACAATCATAAAATTAAATAAATCACTTCTACTACTAAAAATGGCTGTTTAACTAACTGATTTTACACACACGCACACATTGAGCTCCAGACTGTTCACTGTTTAACCTTCTTAAAGCTGCAACTAATGATTATTTTTTCAGCGTGTTCCAACCAAGTATTTTTGTCCCATTTCAATGTGAGTCATTTAATATTAAATGTCTGCTGATACCAAGTTCCAATCTGATACTATTTTCATAGATAATGCACACGTCAAGTAAATTAAAGTTACTGGGATCAATCTAATGTATATGTTTGACAACTAAAAATAGCTCTGCAATATATTTACAAAATCTACATCAAAGCTGTTCCTTAATGTTACATGGGGGTTATAAACCTTGTTGTAAAGCTCCGGTAGGACTCTGTCTGAAATGTAGTGTGGAGAGGGTGGCTTGTACGCTAGCAGCGGTGACCATGGCAAACACTTCTGTGTAGTGTAGTATAGCTACACTTTTTAATGAAAATTGCACTCGTTAATGAAGGGGCACCATCTCAGATTACTGAGAAAATTATCATTCTAGATTAAGTCTCAAAGAGACTTTAATTGAATGAAGTTGATCAGTCTCTTAGCTGAAAGTCGTAAATTCTGATTTCATTGACCTCCAGTTCCCAAACAAAGAAATACACGGCAGAACCGATGGTAATTATACACAAACATTTATTAACTAACACTACAAACAAACAATAAACAACAATGACGTAACAACAGACAGTGCATGAATGAATGAATGAATGCAGATAAGCTAATTAACTGTGATCGTCACTGGAAGCAACTGATAGAGAGGTGATGAATTTAGAATCACTTTGGAATTGGAAGCCAATCGTAATTTATAAATTCACCCATTTAGCAAAAGGAAAATGATACTTGCGTAGCCCTTGATGGAGGGAGAGGAAGGCTGCTGCAGGATGTACAGCTGTGATGATTTGCTGGATGCGTCGGATCAGGAACACAGAGACAAGGTGGCACTTTGGTGTAGTCATGTTGTAAAAATGTAATACAAACACTAAGAGTCGAAGCTCATAGTTAAAAGAAAATGTCCGTGCTGTTGCGTTATTAAAGTTAACTTAAGAAGTCTAACTTCAAGTTAATCATAGAAAAACAAAGCTGACGTAAATATTAAGAACCCTTGTTGAAAGTTGAGCTGTGTAAAGAAAAACTCTGTAAAGAGCTTTTTTTAAAGCTTGTTAAGGAAAAATCCTGATTTAAGGAAAACCAAAAGAAACAAACCTTTAAAAGCCCTTAAAAACGTAGCCCCTAAAAGAAAGAAAAAGCCCCTGAAAAATAACAAATAAAGCCCAAGTTGCATTCCAGTGACTTTCTTTTTATATAGAAAGTTTTGGAGCCAAATTCAAATCAGCATCTGACCAATCATGGCTGTGTCCATCCCAGGGGGAGGTCTTGAGTCTCACTGTCCAGGAGAGATCAGAGGCCAAATACCTTCAGGGAATACTTTAAGATCATTTCTTAAACATGCAAATACACTGTTAAATATCTATGATGATCACAGATCTGAAATCTCACTAAATGTGTGATTAAAATGACACCAAACATAACATGTTTATCTCACATGGTTCCAGAGATAATAATAATAAAAGATATAACACAAGAATAAGCTTACAAATTGTAGACTTTTAGGCTACATGAAAGTAAACTATTAACGTAAATACAAATGCAAGCATATACATTCAATTATGAGAAAATTTCGACTTAAATGCTGGGAATCAAAGATCTCTCTCTCTCTCTCTCTCTCTCTCTCTCTCTCTCTCACTGTGTGTCTTTACGGTTGTGATCTGTGACAGAGAGGAGGGGGTGTTGGTGTCTCGTGTGTGCGTCTCAATAAACACTTCAGATTCAATGTGTTCTTCTTCCATGCTGGTCCTGATCAACCTGGTATCACAGAGTCCAGATGTTGGGATCATCACTCCAGAGACGTTGAATTCTTTGATTTTATTATTTAGAAGTGTTTAGTTCAAATCATCAAAGAGTTCCTTGTGTTAGGAGGAATGGCATCTCCTCTTCTCCCGAGGTGTGTTTTTCCTCACCAAATGGCCCTTTTAAGACCCTTATCAGATTCTGGTGCAGAAGGGAGACATCCTGTCGTCTCCAAAAAGGGGGGATTTGGGTTGGCTGTCTCCTGAAATGGTTTCTTACCCAATTTACAGCTCTGAGAAACAGTCTCTGGATTATCTGTGTGTTAGCTTGGAATGTTCTGCCCCTTTGTACGCTACATCTGTGATGCTTAATGACACCTGGCCTGAACTCTTATGTAACAGAGATGTCATTATGACCTGAGTCATAACCGACCACTGTCTTGGAAGGAACTGTGGCAAATCGACCAAGGAAAGTTGACCTTTCTCCTGCGCTCCGTGACTGACCTGTTGCCAACCCCAACAATCTGAAGATCTGGGGAGGAGAGGAAGAACTATCTTGCAACCAATATGGAGCAGCCTCCTGTACACTGAACCACATTCTGAATGGCTGTTCAAAAGCGTTGGCAGAAGGGCGGTACAGGTGGAGGAACAATAAGGTCCTAACGGAAATTGGATGGAACAACAATGAGTTAAAGCCAACAACAAGCAGGCCCAACCGCCCAAAGTCATAACTTTTGTGAGGGAAAGGGGCAATACCCGTAAGATCAACACCATGACCTAGAATCCACCTTCCTTCTTGCAATGCGCCTCCGTCTGGGAGCTGAAAGTGGACCTAAAGAGAAAACTTGTTTTCCCACAGGACATGGCAGTGACTCTGCTCTGACCAGACATGGTCCTGCTATCCAGGAGCACAAAAGCCATCATAGTTGCTGAGCTCACTCAAGAGAGGCTCGACACATCTCACCAACTAAAAAAAGCCAAATACCAAGACTTGATTGACAAAGCTGTTTTAAAAGGGTGCCAAGCATCCATCTTCCCCATCGAAGTCGACTGCCGTGGGTTCCCGGCACAATCGGTGCGTTACTTCCTCCAGAGGGTTGGACTGGAGCCCAAACAGCTGAAGAAAGCCACCCGGGATATAGCTGCAGCAGCAGAGTCCAGTTCAAGATGGCTGTGGCTGAAGAGAGCCCACAGTTGGAACCCTTCTACAGGTGAGGGCTAGTTCGTCTTTGTTGCCCCACTCGGCCAAGGTGTACAGGGTGAAACACCTGTGAACCTGAGATCCCTGCTGACGACACAGAAGGGTTTCCAACAACGTGGATGCTCCAAGGAATACCATCACAGAAGAAGATCTGCAACACCATAGCTAGTGTAGTTCCTGCGGTTGCAGCTTGTGGGAAAGCATCTGTGATGTTTACTTCGCCTTACATTTGTTTTGTGTTGGTCAAAACCAAATTTATGGCTAGAGGAGCACTCACAGAGCACATACCTCCGCCAAGGAGCGTCAGTCCACCCCCAACACAATCTCACAATTCACGTATTTCATATGGAACGTTAGAGATACAAATTTAATTAAAGCTGCAAGCAGCGTCGAACGGGCCCTTGCTCCCCTCCCCACCACCACTGTGGAGACGATCGGAATGTCTAAAGCACGCAATAGTATTTGTCTCATCCTGCTCTGCACATGTACCAAATTTTAAGTCTGTAAGACAAAGCAGTGATTTGAAATGAATGTTTGAAATATGTATGGGGCACTGTGGAGCTGTTTTGCTGCACCCAAGTGTTCAGGGATAGCCTGTCATCAAGCATATCAAGCTTCATTCACATCTTATCACCTACAGTGAAGTTATGAGCATTTCACACGTCATGGCCACACGCTCAAAATGGCCGCCCTGTCACGCCCACACCGTGTGACGCAGCCACAAGATTTTAATAACTTTTCATCCTGGAGGGGTCAAGATGCCAAACAGCCAATTTGGTGAAGATTGGACAAAAGTCCTGGGAGGAGTTCGTTAAATTCCAATGTCTCCACACGACATTGTCTAGGGGGCGCTGTGGCGCCGATTGGATTTTGAAGTGTAAAGATAAGTTTGTCTCGATAGACTATACATGTGTACCAAACTTCATGTTTGTACAATAAAGCAGTGACTTTATATGAGTATTTGAATATTTGTAGGGGGCGCTGTGGAGCCGTTTGACCACGGCCATTCCTGAATTGTATATGAAACATTAGCTTTTAAGATTTGTGTAAATTTGTGTGGATTTGGTGATATTACGTTGATCCCTTCACCTCCAAAACCCATTTTGATCCACATGGCAAATTTGCTCAAAATGGCCGCCCTGTCACACCCACACCGTGTGATGCAGCCATGACATTTTAATAACTTTTCATCTGGAAAGATGCCAAACAGCCAATTTGGTTAATATCATACAAAAATCCTGGGAGGAGTTGGTCAAATTCCAATATCTCCACACAACCTCGTCTAGGGGGCGCTGTGGAGCCGTTTGGAATTTCCAGTGTGCAGACCTGTTGGTCTTGGGCTACTGTACATGTGTACCAAATTTCATGTTTGTAGGATAAAACAGTGATTTTATATGAGTATTTGAATATTTGTAGGGGGCGCTGTGGAGCCGTTTGACCACATCCATTCATGAATTATATATCAAACGTTAGGGTTTGAGATTAATGAGGATTTGTGTGGATTTGGTAATTTTACGTGGATCCCTTCACTTCCAAAACCCATTTCGTTCCACATGGCATATTTGCTCAAAATGGCCATCCTGCCACGCCCACACCGTGTGACGCAGTTACAAGATTTTAATAACTTTTCATCCTGGAGGGGTCTAGATGCCACACAGCGAATTTGGTGAAGATTGGACAAATATCCTGAGAGGAGTTTGTTAAATTCCAATGCCTCCACACCACCTTGTCTAGGGGGCGCCGTGGAGCCGATTGAAATGTTGACAGTGCAAATCTGATGGACTTGGGATACTGCACATGTGTACCAAATTTCATGTTTGTAGGATAAAGCAGTGATTTTATATGAATATTTGAATATTTGTAGGGGGCACTGAGGAGCCGTTTGTTTCACACTGACCGCTGCCCTTTGCACTTCCGTGCTCGGGCCCTAATAAACAAACCGCCAAAGAAACACTACAGGAACAATAGGGCCCTGCCCTTTGCCCTTTGCCCTTTGCCCTTTGCCGTTTCACACTGATTGCTGGCCTTTGCCTTTTCGTGCTTGGGCCCTAAATATAAATTCTTCAGTCATACCATTAAAATTAAACTCAGTTCTTGAGGTTGCGGGTGGTCGATAGAAGTTATCACAGTGCTTTACAATGTACCATCAACCAATCAGAATGGAGCGACAGCGGCAGAAGACCAGCAGCTGGAGAGACGCTGCGGTAATAAAAGACAAAGCAGTCGGAGAATTGCAGTGGAGACGAAACATCCGCTGAATTTCCAGCAGAGACAAAACAGCAGTGGAATCTTCAGCGGAGACAAAAACAGGAGTCCCAGCGGCCGACCGTGACGTCAGCAGTGGCGGGCACGGCCACCCCAACCAACTGCACCCGTCAATGGCAGGGATTACACACGCATACACAAGGAGGGAGGAAGACTCACCAGGCAACCCTGCAGTTTCTGCGCAAGCTAGCGGCACACGCCGAGGACACACCATGCAGTCGCCTCAGTTGCAGGTGAACCTGCACACGGGTGTGACGCAGACGGAAGTGCAGAGAGGAAGATACAGGACCCACTCACTGATGACACCAGCTGCACAGCATCAGGAGAAGCAGCACAGCACTAATGAACACAATACGCCTGCTGCTACATAAGCAGAGGCAGAACTTCATCTCCTATATAGCACAGCCTTCTCCCCATGTCCAAAATGACACCATATGGAAGTCACAACCTAATATGAAGCCCTGACTGACATTTCTGATGACTTGCACTTCATGCTGCAGAGTCTGAGATCCTAGTTTGAAGGTGAAACAGCATAACACAGAATACAAAAACTTAGCTGAAAACAACAGGAACCGGACGACAAGAGGCTGAAGCTCGGGGAAGGCAGGTAGATGACAGGGTGTAGACAGACTGTGAACCGGGGAACATTAGTTTTATGGTCTGGCAGAGTTCTAGTGAAAGAACCGGGCTTTTGTTGAAGGTGGTGATTACTGGCAGGTGAGTGGTTGTTCGCAGCTGTAACATCAACTTGAAATCAAAAACACATACAATTATTGTTTTGTTTTTTTTTGTAACTCACTTTTTATTACTTTTTTGCAACATAATTAAAATATACACAACAACATAGAAAAAAAATAAATAAATAAAATAATAATAATAATAATAATAATAATAATAATAAGCAAACAAAATCGACCAACATAGTTGGATCTTTGTGCTACACAGTGTGAAAAATTATACAACAAAAAAAGAAAAAAAGGGGGGGGGGGGACTTAGGCTAGGACAATAATAGCATAGGTATCACAAATCCCTACAAAATATCCATACCTTATGTACCAAGATTCAAGTCCAGTATATCTTCATGAAAACAACACTCATTACTATCCATTCAGCCATTCTTTTCTACTTCCTCCATGAAAAGGCCCCATGTCTTTTGAAATATATTCAATCTATTATTAATTTTAAATATAGACTGTTCATAACTAGCCATTTTGGTCATTTCCCCCATCCATTCACTAAAATGTATGGTATTATTAGTTTTCCAATGTCTCAGTACGATTCTGCACCCCGTGGAGAGGGCCAGCCTACACCACAGGGTCCATTGGACTGTTAGTCCCTCCCCCCTCACACCTATTCCTAGGACACAAAGTGCAGGGTTTTGTAGAAATTTTGTACCCAGCACTTTGTTGATAAATCCTATTACATTTTTCCATAAGTTATGGGTTAGATGACAATCATAAAGCATGTGTAAAAGTGTGCCTTGGCTCCTATGACATCTCCAGCATAAATCTGTGTCCCGCAATTTTAATTTGGCCATCTTACATGGGGTCCAGTAACACCTATGAATGATTTTGTATGTAATTAATCTGGTCTGCATTTCCCTTGCTATTTTATACCACGACCCTGTAATGTATTTCCACATCTCCTCTGTTATTTCCCCCCCTAAATCTTCCTCCCAAACTTTCTTAAGACCGAAGAGTCCTGGTGGGTGAGACTGTCTCATTAAGCTATAAAATGCAGATGCTGTTTTTTTGGTCAGCTGCTTGTCCTGTATCATTTCCTGTACCAATGTTTGCTTTGCTAGAGGTGTCCTCTTTTGTATGGATAAAAAGCAGCTGCTCAATTGGAGGTACTTCCAAAAACATAAGCATGCATTTTCTCCAAATCCTTAATTTCTTTTTCAAGTTCCTGAAGGCGCCTAATAGATTGCTTTTTAAGGAAAGAAGAATGTTGTATGAGGCGACCCCTCAAGTAGGCTTTAAATGCATCCCATTCTAGACCAGGGTTTCGAGGCTGTGCCTTCGTTTTGAGCCCAATATTCCAAAATTTCATGCTTTATAAAATTTCTAGATGTTTCATTATTAAGTAATGAGGTATTTAGTCTCCAACGAGTTATAAACTCCCTAGATCTAGGCCCGAAGTGTAACACTATCTCTACTGGGGCATGATCTGACAGTACAATATTACCAGTAGATGTGTTTATGGTCATGCCAACTAATTGTTTCGATATTAAAAAATAATCTATTCGTGAGTAGGTAGAATGAGGATTTGAACAGAAGGTGTATTCCCTTTCATTAGAGTGAAATAGTCTCCAAATATCAACCAGGCCTAATTCTTCTACCATAGTGTCAACCGCTAATATAGATTTTTGTGTTGGTCTTCTATTTGCAAGCGTCGACTTGTCCAGTACTGGGTCTCTCACCCGGTTAAAATTCCCCCCCAATTATAGAATATGAGTTACCCATTTGTTTTGCTACATTACATATCTCAACAAAAAACCTTGGTGAGTCTGTATTGTGAGCATAGATATTAATATGGGAGTATCTGACCACCGAAAGGTCTACGTCTATAGCCACCCACCTGCCCTCTTCATCTGAATATTGTTTGTGGACCTTAATATTAAGATTTTTACGAGTTAGGATGGCAACACCCCTCTGTTTGGATGAGTTAGCGCTGAAAAATACCCTACCCACCCAGTCTCTTTGTAGTTTGTTGGACTCCTCATCACACAAATGGGTCTCTTGCAAGAAGCATATGTCCACTTTTTTATGTTTTAAATATAGCAGAAGCTTCCTTCTCTTGACAGTCTCATTTGCCCCTCTTACGTTCCATGACAGTATCTTAAGCATGTCAACCATATTACCCGGTTGTTCTATTATTTAGTTTTTTTGTCCAAGTCCCTGAACCTAGCCTCCATACAAATGTAAGTTTGGAAAGAATAGTATAAGCCCTGAAAGAAGTGTTCCCCTGCGTAGCCAACATGTTGATACCAATAATAAAAAAGAACAAAAATAAAATCAACTTGCACTCTTGTGGAGACCATCGAAGAACAGGCTGGTTCTCCCTAACCTTAACTCGAGAACACAACAACAGCACAGTGCATCCGTGAAACCTCAAGTCTCAGATCCCAAGCCACCCCCCACCCCATCCCCCTCATTTATAGCAGCATCTTAGGTTATAAATCAGGACAGTGTCTCATGGTATCTTTTCATTCATTTTTTGTTTTAACCATGCCCTTTAAATTTATTATATCCTTGATAAGATCTGAGTGCCCAAACCGCATTTATTTAAACCGCTTAACTCAACCTATGAAACGTTTAGCAGTCAATCAAAAATAAGTCACTTTAACACAGGTTACCTATAATTATGAAAACTACACTGGAGTGGCATAAGCCCCTCTTCTTACATGTCAAGCCGGCGTGGGAACATCTTGTCCTCCATGGTAAGCAAGCCAGCAGACACTGGATAAGTCTTTAAGTTCCTGCTGAGAGAAAATCTTCAGCTGCATCAGGTGTAGTGAAGGTATGTCGAATATTATCGACACCCACACTCAGTGTGGCTGGGTACAGCATTGCATAGCGCACATTCTTCTCCCTCAGCCGTTTCTTCACTCCATCAAACTTTTTGCGCCGCTGGATGACATCCTGTGAGAGGTCCTGGAAAAACGAAATCCGCTTGCCTCGTCTTTCGACCTGGCCCTTCTCTCTAGCTGCTCGAAGAACCTCCTCCCGGGCTTTGAACTTCAGAAACCTTACGATGATGTGGCGGTCCCCGCTGCGTTTCGGCCCGGCTCTATGGGAACGTATTGTGGCAGGGTTTTCTGTACTGACTGCATTCTCCCTCGTTATAATGCTCAGTCGCGCACCTGTTGACCATATTTTGAGATATAAAGACACTATCTTAGGGGGGGTCGAAGTGAACGGTGTCGGAGAACTCTGTTATGCGGCCATCTCCGCTATGCGTTCCACCGGAAGTCCAATTATTGTTTTTATATAATTGTAAAAAAATTCAAGCGTCAAGGGGCTATAAGCTTGCATCTCTTTTTCCACCTTCTCCTTTTGTTTGCCAGGATCCTTTTTAAAGTTATTCACAGTCGTCTGGATCTCCTTTCTCCTCCGAGTCAGTTGCAAACAGTCACTGTAGTAATCAGTCTTTCTTCCCACAACCCTCTCAAGTGCTCTGATGAAAACTTCATACTAAGGATCTCTTTCATAAAGAGGAATGTCTCTTGGTGGTAATGAGGAAGAGAGATTTTGTTGAGCCAGAGCAGTGACTTTATTTTGCCTCTGAATTATGTTACAGATATCACCTTGATTACCGTTGTTCACCACAGGGAGTGAGGTGTAAACGTATCTCTGCACATGTGTCTGTACATTTGGCCTTTGGAGAGAGTATTCAGTTAGATGTGTCATATCATGAGGTTTAAGAGATGGTCCATGAGTTACTTCTTTTGATCTGACGACCTGTTGCTCAGAGGAAGATTCACTTCTCATCAACATGTCCTGCCTCTGCTGCTAAACATGCTGGACTCCAGCATGTTTAGCATTAACTCTGAGCTGAACAAATTCATCTTCTACCCCTGAACTTGCATCTTGCAACTAAACGGGTCGGCTGCATGTCTGAAAGTGCACCCTAGCTGTTTATCTATAAAAGCCGAGCTGGCAATCTCACTGGGTCGTACCTTGTAACATTTCCATATAACTTTCAACATGACACAAGTCTGAACTGAGCTGTCACGTTAACGGATAGGTGCGTACAAGCAGCAGTTCTTTGTTTTGTGTGTCATGATTTAAGGAAGAATTTCTCCACATTTCAGCAACAATACTCATGTAAAAACGTAACAGAGAAGCTTAATACAGAGTAAGCCAAAATAATGACACACCATTTTCACGCATTTTAAATTTATTAGACAACGAAATTAAATGTCCATAATAATAAAACCTTACCGTGATAAAAACAGATGCAGTTTAAAGAATAATGATACTCACCAATAATGAAAGTAATTCAAGTGTTTTTCTCCACAAGATGTTACCAGGAGCTGAAGTGGATTTCTCCCAGCTGTTTAGAACTACTGGCTCTGAGTTTGTTAAATACCTTTAGCATCAGACAGCAACAGGATCCATGTGTGAGTCTCCAAAGAGAGAGAGTTGCACACATTTGCATACTCAACAATAGTGCCAACTGACTAAAATCTTAAAATTATAAGAACAGTTTGAGGATGGCCCCTTCCTCTTCCAACATGACTGTGCACCAGTGCACAAAGCAAGGTCAGTAGGTTTGGTGTGGAGGAACTTGACTGGCCTGCACAGAGTCCTGACCTCGACCCGATAGAACACCTTTGGGATGGATTAGAGCGGAGACTGAGAGCCAGGCCTTCTGGTCCAACATCAGTGCCTGACCTCACAAATGTGCTTCTGGAAGAATGGTCAAAGACTCCCATAAACACACTCCTAAACCTTGTGGACAGCCTTCCCAGAAGAACTGAGGTTGTTATAGCTGCAAAGGGTGGGACAACTCCATATTAAACCCATTAAACGTCATTGAAGTTCATTTGCATGAAAGGCAGATGTCCCAATACTTTTACACAATACTTTTTGGGCCAGTGGTGACGCAACAAGTTAAGCCCTGGGCTACTGATCAGAAGGTCAGAGGGTCAAACACCAACTTCGGCCCCTGTGCAAGGCCCTCAATTTGCTCCCCAGGTGCTGCACTGCGGCAGCCCTCTGCTCCTAATATGTCATGTGTATAGGATGGGTAAAATGCAGAGATTTATCCCTTTGTGAGTTTGTTTGGTTAAATGATTAATTATTATTATTACTTTTGACAACATAGTGTACCCTCTACATCAGATTAGAACTTCAACACCCGAGGAGTCAAATTTTAACTCAGAAAAAGGAGTTCAAGATCAACTGAAACAACTGTCATTTCTACGTGCTCTGGAGTGTATGTGATGGTCACTCATGTCCACTTCCTTGATTTTCTTTATTAACGGACAGTGAGAAATGAAAAAGAGAGTCCTTTTTCTCGTGTTATCGTTTGTGGTTCAAAACGAAAAAAAGGACAAACAAAAAGACAAAAAGGAGCCTTTGTCTAGTTTTCCTGTTTTAGCTGGAAAAATGCATTTTGCTTTAATGTCCAGTCTGTTGATCAGCGCTGCTGCCTCTGAGGATCGGAGTTGGAGTGCAGCAGTCGGAGTCGGTGGCGGTAGAGCGCCTCTGTGTTGTTTGCAAGCTGCCATTAAACATGAAGAAGAAGACGACGACGAAGAAGAAGAAGAGCCAATGTAAGCTTTTCAATGAAAACTGAAAGCAATGAACGGCTCTTAGAAAGGTGGGAGATTGGAATTAGCATGGCTTGCAAACATTGCACAGCGGTTGAAAGTGGTCCATGTCTATTAAGTCGTAACACTCAGTTTGTTCGTGGTTGAAATAAGCCAACTGCTAGCTGGCTAGTCGGTGTTAAAAAGAGAGCTGCTGTTTAGCAGGATCGTTGCGTTATGTTAGCTACCGCTAACTGCTTAACATAAAATAAGGTTTGATCGTTGATGCTTTGATCGTGCATCGTGTAAAAGGCTCGACAGAAAATAAAACGCTAACAGGGGAAGAAAGAAACGTTCGTCTTTGGCTCAGAAAGATTTGTGCGTTACGGGTATGGAGCCATCAGTGGTACATGACTGTAGCCCAGCATTGGTACCGGTTAGGTTAACGTTAAAGATGGCTTAGTTCAGCCGTTAAACACAGTCTGGTGGACCTCGGTTCGCTGTTGCATTGGTATTACATAAAAGTCAGTTCGGTGAGCAGGTCCGCAGATTACATAGCACTATGCTTATTCACAGAGTAAAAAATAAATATAGGATTGGTTGAACCGAATTTGTTATTTAATTTTGTGATTTTGTGATATCTGTAAGTCACTGAATTGGGACTTTTAAAGCAGGTTCCTCCGCTTTAAGTTTCTAGGAAATGACTAGTAATGTATGTATGTGATTAGCAAACAGACAAAACAATGCCTGAATTGTTCAGTCAGTCTGTGCATGAATTGCTTATTTCTGATTTGAAAAAGTCACAAAAAGCTGGTCGACTCTAAGCATTTCCATGAATAACAAATGTAATTATTACACATCAGATCAGTGGTCACCTGGGAGAGGCTGTTAACACATATTCTGTGTATTATCTTCTGCAGACAGAGACACTGATATCCTGGAAGAACTGGTTCACTTGTCGAAACAAGGATTAAAGAAAAAGACGGAGGCAAACACTGCAGATGGCTGGTTTTCTGGATAACTTCCGCTGGCCAGAGTGTGAATGCATCGACTGGGGGGAGAGAAGGAACGCAGTGGCTTCTATTGTGGCTGGAGTTCTGGTTAGTGGTCTGCACAGAGGACTGCACTGAGAATGACAGACTTGGACAGAAAAAATGAGTGGAGTGAGCCTACCTAAATATTAGTGTCTGTACATAAAGGACAAACTCATGGGGTCCTGGTAGAGCTTTATTGATAGGTATTGTAAGTTAAAGTTAATTCGTCATCCAACTCCGAAAACAGCAGAAAGTTAATATGTCTTCAAGACAGAGTTATTAAAAACTATAAGGCACCAGGAGTATTCATGTCAGTGTGTAAGTGTACGGAAGCATCGACACCTGGAAGCAGCAATAGAGGGAATTTTCTTGAAGTAAAAGGTTCAGAGGGGGGGCAAGACGAATCATGCTCCTGCTCATCCTCAGAGTGTGTACAGTGGATATTGTACCAGAATGTGAACACAAAGCTATTTTCTACAAATGGCTATGTTGTAATAATGTACAAACGTGTGTTTGCACTTCAAGTTGAAATGACTAACAAGACCAGGTATAAAATAAACCTCAGGACTAAATTATTTTTATTTTATTTTTATTTATTTATCCTTTATTTAACCAGGAAGTCCCTTGAGATTAGAGAGTCTGTGAGTGGCAGAGGTATGCTCTCTGTCTCACATGCTGCAGCAATATGTAGCACACAAACACACACACACACACACACACAGAATGTTTAATAGTGTGGTTACACTTTGCAACAAGTCTTGTGCATGCTAGAACAGACACATGATCAGTCTGTCAGAACATTTAGACGGTGCATCACATACAGGCAGGGAAAGGCATGGTTTTTCACTGCCTGGGTTGAAGGCCTCCCCTTTCTTTGCCAAATATAAGCAACATCCATTTGCCCAAATAGTTAGTTTAGTCTCATCAGACCAAAGGACAGACTTCCAAAACTCATCTTTACCTTTAAAATGTTCACGGGCAAACCTTAGTCTTGATGTGCTGCTCTTTGAGTAAAGGGGTTCCTCTGGGACAATAGCTGTGAAGCCCACCACGATGAAGAGCCCTCACAACTGTGTTCCTTGAAACATCAGCTCCAGAAGAGGCCAGGTCAGCAACAATCATCTTGGCAGATGTCCAGGGTTTCTTGCTGGTGTCTCTGACTGTTTTCTTCTCCAGTATTTTTGAAATCTTGTGCTTTCGACCACGCCCAGGTTTATTTCTAACAGAATTTGTGTCCTTGTACTTAGCCATGATGCAACATACAGCTGTTCTAGGCACTGTGAAATGCTTGGAAATGGCAGTATAGCCTCCCCCCTTATAATGAGCCTCTACTATCTTCTTTATGAGCTCAAGATTGATTTCCTTTGTCTTTGGCATGATGAGTAAGAGTAGTCCCTCTCAATAACGTGTTCAAGTGCCCTGTTTGGAGTCCCTTAAGTAAAATGCAATGTTGATTGAATGCTCAGCTGTTGTTAGGAAGCCAACTGACTGTACAGGTGTGGTCTGAAAGCCGATTGGTTGATTAGGTGTGTTTTTCGAAGCAAAAAATTCACATGGAGGCTAATATTTTTGACCACCCCATTTTTTATTATATTTGATGTAAAGCAAGGCAAAAAAAATTACATTCCAAAATGTACCAAAAGCTACTAAATAGCACTGATGAATGTTTGATTAAATCAAGTTTTATCAGTGATGCAACCATTGGGCAGAATTTTTGGAACATGTTCCATTATTCCCGTGGGGCTAATAATTTTGGTCTCAACTATACGTTGCTTCAGATAAAAGTGTTTGCTAAATGAAATTGTAGAATTGTAGTCTATGAGTCGCCTCCTCACTCTGAATTAAAACATGTGCGGACAGACTGATTGTTGTTGGTTTTTCCCTGCAGAATAGAATCAATATACAGGTCATGAATGGTTGGCATCATAAACATCTTCACACAATTTTGTCCAAAACTGATGTTTTCAAGTTAACTCTGATAAATGTGTCTGTCATTGACTGATCACAACACTGTCAATTCCTATGCACTAATGCCTTTAAGTCAGAGAACAAGTCAGGACAAAAAACATCCACGATGATGTCATCAAGTAATTGACTAATTTGTTGGCGGTTGATTTCATCATTGATACTTGTCGACTACATGGATTATTCATTACACCCCTATAGGGCTGCAACTAACCATTATCTTAATAGTCAGTTCATCTGTCAATTACTTTTTCGATGAATCAGATTTAAAAAAAAAAAAATGTATTGACTTATAATAAAATTTTTTGTTTCTTTATTTAGTAGCCACTAAGGTGACGGTGGATACTGCTGCCGCCGGGGGGCTGTGACTACTAAAGGTCCTGGTTTAAAAATTTTAGGTTTCAGGTTAAATTGTTCATATAATATAAAAGTGACGCTCAGCTTTAGAAAGAAGATGCTAGCTAAACCACTCATTGTTAATGAGAGTCAAAACTTGGTGAAGTCATGTACTCCTTCAGTGTGGACATAAAAATTCACTTTGCCAGTGAACCCATATATTATTTCACATTCATACACCCTGATTTTTACCAGCATGTACAAGCAATATGCTTGCGTTATGTGCTGTTGCAAATAAAATCAGCACTGCATATAGAGGGCTGGACAGTGACATAAACTGACTGTAAAAATCCACTGTCTTATATTGTTTGGTATGACCAATCTAGCTGTTTGCTATATTCAAAGATGCAAGTTCAACATGCCTGCATTAGGTTTAGTAAGTTAATAAGTTCTGACGTAAAAAGTCCATGTGTGGATAATAGCCTAGATGTCCAAGAGATGTTTGGCTTCTAATTTCTCAGGGTTTTAGTTGTTGGTTCTGCTTTTAGTAGGAAAACTAGGAATATCATTAACAGCTTTGAGATGTTTGACCCAACAAATTTTAAGTATGCTGCTGTTTGCATGACTAATTGCTGCCTGCATGAAACAAATAAACATGGAGTAAGAAGTGAATTTTCCACTTAGATTTTTCAGGAACCATAGGGATTTACAAAATGTCACACTTGTAAACTGATCATATACAGTGCAGTTTAATGAGACGAGTTCACTGAAGGTTAATGTAATTGGTTGATAGAAAGCAGACTTTTCTTTCACTCTGCCTAATATCCAAAATTAAAATAACATTCACAAAAACACACAAAAATAGTCTTGTGCTTTAATGTGTTTTTATGCTGATGGTGACTCTGTTTTTAGTTCTTCTCTCAGTCACAACCCTTGCATGAAATGTTGGCAGATCAGGGGATTCAACCTCACTGTGTTGTCAGTGTCAAAGTGCTGGTTGATTAAAAACCTTAGGAAGAGTCATCTTACAGAGCCTTTCTTTGTTCTGCTGTTTGACTCATGGAATTTGTGCATATGTGGATGGATCCCACTGAGTTATATCTCATCAGTCTTGTTTGCCTCCTCCTTTTCTATTGTTTTTCTGTATTTTACTCTCCCCATCCCCAGAAAGCAATAATGCAAAGACAATTGAAACTGTGATACAAAGTGTATTTTCAAAGTCAGCATAGATATGGATATTTTTTTCCTGGGGCTTGTGCCTTCATGCCATTGGTCCCTTGGTCCATCTGACACATCAGGAGGCAATTCAAGCCAGCACGATTGGTGATATCAGCAGAGAGATTAGCAAGATGAAAAGAAGATGGTGAATTCTCCCCATTATTGTGATGAAAGGTTATTACCATGGACAGCTGCATATTCCCTGGTATCTCATGAACAGCACCTCAGAAAGTGGTTGTAATTAGAGGTCTTCACTGGTCCACCTGAGTTCTAGTCAAGTCCAGGTCTGGGCAGTTCTACTACAAGTACATCTAATTTAATTGGAATATGGTAGAGAAGGTTCAACATTTTTCATCAGATATTGTTTAAAGAGAAAAAAATATATATTCTAGACTCAGTACATGTAAATATTTTCGACCTTTATTTGTTTTAATTTTGATGATAACCACTTACAGTTCTTAATATGCTTTGATACAGCACTCTGTGAAGAGCCAGCCCTTTCAGTAATATGCTTTTGAGTCTTAATCTCCTTGAGGAGGGTTTCAATGATTATCTTGTAGACGGCTGTCAAGTCAGCAGCCTTTCCCATAATTGTGGCTGTGTATACTGAACCACACTGAGAAATAAAAGGCTCTTTGTAGGTGTTTGAGACTCTTCTCAGGACTGTGTGGAAGTGTCTAGGGGTCCTTGATTGACATTTCTGTGGCCCTAAATATTGCAATATTTTCAGATTGAGGGAGTGGGGGTCATGAGCTATAAGTTGTTATTATCAAAGTTGAAACAAATAAAGGCTTGACTTATTTCAGTGTATATGTAATGAGTGTAGAATATATATAGGTTTCACTTTGAGCAATGTCTGATGAAAGATATTGAACCTTTTCCAACATATTCTAATTATATGAGATGCACTTGTACTGCAGGTTCCAGGTCTGTGTGATAGCCAAGTGGATCCAAGAATTCCTACCAGACAGGGCTGATTCATGATAAAGGTGCTTAATGCAGGAAAAATAACGTTTGAGGTAATTTCCACTTGAATAAATAAGTTTGACTTACAGGCACAAAAGTAGCTTGTCCTGATAATAATGACAGTAATTTACTTTTTTCTTCTACTTTTTTGTTTAGTTTTTCTGTGTTTTCCTATTATATTCATTCATGAAGAATTGTGTGCATGCACCTTTTTCCACAATATTGAGATTTATGAAACAAAATCAGGTGGCTTCATGAGTCTCATGAAAAGAATGCATATTCATTTTTTGATGTTTATGTCCTAATATAATCGTATTGCATGTTACACCAGCTTCTCTGCTTGAAACATAAATTAATAGATCCTATTCATTAAACTTGCTGTAAGGCCAAGAACATTTGAAGAAGAGTTAACATTAACTTCATGCAAATGAATACTAGACCCCATCATACTGACTGATGTTAAATTATCAGTAAGTCACAGCAGTATCTTTGTACAAGCTACTCTATGCTAGCTATCAATTAGTGTGAAGGCAAAATAGCACTTGTTGAATAAGTGCCACACAATTTACAATACAAGAAGTGTGGCCGTGTAGCATTTCAGTTTTATACTGTTAGATAAATTAACCTAGTCATCCTGTTGTTTTACTAACATAATCATCTATTCATTGGTTTTCAAAATGATTAGCAATGATTTTGTGCAATATAGGAGGAGCTTCTTTAGGGAAACAGTAAATTAATGATAACCATATTTCCATGGGAAAACACTGAGATGACATTATTGGATATTTAGGACATTATTGTAGTACTAGCACATATAATATTACTCCCCAACAATTCAATTGTCACCATCTTTAATTATGAAATAAATAAAGTCTTTCATTACTTAACATTTGTCTCTCTATGAATGTTCTGAGTATGTAGTAATATAATAGATTTGGGTGTAATTTTTATTTAAATGTATTCTAGCACAGACCTTTGTCACATGGTTACATTGCACTGTCATATTTTTTATTCTGACTTCAGGTAGTTCTCACGTTTTGTTCTGAAGGTGCAGTGTTGCAGTGATAGACTTGTTAATTTATAACTGTGGTATTAAAATTATGATTAATGACAACCACTGTGCATTGTATACTCACAGTAAAAAATTGTGATCAAAGAAAGTCCTTCACCTTAGTGCCACACAGCCCGAATGGCCCCAATGGGAAGGCTTGCATCATTTTGATCAAAAAGCTCAATTTGCCCAATATACATTTCAAGACTTGCACACTCTGGAAAGTGCTGCGGAAAAGCACTTTTTGAGCCAGGCAGGTGTCCAGGGGAAAATCCTCAGTTACACCTCTGCTGATTTTTGACAGCTTGAGTTTTTGGATGTGATGTTCTTTGTGCCTAATGGTAACAATATTGTGAAAGAAAGCTGCTGAAAGAACACGGATTCTCTTAAAGTACTCGGAGTGTTAATCATGCAACAGTGCAAGTAAAAATGAACATTTGTTACAACTTTGTGCAGATAAAAGGGAGCATTTGGAACACTTAAGAATGGACAAAAGCAGAGGTTTATGGTGCAAATACACAATTACAATCTTTAGTTGTTGAGAATGGCATTGCAAATGGTGGCAGTCTGACACTATGTAAACATCTGTCATGCACTTTAGCCAAGTGCCTGCGTAACAGATCTTGCTCAGGAGAGTCAGCAGATAGAACTGTGTCTCATCTATTCAAACATGAACCCCATTTTGTCTTCTTACAGTTTTTTACAGGCTGGTGGATCATGATTGATGCAGCAGTAACGTATCCATCCCAGCAGATGAACCATGCCTTCCACACGTGTGGCGTGTTCTCCACCATAGCATTCTTCATGTAAGTGTTGGACACTCAGCTTGTAGATATTTATGTCTGTAGAAATAATCAGATTAAAAAACTGGGTGATCAGTTCTTGATTCCTGGAAGTGGGCCTTTCAACAAAACACACTAGCAGTGTTGGTAAGAAGAAAGCTGATCTGATCCTCGCTGCCACTCAGGCTATCCTGCTAGTTAATATGGTACATGTGCAATGAGATGTGGAACGTTGGAAGGAGTGCTTGAAGCTCATCATTGGCAGGTGAAAAGATGACCCTTTCAGCACCATGTCTGTCTGCTCTCCACAGGCGAACTGTAGAGTTAGAGATGACAGAAACTACAGAGCATTGGAAATAAACTGGCAGCATACCTCTTCATGGGCTCTGCAAGGTGGCACAAGGTGGCCCACCCTTGCAGAGCCCATGAAGGCCCACTGCCTGTGTTGTGTCATAGATTTTGTCTTCTTGCTCTTGTTTCTGTATAAGCACTTTGAATTACCTTGTGTCTGAAAATGTGCTATACAAATAAACTTGCCTTGCCTTTACAAGTGTATTTAAACTTTTGGTCGCAACTGTAAGTAGTTGCAGTCCAGACAGGTGCCACCTGAGCAAAATCTGTCAGCTTCTTTTTTTTCCATTTTGTTAAATTTCATTTCGTTGTTCTGCACAAATAACCATTTACAGAAGTTAGAATCAGAAACCATGTTTCTTCCAGAACATACCCCATCAGTTCTCTGTAGCTGTTGCCTTGGTTTTGGTTGAATTACGTGTTCATTTTTATTTAGTGTCCAACCTATCAGTGTTGGTCTTGTAGAGACAGGAGTAGCATTTCCTGTCTGACAGCGAAGATGGGCCGATGCTGTGTTTGTCTGAAGATGCAGCTGTAATTTTATCAGAGTGAGAGCTGCTAACACTCTGACCAGGACTAGCTTCCCTCATTGCTTCCACAGCGCTTCAAGCCTCATTGCCACTATCACCAAATTCAGGTTGTATGCATTTTAAAAATGCAGTTATTGTGGCCTGACTATCAGATGTGAAGTTGATGTTTGCCCATCTTTGGTTTTAGATAGAGTAACACTTGTTGGGAAGCTTGCAGTGTAATGAGTTGTGGTCAGTTTCCCTACACCTGTCTCTTCTGGTCTTCTCCATTCCATGTATGTGGGGAGGGACAGACACACTGAGCTGAAAGCTCCATCTAGGAGCACACAGGAACACAGAAAATATCTCAACAACATAAACTTATTATATTATTAATATTAATGTGAACTGATTGTTCAGGATGGATTTTCCTCCTTTATGTAACACTTGACTGTGTTTTTTTCCAGGATTAATGCAGTCTCCAATGGCCAGGTGAGAGGAGACACATATGGAGAAGGCTGCCTTGGCAGGACAGGTATGTCTTTGTATATGTTTGCGTTTTGTCCAAGATTTTTATCATACACATCTCACAATGGACATACAACTACCATGTATGTTGTGTTTTTTTATTTGCTTTTAAGCACAATGAGCTGAATGTCCTCTCAGACATCTAATGTGCAGCTTGAAGGCTGTGATCTCAAGGCAGTATAAGATATGTAAAGACAAAACAAAATGGAGATACAATATTAAAAGATTCTCTGTAATTGCTACAGCTGCTGACTTCAAAAAGATATTTTGATGTGTTACTTTTTTAAATATGCTCCTACTGTAGAAGGTGTAGTCTATCGCTTTGGTCTAGGCAAATATTAAATGGATTGCCAAAAGAAATTATTTTAATTGTTGCAGATAGTGAATCTCAATAACGTTGGTGATCCTTTAAGTTTTCATCTACTGCCATCATCAAGTCAGAGTTTCAGTTTAGTACTTTAGTACTTTAGCTGATTTCCAAATGCCTGCCCAACTAATCCCGTTTCAATGAGTCTCAGTTATACTTTGCCTTTAGTGCATTGTAGCTAAGATGTTGATTGTGGTGTTGTCCACTGAACATCTCCAGTTGACCTAGCAATGACATCATTGTGGAGGGCCATGGCTCAGGTGGTAAAGTAGGTTGTCCACTAATTGGAAGGTTGCTTGTTTGATCTCTTCACTCCATGTGACTAATTTTTCATGGGCAAGACACTGTTGCTGCCAATGGTTGGCAAGCACCTTGCATGGCAGCTCTGCCACCATTGGTGTGTGAGTGTTAATGGGGTAATGAGAAAAACATTATGAAGCACTTTGTAGAAGCTGGCTAAGGTTAAACATATAAGTGCAGACCATTCACATCAGCATAATAAGCTTATGTTATATATACAATAAGCTAATGTTTGTTCAGCAAACAGCAGGAACTTAAGTTTTGGTTTTGGAACAGTTAACTACAAAAAACAGCTATTTTTCTAAATTACTAGAACATGTAGCAGGCTTCATTAACCCCCCCCCCCCCTCTTTCATAACATTTACAACAGTCTTAAATGCTATTTTCTAGCCTGCCATAAGCTGTAACATTGTTTTGTAGGTGATTTTACTGGCTTCTGTTAGAGAAGTCCCCACTACCTTTGTACAAGACCTCTAATTTGTGTAACATCTTCTAGCTAGTTCTCATTGATATCTTTTATGCTTTGGCTGATATCCTGATAAAAATGGTCTTAAGTTGCATTTTAGCGGTATTAAGAGGGTTCTAAATGTAACATAGGGCACACTCCAGAAACCCTGTCATGTTCTTTCAGATCTCAAGTTGAACTAGCAACAACAACATTGTTGTTTTGTTGTACGATTTCTTGGTGGAATTCCATCTGGTTGTGACCTGTTTACTTCCTCAGTTTCTTTACATGTATACATATCAGTATAACAGATATTACAAATGTTACTGATTTTGTCATGATGCTTTAAATAGCCTGTCTGTATCCCTATACTTGCTTTTACACTGTAATGTAATAAAAAAAAAAAAAGTGGCTACGGTGAACCGCACATAATATTTTTGTTTACAACTCTAATTGGATTTTGCAGTGACTATAAAAGCAGTGAAAGAGATTGTGTGGGCTGCCTGTTGAATAAGTTGTCATTAATTTATTGTTACTGCAGAAAAAAAGTGAAAAAGCCAAAAAAGCTTTTTCACTTTTTGCACCTAACTAACCAAGCCGCATGTCACTTAGTTATGTGCAGATCACAGTTAGGTCTATACAGCAGGCACTGCACTTAATCTGTGGATTAGGCAGCACAGGTAATCAAAATTCATTTTCTGATTAACAGCAGATGAGAACAGCAGATGCTCAGGCTAAAAAGATTATTCTTTAACAAAGAAAATATTAATTAAAGCTGCAAGCGGCATCGGACAGGCCCTCGCTCCACACCGCACCACCGCTGGGGAGACGTTTGGAATGTCTAAGCACGCAGTTGTGTTTGTCTTATCCTGCTGTGCACATGTACCAAATTTCACGTCTGTAGGACAAACCAGTGATTTTATATGAATTTTTAAAATTTTTAGGGGGCGCTGTGGAGCTGTTTGTCCACACCCAAGTGTTGAGGGATAGCCTGTCATCAGCATGTCAAGTTTCATTCACATCTTATCATGTACAGTCAAGTTATGAGCATTTCACTTTTCATGGCCACACACTCAAAATGGCTGCCCTGTCACGCCCACACCATGTGACACAGCTACCAGATTTTAATAACTTTTTATTCTGAAAGGGTCAAGATGTCACACAGCCAATTTCATCAAGATCGGACAAAAATCGTGGGAGGAGTTTGTTAAATTCCAGTGCCTCCACACCACCTTGTCTAGGGAGCGCTGTGGAGCCATTTGGAAGTTTGAGTATGAAGATCTGTTGATCTTGGGATACTGTACATGTGTACCAAACTTCATGTTTGTACGATAAAACAGTGACTTTATGTGAGTATTTGAATATTTGTAGGGGGCGCTGTGGAGCCGTTTGACCACACACATTCCTGAATTGTATATCAAACTTTAGTTTTTGAGATTTGTGTGGATTTGTGTGGATTTGGTGATACCATGTGGATCACTTCACCTCCAAATCCCATTTGGTTTCACATGGCAAATTTGCTCAAAATGGCTGCCCTGCCACGCCCACACCGTGTGACGCAGCTACGAGATTTTAATGACTTTTCCTTCTGGAGGGGTCTAGATGCCACACAGTGAGTGTAAGGGCATGTCTGAATGCAGTCAGCACACTTGGCATTGTGGCCATATGCGCATGATATTTTGACAGAACGCACTGTATTGTCCAGTTTTCTTCATTTTGTTGAGATTTTTTCTGTCAGCTGATAAACTCTTTGGCAACGTCAAACTCAGTCTCAACGACAGGTGACCCTGTGAGGTTCATTATGTGCTTCACAGCTGTTGCGTCAAGAAAGTTCTCACTTTCTGGATTCAGTGCCACAAGCGCACTCGCCAGCTGTGAGTTGTGCTTACTGAATCTTTGATCCATCTCTTCCAGCACTGCATCGATAGTGCTGAAATACAGCCTCTGAAGTTCTGATTCTTGGTTTTCCTCCTCCATGTGACCTGTAGTTCCCAGAACGACATACATGTCCAGAATTGTGTTTGCTTTGCGACTTGTTAATGGGGTAATGAGAAAAACATTATGAAGCACTTTGTAGAAGCTGGCTAAGGTTAAACATATAAGTGCAGACCATTCACATCAGCATAATAAGCTTATGTTATATATACAATAAGCTAATGTTTGTTCAGCAAACAGTGTCGTTTGGGCACCACAGGAGTTAAGGATGCACTGGCACTTAAAGCCAAGGCCGTGTCCCACACTTTACTGAACTCTGTGTCGCAATGGAGTTTTCGAACACAGGCTGTTGCACTCTCCTTGATACTTAAACCAGTCATAAAGTTAGTGTCCTCTCTCTGTAGAGCCTTGTCTGGTGGGTCAAGTAGGGAAAGGATGGTGTGTGATAACTGTGCTATGAATAAGAAACTGGGTTTGCTCATCTCGCGCAGCAGGGCCGCTGCCTCCATCCGCAGCTCAGCGTCATAGCCCGGGACAGAGTCAGTTTTTTCAAATTTGTTAATGTCTGTGCATCTCCTTTGTTGGCTGTTGCTATGGTGAGCAAGCACTCCGTGACGTCATAGGATTCATTCACAAACCGAAGTACAATAGATATATTTTCACAACCGGTGGGGTCACGTGTTCCATCAACTTTCGGTGTGAAATAGGAGTCCCCTACCTCCTTGACAATAGCCTCTGTCACAACACTGCTGAGAGCGTTTATGATCTCATTTTGCAGGTCATGACAGGTGCATGTGGCATTGCGGGGGATCGTTTTAACAGCCTTGGCCAATTCAGGGTCCTTTTTGATTTTTTGATCGTGTAATCCAATAAGGAGAGGAAAAGTGCACTGCTGCCCTCCGACATATTTTCAAATTCCTCTATTTTCCCTCGTAAAGGCAGCTGGTTTTCTGCCAGAAACTGGACAACGTCAATGACAGAGGAAATGTAATACCTGTTTTTTTGTTGCTGATTTTCATTGACAAGCATTGACACTTCTTTTCCAGAATTAACACTCTGGGGTCGGGGGTCACTTGGCCGAATTTGACTACTTTTCATTTTATCTTTATCTTCTTATATCCATCTTCTTCTTTAGAAACAGTTTATCTGGCTTTGCTTGGTGTTTTCTTCTCAGCACAACCTCACCTATGTGATTGTAAAATTATTTATTCATTTTGATATAAGGTATGAATACACTGGACCTAAAATTCTAGAAAAAATACAAAATCCAAGTAGGAAAAAGTTAGATTTTTTACTGTGGACACCAAAAAATGTGTGTAATGAAACAAAACTTAGAATGCTAATATAAATGGTAAACTTCAAAAATCATTGTAAAAATTTAGCAAACAGCACAAATATATACACTGTTTGCATAAAAATACAGAAAATTCCCAGGCGCTTTTGTACAACTATTACAGCTATTTACAAAACCATCAGGTGTCATAATAAGACTTTACAGAAATTAGTTGTGCCACTTCAAAAAAAAAGTGGGTTCGCCGAACCCTGCTGTGAGGTCTGTTCATGTCTGCTCCACATTCTGGAGTCACCTTATTGCTCTGACACACAAAACAAAAACCTGCACTGAACATACTACACAACATACTAACAATGTAATCCAAACATGCTAAATGTCACAAATTGATCAGGCTTGCTGCGTCTCTCTGCACCTCCGTCTGTACTCCAACTTTCTGCCTAACAACCACAATAGAATTTTGTGATTGGCTGACGTGCTGTGCTTTCGGCCAATAGGAAAGGAGTGTTTTTCTGTTTGTTTTTCTTGCCAGTGTAGTGTCTGATGTTCTGTCTCCTGGTTTTAGAGGTTATTTGACCTTGGGGTTTAGTATGCCTAAATCAAAGGTTAACTTTTAAGCAATTACTGAGTTGTGATAAGATCTGGGCCCTTTCCTCCTTAAGATGTGGGGTGCTTTTCCACTCTTTTAATAAGTACCTGTGACCTCTTTTATGTAAAGTCTTTGCCCTATATAACCCAGGGGAAAAGACAACTTGCTGTGTGGATTCTATTTGGCTGTGAATCTCACCCAGGCAGACCATGGTGCCTGAAGATCCTGTACTTGTTTCAATAAACCTTTTTATATATAAACAAGACGATATCGGCAGAGAATTTCTTAATCCTTCTTCACATCATTGCTACACAATAAACTATGACACCAGCACTTTCGGCACTCGCCACAGAATCACCCATTTTTACCATCTCGTCCTGCACCAAAGACACTCCAAAGGCGCACCAAACGTGTGAAAAAGTACGGCATTTATTATTAGTCACAACTCTGATTTTACTTGGCCGATCAACACAATTCAAAAACTGGTAGGTAGTGTGAAATCCGCACTTTCGACACAAGTTGAAACGGAGACACTGCAAGGCTCCAACTTGCTGCTACGCCATCTTTAATCGGTCGTGTCATTCTGACGCGCTGGCGTGTCCGTCCACCCCAGGAGTTTAACAAGCTTCTCTCGCTCTTTCCACATAGTGTAACATGACTCCTTTGATGATTCGTGTTTATGAAGTCCTGGTCTCTTTTCACAGCATTTTTCCAGTTATGAAAGCCCACAGTCACAAAGGCATCCACAGCCTGGAACGGCCTCCGGCCGGAGTTGAACTCTCAGTGTTCCAGTTTCACTGGTGATCAGGTTAACTGGCAATACTTGCTGCTCCAGATGTTTCGTTTGCAGATTCGTCACGACTAAATCTGCCTGCGTGTGTGAAGATAAAGATAGTAGATAAAGAAGACGTCGCCGAAAAACGTCAACATCACTTGTTAATAAAGTCTATATCATGTCTGTATCATCTACAGACAGCAAAACCAAACGTATACCTGCTGATTATCCAGGAAACATGTCAGCTGGGCCCATGTCAACTGGGAATAGTCACATATAGAATAGTTACCCTGGGCAGCCCTATTAATAACGAGATGACTGATTATTGTCTGACCAAACAAAACCCACAACACAGAAACTTGTCCACTGTTGTGTTGTGTGTTAGTCTGGGGATTCACTGGAACAGATCCACAGCACGGTTCCAGGTTAACTCAGGCTGTTCACCGAAATACAAACAGCACAAACAGCAGCCTCCCACCATGATAGCATGCAGCATCACGTCAGTTTGAGTTAGTCAAATACATTGGAACAAACTGAGGTCACATCATCAAACTACTCACTGAGAGAACACTAAACACACCTTCAGTCCTCCACATCCTAACCTGTCATTTAGACAATGTTAGCTGCTGACAGTATAACAAAAAAGGAGGAAAGGGGATTTGAACTATTGTCAAAAAAATATAAATATATGTAGCTGAGGGGTCAGTTATGCCTATACTGATAAAGATATAAACCAAAGAAATACGAAGACTTCGTTGAGTTGAACAGACAGCTTCTCCTTTATTGCCGCACACACAGTGTCAACAACACACATACCGTACCACCCCCTTCCGGTTCTGAACTTTTCACAATAAGAGCTGCCGATACAGGCTATACACTGCTTCACCAGGTAATTCCACTCACATTTTCTCCAATAACATTATAAAATAGCTTACATATATTTGTGCGATATTCGTTCTGCGCAATGAGCCACAGGCAACTACTGGATGTGTTGAACTACAATCACATCTGAACGTGACAGTCACAGATATTCCTGTTGGACACTGTGTAGTGGGTTTGACCTGGTTAATTAAGAGGGGTGCCAGTCAGAGTCAAGTCTGACAAAGTAAAAAAAAAAACAAGAACCAAAGAGTTATACAGTCAAACCATACAAAACTGAGGGATTACCCATATAAGGAATTAAAACACAAAATTGAACAAATCAGCAGTGCTCCCAAACAACCAGACCACAACCAATTCAGCATTAAACAGTGTATTTACAAAAGAAACAATCAATAATCACAGTGACGGTACAAATGTGCGTGTGTGATCGGTGCGGTTGAGTTCAGTTCAGGAAATCAAACCATTAGCCAGTTGAATAGTGTCTCTTAACGCAACACAACAATGCAGTGCAAATATTTACAGTGATCACACCGGTACTCACAATACCAGGGTCAGTTGGTTAGTTAGTCAGTGGTCAGGAGTCAGGACTGCAGCGTCGACTTCTCTCCATGCTGGCAAATCCAAGAAAACAATCCCATCCACTGCTAACCATCCACGACTAGAGGAGACCGAACTGCTTTTAAAACGCGGACTTACACACGCGATCGGCGGCCTAGGTACGTTGCTCTCAGGGCTCTTCTGACTCTCGCTTCTCCGTCTATCTCCACACCGGCATCTCTGTGACTGCTCCCTATATTTTTCCTGGTCATTGGTTTAAATTTCGCGGGCTATGTGGAAAGCTGTGACTGATTTATTGAATGATTGTGGGTGGTAACTGTGGAACACGTGAATGAATGTGGGCAGTGATGTAATGTTGACAGCAGGACATCAGTCTCTACAACTGAAGTTGCTGTATGGCAACACGATCACTTTAAAAAGGCTTACCACAATGATTTTTTGGGTATCTCAGTACTGACAGCTGTAAAACATCACAGCTTGCAAGGTAGCTGGATGACAAAGTATATCTAGAGTTGTTTCTACTTTTGATTTGTGGTGAGAGTGGAGATTGAGAGACACAGAGTTTGAGCTACAAGTTCATACGTTTGAAGGTGAGATGTGTGTGGCTGGAGAGTGAACTGTATGGTTTGAGAGTATTTGATTTAATGCCATGTTCTTAATCCACCTTGGCCTACATATAAATATAGCAGGACGATCAATTCAGTGTCCAACAGACATGTCTGGGGCTGTCACATTCAGATATGGCTGTAGTTCAACACATCCAGCAGTCGCTTGTGGCTCACCGCCCTGAGCAAATATCGCACAAATATATTTAGGGCCCGAGCACAAAAGGGCAAGGACCAGCAATCAGTGTGAAACACTGAACGCTGTCCTTGCACTGGAGCGCAAGGGCCCTATTGTTCCTGCTCTTTCTTTCTTTCTTTCTTTCTTTCTTTCTTTCTTTCTTTCTTTATTAGAGCCCAAGCACAAAAGCCACAGATCAGTGTGAAACACTGAATGCTGGCCTTGCAGTTGAGTGCAAGAACCCTATTGTTCTTGCTATGTTTCTTTCTTCGTTTCTTTCTTTATTTTTCTTACGCCAATTTGAACCCCAATTTGACCCCTTAGACATGCTCAAAAACTCCCCAAATTTGGCACACACATCAGGACTGGCGGAAAATTTAATATTTTGGGGGAATTACTTATGTGAATGGCAAAATGACTCAATAGCGCCACCATGAAAATTGGACTTTAGTGGAGTTAATACGATTAGTTTCACGTACAGCTACGAAATTTGGTACACAGGTACAGTAGCCCGAGACAAAAACACAAGCAATGTTCCCTCTAATTTTTCATGTCTGGGCATACACACAAGCTCCCTGAGCACACTGAGGACCACTGTAAGCAACATCAGATGTGCACGCTGTGGAGCATTTAATGATTAATATCCATAAACAAAAAATCTTAATAAATGTCACAAGAATATGCACAAATCTGACTTAAATTTTACCTTATTTTCCCGTCTGTCCTTCTCACTTCTGCAATGGTTGTACACTTTTTCCAGGTTGATGGCTTCGTCTGCTTCTTGCTTTGACTTTATGCGCATCAGCTGGTCCAAATGTGCCACTTCAAGACGATTTCTGGATGCTGTTTTGATATGATTCATTAAACTAAATCCTCTTTCACAATCTGCACTGGAAGCTTGAAATGTAGCACAAATCTCCACAAGCTGTGAGATCTCCTTTAGCTCCTCACATCTAAGTGCTGCAGCAACCATATCTGAGAATGTGCTGATTGACCCCTGTTTAAGTTTTTGCTTCATTATGTACTTGAATTCAGCATATTGACTGTTAATGGCCTCCATAGACTGTGGGTGGTGGAGGATGGCCTCATACTTCTTTGCCAGTGTGGCAATGTCTGCTGATCCATAGTCAAAACTTATGTCTGAGCTCAGTGCTTCAATGTCAAATGCAGACCACTCCTTTAATTCATCCTCTGGAAAACGAGCATCCATGTGATCACAGAGCTTACTAATAAAAAGAGTAATCTCACCAGTATTTCTGCCATCAGCTGATGAGGTCCCCATTGCCTCTTTGACACAGTCACTCCACTGTACATCCTTCTCCTTCAAGTATTGGGAACACAACTTCTCAATTTTTGCTCTAGCAAAGCAGTGTCCTTCCATCACAGTCAGGTTGCATCTTTGTAAAGTGAGGGAGAGTTGTGCCAGCTCACTCAAAACATCTCCCAGACCAGAGACAGTAACCTTGAACTTTGAATCACTCACTTTTTGTAGCAGTACTTTGCCACTGGATCTCTGTTATCGGTGAATTCTCTTTTGCAGAATTCTTTAAGCACAGTGTAGTTCCTCAGAACAGCACTGACAGCTTGGTGCCGCGACAGTCACCGCACTTCGTTTAGAGGCCTGAATGACAGTGTATCTTCATCGAGAATCTTTGCTAGGTCCTCCATTTTGCCCCTCTTCACAGTGGACCGAGAGAAAGTGGAATACACAGTTCTAAGAAGAGTTTCCACATCTCGCATCAAAGGCACATTTTTCCAGGCATCATCAATGCCCAAGTCCTCTCTATGGGCCACACAATGTTGTTCAGTTAGGTGTGGTATTTAGCGCTTTAACAAAACCGCAACTCCGTTGTGTTTTCCTAGCATTACTGAGGCACCATCGGAGGTCAGCATCACCATTCTCTACATGTCCAGTCCATGTTTGGAGTAAAACTGAGTTATTGCCTGCACAATATCCTGAGCAGTGCATGCTGTCAGCTGGATGATCCCACCAAACACAGTTTTATAGTTAACATCATTTTCCTCCCTGTGTTTAATATATATGACTAGCCTTTTGTGTACTGATATGTCTGTGCTCTCATCTCCTATCAGGGTATGCCAGGGTGTATTTTTAACACTGCACATAGTCCCATTCTCAATCTCATTGATTGAGTTCACAAATTCAAAGGCATAGTTTTTGCTTTGCCAGCTTTCTGGTATACTCACATACTTTGCCATGTGATCGTGGATTTGTTGAACTGACAGCACTGATGCATTCATTTTGATGGCAAGTAAAATATTGTCAATGAGAACTTTAACTTGCTCGGGGTCAGATTTTGTTTTGTGTGACAGCTCGTTCCTTTTCTCTCGGTCTTTTGCATTCTCCCACAATAATGTACCAATCCCCAGTCCCATCTTGAGTCTTCGTACAACTCCAACAGCTTTCAAATTACTTTTCTGCTGAATGTGACACTTGAGGTAGTCCAACTTCCATTCAGTCCACATTTTTCCCTCGGCAAACTCACTTGCTACTTTGGCTTCGCTGCATGTTTTGCAGAGTAGACCTTTATCACTCGAAAAAGAAAAAATCTCACCCAGTTTCACCGCCTGTTCTTCTATTTGCACATACTCCGACAGCCATTCCATCTCAAAAGAACCGCATTTCTTTTTTACTTTGGCTTGGTGAGTGGATGTGTCACTGCCCATTCGTTTCGCCATGATAAGGGGTTAGCATTTGCGTCTCTTTACTCCGCTGCACTGTTGTTAACTAGCTAACCTGCACAACGCGTATGGGCAGGGCACGTATGCAAGCACTGTCAATGCTATGATTGGCTACGTGAAGTGAACCGTATCGTATCATTGGCTGGACACCTGACACCTGTCGCTAAGTTACATTGCAAAATGGTACAGAAAAAAATATTATTGGTCTAATTAATTCGATTACATTAGGTCTAATATTAGATATTAATTAACAAGTTCATGTTGAATTTTATTTTATGCGCCGCATAGATTTTCTTGTGCGCTGAGAATGTGCGAGCAGTGCGCGATTGCGCAAGCGCACAGTTTAGAGGGAACATTGAACACTACATAAGTCAACACAAATCTCAAAAGCTAACGTTTGATATACAATTCAGGAATGGGTGTGTTCAAACGGCTCCACAGCGCCCCCTACGAATATTCCAATACTCATTAAATCACTGTTTTATCGTACAAACTCGAAATTTGGTACACACATACAGTATCCTGAAATGATCAGATCTGCACACCGGAAATTCCAAATGGCTCCACAGCGCCCCCTAGACAAGGTGGTGTGGAGGCATTAGAATTTAACAAACTCCTCCCACGATTTTTGTCCAATCTTAATGAAATTGGCTGTGTGGCATTTTGACCCCTTCAGGATGAGAGCATATTAAAATCTTGTAGCTGCGTCACACAGTGTGGGCGTGACAGGGCGGCCATTTTGAGCGTGTGGCCATGAAAAGTGAAATGCTCATAACTTGACTGTACATGATCAGATGTGAATGGAAATTGATATGCTTGATGACAGGCTATTACTCAACACTTGGGCATGGCCAAACGGCTCCACAGCACCCTCTAGAAATTTCAAAAATTCATATAAAATCACTGGTTTGCCCTACAGACGTGAAATTTGGTACATAACACAACTGCTGCAGCCCTTCTCACAGTGGTGTGGGGGGGAACGAGGGCCTGTCGGATGCTGCTTGCAGCTTTAATTTTTATTCTCATTTAAACACCTTTTTCTAAAACACTTTTTGTAATATTACAAGAAATAATTAATTCTGTGATTATAATAATAAAAAATGTATCCCAGGGCTTCCCCTGTAGATCGAGAAGAGTCGGGTGGGGGGGCACAGTAGGTCAGCTGAACACACTCAGTGTGTAATGTCACTTGTACTGGAAGAAAAGCAAATCAAGACATGAGCTGACTCAGCTGACTGACGGAAGAGGAAGTAAAAACATGTTGCGGTGAGACTAGCCTCCAATCAAATGCTATGTATTATTGTACATATCATAATTACTGCATAAATAATGTTTATATATAATTGATCTATACAAATAATACAGTAGATGTTTTAGAATTTTTGATATTTATTTCCCTTTAATAGGCCACAACTGGGCAAAATTAAATTAAAAATATATACACTCTCTCGGTTGTCTGAAGTTACATAACTTCAGACAACCGGTAGATACTGTACTGTAGAGATGTTTCTAAAAACAATGTCTTTGGCAACACATTTCAGGCAGTTTGTCCTAGTAGAGTTACCGTCGCTAAAAATTTTAATCAGATTCATCAAAATGATGGATTAAACCACATTGACACATCAATTTTGACAGCCCTAAACAAATCTTTGCTCCTCTCCTTAGAGATCAGGATGGTCTAATGAAAAACAGCTTCAATTCTAGTAACGCGCCGCATTTTTGGCAGTAACAGTAGCGGCGTTATAATGATGGGAAGAGTAATCAATTAGATTACTTGATACTGGAAAAAGGAACGCTGTTAATAACGTCGTTATTAGTAATGTCGTTATTCCCATCATGTTTGTTTACACTGAAGTCACGTTTGACTAGGCGAGATTTAGAATACTGAGCGTGTAGAACCTGATAGTCTGCTGAAGAATCAGTTCTGATCTTATAGTGTGTGGTGGGCACTATGGAGAACACCATACACTGTATGCTCAGAAGAGAGAGATCTTGTGCGATCTGTCTTTTCTTATCATCAAGTGTGCGGTCTCTAAATCTGTGAATGTTTGAAGAATTCTGTAATGTGTGCCAGCCTTCAGTAATATTTTATTTATATAGGACCCCTTTAAACAAAGTACTGTACAGGATATACAGATAGTGATGACCAAAGATATAGATATCGATATGAATACATAAACATACAATGTGTATGTAAGCATCACATCTCCTGTGACTGGGCTAACACAAATCTGAAGAAGACCCAGCTCAGAAAGTTGTATTATTTGTTTTCTGAGAAAAATTAGACATGTTCTGTGTTTGTATTTTAGGGTAGATAAAAAAATCTATGGTGTAATGCATGAACATGGCAGCAGCAACCCACAATACTCGCTTCAGCAGTTGATGTCGTCATGACAACAGGGTATCGTTGAAAAAATAAGTCAGATTTAAAACCACATTAATTTGGAGACAGGATAGCTGTGAATGATCTACTTTTATTTAAATGGTCTGCACCTTTCTAGCTTATCGGTACTTAAAGCACTTTACAATGTGTTTCACATTCATCCATTCACACACACAGCGACAGAGCTTCCATACTGCCATCGGGAGCAACTTGGAGTTTAGTGTCTTGCCCAAGGACACTTAGGCATGCAGAGGGGCCAGGGATTGAGCTGCCAACCTTGCAATCAGTGGAAACCCACTCTGCCACCTGAGCACAGCCGCCCAGCATGTCACCAACAATTAGAATAGGAAACCGTAGACCTCACAGCGTATTGTTTTCGTAAAACAAGCGTCTGAATTGACTAACTGTTCATTCCTGATGTGCACCGATGTTTGGACTTTGAGAAGCTCTGCTGTATAATATATTTTATAATTGGAACATGTTGGTCAATATGTCTACACACATCCCTACCTCAAGTTAGTGTTTTTAATTGAGATACTTTTTGTGTTTTGTCAGCCACTTAGTGAGGCATCCTGTTCATAAACTGCTGCTGGTCAACTAGCATGATGCCACTGTGCTTTAGTTGTCTTATATTGTTTAGAGCACACAAAACATGGCCAAAGTTTTGCTTTCATAACTTGTATTCTGAATACTGTTGGCACTGATTGCAAAAGACACTGTTTTACAGCTACAGTTTGGCTTGCTTGTTGTCTAAAACATCATACAGTGGGTGTATCAACCTTTCGAGTGTGAAGAGTTACTAGTGAGTTAATGAAAGTAGTTACTACCTCTTCTAATTGCAGGAGCTCGTCTTTGGCTCTTTATCGGCTTCATGATGATGTTTGGTTCGCTCATCGCCTCCATCTGGATACTGTTTGGTGGCTATGTGGTGCCAAGTGAGTTTCCCTCTACTCATTTTCTTCCTTCCATCTGTCTGTGCGTGCCTTTTGTGCTTTAATCGATACTTGCCTCCTGTGCAGATGGTCTCAGTATTTGCCAAACTACAAGGCCCCTCTGATCTGCTATCCTAAATGTATAGTATGCAGGAACTATTGTCTGACAGCTCCTAGCTTGAGCCCATGTGCCCTTCTTACACAATGTTTTTTTTGTCCCTCTCTTGTCATCCATCTATCCATATGAGAGAGAGAAAGAACATGTTGGAAAGGTGAGAAAATGAGTAATTGCAGGAATCGCAGTAAAATTTGGATGCATTTCAATTACACTGATAATACAAAGGCAGGGTGTTATCTATGTTGTTTTACTGTAAATAGTTAAAAGTTTATACTTATAGATACAATTAGAGATTGGATCTTTTTGTCAAATTGAGATGGGTATTTTTTTCGTACAATAAAATTTATTTTTTGTAGCACTCTGTTCCGTGTTGAGTAGAAGAAGCCATATAAATAATACACATTTGATATAATGTATGTTTTCTATATTAGTAATTCATTTTACACATAATTAGGGGGCCAAGCCAGAGGGCTGAGAACCCTATTGCTTTCGATCGGATTATTATTTTCCTTTTCCTTTTCCTCCATTTTTATTTTTCCGTTGATAAAAGTAGTGCTGCAGGCTACACTGTGCAGGGAGGGTGGTGCAATTTGGAGGGTTGGTCCAGACCCCTGCCCTTAAATCAGATGCAAAAAATTGCACATGTTTGCCAGCAGGGGGTGCTATAACCAAAGTCAACACGTTTTGGGTTATAACTCCCACAGTGTGTGTTGCACATCCAAAACCTCATCTCCACAGATTCCCTGAATAGCACTGAATCATCTGGGATAAGCCACGCCCATTTCCGCCTATAATTTTTTTCGCAAAATGGCAAAAACTGGAAAACATACTTTTTCAAACTCCTCCTTGGGTTTTTGTCCAATCAGCGTGAAACTTGGCACGTACAGTCTTCAGTTGGACCTGATGTAAAGTTATCAAAAGAATTTTGTTCTGTCTAAAAATAAATTTATCAAAAAAATTTTATAGCTAGCTATAAAAACGCAAATTGTTGTCTCTAATCTCATGTCTCATTTAATCTCAAATCTCATGTTGTCATGTGAATGTGGGAGTATGAGCCAAATTTGGCTCATGTTGGCCACTAGGGGGCGCTGAAACTATGGGAAATTTATATCTTTCCAATGGCAATGGCAATGATGCTGGGTTACTTTTGAGGCTATATCTTAACGTTATTCATGAATGGTCAAAGTGGGCGTGGCTTATTACAAGATAAACAACAAACATTTATTTCAGCTCAAGTATTATGCTGAGGACTGTGTAATTTACAGGGTCTATATAGAAGAGCACACAGACCACCCACACCAAAAATTGGCAATCTACTCCACTAGGTGGCGCTATAACGGTTGCAAACGCACTTTGGCATGTAACTTTCACATTTTAAATCACGTCTTCGTAAACTTTATATCTACGAGTTCCCTAAATAGTGTCGCATCTTCTGACATAGGCCACGCCCACTTCCAGTGCACATTTCTCTTTGTACGTCAGTGCACATCAAAAACCTACTTTTTCCAACTTCTCCTACAGTTTAAACTCCATCTGCTCCAAACTTTGCACATACAATGTCCAGATGTGCTTGAGCAAAAGTTATCAAAAGAATTGTGCTACTCCAAAAAATGTGCAACTTATAAGTACACAATTTTTTCTCCTAGCTAAAAAGCACATACTGTTGGATATTTTTGTCAGCGTGAAAGCTATCCACATTGTACTCACCTCACTTATGTCAGAGGTCAACCAGAGACTCTGTGCCAAATTTAGTACAAATTGGCCAATAGGGGGCACTATAAACAGGAAAAATTCAAGCAACATGAAAGTTGATTAGATTTGCACGAAATTTGGTGAGCATGACGTGGGCTTGCTCCCGAGGCCAACTGTAAAATTTAGTAATGTTTGGTCAAAGTGGGCGTGACTTGTTACAGCTGACACATTCAGCCTTTCACGCTTCCGCTGCTCTTCCCATTACCATTACAACACTCCTGGTGAGACGTTGGCCGGTATCCCGACGCTCGCCCCGTGCCTATCGTCCTTCTGGGCAGACTTCCGTGGGCTCCGCGAGACCTGGGGACCGAGTCACACAAGGAGGCTTGGCCCCCTTTCATAACTGCTTGCAGTTCTAGTTTGACATTATTTTTGGTAATAAATTAATTTAAGCAACAAAAAAGCTGAGGAACCACTTGGGAGTCAAAAGAGCTGGCTCTTTTTAGTGAGCCAAGTCATAAGAACAGGTTCTCTTAAAAGAGCCAGAATTCCCATCACTAATCCAAATTGGGATCAGGCTGACCTGAGCACACCATTATAAGGTTAATAATACATCAAACTTTGTTCACTGAATCATACAAAAGAAAAGCAATATCATCATAGATAAAGAATTTACTAAATAAAAGACACAAAACTCCAAATCAGCAAAAGTTCGATCAAAACAAGGCTGTCAAGTAGTGTATCAGAGGGCAAGGTGCATCTCTAAAACATGTCTCAGGACAGGAAAAAAGGACAAATGCTTGAGATGGGCTAGAACATACCAACATTGCACTGCACTGAAATGACTTCACCCTGGCAAAAAAAAGTAGCACTGCTTTCTTCAGAGACTGCAGCTCAACAATGGGCCCCAACACATGTCAAAGCTTTGACTTGAAGATCAGTGAAGACCCAGGAGTGTAACAGTCATAAACTTTCTTCCACAGTCACCTGCACCCAACCCTACTGAAGATTTATGCTATGGAACACAAGTGATATTTGTCAGTTACGGGAGATTAGACAATACACCAATTGATGTATAATACATAATATTGCAATAACAGAATAAATCTAAACTAATATCAGCTGCTTAGCAACAAAATACTTAACTGCAGCTGATAAACTGTGACTCTGTGACAGCTTACCTGTTTGATATAAAGAAAAGTACACAGGGTGACTTGAGATTAGATACCGATCTATCATTTCTCCATGTGAGGGATAATCACCTCCAACAGAAAGAAGGAGGTAATGTTTTTACCGGCATTTATCTGTTTGTCTGTCTGTCTGTTTGTTTGTTTGTTTATCTGTTAGCAAGATAACTTGAAAAATTCTGAGTGGATTTTAATGAAAATTTCAGGAAATGTTTATAATGGGAACAAATGATTAAATTTTGGTGATGTTCTGGATTACCATCTGGATCCAGGAATTTTTTGAAGGATTCTTTAGCGGGGATTGGCAGAGGTCTGCGCTCTCCGAGTGCTTTTCTAGTCCATCCATCCATTATCTTCCGCTTATCCGGGGCCGGGTCGCGGGGGCAGCAGTCTAAGCAGAGAGGCCCAGACTTCCCTCGCCCAAGGCACCTCCTCCAGCTCTTCCGGTGGGACCCCGAGGCGTTCCCAGGCCAGCCGAGAGACATAGTCCCTCCAGCGTGTCCTAGGTCTACCCCGAGGCCTCCTCCCCGTGGGACATGCCCGGAACACCTCCCCAGGGAGGCGTCCCAAAGGCATCCGGAACAGATGTCCAAGTCACCTCAACTGACCCCTCTCAATGTGGAGAAGTAGCGGCTCTACTCCGAGTTCCTCCCTGGTGACCGAGCTCCTCACCTGATCTCGACGGGTGCGCCCAGCCACCCTATGGAGCAAACTTACTTCAGCCACTTGTATCCGGGACCTCGTTCTTTCAGTCATGACCAAAAGTTCATGACCATAGGTGAGAGTCGGAATGTAGATTGACCGGTAAATACAGAGCCTTGCCTTTTGGCTTAGCTCCTTCTTACAGCTCCTTCTTAGACCGGTACAGCGACCGCACGACTGCGGACGCTGCACCGATCCGCCTGTCAATCTCACGCTCCATCCTCTCCTCACTCGTAAATAAGACCCCGAGATACTTAAACTCCTCCACTTGGGGTAGGATCTCTCCACCGACCCGGAGAGGGCAAGCCACCTTTTTCCGATTGAGAACCATGGCCTCATATTTGGAGGTGCTAATCCTCATCCCAGTCGCTTCGCACTCGGCTGCAAACCGCCCCAGTGCACGCTGGAGGTCCAGGTTCGATGAAGCCAACAGGACCACATCATCCGCAAAAAGCAGAGATGAGATCCTCTGGTCCCCAAACTGGACCCCCTCCAGCCAGGGGCCAGAGCAGAGTCCCTCTGCGGGTGGTGGGTCTGCAGGAGGGCGGGCCCATGTCGTCCTTTCAGGCTGGGCCCGACCGAGCCCCATGGGCAAAGGCTCGGCCACCAGGCGCCCCCATACGAGCCCCGACCCCAGGCCTGGCTCCAGGGTGGGGCCCCGGCTGCGCCTTGCCGGGCGACGTCATGGTCCTTGGCTTTATTTTTATCATAAGCTTTTCTAGTTTATAATTAAATTCAAAGTTACTGTTGATGCTCTGTGCGTAAATGTAGCAGCTCTCTCTCTTTGGAAACACTCATACTGATCCTGCTGCTGTATGATACTGCATTTATTTACTAAATAATAAATAATAATAAATAAACTTAAAGACAAGGCAAGTTGGCCTACACAGTGTGACTTGCCGTCAGTTTTTTGCCTAGTTTGACCTGCTCTCCATGCTCACTTGAAAAAATGCATTTAACTCTCTCTGCTTCGAGATGTTCATACGGATCCTACTGCTGTCTGATGCTGCAGGTATTTAAAAAACTTAGAGCTAATGGTCCAAAACAGCTGGAACTTCTGCTCTTGTTAATGTCTTGTGAGGGAAGGAAAAACTCAGTTTACATGCATTATTGGAGAGTGCCACAAATCTTAGCTGTTAATGTCTATTTTTATCACATTTAAGTTTTATTATTATGGACACTTCATTTTTTAGCTGAATGAAATTTGAAATTTTAGAGCACAGTCAGTGAGAAAAGGATGTTTTGATTTAGGCACACGAACTGTGTTGAGCACTCTTTGTGGAGTTTTTGGATGAATGTTGGTGTTGAAATATGAAAAAAATCATTCCCTTAAAGGACAGCTCGAAGTACTGTTGTTTGTGCGTGTCTGTATATCAGTTTGACATTGCTGTTCAGACTTTTGTTGTGTTGTAAGTGATACAGAAATGTTACTAGGTCCAACCTAGTGAGACTGCAGATGCGATTTTTACAGAAACATAAGCAGGGTGTGCATAAGATACAAAGCCGACATGTTCAGTTGCTGTGACATTAAACGAAAGGCATAGCATGACTTATCAAGTTTGATTAAACTTATGGAGTCCATATTGATTGAATGCTGTTGTCATTGAGGGAAAAGGGGAGCAAACAAGATAACAAGATATTCTGAGATTTAATGTTTGTGATTTGTAGTTGTTTGGAGAACATCAGCTAAAGGTTTAAATACTTCAGTGTCTGGTGTCCTCTCTAAATCTTTTGATTAGTACAAGAAACCATGTAGATTTTTGACAGGGGAGTGTATCACCGACTTCTTCTTCTCTTTCCATCTTTAGGCTGAGAAATGAGACTTCATCAATTGCGCTGCATCTTGTCTGATGACCTTTTTCATATTTCACTGAATGATAAATTCTTTCTGGCCTGGGCAAAAGCATCAGAATCAGAAGGTTTTCACATTTACATAAAAAAACAAAACTAGAAAAGCACTCAGAGAGCGCAGACCTCCGCCAAGCAGCTTCAGTCGACCCCCAACATAATCTCCCGATGACAAAATATCCTTAAACAAAAAATCCCTGGATCCAAATGCCAATCTGGCACACTACCAAATAAAACAGATATGCACATGTATAATTCCTGCTTTGGGAATTTGTGTTTTATGAGATTTTCCCTAATTAATATTCTTATCTCTGTGTTTCCCACTTTGGAAATTCCCTTCACTGTGCTATTTCATAAGAGTTATATACCATTGTTCCCTAATGAATATGCGAACAAGACATCCCAATTTACAGCTTTCTGACAATAAATAAGCACCAGGAGATTTCAGCAAGATAAAATAAGGCTAACGTTAAGGCTTAGTACGGTGTAGTACCAAGTAGCCTAGAGTCATTAAGTTAGCTAACCAACAGTATAGTAGCTTACCTGCTTTACAAACATAATATTAGGGCTGGTCCCCAATATCTGAATGTTCGTTCATGTGGTGGTATTCGGATAATAATTTTGATATTCGAATAGCCCTGCCGGGCACCGCTGCTGGGCGCTGCCGATTGTTGCCGAGCATTGCCGAGGCTGTGGTATGCCTATGAGCGCCGCCAAGGCTGTAGAAGGTTGCCGTGGTTCTAGTGTCAGGCTCCAGTGTCAGAAACTCAAAACGCTTTACAATAGCACAGGTTTTCAACTTTGGGTAGATAAAAATAAAAGTAGAAAAGCACTCAGAGAGCACAGGCTCCACCAAACAGCTTCAGTCCACCCCCAACACAATCTCCCAATGACAAAATATCCTTAAATTTAAAAAAAAAAATTCTTGGATCCAGACGGTGATCCGGATCCCTCGAAAAATGTCATCATTTGTTCCTTGTCCCATTTCACACATTTCCTGAAAATTTCATCCAAATCCGTCCATAACTTTTTGAGTTATTTTGAAAACAACAAACTAACACTGGCAAAAACATAACCTCCTTGGCGGAGGTAACAAAACAGAGCCCACTGATACACCAAGGCAGCCATCCGCAGCATCATCTTGACAGCTTTCACATTTCTATCTCTCACCAGCTAGAAAAATGTTCTGACCAAACTGGAGGCAGGGACTTCATTGTTGATGGAGAGATTTCCTTTTATTGTGGTGAAAAAATGGTTGAATCACCTCATTACTCTAGCAGAGATATCTTATATGAGTAACTGCAGCCCCATGAGGTCAGTAACAAAGAAAGTGAGTTGTTCAAATACGTATTAAAACAGCACATGCATGATGTCCAAGTTATGGCGATGTTCACAAAGTAAAGTAAATGAATACTGGACAGCAGATTATAAAGATGGGAAACAGATTAGAGAAAAAGTGGAAAAGCTTGAATAAACTAAAAGGGCACTCACAGAGCACATCTTCCACCAAGGCCAGTGCCAGAGGGCGGCTGTGACTGAACTGCACGTTTGGCAGTTCTATCCTTGGCCCCTTCACATACTAAAGTGTCCTTGGTATGTGATTCCGATCTGGTGTAGAATCCACAGGATAAGCCTGAGCCACTGCAATCGACAGGACCCAAAGAATCCGCTGCAAACGTCCTGATGCCAAACACTAGAAGACACCCCCAGAGGAGGCCTTACACAGTATTTGGCAGGTGGTTTTAATGTTATAACTGATTGGTGCATATACTGATACAATGACAGACATTTACATACACTTATATAAAGCGCTCCCTGGGTTTTGAGTTTCTCTTAGTGCTTCGTCTGTCATACACTGCCTGTCCAAAAAAAAGTTGCCACCTGGATTTAACTAAGCATATAGGTAAGAGCCTTCCAATGGATAATTACTGCAGTGATTAATATGTTTCAGCTGGCAACAACTTATTTAACCCTAGCTGATGCAGTGAGTAGCTTCTCACTTCTTAAACAACCATGTCGGAAGACATATCTTGTGGTCATGTAAAGGATGTTAATCTGTTTCAGAAGGATCAAATTTTTGGCCTGCATCAAGCAAAGAAAACAACTAAGGAGACTGCTGAAACTACTAAAATTGGGTTAAGAACTGTCCAAAGCATTACTGAAACCTAGAATGACAGTGGTGAACCTTAAGCTTCAAGGAAGAAATGTGGTCGGAACAAACTCTTGAATGATCATGACTGGAGATCACTTAAACGTTTGGTGAAATCATATCGTAGGAAATCAACAGTAGAACTCATGGCTATGTTTAATAGTGAAAGTAAGAGCATTTCCACATGCACAGTGTGACGGGAACTCAATGGATTGGGACTAAACAGCTCTGTAGCCCTTAGAAAACCACTGATCAGTGAGGCTAATCTGAAAAAAAAGACTTCAGTTTGCTAGGTAGCATAAAGATTGGACTCTGTGCAATGGAAGAAGGTCATGTGGTCTGATGAGTTCAGATTTACCCTGTTCCAAAGTGATGGGCGCATCAGGGTAAGAAGAGAGGCGGATGAACTGATGCACCTATCATGCCCAGTGCTACCATACAAGCCTGTGGGGGGCAGCTTATGATCTGGGGTTGCTGCAGTTGGTCAGGTCTAGGTTCAGCAAAGTTGTGTGCCCAAAGAATGTGGTCAGCTGACTACCTGAATATACTGAATGACCAGGTATTCCAAGATGACAATGCCAGGATTCATCGGGCTTACATTGTGAATGAGTGGTTTGGACTGTGTATTACCTCCCCATCGGTCTGTCATTAGATGGTTTATACACTGGAGATCAAAATTAGAGAACAATCTACAATTTCTTAAATGTCAAGGTCACTGCATACTCATATTTGAAATTATTCAAGCATTATTCGAGCAATATTTTAAGCATATTTCAAGAGTTACATATATTCTGAAGCACAGTATAGAAAACTTAAATGAGACATTAGAAAAAGAACATTGATCAAAATTAGAGAACACTTTCAGATACCTTCCAGGTATTGGTGTTAATCTGGCACCTGGTGCTAATTTCCTTAATTATCCGACAGCCCCTATTTAACTGGCAGCCTAACTTCCAGTTTTCACTGACTCTGCAAGATGGTGAGGCGTTCTAAAGTGACTGAAACTCTCCAGCAGCAGGTTGTCCATATGAATGCCAAAGGGATGACCCTATCAGCCATAGCAAGACAAGTTGGTCATTCCAAATCTGTGATTTCTAGAATATTGCATCTTTACAATGTCACAAACTCATTCAAGTCCCCCAAGAAGGCTGGTCGTCCACGAAAGACAAATGCAAGAGAGGACAGGATAATGTGGAGGATCTCAGTGGGCAATCGTTTCAACACTGCAGCAGGAACTGCTCGCCAGTTCAGTGCTGAACAGGGTAAGGATCTGTCTCATCATACAGTGTCTCGACATTTAAGAGCATTTGGACTGAAAGCCCACTCTGCAGTGACCAAACCTCTCATTAGCAGATGAATCAAAAGGCTAGACGAGCCTTTGCTGAGGAGCATGTTGTGTGGACAGAGGAGAACTGGTCTAAAGTTCACTTTAGTGATGAAAGCAAGTTTAATTTATTTGGGTCTGATGGGAAACATTATGTTCGTCGTCAAACTGGGGAAAGACCCAAAGTGTGTAAAGAAGTCAGTGAAAAGTGGAGGAGGAAGTGTCATGGTTTGGGGAATGTTTTCTGCAGCAGGAGTTGGGCCTCTTATACAGCTACATGGCACAGTGAATGCAAATATTTATCAGAACCTTCTTCAACAACATGTGGTTCCTTTCCTGCGTTCATCACCCAATCAGCCAGCAATTTTCATGCAGGAAAATGCCCCCTGTCACACAACTTTGTGCTTTTCTACTTTTATTTTTATCTACCCAAAGTTGAAACACTGTGCTATTGTAAAGCGTTCTGAGTTTCTGACACTGGAGCCTGACACCAGAGTAGGCAGGTCCGTGTACTAGAACAACAGTGGCGTTCTAGAACTCAGCACCGCAGCACTCAGGCAGCACTCAGCGGCGCCTGACGGCGGCGCAAAGGACTATTCAAATATCAAAAAATTATTATCCAGATACCACCACAACCAACGAGTATTTGGCTATTTGGATATTGGGGACCAGCCCTAATATTATGTTTGTAAAGCAGGTAAGCTACCATACTGTTGGTTAGCTAACTTAGCGAGGCTAGGCTACTTGGAACTACACCGTACTTGGCCTTAACGTTAGCCTTACTTTATCTTGCTGAAATCTCCTGGTGCTTATTTATTGTCAGAAAGCTGCAAATGGGGATGTCTTGTTAAAACTAAGTAGTTGTTTTTGATATAGGGCTGTTTGTCCTCAAATGCAGCTGCAGCAGAAGTCCTATTTAGCAAAACCAAACCAAATTCTCAAGAGGAAAATTTCTTGTCTCTCCAGAAATGTGTGCATGCACAACAAGAATGACAAAATGAATAATATTAAATGTAACCAACTGCTCTTAAATTTGCTATGTGAAGTAAATTAGAGGTTAGTGGATGAATGGAGTGAAATAAATAGCATTAATATCTTTTTTTATCTAGTCAGCTTTGCTCCTCTTGCTGTAGTTGGGGGCCATGATGACATAAACTTGGGCCCTCTCTTGTTTTGATTTAGGCATGAGAAGGGTACAGTTTGTTTCTTTGTTCGTCTGTGTTCAAAATAACTTGAAAAATTATGGACGATTTGGATGAAATTTTCAGGAAATGTGTGAAATGGGACAAGGAACAAATAATGAAATTTTGCCAGTGATCTGGATCACCGTATGGATCCAGGAATTTTTTTAAAAATTTAAGTTCACTTTGTCATTGGGAGAGATGCTGCTTGGCGGAGGTCTACGTTATCTGAGAGCTTTTCTAGTAGTAACTGTAAGCTGAACCTTCTTTGTCACTGAAGCTCCTGCATCTGTTCCAGTTAATCTTTTCACAAAGTCACTTAGATCTTTTACTCTTGCCATCTTGATACAAAGCCAAAATCAAGTGGGCTGAGTATTTTTATTTTAATACATGCCTCAAAGCATGACTGATTGTTTATTGATTATTTGTACTATGCAGTGCAGCTGTGTGACAGTATTAGTTGTTTTTTCTACACACAGTGCTGTGAAAAAGTATTTGCCCAGGTACAGATATATGTTGCAGATTTGTCGCACTTAAATTTTTCAGATCATCAAACCAATTTTAATATAAGACAAAGATAACCCAAGAAAAAAAGAAAGCAGTGAGACATGGTGGTGGTAGTGTGATGGTTTGGGGCTGCTCTGCTTCCACAGGACCTGGACAACTTGTCATAATTGATGAAGCAATGAATTCTGCTCTCTATCAGAAAATCATCCTGGAGAATATCCACCATCAGTTCATGACCTAAAGCTCAACACAAATGGTTCATGCAGCATGACAGTGACTCAAAGCACACAAGCCAGTCCACCTCTGAGTGGCTTAAAAAGAACCAAATTAAGGTTTTGGAGTTGCAGAGTCAAAGTCCAGACTTGAATCCAATTGAGATGCTGTGGCAAAACCTTAAAAGGGCAGTTCATGATTGAAAACTCGAAAACTATCTAATGTGTCCAAATTAAAAGTGGACTTTTAAATGATTTCGACAAAATGCTCTTGAATGGGTCAATTTCCCTACAAGAGAGCTGAGAGACTGAACAGGAGCTAAAGTCAGTTCAGTCACTCATACAAAACAGTTGCATTGTATTTCAGCTACCATGTTTCACTGTTCTCTCTGCATTAAAGAACCTAATTTATGGACACATCTCTTTCATAATCCCTCTTACTGGTGACTCTTCATGTTCTTTTCTTCAGAGATAGAGGTGGCTCCAGGATTGGCTGTGTTCTTTCAAAACGCCTTCATCTTTTTTAGGTGAGTATAAAATAATTAAAGTCAGCTTTGTAAGCGTGTTCAAAGCTGCACACTGGTTAGCCACCCCCTGCAATAAAAAGTACTGCTGACATACTCAAAGTGTTCACTTAAAGGTATACTCTCTCTGGTGGCATAAGGGGCAACAACTCTTGTCTCCATATGTGCTCTGCTATATGCCCACATGAGGACATTTAGTATATTGAGTTAATATTTTTTAGATCTGTAGCCTTTGTTCTGTTAATATGTTTGTTGGAATTAGGGTTACGTTTAAAAAGGACATTGCATTGTCACACATATTCGACACTTCCACTAGTTTAACAGTGGAAGAAAACTGTCACAGAAGCTGTTAAGGAATTTCAAGCTAACAAAACACCTTCATTAACATTTATAAAGGGTTAGCAGAGATCTTGATGTGTGCTGTTGTGCTGTAAAGCTTTGACTATATATTACGGGGTTCTTTTTTAAGAAAAATAGAACTTGCAAGTGACAAAACAATATTTCAAGCCTTTTCTATAAATTCTACTTCAAATCAGAAAATGCTTTGATGTCCATTTTCATCAAATTGAAAGATTAAAAAAAGAAGTCTTGCCATTTTTCAATTTTCATTTCAGAATAGGAATTTGATTGAGATAAAGACAAATGGATTATCAGGCTTACCTAACTGTTTGTCTCAGTGACAGTGCTACTGCAAAGCCCAGTTTGTAAACCTATCATTTTTTCTATGGAGGTTTCAAGGTTCGCTTTTCAACTCAGTACCGCTGTTGGTCTATGATTCAAATCAAACCCCTGTTTTCTGCTTATACCATAAGAATCCATACTTTCAACCAATTATTATCCAAAATTTTCAGTGACAGTGTTATAAGTAAGGGATAATACCTGATAGAAATAGCCAGAAAAATGGGTTCGCACTAATTGTCATCTAATAGAATTCGGAACCGCAAAAATGTAGAAATGCAAAAAAAAGTTAGCTTTTTGATTTTTGTGAGTTGAGAATGTAATGAAGATGAAACAAAAACTAAAGTCAACTACAAGCGCACAGTGCAGCAATGGCATGGAGTTGAGAACACACAAAATGTTTAGGCACATTTTGGATTTAATGACTTGGTTATTAGTTTTTCCCCAGGTAGATGCACTTTGGGCAGGGATGTCCAAGCCAGTGCCAAAATTCTGAGAATATGGTGATGTGTGTTTTTTCTATGGTACCAGAGGTACTGGTAGAAACTGTAAATACTGGAGATACTGGACAATTACAACAAAATGTGTACTGGCAGCAAGTCCAGGTGTAGCAACAGGTTCTGCAACTTTAGGGGGGAAAAGAAAAACACAAATTGTAAGATTGGTCTATCAATAACTGGCCCCTCCATTTGCAAATGTGTCGCTGGGCAAGACTCTGAACCTCTAGTTGCTCCCCTGCAAGGCAGTTCTGGTGTGTGAATGGGTATTCACACACACACTCACACCAATGACAGAAACACATTGTAAATGAGAAACGCATTGTAAAGCACTTGGTAGAATTGAGGTTAGAAGTAGAAGAGTGGTATATACACTAATCAGCCACAACATTCTGACCACTGACAGGTGAAGTAAATAACATTGATCATATTGGTACTATGTGGTGTTCTGATGGAAACCCTTGGATTTTAACATCTGTGCTGATGAGACTTAGACATCCAAATAAACATTGTCCCACAACAAGCTAACTCCCTCATGCAAATGGCAATCCCAAATGTCACTGGCCTGCCCCCTCAGAAAAATGCACCCCACCACATGGCAACAACATCCAACAATCAGGAACATGTTGGGGAACATGACAGTTGCTCAAGATGTTGATTTGACCTCCAAACTTAATAGACTCCATTCTAATCAAGCATCAACAGGATGCACTGGAACAAGTTTTATTGACAGAGGCCCCACTACACAACCCAGAGCACTTAAAGGATCCACTGCCAACGTCCTGGAGCCAGACCCAATAGGACACCCTGAGAGGTCCTCTTGTCCATACCCAATAGTTCAAAGCATTTCTGACAACATAAGAGGGACCAACTCAATATTAGGCAGGTGGTCAGAATGTTATGTCTGATCAGTGTAAGTGCAAACCATTTACCATATATTACACAGAAATATGTTTGAGTCGGATGGTCGGAGACAAGTTGCCAATAAATAAATGCAAAAGCTGTCACACAGACTTTGAAAAGGTTATAGAGAAGACACCTCTTACTTATCTAAGCATCTCAACGACAGGCATCTAGATCTGTATACAGAATTTAATGCCTAACATCTGGCAAGTTGTATGTTCTATGATTGTAATGGATTATGTAATGGCAAAGAACCACCAGGCATGTTGCGATCTGGAACATTAAGTCCCAGGGACAGTATCATCTTGACACACTTAAATTCTCCAGAAAATGTGTAGTTGTATGACAGTAACTCCCAAGATCATCAAGACTCTGCTGTTGTATCCTGACTTCTTTCATCCTCACAGCGGATGTAGAGAGGAGAGAAATGAACAACCACTTGAAACTTTCATACTAGCCAAAAGACACAAACCATGATTAAATGCTTATAAATATATTATATAAAATACTGCAGTGGTGGTGCAACGGGTTAAGTGTTGGGCTGCCAATGGGAAGGTCGGCGGATTGAGCCCCCACTGCAGCTCCCCCACTGTTGGGCTCTCTAGGTTTGCTGCACCGTGGCTGACCCTGTGCTCTGGTCCCAACTGGGATATGCGAAAACTGAATTGCCCCCAGGGACAAATTTTTTTTTTTTTTTCCAACAATATGTTTATTTGTATTTTATGATTTTAAATAACATATACAAACTTTTTAAAAGAACACCCTCTCAGACACAACACACAATTACACAGTAATACCTCCTGATATAAGTATACAGAGACTGTTTTGGTTCATCAAGCCGATCCTCTATAAAGCAGTTCTTAGGCGTCATCTTCCTCTTGGTCATCAGTTAAGTCAGAACCTTCTGCATAGGCTATAAAAGGTCTCCAAATACTTTCAAACAGGTCCTTTTTTCCTCTCAGCAGGTAAGTGATTCGTTCCAGTGGAAGTGTAGCCAGCATGTATTTGAGCCATTGTCCAACACTTGGTCCACTTAAGTTTTTCCAATGCGATGCAATCAGTCTTTTTGCTTGTAATAAACAAATGTCAATAAAAAGTTGCTCACTTTTTGTAAATCCAGAGTCCTTGGGGTATAAGCCTAAAATTATAAAGGAAGGTTCCAATGGTAAGTCTTTGGAAATAATAGATTTCACAGTTTGCTTTACTAAACTCCAAAATGTCATAATTACCCTACATTCCCAAATACAATGAAGCAGAGTTCCCTTTTCTTCTCCACACTTCGTACATATATCTGGAATATTTGCATTATATTGGTTTAATTTTACAGGGGTGACATAAACACGCATAAGCCACTTGTATTGTAATAACCTCAACCGAGAGTTAACAGTTTGCTTATGAGCTTTTTTACAAACTAATTCCCATTCCTCTAATGACAGATTTAGTTCTAAATTTTTCTTCCATGCTTCTAATTTTGAGGCTGAATTATCTTTGGAACTTGATAGTAATAAGTTATAAAATTCTGATATTGCACCCTTTTTAAAACTATTTTTACTAATCATTTCTTCTAACTTCAAACTGGGTGGTTTTGATAAATTATTCTGTTTTGCTCCAATATAACTTCTTAGTTGAAGATATTTGAAAAAATATTTCCTCTCAATATTGTATTTGTGCCTGAGCACATCAAATGACATCATGTAGTCTGAGTTTGTTAAGTATAAATCTTGTATTTTCTCTAGTCCATTTAGAGCCCATTGCTTAAACACTGCATCAGCTCTCCCAGGGCTAAAGTCCTGATTTCCCCAAATCGGGGTCAGTCGTGATAAAGTAACTGGTTCTTTAAATATGCCTTTTCACATTATGCCATACCTTAACCATGTTTTTAACTATGGGATTACTAGTTTTTTTGATTAAATTAACTTCTGTGTCTGAAAAAAGGTATAAAGGTAGTTGACAATTTTTTTTTTTTTTTTAAATCAACAAAACCACCAGATTCTACATATGACACACATCATTACCAAAAATTCAACATGTTTAGACATGCTCATTAGGATTTGCTGGACTCTTGTGGACTCTCTCTTACCCAAAAGAGTCTTTTTGTACAAGAGTCCATTAAATGTACTTATTAGGGCAAGATACGGAGTACTTCAGTTGTATTCCACGAGGCCAGTGTGCATTTTTGAGGTGAAGTAGAGCAATGAAAGGAAGTCAGCTTTGGAACATGAAGTTGAGTCAATGCTCTTCTGACTGATGATGCAACTCTACAAGTCTGAGAGAGCAGACAAAGCTATTCTATTATACCAACAACAAAAGTGCTGTAATGCACTCACCAAAACACTGCACAGCGTACATGCATTAACTTCAAAATGATAAGTGACATGCTAGCTGACAGCATGGTAACTTAACGTGATATTTCCTGTTTTTAAGCTGAAAGTGTTTGGCTAATGCTGCTAGGTGGATGATGTGAAATTTTTTTAAGGAAAGATAGCTCAAGAAGATTGTTTGTTTGGCAGCTCAGGCAGCATGCTGATTGGCTTAAAATTATAGCATTTCAATTTGCTGACTTTGTAATTGTTGTTCGGTATATTTGGTGGCTCATGAACTGTGCTGTTTAGCTTCAGGCCTCCAGACAAACTTTATGACCTTGGAGCAGCTGCACCTTCATGATGTTTGCATTAATTTTGTACTGCACAGTTTATTGAGGTTGTTTGTTGTTGTTGGTTGTTATGTAAACATTATTGATTAGTAAAATATGATTCCTCACACTTGAAATGTTATATATTTTCTCTCTGAACTGGAGTGATATAAAAATTTCTAAGCTAGACTTCCTTTAGCTCACTATATCTTCCAACCACTATTTCCCTCAACCAGTGCAATTTGAGGGCTTGATGCTGACTTTTTCCCCATGCCCCACATATGCTCCCAGATCGAAAAATTTAGGAGAGCATAAAGAAGAACTTTAGGATGTAGGTACTATACCATGCCTCGCACAGGGCGCCAAAAGATGTCAACAATACTATGCCTCTAGCAGGCCAAACCGGGTGCAACCGTGTACTGGTTATTATTCTCCTTTAATTGAAGGAAAATAGACTGATCAATGTCATAAAATACTAAACTATCAATCTGATATTTTGATGAATAATTATATTAATAACTATCACCAAATTATCATATCAATAGTTAGGCTTAAGGATTTTGGAGTTGTACATGGTAGAGGTTGGCGGCATTCACACTTATGCAACAATAATATGACCATATGTCTGTGTGGATTCTCAGTTGTCCAAGTCATGGTAATCGTAGCAGCTTTAGCAGAAAGAAATCAACTGGATTGTTGTCTCAGAGTGTTGCTGGGTTTTAAGGATGCCGGTATGTTATGTTTGGAGAAAATCCTTCTGAGTTTTTCAGATACTCCAGCTACATATGGGATAACAATGTTGTTCCTCCTGTTCTTCCTTTCTTCATTGTAGTGCTGGTAAATTTCTTGCCATCTACAGAGCAGGTTGTGCTCCAGATGAGCGATCAACATGTTTTAAAATACTTTCAGTGACTGATCCATTCCCTTGCAAAATGGTAACACCATTCCTAGAAGATCTTATGGACCTTAGTATGCAGGTAGTGAGAGAGAAAGATACGTTTTTCAAGCTGGAAGTGATTTTAAAGCCATTTCACTTGATTATTTATAAATAAGATAATTTCTCTTTTTGTGATAAGCCTCTTAATTATGTATTCAGTCTACAGTTGACTGAAGTTATGCTCATTTTAGCCTTTATTGTATTTAAAACTGCTCATATTGGTTTAGGATTGTAGTTTGTTCAGCTTGTGAGAAATATATGAAGGTGTATACATTTACTTGTAGCTTGCTATACAGTATCAGTCAGGCAAATTAGAGCTTTGAAATATGTAAATTTTTACTTGTTCCCAATACCATGTAACACTGCCAGGGTTGTAGTTAAAACGAATAAACTGTCTTACACCCCAGAAGGATACATCTAAGCAACACATTAATTTAACAGAATATGCACTGAAAATTATAGTGAGATCTACTCATACCCAAATAATTTGGTAGTGATATTATCAAGCCTATTAACAGACACATCCACACAGTCTGTAGTTTTTTTGCAGTTTTCCCTCCTGGTTTGGCTGCCGCAGCTGTTACTTTAGGTCTGTATTATGCATTTAATATCTTTGTATTTGTCTCGTATTATAGTTGGCTCTTTGTAAAATATGCCACTCTGGTGCCAGTAGATCTGTCCATGTTAGCAACTGTTGCCTTTTTAATGTGAGGATGCTCATATGCAGGTTTAGAAACCCTGGGTTGACTCCCCGAGTTGATAACCAGCCAACTTAGATCACTTATCCTGACTGGAGTAGTTAGGTTAAGGGAAGCCAGATAACGAAAAGATACCCTAGGTGGAAAAAATTGTTGGTACTCTTCCATTAAAGAAAGAAAAACCCGCAATAGTCACTGAAATAACTTGAAACTGACAAAAGTAATAATAACTAAAAATTGATTGAAAATTAACTAATGAAAATCAGACACTTTGTTTTGTGTTGTGGTTCAACATAATCATTTTCAAAAACAAGCTAAGGAAACTGGCCTGGACAAAAATGATGGTACCCTTAACTTAATATTTTGTTGTACAACCTTTTGAGGCAATCACTGCAATTAAGTGGTTTTTGTAGCTCTCAATGAGACTTCTGCACCTGTCTACAGGTATTTGGACTCACTCCTCATGAGCAAACTGCTCCAGCTGTCTTAGGTTTGAAGGGTCCCTTCTCCAGACTGCATGTTTCAGCTCATTCCTCAGATGTTCAATAGAATTCAGATCAGGACTCATTGAAGGCCACTTCAGAACAGTCCAATGTTTTGTTCTTAGCCATTCTTGGGTGCTTTTCGCTGTGTGTTTTGGGTCATTATTCTGTTGGAGGACTCATGACCTGCGACTGAGACCAAGCTTTTTGACAATGGGCAGCACAATTTTCTCCAGAATGCCTTGATAGTCTTTAGATTTCATTGTATTCTGCACAGATTCGAGACACCCCGTGCCAGATGAGCTGATGTGACTTCCCAAAAAGCTTCAGTTTTGTCTCATCTGTTTAAAGGGCATTCTCCCAGAAGCTTTGTGGCTTGTTTATATGCATTTTGGCTATTTCCAGTCCTGCTTTTTTGTGATTTGCTTTCAACAGTGGTGTCCTCCTTGGTCATCTTCCATTAAGTCCGCTTTGGCTCAACTAGTGACGGATGGTGCAATCTGACACTGTTACTTTGACCTTGGAGTTCACCTCTGATCTCTATGGAAGTTGTTCTGGGCTCTTTGGTTACCATTTGTATCGGCCGTCTTTTCAATTTGTCATCAATTTTCCTCTTGTGGCCACGTCCAGGGAGGTTGACTACAGTCCCGTGGACCTTAAACTTCTGAATACTATGTGCAACTGTAGTCACAGGAACATCAAGCTGCTTGGAGATGGTCTTACAGCCTTTACCTTTAAAATGCTTGTCGATAATTTTCTGTCTAAACTCCTGAGACAACTGTCTGCTTAGCTTTCCGTGGTCCATGTTCAGTGTGGTAAACACCATGATACCAAACAGCACAGTGTTTACTTTTTACCCTTTAAATAGGCAGACTGACTGATCACAAGTTTGTAGACCCCTGTGATGCTAATTACAGGACACACCTTAGTTTAACATATCCCCATGGTCAAATTATTTTCACTCTTTTCTAGGCGTACCAACATTTTTGTCCAGGCCAGTTTCATTAGTTTTTGTTTTTTTTAACTGATTCTGTTGAACCACAATTCTGTCTGATTTTCATTATTTAATTTTCAGTAAATTTTTATTTAATATTACTTTCATCAGTTTCAAGTTATTTCAGTGACCATTGTGGGTTTTTTCTTTAACAGAAGGGTACCAACAACTTTGTCCACAGATGTATTTAACTTGCTTGGTAGAATAGGCTTCTCAATAGAACCTTATTCCAGCTTTGAAAAATCTAATTGTGCTAGCTGTAGTACTCAGAAACAAAATGGAATATTGTTGCACAGCAAATAGAGCAAAGAATAATATCATACTGTACTTCAACAGGATTGCTCATACTATCTGACAATATGGCGCAAGTAAAATAGGGAAAGAAACTGAAAATAAATCAGCCATTATTACAATAAAGTGCAGAATATTCTCAGTTCACTGGATTCCTATTAACCCTTTGCTTAAAACAAGCAAGGGAATGATAGAAGTAAGTTTTGATTCACAGAATAGTATTATATTTTTTGAGAACACAACACTAAAGGAATTCATTGTACACAATCTGGCCATGTTGTATATTGTTTCATTGGTGGTACTGCCTTGTCTACCTTGATATATTAATGAATATGAGACTTTTTTGTACGATTTTCACTGTTACACTATGATAGTGGAAATTACAGCACATTAGAAGTTGAGATGTCCTTGTTAGACATCTGTTTGTGAAAAGCACCAGATTATTTAGACTATTTTTAAGCTTGCATGCTGCATGTTGAGTTGAAATGCTTAGTTACTACAGCAACCTGTTCTGTTGTTCAAATGTACTGATAACTACCTGCAATTTCTGTTGCTCCAACACACTGTAAGCCTTACAGTAACATTTGTTATTCTCTTTTTTTTGTAGCACACTGATCTACAAGTTTGGACGGACTGAAGATTTATGGGGTTAAAATGTTTTTCTCTCATATACACAGTCTTTCAAATGTTTTGTAACCAGTGGTTTTAAAGTTAGAATCTGTAGAACCTGCACCCTTAATACAGTGTTTTAGCAGTTGCAGTAATTTTAAATTGAGATCCATCAGTGCTGCTACACAAACACACACACACACACACACACACACACACACACACACACACACACACTATTATAAAGCGTTGTAGCTACTGTTACTAGTTCCAAACCCTTTTAATGACTGTACTGATGTAAAAATAGTTCTGTCATTTGTTTAGATGCATTTGCATACTCCTGTTTTTTTGTTCACACTATACTGTGTAATGTACCATTTTTGAAAAAAACACTTTCGTTCAAAATGTTTGTATTTTAAATGAGGGAATTCCTATTTGTTATTAAGGACACTGGTTTATTTAGTTTTATTGCATCTGATGCATTTCAAGTATGAGTTCATGTCATCATTTGTTAAATATGTTGAGAGGTTCACATTAATGTCACTGTAGTGAGTCAGAAAGGGAAACCATCATTTGGATGGGCTAATCTATTGATGGAAACATATCTGAGGTGGATGTGAGAACAAACACACCACAGAGGGAACAGAGACCTTTCTGCTGTCTCCTCTGAAGTTGCTTATATTGTATGCTTGTATGTTGCAGTTCAAAACATCCACTGGGTCATAACTTCTTTTGGATGAAGCATAAGAGTTTTTCTTTTCATGGATGTGAATCATTACAGGGTCAGTTTTCTGTTGGCAGATTAGTCACTGATGTTGTGCATCAGGGTGTTTTTGAAACTGTTTTGTCCTCATGCACTATATTCTTGTTTTGTTCTTGTTCGTACCAGAAAATGTCTTTTAAAGTGAGATGTATTTTTCATTTTCAGTGTTTACGTATAGAACAAATCTTCTGAAGCTGTCAGTCAGCCTTTGTAGAAACTGTATTAAAGAACTTTTAATGGACTATTTGCTACCACATGGAGACATTTTTACATTCAATCAGATACCTCTCCACCCTGACTCTTTGAGCCACATGGAGTAAAAATAAGACTGACACTACTTGCAATCTTCACTACACTACACTTTTTAAATAATTTTCTGACTTGTCAAGAGTAAAAATAAAGAAAATGTTTTATTGGACAATTTCGGAAAGTCTGTCTCTGTCCATGTAGCTGTCCAGAGGAAGCAAATTCTTTCTGTAATCCCAGTAGAGTAACTGTGATCTGCTGCTTGTCAAGAATAAGTTTCTTTTTTATAGTAAACTCTGGCCTATAAAAAGGAAATATGACTCAGTCTGTATTGAAGCAAGCCCACAATTAAAAGATAATTTTGGTTTATTTCAACTTGGTATATTATCCATGAATGTGGCTACTGAGGCTCTGTTGGTCATGCTTACTTTGCATTCTTGCAGAGATTCGGAATAACAAGGAGTTGCACAAAACAATATTTATTAGGCAAAAATTACAACGTAGCCTTCTTTTACAGTGTCATTAGCGCTAATCAGCGCTAATCAGGTATTTAAAATTAGAGCTGTCCCAGTCCTACGCAACACTGGGGTTTGGAATCGGGAACTGCATCAGAATGTAATTCTGAAGGAATCAATAAGAGAATTTATTTTCAGTTGTTTTTACCAGTTCTTAATTAATTTCACTAAGAAACATGAACAGAAAGTGGATACAACTCACAGACTGTCAGTCGCTATTCTGCCTGTGAAGGCTTGTTACAGCTGAATAAGTAATTTTCAAATGACAAAAAGATCCAAACTCTGATTGTATGTATAATCTTTATAACTTAATATAACTATTTACAGTGAAACAACATAGAGAACACTCTGCCTTTGTATCATCGATGTACAGTAATCCCTCGCCATATCGTGGTTGACTTTTCACGGTCTCACTGTATCACGAATTTTTAAATAAAATATATAAAATATGTAACGTACAGCAGATGAGTAGATACACGTATGGAAAATGCAGCTACAGCCGCTTCCGTTTGAGCTAGTTGGTCGCTGATTGATTGGCGGTGATCGAAGCCAGTGTTTCTAAGAGTGTGGGAAAGGGTAATAACAGTGTGGGAGGGTTTATAAAGCCTTAAAATATATATAAATTAGAAAATAAATACAAAGTTGCTACTTGGCGGATTTCGTCTCTCGCGACAGGTTCTGGAGCCTACCCCCGCGATAGACGAGGGATTGCTGTAGTTGAATGCATCCAAATTTACTGCGATTCCTGCCATCACTCATTTTCTCACTTTTCCAACTTGTTTTCTCTCTCCTGTTGTGTCTGTAACCCTTGCTCCTCCCCCTCCTGCTCAGTGTGGACACACCGACTTCACCACACTTCATGTAGTTGACCAATCACGTGCGGTTTGAACAGAAAAAAATGGAGAGAGAAAAAAGCGGCTCCAGCTCCCAGGCAGGAGCCGGCTCCGATTGTTCACCAGTTCACAAAGAACTGGCTCTAAAAGTCGTTTCATTCACGACCGACACTTTACTGTATTGGAATAACCCTAATGACGTGCCTCTTAGAGAATCAGAATCAAGAACTCTTAAAATGCAGCAATCAAACCCTACACAACCTACAGGTTCTAGGCAGGTTTTGACATACGAGCAAACTAGCAAAGTGGAAACAATATACCACTTTCTGTGGTGGAATTGTGCCATATTTTGACCACATTGTTTATTGCAAGCAGACTACAACTAATTCAGAAAACATCATCTGAGAAAAGCAGGTCAGACAGTTACCAACAAGTGTAAAGTCAGCTAGGTATTGTTTTCTTCCTGTTGTTCTGGGTTTACTTCAAAAGAACAATCTAATGCTGTTCTGCCACCAATATTCAATTCAATTCAATTCAATTCGGTTTTATTTGTATAGCGCATATTTACAACATATGTCATCACATAGTGCTTAACATTGTAAGGAAGAACAGGAAACAGGAAACAGAAAACTCAACAATCCAAAGTTGCTTTTGGATTCTCTATAAGCAAGCAGTCAGCGACGGTGGGAAGGAACCAAAAACCCCCCATGGTGGTGAAGGGGGAAAAAAGCCTCCGACAGAAGCAGGCTCAGGGAGGGAGGACATCTGCCTCGACCAGTTGGGTTGGGAGTGGGGAAGAGGAGGGAGGGAGGGATAGCAGGAGAGGTTGGGGTGGGGATGGGAGGTGGTGAGGCCAGCGGCTGCAGATCAGGGACATGGAGCTCCAGATCCAGAGACATCCACGGAGAGAACAAGCAGGACACAGAACCTCGGGGGGGAAACATAGGTTAGTCATATGTAATGGTGATATATGACAGTACAGAGAAGAGAGGAGCCCAGTGCATCATGGGAGTCCCTCAGCAGTCTATGGCAGCTTAACTGAGGGACAGCTCAGGTGATCCTGAGCAGCCCTAACTATAAGACTTGTCAAATAAGAAAGTTTTAAGCTTAATCTTAAAAGAAGAGAGGGTGTCTGTCCCCCGAACCCAAACTGGGAGCTGATTCCACAAGAGAGGAGCTGATAACTGAAGGCTCTGCCTCCCATTCTACTTCTGGAAACTCTGGGAACCACAAGTAAACCTGCAGTCTCAGAGTGAAGGGCTCTGTTGGGATGATAAGGTACAACAAGGTCTTTAAGATATGATGGAGCTGCTCATAAACAGTTTAATAGGTTAAGAGCAGGATTTTAAATTCTATCCTAGATTTTACAGGCAGCCAATGAAGAGAAGCCAATATAGGAGAAATATTATCCCTTTTGCTGGTTCCTGTTAGAACTCTGGCTGCAGCATTTTGGATCAGCTTGAGGTTTCTAAGAGAAATACTGGGACATCCTGACAATAAAGAATTACAATAGTCCAGCCTGGAGGTTACAAATGCATGGACTAGTTTCTCAGCATCACTCTGGGACCAGATATTTCTGATTTTGACAATATTACGTAAATGAAAGAATGCCGTCCTGCAGACTTGTTTTATATGTAAGTTGAATGACATATCCTGATCAAAAATAACTCCAAGGTTTTTTACGGTAGAACTGGAGGCTAAGGCAATACCAACTAGAGTAACTATCTGGTTAGATAGTGTGTTTCTGAGGTGTTTCGGGCCAAATACAATAACCTCAGTTTTATCCGAATTTAAATGAAGAAAATTACAGGTCATCCAGGCCTTTATGTCCTTCAGACATGCTTGGAGTTTGACCAATTGATTGGTTTTATTGGGTTTCATAGATAAATATAACTGGGTATCATCTGCATAACAATGGAAATTTATGCAGTGCTTCCTAATAATGTTTCCCTAGGGGAAGCATGTACAGAGTAAATAATATTGGTCCTAATACAGAACCCTGTGGAACTCCATAACTGACTCTAGTGCGGGTGGAAGAATCGCCATTAACATGAACAAACTGGAATCTGTCTGATAAATATGATTTAAACCACTTTAGAGCGGTTTCTTTAATCCCAATAAGATGTTCCAGTCTCTGTAATAAGATGCTCTGTGATCAACTGTATCAAAAGCAGCACTACGATCCAAAAGAACAAGTATAGAAACTAATCCACTGTCTGATGCTATTAGAAGATCATTGGTGACCTTCACAAGTGTCTCTGTGCTATGATGGATTCTAAATCCTGACTGAAACTCTTCAGACAAACCATTTATATGTAGATAATCACATAATTGGCTTGCAACAACTTTTTCTAGAACTTTAGAGATAAATGGGAGATTGGATATGGGCCTATAATTGGCTAAAACACCTGGATCTAGAGTAGGCTTTTTGAGAAGTGGCTTTACTACAGCAACTTTAAAAGCCTGTGGTACATAGCCTGTTAGTAAAGAGAAGTTAATGATATTTAAAACAGCATTGTTAATTAAAGGAAATATATCCTTGAACAGTCTAGTGGGGATGGGATCTAGCGAACATGTTGCTGGTTTAGAGGAGTTTACTATTGATATGAGCTCTGGCAGATTTACAGCAGAGAAGCAGTCCAAGCATAAATCTGGTCCTATGGATGCTTCCAGAGCTGCTGCTCCTAAAGACATGTTCAGGATTTTCTGTCTAGTATTCAAAACTGTATTTGTGAAGAAGGTCATGAAATCTTCACTACTGAGATCTAAAGGAACACAAGGCTCCACAGAGCTGTGACTCTTGTCAGCCTGGCTACAGCGCTGAACAAAAACCTGGGGTTGTTTTTGTTTTTCTCAATTAAACATGAATAATAGGCAGTTCTTGCTCTACGAATCGCTTTTTTATATGCAGTAAAACTATCTTTCCAGGCTAAATGAAATTTTTTCTGAATTTGTTATAATCACCGGTCAAGGCAGATGGCCGCCCTCCCTGAGCCTGGTTCTGTCGTAAGTTTTTTTTCCCCCTTCCCTACCATAGGGGGTTTTTGGTTCCTTCCCACTGTCGCTGACTGCTTGCTCATAGGGAATCCAAAAGCAACCTTGGATTGTTGGGTTTTCTGTTTCCTGTTTTTCTGTTTCCTGTTCTTTCTTACAATGTTTAGCGCTATGTGACGACTTGTGTTATAAATATGCGCTATATAAATAAAATTGAATTGAATTGAATTGAATTGAATCACAACAGCTTTTGTTTAAAGTTTCATTTTTTTAAAATGAAGCTTTAAAAAAGGCCAAAATTTGTATATGAGCAGCAGCTTGTCTTGTCTGTGAGGCTTTAATGTTAGCCAGTGTAATTCATAATCTGTATATAAAGTTGGATGGAGCCACTGTGATGAAGCCTCAAGTTTGGCATTTCGTTTTAATAGACCAAGATGGCGACAACCAGCTGATCAATGTCTTCCAATAAATAAGAGACCGCTTATTTCTGATTTTTTGGTAAAGGTTCATACTGTCTTCAATTCACGAAGTAATTTTTTAAAGTTCTTTTAAAAGACAGGTAAGGGTGAGAAGTGAAAATACCTCTACATGTTTCAACCACTACCGGTGGTCTTCCTCAGGAGGCACATCACAGGATGGGAAGTGACGTGTCATATAGGCTGCTGGCTCTTTCTTTGGTGTTTTCCAGACAGTAGGGGGAAATTACGCCCCCTACTGTCTGTGGCCTTCTCCAGGACTGCGTCCCACGTGTGTGGCAAAGTATACGCCCCCAGTTGAAGCCACCCTCCACATAGTACACAACAGACTCAATAACGACAGAACACTCCGGAAAAGAACAAAACTCACAGTCGACGACATCATGTCTCTCCTCAGGTTCGTTGCCACATCCACTTATTTTCAATACCAGAACACCATCTACAAACAGTCACATGGATTTGCAATGGGGGACCCACTTTCACCAATAATGAGCGGATTTTTTATGGAACATTTGGAACAAACAGCAATCAACACAGCACCATCAGACTGCAATATCACATTTTGGAAAAGATACGTCGACGATATTCTGGAAAAAATCAAAACTGGCCACACCCAACAGCTCACAGATCACCTTAACACCATGGACTCTACAGGAAACATCAAATTCACATACGAAGAGGAAACAAACAACGAAATAGCTTTTTTGGACTTGAAAATACACCATAACAAGGACGGCAGCATAAAACTCAAAATACACAGGAAACCCACCCACACAGATCAATACTTACTCTGGACTTCGGAACACCCCACAGAACACAAACTTTCAGTCGTCAGAACACTGTACAACCGGACCACACTCATCACAGACGCACAGGACAGACAAGAGGAGGAGGCACACATACACAAAACACTCACACACTGTCAGTATCCAAAATGGGCAATAGAAAAAGGCAAAAAACAGGCACTCAGTAAAGAAAAGCATACACGTAAGAAGAAGGACGCACACAATACCCCAACCACAGTCACACTGCCATATATTCGGGGAGTCACTGAACGCATTCAAAGAGCCATGAAAAAACTAGTGCTGTCAATCGATTAAAATTTTTAATCGCGATTAATCGCATGAATGTCATAGTTAACTCGCGATTAATCGCAAATTAATCGCACATTTTTTATCTATTCTAAATGTCCCTTGAATTATCATTTTATACGAGGAGGAGGCGGAGAATTCGCGTCAGCTGTGTTTGGCCATCACGTGGTATTACAGACCGGATGTGCAACGATGAGAACTCAGTTCACTCTGATAACACACACAGATAACTTTGGTCTTGTCAATCGTCATGCGCGCACCCCAGGCCGCCGTCACCTGGCGGTGCGCGTCCCGAACCGCGTGGACCAGCGGCAGGCGGTTCGGGACGGGGAAAAGGAGCCGACAGAAAGGCATGGAGGCGAGGAGACTGCTGCTGTACCACCGCCAGCAGGAGATCCTGTCGGACTCCGACGGCGAACACCTCGCACTCGCCAACCATGCCCCCGCCCCACTCACCCCCGCCCGCGTTAATCTCGCGATAAAAAAATTTACGCCGTTAAAATTGATTTGCGTTAACGCGTTAATAACGCGATATTTTTGACAGCACTAGAAAAAACACAACATCAATACACCGGTCAAACCACACACAAAACTCCGACAGTTACTAGTCAGACCAAAGGACAAGATAAAACCAGAACACAAATGCAACGTAATATATGAAATTCCATGCTTATCATGCAACAATACATACATCGGGGAGACAGGGAGATCATTCGGAACACGGAAAAACGAACATCAGAAGGAGTGCGAGAAGGAGACAGCCAACAGACAAACAAGAGCAATAAAAGAACAAGCACTACAGGAAAATCTGAAATCTGCCATATCCGACCACTGCAAAAGACAAAACCACATCATGGACTGGAATAATGCCAGGGTCATCCGTGCTGAAAGTAATAAGTACCAACGCTGGATCAGAGAGGCCATCGAGATCCGCAAGCGAGGTCCAAGGAGTATGAACCGTGACGAGGGGGCGTATACTTTGCCACACACGTGGGACGCAGTCCTGGAGAAGGCCACAGACAGTAGGGGGCGTAATTTCCCCCTACTGTCTGGAAAACACCAAAGAAAGAGCCAGCAGCCTATATGACACGTCACTTCCCATCCTGTGATGTGCCTCCTGAGGAAGACCACCGGTAGTGGTTGAAACATGTAGAGGTATTTTCACTTCTCACCCTTACCTGTCTTTTAAAAGAACTTTAAAAAATTACTTATTTCTGATTTCTTGAACAGTGAAACTGAAACTTTGGATGGATGCAATGGAACGGAGTACATGTCCAGAGTACAGAGAGAAAGCTAAATAAAAGCCATGTAATTGCAATGAGGGAAAGGTAAATGAAAGGGGAAAGAAATCCAGTGGAGGTTGTAAAAACATAATCCAGCAACAGACTAAGATCACTGAAACACTGTATCCCTCTTTCTCTGAGGTAAAAATCTCCAAGAAAAGCAAAGCATGCACCCTGGATCCCAATCTGGACACTGTTCCTCCTCCTCCTTATGCTCTGGTTCTCCGGCAATGGCAGTGGAGAGAAGATGGCCAACAACGTCTTGCCTCCCCTTCACCTGAACCATCTACATCCACAAAGCAAGAAACTGGGCCAACTCCTCCGCTTGGGGCTTCATCCCAGGATGCATCCCACAGCGCATCCCAGGGACTGGCGGCAAGGACTCGCGGCCCATCAGGGCCGATGTTGGTGTTCAGGCCATGGACAAAAGCTGACGTTGCTGAAGCGATACTGCATGTTTACAAATCAAAAGACAATCTGACCTTGCTCAAAATTCAGACGGAGAACTTTATGAGAGAACATCGACCCACCATGACTGAACTGAGACCATTAAAACTCTACTAATTTTATCTTAGGGATGCTTTCATGACTAGAATGAGGCCTGAGGTGGCAAGGCAGATAAGAAGAAGCCTTGACTACTGTAGATCAGCAGATCTCTTGCACATCCTAAACAGGGTTTCCCCCAGTGCTTTATAAGCCTGGCTTAACCCAGTGCTTTATAAACCCCCTTCCCTTTGAACACATAGGAGGTGAGAGGTCAGGTGTATTTTCCATCATCTGAATGTCCAAAACCTCCACCTGTCTATACGCTAACAACTTTTACGTGACATGTCACGGAGAAAGGGTCAAAAAACATTGGACATTTTCTTTTTCCGAAGTCGGAGGAGCACTGGAGGAGACGGTGAGCCCGCTTGTTCATCCCCAGGCCAAGGGGAGTTTATCCCCGGCGAGCCGACCGAGCCACGGCTCCATGATGAGACAGAGCCAGTACAAGTTAGCACGGATGTTAGCACATCGTTGGAGCAGCCTTCTGCGAGCCGCGATGGTAAACAACGAACTAGTGGATTTAATCCAAAATGGTTAGCTGACCCTAAATTTAGCGGATGGCTCTACCAAACCGAGTATGGTAAACCCAGACGGATTGATGAACTGATCCAACCTGAACCATGTGCAGCAATAAGTAGTAGAGGTCACCCAGAACAGCAGACCTGTTCAGCCTCTGAGTTCCCTGGTTTTACCCCTTGGACATGTTTGCATTTTTTTTAATTAAGCAACAGCTTGTTCTAAGATTCACTAGGATTTAAGTTAAGTGATAAAAAATGATATAATTTATTTTAATTGTATTTTTATGTGTGTATTTCAAGATTGTGCCTTTTTCTAAGACTCAGCGTTTAAGTATTGTTAATAAATGGCTTATAATAACACATAATAGTACTTTCAAAATTCTTGTGAACTTTTAATTTTTTTTTTCTTACAAAAACACAGTGGGCAGCCGGTGGGCTTCTCGACCACCGGGCTTAGCAAGTTTTCTGGGGGAAACCCTGCTAAATCATGCATGGCACGCAGAGGACAAGTTAGCAAAAGAAGAAATGATGCATAAAGAAAAGGACAGACTAGACAGGGCTCAACTGACTATGTATCACAACATAGTACAGCTGAACACAGGACTGCGAGGAGGGGGCAGAGGCAGAGGAAGAGGCCACTGGTAGAAAACGAGCACACCCAACGAGACTTGTTTCCTATGTGGCCAGAAAGGGCACTGGATGGACGACTATCCGAGAAAAAAGTAAAAAGACCAACTACGAACCATCGGACTGAGAGCAGGAGGAGGGGAAGTGGACACCAGAAATGGGCCAGGCTTCCTACATACACAACGCACAACACAACACATTGGGTGAGTCAACATTTTATTTGATTATGATAAAATAACACTTGCTCTAAGTCTTCCAGAAGGTAAAGATAGAATTGAAAGAATGAGATCTATTTTTCCTATGTATACAGATGAGACAGGTTTCAGAAAATCATAACAGTTGACCTTAACTGTAGCAGATCCAATTCCTAGTGGATTCTGTAGCTACTCTTTCTGTATTGAATTCCAAAGCTTTACCATCAACGAGCTTTACCAACACCCATCCCAACCACCCCACCCCTGCCCACACCCCAGTCAGACACCCTCTCCCAAGCATGTCCTCGATCCTTGACGAGGAAACCAACTCCCTAAACTGTGTTTGAGTGCAGCCCTGTGTGTAATGTGGTGCATTAAAAGCTTGAGGGGCGGGAGAGGCGGAAGGGGGAGGGCCAGAGGGCAGCAGAGGCTGGGTACACTGCAGCCTACCCTGACCCAAAGTCCCGAGCCACCAGAGACCCTCCCCCAAGATTCTAGTGTGTGTGCTGCATTAAAATTCAAAAGCAGGAGAGGCAAGTATGAGGGAGACGGGGCAGACACAATGCTGCACAACATTGCAATCCATCCCATCACTGAGCCCACTGTCCTCCAACTAAGCAGTCCTTGAGGCCCTAACTGTTGTGTCCCTATATGTGCCTAAAAATAACTACATACAGTGAAGTGTGTGATCTGTGAGGTGCACAGTAAGAGGCAGTCTGGTGTGGGTCCAGCCCATGAGGACAGAGCAGTGTGGGAGACAGAAATCCCCACAGGGTCCAGTGCAAAGGGCCCCCAGGGCTGAGAGGCAAGGGGCAGGGAGGGCCCGTACAGACCCGCCCCGCCACACCCCAGGACAGCACAGGCCCGGCCCAGGGCCCCCAGCCAGCGGTTATCCATCTCTGGCCACCCAGAAGAGACCATCCGGCCCCCATATCAGACCCCCAGGCCGTGGAGGACTCAAGGCAGCTGAGTTCATGTCCACTGATTCACTACACCTCACTGTGCATGTGTCACAGGGACTAGCTGAAAGACCTGGAAAGGAGTGGAGAGATTAAATCTGCCATTTATTCTCTGGACAAAGTCTGTTGCTGCTGTATTTGTGTCTCTCTCTCCCTCACAAGATAAGTTGTTTCCAGGAGACGCACCACACATGCCACTGGCAAAACCAGCAAAGTGGGAATGGAGGGATTTGGAACTCTGGCTCCACAGAAACCTGCACTTGACTGATTTCTGTCCAGTTGGGGGTGCCCCAAGACATAGCGTCTTTAGCGGAAGGGTGACGTACACAAGACCCAGTTAACATCCACAGCACTGGTTAAAAGAACAATTGAGCTCATTGCACACACACACACACACACACACACACACACACACACACACACAAACTTTGTATTCAGCAAAAAACAGACAGACCAGACACTTGACCTTTTTCAGCAGACAGGGCAAATCCCTCTCTCCAGAACAAATACATGACATTAAATCTGTTCCAAAACGAATCACACAGACACAAATGTGGTCTTTTCTTGGCATGACATCAAAATATTTGTGCAGCAAATAATGCTTCAGGGGCCATCCACATACCACCAGCAGGACATCCTTCACCTGATAAGCTGCTCGATCATTTATGTTTGTTGATATGTTCAGTAAATGGGTTGAAGTGTTTCCCTCCCAGAAATAGGATGCAAAAGTGGTGGCAAACGCACTGCTGTTGTGAAGAAACTGGTCTTTCTTGGATCAAAACACTTCCACTGGTGCTTTTCCACATGTGCATGCGAATCAGAGACAAATATGGTCCTAGTCCATTTGAGATCCTATTTGGGATCTCAAATGACAGGTATAGGTCCAGTCAGACACCCTCTCCCAAGCATGACAGCATGGGAGGATGTTATGTTGAAATATTTTGACAACAATATGCTTCGTTGTCAGCATTGGATTCACATGTAAAAAGTGCACTGCCAGCAGCAGCTACAACTGCTCTGCACTGTCTCAAACAGGGGGAGACAGTCGTTCATCAAGGACCACCGGCAACAACACTGGAAGTAGCAGCGCTACCAGGGTCCGTTTCAGGTTCTCCTTACAACAGAATAATAAGGTTGCTGGAAGGGCTACCTGGATCCACGCCAGCCACTGCAAACTCGTTCCAGCCCCCAACGACACACCTGCAGACGCCAGAGAGGGAAAGGGAGAGGAGGACAAGGACCAAACCAAGGAGCAGCAGGCCTAGGGGGAGTGAATTCTGGACGTCACATCATCAACTGAGAAAGAGGTGAAATAAGTGCTCTTTCTCCATGAGGAGCCGCCAAAGCTCCTACATGTGCTCCGAGAGGAGTGTTCCGATCTGCCTGGTTATGGTGACATCACGCTTGGGTAAAGAAGGGGATGAGTGCTGACTGAGCGTGCACTTGCACGCTCACCCTCTGACCTTCCCAAGCCTCAAGAAACAGTCGTGGTAATAACCTCAGCTGAGGCAGTGAAGGCACTAACTTGAGGATGACACCATCCGACAGGACTGACAGACGACCATGGCATCCTTTCAGATCCCTGTGGTTTGAGAGCAGGCCTTTATATCTTATTTCTGATCTCCATATTGATAGTTTTTCCTATTTTCTGGCTGCACAGACACGCAAACACCATTGCAAATAGCATAAATAGTAGTTCATTCCTGATGTTTCACATAACACGACTCACATTGTCTCCCATCTTAATGACTTCCTGCTTGAGCAGAAAAGCCGAGACTTCAAGTTTCTGGATGAATGGAACTGGTGGTCTTGGCTGACCACTGGAAGTTGGAAATCTTCAATTCTGAAGTTGTTAATGCCCTGGCTAACTATTATCATCATGTTTGTCTTACTGATGTGCTGTGTTGTTCCTTGTGCTAAGGCTTTGATTAATTCTCTGATTAAGTCAACATTGGGACAGTATATACAGCGGCCACTCAATAAAGATGACGATGTTTCAGATTCCTCTGACTGGATTCCACCCTATAACGATGACGACTTTCACTTTGACGATACCAGATGATACCTTTGATGATACCATATTTAGCAATTTCATTTCTGAGAGTGTATAACCATATATATAGTCACCATAAATAAAACCACTTAGGTTTTCTTTGCTTGCTCACACAATAGGATGTCCTGTGCTCACAAAAACAGCCTTTCTGTCATACACTTTGTGATAGAAGTAACTAAAAGCATTGCAGGTTAGGTGATGTGATTACTGCTTTTGCAAAGACACTGCAAGGCACTGTGTGTTTGGTTCCGGTCAAGCCAATCTCCCCTGAGATCACCTGCGTCTCTCAGTGACCCTGTTGAGAATAGCTCGGGGCCTGGGTGGCACCCGGACTCCTCTCACATATCTATGCAAGCGTCTCCACCTCCATATCTGAGATCACCTCGTATGTCATGTGTTGACCCACATGTCATTTCGGGAGGGCCTGTTGTGGCAGGAGGTGAATAAAGACTAGCTCTGCTTAATAATTTAGATGGCCATAGAATGGCCAAAGGGGGAATTGTTATAGCAAAATTTCATTTGGTACTGTTAATCAGATAACACAATAGACTTGACTCAGAGTAGTTTTCCTAACCAGCGGCGAGCACCAAAGCCCTGAGATTTCTCAGGTGAGGAGTCTGTCGTCATGACAGACGTGCTATGTGAAGGATAGATTGTGGTGCGAAGGATGGATAATAGTAAAATTTTGCATTTTGTCTCTTTGTCTGGGTCAGACCTCTGAACATGAGCCTGGTGTTGGAGCTCTGCCTTTCAGCTGAAATATTCAATCTGCATTTCTCTTTATTATTCATTGTTGCTCCTTTCATTCTTTATTAAATTACAAATACAAAATCTGTTGCATCTTGACTGTTTTTGCTCGACTCATCCAGATTTTCCACAACATAGATCAATATTTAACATTTCTGTTAGGAGTAAAAACCCCTTGAAATGGTTATCTTTAAATAAGTGCACAGTCACTTAACCCTCTACAACCTGCTCTACAGTTACTCTACAACCCGGCAGGGTAAACCATAGCACTGAAACCGGTCTCGTCAAAGTAGTCGTAGTCAGTGATCTTTAAGTCAACAGAGAGGCAAACTAACTTTCTGTGCTATTGTTAGACCTGAGTGTCTTTTTCGACACTGCTGATTGTGACATTCTAATAAACAGACTAAAAAAAATAGAGCAGAAAACTCTAAAGGCAGGAGTCTTTATTTAGCCTCTTCTTTAAAGCACAGTGACCATGTCAGAAATCTGGGTGTCATTATTGGTGCTGATCTTAACTTTCAGCACCACATCACTGCTTTCAAGCTTCCTTTCCTTTCTGACTCTGAAAAATGAATTCATGCATGTATCTCCAGTGGGCGGCATGATGATGCAGTGGTTAGCACTGTCGCCTCACAGCTAGAAGATCCATAATTCGCTTCCCAGCCTGAGGTCTTTCTGTATGGAGTTTGCATGTTCTCTCTGTGCCTGTGTGGGTTGTCACCAGGTGTTTTGGCCTCTTCCCACAGTCCAAGAATATGCCGAAGATAACTGGTGATTCTAAATTGTCCATAGGTGTGAATGTCGGTCCAGTGACCTGTCCAGGGTGTCCCCTACCTTCACCCTGAATCAGCTGGGGTAGAACAAACTGTAAATATGTTTACAGTTGGTAAACATGCCAATACCTGGTAAACATTCAGTTTCACATTACACATCTAATCCAGATGTTATTAAAAAAATTAATTGGTGCAGATTTAAAATAATTTTATAGCTCTAAAAAATAGACAGCTGTCCAAAATTGTTGGGAACATGGCATAATTATTCTAGCATATAAATAAGGCAGACAAAAACACAGTTCTCTTTAGAGCCCCAATCAAAGAGCTGGCAGATTTTCCATTAGCCATTTATTTTGAGTAAGTATGTCACAGCGTCAGTCATGAAGGGCTACTGCAGCTAGCCCTTCATGCAGGAGTTATAAGTGGAAAAACCCTGCAGGATCCACATTTACACATTTAAACTCAGATACACATTTAAACTCACCACCACAGAGAAGGTTTAAGATCATTACAGTAAGTTAAAAAGTAAAAATAAAGATAAAGTTGTGTTGATTTCCAACAATGATAGAGACGGACAGGACAACATTGTTAAAGTCCTGTCTGGCTGGACATTGAAAATGCACCTTTTGTACAAGCTAGAAGCTATCTAGCATGCAAAACAGTTGCACACGGTGGTCACAGCAGTGTCCTGATTTCTTCCCATTTTTTATCATATCACATCCAGCTGTGCCAGGGTCAGGAAAAAGGAGAGATCAATGCTAGAGCTGGTCCAAAGCAGAAATACAGGGGCTATTTTGGTTCTTGTTCTTGCCTGAAGGCCTGAATTTGAGCATTGAGAAACACAGAAAGAACTACCCTCTAGCTCACAGATTACAACAATTGAATCTGTAGAGGAAGCAAAACAATGGTTAGAAATTTAAGGGCAACTGGTTTCACTTAGAGCTAGTTATTGATGTGTTATGCGGGCTGTAAGCTGTTTTGCAGAATAAAAAACAAACCAAACTTTGTAAATGTTTGATTGTTCTACAATGCTGCTGACCTGGTTCAGTGTGGCCTATGAAGAACAAATGTTGTGACTGTTGCAAAAGAGTGCACAGAAATAGAAATGATGCCCTTTAAATGATCAAATAGTGTACAGTTTTTAAAACAAAAATCCTATTAGCAGTTTTTTTTGAAGAATCCTAAAACTAGTGTCAAGTAGTATGGTTAGGCTGAAGCCACAATGATGAGTCTCCAAATAATTTCTAAAATTTAGTAGCATAGACACTCACAAATAATTCTCTTAATTTAGGTATTTTACACAAGTATGCTCATAAAAGGTGCAAAAATAATGCTAAGCAAGGTCCTTATCCAGGTATTCTACTAAGTTTGGCACATAGACTGTGAAAACCTTCTTACCTTGTGCCACAGTGTTTATTCTATGACTAACCTACACTTTTTTAAACCCAATGAGCATGAGGTTAATAACACAGTATGGGACTTCTTAACTTGAGTCTTCCAGTAACTGGCTCAGTCACATTGCTTATCCATCTCAGCAAAGTGTGTTGGGTGAGTCAGGTGGTGTGTCTCCAACAGGACAAACCTCAGTTCTGATCCCCACAAACAACAAAAAATCAGGACAAGAGGAGTAGGTGGCAGTGCAGTAGCAGAAAGAGGGCAGCTGTGTGTTCATTTCCCCTCAGAACTCCTCAGGAGTGATACTGGAAATGACGTCGCAGTGCTCATCACTCTGGCTGCGGAGGAGGACAGAAATGTGATTCCTGGGAAGTGGCTCAAGGAACAACTGGAGGAGAGAAGGACATCACAAAAGCCAAAGTTATCTTGAAGGTACTGCATGCATTCTGGGCACTACTGACATTGCTGCACCACCAAAGCAGTCTATCCCCTCTCCCCGTCTCCTTTCATGTGAGCTGCCTGTGGGGGTGGACTGACCAATCAGGAGGCTTCTTGCATCTTTCAGAGTAGGCCCATAAGACTTGTGTAGAAACGCAAGCAAAACTTCAGGAAACGCAAACACAAATTCTGGAAATGTAAACAAATCTGTGGTTTGTGAGTATAATTTTTTGATTTGTCAAAAAATTGGATTTATCAAGATACAATTTTAATCACAAATATATTTCATTTGTTCATCAGCATTTTTTGTATTTTTGAAATCATAATTTTATTTGCAAAATTTTTATTTGTTTTCAAATCCAACCTTTTTGGTTGCATATTAAAGACACAAAATTCGCTCCATATAAATCAACTGTAAGTAATTCACTATCAACTACAACTTTTATCTCAACTCTCATATTACTCTTTAACATTCGCAACAGTCTGTCAGTGAAACACAGACTGACTAATTCTGATCAAAATGCAGTCAAATATTCTTGTCTTCCAGTAGTTTGTTTTCTTATTTACCTATTTTTTGCCTAATAAGCACAGTGCACGCACAGCGTGCCCTTGTGGTTGTGTAGTGAATGTGTTGAACAGTGTTAGTCCTTACATCTGGCATCTTGTATCGGGACTGCAGGCAGCGTTTGATTTTCTCACGTTGAAAGATGATGGTGTACGCCATTGCAGGTATCACAGCAACCAGAACAACGATAACCACAATAGCGACTATTATCACTGTTTGGGTGGAGTCACCTGGGAAAATGCAAGGTACACACACGCAAACAGACAGACAGAAGCGGTTCATAGGATTTATAAGCTTTAAAACTTGCACTGATTGAAGTTAACAAAAAAATGTCACTACAACTCCAAACAACATTTAGGCTGCTGGTTTTTCAGACTGAAGCATGAATTTTCGACATGAATCTGAGCTGCTACACATTTTCAGAGTGACTTTTTAATCCAACAGAGTGACTGATACTCCAAAAAAGAGACTTTCAGGGGAATTATTTATCTAGTGAAAAAAATACTGTGCAATAAAATTTTATAGTAAATAAATTTTAAGATAAAAGATGCAAATAAGAGAAGCTTCTTTCAGGTTCTGCCAAGTGCTATAGTTATTAATCTGTGTTCCATCACAATGGACATTTAGGGACTGTTTTTTAACCTGGTGTTTTACGAAAGCTTTAATATGATGACAGCTTATTATATTGACAGAAATCACCAAGTGGATCCCAGTCATTCTCTTTATGATGTTATGATACCCTGAAAACATTTTCAGGCACTTGGATTTTGGTTGTCAATGATTTGTTTTGTGAACATGTAAAAGATGGTTCCTGTCTGCAACTGTGATAAGATGCAACACAATTATAAATGTTCAAGCAGGAGTCTTAGAACCGTTAAAGTGAAACCAGCGGCTGCCAGGAAAAGCAAGGCTTCAGTGTACCGATTTGTGGCATATGTTGGACGAGTTTAGCAACACTCTCTTACCTGACTCAGGGATGAGCTCACACTGGATACAGCTGGCCAGTCCAACAGGTCTTTTGTAGAAAACATACTCCACCTTTACACAGTACCGCTGGCCCTCCTCCAGCTTATCGATGGGCACTGAGGAAGCAGCATCTTTATACTTCTGAAGAAGAGAGGAAGACATTTGTTTGGATAACATTAGCACATATTTACCACACAGAGTCAATATCTGCATTGCACTCAAAAGCCCCTTTCAGACATGCACTCCATTTCACTAATATGACGACAATTCCACGTGTCGGCTTCATGTCTGAATGTCCTCCTCGGCCATGTTTCTGTAAAAGTCGCGTCAGCAATTTTACTAGGTTGGACCAAGAAACATTGCTATATCACTTTCAAGTCTGAACCATCACATTTACAGATATACACACACAAGCAATGGTACTTTGAGTTGTGTGAAGTGATTTGAAGGATTTTTTCACATTTCAGCACCAATATTTGTGCAAAAAAAATCACAGATGCATAATACACAGTTCATGTGCCAAAATCCCAACACACCTTTTTCACTCACTTTGCTCTATAATTTCAAATCTATTAGGCAATGAATTAAATTTCCATAAAAATGTGATAGAAACAGACATGAACAGCTTAAAGAAAAAGGACACTCACCAATAATAAATCTAATCCGAGTGTTTGTCTCCCCACAAGATTTTCAGAGGAGCTGAAGTTTGTTTCTTGCAGCTGTTTGGATGTATTGTGTCTGAGTTTATTAAATGCACACAGCATCAGACAGCAGCAGAATCCATATGTTTGTCTCAAAAAAGAGAGAGTTGCTCACATTTTCACACAGTACAACAGTGCTGATAACTCAATGAAATTCTTCTAATTCTAAATTATCACCGAAAGAACATGGAGAGAGGATCAGTCCAGACCAGGATCTGACGGCAGGTCACACTGTGTCAGCCTACATGTCATCACATCAGACAAGTGAGCCATTACACATAAAATAGCAGTTTAGTTTTCAGCTTTAGGACTATTTCTTTGTAGTTTATTACAAACCTGCAGCATCAGACAGTCGTAGAATCCCAGTGTCTCCAAAATGAGAGAGGCATGTTGCATTTATGCAGAGAGAAACCGTAGTAACTTCATTAACTAGATAATTAAATTATCCCAACATGGAGCGTCCATCAGATTTACCAGGAGGTCACAATGTGGACTTTTCTTCACCTTACATCGATAAACTCTAACACACAGTCCCAATTTATCAGCTGCAGTATAATATTTTGTGGGTCATTCTCAGTCTGAAATCAGAAATAAACTGGGCTAGCTATTTGAATAACTTGATCAGCTGCTGTTAGTTTGTCCAGGCAACATTTTTTTATAAACTATATACAATTGCCAATCTGTATGCTCCTAATAATGACGATCCAGCCTTCTTTCACACAGTTATTCTCATTTAGCAGACTTATCTGCGAACTCAACAACTATTATCGGTGGTGACTTCAACATAGTTCTGAATCCTTCAGTAGATCGATCTAGTAGTCCAATACATGCAAAACAATCACAATCAGTCAAAGTCATACAGGATTATATGACAGATTTTGGATTGGACGACGTCTGGAGACTCAAAAACCCAACAAAGAAGGACTATACTTTCTTCTCCTCGGTGCACCAATCATTTTCAAGAATTGACTTTTTTCTCTCAAATAATTCCATCGCACATAAAGTTACCACTAGAATTCACCCAATCATAATCAGCGACCATGCACCAATATCCCTCAGCCTGCAAACCGATCCCAACCGTAAACCTCCTCAGATTTGGGGTCTAAACATATCTCGACTTAAAGATCCAGAATTTGATCAAGTAATAAGGAGGGAGTGGGCAGACTTTCTAAAAAATAATGACTCTCCTGATTTATCTCCTTCTTTACTTTGGGAAACTGGGAAGGCTGTAATCAGAGGTAAAATAATATCGTACTCCTCATACAAGAAAAACAAGGAACAACAAATAGAGACAGATATTGAGGAAAAAAATTTAACTACTTACAGAGAATTATGCAATAAAACCAAGTGACCAACTATGGTCTGAACTACAGAATGCAAAATTACACCTCAACAATATCCTGTCAAAGAAACTGAATCAACAACTAAGATATAACGATTTCGAACACAACAACAAATTGGGCAAATTTCTTGCGAATCAACTCCAACGTAACAAAGAAAAATCCTTCATAACAGAAAGAGGGCACCCCTGTCTAGTGCCACGAGATAATGTAAAATAACTAGAGTGAGTGTCATTTGTACGAATGCTAGCTTGGGGGGAGGTGTAAAGAAGTTTAATCCAAGATATAAATCTATCACCAAAACCGAATTTGTCCAGTGTAGCAAAGAGATAATTCCACTCGACACGATCAAATGCCTTCTCGGCATCGATCGAAATAACAACTTCAGGGGGCAGAGAAGAATTTTTGGAAAAATGACATTAAAAAGTGCACGAACATTGTAAAAGAGGTGGTGCCCTTTGATAAAACCATTCTGTTCTTCTGATATGATGGTAGGAAGAATCTTTTCTAGACGAGTTGCCAGCACTTTGGCTAGAATTTTGACATCCACATTCAATAAGGACAAAGGTCTGTAAGAGGTGCAAGATTCAGGGTCCTTGCCCTTCTTCAGAAGAAGGGTTATGGAGGCCTGAGTTAGGGTTGGGGGCAATGAACCGCGATCAAAGGACTCATTGTACATTGAAAGGAGAAGAGGTGAAAGTTTGTCTATGAATTTTTTTAAAAATTCAACACCAAATCCATTGGGGCCGGGGGCCTTGTTACTTTGCATAGATTTAATGGCTGCTGCAATTTCTTGCAAAGTAATAGGGGCATCTAGTCCATTGGCCACATCTGGATCAACAGTGGGAGCATGGAGGTTCTCAAAAAAAGAGGTCATCTCTGCTGGATCGGGTGGAGATTCTGATTCATAGAGAGAAGAATAATAAGACTTAAAAATTGTATTGATGGCAGTTGGGTCGGTGATGAGTGAGTCAGTAGGATCTCTGATGCTATGAATCAATCTGGAGGATGCTTGTCTTTTAACTGATGAGCCAATAATCTGCTTGATTTATCGCCATATTCGTAATAGTTGGCACGGGAGCGTAGTAAAAGACGTTCTGCATCTGTTGTTGCTAAAAGGTCAAATTCTGATTGCAGATCAAGCCGTTGCTTTAGGAGATTTGGAGTTGGGTTAGCTGAATTTAACTGGTCTGTGTGTGAAATTTTGGATGTGAGCTCTTGTAATTTAGCCCTGCAGATTTTGTTGGAGTATGCCGAGTAAGAAATTATTTGACCACGCAAATATGCTTTGAGTGACTCCCATAGTAACGAGAAACTAATAGAGTCATTTTTATTTAAAGCAACGAAATCATCTATTGAGGAAGATATTAAGACATTAAATGCATCGTCAGACAGCAACAGTGGATTGAACCTCCAAGGCAAAGAAAAGCGGGGCCTTTCAAAAAATTTTATGTTCAGAGTTAGAGGGGCATGATCAGAAATAACAATTGGGTGGTATTCAGAAGAAGTTATTTTGGGGAGGAGAGAGCTGTCGATAATAAAATAATCAATCCGTGAATATGATTGATGCACTTGTGAAAAAAAAGAAAATTGCTTAACTCGAGGATTGGAGAACCTCCAAGGATCGACAAGTCCATTCTTGATCATAAAATCAGAAATTGATTTTGACATAGAGGATTGCATCACAGAGCAAGGAATTGAGCGGTCTAAAGAGGGGTCAATGACGCAATTAAAATCACCACCAAGTATCAAAAGATGAGTATTCAAGAAAGGGAGGCTGCCAAATAGCCTATCTGTGAAGTTAGGGTCATCATAAATTGGCGCATGTACATTTACTAACAATATAGGGTGACCGTATAATGCACCTGCAACAATCAGAAATCTACCATTTTTATCAGTTGTAATATTGGAGACAGAAAAATTTACTCTTTTGTTGACTAGAATTGCCACTCCTCTGGACCTGGAATCAAAATTTGAATGAAAAATATTCCCCAGCCATGGACGTCTGAGTCTGAAATGGTCTCTATTGCGCAAATGGGTTTCCTGAAGGAAAATTATGTCGGTGTTTAGACGTTTTAAATGTGAGAATACCTTTGATCGCTTAATTGGATTGTTCATACCTTTAACATTCCAGCTTACAAATTTAGTGTCTGAACTAGTCACAGGGTTGCCCAAATTACTGTTGCTCATATACAGTATTGTTTGAGAGACAATATAACTGCCTCACCCATCGGGAAAAGGAATAAAGGGGGAAACAAAACAAACCAAAGTAAAATACAAACATATATACATACAGAGACACAACCCAGCAACCAACAACCCACACCACCCACCCACCCGCACATCAAATGTTCTAATCCCCAACTGATAAGAACCATGCGAGCTCCAAAGGGAGCCATTCTCAAAAAGAGATGCTTTCAACTATGTAGCAAAGTTTAACTAATGAGCAACTGCAGAGAATTAAACTTAGTGTGTAAAATATAAGGCACATTAAACCAACAATCCAAGCATTTACGAGAACTTTTGTCCTATTAGGACAAGAAGAAGTAAAAATAAATAAAATAAAGGATAATGGTATGGTATGGTATGTAGAACCACAATAACATCATGTTAAACAGTTCAACAAGATAAACAGGGACAGAACTATATAGATATAATTGAACAAGAGCGCGATGTCTATGAGAAATTACACATCAATTTGACAATTCCGCTCATATAGTCAGTCATAGTCCAAGAAGAAATTATGACATAAAGTTATCTATGCTGAACTTACACACTCACCCCAGGGCTTGGGCCATGTTCATGGCATGTCAGAGGGGCCAATCTAGGCATTTAGATTGCAGAACCTTTGTTCAAGTTTCTCTTCCGGCGCCGTGCGGAGTGGCAGCCAGTTGCAGCAGCTCCTCTTGTTTGTTCTTTTGTACGTAATTATCGTAACCTATCGACACTTTCTTTTTAGCATTTATAAATTTATCTTTTCCAGAGCAGAGATGGACACTTTTAGGTTTGTGATTTTTACCGTAGTATTCCTCCTACTTTTTGTTACGGGGAACCACGCGCAGCGGAGTGAAAGCATTGTTTACACACGGGACCAGCTGATCGCGTGGAGTAAACCGGTGCTACTGCCTGGAGCGAGGCCTGAAATCCCGAAGGAGCTCCGAAGGAGACGCCGGGGTTGCAGAGCCGGAGCAAAGCGGAAAGCTAAGCGGAGGATATATAAACCTTCTGTGCCAGCAATCATCATGGGGAATGTGAGGTCTCTTGGCAATAAGATGGACGAGCTTGCGGCGCTAGTGAAAACACAGAGAGAGTTCCGGGAGAGCAGCGTCATGTGTTTCACCGAGACCTGGCTACACTCGCTTTTCCCGGACTCCAGCGCAGCTGTACCCGGCTTCCTGACGGTACGGGCGGACAGAGACGTTGAGAAGAGCGGTAAGAAGAAAGGAGGGGGAGTTGCACTGTTTGTAAACGAGAAATGGTGCAACCCCGGACATGTTACCGTGAAGGAACGTTTCTGTAGCCCAGATACTGAACTGCTAGTTGTGGGAACTCGTCCGTACTATTTGCCGCGCGAACACACGTCCGCCATTGTTGTTGTGGCCTACGTCCCCCCTTCAGCTGACCCGGAGGCAGCATGTGACATCATTCACTCTACTGTTGCTAGACTCCTAACCCAGAATCCAAACGCCTTCATTACCATAACTGGGGACTTTAATCATGTAACACTGGACAGAGTACTTCCAACTTTCTACCAGTATGTTACCTGCCCAACCAGAGACAATAAAACACTGGACCTCCTGTATGCTAATGCAAAGGATGCATACAGTGCCACTGCCCTCCCCCCACTTGGCAGATCTGATCACAACCTTGTCCTGTTGACTCCAAAGTATGTTCCCCTTGTTAAACGGCAGCCTGCAACAACAAGGACTGTGAGGAGGTGGAACCAGGAGGCCACTGAGGCTCTTCAGGACTGCTTTGAGTCAACGGACTGGGGTGTACTGTGTGATCCACACGGGGAGGACATTGACAGTATGACCGACTGCATCACGGATTACATAAAATTCTGTGAACACACCACCCTGCCGGCCAAGACTGTACGCAGCTTCCCAAACAATAAACCCTGGATCACCAGTGACCTGAAAGGCCTCCTTAACAAAAAGAAGAAGGCCTTCAGGTCAGGGGACAGGGAGGAAATGAGGAGGATACAACACGACCTGAAGGTGGAGCTGAGGAAGTGTAAGGACTCCTACAGGAGGAAGCTGGAGTCCAAACTTGAGAATAACAACATAAGGGATGTGTGGTCTGGAATGAGGGAAATCACTGGCTTCAATGGGAGAAGCAGACAGCCAGTGAGCAGCCCGGACGGAGCGAATGAGCTGAACTGTTTCTTTAACAGATTCAGCTCACAGCCCTCAACCATGTCTTCCACCACACACTCTGGCCTCCTCCCACCCTCATGCCCTCCCCCACCACTCGCAACCCGACCCTCCCCTTGCAGCTCAATGGACACAACCCCCACACCTGTGAAGAGCATGCTCACCCCACTGGCTGTGACTACTGGCCAGGTGAGAGGACAGCTGGAGAGACTACATCCAGGAAAGGCTCCAGGCCCTGATGGCATCAGCCCCAGGGTTCTGAAGACCTGCGCCAGCCAGCTGTCCACTATCCTGTGCCACCTCTACAACCTGAGCCTGACCCAGGAGAAGGTTCCTACACTGTGGAAGACCTCCTGCCTGGTTCCTGTCCCCAAGAAGTCATCACCATCTGACCCCAAAGACTTCAGACCTATAGCCCTCACATCTCATGTAATGAAGGTGCTAGAGAGGCTGGTCTTGGCCCATCTCAGGCCGCTGGTGAAATCTTCACTAGACCCTCTGCAGTTTGCTTACCAGCCTCATCTGGGGGTCGAGGATGCCATCATCTACCTGCTGCAGAGAGCCCACTCACACCTGGATGGTGTTGGCTGCATGGTGAGAATCACATTCTTTGATTTCTCCAGTGCATTCAACACCATCCGGCCACTTCTGCTGAGAGAGAAGCTGCAGACGATGATGGTAGACTCACCCACGGTCTCCTGGGTCACTGACTACCTGACTGGCAGGCCACAGTTTGTCCGACTTGGCACTGCTCTGTCTGGTATGGTGGTGAGTGACGTAGGAGCACCACAGGGCACTGTGCTTTCTCCATTCCTGTTCACCCTGTACACCTCAGACTTTCAGTACAACTCTGAGTCAGTCCACCTGCAGAAGTTCTCTGATGACTCTGCGGTGGTTGGGTGTATTAGTGGTGGACAGGAGGAGGAGTACCGGGCGCTGGTGAGTGACTTTGTGGAGTGGTCTGGGAAGAACCATCTGCTCCTGAATGTGGCCAAAACCAGGGAGATGGTGATCGACTTCAGGAAGAAGAGGACGGCCACACAGCCCCTGAGCATCCTGGGAGAGGACATAGCAGCGGTGGACAACTACAAGTACCTGGGCGTCCACATCGACAACAGACTGAACTGGAAGACCAACACCGACGCTGTTTACAAGAAGGGGATGAGCAGACTCTACTTCCTGAGGAAACTTCGATCCTTCGGCGTGTGCAGCAAGATGTTGGACATCTTCTACCAGTCTGTTGTTGCCAGTGCATTGTTCTCCGCTGTTGTCTGCTGGGGAAGCAGCATCGGAGCCGGCGACACCAACAGACTGAATAAATTAATCAGGAAGGCCGGCTCCGTGATTGGCTGCAAACCAGACACCATGGAAGCTGTGGTGGAGAGGAGGACGCTGAACAAACTGTTATCCATTCTGGATAACCCGGACCACCCTCTCCACCACCTCCTGGACAGGCAGCGGAGCTCCTTCTCAAACAGACTGATTCAGCTCCGCTGCCACAAGGACAGATTCAGGAAATCTTTCCTGCCCAGTGCAATAGCTCTGTACAACTCCTCACCTCATTCAGAGAGGGAGCACTCTCGGCCCTCTGCTCAGTAGCCCGTAGTCTGCTGTAGCCCCTAGTCTGTCCAATTTGCACTGCTGCTGTTCTTATTGCACTGAGTGTATTTTGCACACCGTTACCACTACATGGCACAACCTATATTTTGCACAGTCCACTCTGTTCACTTTTATTCTTGTACTTGTATATTTTATATTCTGTTCACTTTATATTTCTATTGCTATTTTATGTCCTCTGTTTAGTGCTATGTGTCTTGCTGTGACAAAATAATTTCCCAGACCTGGGATTATTAAAGTATTTCTATTCTATTCTATTCTATTCTATTCTATTCTATTCAACGTTTTAATGAATGCCATGGCTTCTTCTGGTGAAATAAAGTCACGCTGCTGGCCTCGGTAAGTTATGCGCAATCGGGCAGGAAACAGCAGGCCAAACTGGACTCCTTCAATATCCCGTAGCTGGCGGTGGACGTCGTTGAAGGCGGCGTGGGCCCGCGCCGTCTTAGCGGTGTGGTCCAGGAAGACAGAGATGGTCATATTACGTACTTCAATCTGCTGCAACTCCCTGGCTTTCCTGAGGATGTCGGAGCAGTCTGTGTGGTAGTGAAGCTTCGCTACTATAGCGCGGGGGCGATCACCAGGTTTGGGCTTTGGCATAAGAGCTCGGTGGGCTCTGTCAACAAGCGGCTCCTTGTCAAGCCCGAAGGCTTCCATCAGCAGCTTGGACACACCGGCTGCAGACAGAGGAGCGTCGTCCTCCGGGACACCAATGATGCGTATGTTCTGACGGCGCGCCCTCGACTCGAGATCCTCGCATCTGTTTTCCAGCCTCACACATTCTCTTGACAAATGATCAACTTTGTTTTGAAGAGTAGCGATGTCATCAGAACAGGTGGAAAGAGACTGCTCCATCACAGCAACTGTAGATTTGAGTCCGGCGACGTCCGATTTCATGGATGAAATGCTGCTAGATAGATCCGTTTTAAGAGAGAGCAGTTCGGACTTAATAGACGTCAAATTTTCACTCAATGCAGCTTGAAGCTCCGTCTTAAATATAGCTGCGACATCATTACGAAGAGCGGAAAGCAGTTCCTATTTGAGTACGGTGAAATCTGCAGTAGAAGGCGGCGTGCAGCAGGTATTTTCTGGGGGAGGAGAATCACCGTGCAGCGGGAGGTCAGCAGGTGCAACAGGCCGCAGGTTAGACTGAGGATTGTTTCCAGGTTTTGCATTCTTCGGAGGCATATTCGCGGTAGGAAGCCGATTTTAAAAAATCAAAAAAAGTTAGCTCAAGCCCAAGCCGAAGGAGTGATGAAAACTGTGCCGTTAAATAACTAAAATAAATTATCTTTGCAGGAGCTCCCCTACACACGTCCTACCCCATGCGTCGCTAAGCCGGAAGTCCAGGTTTGTATTTTCTATGCCCTGCAAACACCATAAAACTGCATTTTTTAACATTCAAAGATAACTTGTTGGCTTGAAACCAAATAGAGTACTTCAATAGATCATCATTTAGTTTTTTAGTGAGAATTGTCAGATCTTTGTGAGAGTTTAATAAATTGGTGTCGTCTGCAAATAAAATAGGGACAGTGGATTTAGTAACATTAACAAGATCGCTGATATAGACCAAAAACAATAACCAGTCCCTCCAGGAATTCGCAATGCTGCGATCGCAACAATTAACGCAAATTCAACCAATCTCCGTGAATTCTGCGTGACCTTGCAATTTTGTCCAATAACCGTGACTTTTCCGCAATTTTGTCCCACCTCCCGTGAGTGCCACCAATCATAGCAGTCCCCAGCGCAAACGTAATGCACGTACGTCACTGAATTCACTTCCTTGTTTATGGTTTTGAAGATACCAATACGTATGCAACAAAAACTACTGCGAAACAATTCCCTGATGTTCTTGAGAGCAGAGGTAAACTGTTTTGCACCCCGTGCACTATTTAGGTGGAACACAAACGAAATTCATCGATTGACAAACATTTTTCTACCGTAAACATATTAGGAGAATGGGTGAAACCAGCGGACCACAGACCAGACAAACCACCGTGATGAAGCTGTTGCATCCAGATCTGTCACCAAAAAATGAAGGCAAGTTAGATTAATTAATTGACGTGACAAGCTGTGAACACGTGTGTGCCAGGATGTGAAATTAACTTTTTAAACTTTTAAAATTTTTAATGAATTATACAAAACAAAGAAAAAAAATGCAACTTTTTGACAATTTTTTTACTGTCTCCCGCAATTTTATCGCAACAAATACGCTTAAAACATCGCAACTTACATCACAAATTTTTAGAAAAGCTGTCGTGAATTCAGGCATTTTAGGAGCAACAATCTTGAAAAATGCTCGCAAAATCCTGGAGGGACTGAATAAAGGTCCTAAAATGGGTCCTCGAGGAACTCCATATAGAACAATATCTTTCCCTGAATCATAACCGTTCACTGAAACAAACTGAATTCTATCTTTTACATAATTCTGTAACCACTTATGAACATATCCATGAAAACCATTCTTGTACAACTTATTCAACATTATATCATGATGCACTGTATCAAACGCTTAGGAAAGATCTAAGAACACACCTATTGTGTATTTGTTATTATTTAAAGCTGTATATCTTTTGTCTGTTAATTCAATAAGTGCCATGTAAGTGGAATAGTTCTTTCGAAATCCCTATTGATACTGATAAACGATAGTATGTGCATCCAAATGTTTCAACAATCTTCTGTTAACTAATTTCTCCAAAACTTTGGAAAAACCTGGTAAAATTGAAATGGGACGATAATTAGTAAACAAAGTTGGATCACCAGATTTAAATACTGGGATCACTTTTGCAACCTTTAGGTCTGTAGGGCCAATACCAGTGTTCAATGACAAAGCAAATATGTGAGTGAGTGGTTTACTTAATGGAGCAAGCACATCTTTAATCAAAGAGGCACTGATGCCATCATGTCCTGCAGCTGAATTTTTTAACTATAAGATTATCTCAGTAACTTCGTTAGTATCAGGAGGGTCAAAACAATCCAAAATGGAAAATAACTGGTTATATAGTCAAGTGGATTGACTTTTGTATTCTTTATCTTAATGGTAGCACCAACATTGGAGAAAAAGTTGTTAAAATGACAAACAATCTCATGTGGATCAGTCAGAACAGAGCCACCCTCCACAAATGCAGAGGGAAATTTTGTTTCTGCCTTCTTTCTCTGTAGTAGTTGGTTTATGCTTTTCCATATTATTTGTAGATTTTGCAATCTGATCACTGTAATAATTTTTCTTAACTTTTCACAATAGGTGAACAAATTTTTTCTTATAAGATTTGTAAGTTGCTAGATTTAATGGAGTTGGTAATGAAAGATACTTTTTATACAACTTATTTTTTATTGCAGAAGATTTTTTCAATCCAGGCGTAAACCAAGGTTGGTTAATTTTTGTCCTATTGTAAACATAGGATATCAATGGAAAACTTTTTGTAAAGCATGGCTTAAATAATTTTAAAAAGATATTATATGCAAGATTTGGATCCTTCACTATATAAACGTAACTGAAAGAAATTTCCTGTTACATTTTTTGAAATTGGGATTTGTTAGACTTACTAAAACTCCTAGTTTTAGACTCACTAAAACTTTTTTTGGTGCTAAAAAATGTAGCACCAAAAAATGTGGTGCTACATTTTTTGCTTTTAAATCACTGTCAAAAATTACAATATGAAAGACTGGTAAATGATCCGTTATATCTGTGGATATTAATCCAGAGTATGTTTCAAACTTAAAAGAGTTGAATAGTATATTGTCAATAAGTGTTACAGATTTGTCTGTTATTCTGGTGGGTTTATAAATTGCCGGGAAAAAATAATTTGCCTGAAGCATTGTTACACCCGCAAACGTAATAACTGCCCACAAACGTAATACAAATCTGCAGCTTTGAATGTAATAATCCCGCAAATGTAATAAATTTCCCACAAACGTAATAAAATTTGCCTACTGCAAACGTAATACTGAATTTCCTGCAAATGTAATAACTATTACATTTGCAGGAAATTATTACATATGTGGGAAAGTGAAAATCTGTAAATGTAATAACTTCCCACAAATGTAATATGAGACAAAATAACGATCTTTGTGGTTGTTGTTGTTTATTTGTTTACTTATAAACCTGCCAATAGTGACTGAATGTTGACAAGCAACCCGCGGGTCAGGTGGGGCAGGTCAGAAAGTGACAGAGCAGTGTTCTAAGTTATTAATAACACACACACACACACACACACACACACACACACACACACACACACACACACACACAGGTCATACTCATAATTTTAAGGGCTATGGCTACAAGCCTATGCTGGTGGCTTATGAGAGCCAATGTTTGAACCATTTAATGTCTGCATATCAAAAGCCAAAAACTTGAATAGATAGTCCATTCTTTGAAGTAGGCCTAATGAAAACATTTGTCAAGATTTAAGACTGGTCCATGTTCTTTTTGTTAGTAACATGGACCAAGACTGTCTGAACACTGACAATTAAAGTCTTGCAAATAAATAATGACAGTAACTTAAATTAATCTACCATTGTGAATGCAGGAAAGTGAGAATTGCCATGTAGGCTACCGTAAGTAACAGAAAATTTCCCAATGTTACATTATGTTACATTATTTTAAATAAACGGCCTTTCAATTAAGTGTGATGTAATTGTTGATGATTTGTTGCTGCAAATAAATGAATGTATGGGTATGCACCACCACTCTGCCAATCAGAACAAAGAAGACGCACTGACAGGCTACAACTTTGGAAGAACTTTTCACCCCTTTCCCGGTAAGTCAGCATGATGTATTTTGTATCCATGAATTCATTGAAATCTCAAGATATATGATGGTTTCGCAGTAGTTTTAAAGCTCAGTCCGCTATATTGTCAAAAGTGTCACTCTTGTATTTTTTTCCTCTTATGTAGCATGATACTCCAACATAATTAGCTGCACCACATGCCAGCTTAAATAGAAGTCTATAGTCACTTCGCGGTAAAACAGTTCAACTTTGCAACAACTTTTCACTCCTTTCCCGGTCAGCAAGCATGATGTATTTGGTGTCAATGGATTCGTTGAAATCTCAAGATTCATATAATACCGCTTAAAAACTGAGTCCAATAGATTGTCGATGTTGCATTTTTTTCTCTTATGCAGTGCTAGGAGCCTCTAGCACGCTAAGCCTAATGTTTGAAAACATTGTAATTAATTAATTGTTATTAGTATTTTGGAAGTAAAATGGTATTGGAAGTATCCAATACGTTATCCTCTTATTTGGTATTATTTGTTAATTTTTTTTTGGAAGTTTTTTGTTAGTCATTAATTGTCAGCAAGGCTTTGATTTTCAGAAGTTTTGAGAAACATTTCTGTTTGTTTGGTTTACAATATGCAGACATCTTTTATTAGGGCCCGAGCCCGAAAAAGGCAAAGGGCAGCGATCAGTGTGAAACACTGAACGCTGCCTTTGCCTTGCAGGGCAAAGGCCCTATTGTTCCTGCTCAGTTTCTTTCTTTCTTTCTTTCTTTCTTTATTAGGGCCCGAGCCCGAAAAGGCAAAGGGCAGCGATCAGTGTGAAACACTGAACGCTGCCTTTGCCTTGCAGTTATAATTTCGATAAATACTGATTCAGCATTACATTCATCATATCTTAGAATAAGATCATCGTATAAAAGAAGGCTCAGAAAAAGGAGGGCCAACTGATTTTGTTTCCAGACTTATTCCTGAATTGTTGGGCAAGCAACACTTTCCACACTCAGTGAAAGTTGGTCGTGCACATCGCTCTCTGCAGCCTAAACCAGCAGCGGGTGGCAGGCCGCGCACCATCATGGCTCGAATTCACCATTTTCAGGTGAAGGAGATGATATTACGCCTCAGCCGGACGCAGCCGATGGAGTACAATGGAAACAAAGTCCTGATTTTCCCGGACTACACCAACGAAGTGATGAGCCAACGCCGTGGCTTCCGAGACGTGATGCAAGCCCTGAGAAACTAAGGAATTAAACACTACCTACGCTACCCAGCCAAGCTTCATGTGCACTGGCGCGATGAGGACGCACCGGAGATTTTCAGCGATCCAGTAGCAGCAAAGGCGGCTTTAGTGAAGAAACGTAGTGTTTCTGTGGACAAGTAAGGAAGGTAGAAGATTGCAATAACCCCTACAGCCTTTTCAAGGTGAGAGTGTTCACTATATCAGGCTAAATACGCCGCACTGTGGACTATTTTTTGAACTGCGTGTCATTGCTTTATAGTTAAGTGACTAATAGTCCAGTTGCATCGCCACTATTGATACATCTTAGCGCAGAATAATTCCCCTTGAAGGCGTACTCTTATTTGTTTTAATTGGTGTTATGCTGCTATATTTTCAAATCAGTGTTTTTGCTGTGGTGGAGGGCGCCGTGACTGGGGTTAGGCCTGCTGTATGTCCGGCAGCTCCTGTTTTGATAAAGAGGGGGAACTACGCGTCAGGTTCGGGGGACGCGGATGTTGGGGAGGAGGGTGGCTCTGGGATTGTGTTGTTTATGTTTGTGGCTCAGATGCACATGTTCTATTTCTTTGTACTGTACTACTACAACAACCAGTTTGGATTATTTGTATGCATACAACTGCTTTATTTTTCTTATCGGCTTTAAATGAATAGTGCACAAGGTTATATGCAGGTAGGAGGCAGAGACTTACAACTGATTTCATGGAACATTAAAGGGCTTGGCAGTGCAGTCAAAAGAGGAAAAGTCTTTAAACACTTGAAATCTTTATCTGCAGATATCATTTTCTTACAAGAGACCCATATCAAAACAGCAATGCAACACAGGTTAAAGTGTAATTGGATATCTCAAATCTATCAATCACCATTCACTTCACACGCACGTGGTGTGGCTATACTATTTAGGAAGACCATCCCATTTCAAGTAACCTCTGTAATCAATGACCCTCACGGTAGATATGTAATGGTCTCTGGTACTATAAACTCATTTCCACTAACCCTTCTTAATGTATATGGCCCAAATGGGTATGAGCCCAACTTTTTCAGGAGGGTTTTTGACCTGATTCCGGACAGTAATGACTCAAACATAATAATTGCCGGGGATTTAAATTGCTATCTAGATCCTTTTCTGGATAGACTATCTACGCGACCACCACCAGAAATTGCATCTGTAAGGCTTTTAAAAATTCTGCTAAAAAACAGAAATCTGGTAGACATATGGAGGATTCAGCATCCTACAAGCAGAGAGTACTCGTTTTACTCTCATGTTCACAAATCCTATAGTAGGATTGATTATTTTTTGATCAGTTCTAACCTTATTTCACAAATCACCGATTCTAAATACCATAACATATTGATTTCTGATCACAGTCCATTAACAATATCATTAAATCTCTCCCTCCCCAAACAGGCCTATTCTTGGCGTTTTAACCCAAACCTCCTTAGTGACGACAAATTTGTGGAAAACATAACCTGTAAACTGAAAGATTTCATAGAATTAAATGACAATGGTGAAGTGTCTGACTCTACCCTATGGGAAACATTAAAAGTAGTTTTGCGTGGTGATATAATCTCCTACACTTCAGCCCTTAAGAAAGAAAGAGAAAAGCGATTACTTGAGATTAACAGCACTCTTCCTGTTTTGGAAAGAACATACCAAGTTTCCAAATCACCTGATAACTATAAAGAGATACTAAAGCTTAAATATGAATACAATGGTATTATGAGTGATCAAGTTAACAATTTACTTTTGAAATTAAGGAAGAAACATTTTGAGCTTGGAGATAAACCTAGCAAACTGTTAGCACGACAGCTTAAAGGTGCTCAGGCTTCAAGAGCGATTCACAGCATTAAATCTAAAACTGGCACTCTCTTAACCAACCCCACTGACATAAACCACCATTTCAGCGAGTTCTATTATGAACTTTACTCCTCCAAACACAACGTTTCACAGTCCAATCTTAACGATTTCTTTGACTTTCTTCTGTTGCCAAGGTTGAGTGGCGCGGCTAGGCAATCCCTTGACTCTGAATTCACCCTACAGGAAGTCATCACTGCCATAAAGTCATTTCCATCAGGCAAAGCAGGTGGGCCCGATGGCTATAGCTCAGAATTCTATAAGAAATTCTGTGATACCCTTGCACCACTTCTACTCAGAATGATGCGCAATTCTAAAAACGAAGGAAAACTGCCAAAAACCCTTTATGAAGCCAACATCTCTCTTATTTTAAAAAAGGGCAGAGACGAAACAGATCCTGCTAGTTTCAGGCCAATTGCACTTCAAAATTTTGATCGCAAGGTAATAACTAAAATTTTGGCTACTAGATTGAACAAGCATTTGACTTCTATCATTCACCCTGACCAGACGGGGTTCATTCCCGGCAGACTCTCCTTTTCCAATGTCAGGCGGCTGCTCAATACTATTTACTCTGATCAAAGTAGCACTAACGGAGCTGCTATTTTGTCTCTTGATGCACATAAAGCCTTTGATCAGGTCGAGTGGCCGTATATGTTTGAGTCATTGCACAGGTTCGGTTTCGGTGGAACCTTTATATCTTGGGTGAAACTGATATATGCAAATCCATCGTGTTCTGTTTTGACGAATGGTGATCAGTCAGCCCCGTTCCTTCTACAGCGTTCAGTTCAGCAGGGCTGCCCACTGTCCCCGGCGCTTTTCGCCATCGCATTGGAGCCCCTTGCTGCAACAATAAGAGAGCACCCACATATAAGGGGGCTTCAAGTTGGAGGTGTGGAGACACTTATCAGTTTATATGCTGATGACGTAATATTGTATCTACACAATGCTGAAGAATCCATTCCTCCTTTACTCAGCCTGATCACATCTTTTGGTAAAATATCACGGTACACCATCAACTGGAGTTTATGCCTCTCTCTAGTATCTATTCACCAGGTTTTTTACAGAATGTTCCATTCAAATTAGTTAATGACCATTTTACCTATCTTGGTTTGACTATACCTAAAAATCCAAAATTGATATTCGAATTGAATTTTGCAGAATTCATATCTACATTAAAACAGAATATTGAATGCTGGAAAACTCTACCCTTATCAATGGTTGGACGCATAAACTCAATTAAAATGATCTCTCTTCCCAGATTTTTGTACTTATGCCAAAATCTACCCATCTATCTCACAGGGGCTTTTTTTAAGGACCTGGATTCAATTATCCTTTCCTATGTTTGGAATGGCAAGAATGCCAGAATTTCGAAGGTACACTTACAGAAACCCAAGGTAGAAGGAGGGTTGGGTCTGCCAGTATTTAAACATTACCATTGGGCTGCCAATGTCAGGGCGCTAATGTTTTGGCAACAGAGGACCCTAAACATTCAGACATATACAGCCCCATTGTGGCTCAAGATGGAGGCCAACTCTGTAAATGATTCCTCTTTGCCAGCTATGCTATTCTCCAAATTTGAAAAACCAGAGTCCATTAAGAATCTGTGCTTCGTGTTAAAGCAGTCTGTAAGAATTTTAAACCAAATTAGGGGCTTTTTGACACTACCAAATACGTCAGTACAAACACCTATATGCTTTAACCATTGTTTTGTGCCTCCTTGGCATGACAGGTCTTACCATGACTGGGGAGAGAAGGGCTTGGTGTCAATCAGTGACCTGTACATTGATAGTAAATTCGCATCATTTAGTCAACTGAAGGAAAAATACAATTTATCTCATTCACATTTCTTTCGGTATCTGCAGGTTAGGCATTACATCCAATCAAAAATTGAAAATTTCAAAAATCTTACAATAGAACATGAAATTTACAAGGTCTTTAAGAGCCTTCCTGACTCCAGGCATCTTATTTCTAAAATTGTACATTTGTTTGATGATTGCATTACTGCGCACACTGTGGGGACTAGGGATACATGGAGAGAGGAGTTGGGTATAGAACTGTCTGAATCCCTGTGGACTAAATGCTTGTCTAGGATCCGCTCTTGTTCTGTAAACAGCAGACACCAATTAATCCAATTTAAGATTGTCCATCGTCTGCATTATTCCAAAGTCAGATTGCACAGAATTTACCCCTCGGTCTCCCCAGTGTGTGACAGGTGTAATGTTTCAGAAGGTACGTTGTCTCATGCTTTTTGGTCCTGCTCTTCACTGACAAACTTTTGGTCAAAAATATTTGACTGGTACTCCAAAGCTTATAAAAGCCCCCTCCAGCCCGAGCCTGGACTTGTAATCTTTGGCTGCACACAAACAATGAGAACTGTTCCTGCTGCGATGCGACAACCACTGGAACTGGGACTGATCGTTGCAAAGAGACTAATATTGAAGGAGTGGAAGTCTCCCAATCCTCCTTCCTTCCAATTGTGGGTCACAGACATGTTATCGCTAATACAAATGGAAAAACTCCACACTGGCTCAATGAAGACTTTTACCAGCTTGTGGAACCCTTTTCTCGCCCACCTTGAAAAGGCCAAAATAGGCTAACTGTGCTCCTGTCCCAACAACTTTGTCTCCTGCCTCTCCTCTGTATTGTGCATCTGTTTGTAACTGACTGGTGATAGTTTATGCATCTGAGCCCTGTTGTTTTGTTTTGTTTTGTTTAAAAATGAAAAATTTAAATAAAATATTTAAAAAAAAAAAAGAATAAGATCATCGCACCATAAAAATTGAAAATCTTGATGAACAAAAATGGAGACACCGCCTCCTGTTCTATACGGTGTTATGGCATGGACAGAGTTGTATCCTGGTAGTTCATAAATACCTGACTCTTTGAAGTTTTTTGTCATCCATGTTTCACTAAGACCAATGACAGAAAAGGTATGTTTCAATGTAGACAGAAAAGTGAACAAATGATCAACATTTTTTGGAAGACTGCGAATATTTAAATGCAAAACTAAAAATAAACTACTTCCATTAGATAATGAATCAGACAGTTGATTAAACTGTTCTTCACTGTAGTCTTTACAAGGCTGACTACTTTTTAAATTATTGAACAAGTTAAGATCTGGGTCTGCGTCTATGTTGTGATCATCCACATTACCATCTCCATTTAGGTCAAATGAACCCAAATAAAAGTGTGTTGTTGTGTACAGTCTCATCCTTATTATTGTGATTATTGATAGAAAGCTCTTGCTCATCACCAAGCATGTTATAGGGAAACTCAGAAGCACAGGTTTCACAAAACCACGATGACCATAGTTCGGAGTCATAGTTTGAGATGGGGAAGCAGCTTAAATTAATTATGTAATAATGTAATAGATTTTCACCTCATTGTGTGATAACGCCACATTTTGTAACAATCTGACGCATTTTGTAATAAAATTCTTGAACACAATATGTAATAAACTTTGCTGCATTTTGTACTAAGTTGTTACATATTGCATCAGTTATTACAAAATGCAGGTGTTGCACTTTTTTATGAAGAAAATGCAATGATCTGGTGCATTATGTAATAAACCACCAAAAAGGATGTCTTCATTAGAGCTGGGTATCGATTCAGATTTCCCAAATCGATTCAATTCGATTCGATTCGATTCGCGATTCGATTCGATTTTCAATTCGTTTAAGGACATTTCAGTAACAGTACCAATTTTACTTGAATATGGAAGAGATTCTCAGAGAACCAATGCTGTAAATAGTAGAAACTAACTTTAACTTGGTGCACTATTTAAGATATTAATGTCTACATTAAGAATTGAGCCCAAAGCAGTTCAATTAATTGTGTAATTTCTATTAGACATGACCTGACCAAAACAAAAATGAAATCATTTAAATCCAATCAAATCACAAGGCAGGCAGTGTAAATAAGGAGGCTACAAACGCACTACACTGAGGACGTTCACTTTGCTGCTTGTGACTGTCTCACAGAGCTTTTGTTTTTGTGCAGTATGTTGCAGTAAACTGTCCAGCATCTCCACTGTGCTGTTCCACTGTGTCACCACGTCAATCACCAGCTTATGTCCAGGCATGTTGTTGTACTTTTATTTTTTTTTTAGCCTACTAAATGTCTTTGTCCATTGTTTCTTTAAATGCCAGGGGATTAAGGGATGGAGTTAAGCGTAAAGCTTTATTTTTATTTATTAAACAGCTTAAAGTCAATTTTGCCTTTTTTACAAGAAACCCACTCAGTGACCGAGGATTCAGTTTTTTGGAAAAATCAATGGGGTAATACTATCTGGTTTTCGCATGGATCAGTGCATTCTGCAGGGGTCTCTATTATAAAATCCAATTTTGGGGGAGATGTGTTACACTCTGTACTTGATACTCATGGTCAAATGACGTTTTCATTTTGATTAATATCTATGGATACAATGCCAGGTTGGAGAATGAAAGGCATCTTGAAACTCTGGACCACAAAATTAGTCTTCTCACTCTACAATTTCCTAATGCATATGTAATCATTGGTGGTGATTTTAATGTAGTCATAAATGAGCAGCAAGATCGATGGCCACCTGGAAAATTATCAGTCGCAAACTTATGCCTAAAAGCATTAATGAATAAGTATGATCTAATCGACATTTGGAGGGAGAAGTTTCCTAACAATAGATTGTTTACATGGAGTAACAGGGATGGCTCCAGGCAATCAAGATTAGATTATTGGCTTGTGCCAAGCTCCTTGCATAAGGACTCCATATCTGTTCATATTTTGCCGATCCCTTTGACTGACCATAGAGCAGTATCCATTGATATTATTCTGTCTCCAGGCAGCACCTGTGCCAAAAAAAATTCTTATTGGAAGATGAATGGTTCCTTACTTAAACATGATAATGTAAAAGCTGAACTGACCAGACTGATAAATTACTATTGGGGCAAAGCCCAACGTGAAGAGATGTACTGTAAAAACTGGGAATTTCTTAAATATGAAGTTGGTAGATACATAAGAAATTACGGTAGCAATTTAGTAAAATCAAGACGTAAGACAGAGGAGGACGTTATTTCTCAAATTACTGCTCTCACTTCCGTCTCACCTGAAAGCCTAACAGAAAATGATAAATTGAAATTGACAGAACTGCAAAAGAAACTTGATGACATATTTAAAAGGAAAGCAGAAGGGGCTTTTATTAGGTCGAGGCAAAAGTGGTTGGAAGAGGGGGAGCAGATGGCTTCCTATTTTTTTAAACTGGAGAAGTCTAGAGCTAAGTATAACTCAATCTCCGAGCTGAATATTGAAGGAATTGTTACAGATGATGCAAAGACAATATCCCGGTTTTGTTACAATTATTTCTCATCTCTTTACAAGACAAAATTTGATTATAGAGAAATGGAAACATTTTTCTGTCGGGTGGATTCAGTTCAAACTATAAGTCATGAAGACAAGCTAAGATGTGAGCTTCCAATTAGTCAGCAGGAGGTAAAGGATGCCATAAAATGCCTGAAAAGCAATTGGTCACCTGGAAATGATGGAATAGTTTTTATAATAATAATTTTATATCATGTTCGCTGAGTTGGTGACACCATTTTTGTTTAAAGTGTTTTTAGAAAGCATTGCAAAAGGAGAACTCCCGGCCACAATGACCCAAGGGGTTATTAACTTAATACCTAAGCCTAAAAAAGATCAGCTCCTTATTGAAAATTGGAGGCCCATAACCTTATTGAATAATGATTACAAACTTTTCGCTTTAATATTTGCAAAACGTTTTAAATGTGTCTTGGATTCAATTATAGATGAAAATCAGTCAGGCTTTATGCCCAGGAGACATATTTTTAACAATATAAGATTGGTCCTTGACCTTATTGATTATTTTGACTTGATTATAGATGACAGTTATATCCTGTTCTTGGACTTCCATAAGGCATTTGATACAGTTGAGCACCCCTTCATGTTCCATTGTCTTGAAAGGTGTGGCTTTGGGAGTTACTTTTGTAATGCCATGAAAATACTATACACTAACAGTAATGGGACTGTGAAACTGACAAATGGCACAACCCAGCGCTTCTATCTTGAACGTGGGATAAGGCAGGGTTGCCCAGTTTCAGTTTATCTTTTCCTGGTTGTTGCACAGGTATTTTGTACATATATCAAAAGTCAAAGCTTGGAGGGCATCTCAATAGCCAACCAATCCATTCTCATCAGTCAATTGGCTGATGATACCACACTGTTTCTCAAAAATGCCTTGCAAGTAAAGCCAGCTATCCAGTTCATCAATACATTTTCTAAGGCCTCAGGATTATTTTTAAACGTAACTAAATGTGAGCTTTTTGCTTTAAAACACAATGATATTACTTCTATTGACGGGATTAGTGTTAAAAGTAAAGTATCCTATCTAGGTGTTACGATTGCTAAGAATCCACTTGAGAGATGCAATTTAAATTTTGAGCCAAGAATAAAAAAGGCAGAACATAGATTCAACCTCTGGCTGCAGAGGGATTTATCTCTGAGGGGGCAAGTTTTGCTGTCCAAGGCTGAGGGCATCTCGTTGGCTTTGGATAGCAAAACAGCTAAGAAAATCGATCAGATGCTATTTAAATTCCTTTGGAAAAACCGGATACATTACATCAGAAAATCTGTGGTGATCAATAATTGCAGAAATGGTGGTCTAGATTTTTTTGATTTCTCCACCTTAAATAATGTATTTAAAATTAATTGGTTAAAGTTTTTTTTGAATAATGACTCAAACATGTGGAATTTCATCCCTCGTTTTGTATTCAGTCAAATTGGTGGCTTACCTTTCCTGCTTGTCTGTAATTATCAGATCAACAAAATACCCTAAAATTATCTGACTTCCACAAACAGGTTTTACTGGCATTGAAAATGGTTTACAGTCACAATTTCTCACCCCACAGATATTACATTTGGAACAACGGTGACATACTACATAAAAGAAAGAGCCTCTACCTAGAGAAATGGATGGAGAAACAAATTTATTTGGTTGCACAGTTAATTGAGGATGGATGTTTAATAAGTTTTGAACAGTTCATAGAAAAGTGTAACTTTCCAGTTCCTTACGAAGAATTTCTTAAAGTAATGAAAGCTATCCCTGCAGGAGCCGTTTCTCTCTGTGGAGGTATTACCCCAGTTACAGATGTGGTGTGTCCCCGTGATACTTTTTGTGGAAAAGTGTGTTTCGGGACTCGCAAGAAAAATAACAGAGCCATACGTAGTTTATTTCAAAAGCAAATTTATACGAAACCATACGTAATTTCTTACTGGGCTCAATGTTGTGATTCTATACCTTGGGAAAGGGTCTGGTTGTTGCCCTACAAGTATGTTATTACTAATAAAGTAAGAGAAATTTTGTTCAAAATCCTACATCGGATATACCCTGTTAAACAATCTATGTTAAAACTTAAAAAACACATTTATATATCCTTCTCTCTATGTCTTGCAATCCCCGAAACAGTGCCACATATTTTTTGGCATTGCCAGTTCACAAAGAAGCTGTGGAAGGACGTAACCAAATTTATCTCTGTAAAATTACATGTGAAGTTTAACCTGCTCTATCAATACGTCATTTGGTTTCTTCTCAGATAACATTAGTAAGGATAAGGCTTTTGTGATTAACTTACTACTTCTCTTAGCAAAGTCATACATCCATAAATGCAAATTCTCTGGGCAAAAGCCAACCTTTTTAGTTTTTTACAAAAACGTGAAAGCATACTTAAGTACAATTGCAAAACTAGAAAATCTTAAAGCAATTAGAACTATTGAAATCTGTGGGAAGTTTGAAATCTCTGCATGATCTAAAGTGTTCAGAACTTCAAAACGTGTAACTGTCGCCTGGGTTGTTCAAAATCCTTGTAAGCTGTGAATTTGTTCTGTTTGTTTTTTGATTTCCCTGAGTTGTAGTTTTTTTTGTTTTTTTTTTTCTTCTCAGTTGTCTGAACATTTTAATTGATTTATCTTTCATCTCAGCCCTATTTTACCCTGGCAGCTTTGTTTTTTGTCTATGTGTATAGAGGGAGTTCAAAGGTTTAAATGTAAACAAAGGAGGCCGGTTGAGCTACGCATGGAGTAGGACGTCGTATTGGAGGCTCCCACAGATTTCGCCTTAAATACTGTTTTATTTGCATCTTGTGCGCATCAAACAGGATTTGGACCAGAAAACACGTAAAGTTACAATCTTATTTCCTAGTTAAATTTAAGTATGGCCAACAGAAATAAAGGTGGACGTCAGGCAACTCAAACTCTACTCCGGCCTTGTCCCCAGTCTGCGACCTCGCCTCCGTGTGACGCTCCTCCACCCCCAGAGTGCACCTCTGCCCGGCCTTATGCGTCTGCCGATACCTCAGCCCTGAAACTTGAGCTGCTTGCAGAGATGCGCAAGGAAATCGCGGACATTTTCAAAACCGAATTACGTGCTGCTCTCGGTGAGGATTTATCTACAATCAAATCTGAGCTACAAGCAGTAAAGACGCAGTTAACCTCCGACAGAGCAGCAACTGACGCGGAGTTGGGAAAGTTGAAAGGTACGGTGGGGGAGATGGAGCTGAGTTTATCGACTTGTACTGATGACATTGTTGCTATTCAAGATAAAATTGCAACCTTATCTGCTGACATGACCAAATTAGAAAATAAATGCGAGGATCTGGAGGCTAGATCGCGCCGCAACAACATCAGGATTGTGGGAGTGCCCGAGGAAGAGGGTAACATCTCTACTGTATTTGTAGCGGCATTACTTAAAGAAGCTTTCAGCCTAGACAAGGAACCGCTGCTGGACAGGTGCCACAGGACCCTCCAGTCCAAACCCAGAGCCGGTGAGTGTCCCCGCGCTATCGTAGCACGACTGCATTATCACTCTGACTGTGTTGACATTCTGCGGCGAGCGAGAGAACACGGCAGGATCAACATCAGGAATATGGCCATCTCCATCTTCCCAGATTATACTGCAAAGATAGCGCGGGCACGAGCCATGTTCAACGATATACGACGTCAGCTACGAGGGATGGAAGGCGTGAGATATGGACTGGTACACCCGGCTCGTCTGCGCATATCATATGATGGAGTGGAGAAGGTGTTCCAGACACCTGATGAGGCACATGTCTTCATCAAGAAGATACACAGTGGAGCAAATGCTGGTAATGCTTGAGAAAATCTTTACTATGAGTACTGACACTATGTAGCATACTTAACAATACTTTACTCTTTAAGTCACCTTGCGTGTTTTATATTGTGCAGCCACCATTTCTGTTTTTTCTCTTGTTTTTTTTCCCAACTGGTTGCAGTGTTAATGATAAGGCTCGAATCTTTACTTTTTTCATACAGACCTTTTGCAATTTTCTAAGGTTAAACAGTTTAGTTGTGACCTATGGCACTTATTATAAAATCTAGAGCTGTATTGAAGTACACTGTAGTTCAATCTGCACAATTTTATCAGGATGTTTCTTTTGTTGTGTAGTTTTTTCTTGGTTTTCTTTCCCTCGTCTTATGGTAATTCTTTATAATATTCCTTACTGAAACTAGTTTAAGTCGCAATGTGTTGATATCTTCGAAGAGAGGAGCTGCCTGTTCTCTCGGTATCTTGATTTTCAAACAGTTCACAGTCATCCCATTGTAGTTGATATTTTTCTTAACTTCTTATTAGACATATTATGTTCTTCCTAAGCTGGTCACGTAAATTTTTGCACGAGCTTGTTTCATATATTGCGATCTGTGGGACTCCATTGGCTCACCTTAGCCTCAAGACGTTCACACCTTTTGTATGTGAACGACTTCCTATGGGAAATACTCAGCAGGTCTCACTGCTGGGTACGGGAGACTATAGTTTTGTGGGATGGTTAAGTTTAAGCGGGGCGGGTTGTTTGTTGGGGGTTCTGGGAATATATGTGTGTGAATGTGTGTGTGAGTGCGTATGTGCCTTCTCATATGTGGATGGGGAGGAGCCTTGGCTTCCTCACTTGGACTTAGTTCCCTTTGTGTATTATCAGTCGCCAAAACCCTTAAATGGTAGGTCAGTTAAATAACCAAAATAAAGTCGGTGCAGGTGCTCCAATTAGGTTCCTGACTTGGAACGTTAGAGGTATGGGTAGCCCATTAAAGAGATTAAAAGTCTTCACACATTTAAAAAGATTGTGTGCAGACATCATTTTTATACAGGAGACACATTTAAAAAATAAAGATCACTACAGGCTTCAGTGTCCATGGATCAGTCAGGTTTTTCACTCAGAATTTAATTCTAAGTCCAGAGGAGTCGCAGTTCTAATTAAAGACAAAGTTCAGTTTTCCCCCTCTGAAGTTATTTCTGACAAAAATGGCCGATACATTATTGTGGCTGGTGTTCTCTACTCAACCCCTGTGCTGTTAGTTCACATATATGCCCCAAATTTTGATGACATCACTTTTGCCCACACAGTACTGAGTAAGCTTCCTTTTTTAAACTCTCATTTACTCATTTTTGGAGGTGACTTAAACTGTGTTATTAATCCTGCCCTAGATCGCTCTAATCCGCATAATCATAATCAATCTAATATGGCTAAATCTTTTTCTGAATTTATGAATCAGAATAGCTTTATTGATCCTTGGAGATTTCGCAACCCTACAGCTAAAGAGTTTTCCTTTTTTTCCCATGTCCACTGTTCTTATTCCAGGATTGATTTTTTTTTATTGATCATTCTTTAAATTCATATGTATCATCTTCTGAATATTTAAGCATTGTTATATCTGACCATGCCCCTCTATCATTAGACATCAAATTTGCCTCCAATGTCAGATACCCTCCATTATGGAGATTCAACCAGCTTCTCCTGTCTGACAGTGATTTCTGTAAATTCATTTCTGAATCTGTCGATGACTTCATTGCTCTAAATCAGAATGATTCCACCTCTTCGTCCTTACTGTGGGAGTCACTAAAGGCATATCTGAGAGGGCAAATAATCTCTTATTCAGCGCACTCAAACAAAACTCATAATGCTAAGCTTGGCGAGTTAACATCTAAAATACTCCAGCTCGATCAAAAATACTCTTTGGATCCCTCTCCTGAATTATTTAAGCAGCGACTTGATTTGCAATCTGAGTTTGATCTCTTATCTACACGTGATGCAGAGCGGACGCTAATGAAATCACGCAGCTCCTATTATGAACATGGTGATAAGCCAGGGCGATTATTAGCCCACCAATTAAAAAGAGGTGCAGCATCTCGCTTGATTCCACAAATTACAGATTCCTCTGCGAATCTAGTTTCTGATCCCTCACAAATCAATGATATTTTCAAAGCCTTTTATTCATCTCTTTACAAATCTGAGTCTCCATCAGACATTTCAAATATGTTACAATTTATGGATGAGATTGAGACTCCTAAGGTTGACCCCTCGTGTGTACAGGATCTCGATTCTCCTCTGACAGTCGGTGAAATAGAATGTGCAATCAAGGCAATGCAGACAAACAAAGCTCCCGGCCCAGACGGATTCTCTGTCGAATTCTATAGAAAATTTCATGACAAGCTGGCCCCAATTCTTTTGTCTGTATTTAATGAGTCCCTGGTCGGTAGCACTTTGCCTCCTACTTTAACACAAGCATCAATAACTTTGCTTTTGAAAAAAGATAAAGACCCCACATCTTGTAGCTCCTACAGGCCTTTATCTCTTCTAAATGTGGATGTTAAAGTGTTGGCAAAATTACTTGCTATGCGATTGGAAAAGGTACTTCCAAATATAATATCAGAGGAGCAGAATGGATTTATAAAGGGAAGACACCTTTTCTTTAACACTCGCACGCTCTTTGATTTGATTTACTCAAAAAATCATGTTGAACTCCCTGAGATTGCTCTCTCTCTCGATGCTGAAAAACGTTCGACAGGGTGGAATGGGATTATCTTTTCGCCGTGTTAAGAAAATTTGGGTTTGGGAATAATTTTGTGTCATGGATTCGCCTTTTATATACAGCTCCTCAAGCCAGCGTACACACGAATGATAATCGGTCTGATTATTTCCCTCTAGCACGTGGAACGCGCCAAGGATGTCCACTCTCTCCCCTTTTATTTGCCCTGGCAATGGAACCACTTTCTGTTAAGTTAAGGTCTTCTCCTCTGTTTACTGGGGTTGTGCGTAAGGGTGTTGAACATAAACTTCTTTTGTATGCGGATGATATGTTATTATTTATGAGTGATCCTGTGTCTAGTATGCCATCTATTTTATCTGTTTTAGACAATTTTAGTTCTTTTTCAGGTTACAAATTAAATCTTCAAAAAAGTATATGTTACCCTATTAACACTCCCGCTCTCCACCTTCGATACACAGATATGCCCTTTAAATTCAGTAGAGCCGGATTTAAATATCTTGGCATTAACATCACCCGCACACTACCCAGCCTGCTTACAGCTAATTTTGACCCCCTTATCTCCAAGACCAAGACTGACTTTGAAAGATGGAGCAGTTTGCCACTTTCATTGATTGGCAGAGTAAATGCAGTAAAAATGAATGTTTTACCCAAATTTCTTTTTTTATTCCAAAACATTCCACTTTTGCTGTCTCAAAAGTTTTTCAAAACTCTTGACCATTTAATTAACTCCTTTATATGGGGAGGGAAGGTTCCAAGAATTTCCAAAATTCTGCTTCAAAGGTGCAAAGTCAGTGGTGGTATAGCATTGCCCGACTTTCGGTTGTATTACTGGGCTGCTCATATTCACAAGGCTCTTTACTGGCTTGAACCTCCCAATACCCCCTGGTGTAAACTAGAGGTGCTTTCCTGTATTTCATCCTCCCTCTCTGCTCTACTGTTATCCTCCATGCCACTAAATGTCAGTTATTATACAGATAATCCTGTTGTCTTGAACACCCTAAAAATTTGGCAGCAATTTAGATGTCACTTTAAGTTTTTATCTGCATCAGTTTCGGCCCCAATATGTAATAATCATCTTTTTACCCCCCCAATGGTTGACTCTACTTTCCTGCAATGGCACAGAAAAGGCATCAAGAATTTTCAAGATTTATATGTAAATGGAGTATTCTCTACTTTTTCGTCTTTGTCATCTTCATATGAGCTACCTCAATCACATCTTTTCAGATATTTTCAGATTAGGCATTATATTTCCACCACATTTCCTAACTTCCCTTCACTTCCCTTTAAACCTCCATGGACTGATGTGCTTTCTCTGAACACACATCAAAAGACATTAATTTCCAAAATTTATAATTATCTAGTCTCATTTAAAAATGGCGGTACTATTAAAGCCAAAGCTAAATGGGAACAGGAGCTGGGAGCAGAGATAAGTGAGCAATGTTGGGAAGCAGCCATTGATAGAATTCAGACCACCACTATATGTGCTAGGCTTAGCTTGATACAACTTAAAGTACTGCACAGGGCTCATCTCTCCAAATCCAGGCTTTCAGTTATATATCCACATGTTTCAGACATCTGTAGCAGGTGCCATAATACTCCTTGCAATCTCAGCCACATGTTCTTCCTATGTCCAGAGCTGCATGGCTATTGGAATGGGTATTTTAAAACTCTGTCCACAGTACTTGGTCTAAAATTGCAACCATGTTCTCTGGTTGCCATCTTTGGCGTCCCTAATGTAACAGCTCTAAATGCTTTTAATGCTAAGCAGAAACAAATAATTGCATTTACATCTCTTATAGCTCGACGCACAATCCTGTTGCATTGGAATTCCCCGAAGAGTCCGTCCCTTTCCCAGTGGCTTAGAGAAGTCATGTTTTTTCTTAAATTGGAGAAAATAAAGTACACTATCAGGGGCTCAAGGAGGGATTTTTTCCATACATGGCAACCCTTCATATCCCATTTTAATGCCATGCACCGCTTACCCTCCGACTAATCAGAGCGTTACCATAGTAGATAGTTTAGGTTTTATCTTATACCTAAAGGTATCCACCCCTTCACAGTGAGGCACAGAGTGTGTGTGTGTGCGTGTATGTGTGTATGTACGTGTACGTGTGTCTGTTCGGGGTTTGGGTCTAGGTTGGCGTTTCCAGGACTTATAATTTACTATCTCTAGGCCAAAGATCATATGGTACTATTTCTGTCTGTTTTGAAATATAATTTGTCACTACGATCAAATATATATTTAAAGTAATGTCCATTTCAGATTAATGAATATCGACTGGTATATGTATATGTATGCGTGTATCTATATGTGTATGTATATTATGTATATGTATATATATTTTTTTTTTCTTTTCTTCTACTATCACTGTACCAATATATTTTCATATATATTTGCACAAAGACATTAATGATTAATGATTATTGTTTTGTGTATGCCTGGATGTTATACCCCACTGTTCTAAATAAAAGTTATATAAAACCAAAAAAAAAAGAAAAAAAAAATGTAAACAAAAAAAGGGAGGCAAAAAGGAGTCGCTCTGGATAAATTTATGTATCCTAAGGGTTACCGATTTATGTAATGGAGATACAACTGATAGCTGTTGCTGTATTTTCTGCCTCACTTTCATAACCTGTATATATGTATATGTACATGTGTATCAATGTCTATGTGTGTACATGGATGTGTTTGTCTCTATGTAGGGTATGTGTATATGTATATATGTTTGTATTTATATGGAGATATGTAGGCTATCTGTATACTTGGTTGTATATTTGTGTCTTCTCAATCTAAAAAAAAAAAATTAAAAAAAAAAAAAAAAAAAAAAGCTTATGTCCAGGCAGGACCAGTAACCTGTGCTTCTCTTTAAGCTTGTGGCTTGCCGTGATGCTACGATTAAAAAAAAAAGAAAGATGCGATGCGCCTCATTCTGCCGAGCAGGTGAGCAACAGCTGGGACTGCTGGGAAAGCTGCTTGCGAAGTTAAACTGAGTAGCATTGTCTGCTACGACGGCTGGCTCTTTGTCTGTCTGAACTGCTATCGCTTCGAACAACAGTTCACATAAATTACTCGCTGTGTGGCTGGTTTCAACTGCGCGTTGGATGTTCGACTGTCACAGGTTAGAGCGACTCTCTGTGCTGACTTAAGCGACGCTGCGATGCTGTGTTTCACATCTGCATACATGTTTGAGACTGTCACTTCACTCAACTGTTTGTGTGTTGGTATAACATAGCGTGGCTCCAGAGTCTTCATGAGGCCGTGGAAACCATCATTTTCAACAAGGCTGTATAGTCGCACGTCCTTGCATATGAGTGCTGCGACCGCCTGGGTTAGTTTATGGGCTGCGGAGAGTTTGCTGGTAACTTACATACAAATGCTCTGACTGTCCACGCAAGACTACTCGGCTTTAAACTGCATTACACATGGCAGAAAAGATGTATTAAATAATTGATTTTAAGAGCTATGAATCGATATCGGGCCTTTCAAAGGAAAATCAATTCAAATCGATTAATCAGTTTTTTTAACCCAGCCCTAGTCTTCATTAGAAAAAGCATTATCAAAATGTGTGCATTTCCCATATATTTCAATGAGAGGGTCCAAGCATTATAATGAGGACTGTTTAGGTCCTTGAAGTAACAAGTGTAGGTACTTTTCTGATGTATTCAGAGGGTTAATCTTCAAAGTAATATTGTCTAAATCTACTACAGTAAACAATTTCAAATGTATTGTGAGGAAGAGTTACTTTTTTCTTTGCCAGAAAAAAGAATGTTGAGAAAAAATTGTCAACAATTGTTTGTGGGCTACTTTTCATTCATATCCATCATGAGGGCTAGTTTTACAGTCTACAGTAGCCTACTTTGCATTTTCATTCCAAAACACGGAAATAAAACTAATTTAAAGAAACATGTATGATTAAGTGCTTTCAGTAGCACTTACAGTCTGGTTTCATTTCCTCTGGAAAAAAAACTGTCTAGTGGAAATCCTGATTGGCTGGTGTCTAATAATACAGATCTACCAGCCATGTTGGTGATCCAAAAAGTTAGCCTGATTTAGAGCCCTCCATTCTACCACTGCTATGTTGGCAGGGCATGAGTCAAATTAAAAAATAATGTTTAATGCTAGTCCAATTCGAGAATTTTAATTTTTCCTAATAGTTAAACATATAATTATGACTACAGATAAAAGGCAAATTTATTTGTTACATAATGCACCAAATATTTAAATATTTAAATTTTCATCATAATATTTTTGAAAACAACAACAACATGCAATTGGTCATACATGGAATGAAGTTTATTTCTGTTCAATATTTGTTTTGGTCTTTTGTCTGCTTTCTATCGAGTATAATAATGTTATACGTTTATGTTATGAAAATATTGTTTGCATTTCAGTGCATGGGTGATATTCGTGTCAGTAACACTCATTTAGTGCAGTTTTTATCTCTATGAGCTTTCAAACGCATTTCCTTTTATAATGAATAGTTAGTTTTAATTTAGATTTGACCAATGAAACATCTGGACCAGATGCACCAGATTACTACATTTTCTTCATAAAAAAGTGCAACACCCGCATTTTGTAATAACTGATGCAATATTTAACATCTTATTACAAAATGAAGCAAAGTTTATTACATGTTGTGTTCAAGAATTTTATTACAAAATGTGGGATTATTACACAATGAGGTGAAAATGTATAACATTATTACATTAAAATGCGGCATTATTACATAATGAGGCGCAACAGGGCCAAAAGAAAAACTTTTGTTACCATTCTAACAAGCAACATTTATTGTGTTGGATTGTGTTAACATATTTTTAATACCTGCATTGATTATTGGCTTTTTGCAGATTAAAACTAAATACTGTCAGTCCTGGACAAGCGGAAATAATGTTGAAACGGGCAATTCTGTTAAGTTTTAGTAAAGTGGCCAGAAGAAGATATGATGTCACAGATGGAAGCAGCTTCACATACAGGTATGTATTCACTGTACTTAGAGTCGAGTTCAATAAAAAAAGAGTCACCTTAGCATTTAGGGGAAAAAATCCTCACTCGGCTGACTAAACATGAAAATGAATTTTTTCTTCATGTTGGGCTTTCTGTCTAAACTAAGCCGGCATCTGAGCTTGTTGACAAAGGTATGCAGAGTGCATGTCAGAAAATGCTTGCCTCATGAAGAAAATACAAAGGTGATAGCTGTCTGTCCTCCCCTTCCACTGTGTTAACATTTTAAAAATCCCCTTCGGAGGGACTTCCGGGTGAGATGGAGTAGTCGCAACTCCTGAGGCTCCCACCTGTATCATTATTACTTTATCATACGTTCACTTCATGTTTCTTAAACCATAGAAGGACTATTGTGTATTGTAAGAGCTGCAACCAAAGCCCGTGAAACGATGGCCAACAGATCAAAAAAGGATGAACAGAAGAAGGACGACGCGTCCATCATGGCTATGCTAACAGCTACGCTAGCGGACCACAAGTCCTCACTCTCGTCGGAGTTCAGCGCGGCGTTCACAAAGTTTGAATCGAAATTGGAGAGCATTGAAACCTCCATCTCTGCCCAGCACCAGCGTATCTCATCATTGGAAGCTGCTGCCACTGCCACGAGTGAAGACATGCAAGTAATGAAGGATAAGTTAGCCACAGTGATTGAAGAAAACGGCAAGTTGAAAGCAAAGCTTATTGACTTGGAAAGTAGGAGCCGCCGCAATAATGCCAGAATCGTGGGTCTCCCTGAAGACATAGAAGGTACTCGTCCTACAGCTTTTTTCTCTCAGCTACTTCTAGATGTCTTTGGGGAGGACACATTGGGAAAAGCTCCGGACTTAGACCGGGCCCATCGTACGCTAACGGCAAAACCGGGCCCCGGCGAGAAACCCAGAGCGGTGGTAGTATGCTTCCACAGTTATAAAACGAAGGAGCTCGTGATACGCAGATCCCGGGAAATGCGAGGCAAGCTGAAATACCATGACACACCAATCCATGTCTTTGAAGACTACTGCCCGGAGATACTACAGCAGCGCTCTGCGTACCGTGGAGTAATGAAGGAACTGTACAATCTAGGCCTTAAACCTGCACTTCACTACCCGGCCAAGCTGTTGATCATGTCCAGCGAAGGAAGACGGAAGCGGTTGGCTTCACCTGAAGACGCCAGGGACTATATTGACTCACTTCGTCCTCGCCCGAACACACCGGGGGACTAACGGCCCGACGGATGGACGCTCCTTATTGCTGACCTTTTGCTGCTATCGTCACAACACAGATGGATCCTAATAGCTAAGTTAAACTGATGACTCCAGTGTTGTCGCTTTGTTTTCCTTATTCAAGGCTTGTTTTACATTCATTCATGTTTTTTTCCTTCTCTTTTCTGTTTGTTTTATTCTACAAGGACTGGATTGAACTTCATATTGCTACTGATATATATTCTCTAGATTCCACCGATCATTTTTATTTTCTCTCTTTTTATATGGGCAGTGTAGTACCAGATTTTATTTAATGTGTTCGAACTACCTCATTTATGTTTAGACTAGTTATTTTATATTCACTCGGTTTGCAATGGTCATTTATTTTATATATATATTTCAGGGTTTCCCCCAGTGCTTTATAAGCCTGGCAGGCCGCCAGGCTTTCCTTGCCCCCCCGCCAGGCTAAGCGTCACTTGTTCATTTATTTTAAATAGGTTTTTATGCACCAAAACAGTGATAGCAAAGACGGTAAACAGAGCTTTTAACAGCATCTTGCGATACAGTGGAAACCGCAATGGTGACATTTTATGGTCGATACGTGAACTTTTTCCGAAGTCGGAGGAGCACTGGAGGAGACGATGAGCAGCTCGTTCACCTCCAGGCCAAGGGGAGTTCATCCCCAGCGAGCCGACCGAGCCGCGGCTCCATGATGAGGCAGAGCCAGTGGAGTTAGCACGGATGTTAGCACGTCGTCGGAGCAGCCTTCTGCGAGCCGCGATGGTAAACATCCAACTAGTGGATTTAATACAAAATGGTTAGCTGACCCTAAATTTAGTGGATGGTTCTACCAGACCCAGTATGGTAAACCCAGACGGATTGATGCACTGAACCAACCTGAACCATGTGCAGCAATAAGTAGAACTGATCACACAGCACAGCAGACCTGTTCAGCCTCTGAGTTCCCTGGTTTTACCCCTTGGCCAGGTTTACACTTTTTTAGTTATGTTAATTTATTTTACTTTTAAATGTGACCAGCAACAGCTTGTGTTAATATTTACTAGGATGTAACTTAAGTGAAAACAATTGATATTATTTATTTTAATTGTATTTTTTGTGTTTGTTAAAACCGTATTTCAAGATTGTGCCTTTTTATAAGACTCTACGTTTAAGTATTGTTAATAAATGGCTTATAATAACATATAATAGTCATAATTTCAAAATTCCTGTCAACTTTTACCTTTTTTTTTTTTTACAAAAACACGGTGGGCGGCCGGTGGGCTTCTCTACCACCGGGCTTAGCAAGTTTTCTGGGGGAAACCCTGTATTTGCATATATATTATTACCTTTGGTTGTTCTTGTTGGTGCTATTCTTTATCTGCACTAGATACCTTTTTACTAGTGAACTGTTCTGCTAGAATGGGAAGCTCAAAGTTTGGTTTACGATGAAGGAAGTGTTGCAGGGTAGACATTATGCCCTGTTGTGCAATGGACACTCAAATTTTTGTTTTGTTTGGATGGGGTTCTGGGTCCAGAGGTGTATGTCTCTAGTTTGGTATTCATGTATGTGTGTGTGTGTGTGTGTGTGTGTGTGTGTGTGTGTGCGTGTGCCCCCCCCCCTCTCTTTTTCTCACTCTTTTGTTTACAGTCTTCCGCCTCCAGTGGTTCAAGTGTTATCCCTCCTTCACCCAGAAGCCACCTATTATATTCCGTTCTACATACAATTCTGGATACAGTAAGGTATGACCAACACAGATAGCGGACTTAGGTTTATCTCATGGAACGTGAGAGGTGTGGGAAATGCCACCAAGACTAGCAAGGTTATGTCTCATTTGCAACAACTTAAAGGGGACATATTCTTTCTCCAGGAGACACACCTTCAAAATAAGGAGATAATGAGACTTAAAAGGAATTGGATTGGCCAAGTCTTCCATTCTAAATTTAATGCTAAGGCTAGAGGGACTGCCATACTTATTCGTAGCAACATCTTGTTTGAGCAACATAAAATAATAGCTGACACTGATGGTCGTTTCATACTTGTTTCTGGCAATTTGCAAGGCTCTCTTGTGATACTGGCTAGCGTATATGGGCCAAATTGGGATGATGAAACCTTTGTAACTAAGTTCTTCTCTTCTATGCCTATTATTGAAAATTATCACTTTATTATAGGGGGAGATTTTAATCTTATTCAGGATACCTTGTTGGATAGGTCTTCAAGTAGAGCCCTTTCACTAACTAATTCTGCCAAAGCCCTCAATCTTTTTAAGACTCAGCTGGGGCTTTTGGATCCTTGGAGACATATAAATTCCACAGTCAAGCAGTTCTCCTTTTTCTCTCATGCCCACCGTACCTATACACGTATAGACTTTTTCCTTATTGATGTCAGGCTGCTTACTAAAATTAAAGCATGTGACTACCATACTATAGCTGTATCTGACCATGCACCTGCTTCTTTAGATTTAGAACTGAGGATCCAGCCCCGCTCTCTTAAATTTTGGAGGTTTAATTCTATGTTGCTAACGGAGGATGACTACAAGCAGTTTCTAAGGGCACAGATATCAATTTTCTTGGAATTAAATGATTCACCCGAAATCTCGAGAGCCACACTGTGGGAGGCCTCCAAAGCCTACATGAGGGGTCAGCTCATAAGTTTCATTTCTAATTTAAAAAAGACAAGATTATCTCATACCACCGATTTATTAAACCAGATTAAGGACATTGATTCTAAGTATGCATCCAATCCGGACCCTAGCCTTTACAATGAACGAGTGAAGCTCCAAACTGACTTTAATTTAACCACTTCCTCTGCCGCTATGCTTCAGTTAATAAAGACAAGACAGCGTTTCTTTGAATCCGGCGACAAGGCTGGCAAACTTTTAGCCTTCCAAGCACGAGCAGAGGCAACTTCCAAACTGATTCCAGGTATCAAATCAGCCACAGGGGAGACTCTCTCGGACCCTTGGAAAGTAAATGAAAGGTTTGTTAAATTTTACTCTGAGTTATATTCTTCTAAGTCTCCGCCCCCTATTGGTGACACACTTCAAGGCATAGACTTCCCACAGATCGACAATGAATTGGCAGGAGGTCTAGGTGGGCCCATTACCGTGTCAGAGGTGCAAGAAGCCATTAAGTCTTTAAATTTGGGTAAGTCGCCTGGCCCTGACGGCTTTTCAGCAGAGTATTATAAAACCAACTTGGATCTTTTAGCGCCAGTCTTGAAAGATATGTACAATGAAGCCTTTTCCAACTGTCGTTTGCCCAGCACCTTATCAGAAGCTACTATATCCTTGATTCTTAAAAGTGATAAGGACCCCTTATTATGTAGCAGTTACAGGCCCATCTCCCTCTTGAATGTGGATTTAAAAATTCTCTCTAAAGTCCTTGCATCCCGTCTTCAACGAGTACTTCCCTGCATCATTTCATTAGATCAGACGGGTTTTATGACTGGGCGACATTCATTTCATAATACCAGACGCCTCCTTAACATTATCCACACCCCTTCTAGTTCAACACCAGAGATAGTGGTGTCCCTCGATGCCGAGAAGGCCTTCGATCGGGTCGAGTGGGGGTTCCTTTACGAAATAATGGAAAGATTTGGCCTTGGCACTGATTTCATTCTTTGGGTTAAACTGTTGTACTCCTCGCCTGTAGCCTCGGTCCAAACAAATAATACAGTGTCCCCACCTTTTCCTCTAGGGCGGGGCACTAGACAGGGGTGCCCCCTCTCGCCCCTACTATTCGCCATTGCTATAGAGCCTCTTGCTATATGGCTGCGCTCAGAGGAGAGTCTTAAAGGTATAGTTAGATCAGGTGTAACTCACAAGGTGTCTCTCTATGCAGATGATTTACTCTTGTATATTTCAGACCCTCTTTCTTCACTCCCAGTGCTTTTCGACATCCTGGAACGGTACAGTGTACTGTCTGGTTATAAGCTTAATTACCAGAAAAGTCAGTTATTCCCCATAAACTCCTTGGCTGGAGACCTCCCACACTCAATTGCACCCTTTGAATGGGCAGAGACCGGATTTCGTTATTTAGGTGTCTTTATCTGTGCGTCCTTACCCAATATGATGAATAGGAATTTCTCATCTTTGCTTGAGGGTGTTGAGAAAGATCTTGACCGATGGTCTTTGTTACCATTGTCGCTTACGGGACGAGTAAATTTGATTAAGATGGTGGTTTTCCCCAAATTTTTGTACCTTTTTCAGCGTCAAGGTTTTTCAAACACTTAGTCAGGCATATGGCCAGACAATACTCCCTAATCCACTGTCGGCTATATTCGGCATCCCTCCTGATGGAAACCTTTCTGGTTCTTTAAAACAAGCCCTGGCTTTTACTACTTTGTTGGCTCGTAGACTTATTTTACTTAAATGGAAGTCAAACCATCCTCCCCCTCTCATGACCACTGGGTGAAGGAAGTTCTGTATAGCCTGAAGCTGGAAAAACTTCGATTCTCACTTAAGGGTTCTATCAGTAAATTCAGGAAAACTTGGAGTCCCTTTCTAACATTGGTAGACACAATTATCTTGCTCCCTGATACGGAGGCAAACTAGACTATTCAGACTTTTTTTTTTTTTTTTTTTCTTTTTCTTTCTTTCTTCTTCCCCCTTTCCCCGTGTGCGTGTGTATGTGTGTGTGTTTGGATGTGGGTTTTTGGTCTTGGTGTAGTGGCAGGGACTGGATCCCTGTCTAGCGTTTGTATTTGGACCTGGATCAGGGTAAGTTCAGGGGTGGGATGGAGGGAAGCTGACATACAACTCATTTATAATTATTATAATTACTCGCTCTGTCATTGCATTTATATCTGATGATATTGTGTGTCAAATCATTTAAATTTCAATAAAGAAAGTTGGAATAAAAATCCCCTTCGCCACAGCAAACAAGAACAATAACCTCAAAGCAGCAACCAACACACTGAAAATAGTTTTTATAAACATTTGGATTGTGCAATAAGACAGGCCTGCTTGGTTCTTTTGACAAATTGTTGTCAAGATCTACGAAGAAAATGTTTACAATATTTGCCATAAGTTTGACATAAGCTGTACATAAGAAATAACAACCTCACCTTGCATCATGATAAGGATTCTCACCTGCAGCTGCTCTCCCTGCTTGCCAAAGTAAATCCTATGTTCTGCATGGTCTGCATGTTCCAGAGCCAGACTGTGGTTCCTGGTCAGATGTACAATCAGGTTGCCAGGCCGTGCAGTCAGACTAAACTCAGGGGTACAGGAGTCACCTGCAAGAGTACAGCGAGTGTTGTCGATCAGGACCAATCTATACCATCTGCAGTGTATTCTCCCATGACCAATGACAACCTTGCCGATTTTTTAAAAATTAGGAAAAACCTCAACTGTGACCTACAAATCACTCTAGAACAACAATTCTGATGAAGTCAGGAAAGATTTCTGTGGGTGTTTTAAGCTTTTTACATTTCAGACCATGTGGTGTACACTGTGGTTAGAATGGTTAACACTACATGACAAAAAGGCAATATTTTGGTTCAGTTTCTGCATCAACCACTGACCAATGACTGAAGTCAGTCATTTCTTGAGTGTCTGACTCATCACACCAATCACTATCATATCTGATTTACTCAGGTACAGCAATATGAGCACCTTATACATTTCTGCTGTATGTAGCAAAAGAGACAATAAGAAAAGATCTATGTATCAGCTGATATGCTGCCAACACAAGGTTTCTTACCATGTCTGCTGCAGGCTTTGACTGGTACGGAGGTCAGCCCATGCCTCTCCGCTAGCACACGCAGCATTACGCAGCCATGCTCTCCCTTAGCTTTGGTGTACGAAACATTACAGGAACTGAAAGCTATCTGGACACAGGATGGTACAACTTTCCACTCATCAGTGTTAAAGCTGAGAACAAAGAACAGAATCAACATGAGTCCAGAGTTTGTCATGGCAGAAACCTTTATATAATGAAAGACATTAGGGGTGCAGGTGGAAGGTATTTCCATCATGGATTAATTTATAGACTGTTTACTCACTCAATTCACCATTTGTCCATAAAATGCCAGAAAATCATGCTAAATGACTATTACAGCCTCCCACAGGCCAAGGTGATGCCTTTACATGTCATGGTTAGTTAAATTTAGAAACTAACCATGACCAAACTTATTCAGTTTACTATACAAACAAAAAAAAACGACAAAATCTTCAAATTTAAGAAACTGTAACCAGCAAATCTTTCTTTTAAAAAATTGAAAAAACAATTAACTAATCATTACTAATCAAAACATCTGCAGATTAATTTCCAGTTATCAACTATCAAATTAATCTACTAATCATTGCAGCTTTAAACATCAACCCTCATGTGCTCATAAGTACATTTCTGTCCTTTTCATTTTTGATTTTTAGATCATTTTAGCTGTGTTTATGCTTTTGGCAAAAAAATCTAGTAAAGGTGTGTACTTTGGGGGGAATTTTGAATTTTTAACTTCAGCTCCCATAATACACTGTGTACACAAAATTGTTACACTCAGGACCATAAGGACAAAAAAATGTCCCCACTGAAACCCATTATAACTGCTATTTTTGATTGTTCTTTCATTACATCACGAAACCCTAACCCTAACCCTAACCCTACAACTAAAATGGTTTAGGGGTGTTGGTAGGGATATCACAGTGTAGTGTCAATGCCCTCGAGTTTCTTGTCTATATACAGACTTGTATAATTAAAAACAGAATCGTTAGGCCTCACCTACGGTACTGAACGGTGTACGTAATGTCTCTCTCCTCGGTAGCTGGACTCCATTGTAACTGCCACTTATCGACTTGGATGTTCTTCGGAGGAGGCAGCGTTGCTTCAGACAGTACTGGGAGAGATGGAAATAATCATGGAATGGTACAAGCAGCCAAACAGAAGACTCTGGGAATGCTTTCTGGATATATAGTATTTTATTAGGACGTAGAGACAAAGTCCTCCTTAAGCATATTGTCTTTTAAAAATGCTGAAGGAGGAATTTGACATAAAGCCGTTTTCTGGAAATGCCTTTTCCTGAAACCATAGGGGCTGTGGCTCAGGTGGTTGAGCGGGATGTACACTGATCGTAAGGTTCACGGTTCGAGCCTGTCCACATGCCAAAGTGTCCTTGGGCAAGACACTGAACCCCAAATTGCTCCCAATGGCAGGCATCTTGCATGGAAGCTCTGTTGCCATTGGCGTGAGAATGTGTGTGTGAACATTGTAAAGAGCTCTGAGTATCACTAAGGCAGAAAGGCACCATGTAAGTGCAGACCATTTACTATTTACCATAGTGAATGCATAGTCCTGACAGTGAAGCACAAATGTGGGAGTATGGTGATATGAGCACCATTAATCAGTCCCTCCAGGATTTCGCGGGCGTTTTTCAAGATTGTTGCGGCCTAAAATGCCTGAATTCGCGGCAGCTTTTCTAAAAAGTTGCGATGAAAGTTGCGATGTTTTAAGCGTATTTGTGTCGATGAAATTGCAGGAGACAGTAAAAAAATGCTTAAAAAGTTGCATTATTTTCTTTATTTTGTATAATTCATTAAAAATGTTAAAAGTTTAAAAAGTTAATTTCACATCCTGGCACACACGTGTTCACACACAGGCTCACAGCTTGTCACGTCAGTTAATGAATCTAACTGACCTTCATTCTTTCAGTGCTGGCCACAGATCTGGATGCAACAGCTTCATCACGGTGGTTTGTCTGATCTGTGGTCCGCTCGTTTCACCCATTCTCCTGATATGTTTACGGTAGAAAAATGTTTGTCAATCGATGAATTTCGTTTGTGTTCCACCTCAATATTCCACGGGGTGCAAAACAGTTGACATCCGCTTTGTTGAAGAACATCAGGGAATTGTTATTGGTCTTTAGCAGTAATTTTTGTTGGTAAGTGAGAGACGTTACTATGGCACATGTCTGCATCTTCAAACTATATACAAAAAAGTGAATTCGGTGACGTACGTGCATTACGTTTGCACTAGGGACTGCTATGATGAGAAGCCCCTGACTGCAGTGTGCAGTTCGGGGCGGGAGCTCAGCGTTCAACTTTACTTCATTTTGCAACAGTTTGGTGACAATCTAACCCTCACCCTGCGTGCGTATCTAATACAATTCAGAGTGGAACCAAATACAAGTTTGCGACTATGCTAGGAGCTTGTTTTTACTGTCCCTGGCGGAGTCAAATGTCAGATTCAGCCAATAGCATGACGACTTTGAGCAACGTTGAGCTCCCGCCCCGAACTGTACGCTACAGTCAGGGGTACCTGGCTATGATTGGTGGAACTCACGGGAGGCGGGCCAAAATTGCGGAAAAGTCGCGGTGATTGGACAAAATTGCAAGGTCGCGCAGAATTCGCGGAGATTGGTTGAATTTGCGTTAATTGTTGCGATCGCAACATCACGAATTCCTGGAGGGACTGATTAATGCCTGTTGATATACTAAATTACTGGCTGACAGTCTGCGAAAGATTGGCAGAAGAGGAATTTTCCAGCATGTTAACCATCCAAAGCACAACAATGAAAACTACAATCTGGACAAGTGTGTTGTCTGACTTGAATCCAATAGAACACCGTTGGGGTATTTTATGAAAACAAAGGCAGGACAACACAGCCCCTCCAGAAAAAAGCAGCTGTCTCTGAAGAATGGCAGAACATCTCTATAATGAAAGGGGTACTGACTTTTGTTGCACTGGTCTACTTTGGAAATCTAAATTGGTAGTTCATTATTTTTCATAAAATACTTTACTGTTCAACTTGAAAACAGTGTAATTAGTTTCAGTTTATGCAATTTAGAGTCATTTGACATGTAAGTGATATCACAGACACACTGTTGTGTATAGTACAAACTCTAAAAACCTGACTTTTCTGTTGACTAAAGGCTAACCAGTAGTTCAACAACATGGTACTGGCATACTTGTGAAACGTCATCCGTTGGAGCCCAAGTACTGTTCCAATTCTAAGTACGTATCTCACTAAGTACGGATAAAATCCCAGGAAGTGTACTCGCTATGCCCACATTATTATTATTGCGGGCAGTGAAGTATCCCACAATGCTTTTTCTGCCAACCAGCGTCAAAGGTTGAGGAGAAAGCTTTCAACGGTAGTACAAGTTTCTTTGTAAATACTACTGTTATTGAGACACAAAATGTAGTTTTAAGATTATCTGAGGCGAGAAAGTGGTTGTACAAATCTCAAGTACGTACTATCAAGATAATGCCTGCTTTAAAAATTTACTCCCAACGGTTTCGGAAATGTGAGTGTCCCAGTTAGACAGCTACGACCAGGAGGTCAGCGCTCGCAGTAGCCCGCTGAAAGCAGACTTGTCTGGGCTAGACTTTTTGAAATCTGCGGCTGACTCTGACGGTTCTGTAGCGATTAAGCAGAGATATAAGTAGTTTTATGTTTATCCAACGGTCACACTTTGGCCTCACAGTGTATTTTTTTATTGTTCACAATTTCTATATTGTTATTTAACTTTGTACTCAATCGTTGACTTTGTACTTCTGAATTATCGTCTTGTCTTACTTACATGTAATACAACTTTCTTCTATTCTAATACTGTAACTGTGCATTAAAACTAATATTTAAGCATTAATTTATTCGAGGAACAGCTGAAGAAACCCAGATCCTCACTGACTGCTGGGAGACTCCACAGACAGAATATCAGCAGCTCCAACCGTGGACCTTCAGCAGCATCTGTACCAGCATGTTGGTGTTAATAGAAACTGAAGGCTGATCAGCTCCACTAAAGAACATCAGGAGCAGGAAAGGCAGATGGATGGATGGATGGATGGATGGATGGATGGATGGATGGATGGATGGATGGATGGATGGATGGATGATGGATGGATGGATGGATGGATGGATGGATGGATAGATAGATAGATAGATAGATAGATAGATAGAACTTTATTGATCCTTTCAGGCAGTGCCCTCCAGGAAATTTAGATTTAAGAAGCACACAGTACAGTACAACATTAAAAAAGAGATGAAAGACAGAATATTAAATAAGAAATATAAAAAATATAAAGAAAATGTAAAGAAAAACCAACACATGCCACACCACCAGAGTATCAGAAACAGTAATGATAAATTATTAAGAGTATTAATGTATAATGTATAATTGTACTTGAGGTTGATACAGGCTGTGTAAGTTATTCTTCCCCACGCTCTGTCCTTCTGCTGTCCCCCCTTCCCCCAGTAAGGAGTTGTACAGTTTGATTGCACGGGGGACAAAGGAGTCTCTGAGTCTATTAGTTTTACATGTGGGGAGGAGCAGTCTTCCACTGAACCGGCTCCTTTGTTTGCAGAGGGTGGCTGGCATCATCCATGATGCCAAGCAGTTTGTTCAATGTTCTCTTCTCTGCAACTGTCACCAGCGATTCCAGCTCCATGCCGACCACAGAGCCAGCCCGCCTGATCAGCTTCTCAAGTCTTGATGTGTCCCTCTTTGAGGTGCTGCCCCCCCAGCACACCACGGCGTAGAAAAGGGTGCTGGCAACCACAGACTGATAAAATCATGTTTTCATCTGTGTATATGTCTTGTAAGAAACTTTAGTCCTGTTATAAAATTAAATCTCTTAAATCAAAATAAATAATTAGATATCTTTTCAACTGTATTCTAAATATAAATTGTCTGATATGAACTGCTGAAGCCAGAATTAGTGGATGGATGTTTCAATACAAACTAATAACTTTAGTAATGTTAATATTAAAAATGTAAACCCATCCATCCCTGTTGATGAAGTGTATTTAGATAAAACATATGTGCTCCTATAAAGCAGGCCTGCATTATGTGGTGTCCTCAGAAAGGTTTAGTACTTCTTCAGTTTCTGAGAAGTTTTTGTCGATCTGAGAATGAGACGGTACAGTTCATTGTATCACAAACTGCAGCTGTCAAAAAACAAGCCTCTCAAACATTAAATAAACATATATATAAAACGACCTTACAAACCTTAAAATATATAAATCTTAATTGTTTTATATTAAAACGTAAAGAGGTAGAGCTGTGTTATGTCATCTTACTTCATTTCCGAGTAGATGACCTGAGGTGGTGACGTCAACAAGTAAGCTGCTGTTCCAATTGCACGTTAACCATACGTACTTGGTAATACGTACTTGCAAGTATGTACGTACGTACTTGCATACTTGGTATTGAGAAACAGCCCATGTAGTTCACATAAGGCTGCCAGGGATTTAATTTTTAACAGTTTTGTCTACTGCTGTTCGATGGCACAGATCCTTCTGCATACATTGCTTTATTTACCATTTACTTTATCAAGGACTGTTCATCTGCAGTCCACTTCCTCATTTCAAATGTTTAACTCCCTGAAGTGGTTCTAACGACACAATTTCTGATGTCAGTTTATCCTTATTTGCTAATAAGAGGCAAACAAAAAATAAATAAAAACTCATGTAATTAAACAAGAAAATGAAGAGCAACATCTCCTACAACTGCAGTAAGCTTTCAGTTCAGTGATACTTCTGATCACACACCTTTATTTGGGGGCAGTGCATTTAAGCAATATGTCACACAATATCAAGTTATGAGTAACTGAGTGAATTATCAGTTTTAATCTGATAGTAACACTGATCACAGACAATGAAGTGCCTCTGAAAAAACTCATTGCATTTCACAATGGAAGAAATTCGTCCAATAAAACGCTACTTCTCGGTAGAAAACTGGCCTCAAGGAATTTTACTTAAACAGTTCACATTTTATTTGCATTATTTGGTAGAATGACGTTATTCCGGTTTCACGACGGCACCTCATATTACAAATACCGCATTTAGGCCTCGGTCAAAGCAACGTTCATTCGACGAAAAAAAACTGTTTACAGTTCAGTCTGACTCGCTAGCTTAACAGGCACTTCCATAATAAAAGAGCACGGTTCTGCTCAGGACTGGCAGACTTGGTAGAAGCGGGTGTGTGGGCTTTGGCAGCGTCAGCGTAGGTGAAGTCAGGACACCGCTTTAATTTCCCACAGACACATAGACGACGTTGCCTCATTGCTAGCAGCTAGCAGCTAGCAGCTAGTGCAGACTGAAACGCAGCCACTGTTCACTGTGATCTCTTTACCTTGGACGACGGTTCGCAAGCACAGGAGCACAAAGAGCATCGTGAAGGCGTCATTCCTTAGAGTGCGACGAGTTCCCGAACACATGAGTGTCCATTATGTGTTAGAACATAACCACTGCTGACACTTCCTCAAATGAGTGGGAATGAAATCTGGGAAGTTACGTTGACAAGTTACTTCTCCTTGTTTTCGGCTGCATACTGCCTGAAACGCCCCTTAAAGGCATACATCTGAAATATATCTTCATCCTTCATGGAGGATACCAGCAATGCACAAATTTCTGGAGACACGTTCTACTCGGTGTCGGTATCATGGGGGGGCATTCGAGTGCCGTGGCCCCCCAATCATGTTTATATTTGATGACGGGTCTATCTATCTATTTATCTATCTATCTATCTATCTATCTATCTATCTATCTATCTATCTATCTATCTATCTATATCTAACCCACTCATACTCTTTAATTGTTATGGAAATGGAGTCTTATAATCTTTTGGATTTTTTAAGGGATAAGTAAGAACTCATGCAGACATACAAAGAACCAACAGCACTTCAGAAAAAATGTTACTAAATGAAACTGTCCATTTCCTGGTAATGAGTATTTCTGAACTTTATTAACTTTTTAAAATCCCCTCTTCCCCTTCAGCTGCTGATAGCATGACTAATCTATATAATCTAGCTACACAAAGGCTCATTTTCTTTTGCTTTTTTATAACAGCTGTTTTGTTCCTTCAATAAAAACACCATGGTTGTTCTTTTCTCTTAATGTTATTCATTTGTACTACAAAAACACAAAACAAACAAATTATACTAGATTTGATTAGGATCACAAAAGCATATTAATTATGTTCCTCAAGAAAACCAGGAGAATTGAGTTAGGCTGGATGAGCTCCTGTGAGGACAACGGTGAATTTAAGCAGGTTTGATCTGCAAAAGGAGGAGGGACAAGGCATGTTTTAATAGAGAGATACAAAAGTAGGAGAGATCAAAACTATCGCAGAGAACTTGTTTTTCCCAGAAGGAAAATCAAAGTATTTGGAGCTCAAAAGTCTTCACTCTGACATGTGGGATATACGTCAGGCCGATTGATGAAGAGTACCATTGAAGAATTATATGAAGAAAACTAAGGTGAAACTACTGAGACTAAGACTTCTCCAGCTTCTGCACAGTGAAGCTGGAGAAGGCACACAGTTCTCCAAACGAAATAGATGACATTGTCATCTTGTCATCAGAACATACACCTGATGAAGATGAACAGCCTCCTCCAGATGACTTTCACCAGTTCAGGGAAGAGCTTGCACCAACTGTCCTGATGGTTTTAGATGAGACATACTTCTCAGACACAAATGTTGTGCAAGAACCACAAGACCTGATGAACCAAACAATACATATTATGAGTGAGCACAATGAATGGAGCAAGGAAATAGGAAATGTGCTTCAGAATCAGAATCATATTTACTGCCAAGTAATTTTTACATTACAAGGAATTTGTCTTACAGTTTCATCCTGTCCAAGAAACATAAAAAAGACAGCAACACAAACATGGGGAGGACAGGAGCAGGAGAAGTGTGGGTCGCCACAAAGCAGCGCCCCTTGACAGTATTCAGGCAAATGCTGGATCAGAGAATGGCTTAAATGGGAGTGACAACCAGACTGAGGACAGCTTTAATTAGATTATCATAGGAGCAGCATTTCCTGAGAGTGAATCTGGCAGTCTTGATGATACGATTCCAGTGGAGGATATCAATCCAGTTGTGGTTCTTGAAGTAAGAAGAAGGTTTTGTCTCACTGGCTTAATGAATGCATTTGATGATCCAACAATTATGAACAAAAAAGTATCAATCCATATGAAACTTCCTTTTTTCTGAATATGTTTATTTGTAAGTTGCCATACTTGCACAGTCCAGACAGAAAACAAACTTCATTAAACGCAACATTTATTTAGATGAAACATAAACACAAAAAGGAGAGAGTTAAAAAGAAAAATAGAGATAAAGATACTAGAAAAGAAAGAGAGGACAGAAAGAAAAAAGTGGGTGTAAACATGGATACATTATCCAGTGTTTACTTTTCAGCAGCAGCAGCAATAGTAGTAGAATTTGCAGAAATAGCAGTTAGAGGTAGCAGTAACAGTAACTGTTGTAGAAGCAGTAGCAGCATTAGAACTAGTATTAGTATCAATAGCAGCAGCAGCAGTAGCAGCAGTGGCAGCAGCAAAGTAGAATCTTATCATCCCTGTAACCTTTACCACCACTACCAATGCTACTGTTATGCTTTATTTATATATACCTCCAGTAGTCTACCCATAATATAATATAACACATAACATGTGACTACCCCTGTGTTTGTCCATACCAGTGCTAATCACCATAGCAGTGCATGCTTTCAACCTGCAGGCGGGAGAAATCAGATTTTTCACACAAGTTTATAAATGGGTCCCACACCTGGTGGCATGGCATGAACATTGTCTTTTAATGTTAAGGAAATCTTTTCAAGTGGGAGTTTTTAAGCCATTTCCTTTATCCAATACTGAACATACAGTTCACCCCTTGTTTTCCATATTGAGGTGATGACCTTTTTGGTATAGATAATACCTAAATTTAGCAACACATCATTGGCTTGCCCAATGTATAGATTGTCAGGTAGAAAACCCAAAAGTGCATAATTTGGGAACAAGGGGAATAGAAACTTTGAACATATCCTGCAGAAAAGCAGCCACTTGTTTCCAGAAGTCTTTTACATATGGGCAACTCCACAAGCAGTGGATAAGGATTCCTTTTTTTTTTGCGCATCTGTAACAATAATCAGAGTTGCGAGAGTCTATTTTTTTCATTCTCACTGGACTTAAATATACCCTCTAACCATTTGTACTGAAGTAGAATTAGTCGTGAGTTAGCAGTCTCGTTATGGACTTTCTTACAGGCTTTTATCAAGTCCTCTGCTGATATTTGCACTTTTATGTCTGATTGCCATGCTTCACAGTACAATTCAGATGATTCAGATGAGTGATTATGCAAGATACTGTACAACTTTGCAATCAAACCTTTTTGTGAGGGATTTTTAATAAGAAACATTTCTGAAGTTGAAAAAGGACGAACTGCACTCAAACACGGTTCAGGGTTGGTTTTCCTCGTCAGGGACCGAGGAAAACTAGTAATAGGGAGGTAACGGGTATTTCACACGTCCATGGCGTGTCTTTGGGGGCGGGGGGAGGGTGGGGTGGTTGGGGATGGGCGTTGGGTGGCGGGTGGGCCCCCATGCCCTGTGTCCTCCGGTCTTGGCCTTGGCGCGCTGGGGTGTCAGTTGCTGCCTTCTCTCGGTTTCCGGGTCCGCGTGCTTGTCTATGGCCTGGGTGGTCTTCTGGGTGATGCTTCCTGGTGCTCCCTCTGCCCTGGGTGTGGGGGCACTTGGCCGGCCTGGCCCTGCTGACTTGTGGTAGTCGCTCTGGGCTTTGGTGTCCATCACACATGCATGTTTGTTCAGGGCTTACCAACTCCTGTCGAGTCCCGTTTCTGAGAGCTGATGGGACCCGCCTGATGGTGTGGAGTCACTTTCCAGACTTTGCACTAAACTCACGCCCTTTATACATTTCTCTCTCACTCCGGTCTTCTGGCATCCTAACTCTGTGTACTGTCAGGACTTCTGGTCTCCAATTTGTTTATGTGTTGATTATCTGTTCCCAATTTTCAGATGTGGGATTGGTGCGTGGGAATGACACTGCATTTTACAGCAATCTTATGGGATTCAAATAGCACTGCCTATCTGTACCCTCCCTGTTCGTCTTGTCTTGCCCTGTCCTTCATTTGTTTCCCCCTCAATTCACTGAGGTGCTGTACTGCCCCCTCTGGCTCATGATAGGAAAATTCAATAAAGAATGACAGTTTAGCCTCCAGAGGTGGCTGGTGATGGTCACGCACACGCACTAAATATTAATATATTTTGCTGCAAGACTAAAATATGCATTGATCTCATTAAAGTTGACCCCTTCTGTGGTGTTAAACATTGAGTATAAATGCAGACAAAAAAGAAGGAAAAAAAAAGAAAAAAAAAGGACGAACTGACAACGATGGTCCTTGGGTGGATCTGATCAAATTTTCCACTTGTAAATATGTGAAAAAGTGTTTAAAAGGAACTTTATACCCACGTGCTATTTTTCAAATGTTTTCATAATTCCACCTTCAAGATTAAGAGACACTGGAGACACTGGAGAGAAATAGAACATCATAGTTTTAACTTGGGCAGCCCAGTAATACCATAGGAGGTTAGGGCACTAGAGTCCATCTCTATCAAAAGTAGATACAAAAGTGGTAGGCGGAGTCTCGGAGGTCTATTCATCCAGATAAAATTACTGAAAGCTCTTGACATGCTTAAAAAAAGTAAGGGTAGATGGCAAGGGAACGTTCTGAAACAAAGTATTTGAGGAAGAATATTCATTTTGAGAAGATTGACTCTTCCTATTTGAGAAACTGGAAGTGCACAACACTTGACTAATATATTGGATATAAATTAAGCAATAGAGTGGTAGTTAATTTTGACAATATCCTCCATTCTGTTGCATATTTGTATCCTTATAGATAGATAGATCTCAAAAATAGTTGCAATGTTATAAAACAATTCATGGAAACACTAAATTTGATAGCCATTTGGAGGTACAATAACCATGATGCTCGTTGTTATTCCTGCTTCTCGTCAACATATAACTCATACTCCCGTATTGACTACTTTTTTTATCTGCTAATTTTATGTTTGATATTAGAGAATGCAAATACGGGAGTGTTCTGATCTCATACCATGCCCCAGTTCATTTGCATTATGTTGACTCTGGAATAAGATCTGACCCACCTAGATGGAAAATGCAGCAAAGATGGTTAAAGGACCCTGGTTTAATCTCATTTCTAGGCAAACAAATTGAAACTTATTTCCTAACAAATACATCTGAAACATCAGCAAGCATTAGATGGGAAGTCTTTAAAGCATGTATTCGTGGCCAGATAATTAGCTACACTAGCACCCATTCTAAACGTGCTAAACAAAAAATAATATTGTTGGAGTTAAAGATCAAAACTTTAGAAACAAGCTATTTTCTTGATCCATGCCCTAAAATTCACAAACAGTTATTAACACTTCGAGCTCACTATAATGAAATTTCCTCTTCTAAGGCAACTGAGACTCTCCTTAGATTAAAACAAGTTGTTTTTGACCAAGCACTGTAAAAACAAAAACTTAAAATTGCTCACATTACAATGATTCTGAAGTAAGTTGAACAAAAAATATTAAATTGTAGTACAAAAAAAGGAATATTATTATATTATTTCAACTAACATTATCGAGCTTTTTGTGAAAGGTTGGCCTTACTACATATTATGTGGGGGCAAAACTCAAAATCCCTTGTGAGTGTTTTGTTTAAATATGTTAACTTTGGCCGTTTCTCAATACCAAGTAGGCATACTGAGAAACGGGCTTTATGTTAATAAATGTACTTAATTCGTCATGCTGTCGATACGCAAACCTGGGCTGTGACATAGTTAAGGAAGCAACACGTCAGCCCATTATTACTCATACTGTTGATAAACTCTGTGTTAGGTTGTGGCTAACATTAGCAAGTGTTATTGTTAATGATGACTTTGTTATATTGACTATGTATGTAATATACTGGCTAAACTAGCAACAAATTTTCTTTGCTTCGGTGGCGGTGGCAGGCGGCCAGCGGGAGGCGGCCTCGCCCACAGTGGTGGCTCCAGTATGTGTGTATAAGAGAGAGAGAGGGTGCGGCGGCGGCTACCGGAGCTCATACACACATACTTACTGCAACATAAGCTTTTTTACAAGGATGACAAAAACAGCTTTATAAGGTTAGACTAAATTTAACAGGCAGTATGGTGTTTGGGATTACAGGAGTCGAGTGAGAACGGGAAGTTATATCAACCACGGCTTATACACAGCTACACATAGTTTATAGCGGATAAAACTGTTTTGTCATGGTGACTTAACCAACATTAGTTTAACATGGGGTCTCTCATTTTTACTAACTACTTGCAGCATTCATGAGTTTTCCTGCTTGTGCTTCCGTGGTCGGCCAGTTTCAAACTGCCCTGTAAACTTGCTCGATTCAGATATGTTTTGCTTCTTTAAAATTCAGACACTGAAAGTACTATGACATTTACAAATGCATGTAGTCACATATATGGTAGGGTTCATTAATACTTGGTAGAATTTCCGGGACATATGGCGACCATGACTGCAGAGTCATACATTTCTGGTGTTCTGTGTACGCGGCCCCCTTGGATACCGGGATTGGGACATTAGCACCAAGGCCGCCTGTCATTTTTCAGAGGATTTTTACTAGTTTATTTATTTATTTATTTGGTTATCATTTTGTTGTATGGATTCATTTCAGTGGCTATCTTGGCTGTAATTTCTGGTATTTTTGAACTATATTGCCTTACACTGAATAGTGTTAGTAATAAGCTTATCTCAGTATAATCTTGTAGTGTAACTACACTTTACAATGAAATTGCACTCGTTTATGAAGGGACACCCCTTAGATTTAGATTAGGCATCTAAGAAACCTTTATCAAGAATATTTCAGGTTGAATAATCATAAATTTATCAAATCTACATGTATTGATCAATCTCATTACCAAAAGTCGTAAATTCTGATTTCATTGACCTCCAGTTCCCAAACAAAGAAATACACAGCTGAACCGACAATAATTATACACAAACATTTGACTATCACTACAAACAAACAATAAACAACAATGACGCAACAGCAGACAGTGAATGATTGAATGAATGCGGATAAGCTAATTAACTGTGATCGTCACTGGAAGCAGTTGATAGAAAGGTGATGAATTTAGAATCACTTTGGAATTGGAAGCCAATCATAATTCATGAATTTACCCGTTTAGCAGAAAGAAAATGATATTTGCGTAGCCCTTGATGGAGGGAGAGGGAGGCTGCAGGATGTCCAGCTGTGATGATCAGCTGAAGAGTCGGATCAGGAACGTAGAGATAAGGTGGCACTTTGATGTAGTTGTGTTGTAAAAATGTGCCAAAGTACAAACACTAAGAGTCAAAGCTTATAGTTAAAAAGAAAATGTCCGTGCTGTTGCATTATTAAAGTTAACTTAAGAAGTCTAGCTTCAAGTTAATCATAGAAAACAAAGCTCACGTAAATATTAAGAACCCTTGTTTAAAGTTGAGCTGTGTAAAGAAAAACTCTGTAAAGAGTTTTTGAAAAAGCCTGTTAAGTAAAAATCCTGATTTAAGAAAAAGCCAAAAGAAACAAAGCCCTAGCCCACAAGAAAAAACAAAGCCCCCCCCCCAAAAAAAATAGCCCTTAAAAGCCCCTGTTGCATTCCAGTGACTTCCTTTTATATAGAGAGTTTTGGAGCCAAATTCAAATCAGCATCTGACCAATCGTGGCTGTGTCCATCCCAGGGGGTGGTCTGAGTCTCACTGTCCAGGAGAGATCAGAAGTCAAATACCTTTAGAACTTACTTTCAGATCATTTCTTAAACATGCAAATCCAGTTGTTAAATATCTATGATGATCACAGATCTGAAATCTCACTAAATGTGTGATTAAAACGACACCAAACAGAATATGTTTATCTCATCTATGTGCAGTTGTCTTGTGAAGTGGAAGCTGTGCTGTTTGGTCAGATCTGGACTGCTGAGGTGGCGCCAACTAGAACCCTGTTTTATTGGCCATAGGTAAGTATGTAGGTAGCTTCACATGTATACAAGTTGTATAAGTAAATGTGTAATATAGACTGACTTGCCAAGATTAAAAGAAAATTGTTGATATATTTTACTGTACATTTGTAGGCTGCAGTTTGTGGTGTATTTTATTTTTCTTTAAGCATTCCGATTTTGTCATACCTAATTCCTAAAATTAGGGTAGACAGAATATTAGGAACACCTCAGTATAGAACAGTACAGTTCAAGGACATGTCAACAGGCTGCCATGAATTGCAGCTGTTGATTTTAATGCATTGTGCATTGCCCTTTCCTGCAGTGTGGGTTTAAAACAAACAATCCTAAAAACTTCAGTTCACACAGAAGTAGAAAGCACAAGAATACAAAGGAGATTAGGACTGGTTTAAGAGTGCTTTCTGAAAATGAAAACTGTGCCACTGAGACTCTTGCCATTGACCAGCCAGTAGACAATTTTGCTGAGGTAGTGACATCACAGAGTAGTTCAAATCAAGATTCCAATTAATGTATTAATGAAGAGCATGTAGAGTGTAAGACTGTAGAACATAAAGTTGCATCTCTTTTTCTGTGTATGCAGTAAGTATTGCCTGTTTCTAAAAGTTTTTACAGAAAATTGTCGAAAAATTCAATGACATTTTGCATTTTTCTAAAATTCATTCACTTCAAATAATCAAAGAGGTGCTTACTAAGCATAATGTCGAAATAGATGATTGTGTTGTTCAAGAAATTATGATGCAATATTCAAAACCAATCTGCTAGTTTTAACTACTGAAGCTAAATGTGCGCTTTCCCCTGATCACAGCAGGAATCTCTATTTTAAGAAGCACTTTCCTGTAACTGAGCCAACCGAATATACTTATAGAAGGACCCATAAAAATACTTTTGTCTATGTTTCAATCATTCAGGTTCTCAAAAATGTATTAAGACTGCCTGATTTTTTTTGAGAAGTTGGTGTTTAATCAGGAAGTCCAACCTGGTCAATATACTGTAAGTCCTTTCAAGACGGCCTGTACTTCAAAGAAAATAAACTCCTGGGAGTGCAAGATGCAACTAATTCTTTAGGACTCTGATGATTTTGAAGTGTGCAATCCTTTGGGGACCTCCAGAAGAATTCACAAGATTACTGCAGTCTATTGGGTTGTGCTCAATTTACCAGCAAAGTCCTGCTCTACTCTACCCTTAATTCAGCTGGCTGTTCTTGGAAAGAGTGTTGATGTCAAACAATTTGGTTATGACTCTTTTCTTACTCCACTGATCAACAATATAAAGTCTCTGGAAAGTGATGGAGTGTTTGTTGACGTTCTAGATAAGTTTGGAAAGGGAACAGTTTTTTGTGTCTGCGCAGATAACCTTGGGGCTCACAGTCTAGCAGGCTTTCAGGAATCCTTCAGTGTTGAAACTTTTTGCAGATTTTGTTGTCTTAATCGAGATCAAATTGCAACTGTTGAGGCAAGAGATTTTCCATTAAGAACTGTACAACGGCAAAATACGCTTGTGGAGGAACTTGAGTCTAGTGATAAACAAAGTGTACAGTTGTGGTCAAAAGTTTACATACACTTGTAAAGAACATAATGTTATGGCTCTCTTGAGTGTCCACTTATTTCTACAACTCTGATTTTTCTCTCATAGAGTGATTGGAACAGATACTTCTTTGTCACAAAAAACATTCATGAAGTTTGCTTCTTTTATGACTTTATTATGGGTTAACAGAAAAAGTGACCAAACCTGCTGGCTCCAAAATAAACATACATCAATGCTAATATTTGGTTACATGTCCCTTAGCCATTTTCACTTTAATTAGGCACTTTTGGTAGCCATCCACAAGCTTCTGCCAAGCTTCTGTTTGAATCTTTGACCACTCCTCTTGACAGAATTGGTGCAGTTCAGTTAAATTTGTTGGCTTTCTGACATGGACTTGTTTCTTCAGCATTGCCCACATGTTCTCAAAGGGGTTTAAGTCAGGACTTTGGGAAGGCCATTCTAAAACCTTAATTCTTTTTTTTTTTGTCTGCATTTATACTCAATGTTTAACACCACAGAAGGGGGTCAACTTTAATGAGATCAATGCATATTTTAGTCTTGCAGCAAAATATATTAATATTTAGTGCATGTGCGTGACCATCACCGGCCACCCCTGGAGGCAAAGCTGTCATTATTTATTGAATTTTCCTATCATGAGCCAGAGGGGGCAGTACAGCACCTCAGTGAATTGAGGGGGAAACAAATGAAGGACAGGGCAAGACAAGACGAACAGGGAGGGTACAGATAGGCAGTGCTATTTGAATCCCATAAGATTGCTGTAAAATGCTGTGTCAATCCCAACCACCAATCCCACATCTGAAAATTGGGAACAAATAATCAACACATAAACAAATTGGAGACCAGAAGTCCTGACAGTACACAGAGTTAGGATGCCAGAAGACAGGAGTGAGAGAGAAATGTATAAAGGGCGTGAGTTTAGTGCAAAGTCTGGAAAGTGACTCCGCACCATCAGGCGGGTCCCATCAGCTCTCAGAAACGGGACTCGACAGGAGTTGGTAAGCCCTGAACAAACATGCATGTGTGATGGACACCGAAGCCCAGAGCGACTACCACAAGTCAGCAGGGCCAGGCCGGCCAAGTGCCCCCACACCCAGGGCAGAGGGAGCACCAGGAGGCATCACCCAGAAGACCACCCGGGCCGTAGACAAGCACGCGGACCCGGAGACCGAGAGAAGGAAGCAACTGACACCCCAGCGTGCCAAGGCCAAGACCGGAGGGCACAGGGCATGGGGGTCCACCCGCCACCCAACGCCCATCCCCAACCTGTTACCTCCCTATTACTAATTTTCCTCGGTCCCTGACGAGGAAAACCAACCCTAAACCGTGTTTGAGTGGAGCCCTGTGTGTAATGTGGTGCATTAAAAGCTTGAGGGATGGGAGAGGCGGAAGAGGGAGGGCCAGAGGGCCGCAGAGGCTGGGTACTCTGCAGCCTACCCTGACCCAAAGTCCCGAGCCGCCGCAGATCCTCCCCCAAAATGTGTGTGTGCTGCATTAAAATTGGAAAGCAGGAGAGGCAAGCAGGAGGGAGACGGGGCAGACACAATGTCGCACAACACTGCAATCCGCCCCATCACCGAACCCACTGTCCCCAATCTCTGCAGTCCTTGAGGCCCTAACTGTTGTGTCCCTAAATGTGCCTAAAATATATATATACAGTGAAGTGTGTGATGTGTGAGGTGTACAGTAAGAGGCAGTCTGGTGTGGGTCCGGCCCACGGGGACAGAGCAGCATGGGACACCGAAATCACCATAGGGTCCAGCGCAGAGGGCCCCCAGGGCCAAGAGGCAAGGGGCAGGGCAGGGAAGGCCTGAACACACCAACGGGCCCTGCCAACACTGCGAGCCATGCGGGCCGCAGCACCAGAACACTGCCTAAGCGGCAGCCATAGACCTGCCACAGGCCAGCCGGGTGCCACAGCCCACCCCAGAAGGAAAAATGTGCCACGCCAAGAGGAGCACGGACCACGAAGTCCACGCACACCCCGAAAGCCAGTGCACCAGGGCACAGGACGCGCACCCCACAGCGCCACCAATAGCATCCCCGCCCCGCCACACCCCAGGACAGCACAGGCCCGGTCCAGGGCCCCAGCCAGCGATCTTCCATCTTCGGTGGCAGCACACAAGCCCAGGAAGGAGCCAGAACCCCCCCCTCGCCCAGAAGAGACCACCCGGCCCCCATGCCAGACCCCCAGGCAGCAGAGGACCCCCGGCCCCCCCAAGGGAGGGAGAGGGGCAGGGAGGAGCAGGTAGGTTGGAGAGGAGGGAGTAGGAGGGAAAGGGAGCGGAAAAGGGACAGGGGAGCAGCAGGGGGGGCCAACACACCCCAAGCCCCCAGGACCAGCCAGAGCGCCCCAGAAGAGACCAGCCACCCCCACCCCCGGGAACCCAGGAGAGCGCGCAGATCCAGCAACCTAGGAGCTCCAAAGGCGAAACACCGGATACACCACCACCATGGGGGAGAGCCCGAACAAAGGAGGCCCCGAAGAGCTGTGCAGCAGCCCCGGGGACAAGAAAAGACACCCCTAGTGCACCAACACGGCCTTGAAGTCCATGGCACCAACATTCCTTGGGGAGGAAAGCTTTAAGAAACTGCAGTTTAGTAAAGGAGACATGAAATAAAGGTCAGACAGATGACACAGACAGAATACATTGGTTCTTGAGCATCACAAATTCTATGAGAGGTGTGGCATATGCTAACAGGCAATACAAAGTTAGAGATTTATATTTAAAGATCTAATATATGGGGACCATTTTTCTGTAAAGGATACCAATTGGTTTTTCCGGGTAGCAGAGATTTTCTCAAGTGAAATGTGTTCTGTGAGGAGGTTCAGCCAATGGATGATGTTGAGGGCTTTCTTATTTTTCCAGTTAACTAAAACAGTTTTCTTGACAATTGCGAGAGCTGCAAGCGTGGGTTGGGATTGAGTGTCTGGTAGGGTTGTTGTCGTAAGATCACCAATTAAGCAAAGGTTTGGAGATTGCGGGATCCTGCAGTCCAAGATAGAGGAGAGTTTCTGTGTGACTGCTGCCCAAAACTGATAGACAGGTGAGCATAGCCAAAGGGCATGAAAATAAGTGTCAGCCGTCTTTTGTGTGCATTGTGTGCATATGTCAGAGTGCGAGAAACCCATTTTGTACAATTTATATTGCGTTATATGTGTTCTGTGGAGGACCTTAAATTGGATCAGTTGTAAGTTGGTATTTTTTGTCATCTTGAATGTGTTACTACAGATCTGGGTCCAGAAATCATGATCAAGGGATATGGATAAGTCTTTTTCCCATTTTGAGATTGGTAAATGTATAGAGTCCGTCTTTGAGAGTAAACTACAAATTCTTGAGAGATTTTTCTTATTTTTGGGGACAGTTTTGCGATGTGCTTGACAAATTCTGGTGGCTGTAAGTCAGGTGGCTGTAAAGTGGTCCTAAGCGCTGGAATTTCCCTTATAATTGTCCTATCTACTTGTAGATACTGGAGAAAGTTTCCATTGCTTATTTGGAATGTTTGGAATAAGTTTGTACATGTCATAATTATATTATCTTGGAGAAGGTGATGGAGATGGGTAATCCCTTTTTCTGCCCATGAGCTGAGATTGAGAGGTATTTTATTGTTTACAAAGTCTGGGTTGTGCCAGATTGGGGATAGTATACTGGGTTGAAGCTGGGAGCCAGTGATTTCCAAGGATTTCCACCAAGCGGATAAGGTGGAGGCAATCAAAGGATTCTTGAAGCAAAGATGGTGTTTAAGGGTAGAGGTGATAAAGGGAAGGTCAGAGAGTTTGATGTGGTTACAGTCTAACTGTTCTAGTTCCAACCAGGATTTGTATTCTTCATGTGGATCTATCCATTTGGTAAGATAATGTAGTTGGTTGGCTAAGTAGTAATGCATGAAGTTGGGGGCCTCTAGACCACCCTCAGATTTATTTATCTCCCTGGGAAACTGGTCATTCATGCCGAATGAGGTGCCTTTCAGCTCCCGTCCTCTGCTTTTTACGAGCACTTTCTGCTGGAAGTGCTCGAATTTAGCAATGATGGGACGATGACGGTTTCCTCCTCGGGGTCCCAGCCAGTGAACGCGGTGGAAAGTGATGTTGTTTACCGTTTCCGTAGGGATTTTAAGAGCCGACGTCAAGAAGTTTTTAACTAATGACTCGGAGTTGTCCAGTGTGGATTCTGGGATGCCCGAAAAGATGAGATTATCCCTCATGCTTCTGCTCTGGATGTCCAGGACGGTCTCTCTCAGGGTTTTATTTTCTTTTTTAAGTCTACTTACCTCTGTGGTGACAGCTGTCAGCGTGGAGCGGAGTTCGGCGTTGTCCCTCTGCAGATCGTTTATCTGCTGGTGAGTGAACTCCAGACTAGCCTTCAGGTCCTTGATCACCTGGTGGAGCATGCCGAGGATGTCGAGCTTTTTGTTTATCGACTCCAGCACGCCAATTGGGACATCAATAGACTCCAGGTCCTGTGTGTCAGTAGAGGAGTCGGCTTTCTTCCTCTTGTTGGGATTCTCAGGGAAAGTGGCGGTGTTGGAGCCTTCCATAGTGCAACGGACGTAGTAGTCGTCGATAAAGTTCTCAAGGTCCTCCACTGTGGTAGATACAGTGTACGGTCTTGAGCAGGAAGCTTAATTCGGCTGTTTAACATGATAAATAAGTCGGAAAAACGGCGATTTGTATAACACTACTCTAGCAGCTGGGGAACGCCATGTTGAATTCCGTGAATCTCACCGAGTCTCGCGATCTCACAGCAAGTCTCCCTGTCCAATCCAAGCACCGCCTTGCCCACATGTTATAAAGGTGTAAGTCAGGACTTTGGGAAGGCCATTCTAAAACCTTAATTCTAGCCTGATGTAGCCATCCCATTACCACTTTTGATGTGTGTTTGGGGTCACTGTCCTGTTGGAACACCCAACTGCACCCAAGACCCACCTTGGGGCTGATGATTTTAGGTTATCTTGAAGAATTTGAAGGTAATCCTCCTTCTTCATTATCCCATTTATTCTCTGTAAAGCACCAGTTCCACTGGCAGCAAAACAGCCCCACAGCATAATACTACCACCACCATGCTTGACGGTAGGTATGGTATTCTTGGGGTTAAAGGCCTCACCTTTTCTCCTCCAAACATATTGCTGGGCATTGTGGCCAAACGGCTGGATTTTTGTTTGGTCTGACCACAGAACTTTCCTCCAGAAGGTCTTATCTTTGTCCATGTGATCAGCAGCAAACTTCAGTGGAGCCTTAAGGTGCCGCTTTTGGAGCAAGGGCTTCCTTCTTGCAGGGCAGCCTCTCAGTCCATGGCCATGCAAAACACGCTTGACTGTGGACACTGACACCTGTGTTCCAGCAGCTTCTATTTCTTGGCAGATCTGGTTTTTGGTGGTTCTCGGTTGACTCTTCACCCTCCTGACCAATATTCTCTCAGCAGCAGGTGATAGCTTGCATTTTCTTCCTGATCGTGGCAGTGACAAAACAGTGCCATGCACTTTATACTTACAAACAATTGTTTGCACTGTTGCTCTTGGGACCTGCAGCTGCTTTCAAATGGCTCCAAGTGACTTTCCTGACTTGTTCAAGTCAATGATTGGCTTTTTCAGATCTGTGCTGAGCTCCTTTGACTTTCCCATTGTAGCGTTTGTGGGCGTTTGTATCCAATGAGCCCTATTTAAATGGCCTCAGAGAAGTCACCAGCTGTAATCACTCATAATCACTCACAATTTCATTGACACAACTTTCTAAGTCGCCAAAATTGCTAATTCATGTTGCTGTATGTATATTTTTGAACCAGCAGATTTGGTCACTTTTTCTGTTAACCCATAATAGTCATAAAAGAAGCAAACTTCATGAATGTTTTTTGTGACAAAGAAGTATCTGTTCCAATCACTCAATGACAGAAAAATCAGAGTTGTAGAAATAAGTGGAAACTCAAGAGAGCCATGACATTATGTTCTTTACAAGTGTATTTAAACTTTTAACCACAACTGTAGGTTGTTGGAGGCGCGCAGGGATCGTGCTGGGGTATATGGGGTGAAGAGCTCTGTCAGTTGAGCTGTCACATGGACTGTGCAAACTGTGCAACTGCACAGGATGTCACGCCTGCAATCCTGCTGTTTTTTAAATTAATTTTGTTTTGTTTTTTTTAAATAAATACATTAGTTATGTATGATTATATACTTGTCACTGCGAGGATCGCTCAGGATCCTATTGACTTTTCCAGTAACGGTGGCATCGTGCGAGCGAAGCTTTTCAAAGCTGAAACTAATTAAAAACTATTTGTGCACCTCCATGTCACAGGACAGACTGCGCGGGTTTGCCCTGCTTTCAACTGAAAAGGACATTGCGGGGTAATGGCGGCTTGCTGAGAGGACGCACTCACCTGGGCTCCGCTACTTTTCTGTAAAACTCTGAGCAATACTCGTTAAAGAGACATTAAGCATCATTTGTGGGACAGCCTCTCTTGCAAAGGAAATCCACTAAAAACACTAGTAAGCCGATTCAGACGAAGTTACCTAACTTTAATTCCAAGTTGAATTCTGAGGCTAGCTGTGAAGATAGTGAGGCTAATTTAAGCACGTGCGAAACAATGGCAGAGGAAACTAGCAAGCAGACTGAGAGGGGAGAGACGGTCGGAGGTTCAGACGCTATATTGGCTGCGATTGCAAACCTGAAATCTGACTTTTCCTCCAAACTGGATGCATTTTGTCCGCAATTGAGAACATGAGGAATGAAGTTAAAGAGTGCGCCAAGCGGATCACTGAGGCAAAGGTCCAGATATCTGCAGCAGAGGATTGTGTTGCCAATATGCAGGCAAAGGTTCAGACTCTTGAACGTAAAAACAAAGACCTCGAAGAAAAAGTGCTGGATCTGGAGACCAGATCGCGACAGTCTAACCTGAGACTGGTTAACCTGCCCGAAGGTGCAGAGGGAGAGGACGCATGCACTTTCTTGGAAAACTGGCTTCCGGAAGTGTTGAACTTGGCACCGTTACGCACCGCTCTGACACTGTAGAGAGCGCATCGGGTCGGTCAGAAGAATTCGGCAAACACCGATATATCAAGGACTGTTATCATGAAGTTCCTAAATTATAAGGACAAAATGACTGTGATAAGAGCCGCCAGAGCAAAGGGACAGATTCTTTACAAGAACCGCCCAGTGAGATTTTATGAGGACCTTGCAACCGGCGTGCACAAAAAACAGAAAGAGTTTGATGCTGTGAGACAACAGCTTCGCTCCATGGGGATCCAATACGGCATGATTCCCCCTGCAAGGCTGGTGGTAACACACAACGGACAATCTCGCATCTTTAATCAACCAGGTGAAGCTGAGAACTTCATAAGGGCCCTGAAGTCAGAAAGCGGACAGGGGTGAGATAATGTAATCTCACCCCTGTCACATTGCTGTATATTGATGTGGACGGATGTCCTCTGAGCTATGAGCTTGTTTGTATGTTTTCTTCCAAAAAAAGAAAGAAAAGAAAATATTTACTTGTAACATTTGATTGCACATTGACCCATAGGCCCACAGCTAATGTCGGATTATTGGCAGATTAAGAATTAAGTTTTCTTTTTGAAACTGCAGAGGGCTACAAAAACTGAAAAAAGTAAAACAAGTAATGACGAGAGTAAAATCCCTACACCCTGACATATTGTTGTTTCAGGAAAATCACCTGCTATCTGGTCAAGAGGCAAAGATTAGGAGGAGGTGGCAGGGCAGTATATACTCAGCACCCTTCACCTCTCAGGCAAGAGGGGTTATGATCTTGATCAGGGGTCACCAACCTCTTTGAAACCAAGAGTTACTTCATGGGTACCGAGTCATGTGAAGGGCTACCAGCTTCTCACACTTCTCTAAAATAACAAATTGTGTATACACACACACACACATATATATATATATATATATATATACAAATAGCTAATGATAATTTTTTTTTTTTTTTTAAGATTTATTTTTGGCCTTTTGTGCCTTTATTAGATAGGACAGTGGATAGAATCGGAAACGGGAGAGAGTAGGGAAGGACATGCGGTAAATGCACAGGGTCGGAGTCGAACCCGGGACTGCCGCTACGCCTCTGCACTTGGGTCACGCGACATAACCATTAGGCTATCAGGGCGCCCCAGCTAATGATAAATAATTTAGAGTGGGTAACAGATAATATCAATATTCAACACTTTATTTTTATAAATCGCAGCAATTGTTCAGATGATCACTTCTACCTTTCATTAAAAAAAGTCCAATTTTCACCAGTCCCTGACAAACTCTTTCAACAATTCATGAACTATGTTGAACCATGTTTGAAAAAGTTGAGTAATATTTAAGAAAAATCAACTTTCATATTAAAAAAAATCTTATCACATTCTAAACTGAACAAATCTGCAATTCTGCTCAAAATCTGTTACATTTTATAAACACACTTTTGAATTAAACACAATTTTTCAATATTTTAATTCAACTTTTCTGTGACACTACCATGTTGCTACTGACAACATCTGGTATCCGTTTCTTTTTTAGTGAGAAGACTGGCATTGCATGCTGTTTACCAGTATATTGTAGTCAGCTGTGTAACTTGACACTGTAACTCTGAGTGAATCCTGCAGATGTGCATCAGTGAGGCGTGTTCTGTGTTGTTCTTGATGAAGTTCATGTCAGAAAATGCAGATTCACAGAGATAGGTTGAACCAAACAGGCTAGTAACCTTCATAGCTGCTGTGCATATGCCACTGTACTTTTCTGTGTCAACAAGGTACCAAAAGTTTGGTGTAGCCTGGTAGGCCTTGAGGTGGAGGTGATTTTGCAATGTTATGATTTCAGTCTCCACCTGTTCAGCATCCAAGTTGAACGTTGCACTTAGTTGCACAGCAATGCATGTTGTGTCAATGTTCATGAAAGGATTGTAAACGAATGGCACACACATGGCTCAAGCTGATCAAGGTCACAAAACCTGTTATCAAACTCTTGTAGAAGTCTGTGTATGACTTCACAGTAGTTTTCTGCAACTCTGTCAAATGTCTCAAATGCAGAAGCATTGTCTTTCAGCACCAGCTGCAGAGAGGGAAAGTGCAGCACCTTTTTTTCTGTAAATGCATACAAAAAATGTTCATTTTGGCTTTAAATGCATTTAAACAACTAAACATTTCAGCAACAGTCTTATCTTTGCCTTGCAACTCACAGTTCAACTGGTTTAGTTTCCCAGTAATGTTGTAAAAATGCAAGGTCAAGTGTCCACTCTGTATCCTCTAGCAGCGAGACATCTTTGCCTTTGGACTGCATGAACTCTTTAATTTCACCCAAAAGTGACAAAAAACTAAGTAAAACTTGCCTCTGCTGAGCCATCGGATTTCTGTGTGCAGCAGTAGGTCACCATATTCAGCTGACATCTCCTCCAGTAGCACCTTGAAGGTCCTGTGCTGTTTCGCTTTGGAGCGGATGCTGTTTATGATTTTTACAACGGGAGTCATCACATGCTCAAAGCCGATCGCTTTTGCACATAAAGCCTGCTGGTGAATGATGCAGTGGTAATGTAGAAATTTTGGGAAGTCTGGGTCACTGTTACGTCTTTCACTTCTCGTTTGACAGCATTACGCACAGGTGCAGCTAAACCAGCCCCCTTTGGATTGTGACACGTCCTGGACTTTGCTTTCAACAAATGACAGTCTGCCTTTATGTGCCCATGTCTCTGACAATGGTAACAAAACCTATCACTGTCACGTGCAGCCACACTTTTGAAATCAAACTGTCGCGCACCATTTTGTCGACTAAAGCCCTCGCTTCGCGCATCCCTTGGCCTACTAGGACCATAACACTGGCTAAGACTCGCGTTGTGCAAATACTCCTTATGAGTAAGAACATATTCGTCCGCCAATACAGCTGCATCCGACACATTCGTAGCCTTTTGTTCATTAATATAGGTGGCAATCTTTTCCGGTAAACGGTTTTTAAATTCCTTCATCAAAATTAAGTCCTGTAAGTGACCAAACTCTTCAAACATTTTGCGCAGCGCACCACCGGTCAAATAACGCAGCTTTATCTTGTCCAAATTCCACAGTTTTGACTTTCGGTTCTCTTACAACGGCGAAATTTTTACCTATACGCCTCCGGCACGAGCTCGTACGCCCTTTCTACGGCACCCTTGACTTTATCATATTTTAAACTATCCTCGGGTGAAAGCGAGACATAGGCTTCTTGTGCCTTACCTATAAATACGCATTGCAAAAGCGACAGCCACACATCTTTCGGCCAACTCGGCGTCGTCGCCACCCGCTCAAACAAAACGAAATACTTGTCCACGTCTTTCTGTAAACGGTGGAATCAGTCGAATACACTTACATCAAAATCTGACTGTAACGCGCTGCCACTTCCACCTCCATTTTACGCAGCTCAAAATCAAGCTCCAAACGACGCATCTCCAACTGTAGCTCCATTTTACGCACCTCCGAGTCTGATGCTCCCACCCCGGCCTCGGTGGTTACCATTTCAGCAGGAGGTAAAATGCGTTTTCCAGCCAAAGCGGCATGTATTTGTTGTTTAATACTTTTCTTTTTGTCCTGCTTTAACACAGGTATTTCAAAATGCGCAGCTATGGAAATCAGATTGTTTTTGTTGCAATCATCAAGCTTTTCCAGCGTGGGATCAGCCACAAAATCATCTAAACTGAACTCCATCCTTGTGCAATTTGCCACACGCCACGCGCAAAACAGCCCCAACACTACGTGCAAAAATGCCACACGGGAAAAGTACGCTGTGACGTGAAGTGCCAACCTCAATCTAGCGCAAAGCACCGGCCCAAGCACCCAATGTCCCCTCTGCTCTTAACGTACCTGACACATTCTCACCTGCTTAACTAATTCCTAGCTCTTCACGTGGGTCAACGGTGGGTTGATTAAGCATGTTACCGTGGAAATCCACGCTCTGCCCCCGAGAACACTGCTTGCGCAATGAACGCCAACCGCTCACCACGGCACTACCCAAAATAACAAACAGGTGAAGCCGAAAGCGGCGACACCTCTCCGCCTAAAGGGACAAGGACACAAAACAGAGCCCAGCAACTAATGCACTAGATACAAAAACGAACACTTCACTCACCTGTATCTCCAGACCAAAACCTAAGGAACCGTTCCATTGATTACAACACCACGCAGCTGGAAACGTCGCCACGTGAGCGCTCTCAAAAGTAGGTCAGTAAACCAACATGTCTAGGGGATGAAACTTACCCAAACCGTGCGTAAAAACGCTTCGGACGAGCCCCCATGTTACGGCCCAGCTCGAAAGGCCGCAAACAGTAGAGGAAAGACAGACCATTGAGCAGGTTTAAAGCCCTTCGTTGGGGCATTTATTTAAACACAAAACGGAAGCTGTCTGTATGTCATCAGTGTAAATGTATTGTGCGCTGTGGGTACGTGTGGCAGATGTCGTCAGTAGAGTGAGGGTGTAAAGGAATTAAGTGTGGCATAAAAGTGCAAAATCAAAAGCCAGCAGCAGCAGCCGCGTGCGTTGGCGGCGCCCGGAGGCCGCAGAATGAGAGAGCCCACCCTGGAGCCACAGCGGAAGCCAGCATTTATAGGCGAGCCCCCGGAAGACGCGCTGGGCCCTAGCCGTCCCCGGTCGCCTCCTGCTGTTGGCTCCACACATAGAAAGTACACATTAGTACGGCCACCACAATACCAGCAGGGGGGGGGGCCGTCACAGTCACCTTTACAGAGAGCGATGAAACCTGTATGTCGGCCGATCATAGCAGGAGCCCCGTCTGTAGTTACCGCGACCAGCTTTTCCAATGGTACCTTTTTCTGCACGAAAAACTCTTTCAGAGCGTTGTAAATGTCAGCTCCCCTTGTAGTTGTCTTGAGGGGCAATAGTGTCAGGAGTTCTTCTTTTGTGGAGAAATCTTCAAATGCCATCCGGATGAAGACCAACAGCTGTGCTGTACTACTGCACTGGATGCTGAACCACCTGCACTTATCCAGATCCCGGTCCAGCTGATCGGCCAAGTTACCGGACATAGCTGACAGTCGTCTTGCCATCGTAGATGCTCCCAGTTGGACATCGGAGAGAGTGGAGATGAGATCAGTTCCGTTTTTCTCATCTTTGAGTACAGTGTTATCAACTATCATCATTGATTCTTTGAAAACTTCTCAGTCTGAAAAGTCCATCTTCTTCTTTACCAGAAAATGTGTAGCTCTAAATGAGGCTTCGGTTGCTTTTTGGGATTTTTCGCTGGCTTCTTAAAAAAAGACTGCTGCTTATCTAAAGCTGCTTTCAGCTCATGGGCTTTTTCTGCCCGTAGAGAGCTTCCCGGTAGGTAGTTAGCATTGTAGCTTTCATAACGTGGAGTGAAGTGTCGCTCCACATTGTGCTGCTTCGCCGTCGCCACAGTTGCCCCGCAAATGAAACACACGCAGCTTCCTTTCACAGTAGTAAAAAAGAACTCTTCCTCCCATTAACTTTGAAAATGATAAGTTTTCTTTCTTTTTTTTTCTGCCATGTTTTTGGGGTAAGAAACTGCACTCCGCTCACCATCTTCATGTCAGGCTGGCTGCTGCCAGGCCCAGATAGTGTTCTTCCCTCCCCCTTTCAGGTATTTCCTGCAGCGTGCCACCAGGTGCCTCCTTCTGCCTCATCAGGGACAGGTGGAATGCATCCAATCAACCCCCTTCTACTCGACTAGATAACCTGGCGTCTTCCTTCTCTCAGTGCTGGATCGTTGTACAAGCTCGTAGGGGTTCTCAGTTGTTCACAGTTCTCATCCCTTTTGTTACCTTAGTCTTCTAACCGTTGCTGTCCTTCATTTTTCCAGTTTTGGCTCAACCTGTACCTGAAACCAGACCCATCCACCACCGTAAACCCGGACCACTGCCTTCCTCCCAAAGGAAGAGGACTCCCACCTGTGCTTCTCCATCCACCCGGCGCTCCTCACTCCACCATCCACCCGGCACCAGCACGCTGCCTTCACCCCCCTCCCACGTAACTGTAACCCGTTCCGAGCATTCTTGTCTAGAAGTATTTTGATGTTAAGAGTAATCGTAGCCTGACCTCCGTAGAGGTAGTCTTTGCCCTCCCCTGCAGAATGGCTCACGTATGAGCAGCTGTAGTTTTGCTTTTGCGTGTTAGTAGTTTTAATTTCGCCTTTGTTTTATTGCTAGTTGTACTCCTGACCGCTAGTGGTCACTATTGTTTTTTCGAGCTCTGCGCTTCCGCCTTTCGTTCCATTTTTGTAGTTCAGTTATTTCTGTAGTCCTAGTTCACTTTGTAAATAAAGACTTGTGTGACATTCAAGCCCGTCTGTTCATTCCCTGCACCTGAGCCAATCTCGACATTCCGTGACACTTCACTGGCCGTTAACTTACTCTCGATAAGCGCGAAGGTTTTGTCATGCGCACAATACTGACCTTTGAACTAGAGTTCACCTAAACTTCACGTAAAATACAAATATTTTTAATTATTTTATTTTTAAGACATTGTCATTTTTAAATCTATATAAATGCAAGTGTGATTAAAAAAAAAATCGGCAAAAAAAAATTCATTTTCGACGCAGCTCACTTGGGAGTTATGCTATTTTTAGAACAGGCCTGCGGGCGACTCATGTGGTCCTTGCGGACGACTTGATACCCGTGGGCACCGTGTTGGTGACCCCTGATCTTGATTCATAAGTCCATACCATTTCATGTGACAAAGGTCATTAAAGACAAGGCTGGAAGGTATATTATTCTACAGGGCACACTTATTACAGAAAAAATAAACATAATAAATATTTATGCTCCAAACAATGATGACCCAAAGTTTTTTCATAATCTCTTTCTCGCAATATCATCTCTGTCTGGTAGCTATATTATGGTAGGGGATTTTAACTGTACATTGAACCCAGAATTGGATCGAAGTTCAAGTATTGATAACTCTCACTCCAAAAGTAGAAGAACTATTACATACTTTATGAAGGAACTTAATCTGAGGGATATCTGTAGGGATATGAACCCACATCACTTAAAATATTCCTGCTACTCAGCTTCGCATAAATCATACTCTCTCAATTATTTTTTAGTTTCTTCTAATTTAACATACAAAATAAAGGATTGTCAATATGACAGCATTTTAATATCTGACCATGCACCAATTTCATTAATATATGAAGATTTAAGATTTAGAATAGATCCCCCTAGGTGGAGATTTAAACAGAAATGACTTGTTACGTACGGTTTGGAGACTCAATCGCCAGGCAACAAGACACGACACAGATGTTCACAAATAAGCTCTTCAATATAACAAATGAGGATACAACTCCAAACTGAAATAACGGTAAACTAAAGGAGTCCTAAACTAGGAATTTGACCACAAAAACAAAAACTAACTATGAACTAAAGGAGGCACCAGATTGGTGTAAAGCTAAACAGATGGCTAACAGAAATACTACAACGGGTCTAACACGCAGGAAACTAAAAGTCCTCTAGGTGGAAAACAACACGTTATTCAATAATCTTATCTGAGGGACGGCAGAGAGGGAATGGGGAGCCAGACGGGTGGAGAGTAGATGCGGATGGCAGACGGACAGGCTGGAATGAATGGCGGAGTGTAGGAGAGCCACAGCTGGGTTTCCTGGTGATCGGCAGGCGGGGGTGTGTGGGTGTCCAAGGAGGGAGATCGGGTAGTCGTCGGAATACGGGTGCTGAGGAGAGGGAGACGGCACACGGGGACTGACGGAGGTGGAGAATGATAGTTAACTGTCCGGTGGCGTGAGACGATCTGAGCGTGGCTTAAATCTGGTCAGAGTGAAGGCAGCCGACAATCAATCTCACGTGTGCATCTCCTCAGCTGATTACAAGTGACAGCACCTGCTGCACTCCCACCGCCTGCACCAAGCTCTTGTCCACCTAGAGGAAACGGAAGGAAAGGACACAGGGAGGGAGGGTTCTGCCAATCTCTGGCACCAGCGGGCATGACATGGCTTCTAGACTCAGAATTTATATCCTTCATAGATAACCAAATCACCATCTATTTTGAAATCAATACAGATGAAACATCATTCTGTTAAAGATAGGAAGCATTTAAGGTTTATATAAGAGGTCAGATAATTAGTTTTACAAGCTATAAAGCAAAACAAACTTATCAGAAAACAAAAAAGTTGGAAGCAGTGATTGAGTTCCTCGAGAGGGAATATTATCAAACTGTACATCCAGAAACCCATCAAAAACTTTTATTACAAAGAACACAGTATAACGAACTTCCTCTATAGACAGATGGAACTCCTTGCCCTTATCGCTCATAGCAAGAATCAATGTGCTTAAATCAAACATAATGCCCAAGCTTCTTTATCTGTTTCAGAACATCCCATTGCCACCCCCAATTACTTTTTTCTCACACCTAAAGAAATTGTTTGTAAGATTTTTGTGGAATAATAGACGACCCAGGTTATGTTTATCCCTCTTGTACCTACCATATGATAGAGGAGGCCTCAGGTGCCCCAATCCACTTTGGTACTATTGGGCTGCTCAGTTGAGGACTATGATGTATTATTTTACAGATAAATCCCCCCATCTTGGATGAATATTGAAAATTGCTCAATCCCTCTCCCTCTTCCTCAGTACCCATACTCAGCAAAACTCCAAATGTTGAAAAAGAAGACAAAAAATCCTATAGTCAAAAATATGATTATAATTTGGTATCAGGTTAAGAAATGAAGTTGTGAGTAGCTTTAAGTACCTAGGGACCCACATTGATGAAAAGCTTAATTTCTCACAGAACATGCATGAGATCTACAAGAAAGCCAACCAGAGACTATTTATGATCAGGAAGCTCAGGGGCTTTGGTGTGAGCTCACAGATTCTTGAGAGAGTCTATGTGAGTCTGATTGAAAGCGTCCTTGTTTTTAATATTACTGTGTGGTTTGGGTATCTCACAGTGGCAAATAAAAACAAGCTTAAAAGGGTTGTAAGAAATGCAGGGAAGGTAATTGGTCGAGAACAAAAGTCTCTGGATGTTCTTTACCAGAAAGCTGTGCTCAGAATGGCCAAATCCATCAGCAGTGATGCGGACCATCCCTTGTTTGACGAGTTTAGACTGATGCCCTCTGGGCGTCGTTACAGAATGCCTTTAGCAACTAAAAAGGTGTATAAGGGTTCATTTGTGCCTAATGCAGTCAGCCTAACGAATAAGCACTAGCGGAGCATGCGGAACATGAATATGTTTTATTGTTATTTATTTCGTTTATTTTACTGTCATTTTACTGTCATTTTGTTGTTTTGTGTGACTTTGTGAATGTGATGGTGAACCAAAGGAAAATTTCCACTGAGGTGGACAATAAAGTTATTTGAATTTGAATTTGAATTTGAATACTTGAGTGAATCCATCTCCCTCTCACGCTTTAGCCCAATATGGGGTAAAGCGTGAGAGGCCGATCAGACCCGGGTTTTAGGAACTGGGCTGGGAAAGGTTTGCAAACAATAGGGGACCTAATGGGACCAGACAATGAGACCCTGATGACATTTGAGGAGCTGATTGGCAAATATGATATTCCACGCAAACATCAATTCAAATTTTTACAGCTTAGAAACTTTTTAAGATCATCTCAAAATCAGCATTTGTCGATCCCCCCGCTATCCACCTTGGAAAAAGAAATGAAAAATGACTGTTGTGGAAAGGGATCATCTCCAAATTAGATAATATGTTAGCAGAATGTTCTTCTGAGTCCTCTTTACAAAAACTCAATGCCTGGAAGGAGGATCTACAGGAGGACCTGCCCTCAGAGCACTGGGAAAAAGCATGTTTTAAAGCATAAACAAAAACTACCAACACTGGGCTTAAGGTGCTGCAATATAACTGGTTAATGAGGACATATGTGACACCAGAAAAACTCAATAAATATAATGGAGCTATCCCAGACTTATGCTTTAGGTGTGGAGAGGAGAGGGGGGCATTTTTTCATTGTGTCTGGGAATGTAATAAAGTTGAACAGTTCTGGGGTGAGATTAAACAAGCACTGGAGATTATACTAGGTATAAAATTAGCTCTTGATCCTAAACTGTTTATTTTAGGTCTATATCCTGATGAACATCATTTGTCTAGGAATATCATCACTGCCCTGGATCCATGTTTACTACTGGCAAAAGAGTCATAGCACTCTCATGGAGGAAGACCAGTAAACCAAAACTTATTACCTGGATTAAGGAAATGCCCACAACTTTACCTATTGAAAAAATTACTTACATTATAAAGGGTAAATTACAATACTTCCAAAACATCTCGGGTCCTTTTACACAATATATGGAGAGTGTGGATTTAAGTAATGTGGTGAATGAGGAGGTGGAGGCATAGCTATCAGTGGCCCTCTGCAGTTTCCTAAATTGTTTTTTTTTTAAATTTTATTACTGGAATTCTTTATCCTGTGTAAACTGTGTGTGTGTGTATATATATATATATATATATATATATATATATATATATATATATATATATAGGCTATATAATTTTTTAAAAATTGAGAACCTTGCATAAATGTGAAAAATTTCAAGCTTTCCCATGTTACAATAGAGAAACTTTGGTTGTTATTGTTAATTGTTTTTGTTTGTTTGTTTGTTTTTCTCTCTTAATTTATACAGTTACTATATTCAGAGGTCGTGTACTCTGTCGTTCACTAACTGATGTTACACAGATCTGGTATGCAAGTAAGGGTGATATGAACACTAGACAATAATTTAGCTGCCCTTGATGTTTTTGCTTTGATATGAGAGTACTTTTTTGTCTGTGTATTGTCAGAAGCAATTTGAAACTTCAATTAAAAAAAAAATGGTGAAACAAAAGAAAAGGGCATTGCATCCAAACTAGATTCTAAAGATTTTATTGCTAAGTTTGCGGCCAAGAAGGAAAGGAAAGTTACTCTGACATGATCCATTTCTTTCTTAATTTGTTAGAGTTACAGTGCAGTAAATATGTTGTGCATAGTTGTAGTTGTTATGGTAGTGGCTTTGTCCATGCACTACCCTTGAGTGCCCTCTTGCAGCTTGGCGGACTTACTTATTATGGCGGGGGAATAAACAGCTAGCAGTGCTTCAACATGGAGCCGTCTCAGTCTCATTGATCTAATATAACTGGCACATACAACTAATGAGAAATGGTGTCAGAAGTTGTCCAGGGGAGCGAGAAAACATAAGAAGGACTTGCTCTTTCTGACCTGAGTGAACTAACGTCGTAAGTTTAAATAAACAAGCACAGTATGTGTCGAGCTAACCAGAGCTAACGAATAACCGTAGCACCAGTTAGCATTGACTGCGTAACAGAATGGCAGCAGTCGCAGCAACCCCAACGGCATTTCAAATCTCGCTGCCGCTAAAATTTGACTTCAGAAAGCCAGAAGAGTGGCCAAAATGGATCAAATGGTTCGAACAATTTAGGATAGCTTCTGGGCTCGAGCTACAGCTAGAAGAAAACCAGGTGAACACGTTGATCTATACTACAAGAGAAGAAGCAGAGGACGTGCTTACTTCATTGAACCTGACAGATGAGGAGGCGAGTGACTACAACATGATGTTAGCCAGGTTGGCGACACATTTTGTTGTGAGAAGAAATGTAATTTTTGAACGTGCAAAGTTTAACCAAAGATGGTGTCAGGATCATATATTTTTGACTTATGTTTTGTAATCTTTTATTATTCTCTTAACTCATTGGCTGCCAGCCATTTTCAGAATTCATACCCCCCTCACTGCCAGCCATTTTCAGAATTCATACCCCCCTCACTGCCAGCCATTTTCCAGCATTTTGACTGATTTTTCAAGACCCACAGAATATTTTGTACTATGACCCTGTAAAATCTGAAACCAGATTCTGAAAGAGTAGACTTTCTACTTTCATCAATAAAAAAAAGTTTGTTTCCAGCTTGTTTCGTTCTTCTGTAATCAGCAGTTGAATAGAGGCAAGTTTCACACAAAATGCCAGTTTCTGACCAAAAAGCTGAGAAAACAGGATTTTAGTGAAAAGAAACGTATCTAGCAGAACAGAGACTTTGAGGCTCATGTTTTTAGCTTTAGTGACACCTCAAACATCTGAACACTGGTTCCTTCTATCAAACAACAAAAACAACACTGAGAAAGGGCTTTTAATGGCAAAATTATTATTATTTCACAAATGTATAACAATGTACAATGACAATTTTACATCTGACAAACATGTATGAACTTATTTCCAGGTATGTGTTTATGGATGTGAATCTGGTGGGGTTGGGGTCTTCCTCACGACCTCTGCTGGATGGACGATCTGTAAATTATAGAAATACATACAATTACCATAAAAATACACGTGCTTGCTGCAGTGTGATGTGGAGAAAGATGCTTTTTTTTACCTTGCTTCTTAGCACTGCCAACATGAGTGGGTTCTCTGCTGGATGCACGATCTGTAAATTGAACATTGCTTCACGTCAGTACTGGCAACAGATTTTACAGTAGTCTGTATGACCTAGTGGGACTAAATTGTGTTTATGTGGCGTGGCTGAAGGAGGGGGGCGGGGGGATCGTTTTGAGGTCGGGATCGCGTTGATGTCGGACCGATTATCAGTCAAACCACACTCAAAACGATAGCAATAAAAGTTAGCTAGCAAGCTAGTTAGCAAATCAAATGGATCTTTATATATAAAGCAGGTTAGTTCTTACCTCCTTCATGTCTTTCTGGAGAATCTGGGAACGAGGTTCTGCTGCTCCCGGTTGACCCAGACAGCAGCCGATCATCTGGAGAATCTGGATCAGGTTCTGAATTCATCCGACCCAGATTCGTCTGAGCTGGGCTGTGGAGAAACGCGGCGTCGTGAAACCCGCAGAGTATCACCGCTTGGCCCGGGTTGATGATCGTCTTCTCTCACGATCACCACGCTCTCAATAGTCAGCTTAGTGCCACACATGCTCTGCTCCACTGTGAGCTGCTTGAACTTAACCGTCTTCTCTCGTTGCGCCATTTTCTCCCTCATAAACTCTCGACCTCTTCTCGGCTATATGCCAATCGCGGCTTATCTCATCATGATCGTTGCACTGCTGCCACTTACAGGGCTCCAGATGGTCACTACACTACAGTACAAGTCTGAAATTTATAGGAGAGCTGCGCCAGAATGTCCCCTACTGCCTCCAGTTGAAAAACAGCTTTGACGTAAAAACACGTCAATGGCAGCTAGCGGTTGGATTTGAAATGACGCAATAAGACGTCAGTGGCAGTCAGTGAGTTAAGGCAGAATCAGTATAAACTGTAAATAATTTTAGCGTAAGTAGAGCGTAAGTAGAAACAGGATTGCAGGAACAATCTCACACATACTTTGATTTCTGGTAGATTGAGATCCAGCTCAAACAATAACAAGAAAAAGGAGAGACTGCAGACAGTTTTATTCATATCACTGTATGCCCTGGCAGAGCACTGTGGCTATGATGCGCTGCACAGCGAATTGATCACAGACAGACTCGTGGTCGGGATATGTGACAAGTGGCTCTCGAAGTCACTACAGATGGATGCTGAGCTTACGCTGGACAAAGCAGTCATAAAAAATTCACCAAAGCAAGCTCGTGAAGAAACAACAGGATCTTCTGAAAAATAACTTCAAGCAAGAAAACCTTTGCAATGTGGACAGTGTCAAAGTTAAAACAAAGACTTTCACTAAAACATTCAGCAAACCAGTGAAGACAATGAAACAGGGCCAAGTGAGGAACACAAATCGTGACACTCAGCAATGCAACAGATGTAGTAAAGCAACTTATCATAGCAAATGCATTTGCCCAGCCAGAGATGTATTTTGCAATCAGTGTAAGAAAAAAGGACACTACGCACAAGTGTGTAGGTCAGGAGCAGTAAGAGAAAGCTGCCCGTGTGCTGACGAGGACCAGAGGGCGGGGGGGGACCCTTGGTTCCTCAGTGCCCCCCATGTCACCATACAAATAGCTACTGCAGTGTTTGTGGTTCTGTGGGTGAGTGTGTGTGTGTGCATGTGTGTGTGCGTGGGACCGATTGTGGGTACGTGGCTCTATGTGTGTGTTTGGGGGGAGGGAGCGGGTTTTCTTTTTGTGTTATTTTTCTACTGTACGTTTTTATTTGGGGAAGCACTTTGAGTTACATTTTTTTTGTATGAAAAGTGCTATATAAATAAAGTTTGATTGATTGATTGATTGAAATCCAGGCGGCAGGTAATGACGATGACAGTGAGAGTGAAGTTAGTGAAGTTGCAGTTTTGGGTTCAGTCGCTTCAGATAAGTCAGATGATGCATGGGTTACTACTGTTAAAATAAACAACCTAGACTGTGTGCTCAAGATTGACACAGGAGCAGACATAACTGTCCTCCCTGAAAAGGTGTACAATACTCTAGGACAGAGACCACAGCTACAGACAACTAAACTGAAACTGTATGGGGCAGGCATGTCACCTCTTGCAGTTAAAGGGAAGTTCACAGCTAACCTAAGCACAGCCAATAACTCGACAGTAAAGGCAGTGTATGTGGTAGCAGATCTGATACAGGGATTACTCAGTCACCCAGCAAGTGTAGCTTTCGGGTGTGTGGCTAGAGTGGAGGCAGTGTCACTTGCATCAGTATAGGCAGTGAAGCAGCGTTTCCTAAAACTGTTCAGTGGTTTAGACAAAATGGAGGGGGAATACAAAATTAAGCTCAAAGAAGGTGCCAAACCATTTGCTCCTACAACTCCCAAATGCAACCCACTACGCCTGTTACCTAAAGTCAAAAAGAAACTAGCTCGCATGGAGAAGCTAGGGGTCCTTCTAAGAGTGGAGCAGCGCACTGACTGGTGTGAACAAGAGGAGGTACGTGTGTGTGTCGACCTGACGAAACTGAATGACTCTGTCAAATGAGAACAACACATGCTACCATCAGTTGAACACACTCTGAGACAGCTTCAAGATGTAAAGATCTTCTCAAAACTTGACGCAAACTCAAACTCTTCTGGCAAATCCCTTTGTCCAGGGATTCAGCACTCTTAACCACATTCATCACACCATTTGGGAGATTATGATTTAACAGACTTTGTTTTGGCATTTCATCTGCTCCTGAACATTTTCAGAAAAGGATGTCCCAGCTCTTGGAGGGGCTGGATGGTGTGGTCTGCCAGATGGACGTCTTACCTGAAACCTGTTTCAGGTCACGTTGGACCTGTGTTTCAGGTCCAACGTGACACACGACTGGAGGCAGTTAAAAGGCCTCCAGTCGTGGCCGTCACTCCAGCTCATAAAGGCTGGAGTGACGCCTAAAAGTGAGAAATGTGAGTTTTCTAAAACCTCCATTAAGTTTCTGGGACAGATCATCAACAGCACCAGAGTGAAAGAAGACCCGGAAAAAGTGAAAGCAGTCAGCAACATGGAAGCACCCACAGACGTCAGTGGCATGAGGCGGTTTCTGGGGATGGTTAATCATTTGGGAAAATACCTTCCTCACCTCGTAGAGAAAACGCAACCACTGAGGAACTTACTGAGCACTAAGAGCATGTGGTGCTGGGGTGAAGCACAACAAAGAGCATTTGACATGATCAAGTTGGAACTGAGCAAGCCACCAAACTTGACACTCTACAACCCAAAAGCACAGACAACAGTATCAGCAGATGCCTCTTCCTCTGGACTCAGAGCAGTGCTGCTTCAAAAGCAAGAAGATGACACAGTCAAACCAGTTGCATTTGCATCAAGAGCACTCAGCCCGACAGAACAAAGGTATGCTCAGACTGAGAAAGAGGCACTGGCCATAACCTGGGCACAGGAGCAGTTCTCAGATTTTCTCATAGGCATTGAGTTCCATGTCGAGACAGATCACAAGCCTTTAGTGCCATTTTTAGGCTCAAAGAACCTCAACGAGCTACCACCATGAGTACAGAGACTGAGAATGAGACAAATAAGGTACTCTTTCTCCATCTCACATGTGCCTGGCAAATGCATAGCAACCACAGACGTGTTGTCCAGAGCTCCAGAAAAGACAGTGCGTGAAAAAACATTAGGAGAAGAAATGGATTTGTACGCACATCAGGTTGTCACTAATCTTCCTGCAACAGAGAAAAGATTACAACAAATCCGAGAACACCAAGACAGGGATGCCATACTAAAACAAGTGAAACAATACTGCTGGGATGGCTGGCCGGACAAACACAAAATACCAGGGCCATGCTTTCCCTACCAGTGACACGCCGGTGACATCACAGTTGAAAATGGCCTACTGTTAAAGGGGACACATATAGTCATTCCCAAGTCACTGCAAAAGGACATTTTAGGCTGCCTGCACACAGGTCACCAGGGCATTTCAAAGTCCAGGGAGAGAGCAAAGCAGTCGGTATGGTGGCCAGGACTTAGCGCACAACTGCAGAAGTTAGTGTCTGGATGTAACACGTGTGCTAAAGAGAGGCCACACCATAGAGAAACACCACTGCCCACAGAGTTCCCAACACATCTGTGGGAGTTGGTTGGTGTTGATCTTTTTGAATGGAATAGCAGCAAGTACCTGCTTTTAGTGGACTATTTCAGCAGATTCATAGAAGTAGCCAAGCTCACATACATTACTTCTATTGCAGTGATTGAACACATGAAATCTGTATTTGCAAGACATGGCATTCCTGTGGAGGTTTGGAGTGACAAGGGCCCACAGTTCTCATCAGGGCACTTCCAAAAATTTGCTTCAGAATGGGGCTTTGTCCACACCACCTCCAGTCCAAGATTTCCTCAGAGCAATGGTGAGGCTGAATAAGCCATGAGAACAGTGAAAAACCTTCTGCAGAAAGAGAGCAAACCCTATTTTGCGCTCATGGCTTATCGTGCAACTCTACTTGCAAACGGCCACAGTCCTGCAGAGCTCCTGATGGGAAAAAAACTTTGAACTACTATGCCGATCCTTCCATTCTGCCTCAAACCAGGGTGGACTGACATCACTACACTGAGAGAGAACAGAGGGAGAGAGATAAGCGGTGGAAATGGTTCAACAAGAGACACTGAGCACATGACCTTTCCGGACTACACCCAGGAGATCAGGTTTGGATTACAGACATGAAAGAAAGTGGAACAGTTACAGCCAGAGCGGATACACCACAGTCTTACCTGGTTCAGACTCCCAGAGGACTCCTGCAACACAATCGGAGTCATCTCATCACACTCACAGGGACTAAGACTGAACCTGAGGACACCCCTGGTCCTGTCTTGCAGAACAACCCAACTCAACTCCCAACATCCCCAAACAACCATCCGACAGAGAAGCGGTATACAACTGGAGAGAGAAATCCTCCGAGATACCTTAAGGACTTTGACCTAGGTAAAAGGCACTCTCAAACACCTGAATGACCAGCCCGGGGCAGAATAGTCCCCTCACTCAGCTGACGGTTAGTTAATGGTTCAAATGTAGCAGTAAGATATGTCACTGCAGTAGAATGCAGGTGTATCTGCTGCATTGAACTCTACCTGGCTTATTAGCCTATCGGTGCAGGAGGTGAGGGAATAAAAGGAGGCTATGCCCCTCCCTCAGTCTCTCACTTCCTGGCTCGAAGGCCCTCCTGCTTCGCAGCCTTCCGTTTCTTCCTTTGTTCTACAGGCGGGTAGGTACAGGGCTGCATGGTTTGCAGTTCGACTCAGCTCTTTTAACCTCTGTGTTAAAACAAGATCTCCACTCCTTACTTTTTTTAGTGGTCCATTCGGGTCCAGGCAATTGCCGCGTGCATCGGCGATTACTGAATACAGGTATGCATATCTTAGAGATTTAATTCAAGCCTGTTAATATTGGTGTTAAAAAGCTCACATTGTTTACGCAGCAGACCTTGAATGCATTGCTGGTGCACTGCTGCTTTCTCACTGAGAGGATTCCTGAGGCTCAAGATCTGTGGCTGAACTCTCTGGATACAAAAAAGTAAGGGAACACTGCTGCTTCGCCCACCCCTGGTGTGTGGCGGCAGCGTTGCTAGAACTGAACTGCCATCCTGCTACGAAGATTCCCACTGGGAGGGTGCGCTACCTTCTCGCCTGGTTCATTGTACTGCATCGCTTGCTGCCGCTTTCTTGGCCACTGCCTCCCGCAAGCTACCGACCGGTCTCCGGTCCTATGGTGACCGGCTTGTGACAGTCGCTTGGACTTTGTGTGTGTGTGTGTGTGTGTGTGTGAGTGTGTGTGCGTTTGCTTGTGTGTGGGGTCAATTTGAATGGGTCATTTTACTCATTTTCATTGAATATATTGTTCTGGGTTAATTGGTTGTTTATTTATTATTTTGTTTTCATTTCAAGGAAAAAATTAAGTTTATTTTATGTGGTATCTCTGGCCAGAGACCTTTCTCTTTAGTTATTCCATTGCTTGTGGTTTATTCCAATTTGTTAATAATATAGTTTACTTTCTTTCTTAGGTTGGATTAAGTTTCAATGTTAAGTTGTATTGTGTGTTATTTTGTGTGTTTGTGCATTCATTATGTTTATTCTCTTTTATCATAGATTGGGCCTTGTTTTCCCCACTCCCTTCAGCTGCTGAGAGCCAACGGTGGTGGCGGTGTCCCCGGTGGTGGTGTCCCTTTGTGTGCCGTGTGACCCTGATTGCGGTTTTCTTTTACACTCACCATTCACTGTGTGTGCCACGTATGAGTGGGGTGCTCTTCTGTTTTGTTTTTTTTTGGATTTCCTTCCACCTGGTTCCTCACTGCCGGTAAGCCTTAGCCACGGGAGTAGGGCTTCATCTTATTAGTGGTTTTGCTCTTAACTCGTAATTTTATTCTGTGGGTTGTAACTGGATGAATAAAGTTGTTCTTTTCTTTTTCCAAAACCCTGAACCACAGCTCTTGCCTGCCTTTGTATACTTACCTGTGTGCTTCTCCATCACTGGTTAAAACTACACCCACAGTTCCCCGGGTGAAATTCCCCGGGTGGCGTTGTCAGTTCCTTTTGCCCTAAATTTAATAATTTTAGTAAAGTAATTCGTCCTCTCCCTCGCATCGCCACACAAGTAAAAAGAAAAGTTTATACCAGGGGTCAGCAACCCGCAGCTCTGAAGCCGCATGTGACTCTTTCATCCCTCTGCTGCGGCTCCCTATGACTTCGGAAACTCCATAACAAACATTCAATTTATGTTTACTAAGCAGCGCCAAAGAATAACACTTGACTCAAAGTTGTTGTCGTCTCTCCACACTGCCCCAAGCGGGCATTTTTATTTTGAAACTCAGGAATACACTCTTACAACTTGTTGACAGTGGAGGTAGCCATAAAACCCCGCTACCCTACATACTCATGGTGCTAACAACCAAATTAATTTCCACGAACTCCCATAATGCATTGCAGCACACAGTTCAGTCTTTGCAACCGGCTCTGCGATTGCTACATTATTTTGTTTCAGTTAGTTAGTTTTTTAAATATAATCCTAAATTTGAAGATTATGACATTCTTGTAACATTAAAATAAAACATGTTTAATTTTTTTGTCGCTCAAATTATGTGTCACAACCGCTGGCACTCAATCGCCATCCCCGACACTTATATGAACACGAAGAAATATACATTTGGAGTCCTGTCAGTCATCGGATCCACATATATATGTGAGCAGGTCTTCTCCAGCATGAGCTATATTACAGTTTTTCTCAATTGGTTTGGCTCATTTCTCGAAACTGAAATTACATTCTCAAAACTCTAAGATCATTTAGCAAAACAGTCTTACAGTTGAGCACAACACCATAGCTCAGGTGCAAAAGCTCATATCTCTCCCAAAACCTTTCACTCATGCTTCAAAACTAAGTTTCTTTCTCATATAAATAGTCAGTGCCACCAAAAATGCTAAGATCCTTCTCAGTTGCTTTGGCTCATTTCTCGAAACAGACCGGACCTTCTCAACACTCTTGGTGCTTGTCGTGTTGTGTCAAATAAGCAGTCCTTTAGTTCCGTTTTATGCTCTTTATTTGCACATATTCCATGTTAGCATTCCTGCCTTCTGTCTCGTTCACTTCTCGTCCTAACGCCATCTTTTTAGCTACTCTTGCGCTAACTCAATAACATTACTATACTACATTTTCCTCCTTTGCTTAGAATGAAAGCCATCTTCAATATTCTTGAAAGAATCTCAACTTTTTTTTTCAGTTTTAACTGTAAATATCAAAACATCCCCCCCCCCCTTTTTTTAACAGTCAGTGATATAAACAAATCAATCACTAAGTAAGAACATTGTCTGTTTTTTTTCTTTCTCTCTCTCTTTTTTTTTTAATTAATTAATTTATTTTTTTAATTGTCTCTGTAACGGATGGGCTTTCTGATTATACGGCCCTTCCTGGTTGTGATGACATCAGGAGTTGATGGGTCAGGCTCAGGCTGTATCTCAACAGCAGGTGCGATCTCAGCCGTTGGAACATCCATCGTGTCCTTGTTCTGAGCATTGTGAACCAGCGGTGGCTCAGGAACATCAAAGTCATTTGCAACTGGTGTATGTCGAAGATGTTTAACGTTCCTGATCACTTTCGATCCATCCTCTGTGTTGACCAGTTCAAAGGAGTTGTTGGCGGTGCTTCTTAGAAGAACATAGCGAGTATCTTTGAATGTAGAATCCAGTTTTCCATTCTCCATACCGGCTGTTAGGTTTAAAACCTGAAAATACACACAGCACAGGAAGGAAGACAGCCCTCACGAGCTCAGGTCTTTTACTTGCGCACAAGGAGAGAACGGACACTGCAGCTCTGCAGTATGCATCGCTACAGCATTCCAGCTCGCAGAAACATGCGCCCCAAAAAAGGTAGTGGTATAAAGTCTTTTATTTTAAAGGACATGTTTCTTATGACGCAGTTTGCTTTCAATAGCAGGATATTTAGTGGTAGTTGCCCACTATTAACCTCTAGATTTGGCTCTGCCAGCTTATTGGAAAAATTTATGCTGAAATGTCCCAATAATATACGAAAATGTGTTCATAATCGGTCAAAATGGGCTAAAATATGCCCAAAACTTGGCAAAAGTGTCCAAAACTTGGCAAAAGTTTTCCTGTTTCCACAATTGATTTTAGTTGTCTCAATGTGTCATCTTCTGTCATTTTCTGTTTTATGTCCTCAAGGCTCATGGCTTGGACCTCATGCATCGTCACTGACAATACTCTGTCCAGATATGTTTCCACATAGTCACTGTACTCTGTCTCTGGCAAAGGAAGTTGTGAGAGTGAATCTGCGATATTGGACTTCCCAACTATGTGTTCTATTTTGTAGTCATATGGTTGTAGTCTTAAGCCAAGTCTCTGTATACGCAGTGGTGACAGCGTAGCTTTCTCTGGATTGAACATGTAAATGAGGGGTTTGTGGTCAGTTTGCAGAGTAAACGTGCCTCCCCACAAATAGGTTCTAAAATGTTCCACAGCCCATACACATCCTAGGGCCTCTCGTTCTATCTGAGAATACCGACGTTCTGTTTGGGTCAATGAACGGCTAGCATAGGCTATTGGCTTGTTCTGTCCATCTGATTGGGTCTGTAGTAAAACTGCTCCTAATCCTACTGGACTTGCATCACTAATGACTACTGTTGGTGCATTTAGTTTAAAGTATGCCAAGCATGGCTCACTCACCAATGCTTCTTTCATTGCTTGAAATGATTGTTCTGTTTCATTTGTCCACTCCCATTCCTGTCCTTTCCTGGTCAGCCTCCATAGTGGTTCTGATAAGTTGTCATAATTTGGTATGAATTTCATCAGAAATCCACAGGTGCCTAGGAATGAGCGAAGTAACTGCACGTTGTAAGGTCTGGGTGCTTTGCAGATTGCTTCAACCTTTCTTGGGTCTGGTTTGATTCCTTCTGCAGTTATCACATGTCCGAGTATCTCAATCTGTTGTAGTCCAAAGATGCACTAATCTTTGTTGAGGGTTAGACCTCTGCTCTCGAATCTCTGAAAGACTTGTCTCAGTCTCTGTTCGAGTTGCTCATCGTTTTCTCCAAAGACCACTACATCATCCATGTAGCAAACGGTTCCTGGCATTCCACATAACATAGAGTCCATTGCTTTCTGAAACGATTCTGGTGCACTTGATAATCCAAAAGGGACTTTCTTGAAGCGGTAGCATCCTCTATGTGTGATGAACATTGTCAGGGGTCTGGATTCTGGGGCTAAATCACACTGCCAAAATCCTTTCCTAGCGTCTAGCTTAGCAAACACTTTTGCTCCCTGAACTGCCTGTAAGATGCTATCTACTGTTGGCACTGGGTGTCTTTCCCTGATCACTGCTTTATTTACTTCTCTGAGGTCTGCACATAGTCTTCCTTCTGGTGTGTCTTTCTTGGGTACCATAAGGATATTTGAAACCCATTCTGAACCTTCATTCACCTCCTCTATTATGTCTTGTTCAAGCATCTTGTCTAGTTCCTGGTTTACAGCTTCTAACATGGGATAAGGGACTCTCCTTAAACGCTGTGCTACAGGCGGGACTTTTTCATCGACTGTAACTTTATGGCTGTAACCTTTGATCTGACCTAGTCCTTTGAAAACTAGTGGGAACTCCTCGACAAGTTTGTTAAATCTCTCAGTCTGCCCTACAGCGTTCACTGTTTCTCCTGTGTTCAGTATCTTTAACTCAAAGCTTGTTTTTCTGCCAAGCAGTGCTTCTACATTTCCTTCTATCACATAAATGTTATCTTTGACTATGTTGTTTTTCCATCTCATTTCTGCCTCAAAGTAACCTACACATTTAAGTGGAGTAGTTTGAGCATAAGCATAAAATCTTTTCTTGGTTGGTCTCAGTTTTGTTTTGGTGGACATTGTTCGTTTATACAGGTTTTCTCCCATGAAGTTTCTTCCACTGCCTGTATCTATGACCATTTTCAGCCATTGTCCATTTATCATGACAGTCTAAGTACCTTCAGGATCTACAGCATGTACAAACTCATCTGAATCTGAATCAGAAGTTTCCTGTACCACTGCCCTCACTGGTTTACTTGACTTTGATTTTTCTGTATTTCTGTCTTTACTCTTGTCACTGCTATTTTCTGCTCGTAATTTCTTTTTCTTCTTGAAACACATGCGTGCATAATGTCCTGTCTTCTGGCAAAATAGGCATTTTGCTGTTTTAGCTCCACATTCATCTGCGGTGTGAGTGTCCATTCCACATCTATAACACTGGGTGTCGCTGTTGGCTTGCCCTTGGCTGCCTTTCTCTCCTCGCATTGTTTCAGGTTTCTTCCCGCGATATCCACGTACTCCCTTCCCAGTTTACTGAACTCGGTTATCTCCAGCTCTGTGACTCTCGTGAAAAGTTTTGATTCTGCTTGTGCTGCTTCAAAAGCTCGTCCATCTTCCTGCAATAGTTTGTCACGTAGCTTTTTTATAGCGCATTTTTCCACTATCTGATCCCATCGCATGTCGTTCTCCAGTGCACCAAAGTCACACGATTTTGCCAATTCTCTCAATGCATTCACAAAAGCATCTACTGATTCATCGGGACCCTGGGCTCTCTGCCTAAACTTGTGTCTCTCTAAGACTACGTTTCTTCGTGGAGTGAAATAAGCATCTAAAGCGGCAACAGTCTGTGCATGTGTATTTTTATCTCCAGGCAGGTTAGCAAAAATCCTTTGTGTTGGTGCGCCGATGCAATGTAGCAACGTAGCTCTCCTCACCAAATCTGGTGCATTAATCGTTCCACTGGCAACTTCATAAAAGCCATAAGAGTCTTTCCAGAGGTTATACTCCGTGAATAAATCTGACGCTGTTAGGTTCAGCGGGACCGGCGGGGCTAGCTGGGCGTATCTGGCTTCAGGTGCAGCCTGTGCAGCTCTATCATCGTTCGACATGGCGTTTCGTCTTACTTTCCTGTAGTGATGTTGAATTCTTGTCCTCGCTTGCGTCTGGGTTCTTGGCAAATCGACTCCTCGTCGCCAAAATGTCGTGTTGTGTCAAATAAGCAGTCCTTTAGTTCCGTTTTATGCTCTTTATTTGCACATATTCCATGTTAGCATTCCTGCCTTCTGTCTCGTTCACTTCTCGTCCTAACGCCATCTTTTTAGCTACTCTCGCGCTAACTCAATAACATTACTATACTACAGTGCTCTTACCAAAATAACCTGGATGGTTCAGCACAACACCATGGTTCACCTGCAAAAGTTCATATCTCTCCCAAAACAGTTCACACAACTGGTCAAGACTAAATTCTGTTCTCATATGAACAGTCAGTGCCTCCAAAATGCATCGTCCCTTTGGCATTGTGTGAGCACTGCAAGTCAAAATGTTTAGATGTTTTGTCGCTATGACAGATGACTATTGAAATATCCCTCATGTCCACCTCTCAGTCTGAGCCCAGTCTTTCACTGACAATGGTTACTGTGCTAGTTTTTTTTTGTCTAGCTAACAGAATACAATTGTGTATAAAACTGAAAAAATAGGATTTCACGGTAAGAGTAGTCTCCAAGGTTTGTTCATCACACATTGCACTCATACTGCCAAAGAAACTGTAACTTTTTACAGTTTTTCTTAGTTTTTTACACACAAATGCTGGTACTTGAGACACAATGACCACAACATGTAACTCATGCACCAACCCCCTGAACCAGTTCTGCTAAACTACAAGCACAATTCCTCCTTTACACTCACATTGCAGTTCTAAAACACACTTTTTGAAAACTCTACAAGCAGTTCTCTGCATTTGGCAAAATTTTCATGAAGAAAATCTCTTGTTTTCTCAAAGAACACACTGTCATTCAAAATTCTAAAGTTAATTGTACTGCTATGCACACTGACTCATCACATGGACAAACACCTGTCACACAGTTTTACAATTAGCAGTCAGAGCTTCAGCATAAAAAGGCAACAGGTGAGTTCTTCTGTTTTGGAGCAATGGTTACCAACATTGGAAACAGAGCCAGAGGAGTGAGAGTAAGAGGAGTCCTGTAGCTGTAAACTGTAAATTCTTCTCTTGTTTGTATATTTGTATGCACTGTATGTGCAGCTTTGTGTTGGTTGGGGTGTTCACTGTGTACATAGTTTTAGCGGAAAAAACAAAATATATTTGTTACCGTGCAATTATGTGTTCTGAGTAAAAATAACAATAGTCTAAAATATTTTACAACACACTCATGTATGTAGTGTCTGTAATGAGTGTAACAGTGAACAAAAAAGGCCTAAGTCCTTATGATGAATGGAGAAGAAGTGTTTTCTGTTCATCATAGTGTTTTACACTGAGCACAGCAGTGTTCAACTGGTTCTTATAAATGTCTATTCATATGATGGTTTGTGTCCTTTGAAAACAAAATAGCATTTTAAGAAGAAATAACATCGTTTTGAATGTAAAGTTTCATTTGAAGGAGAACTAAGGGCTTTTGCCCATTGCGTGTGTGTTTTCTGATTTGTGTGCAGAGTTCTGAAAGTATGAGGCACGCTTTCAGAAAATGTGTGTAAACAATCGAGAAAACTGTATTGACACATATAAAGTAACTTTCATACATCAGAGTAAAAAGAAAATCTATACAGCATAACATACTGTAATATAAACACATAAACAAAAAACAAGGAACATTATATGGAGCCTACAGTGCTGTAAATAAAGCTGTCCTCACCGTCCCTCTCCTGGCCACCGTATGTTCATGACTAATCCTGACAATTGAACAGACTATTGTGCATGTGATGACTTATACAATGAAATGATGCTGACATGTTTTGGAGTGAACAACCATTAGACTGACAAGTCAACAATCAGTTTAGTTCAACAAGATCTATTCAGTTGGAAATTGTGCTAAATGAAGGCTACCTGTACTAAATCATTTGCAAAGATGTACTGAGACATCAAGACAAGTACTAAGATGTTTGCAATTTGATGAAATGAAGGAGAAATGCCAGTCTGTTGTGAACAATTGCCAAGTAGTTTGGAGGTTTGTCCATGTTGTTTTGAGAATGTAATTTCAGTTTCGAGAAATGAGCCAAACCAATGGAGAAAAACTGTAAAAAGAAATGCCTCACGCCTTACAGAGGACAGTTTACAATCCTGTGTGAAGATGAAAGTGACGTCCTACAGCCCTGATGTGCAGATGCTGTGCACTGAGGTTCAGAGGCAAACATCACATTAACCAAGTAAAATAAATATTTTAATTTGCTGTTATTTTGCAAATATATATTTTACATTATTCAGTGAAATTCTGTTTTTTTATTGAAGTTGACAGCTGTCTGCCCGCTCCAGTACACGATTAAAGGATGACACACAGAAGCAGGTGTTCGGCTTTTTATTTCATAAATACAAGGAGGACTCAAATAGACATCCATCCATCCATCATCTATACACCGCTTAATCCTCTGTAGGGTCGCGGGGGGGCTGGAGCCTATCCCAGTCGACTCAGGCAAAGGCAGGGGACACCATGGACAGGTCACCAGTCTGTCACAGGGCTACACATGTAGACAGACAATCAAGCACGTTCTCATTCATACCTATGAACCCAAACGCGAACACAAAGCAAGAACACAACTGGATTATATTTAACTTCTTTTATTTTTAACAGAACAGAAACTGAAAGCACTTACAGAACTGAAGCAACACGGACCAAGGGATCTGGCAGGCTCGGGAGGGCAGGCGTAAGGCTGATGCTGAGCTAAGAGCTGAAAGCAAAACTCGAGCTCGGCAGCAAGCTTAGGTTATGGTTTGATCCAGCGTCGAGTAGTCTGTGGAGCCGGTTTTTAATGGCAGTGGTATCCCGGGTGTGCTTGTGCACGGCTGCTCAGAGTTGCTGCTGATTACAGACTGCCAGCAGCCGTGGAAGAAAGTGCAGGAGCACTGAGCAGGGAGGAGGAGGGGGGAGCATGGGCTGAAGTCAGGATCCTGACATATGGACAATTTGAAATATTCAAGTAATCTCAGCATGTTTTTGGACTGTGAGAGGAAGCCGGAGTACCCGGTGAAAACCCACGCTGCACAGGGAGAACATGCACACAGAAAGATCCCAGGTGTCTTAACCGGGACGCAAACCGGGGAACTTCTAGCTGTGAGGTGATGCTGCTAACCACCGAGCCACCATGCAGCCCTCTCAAAGAGACAGTGAGTATTTTATTTGAAGGTAACCTTCAACCCAACGTCGTTTTTGCGGATTTCAAACTTTTTCAAATGTTTTCGTTGCATGCAGAAATAAAATTTTGTTTTCTTGGTAGCAGTTCGTAGATTGCAACTCACTACAGTTTTTTGTTTTTTTAACAGTGTAGCGAGCACAGAGCCAATCAAAGACTGAACTGTGTGCTGAAATGTATTATGGGAGAATGTGATTTTCAAATGTGGTTGTCAGCACCATGAATGAGAAGGGTAGTGGGGTTTATGGTTACCTGCCACTGTGATTCAATTTTAGTCTCACCTCTCTGTGTTAAAATGAAAGCACATGTTTAGGGGGAGTGCAGAAAAGACAAATACTATGACTCAAATGTAATTTTCCTGTACCAGTTACTAAAGCAGCATAAAGGTAGAAAACAATATATGCAGTGCTGTCCTTATTTTAAATGTCAAAGGGGTTTTGTGGCTCCCAGTGTCTACTTTTCTGTGGGAAAAGGGTCCAAATGGCTTTTTGAGCACTTAAGGTTGCTGACCTCTGGTTTATACTAATTACATTGAAATAACAGTTCTAAAAAAAGTAGTTCTATGTACAAGCTAAGAAAGAAGTGTTTTATTACAGAATTGGTAACAGTACATATAAATAAGATGCAATGTTTACATTACTGCATTATAAATTGCAAGCAGCGTCGGACGGGCCCTCGCTCCTCATCATACTCCTCTCCACACGACCTTGTCTAGGGGGCGCCGTAGAGCCGATTAGAATTTCGACTGTGCAAATCTGTTGGTCTTGGGATATTATATGTATGTAGCAAATTTCATGTTTGTAGGATAAAGCAATGATTTAATATGAGTATTTGAATATTTGTAGGGGGCGCTGTGGAGCCGTTTGACCACGTCCATTTCTGAATTGTATATTAAATATTAGGTCTTGAGATTAATGAGGATTTGTGTGGATTTGGTGATTTTACATGGATCCCTTCACGTCCAAAACCCATTTCGTTCCACATGGCGATTTTGTTCAAAATGGCCGCCATGCCACGCCCACACCGTGTGACATAGCCACTAGATTTTAATAACTTTTCATCCTGGAGGGGTCTAGATGCCACACAGCAAATTTGCTGAAGATCGGACAAAAATCCTGGGAGAAGTTCGTTAAATTCCAATGCCTGTGCACAACGTGTTCCATTGTACAATGTTAAGCTTTTTTGTTCAAAATGGCCGCCATGCCACGCGCACACCGTGTGACGCAGTCACAAGATTTTAATAACTTTTCATCCTGGAGGGGTCTAGATGCCACACAGTGAAATTGGTGAAGATCGGGTAAAAATCCTGGGAGGAGTTAGTTAAATTCCAATGCCTGTGCACAACGTGTTCCATTGTACAATGTTAAGCTTTTTTGTTCAAAATGGCCGCCATGCCACGCGCACACCGTGTGACGCAGTCACAAGATTTTAATAACTTTTCATCCTGGAGGGGTCCAGATGCCACACAGTGAAATTGGTGAAGATCGGGTAAAAATCCTGGGAGGAGTTAGTTAAATTCCAATGCCTGCGCACCACTTGTTCTATGGGCTATTGGGCTACTTTACATGTGTACCAAATTTCATGAGTTTACGTGAAACTAGCCGTATTAACTCCACTAAAGCCCAATTTTCTAGGTGGCGCTATTGAGTCATTTTGCCATTCATATGTGTAATTCCCCCAAAATATCAAATTTTTCACCGGTCCTGATGTGTGTTCCAAATTTGGGGAGTTTTTGAGCATGTTTAGGGGGTCAAATTGGGGTTCAAAGTGGCGTAAGAAAAAGAAACCGACCCCCAAAGAAACACTACAGGAACAATAGGGTCCTACGCACTGTAGTGCTCGGGCCCTAATAATTTTGATGTGACATTATTGCTCATAATGTACTGAGAAAGGGGGATGTTATGGCAGTGACTTTGTCCATGGGCTACCTTTGAGCGCTCTCTTGTAGCTTGGCAGACTTACTTGTTATGGCAGGGGAATAAACATGGAGCCGTCTCAGTCTCATTGATCTAATATAACTGGCACATACAACTAACAAGACAGTAATGAAAATGAATGTATATTATGAATAAAAAGTCTCCTAGCCTACTTGTTAAAAATGTCAAGATGCCAAAAATAAAGTCACTGAGCTGAGTTGATCTGAAGCCACTCATTGCAGAGTTGATTTTTTACCCCTGTGAAATAAATAGCAAAATTGTGCATCCATGTCAAAGGCAGGCAGTGAGTGTGGAGAGTGATTACTGAGGTGATGATGATGATGAAGAGGGATGTACTCTATTTTCATGTAGTGTTAAGTGTCATCTGCATAGCAGTGAAATGATATTCCAAAGTGACTGATGACTTGGCTAAGGGGGAGCAGGTACAAAGTGAAGAGTATGGGACAGAGCACTGATTCCTGGGGGACTCCACAGGTGGCGGTATGAGTCCTTGACATTGACGAGCCATGGAAACATACTTGGTTCTCTCTGACAGGTAGGATGTGAACCAGTGTAGGGCAGTGTCACGGAGTCCAAAGGTCTGTTGTAGCCTGTTGAGGAGGATGCGGTGGTCAATGGTGTCGAAAGCAGGAGACAGGTCAAGGAGGACGAGAATGGAAGGTGAATCTGAATACGCTGACATTAGCAGGTCACTGGTGACTCTGACCATGGCTGTTTCTGTACTGTGGGTGGAACCAGACTGAAATTTTTCGAACAGGCCATTGTGTTTGAGGCGGCCCTGAAGATGGACAGCAACAGCTTTTTCAAGGACCTTGGAGAAGAGTGGAATATTGGATATAGGTCTGAAGTTTGCAATGACTTTAGGGCTCAGGGTGGGTTTTTGAGAAGTGGTCTTATTATTGCAGTTTTCAGAGCAATTAGAATGTGACCATTCTGAAGTGACTGGTTGATCATTGTGGAGATCAGGGGAGAGATGGCAGAGATGGGGTCCTTCACCAGAACAGCAGGAAAGGGGTCAAGGGGACAGGTGGAGGGTTTCATCCCCCAAATAATGTCCTCTATTTCCTAATGAGATACTTCTGGGAATAAGCATGGCAGCCTGGAGATCCCAAACTGTGGGTCAGCAGTTTGGATCACAGTAGCCGGAGGTGCAGAGATTGTTGAAGTGCTCTCAAACCCCAGACCTCCCCACTCACAGGAACTACTGTACAGTAGTTCACTCACAGGAACTACTGTACAAACCCCACTCAAACTGGTGGGGTTTGAGAGGAACTACTGTTCCTGTGAGTGGGGAGGTCTGGGGTTTGAGAAGATGGTTGATGGTGGAGAAAAGCTGCTTGGAATTTCTAGGACTTTTTTGAATAATGTTAGAATAGAACCTTGATCTTGACTCTTTGAGTGACTTTGCATCGGCCCCTTGGTGGTCTCTGTAGGCCAGTTTGTGAACAGTGGGTTTAGACCCTTTATATCATCGCTCAAGGGCACATCCATCTGTCTTCATTCTCCGCAACTCACTGGTGAATCAGGGGGCTGAGCGGGTGAAGGCAACTTCTGATTTTGACAGGCGCATTGGCATCTAGAATGCTTACCAGGGTGTTAGGTAACACTTTATAATAGCGATCATTTATAAGGCATTTATAAGCTATTAATAGATATTAGTAGATAGTTAACTAATCATGAACAAACCACTTATAAACGTTCATAAATGATTATTAAATCATTTATAAATGATTATTAAATTGTTAACAACTGAAGGTACAAAACATTTATAAGCTATTAGTAGATCTTGAACTAATCATGAATAAACTATATATATTTGTAAATGATCATTAAAGCAGTTAAAACTTAAGGTGTACAACATTTATATATGATTTATACATTATGAGAAACACTGCATCAACATTGTTTGTACATGATTTATTCATCATCAACTAATGTTATTTAATTTGTAGGAAAACAGTTTTTGAATGATTTCAGAAAATAGCCACTACCACCATTTGTTTATTCATGTTTAACAAATGATTTGTTAGATATTCATAAAATAATATAAATCATTTGTGGATGTTATTGTGGCCCCTAATCTAAAGTGAAAACTATTCATTGTTTACTAATGTTTGTTCATGTTTATTCATGATTTGTGGACCTTTTACTCACTTCTTTTGAACAATCTGGCTTTTATGACTACAGATACAAAGAAACTTCTCTTTTCATGTTTAACAAATGATTTGTTAGACATTTATAATAAATCTATAAATCATTTGCAGATGTTATTATGGCCCCTAATCTAAAGTGAAAACTATTCCTCATTTACAGATATCTACTAATGTTTGTTAAACATTTATAGACTTTTTCTTCACATGTAACAAATGTTGTAGACAACTTTGGGATCCATCCTTCTCTGTGACATCAAACAGTGACAGAATTAGGAGTACAGAGTATCAGAGTAGAACATTTTATTAAAACAATCACAGCAACCAAGATTTTTGATCTTCCAAAAATCCATTTGTGTCAATCCACTTCCTCACAGCTTTCCCCCTGTGGTTGTCCCGCCGACACCTCCTGGATCATACAATAAGAAAAAGGGGGTCATACATTTATATGACGTTATAATGCCAGCTAAAACAATTACTACTATTCTTAATAGCACAAGTTCTTCAGTGTTTCATGTAACATTAACTTATTTCCTTGCATTAATCTGCACTGACTATGTGGGATTAGCAAAACTAAACTAACTATAAAACATTAGTTGATGATGAATAAATCATGTACGAACAATGTTGATGCAGTGTTTCTCATAATGTATAAATCATATATAAATGTTGTACACCTTAAGTTTTAACTGCTTTAATGATAATTTACAAATATATATAAATAGTTTATTCATGATTAGTTCAAGATATACTAATAGCTTATAAATATCCTGTAACTTAAGTTGTAAATGATTTAATAATTATTTATAAATGATTTAATAATCATTTACAAATGTTTATAAGTGGTTTGTTCATGATTAGTTAACTATCTACTAAAATCTATTAGCTTATAAATGCCTTATAAATGATCATTATTATAAAGTGTTACCAGGTGTTATTATAAGAATCCACTGATTCGCTAACCGAAGAAGTGCTTACGGTGAGGAAATGTTGGAGGTCTGCTGTCAGGGAGTCCGAGTCAATATTTTTCAGATTTCTAAAACAGAATTGGCGTTTGGGTTTGGTGAAGGGGGACAGAAATCGAACCTCCACGGAGATGGCTTTATGGTCGGACACACCTTGATCATACATGCAGAGATTGTTTATGGGAGTAGAGTCAGCGATGAACAGATCGAGGGTGTGGCCTTTGGTGTCTGTGGGGACATCAATGTGCTGTCTGAGGATAAAACAGTCCAGGATAAGGAGAAATTCTGCAGCAAGATCACCAGAAGGTCTGTCCACATGGATGTTCATATCTCCAAGTATCAGGATATTAGGGGATGCTGTGCAGAACACTGAGGAGGTTATATATCTCAGGACTGAAGGATGGATTTCATTTAGGCGGTCGGTATATAGTATTATTGTCACTAAGAATGGGGGCCTGTATTTAAATGCCAGACATTCAAAGTTGGACAGCTCTAGAAGGGACAAGGGGGACAAATTGAGGTAGCTGCAGTATATGGCAGCCAAACCTCCACCACGACCTCCACCATATAAGCTTTAAAAGTTACTTTAAGCACAGTCCTTTTAAATATCGTATGACAGCCTCAAATCATGATTATGAGAATAACAGATATTTCAACACAACCACCAACACTTTTCCTCTGCAGCCTGATTCAGATGAATTCAACTGAATTGAACTAGATTGATATCATTACCTGCCAGTATGCAGAGGTGGGGGCACATGGCAGTGGCTGGAGGAAAAGGGCCACACCGGCAGTGGGCACTGTAGGAGTCATGGTGCACCGGTAGATTGGCTGTGACGTTGCTCTGGTGGCCGGAGACAATGGACTTTAACTCCAAAGCTGTACAGCAGGTAACAGGGGCTGAGGAAGCTTGATTTCAAGGCTTGAATTAGAGTTTATGGTGTGTAGAGAGATGCCTGGAGGAGACGTGATGAGGAGAGGTTGGATGTGAGGACTTCCAGAGCTGGAGCAGGATGTACAGTTGTGGTCAAAAGTTTACATACACTTGTAGAGAACATAATGTCATGGCTCTCTTGAGTTTCCACTTATTTTTACAACTCTGATTTTTCTCTCATAGAGTGATTGGAACAGATACTTCTTTGTCACAAAAAACATTCAGAAAAAGTGACCAAATCTGCTGGCTCCAAAATAAACATACATCAATGCTAATATTTGGTTACATGTCCCTTGGCCATTTTCACTTATATTAGGCACTTTTGGTAGCCATCCACAAGCTTCTGCCAAGCTTCTGGTTGAATCTTTGACCACTCCTCTTGACAGAATTGGTGCAGTTCATTTAAATTTGTTGGCTTTCTGACATGGACTTGTTTCTTCAGCGTTGTCCACACGTTCTCAATGGGGTTTAAGTCAGGACTTTGGGAAGGCCATTCTAAAACCTTAATTCTAGCCTGATGTAGCCATCCCATTACCACTTTTGATGTGTGCCAACAAATTTAAATGAACTGCACCAATTCTGTCAAGAGGAGTGGTCAAAGATTCAACCAGAAGCTTGGCAGAAGCTTGTGGATGGCTACCAAAAGTGCCTAATATAAGTGAAAATGGCCAAGGGACATGTAACCAAATATTAGCATTGATGTATGTTTATTTTGGAGCCAGCAGATTTGGTCACTTTTTCTGAATGTTTTTTGTGACAAAGAAGTATCTGTTCCAATCACTCTATGAGAGAAAAATCAGAGTTGTAGAAATAAGTGGAAACTCAAGAGAGCCATGACATTATGTTCTTTACAAGTGTATGTAAACTTTTGACCACAACTGTAGATGGTCAGATCTGAATATTCCTGGAGGAGCTGGAGCCAGTAGACCGACGGGGTGGGCGGAGCTGGGACAGCCGACGTTTCCTGATGTATAATTGTATTTATGAAATGAAGTAGTCAAAACAAATCAAAAGTTTGTGATGACATATGCCACTTGGAGGTTGCATTTAGGTTGCATTTGCTCGAAGCTCTTACTGGATTTTAAAATTCTCTGAGGAGGATGAAAGGATTTTCCCTAGTGATGGCGCCCCGGCTGACGCTCAGGATTTAGGACACGTCATCGTTAACTCCTGCAAGGCTGCCCGCTCTGACACTACTGCGATCTTACGTTGAAGACAGATCAACCTGCCCAGGCATCACCAGTCACAGTCAGAAGAACAAATGTCCAAACACTGAGTTTTATAACCTGTATGATGATCTCTAATGTGGGGAAGGACAGCAGTGAAGAAAGCTGACGAGTGAAGGCTGATGCAGCAGTGATGTGGCGAGCACAGAGTGGGCCGAATGAATGAACACTGCCTCAGTTATAAGGCATGCTAACAGGGATGAGTGGACTGACTATGAACACAATCGGACAGACTAGACCTTGTGATAAGCCTGACTCCGTGCCTGTATGAACTAACGCAAAACTCCATTTATTATTATTTACTGCAAAAGTAAGACAGTTAATTTTTGTTGACCACTCTGTCACAAACTTATTAGGCTGTTATCGTTTTCCTTTACAGAATTACCTTTATCAGTTTATGTCTTATTACTGTAATGGTCCAACTGTCAGAAGTGTAAAGACGGGGGACTATTTGAAAATCTGAAGAAGTGCCCATTCTATGCTCTTCCTCAGTTTCCAGTGCTGCTGCTTGTCCACTTGTTCAGCAGATCAATAGCAAGGTCTGCTGCTTGTCCACTTGTTCAGCAGATCAATAGCAAGGTCTGAGGCAGGAGATGTGTTGCGACGGTCTTCCTCACTGTCCTCGAGAAGCACCTCATAGTTAAGAGGCCCAACCTGCTGGTTGACCATGTAAGGGCCTTGCCATTCAGGGGCGAGTTTGGCCGTGAAGGACTTCTCTGTCTTAAACATGGGGTGGGCACACAAACTGTCTTTCTTCTCCAAATTCATCTCCATGTGGTGTCATAATTCCCTTTCTTTCTGTTATTTGCCAGAGTTAGGTTTTTGGAGACAAAGGACTTCAGACTGTTGAGTTGGGAGATTTTAGAGTAATCTGCCAAGTTCAGCACAGCATGTCAGGGCTGCAACACTATGTTCAGTGGTCCCCTCAGTGGCCAATGAGGGTTGAGTTCAGCACTCACAGGAGTGAGGAGTGATCTGTCACCACTGTGTAAAAAGGCATCCCTCCAAGTAAACCCACCTCTTCTACACAGCCAGACATTTCAGCTCTGCGGATGATATTTTTTAAAATTTTTAGCTGGGTTCAGATTTTGACTGACATAAGCCAGAATTTCCTTGTTCCCAAGGTCTGTACGCTGAACCAGCAGACCACTAATTCCTGTCTCAGTGGTAGCAGTATACACTAAAAATAAGAGAACCTAAACCATCACTTTTAGTCAAAGAGGAATAAGCCTCCTGGCCTCTTCTAGTTAACACTCACTGCAGCATTACTGTACAAGCAGAGACCATCCACATGCCACAGCTTGGTGCTCTAACAGGACAAAAAAGGTTTTATGATCTTTTCATTAAATTGAGGAACCAATCAATCAAGACATCCACCCTTTCTGTGTAGCAGCTTGGACCAGGCAGACCATCAGCCAGCAGAACATCAGCTGCAACTTTCCCATCTCTAATCAGTCAGTTGTTGCCTTTGAGGGGCAAGCTTTGCATTTTCAACTTCTTTTTTAATCCTCTCAATAGACAGCACCTCTTCCAACCCAATACTTGCCTATGTTGTCAGGACCCCTCCCTTGTCTCTGCATCTGCCCTCACCTGACAGTCTTCCTCCTTCCTCGCTTAGGCAGAGTGAGAACTGCTCTGCCCGGTTCTGTTCCTGCCAGAGTTCTCCAGAATCGCCGTCTCTGTCTCTGGAGGGGGCTTTGGACCCTCCTGCTCCCGGATCTCTGGATCCTCCCCTTCCCTCTCCTGAAGAGGATCGGCTTCCTCCAGGCTTTTTGCCAGGACGCTGCTGCCGCTCCCCCAAGTGAGTTTAGTTAGTTTATCTTCCCTTTTACAGTCTTAGTTATCGTGGCTTTTGTTATTTAGACCATTTAATTCCTAGGTTCGTTAAATTTGTCCCTTAGTTAGTTCAGCTTAGTTTTTCCAGTCTGTTTCTGCTTCCTTTTTATTTTTGTAATAGACTGAGTTTTTTCATATTCTCCACTGCAACTTCCTTCTCTGTCTTTAACTTCATATGCAACAAAAGTAACTATTTTTGTTGTTCAAAAGTTAACCTACACTAAGAGTCATTATTGATGGAGAAAACCCCTCAGCACCCTCAGAGAATCCAAGAGAGTATCCAACACTTTCATTTTCAATAAATTAAATTTCAGATTTGCCTTCACAGTCTATTTCTTTTATCATCAACACCATAGCAATATGCAATTTTTATCAACTAATCCTTTGTGCACTCATCTAAAACATCTTCACATTGTGCCTCCACAAATGCTTTAACAAAGTCATCCATGCTTTAGATTAACACCACCACAAGAGACAGCAAGAGAAAGTAATGTATTGAGGCCCACCAGTGTGCACCAAGGCCCTAACAGCCGCTAACCCCACTCTGTCTCGCTTGCTGGTCTTTCACTGCTAACGCTGCTAACTGCTAACGCTGAGCCACCTCAACGCTGCAGGCTCCGTATTGGAGCCCCTGCGTGTAAGTACCTGTGCCCATCTGCTCTCTTCTAACAACTCCCTTCCTCGTCGACTCCTAGTCACAACTGCACTGTACACTGTCATGATATGAGCCTACAGGCCACCGTAGTAATGATGTCATCACGCAGAATACAGACACACTGAATGTGTTTGTTGTTAAGTCGCCTTACTGTGCTTAGCCTGCTGCGTATTAAACGCACTGTTCAGAAGTTACGACGCCTCAGTCTTCATTTATTAATCGCTGTACACGACATACACTTTTAGCCCCGTACTGGCCCTTCTTTTACTCTGTTCCCAGGTGCTACATACAGTCATGGCTCCACTCACCTCTCCTTCCGGCTGCGTCAACTGCACCATGCTTGCTGAAAAAGTCACTGAGCTGGAGCAGCGTATCTCCACACTTTACTCGCTCCGTGAAGCTGAGCTACAAATGGACACCATTGTCGTCTGATCCACATCAACAGTGTCCAAATCATCCAGGCCTGACCTGTCCAGTCCTGCCTCCAGAGCCGACGATGCCCCACCCCCTCCGCCCGGTGCCACTGTTCCTGGCGCAACAGGTGCTGTCTCCGTTACCTCTCCTCCGATTTCCACCAGCAGCCCCACCTGAATCGGGCAGGGGGCTAAACCCAAGTCCCTTGCTACCTCCACTCCACGAGATCCTCCATCTTAGTCCTTGGTCGCTTCCCGCAGCGGGAGATCCAAGCAGCCCCCCAACACACTCCATCACACGATCGCACTGAATAACAGGTTTGACATCCTTGCTCAGCACGACCTCGCTCCCCAAAGTGATGCGTGTAAAATCCCACAGCTACATTCTCCTCAGTCCTCAAACCCACTATCTCATCAGATCCCCTCTACATGCCCTGCTCACCGCACCACCTGCCGCCTCTCTGTCCCTCACTTCACGCTGCGCTCCCCTGCCACACCCCCCACCTGTCTCTCTCCACCCGTACTGTCACCACCGGCCAAAACAAACCCCTCTCCCCCCTCAACTGTATCATCCCCTCGCCCTCTTTTCCCCCCGACCACCTTATTAATTGGTGATTCCATCATAAGAAATGTCCGCTTCTTCAATGTGTCAACACACTGTGTCCCTGGAGCAACAGTCTCGGACATCCTCAATAAACTTCCGGAAATTCTCCGTACACTTCCATCATCTGTCCATCGAATCATCATCCATGTTGGCTGTGTGGACGCATCCCGCCGACAGTCCAAGATCACCAAAAAAGTGTTCAATAAACTACTCCAGTACATCCAAACTACAGGGAAATCCATCTTCATAAGCGGTCCACTTGCTCCTCACAACTGCGGTTACAGACTCTTCAGCAGGATCCTATCCCTCCACACATGGCTTTAATCTGCCTGCGTGTCTCACTTCGTGAATTTCATTGACAATTTTAATTTATTTTGGGGCCATAAATCCTTTTTTAAAAAAGATGGTCTTCACCCGAACAAACTGGGCAGCTGTATTTTATCATTCAATCTACAGCATGCTGTCCACACTCAACCACGTGATTGACTGTTTACACTCTTCTGTCTTCTTTGTTTCAGCTTGTTCTGTCTCACAATGACTATACAAACTGGACGGTTGAGCATTACCCTTGCTCACAGGGAACTTTTATTAACAGCAGCCACCACAACATACCGCAGGCACACTTCTCTCTGGGTGCGTAACACACAAATCTGTCTGGGTAGGAACAAACAATACACAAGCAATTCCTATTGCTACATCCCTTTTCTTTTCAAAAAGAAAATAATCTCTGTAAATAGTTAATTCAAAGGAATATTATTTGTTTAGATTTATTTTTAAATCTTTAACAGTTAGCTTTAGTTAATTAACTTATTTTAGCTTAGTGCAAACATTTTGTTTTCTCAGAGTTCACAGTGCATTAGTTTTCTTTTTTTTAATCTGTTACTCTAGTGCATCTTTTGTAAATGAACAATGTAAACACAAAATATAGCTTTAGCTTATTCTCACAGAACAACAACAAACAATCAGAACTTTCACATTTCCATTACTTAAACTTCAGTTCTTTTCTCCCTTTTTCTTTACAGAAGTTAAGTACATATATAGTCATTCAAATGTTTAGGACGATGTATCACACGTCCTGACCTCGTAGTAGTTTGTGGGCTATCAGTGTTTTGGGACACTGGGTCTGGCCTGGTCTCAGTTTGGGATTGGTCTGACATGTCCGGTTGTGTTTCCACAGCTTTTCTCAGATGGCGGCGATTCCTTCTGAGAACACTGCCTGTGTCCAGCTCAACTGCATAGGATCTGTTACCAAGCGGAGTGCTCACTGTGGCCCTTCTCCACCACATGTTTGGTTCAAAAGGCTGCACTCGCACAACATCACCTGGTTTCAATGAGTCCATGTCTTTGGCTGTTTGGTTGTAGTACTTTGATTGTCTCTGTTGATTTTTTCTGAGTCCTGAACTGTTGTCGATCACCTCAGGTTCCAGTAGACTGTCTCTGATTGGTAGAAGAGTCCTTGTTCTTCTGCTCAAGAGTCTTTGTGCAGGGCTCGTATCCAAACCCTGGGTAGGAGTATTGCGATGGCCTAAAATGGCTAGATACGGGTCCTGTCCAGATAGTTTTGCCTTCCTCATCAGCCGTTTAGCGGTTTTAACAGCTGATTCCGCCTTGCCATTACTTTGAGGATAGCCAGGAGAGGAAGTTTTGTGCTTGAATTCCCACTTGCGACTGAAGTTTGCAAATTCAGCCGAACTGTATTGGGGTCCATTGTCCGAAAAGACAACATCTGGGATGCCTTGACGTGCAAAGTGAGCTTTCAACTTTCGAATGACTGTGTTTGACTTAGTATCTGGTAAGTAGTCCACCTCCCAGAAATTGGAGTAGTAGTCCACAGTCAATAAGTACTCTTTGCTGTCAAATGTGAACAAATCTGTTCCGACTTTAGCCCATGGTCTGTTAGTGATCATGTGGCTGTAGTGTCTCTTTTTGTTGTTTTATGTCCACAGACCGACAAGTGTCACATTTAGCAACATGCTTTTTAATATGGTCGTTCATACCGTGCCAATAAATGCAGTCTCTTAGCCTCCTGAGGCATCCTTCTGTCCCCAGGTGAGAAGAGTGAATCCGTTGAGTGATGTCTTTTTGGAGTGAGTCTGGGATCACAACTCTCTCCCCTCTGAAAACAAGTCCATTTTGGGTGCTCAGTTCATCCTGTAAAGAGTAAAAGCTTGTTATATCAATGGGAACATCTTTTTTATCTTTCAGCCACCCTTGTTGGATCGTTCTGATCAAAATCTGTAGTTTAGGGTCTGACTGTGTTGCTGCACGAATATTGTCTATTCTTTCAGCTGAGACTGGCACATAATCAATCATGTTGACACATTCAGTCTCTAACTTGTTCAGTCTAAGTTTGACTTTTGTTTGCATTTTCAAGGTAAGCCCTACTTAAAGTATCTGCAAGAAGCATGTCACGTTCAGGAACATATGTGATGTTCAGGTCATACTTTTGTAGCCTCAGCAGCATGCATTGCAATCTCTTAGGAGCATTTATCAGAGGTTTTTTGATAATGTTCTCTAAAGGCTTGTGGTCCGACTGAACTCTGACTGGTTGGCCATAGGTGTATTGGTGAAACTTTTCCATGCCGAAGACTATAGCCAAACATTCTTTTTCGATTTGTGCATAGCCTCTTTCTGTCATTGTTAAAGCACGACTTGCATATGCAACTGGTTTTCCTTCTTGTGTTACAGCTGCTCCTAGTCCTGTTTCACTCGCATCGCACTGTAGTGTCAACTCTTGTTCTGGGCAGTAATATTTCAATACTGGCACTTGAGTTATCTTGTCCTTGATTCTTTTGAATGCTTGCTCCTGTACGTCTGTCCATTCCCACAGATTCTCTTTGTGTGTGAGCTGTCTCAGTAACTCACAATCATCTGACAGGTGCTCGTAAAACTTGGACAAATAGTTCACCAGTCCTACTAGTCTTTGGACACCTTTCACATTTGTTGGTGCATGCATTTCTGTAACTGCACGTACTTTCTCTGGGTCAATCTTGAGTCCCTCTGCCGTAAGCAAATGACCAATGTACGGAACTTCCTGTTTTCTGAGCTTGAGTTTGTCTGCATTTAGCTTAATGTTTCTCTCTCTGCATCGCTCTAGAAAAAGTCTTAGGTTTTTGTCATGATCTCTGACTGCATCCTGTTTTGTGTCACCTTCTCCAGTGATCAAGATGTCATCCGCAATGATGTAAGTGCCTGGCAGATTGTCTAGCGCCTGAGTGAGTTTACGTTGAAAAACTTCCGGTGCTGGACTGATGCCCATTGGCATTCTTAGCCACCGAAATCGACCAAAGGGAGTTGCAAATGTTGTTAAATAGGTCGAATCTTCATCTAGCACACACTGTGAAAACTTTTGCTTTTGCCAGGTCTGGTAGAATGTCATCTATTGTTGGAAGTGGAAAGTGGCTTCTCTTTAGAGCTTTGTTGAGTGGTCTTGGGTCAATACAAATCCTGGGTCTGCCATTGGGCTTCTGTACTGACACCATGCCACTGATCCATTCGGTGCTGCTTTCCACAGGTGCTATTATCTGTCTGTCCACGAGACTTGTGAGTTCCTCCTTAAGTGGTTTCATCATTGAGACTGGAACTCTGCGCTTTGGGAGTTTGACTGGCTGCACTGTAGTGTCAATTTCCAGTTTATAATCGCCTTGCATGCAGCCATCACCTGTAAACACGTCCTGAAACTCTGTCTTTATTTCTTCCAACTGCCAACTGTTTGTATTCACGGGTACTTTTGTCACAATACTGTCCACAGCATAAATGTTGTCATATTGGACCTGAATGAGTTTCATTGCTTCACTAGCACAGCGGCTTAGTAAAGGCGTTTTACAGTCTTCTCCAACAACTTGAAATTCAACCCTGTACTTCTTCTGATTCCTCGGGTTAATCATTTTGACTTTGCATTTACCTAATGGACACAGTTTTGACTTATTGTACATCACCAGTACCTTGTCAGTGTGCTCCAATTTCACATCCGGATTCAGCAAGTTGATGGGGATAACGTTACAGGTTGCACCACAGTCAATCTGGAAATTCACGATGTTTTCATTAATCATCATCCCTGCAAACAGTTGTTCAGTTTTACTGTTTTGTTTCTCTCCAATCTGGTTCACTTCTGCTGTCGATATTACTGCTGTGACCGTCATAATGTCCTCGCATGAATCTGAATCAGTCTCTTTTACTGTGTGTACTTTCTTATGCTCTTTCACACCAGTTTTGCTTCTCTATGTCACTGCAAAATGATTGTCTTTGCCGCACTTCTTGCATTTTTTCCCAAAAGCTGGGCACTTTTGTTTCAGTCTTTCGTGTGTTTTCCCGCAGTACTTACAAGATATTTCACTGATCTTGACTTTCCTTGTTGCATGTTTGATTACATGAACTTCTTCTGCGCCGTAGCCTTCTATTGTTTTGCTGTATTCACGTGAAATTTCCATTGATCTACAAATCTGCAGACATTTATCCAAATCCAGATTATCTTCTCTGAGAAGTCTTTCTCTCCAACTTGAGCTGTATGTGCCGCAAACAATCCTGTCTCTAATGAGTGAATCCTTTAATTGTCCAAAATTGCATGTGCTTGCCAGTGTAACCCAGGTTATTTCTGTGACACTCAAAATGACAGAGGTTCATTAAATGCATCGCAGCGTGCTGTTTTACGTACTGTTTTACATGCTGCTTTACATGCGCATAATTTTACAGAGGTTCCCTGAACGCACCTCGACGATTACGTTACGTGTGCAGACATTTTCCTTCCCTACAGTCGCGAGAGGGAGAGCACGTAGCTCCGACGATTAGCTTGATGCTAGCTTCGTCAAGTTGAACTGTAAGTGAAATTAAATTGTTGAAGAGAAACTGAAAAGTGAAATTCATGTTAGGAGATGAGCTGTGAAGTGCACTGGACTGTTTTGTGAACCGGCAAATTGACGACAATATCGTCAGAGAAAGAGAGAGCTATCGAGCTACAGCGTGTTTGTTACACGAGGAGCATCGTCGGGAAAAAACTCCGCCGGACATTTCTTTTTTATCCTGTTTTTGTTGGAGGACAATTTTTTTCTTCAGAGGACGTCTTGGAGCAGTGCACCGCTGTTGCAGAGGGACGCCGCCGTTGCAGAGGGACGCCGCCGTTGCAGAGGGACGCCGCCGTTGCAGAGGGACGCCGCCATTGCAGAGGGACGCCATTATCGGGCCCAGAGACCCACGCGCGGATGCTGTGCTGTTCACCGAGCTGAAAGAGAGGATTTAATTTTCTTTTGTACTTTTCTGAGATCTCAGATTATTTCTTTGCGTTGGATCCAAAACATAAAAAACTGACAAAAAGACAAATTCTCAGTGCAGACTAAAAGACAATTTATAAGTACTGACTACAGCTCAAAAACACAAACTATTACAGGACGAATAACTGAGTCTACAGGATAAATGGGAGGGATATGTAGGATATTACCAATGTAGTTGATTGTTCAGTTTGAATTAGAGATTAACTTTTGTTTTGTTAAGGTAAATGCTATATGAGTGATACGAGAATGTGTTCAAGATAAGAACAAAATCTTTTTTTTTTTCATAAATACATGTGTTCTTGTTACTTCAGCCAATACAGTGTAGTGTGTGTTTCTTGTGTGGTGGAAGTCTCACTGCTCTATTTGTAGAGTGCTACTGCCAGTCTCCTTGCCCAACCTAGTGATTTTGTGAACCTGAGAACCAAGTAAGTTGAACGAAATCAGAACTGTATGCTTTGGGTCTAAGATTCATTTAAATATTTTGGAAAACTGTTGATTATAGATACCTTAGATATTGAACCCACGGCCATCAGTACAGAATTCTCTCCATACCTAAGGTTTCAGGTAAGAAGAGTTACACCAGCGTTCTCAAGTCTGTCACATATTTATCAATAGCTTCTCCTGGAGCCTGGTTTCGCGCAAAAAATCTGTATCTTTCCACAGTTTCATTTACTTTTGGGTTACAATGTCCGTCTAGCTTTGCCATTAAACTGCTAACAGTTACTCTTGCCTCGGAGCCTATTAACGTAGCGCAGAGTTCTCTGCCTCGTTCTCCGATGAGGTAGTAGAACAGTTTTACCCGCGCCTTTTCCTCTGCATCCGGCATTGCTAACTCGATATACAGCGTAAATTCTTCCTTCCAAGTCTTCCATGACTTGGCAAGATTCGCAGAGTCCATACACCACTGTTGAGGTGGTTTTAATCCAGCCATTCTCGTACTTGCAGTGCTCGTATTCTCTTCAGATTTAGTTGTCATGCCAACGGTGCGGTGCTATGCTAGCGTCGGTTAGTTTCCTTTAGCTTCTAGCAAAACTTTTTTCCCGGTACCTTATTGTCCGTATTCAGCTCAAAACGAACCGCTGCCACCATGTTTCAGCTTGTTCTGTCTCACAATGACTATACAAACTGGATGGTTGAGCATTACCCTTGCTCACAGGGAACTTTTATTAACAGCAGCCACCACAACATACCGCAGGCACACTTCTCTCTGGGTGCGTAACACACAAATCTGTCCGGGTAGGAACAAACAATACACAAGCAATTCCTATTGCTACATTCTTCTACGGCTGAAATTCCAAACACCTCCACTTGCTACAGCTCCCCCTACAGGTCCCAGCGCACACCGCCTCCTATTGTTGCCCCATTCAACATCCAGCCTATTATTTCAGTCAGACCATTTCCCCCTCAAAAGCGGTTCACCTTTGTAAACACACGCAACCTCACTCACATTAAACACCTTGTTCCTGCTAATAATTTTCCCATTCTCCCCATCATATCTATCAGAAATACAAAAATAGTCAAACGATCCCTACACAACCTCTCCCTGCTCCCCCGCATCTCACAACAGCATGTCCTCAAGCTTGCTCTCCATAACACTCGTTCCCTCAACAATAAAGCAGTCATTCTGAACGATTTCATCATGGACAATAACCTGGACTTCCTCTGTATCACTGAAACCTGGCAAATGGATTATTTCTCCCTCAACCAAGCCACCCCCTCTGGATACCAATACATTGATCGACCCCGCCCCACTGGTCGAGGCGGTGGTGTTGCTTCCATTTTCAAGAGTCACCTCAATAGTGAATCCTATTTCCACTCCCTCTGTTGAATCATTCGAACACATTGCATTTAAACTACTCTCCCCTAACCCCCTTGTAATCAGTATAATCTACCGCCCCCCTAAGCCAAACCCATCTTTTTTCTCCGACTTCACTGACCTTGTCACTCATCTATCCGCCATCTCACCCTCAATCTTACTTCTTGGTGACTTCAACTTCCACATCGACAACAATTGCTGCAAACAAGCCTCTGACTTCCTGGACCTCCTCGACTGTCTAAACCTTACACAACACGTCAACTTCCCCACCCACACCCGTGGTCACACCCTGGACCTTGTCTGCTCCACTGGTCTCACCATTCAGAAACTCACCAGCCTCAACCTCCACATCTCCGACCACCTGGCCATAATCTTTGATATCCACCTTCCCACTCCCATTCCAAAAGAAAAGTGCACCTTCAGAAACATCACATCCATCCTGCCCCAAGACTTCTCAGCCCCACTCGTTGCAACCATAGCTTCGTCCCCCCCGCCTTCATAGGACGACCTGGATAACCTTATCAATCACTATAACAACTCTCTCTCTCCACCTCCCTTAATCAATTAGCCCCCTTAAAAACCAAAACAGTTTCTTTCACTCACTCAGCTCCCTGGTTCACTCCTGACCTTCACCATCTAAAATCAAAAAAACGCCAGCTTGAAAGACTTTCTAAAAAAACAGACTCACAGTTCATCTACAAGCTTACATCGACTACCTTCATCTTTACAAATCTGTCCTTATCCGTGCTCGCTCTACCTATTACTCAAACCTCATCCACACTGGCTCCAATAACCAAAAGGCTCTTTTTTCCACCATTAACAAACTCCTCAACCCCAGCGACAACACCTCAAACTCATTCACCAGAGACAAATGCAACTCCTTTCTCTTGTTCTTTCAATCAAAAATTGACTCCATCTACAACTCCCTGTCCACACCGCCCCCCCTTCCCATGTCCACTCCCTCCCCTCCCCTCCTCTTCTCACCTCTCCCCTCTCTAAATTCGCACCTATCTCCCAGGCCAATCTGTCCAAAATCATCACTTCCATGAAGTCCTCCACTTGCATTTTAGACCCCATCCCATCCTCCCTTGTTAAACGGAGCCTCCCTATCATCTCCCATTTATCACCAGAATTGTAAACTCCTCTCTTAGCTCCTCCACTGTCCCTCCATCTCTTAAACTGGCTGCCATTACCCCCATCCTCAAGAAAACTGGACTCAATCCTAATGACCTCAATAACTTTCGGACAATATCAAACCTCCCCTTCCTTTCTAAGATCCTTGAACGTGCTGTTGCCTCCCAAATCAAGACCCATCTCAGCAACAACACCCTCTATGAGCAATTTCAATCTGGATTCCGTTCTCACCATAGCACCGAAACTGCCCTTCTCAAAGTCACCAACGATCTCCTCCTCTCCTCTGACTCTGGCCTATTCTCCATCATCCTCCTGGACCTCACTGCCGCCTTCGATACAGTTAACCATTCTATCCTGCTTTCCCGCCTAAAAACTCTTCTTCACATCACTGACGGCGCCCTCACCTGGCTGACATCTTACCTCACTGACCGGAAACAGTTCATTTCTATTAACAACTGCTCCTCCTCTTCTTCCTCCCTGTCCCAAGGTGTCCCTCAGGGCTCGGTGCTTGGTCCTCTCCTCTTCATCCTCTACCTGCTCCCCCTCGGTCAAATTATCCATAGTCATGGTCTCCGTTTTCACTGCTATGCCGGCGACATTCAACTCTACATTTCCACAAAATCTATCGACCCCCAGGCCCATTCTACCCTCTCAAATTGTCTGTCTGATGTCAGCCTCTGGATGCAAACAAATTTTCTCAAACTCAACTGTGCTAAATCCACCATTCTCATTATAGGTCCAAATTCCCTCACTTCTACAGCCCAGGACTTCCGCCTTTCCTTTGACAGCTTCACTCTCTCACCCTCACCCCACTGCCGCAAACTTGGAGTCATTTTCGACAATAATCTCACCTTCTCCCAACACATTAAACTAGTCACAAAAACAGCTTTCCATCACCTCAAGAACATCGCCCGCCTTCGCCCATCCCTCTCTCCCCCTGCAGCTGAAACCCTCATTCACACCGCAACTACTGCAATAGCATCCTGTATGGCACAACCAGCAATCTCCTCAATAAACTTCAGTACATCCAAAACTCTGCTGCCCGCCTCCTCACCCACACCCATCACCATGACCACATCACCCCTGTCCTCCAGAACCTTCACTGGCTTCCTGTATCATATATTAAATTCAAAATCCTCCTACTCACCCATAAAGCACTCCATAACCAGGCCCCCTCTTACCTTAAGGACTTGCTCCACCTCTACACCCCTTCCTGCACCCCCTGTTCCTCAAATTCAAACCTCCTGACCGTCCCAAGGACCAAGCACCGAACCTGGGGGGACAGAGTTTTCTCTGCTGCTGCCCCCTCCCTCTGGAACTCACTCCCACAACACATCCGTGATACCGTTGACCCTACCACCTTCAAGACCAAATTAAAAACACACCTCTTCCGTTCCGCTTTCAACTTGTAGACTCCTCAAATTTATATAAGACCATACACAATACATTATTTACAGACTTCTACCATGAATTTTTTTTTCTACTACATCTTCAACTGTATTTCTTCTGTTTTTTGATTGTTTGATTTGTATATCTGTATTTGTGTCGGTTTTTAACCTCTAAAGCGTCTTTGAGTTTTTGAAAAGCGCTCAATAAATGCAATGTATTATTATTATTATTATTATTAATAAAGGAAGGAACCCCACTCTCCAACTACCAACTCACCAGAAATAGCTAGATAGCTCACCCTAGTCTTCATGAAGCGTGGCGATGGGTATTTATGCACCAACAGCCCGTTGGCTTGAGAAATGCGGCCAGAAAACTGTCAACCCACCCATAACCATGGATGTGCTCATGAATAGCTTTAGGGAAGGGGAAAAAGGATGGTCCAATCACTGTACCTCAACACTACCAGTCACCCCCTCATCTACAAGTAACATGCACACATGGCTCAACACCTACCTTCTCATGCTTATCACAAGATAGCTAAACAATCTCCTCACCAACAAACAACAAAAGAAAACCTGTTGAAACACACAAACAGCTCAAAGTACACCTCCAAGAGCACAATCCTTATAAGGTTTACAGACAGCTGAGACAAAAGGAAAACTCTTACATCATGGTATCACTCCATAGAATCTACCTTTCTACAGCCCACAAAACTGCAACAGCTCATGCTGCGGGGCTAACAAAGTGCTCTTTTCGGATTAGGTTTATACATATATAACTTACTCAAAGAGCAAGAGAAGCATACCAAATACCTTGCCATACCTCACAGTGAACGAGCCCTCAATTTGTTACAACTGGCTCTAAGGCCGCAACAAAGAAGGAGATGCACAGAGAGGCATTACTGCAACCAAAAACGATTTACGTAGAAAAAGCAACAACTATGAGGTGTGATTGTAAGCATCAGTGGTGTGTGAGGGTGTACGATGGCAGTGGTCAATGTGGGGTGCATGTTCTCAGTGTAACACAAAGAACAAAAGCATGGGTGGCAGGGTGTGAGAGAAAGAGCTCTGGCTCAGCAGGCCCGTTTCTATAACCTGGGACACTGGCCAGGTGTACCAGGTTAGCTGATAGCAAGCTCTGCCAGAGATCTGCAAGAGAGAAGCAAAAGACAAAAACCAAGGCTTTGGGGCCACAACACATTGAAATACATTCAGCTTTTGTACATCTGTGACCATCTGGTTACTTCTCTACTGCCCTGGTGTGACTATCTTTGCATGTTTGAAGTGCATGCTCCTGTGTTATAAGAAGCTTAGTAATGGGAAGAGCTACAGGAGGAGGTGCAGGTTTTTAAATTATGATGTTTATTTGTTTTGTCTTGGGATTGTTGTTTCTTTTTCCCTTTTCCAGATTTCTTCTTAACCCACATCTCAGATGAACTGAGATGAAGTAATTTGTTGTGGTCAAGATTTCCTAACAAAAGACTATGGCACGATGCGACATGACTACAGAAATAAACCCTCAAAATTTCTGTAACGTTGAAAGCAATGTATATGATACAAAGCACAGTCAACTCTTATGGTAACAGCTCAGTCTGTTTCAAAGCTTTAAATCCCAGTGATCAATACATTCATTTATTGGTAGTAAAAGGTGAGGAGAGATCCTAAACTAAGATGTTAAGATGCATATATTTTCAAAACTGCAATAAAAAATTTAATTACCATTCTCGCCCCTTGCTAGTTAAAAGGAAAATTCTGACAACAGACTGGGCATATGGTCTGCAACTGGAAGCACTGAAATGTGAAAATGACTGGTGGATAATACAGGGGTTTCATACATGTGACATATATGAAAGGGTATAACTGGTGAAACAAGACTGCATGCGACATCGCACAATCAGTATCAGGACCTGTGTATGTTGTTATACAGCCAATGCACAGCAATTTAATTCTCAGAAGACCTACTCTGTACTCAGACAATTTTCCGAATGACATTGAGTTGGATACTAGACCATCTCTACTGTCCATGGCATATGACAGGAAGCTGATGTTCAACTGAGTGAAATGTGAACATGCTACCATACCAATGTTAAGCAGGAAAAATCTTTCCAAAGTACACCATAGTGAACACTGCAAAACTGCATATACTAAATTTGTTACTTGTGACTAAACACAAAGCACAGCTGAAGTTGATGATATGTAATGCATTTAGCCAGTTTTGTTCATTAATCAAAGAGTTGAACAAGCTGACCTGTAAATCATGGTGTCAGAGGAAAAGTCACAAGATCACAGAAGATTCCAGGCGAGCCCCAACTATAAGCTTTATCAAATAGGAAAGTTTTATGGCTAATCTAAAAAGTAGAGAGGGTGTCTGCCTCCCGAACCCAGACTGGGAGCTGATTCCACAATTAAGGAGCCTGATAACTGAAGGCTCTGCCTCCCATTCTACTCTAGGAGCTACAAGTAAGTGTTCCTTTGGAATAATACGGAACTGCGAGGTCTCGAAGCTATAGTGGATCTTGGTCATTAAGAGCTTTGTATGTTAGACAAAGGATTTTACAGTTAATACTTAACAGGAAGCCAGTTAAGAGAAGTTAACATGAGAGAAACACTATCTGTATTGCTGGTTTCAGTCAGAACTCTGGCTGCAGCATTTCAGATCAACTGGAGGTTTTGAAGCATTATGGAGAAATCCTGATTCTAAGGAATTCTAGCCTAGTCCACCCAAAAAGTTGCAAATGTATGGACCAGTTTTTTTTAGCATCATTTGATATCAAATGTTCCTCTGACAATATTGCTCAGGTGAAAGAAAGCCATTCCGGAGAAGTGCTTTATGTGAGTTAAAGGAAATCCTGGTTCAAAATAAGTCCAAGCTATTTTGTTGAAGTATTTCAGTGTGAACCAAATGTTTTGAACTGACTAACCAGCATCACTACAGCAACTGTTTGCATGTCTAAACACTCACCAGCTTGTTCTGACCTTTCTCATTAATGTGTACATGCCAGGATGAAACAGCTGTTTGTCTCATAATGGTTATTTTGTTAAAACCTTGGATGGTCTTTAAATCTTGGCATGAAAACACATAAATAACGAGAACACCAGACCCTGAATATTAAGATATGAACAGGACAGGTTCCACACATCGCTTTCCAAAAGGGTTCTAATCATTGGAATCTTATCTGTAAGCCCTGATTCTAATTTGATGAATCTAAAAGTGAGACAGTTATAGTGGTGCACTTGCCTTTTCCATGTATGCGACTTATCACGATACTTAAACTATGTAACTAACTATCAATTGTTCATTTTATGCATCATTTATTTGAGTATACCACTGTGATCTGTAGGCATGGTTTTAAAAAGATTTTAATTTTTGCTTGCCCAAATTTATTTGTAAAGACTATGGGGTGTAATTATTTTGCATGTCTCTACACCCGAGAATGTGCTTGAATACCACTCTCTCCTTAAAAAAACACACTTTCTGCTGCAAATACAACCAACTCACTTTCAAAAGCTAGCAGTGGTCTGTATTTTGATATAAAATACTTTTATCACATATAAATGTAACATTTCAGAAAAATGATGCAGCTGAAAACATAAGTAGCTTTACTACAACAACAGCTAAACAGTCACACAAAGAAGTGAGATCCAACACTGATTTCAAATACACAAATATACTTCCATATTTTTCCAAATGGGTCTGTTATTAAAGAGCTCACAGAGAATATTTGTATCAATGGCCTGTCGGTACAGAAGTTTAAAAAAAGTCAGCCGCCAAGGGTCGTGTTTTGGGTGTGCTCTTTGGAGTACTGGAGCTGGCTTTGTTGCTCTTTGGGATCTTCTTGCTGCTGGAGGAGAGTGGAGTGGGTGGAGACTTTAAGACCCCAAACTTGGGCTTCTGCTGTGGGTCAAATGGCACTCGTGATGAGCCGTCTGGACTCACCAGCAGGCTACGATCAGTCTTCCTAAACTCTGAAAGACACAGGAAGATAACAACAGTCAAGAAATATACCTAATGTACAACATCTGTACACCGTTTCCACACAGTCCCAATTGATGGTCAGATCAGGGTCATATTGTTTTTGTGGAGTTCAGGACCAGATGGCTCTCTGAACACCACACCTTCAGTCTTTGACTTCATCTCTGTACTCATTGCCTCCTGAGCTAAGTCCAACCAGAGTCGTGTCATCAGTGAACATAATGATTTTTCCTTTATCCACAACTTAAACAGCCCCCTTAAGTTATGGATGGGGGAACAGTCAAATTTATACAGTGAGTAGAGGACAGGCCTTAGCACGCAGCACTGTGGGGAGCCAGTGCTGAGGGTGGTGCTGGAGGAGAGGTGGTTTCCTACTCTGTCTGGGGGCAGTTGGTTGGAAAGTCCTCGATCCACCGGCAGGTGGGCTGTGAAAGTCATAGGCCACTCAGTTTAGTGAGCAGTCTGCTGGGAATGACGGTGTTGAAGGCAGAGGCAAAGTCTATGAAAAGCATCTTCACATAGCTCCCCTGGTGTTGAAGGTGGGTCAGTACAGCGTGAAGAGCAGTGGCAATGGCATACTTCGTAGTCATGTTGGCTCTGTTGGCAAACTGGTGAGGGCTGAAGGGTGGTGGGAGGCTGGCTTTGCTGTAGTGTAAAAAAAGCCTCTCAAATCATTTCATAATGGCTGGTGTGAGGGCTACCGGATGCTGATGACAGACTTTTTTTGGCAGTGGGATAACTGTTAAAGACTTCAGGCAAGGTGGGATGATGAATGTGGACAGGGACAGGTTGAAGATTTATGTTAGGACAGAAAGCTGATCTGCACATTCTTTTAGGCATTTTAGTACCCTTCCCATCACACCATCAAGGCCAACAGAAAGTCGGTGATAATGAGATATCTTACATTGTACTACTATGAAGTGGAAAGATATTGTGTGGTTACCGTGTTTCATGTACTTTCAATTAGCTGGCTGACTATACAAAGAACACACAGACAACATGTTTCACCTTACACTGACAGCATATAGTGCATGTTACCAAAGCTCCTAAATGAGCTGGCATAATTGGTAAAATTGCTCTATTCAATGCAACCTGGTCCAACTACAGAGCATTTTCATGACCAATTTATCACAGGTAAGTGGTGTGCTTGAGCTGCTGGGAGGAGTGGGTGAAGAGACCGTGAGAACTAGATATACACATTCTTAAGGCAATGTAGCCTTACATCCAAGGAATTGTGGTTATCTTCATGGGAAAAAAAGCACATACTCCCACAGTTAGCCTCGTCTACTAGTGAATCTCAAAGAGTTAAAACATTGTAAAAAAGTTAATATGTAATTCCTTCAGTTATTTAAGAATGTGAAAGTGTTAAATATTCTAGACTCATTACACAAAGTGAAATACTTCAAGCCTTTTGCCATTTTAATTTTGATGATCTTATTGTCCAACTTCTGAAAAGCATGCTGATTTATACACTCAGTACTTAGTTGGGGCTCCTTTACCACAAATTACTGCATCAATGCAGCGTGACATGGAGGTGATGAGATGATGGAACTGCTGAGGTGTTGAAGCCCAGGTTGCTTTGATAGCAGCCTTCAGCTTGTCTGTATTTTTGAGTCAGGTGTTTCTCATCTTCCTCCTGACAATGCCCCATGTGGGGTCAGGTCACGTGAATTGGCTGGGCAAATTAAGCACAGTAATATCATGGTCAGCAAACCATTTGGTAGTAGTTTTAACACTGTTTGCAGGTGCTACAGCTGTTTCTATTAATTCTTCATTACCTTTCCTTTAAGTTTTTATATCAGTCTCTTGTTTATCTCCGTAGTGTAAATCATCAAATTGTGGCTATACCACCTTGTGGATACCTGATCCCATCAGATCTGGGAAGCTAAGTGAGGTTGGGCCTGGTCAGTACCTGGATGGGAGACTGTGAGGGAACACCAGGAAGCCTGGGTGGATGCAGTGTGATAGTGAGTGGTTGGTGGTGGTCGAAGGGGCCGATGGAGCAGACTGGCATCTGTCAGTCTACGACAGGGTAGCTGTGGCTACATATGTAGCTTACCACCATCGAATATGGAGTGAATGAATAATGCAATGTCAAGCATCTTTGAGTGTCTAGAAAAGCGCTATAGAAAACCAATGTATTATTATTATCATTATTATTAACACAAACTGTGGATGAAGAGGTGATGATGACAGATACATACTTGTAACTAAAAAGATTGGCACTACACGAAAAAAGTTTTTGCCAACAGGTGCACTAAAATCAACAAAAGAAGACAACCTTTGTTATTGCCTACTTTTTTACCGTTTCATCAAACAGTGACCATTGTAAGAGTTGAGGGTCAGCTATTTATCAAAACACGAACTGGAAAAGCACTTGGAGAACGCAGACCTCCGTCAATCCAAGCCAAAGAATCCTTCCATAAATTCCTGGATTCAGATGGTAATCCAGAAGATCACCAACATTAAATCATCTGTTCCTTGTCCCATTATCAACATTTCCTGAAAATTTCATTAAAATCCGTTCAGAACTGACAAACAAACACCAAACAAACAGATAAACGCCGGCAAAAACATTACCTTCTGGTAATTAAAGATAAATTTTTCTTTGTTCATAGCAATGTCACGCTATACACACTATTTTTTTAAGTGGCATGTTTATCACTTTCCTCTCTGTGCATGTTTTGCTTCGCAAGTTGTAGGGTTAAATAGCAGACTACACCAAATCCATCCAAAGAGCTATTTCCCGCAGTTTGCACATTCTACAGTCACAACTGGGCATTGGAAAGGCACAATGTTTCATTGTTTGGCACACAACACTACTCATCACTTTGTAATCTTTCAACTAATTAAACAAGTGTTTGAATGACAGTACTTTGTACTTAAAACCTTACATAGATTTTTCATTGAATGCATATTTATTATTTAGAATAAAAAGCAAATTGCATACAGTTTCTTACCAGCTGTTTTATTATTCTTGAGACCGAAAGTCACCTTCTTGGATTCCGAATTGGGAGTTTGAATCTTCTGCAAAATAAACACAGATGAGAAGTTAGTTACACACACAATATCAGTGATCCCATGATTGTGACTATGCTTAATCCTAGTATGCTGATTCTGTTGTCCTGACCTGCATCATTTACCACATTTAGAAAACATTTAACTTGGCCCTCTTTTTCACCTTCTGAGGAGGTGGCATCAGAGATAACTAGACATTTAGCATTATTACCAGCACAGAATGGAAGGAAGCAGAGCACAATTAGTAGGTAGCAGGCACAATGAGATTCATTCAAAGAAAGCTGAAAATTTTTCTAAGAATTGAAACAAAAAAGAATGTAACCTGATCTGGAGTAGGTACTATTATAAATACTAAATGCAACATGTAAAACTACAGCAATCAAAGAATTTCTGCAGGCCCAGAGTGTCTGTGTGTCAGTACCCAGTAATCCTCTGCTGTGTGTGTGTGTGTGTGTGTGTGTGTGTGTGTGTGTGTGTGTGTGTGTGTGTGAGTGAGAGAGAGTGAGAGAGTGTGTGTGTGTGTGAGACAGTGAGAGAATGTGTGTGTGTGAGAGAGAGTGAGAGAGTGTGTGTGTGTGAGAGAGAGTGAGAGAGTGTGTGTGTGTGTGTGAGAGAGAGTGAGAGAGTGTGTGTGTGTGAGAGAGAGAGACAGAGAGAGAGAGAGTGTGTGTGTGTGTGTGTGTGTGTGTGTGTGTGTGTGTGTGTGTGTGTGTGTGTGTGTGTGTGTGTGTGTGTGTTTGTGTGCTGCAATTTTTTTCTGGAGGTTCACTCCGACATCCAATCGTCTGATAATTATAAGTTCTTCAGTCGAAGGACTTATAATTAACAGATGAACCTAATAGCTCTTACTGGTGACAGAGTTCATCCAGTGGTAACATTATCATCAACATCTGCCACCCTGTGAAGTTCTTTCATGGAAACACACAGTCATGTCTATTTTCAATGCATATCTGGCTCTGGAGCTAGACATTTCTCATCTTCAGGTACTGGCCTCACTGACCTCCAGAGCGTTTATTGTTGTCCTGTGCATCGTTTGTCTGTTGTTTATCTGCTATCCTGTGTTCTCTCCTCTTTGCTCTCACCTCAACCAGCCGCATTTGGCTGGAGGTTTCTTCCTGGCAAAGAAGAGTTTTTCTTCCCCCTTTTGCCAAGACCTGCTCAAAGGGAATCCAAAGGAATCTTTGGATTTGTTGGTTTTCTCTCTTTTTAAAAATAATTTTATTACCTTCCTATGTGAAGTGCCTTGAGATAACATATTATAAATTGGTGCTATATAAATAAAACTGAATTCAATTTAATTCAGTTTGCTTTCTAAAACTAGGAAAATCACTGAGGTTTAACAAATGTGTTAAATGCATTTCCCTTCTTCTTAAACACTGTCAAATTTTATTTTTCTGTTTCTGAAAAAAGTATTTTAAAGCTAACCCTAACCCTGACAATTTTTTTTTTAAAAAAAAGAGAAGATAATGTGGAGGGGAATTCACTTTCCGGAGTGGCAGGTCACTGTTACCATGTTAAAAGCTCAGATAAACCCAGTGTACACCAACAAGCCAGCACTGACCAACAGATGTGCATAGTCAGATACTAGATAGAAAGCTTACATTTTAGCCAAAACAACCACGAAAAACCACAAATATGCAAAACTTGTATAAGGTTCAGCTTGTGGAATTTAATTGTGGAATTCAAAGAATCCTCAGATTTGAACTTTTCGACCGATCAGGTCTGACATACTGTTTTCACTGGAAACGAAAACTGATGTTTAATCAAAATCACTTTATTCCCCATGTCTCATTTAAAATGTCCAAACTAAACCAGACATCCTACTAAATTTGCTAGTGATACAAATGGCATCAGCTGAAATATACTAATAATTAGTTGAAGTGGATCTTTGTCATGCTCCAAATAATAGTTTGCATTGTACGTTGCGTCTGCGCTGCACTGCCTTGGATCCACGATTAAACAGTGACTGGGTCTCTTCTTCAGTGCGATGTTGGACATGGCTGTTTTTTATTAATGTTACAGGTGCTAACACACCGCTGTTGTACAGAATTATGTCTAAACGCCCAGATCTTGGCGTGTTGTGCTGAGTTACGTCTGTGCTGCAGGCTGATCTCATCATTCCTGGCGAGCAGCGCAGATAGAACTCTACACAGCGCACCGACCTCGGCATGCAGACATAACTTGGCACAACAAGCCGGTCTCAGCACATCTCGGTGTGTTGTGCCGGGTTACGTCTGCATGCAAAGATCTACAACACCAGCGTGTTAATAAAGTGTTCATTCCTAAGGATTGCACAGCTTCACTCATCATATATATATACATATATATATATATATATATACACACACACACACACACACAGACACACATATTATAATTAATAAAGTTAGTTATTTTCTTCTAATTAATCTTACTAGAGGAGTTTAAATTGTATTGTAAGTATGTCTAAAGTTTTGGAGGTTTTGTGGTTGATATTTCTAAGATTGTAGACAGTTGTTTATTTCATTTTCTAACACTAACTTGGGGTTCACCACGTGCATATTCAGATTTGTGAATATGGTATTTTCCATATAAGATATAGAGAATAACAATATCCTCAATTTTATTATCTTTATGATTGAGGTGAATCACGGTGTCTTTCTTTTCCAGATTTATGTTTAGGTTGGTTTTGTGGGAAATGAGAAGTTCCACCTTAGTCCAGACTTGCTTTGCTAATGTGCGTTCATAAAAAAGATTCATTAAATGCTTCATCTGTTGCGCTGCAGAATGTGCAGTCTTTATATCTATATCTATTAGATAAATCCGATGTAAAATCTTCCAATGTAGTTCTTTTATTTTGTTATTGATTCCAACAAGTTTTACAGCTTGGGGTGCTTTTGTTTAAGTTTTGGAAACATCAACGATTACGTTTATTTGAACATTTCTTACTTTTTATTTTGATACCATCTATGAGGATAGGTTGTGAAACTGTAGCGGTTTCTGTTTTCCTATGTGATTTCATCAGCTCCAAAACATATATAGATTTAGTTACAGAATGAAATTCTTTGGATGTCACTGGAAATTGATGCAGCATCATAAAGGATTGATAACTTAGAATTTGTCCTGCATCATCAAATATATCTTGCAAAAAATAATTTTCTTTTCCATCCATTTGGATAAGTATATTGATTTTTTCCCTCTAATTAGATCTTCATTATTCCATATTATAGTTTTGTGAGGTGAAAAGTTATGTTTATAACATATTTACCAGGCTACTAGAGCTTGTTGATGAAAAGCACATTCAATTCAGTTTTATTTATATAGCGCATATTTACAACACAAGTCGTCACAAAGCGCTAAACATTGTAAGAAAGAACAGGAAACGGAAAAACAAGAAACAGAAAACCCAACAATCCAAAGTTGCTTTTGGATTCCCTATGAGCAAGCAGTCAGTGACGGTGGGAAGGAACCAAAAACCCCCTACATATAGTTTCTTTTTCTATAGTTTTTTTACACTGAGAAGAACAACAAGCAGCCTCCACATTCACATATGTTTTAAGTACTGAATGTCTGTTTGCTCCTAGTTTGGATAACAACCTGCTCGTACCCAAAACATGAGCACCAAATCTCTGGGGACTCATTCTCCTTGGTCACGGTGTACCTGATAGCTCTGGAACAGATGACTACAACTAGGACTTAGGGTGCCAGAGCTATCTTCTAAGAGTCACCCTTACATGACATCACAGGGATTAAGAAACACACAGGGTGGGGGGACAACTTCCTTCCACAGGTGCGTCGTTTGGTGATTGGTCGGGAGAAGACTGAAGATGCAGACAAATCGGATGGGCTGCTTCAGGAAGGGCGGATGCCTTAAGCAACCTCCCTTTTCATCTTTACTATAAAAATTGTAATCACATTTCTGTCATTGTCTTTGCTGCGTGGGTCGTGCCATACAGAGAAGAACCTTGTAGAAGCTTTTGAGACTCCGATATTCAGATTAAACCAACTAAAAAGAGAAGTTGTTTGTCTTCTATCCCAAATAAACCAACACACATCTCTACAGTTCAGTGCTGTAAAGTCCAAACGTTCTAATCTGCCTTTGTCTTAGGGGTTGGTGAGTGTCGCCCTTTTTATACAATGTTGTTTATTTTTCCACAAAAAGTCTGTAAAGACTCGAGTTTTCTCTGTAAATATTGCCTCACCAGCTCCAAAGACAAATACACCTTCAGCTTTTGTGAAAAGAATTCTACCCCAAATTGAGATGTCCCTTTGTGTCCATAAATGGAGTATTGTTTTGGTTTTTAACAACTTTGAGGAAAAGTTCTTTTGTTGACGTTCACTTTCATTTTTACAAATATGGATTCCCAGATATTTCACTTTTTTGACCTTGATATTTTAAATTACCTCATTGTTGCAATCATGCAGACATAGAATTTCACATTTAGACATATTCAGCATCAACCCTGAAGCTCTGGAGAACTTTTGGACCAATGTTATTGCATTTTCAACCTGGTGCTCATTGGTTAAAAAAATTGCTGTGTTGTGTGCCAATTGGGAAATTTTTATTTTTTTTTACCAAAAATTTAAATTCATTTAATTTTAATGCTATTTTTAACAGAGAGTAGAGAGTAGTTGTACTCCCAACAGAAACAGAAAAGGTGAGAGCGGACAGCCTTGTCTGACTGATCCTGTGACAGGAAATCGGAAGGTGGTATTTGGGTACAGCATAACACAGCTGTTGATGTTTTTATAAAGTATTTGAATTAACGAAACAAACTAAGGACCAAAACCAAATGCTTGTAATGTCTGGAATAAGAAATAGCGTTCAATTTAATCAAAGACTTTATAAAAGTCTTTGATTGATAGAAACAGAATTAATGCGTTTGAACTGATGCAGTCTGAGCAGTCCAACAGTCGATTAGAGCTTATATGCCCATTAGACAGAAAGCCTGTTCATGTTTCACTTATGATTTCCTGAAGCCTTCTTTTCAATCTTTTAGCAAAAACTAAAGCAAATATTTTGTAGTCAACGTTTAGGAGGGTTATTGGTCTCCAGTTTTCAGTAACTAATGGATCTTTATCCGGTTTTGGTATTAAACATATCACACCTTGTTTCATGGTGGTTGACATTTCGTTGTTTGCAATACAAGTGAATGTGTCGAATAGTGGTTGTTCTATAACTCTGAACTGCATATTGCATAGTTGGATAGGTGGTGGGAAACTGCATACTGCAGACACTGATCAGGAAGGGTTGCAGACATGAAATGACAAAGAGTTCAAGGTGTTGACTTGGCCTCCAAATTTGTTTGGGATGTCTGGAGAAAAGTTACTTCCACAGAGGCTCCACCTAGCACATTCCATGATTTGCTGTTTACAACTTGGTACCTGATACCACAAGACACCCGCAAGGGTCCAGACCTCGTTGGGTTACAGCTATGCCTACCATGATCATCTATGTGAAGCTTAAAGGAAGAAAAACATCTTTCAGGGCTTCAGACTGTACATGTGACTGTTTTTTGAGTGTGTAAATTAAAATTCCACATGGTTGCATTTGTGCGAGTGTATGATGATCATCAGGCTGATTTGGAGACACACTAGCCATAATGAGCAGCTCCTGAGTTAGCTGTTATGGTTGAAAGTAGCAGTGTTTCCCCCAGTGCTCTATAAGCCTGGCGGGCTGCCAGGTTTTCCTTGCCCCCCCGCCAGGCTAAGCGTCACTCGTTTATTTATTTTAAATAGGTTTTTTATGCACCAAAACAGTGATACCAAAGACAGTATACAGAGCTGGTGATATGGTTGAAAGCACAATGGCGACATCTTATACATTGATACACTTTGATACGTGAACACATGGGAGGTCAGGTGTATTTTCCATCATCTGAACGTCCAAAACCTCCACCTGTCTACACGCTAACAACTTATACATGTCACGGAGAAAGGGTCAAAAAACATTGGACATTTTCTTTTTCCGAAGTCGGAGGAGCACTGGTGGAGACGGTGAGCCGCTCGTTCACCTCCAGGCCAAGGGGAGTTCATCCCCGGCAAACGGACCGAGCCGCGGCTCCATGATGAGGCAGAGCCAGTGGAGTTAGCACAGATGTTAGCACATCGTCGGAGCAGCCTTCTGCGAGCCGCGATGGTAAACATCGAATTAGCAGATTTAATCCAAAATGGTTAGCTGACCCTAAATTTAGCGGATGGCTCTACCAAACCCAGTATGGTAAACCCAGACGGATTGATGCACTGATCCAACCTGCACCATGTGCAGCAATAAGTAGTAGAGGTCACACAGCACAGCAGACCTGTTCAGCCTCTGAGTTCCCTGGTTTTACCCCTTGGCCATGTTTGCACTTTTTTATTTATGTTAATTTATTTTACTTTTAAATGTGACCAGCAACAGCTTGTTCTAAGATTCACTAGGATTTAACTTAAGTGAAAACAACTGATATTATTTATTTTAATTGTATTTTTTGTGTGTATTTCAAGATTGTTCCTTTTTGTAAGACTCAGCTTTTAAGTATTGTTAATAAATGGCTTATAATAACACATACCGTATTTTGCGCACTATAAGGCGCACTTAAAAGCCTTTTATTTTCTCAAAAATCGACGGTGCGCCCTTTAATCTGGTGCGCCTTATGTGTGTGCTGAGTTCCAAGCGCTCAGCTTCACTGACTGTCGGACCATTTTCCGCCGACATCGTTACGTAAAGTACGTACACTAAGCACGCCGGCAGCGATGAGCCAATTGGAGAACATTACGTAGAGTTACGTAAAGTACGTACGGTACGCTGACCTCTGCCACGCCTCCGATATGTAGGTATATGCTGTACAACCTGTATGTTAAAAACAACATTTTGCTTGGCTGACAACCCCCGAAAATGGCACCAGCGAAGAGACATGCTTACGAGGCACAATTCAAACTACAGGCTATCAGTTACGCGGTTGTAAATGGGAATAGAGCAGCCGCAAGAGAATTCAAAATCAACAAGTCTATGGTTCGGAAGTGGAGGAAGCAGGAGAATGAACTTCGACAAGTTAAAAAGACAAAGCAGAGTTTCCGCGGGAACAAGGCGAAGTGGCCAGAGTTAGAAGAGCAACTCGAACGATGGGTTATTGAAGAAAGAACAGCCGGGAGAAGCGTCTCTACAGTCACCATTCGACTGAAGGCAATAACGATGGCACAAGACATGAATATCGAACACTTTCAAGGAGGCCCGTCTTGGTGCTTTTGTTTTATGGGAAGGCACCATCTCGCCATCCGCGCACGGACAACCGTGGCGCAGAAACTGCCAGCGGATTACAAAGAAAAGATGGCCATTTTCCGCACCTACTGCAGCAACAAGATTACGGACAGAAAGATTCAGCACAGCCACATCACCAACATGGACGAGGTCCCTCTCACTTTTGACATCCCCGTGAACCATACTGTGGAGAAAAAGGGGACGAACACGGTATCTATACGCACCACGGGGCATGAGAAGTCTTCTTTTACTGTTGTTCTTGGTTGCCATGGTAATGGACAGAAACTACCACCTATGGTCATTTTTAAAAGGAAGACGCTGCCAAAAGAACAGTTTCCAGCTGGAGTCATTGTTAAATGCAATGAAAAGGGCTGGATGGACGAGGAGAAAATGAGAGAGTGGCTGAGAGAGGTGTATGTAAAGAGGCCGGATGGTTTTTTCCACGCATCACCGTCTCTGTTGATCTGCGACTCCATGCGCGCCCATATCACCACTACTGTCAAAAACCATGTCAAGCAAATGAATACGGAGCTTGCCGTCATTCCGGGAGGATTAACAAAAGAACTCCAACCGCTGGACATCGGTGTAAACAGGGCGTTCAAAGTGAAGTTGCGAGCGTCGTGGGAGCAATGGATGACAGACGGCGTACACACTTTTACCAAGACTGGGAGGCAGCGCCGTGCGAGTTACGCCACCATATGTGAGTGGATTGTGGATGCCTGGGCTAAGGTATCTGCTCTGACTGTTGTACGAGCTTTCGCGAAAGCCGGCATCATTACTGAACAGCCACCCGGCAACGAGACTGACTCTGACAATGATGAGAGGGAACCTGTCATGCTTGACAGCGAAATTGCCCAGCTGTTCAATTGCGATACAGAGGATGAAGACTTTGAAGGGTTTGAGACGGACGATTAATCAAAAAATAGTGTGTGTTTGTTTGTAAATACGGTACGTTGTAAAATAAAGTTCAGAAAATTCACTGTTTGACGTCCGTTTCCTTATTTTAGCATGCGCCTTTTAACCCGGTGCGCATTATATATGGCTTAAGTACAGAAATAGACCCCGTAATTGAGACTGCGTCTTATAATCAGGTGCGCCTTATGGTGCGCAAAATACGGTAATAGTAATTTCAAAATTCTTGTGAACTTTTTTTTTTCTGACAAAAACACGGTGGGCAGCTGGTGGGCTTCTCGACCACCGGGCTTAGCAAGTTTTCTGGGGGAAACCCTGAAGTAGTACTCTTTCTTTTCTATTGGCTCAGTCAGTTTTTCCCTGCCTGATGTGTGAAGCAATCCATTTCACTGTTACTATGTTTCAAAGATAAAACCATCGACAGCAGATTATTTTAAAAAAAAAAGAAAACAAAAAAAACGTGAAGCTAAAGTGGAGGCTTTCACTGCGACAACTGATTCCATCTTAAACAAAACTTTTAAACCTAGGAGAGTTCCTGTTACAGACAATGACATACCATGGATGAGTATGATAGGAAAAAGGCAGCATGCGTTCTGCACTGGGGACAAAACCACCTACAGGAAAACAAAAATTGCAGCTGCCAAACACATAAAAAAGGCTAAATATCACTACTACAAGAAAGAGGTGGAGGGGTTGCGCCACTCTAATTCTAGAGAGTGGTTTAAGTCTGTCAAATCACTCATGAGAATGGAGACTGGTCGAGGCCTGGCTGCACAAGACCCTAACACTCTGCAGCTCCAATGTGATACTCTGGCTAAACACTTTGCATCAGTCTGGGAACAATCTAAGCAGACACTACCATCTGAGGATGAGTTGACTCATAACTGTCGCCAGGTGTTCTGCCCCCCTTGAGCATCGATCAAGTCAAAGCCAGGCTACGCAAACTGAATCCATCAAAGGCAGCTGGTCCAGACAGTATCCCACCCTGGGTCCTGAAGACTTTTCACGAAGAGCTGGCACCTGTGCTGTGTGATGTTTTTAATTCATGCATCCAACACAACATCTTCCCAGCGCAGGAGAAAAAGGCACTGGTAAAAGCTCTTCCTATCTGACTATCGTCAAATCTCCTTGGTCAGTTGTGTTGGTAAAATCTATGAAGGAATCTTGAGGGATGCACTGCTACAGGACACTGCCTCTCAAATTGCCTCCACTCAACATGGCTTCATGAAGAACAAATCCACTGTAACAGCGCTGACATACATCCTTTAGCATTGGCATGAAGCTCTTAACAACAATCCCAAAATGGATGTACATGCAGTCTTTGTGGACTTTTCACATGCGTTTGATCCAATCAAACATTGCCAGCTTCTGAAGGCTATGGCAGACATGCAGGTGAGGCGCCCCCTATGGCTCAGTGTGAAGAGCTACCTGAGCAACAGAGAACAAACGGTGCAGTGGGGCTCCTGTTTTTCATCACCCTGTGTCGTTCCAGCAGGTGTCCCACAGGGGGGGCTGTTGTCACCTTTACTTTTGTAATTTGGATGAACAGCCTGGATGAGTGTCTTCCATCCTGTTTCTCCAGTGAAGTATGCTGATGACCTCACACTGACTGAGCTCCTGATGGGCTCACTGCCTGGCCTTATGCAGAGGTCTCTGGACTCTGTGGATGAGTGGGGTCAGGAGTTCTCACTGGCAGTTAATGGATCAAAGACCAAGGACATGCTTCTCAGCGCCAGATGAGAGTGTAACATCTCCTGCCCTCCCCCACCTGAAATTAGTGGTCAAGCAGTGGATAGAGTTACCACCTTCAAACTTCTTGGAGTCCAGATATCTTCTGACTTATCTTGGGATGCACACGTGTGATACATGCTCTCTAAAACAAGGCCCAGGATACACTACTTGAGCTGGACTCCCCTCTGATGTGCTCAAGCAGGTCTATCTGACCTTCATCAGACCTGTGCTGGAATATGCCAGTCCTGTGTCGGGTGGGCTCACTAAAGGCCTGTCAGCTGAACTGGAGCGGGTACAAAAAAGGTACTACAGAATTATTGGCATCCCACCATCATCCCTCCCAACTCTGAGTGAGAGGCGGGATGAGGCCACACTGCACGTCCTTCTCAACATCCTGGAGAACAGCTCGTCTCCTCTGCATGTCTTCCTATCTCAAAACCCCTGCACTCAGTACGAGCTCAGAAATCAAAGACAAATCTCAGCCAAGAAGAGCAACACTAAAAGACATGAAATGTCCTTTTCCCCCCAAGCTTTAAGACGGTTTTATCGTAGGTAAGAATTGTATTTTTAACTGTTGTAATATTTTATTGGTTGTTGTTGTTTTTTAACACTGTGATACACGCATTTTAGGTCAAACATTGTACATGTTTTTTCCTGCCATGTCAGTCTTGAATAAATAAAAGAAAAACAACATGTAGAGAGAGATAGTTACGACTCAGACACATCTGACGATCAGAGTACAGATGCAGGCAGGGAGATCTCAACTGAGTCAGTTAAACAGAAAAAGGAGCTTACTACACTCAATCACGATCGCTACGGCAGCAATAAGGCTGAAAAGTCAAACCAATATTATCAGCGATCACATTTTTGCTTCATACAATCAAGTCAACATGATCCGTAGTTTAAACGCAGTCCGTTTGTATGAAAATCCGCTCAAACAAAACAACCCATGTAGAGTCAGCTAAATCTAACAGTAGCATGAGTTATCTCATTCTTTTCCAACTCATTTTTGGTCTCACTGCTGACTGAGTGAACTGCAGCCATCTAGTTAGCATTTACCACGGCTTGCGTGTGAGGTGCTTAGGAAACATCTGTAAACATTAGTGTCTATAAACAGATGATCAGCAAGTGAGGAGTTTAGCCTAATCTCTGTTTATAGGGCAGACATCAGAAAAAGACTGGTGACAAAATTAACACACATTTATATTAAAACATTCTACAAATATTAAGTTTCGAATTGCTGCACCAAAATAAGGGTGCCTAGGATTCTACGGAGGCAACCAAATCATGTGCTGGTAGTGCAACTAGTGAAACATTTAGACTGAAGCCCTGTTTTTCGATAGTTGTAGTATCATTGTGCATCATGATACTTACAAGCTTAAAAGGATCAATAGACCTAAATTGCTTAAGTAAAAATTTTCTCTCTGACCTCTGCTGATTTTTAAGCATAGTTAATTTTAGTTTTAATTGTCCAAGTTTTGTAATACAAAGCATGTTAAAAAGGTTAAACCCTGAAGCTGATATCTGACTCTTTACTCAGTTTACCTTCTTGCTGTACAGCAGGGTGCTGGGGTTTCCCTTGGTCTTGCAGAAGAGTGGAGTCAGAACTGCAGCTTTGCTCTGAAAGGTGATGAAGTCAAACGCTGATCCTTGGGCTGTCCTCGCCTTCTTTTGTGACTTTTTGCTGCTCAAAGATGTGGATGCCTCACCAACATCCTGAAATGGAAATCCCTTTAGAAGTTAATTACATCCCAGTATGTAATCTGATCCAAACCATTCAGCATCATTAAATACTCACACTGTCCAGTGCTGTCCTCTGGACAACAGTCTCTTCTCCTGCGACACCACTGGTGAGTGCAGCTGCCTCCAGCTCATCAGCCTCAAACTCAAACACAACAGGGATCTTCCTCTTCTTCTTAGTTGATTTTCCAGAGGATGAGACCAACTTGATTTCATCTGTTGGGAGCTCTGCATCTATGCTCCTTTTGATCTCATTCATGTGGGCTGCTGCCACATTTTGAGTCTTTTTCTTATTTGATGGTGTTGTCATGGTGATTTCAAATAGCAGTTTCTCAGCATCTACCACCTGAAGGTTTTCTGATGCTGCTCCTTCATCTTCCACAACAGTCTTAAATTCTTTCTGATTCTGTTTCTTTATCTTCTTAAGTGGTGTTACAGTGCTTTCATCTGCAGCAGATGGCTCCTCAAGTGTCTGATCCATTTTTTCCTTGTCCTGCTTGCCCTTTTTCTTTGTCATCTTTTTAAATGGCACAATAGTGGTGTGCTGTGATGCTTCAGACATGATCTCAGCCTCGGTGCACCCTGCCTCTACCTCATGTGTGTTAGCCTCAAACTTGTGCGCTTCACCCACCTTCAGCCTCATCTTCTTACCCCTTTTCTTGGCTGTACTCAGCTTCTCGAGTCTGGTGGTAGTGCCATCCTCTGCTGAATCCTCACAGTGTACTGATGTGATATCTGTTCCTGAGCTCAAACTGATATTCTGCAATGCCCCCTCAGACTTCCTCTTGGCCTTCACACCCTTGTTTTTCTTCTTGGCAGGAGCTGTAGCATCATTATTGGGCAGTGTTGCGGTTTCTTCTGCTGACGCCTCACAGCTTGCCGGTGAGATCTCTCCGACATCCTCAGTCCAGTCCGTTTCTACCTTAGCTTGCGGGCCCTTCATTTTCTTCTTCTTCTTTCCTGAGAATGGAACTTCACAGGATAGCTCAGGTTTTGCTTTATCACAAATCTCTTGCTCCTCTACTGTTTCTGTGACTTTGAGTTTGTCCTCCGAAGTGTCCCTCTTTTTCTTCTTTTTGGTTTGGCCATTGCAGTCAATAGTGCAGATTTCTGGCGACCAATCCAGAGTGTTGGTCTCTGCAACTGCTACTTTTTCAAAATCTTGTGAACACTCCAGACCCCCTTCAGTCTCTTTAATCTTACACTGAGCTTGAACCACAATCTCTCCCTCTTCTGGTGTCTGTGCATTTTCTTTTGCTTTTGTCTTCTTTTCATCTTTAACTGTTACATCTATGTGTTCACTGCCCACATATTGGTTGTCGAATGCCTTTTTTTTCTTCCCTGGAATAGTAGAGACACAGATCAATTACTCTTCATGCCACAATCGGTCATTCACTCATACTTCATTAACTAGACAGCACTGCTCACTCAATATTTAGCTCAAAATGTAGACTGTTTCTTCACATCCGATACGAAAACTCGAGACAAAGACAGACAAAGGGGTGGGGGCTTGGCTCCAACCAGTGCACATCTACATCTCACACTACCAGCAGGGACAAACAATCACCTACATCAAAGTCATTTTTTGGCATTGACAATGGTTCTCTTTTCATTAACTGAGCCTTCTTATATTACCTCATCTAATGATTTATACCTAAACAGTTAATACAAAAACCTCTGCTTGATTTTTGTACACAATCCTCTTTTTGCAGATCTATTACTGAAACTATCTTAAAGGACTTATTTAATTATCTGTACTGAGCCAGAATATCTATAATAACTGATAACTCCTTTTGATGGTCTGACTGCCAGGGGTTCAATTCTGTACATACATAATACGCATATGATACAATATTGAATCCATTTCATACCATTGCATAGTTCCATAAACTGCTGCTAAAATGGAGCTCAAGTACATTGTTGTGAAAAATTTCCACACTAACATTTCAGCATATTGTAATTCATGTGGTCTGAGAGGAAATTACACTCATGGATTTTCTCTTGGCTCCATTTTGGCCAGTGAGGGGGCTATGTTAGGTAACTACAGGGTGGACGGGTCTGCACTGGAAAAGTTTCAACAGTCTCCAGGGTCCGTGTACGTTGCGGCCATTCGGTTTCTTATTTTGAGATTTCAAAATAAAAACGAAAAATAAACCGTTTACCTTTTTTTCCAGTGATAATACAAAATGAAAAACGGAAAACAGGCCCTAATTCATTATCCATTATCCGTTATCCGATTTAATTACATGTGTTTGTAAATGGAAATGAAAATTATAATACACTCGTGGAAAACTTATTTCTATGTTTCCTGTCCGTTTTGGCTCCGTTACCTGTCTGACTTCTGAGGAGGAGCTAGCGATTTAGCTAGCTTCGCTAAATGGCGGAGCTAGCGCAATTTGGCGCTAGCTCCGCTGCTAGCGCTAAATCGCTACTTTGCTTTCTGGCAAAGCAAAAGGAACAGAAAACCTCCAAACCTCCTCAAAAACGTCCCAAAAAGCAGCCAAACACTAGCGATTTAGCGGGACAAGGTCCCTCCAAAGGGACAAAGAAATCCAACGCTGGTGAAAAGTCCACTGTGAAATAGTGAACAATGTGTGCCAAGCAACATTTGGACCCCACAGTGGGTCTTCATCAGGCCACGGCACACAGTCACGGAGCCAAAACAAACAGGAAATAGAGAAATAAGTTTTCCACGGGTGTATTTTAATTTTCATTTCCATTTACAAACACATCTAATTAAATCAGATGATGGACAATGGATAATGAATTAGGGCCCGTTTTCTGTTTTTCATTTTGTATTATCACTGAAAAAAACGGGAAACAGTTTATTTTTCGTTTTTATTTTGAAATCTCAAAATAAAAAAACAAATGGCCGTGACGTACACGGACCCTCCAGTTACCAACGTGACAAATTCTTTCAGGAGAAAAATCACTGATATCTGAGAAATCTGGTGACAGGAAATCCTTGAGTGAACAAAAGTTGTCACAGCAGTTATTACCGCCGCCAAGGAGGTTATGTGATGGCCAGTGTTGGTTTGTTTGTTTATTTATTTGTTTGTTTGTTGTAATGGACGGATTTGGATGAAATTTTAAGGAAATGTGTGAAATGGGACAGATAAGAAATGATGAACTTTTGGGACTGATCCGGATCACTGTCTGGATCCAGGATTTTTTTTAAATCTAACTGTAACCAGGTGGACAATTAAACGTGGTTTACTCTAAAAGCCACCAGAGGGCACTCTTGTTTTTGGGTTAACCCCCTGTGACCACATGAGATTTTGTTGATTTAATTAGATGCGTTTGTAAATGGAAATTAAAATTAAAATGCACTCGTGGAAAACTTATTTCTCTATTTCCTGTTTGTTTCGGCTCCGTGACCCATCTGACTTCTGATGAGGAAGGATCTGGTATCTAAAGCTCCAGTGTTAGCTCACTGTTAGCAGACCTTGCTGTGTGCCGTGGCCTGATGAAGACCCACTGTGGGGTCCAAACGTTGCTTGGGACACATTGTTCACTATGTCACAGTGGACTTTTCACCAGCGTGGGGTTTATTTGTCTCTGGAGGGACGTCGTTGTACCGCTAGCTCCGCTGCTAGCGCTAAATCGCTAGCGTTCGGCTGTTTTTCGGGACGTTTTTGGGGAGGTTTTGAGGTTTTCTGTTCCTTTAACTCTGCTTTTTGGTTTCCTTACGTTTCCTTAGGGTGGGGGCTTCTGCCTTGAGTTGTCATTTCATTTGCGGGGCGTTTTTTGGGTTTTTGTTGATGTTTTCTGCCGTACAATAGTGTAGCGGAGCATTAATTTTTTTTGAGGGATTTTTATTCCACTACCAGGGTTAAAAATCTTTTGGTTGGCACAGGCTGGGCTTACAAACGGGGGATTTGATTTCCAGGGTTAAACTTAATGTTAAGGGGTTTAAAATAAGGTTTAAAGGGCTTTAATTCATATAAGGGACTGTATTGGGGACTGTAAAGTGGGGGACCAGGGTTCAATAGGGTCAAAAATTCATTGGGTGGGTTTATTTAAAATACTTTCACAGGTATTTCATAGTTTCAGGGACTACCAATTTTGAATAAGTTAAAGGTTTTTTGTTTTTTTTAAAAAAAAGGTGGAGACAGCACTGTGGGGATTTTTTTTCATTCAGGGGTTGTTTGGAAGTTTTCTGGTTTCATTCACCACTTTTCTGTTCATTCTTGGCCTTCAGTTCATCAGCATTTGCAATCCATATCCTCATATTAAATAATACACACCACTCCTTATTGTTTATGCATACAAAGCTCACAGTATAACACAGACACAAGACAAGAGACACGCCGCATTGTTGGTAGGACATTTGAACTGTATGCAATTAGGGGGCCAAGCCCGAGGGTCCTGAGGGACGCGTATGCTAGAATACGCGTTTCCCAGGCCCAGAGGGCTGGGAACCCTATTGTTTTCGATTATATTATTAGGGGGCCAAGCCTGAAGGGCCTGGGAACCTTATTGTTTTCGTTCAGATTATTATTTTCCTCCCTTTTTATTTTTCCGTTGATAAAAGTAGTGCTGCAGGCTACACCGTGCAGGGAGGGTGGTGCAATTTGGAGGATTGGTCCAGACCCCTGCCCTTACCTCAGATGCAAAAAATTGCACATGTTTGCCAGCAGGGGGCGCTATAACCAAAGTCAACACGTTTTGGGTTATAACTCCCACACCGTATGTCGCACATTCAAAAACCTCATATCCACAGATTACCTGAATAGCACTGAATCATCTGGGATAAGCCCCGCCCATTTCCGCCTATAATTTTTTTTTCGCAAAATGGCAAAAACTGGAAAACATACTTTTTCTAACTCCTCCTTGGGTTTTTGTTCAATCAGTGTGAAACTTGGCACGTACAGTCTTCAGTTGGACCTGATGTAAAGTTATCAAAAGGACTTTGTTTCATCTAAATATGCGCAAATTATTAATGCATACATTTTTATAGCTAGCTATAAAAACACCAACTGTTGCATATCTTGGTCAAAAGAAATGCTAATAACACCAAACCTGAGATCTCATGTTGTCATGTGACTGTGGGGGTATGAGCCAAATTTGGCTCATGTTGGCCACTAGGGAGCACTGCAACTATGGGAAATGTATATCTTTTAAATGGCAAGACCCATTTTTCCCAAATTTGGTAGGTATGATGCTGGGTCACTCCTGAGGCCATATCTGTGGCTTATTACAAGAGAAACAACAAACATTTATTTCAGCTCAAGTATTATGCTGAGGACTGCGAAATTTACAGGGTCTATATAGAAGAGCACACAGACCACCCACACCAAAAATTGTACATCTACTCCACTAGGTGGCGCTATAACAATTGCAAAGTTGTCTTGGTAAACTTTATATCTACGAGTTCCCTAAATAGTGTCGCATCTTCTGACATAGGCCACGCCAACTTCTAGTGCACATTTCTCTTTGTACGTCAGTGCACATCAAAAACCTACATTTTCCAACTCCTCCTACAGTTTGAACTCCATCTGCACCAAACTTTGCACATACAATCTCCAGATGTGCTGCAGCAAAAGTTATCAGAAGAATTGTGCTACTCCAAAAAACACAATTTATTCTGCTAGCTAAAAAGCACATACTGTTGCATATTTTTGTCAACGTGAAGGCTATCGACATTGAACACCACTCACTTGTGTCAGAGGTCAACCAGAGGCTCTGTGCCAAATTTGGCGCAAATTGGCCAATAGGGGGCGCTATAAACAGGAGAAATTCAAGCAACTTGAAAGTTGATCAGATTCGCACGAAATTTGGTGAGCATGATGTGGGCTTGCTCCCGAGGCCAGCCATAAAATTTAGTAATGTTTGTTCAGAGTGGGCGTGGCTTGTTACAGCTGACACATTCAGCCTTTCACGCTTCTGGTGCTCTTCCCATTACCATTACAACACTCCTGGTGAGACGTTGACCAGTATCCTGACGCTCGTCCTGTGCCCGTGGTCCTTCTGGGCGGACTTCCGTGGGCTCTGCGAGACCTGGGGACCGAGTCGCACAAGGGGGCTTGGCCCCCTTTCATAACTGCTTGCAGCTCTAGTTAGGGCCCGAAGCACTACAGTGCGTAGGACCCTATTGTTCCTCTAGTGTTTGGCGGCTTCTTTGGCGGTTGGGATGGCTATTTCTTTTTCTTACGCCACTTTGAACCCCAATTTGACCCCCTAAACATGCTCAAAAACTCCCCAAATTTGGCACACACACCAGGACTGGTGAAAAAATTGATATTTTGGGGGAATTACACATATGAATGGCAAAATGACTCAATAGTGCCACCTAGAAAATTGGGCTTTAGTGGAGCTAATACGGCTAGTTTCACGTAAACTCATGAAATTTGGTACACAGGTACAGTAGCCCGAGACAAAAACATTCCTGCTTTTAAAATTTCAAAAAGGGCTCAACAGCACCCCCTAGAGCACGTAGTGTGCAGGCATTGGAATTTAACGAACTCCTCCTAGGATTTTTATCCGATCTTCACCAAATTCGCTGTGTGGCATCTAGACCCATCCAGGATGAAAAGTTATTAAAATCTTGTGGCTGCGTCACACGGTGTGGGCGTGGCATGGCGGCCATTTTGAACAAAATCGCCATGTGGAACGAAATTGGTTTTGGAGGTGAAGTGATACATGTAAAATCACCAAATCCACACAAAACCTCATTAATCTCAAGACCTAACATTTAATATACAATTCAGAAATGGGCGTGGTCAAACGGCTCCACAGCGCCCCCTACAAATATTCAAATACTCATATAAAATCATTGCTTTATCCTACAAACATGAAATTTGGTACACACATATAGTATCCCAAGACCAACAGATTTGCACAGTCAAAATTCTAATCGGCTCTATGGCGCCCCCTAGACAAGGTTGTGTGGAGAGGAGCATGATCAGGAGCGAGGGCCCGTTCGACGCTGCTTGCAGCATTAATTAGGGGGCCAAGCCCGAGGGGCGTGGGAGACGCGTATGCTAGCATACGCGTTTCCCAGGCCCGAAGGGCTGGGAACCTTATTGTAATCGTTCAGATTATTATTTTCCTTCCTTATTTTTCTGTTGATAAAAGTAGTGCTGCAGGCTACACCGTGAAAGGGAGGGTGGTGCAATTTGGAGGGTTGGTCCAGACCCCTGCCCTTACCTCAGATGCAAAAAATTGCACATGTCTGCCAGCAGGGGGCGCTATAACCACAGTCAACATGTTTTGGGTTATAACTCCCACACCGTATGTCGCACATTCAAAAACCTAATATCCACATATTCCCTGAATAGCACTGAATCATCTGGGATAAGCTGTGCCCATTTCCGCCTATAATTTTTTTTCGCAAAATGGCAAAAACTGGAAAATGTACTTTTTCGAACTCCTCCTTGGGTTTTTGTCCAATCAGCGTGAAACTTGGCACGTACAGTCTTCAGTTGGACCTGATCTAAAGCTATCAAAAGAATTTTGTTCCGTCTAAATATGCGCAAATTACTATCGCAAAAATTTTTATAGCTAGCAATAAAAATGCTAACTGTTGCATATCTTGGTCAAAAGAAATGCTAATAACACCAAACCTGAGATCTCATGTTGTCATGTGACTGTGGGGGTATGAGCCAAATTTGGCTCATGTTGGCCACTAGGAGGCGCTGCAACTATTGGAAATGTATATCTATTAAATGGCAAGACCCATTTTCCCCAAATTTGGTAGGTATGATGCTGGGTCACTCCTGAGGCCATATCTTAATGTTATTCATGAATGGTCAAAGTGGGCGTGGCTTATTAAAAGGCAAAATACAAACATTTATTTCAGCTCAAGTATTATGCTGAGGACTGTGAAATTTACAGGGTATATATAGAAGACCACACAGACCACCCACACCAAAATATGTGCGTCTACTCCACTAGATGGCGCTATAATAGTTGCAAATGCACTTTGGCCTGTAACTTTCACATTTTAAATCAAGTCTTGGTAAACTTTACATCTACGTGTTCTGTAAATAGTGTCGCATCTTCTGACATAGGCCACGCCCACTTCCACTGCACATTCCTCTTTGTACATCAGTACACATGAAAAACTCACTTTTTCGAACTCCTCCTACAGTTTGCACTTCATCTGCACCAAACTTTACACATATAATCTTCAGATGTGCTTGAGCAAAAGTTATCAAAAGAATTTTGCTACTTCAAAAAATGTGCGACTTATAAATACACAATTGTTTCTGCTAGCTAAAAAGCACATACTGTAGCATTATTCTGTCAACGTGAAAGCTGTTGACACTGAACTCAACTCACTTGTGTCAGAGGTCAACCGGAGGCTCTGTGCCAAATTTGGCGCAAATTGGCCAATAGGGGGCGCTATAAACTGGAAAAATTCAAGCAACATTAAAGTTCATCCGATTGGCACCAAATTTGGTGAGGATGATATGGGCTCGCTCACAAGGCCAGCCGTAAAATTTAGTAATGTTTGGTCAAAGTGGGCGTGACTTGTTACAGCTGACACATTCAGCCTTTCACGCTTCCGCTGCTCCTGCTGTTACTATTACAGCGCTGCTGGTGATACTTTGGCCGGTATCCTGACACTCGCCCCGTGCCCGTGGTCCTTCTGGCTGGACCTCCGTGGGCTCGGCGAGACCCGGGGACCGAGTCGCGCAAGGGGGCTTGGCCCCCTTTCATAACTGCTTGCAGTTCCAGTTACATTTGTATCTGTAACGTTCCATACAAAATATGTGAATTGGGACATTGAGTTGGGGGTGGACTGAAGCTCCTTGGTGGAAGTATGCACTCTCTGAGTGCTTTTCTAGTTTACTTACTAAAGTGCCAGGTTCCAGACTTTAATCGCTGGTTACATCTCAGATTTTATCAGTGATTCAAATAAGTTTAGTGTTGAGTTCACTGACTCCTGTTCACTGAAGGGCAGTGTAGAAGGGATTAAGAACGAGGACGTCATGGTATTGTACCAGAGGCCAACAGAGAAGAGTAAAGCCCTTTTCAGTTATAGGCCCATTTCCACTAATACAATCGAAATTGAATGTATTACTCTTATGTCTGAATAAACACGCTGCTCAGTTTTCTAAACAACCCACAAAGGCAATGTTACCATGTCAGACCTAGAAACTTTTCACTTTTAACACAGAAATCATCTCAGTAAGTGAAGTCACACGGATGGATATGCATGCACAAGATTGCAATATACTGGCGTACAACATTTTTACACAGTATGTGCCTACCAATCATGACAGTCAACACCATTTGTAAGCAGCAGGTTTGCTGGCAAGAAGATTTGGAAAACAACAGGAACAAAAGTACTTAGCAAAGAGGGTTGGAAATTGGTCTGACGCTAATATTTTAGAGCTCTCCCCTTAGCACTAAGGATGAAATAACCAGACAACTTAACGGCTACAGACATTATAAGGAACTTCTTGTATTGTCTAGTCTTGTGTACTAGTTGACAATTATCTGTCATGGTTTTTGTATGTCTAAATAAAGTCCATGTATCCATGACAAAAAGCTATAAATTCATTAGCTTGATGAAACTGCAATTCTAAGTAAACCATGTTTAAAAGAGGTTTAAGATTGATGGAGCTAGGGCTGAAACGATTTTTTGAGTAATTTGAGTACTTTGATTACTAAAATGCCTTGAGGCTTCATTTAATCCACTATGTGCTATACTATATACACGAAACAGTGCAGATGTCCGTGGATGTGACACCAGCGCTGCCGCGCTCTGAAACCCATTCATTTCTATTGCTTGTGCCGCGCAACAATGGCATGTGGCTGTGCCGACCAATAGAAACGAGGCATCTCACCTGCACGGAGGGCCAAGTGGAGGAAAAGCTGGTTCTGTGTGTCCACATCCTCCAAATTATATCACACAACTTGTGGTTGTACTGAGACTTGGGGAGAAATGTTTTCGTACAAGGCTAGTGGTAATGTTTGTTACTTAGCACAGGACAAATACATCTTCACTGTTGAAGTCTTGCATCAAACTGAAAGCTTCCAGCTTGAGAGGATGGTGATGTCGCCCTGCTCGAGGGTTTTGAAAACTCCGCCTATTTTGCTACCAGACTCCGTAGGAGCTGAACCCGAAGCCCGCGGCGAGCACAGCGCATACCACGTCCCACCTGCACAGCGCACTCACTCTTCCGCTTTTGGTGCTTTATTTATTTATTTCAAGAGGAATTGAACTGGTTGTTCATTTAACTGACTTTTATTATTCTCTGTCATATATTAATATGAAATTAAGGTGAAGTAGACTTCCGGTATGGTGACCGAGTGAAGCAGATACATGGGGAGCTGCTCCTGAGCAAACTTTTCTATACCTATCATTCACACCATCAGTAAGCTCTGAACACGCTTAGTGCTGCAGTAAACAGATTACAGGTTAACCTTGGACAATGTCTGGTAAAGGTAAAACAAGCGGTCAGAAAGGAAAAGTTCAGATAACTAACCCTCCTTCACCTGAAGCGGCTAATGCTAACTAATCGATAGCTGCGGCAGCAGCACCTTCTGAAGCCAACACCCTGCTGACTATCTCTGCCCTGATAGCTGAACTGGAAAAGAACAGAGCAGTGATTTCAGCTGAAATACAAGCCTCCCTTTCCCCAATCCACGCAACTTTAAATTCGGTACGAAATATGGTGGAGGACTTCGGTCACCGAATAACAGAAATGGAAACTGCCCTCTCTGACCACAACGACAGACTGACCAGCCTTGAAGCGCAGGTGAAACAGCTCTAAACGAATCTCAAACACAAGACAGAAGACCTCGAAAATCGTTCTCGTAGCAACAATGTGAGAATAATTGGCTTACCAGAGGGCTACGAAGGCCATTCGGCTACAGATTTTATGTCTCCTTCTTTCGTTGAGATACTGCATGATGAGGCCTTCTCCTCACCACCTGAACTCGACCGGGCTCACCGTCTACCAAGACCCAAACCAGCAGTAGGAGAACGGCCCCGACCCATGACTGTTCGCTTCCTACGCTACCAACAGAGAGAGCAGCTAATCACCCTGGCAAGAAAAAGGGGACAACTCATCTATCAGGGCCATAAAGTTTTTATTTTTCTAGACATGAGCAGCGAGCTGGCTAAGAAGCGGGCTAGTTTGATCACGATCAAGTCCAAGCTTTACAAGAAAGGCATAAAGTTCTCTCTCCGCCATCCGGCTGTGCTTTCATTCACACACCAGGGCACCGATCACAAGTTTCACACAGCGGAGGAGGCCGAAGCGTTCTACAACCAACACCTGGCGAATTTACCAGAATAAGCTAGACCTGCACCGTGTTTTCTAAAATGATCCTGTAACTTTCTGTTCGGAGGAACCGCTTGGGAATTTTCATCTTACGGATACTATACAGTCCTGCTGTTTAACCTTCTGTACACCCCGGCCCCTTTTTGAAGACCCACTTCTTTAATCTGACTCTGTCTAAGGCTCCATCATAGTGTTAACACGAGCTTTCAATCTCTCAGATGGTTTTACTGTCGGGGTACGGCCATGTGAACTGAGCATCGTTTTCGGTTAATAATGCCACATCTGGATCTTCTTCTTCTGCTGCGGCATCAGCCGCAACCTCAGCTCCTCCAAGTCATCTATATGTGGAACCACAGTTTCTTCAGCTACGACACCTATTGTTTCTCGTGGACAATTTTGGACTCTAACGGATTTCTCTCATTATTATTATTATTATTATTATTTTGCTGTGCTTACAACAAAACCAGGACTTATCTTCTAAAGTGCGGTGAATCCTTGACAAGGTGACGCTGCGAGGACGGTATACATTAGTATGTGACATCTTTATCCGCGACGGTACTGACTTAAGTTCACTATACAGAGCAATGTAGCAGGATCTTCTTATTTAAATGACCTCCTTTGCTATATTTTGGTGCAGTTCCTTGCTCAATGTGGATTGTCTTTGCTATGAAGTACCTCTTATATAATACTGCTAATGTTAAATAATTCACAAGTTAAGAGAGGCGTTCATTTCCTTTTGAATCAGCCATTCTCTGACACTCTGTCACAGATAGTTAATACCTGTTGGTGTGTTCATGTTGTTCACGCTTGTTTGCTCACTTGCACTCCCTGTATAAATGAATTGTGTGCTCGCTTATTATTCCGGAGGCCAGTGAATAGCTTTTCCTAAAAAAGTTGATTTTCTTCCTTCTGACACGATCTGTGACTCTGATGGGAGATATATAATAGTAACTGGGTCATTCAATCAGTCCCTAGTTGTTCTTGTCTGTGTATATGCCCCAAACTGGGATGATGTAGATTTTATGAAGAAACTAATTTCCTCAATTCCCAATCTGAACTCCCACAGATTAATAATTGGTGGAGACATGAATTGTGTGGTCGACCCCAGGCTGGACAGGTCTAGCTCTAGAACTGCCACGCCCTCCAAAATGTCACAAGCGCTAGCTGCCCTTATGGACCAGTGTGGATGTGTGGACCCATGGAGATTCTCCCACCCAACTGATAGGTGCTACTCTTTCTATTCCCATGTCCACAACACCTACTCTCATATTGATTATTTTTTCATCGATAAGACTCTTCTCCCCTCTGTAGTTTCAGTTGAATACTCCTCCACAGTTATTTCTGATCACTCCCCTGTGGTACTTGATTTAAAATTAGAATGCCAACATAGGGAAAGTCGCTCCTTGAGACTGGACCCCACACTTTTATCTGACTCCAAATTGAGCTCTTTCTGGAGACTAACAAAACTGAAGATACCAGCCCATCATTATTATGGGAAACACTCAAAGCCTTCTTGAGAGGGGAGATAATTTCATATATTATATTGCTTGCAGAATAGAGAATATTTAACCATTATCTCCAGTGACCAGACAGGGTTTATTAAAAACCGACATTCTTTTACTAATTTACGAAGACTCCTAAACATTATCTATTCCCCTACTAATTTATCCAGTCCTGAGGTTGTAATTTCTCTCGACGCGGAGAAGGCTTTTGATCGTGTTGAGTGGGACTATCTATTTTTTACCCTACAGCAGTTCGGATTTGGAGAGAAATTTGTATCTTGGATTCGTCTAGTATATGCTTCTCTACAAGGCTGTGTTCGCACAAACAACCAGAAGTCACAATTTTTCCCACTCTCACGCGGAACTCGACAAGGTTGTCTGCTCTCCCCCCTCCTCTTTGCCATTGTTATTGAGCCTCTATCAATCGCCCTCAAAGCTAACAATTTTTTCTCAGGCATTAAAAGAAACGGATCAGAGTATAAAGTCTCATTATACGCAGATAACTTGCTTTTATATGTCTCTGATCCTATGAGCTCTATTCCACATATTTTAGCTACTCTCGACTCCTTCGGCACCTTTTCTGGATACAAATTAAATATACAAAAAAGTGAATGCTTACCTATTAATCAGCTAGCAAAGACAATACTCCAATCTGATATCCCCTTTAAATTATCTAGCTCAAGATTTAAATATTTGGGAATCAACATTACCAACTCTATCCATTCTCTATGTGAGGAAAATTTCACAGCCCTAACTACTAGAATGAAAATTGATCTGCAGAGATGGAACAACTTACCCCTTTCTCTAACAGGAAGAGTTCATTCTATTAAAATGAATATGCTTCCAAGATATCTATATCTTTTCCAATGTTTGCCCATTTTTCTACCCAAAAGCTTCTTTCGTCAAATTGATTCAATAATTTCAAATTTCATTTGGGGGGGTAAAAGTCTAAGAATCTCCAAATCCCTACTCCAGAGAAAAAAGTCGCAGGGAGGACTTGGTCTATCAAACTTTCAGTTTTACTACTGGGCAGCTAACCTGCACAAAATTGCTATTTGGATCTCTGATGTAGATAATGACTGGGTTCAACTAGAAGCAGCGTCTTGCTACTCTTCATCCTTAAGTGCCTTGGTATGCAGCGACCACCTACCCAAACCTAGAGAGCACTCTTCTAATCCCATAGTTGTCACTACACTGAAAATTTGGCGAGAAATTAGACGGCAATTCAGCTGGATTTTCTGCCCCTAGCTACCCCTATTTGTAATAATCAGTCTTTTTTGTACAGCCAAGATTGATCCAAGGTTTGATTATTCGCATAAACAGGGCCTGTCCTGCATGGGTGACCTTTATGTTGATGGCATGTTTGCTAGTTTCCCACAGCTATGCTCTAAATTTAAACTTCAGCCCTCTGATCTATTTAGATACTTTCAAGTGCGTAACTTTGCCAAATCCAACACTTCATCATTCCCACAAACCCCACAGACCTCCGGTATTGACCACCTACTTGCGGTTAATGATCTGTCAGAAGGCCATATCGCCTTTATCTATGATCTTTTATCTGCAGTGCCCCCTTCTGCTCTGTATAGGATCAAGACAAGCTGGGAAGCCGAACTGGACATGGCTCTGTCAGATCAGTGGTGGTCCGATGCACCGAGTGCGATAAATACATCTTCCTCTTGTGCAAGGCTTAGCCTCATTCAGTTCAAAGTACTTCATAAGGTCCATCTTAGCAAAGCTAGATTATCAAACATTTATCCAAACCTGTCTGATAATTGTGACAGATGCTTTCAGGCACCAGCAGATTTGACTCATATGTTCTGGTCATGCCCGAGTCTCAGGGAATATTGGAGATCCTTTTTTGACTTCATGTCTAAGGTACTGGAAGTGCCCCTGACTCCTTCACCCCAGACAGCCATCTTTGGCATCCCCGAAGAGAGTACTAAAATGACTGCTAAACAACGTAATACTATTTCTTTTTCCTCCTTAATTGCTCGTTGTTGTATTCTCCTTCTATGGAAAAATCGATCACCCCCCTCAAACTTTTCTTGGCTGCGGGATTTAATGTCATTTCTGAAGTTGGAAAAAATTAAGCTTGCTGTCCGTGGTTCATCTGAAAAGTTTTACAAGTACTGGCAACCTCTCATCTCTCATTTTGGAACGTTGCAATCCATCTCATTAGACTAAGGTTTTGGAAATACAACCTATAGACCTAGACATGTTTAGAATTACATCTTGTGTAACTGTGTGGAAAGTAATTGTGGTGGTGGTAGTGGCCTGGCCTTCTTTTTTTTCCCCCTTCTTATGTTATTTTATTAATTAATTAGAGGTTTTTTGTCTCTTTTTTGTTGTTGTTGGGTTTTTTTGTTTGTTTGTTTTTTAAATAATTTATTTACTGTTACTATTGTTTGGGTATGCATGTGTGTATGGATATGTGAATGTGTACGCATGCACATGTACATTTACTATTTTTTTATGTTTTTGTGTGTAGGGAGTGGGGAGGGCGAAGAAGGGGTAATTGTTTTGGAGGAAAAAAGAAAAACATGAATCTGTAACAAAATAATTTGTGCACTGTGCTATATTGTGCAGAATTTTGCAGATTGATGAATACAATTTGTTAAAAATAAAAAGAAATTAAGGTAAAGTAATTTAATTTAGTTAATATTTTTTAATCCGGTTACTTAATTAATCTCCAGAATAATCAATAGAATACTCGATTATTAAAATAATCGATAGCTGTAGCCCTGGATGCAGCCTTCCAAGTTGTTGTGAGTTTGCTTAGAAAAATAACTCTTAAAGCAAGGTACTTCTCATTTAAGGTCTTTCCTAGTTCAAACCACACCACACAGCACTTACACTCACCAGCCACTTCATTAGGTACACCTTACTAGTGTTGGACCCCTTTTGCCTACAGAACTGCCTTAATTCTTCGTGGCATACTTTCAACAAGGTGCTGGAAACTTGTCTAAGAGGTTTTAGTCCATACTGACATGATAGCATCATGCAGTTACTGCAGATTTGATGGCTGTACATCCATGATGAGGCTCTCCCATTCCACCACATCCCGAAGGCGTTCTATTGGATTGAGATCTGGTGACTGTGGAGGCCGTTGGAAGACAGAGAACTGATTGTCATGTTCAAGAAACCAGTTTGAGATGATATGAGCTTTGTGAGATGGCGCATTATCCTGCTGGAAGTAGCATCAGAAGATGGTACACTGTGGTCATAAAGGGATGGACATGGTCATCAATAATACTCAGGTAGGCTGTGGGGTTTAAATGATGCTCAGTTGGTACTAAGGGGCCCAAAGTGAGCCAAGAAAAAAACCCCACACCATTACACCACCACCACCAGTCTGAACCACTGATACAAGGCAGGATGGATGCATTCTTTCATGTTGTTTACGCCAAATTTTGACTCTACCATCTGAATGTTACACTTGAAATTGAGACTCATCAGACCAGGCAACATTTTTCCATCTTCTATTGTCTATTCTATTGTCCGTTTTGGTGAGCCTGTGTGAATTGTCGTCTCAGTTTCCTGTTCTTAGCTGACAGGAGTGGCACCTGGTGTGGTCTTCTGCTGCTGTAGCCCATCTTCTTCAAGGTTGGACGTGTTGTGCGTTCAGAGATGGTGTTCTGCATTACATGCAGTGGTTATTTGAGTTCCTGTTGCCTTTCTATCATCTCAAACCAGTCTGCCCATTCTCCTCTGACCTCTACCATCAACAAGACATTTTCGTCCACACAACTGCTGCTAACTGGATGTTTTCTCTTTTTCGGACCATTCTCTGTAAACCCTGGAGATGGCTTTGGGTGGAAATCCCAGTAGTTTAGCAGTTTCTGAAACACTCAGACCAGCCTGTCTGGCACCAACAACCATTCCACATTTAAAGTCACTTAAATCCTCTTTCTTCCCCATGGTTTTCCCCAGTGCTTTATAGGCCTGGCGGGCCGCCAGGCTTTCCTTACCCCCCCCACCAGGCTAAGCGTTACTTATTTATTTTATATGGGTTTTTTATGCACCAAAACAGTGATACAAAAGACGGTATACAGAGCTTTTAACTGCATCTGGTGATATGGTTGAAAGCGCAATGGCGACATTTTATGGACGACATGTGAACACATAGGGGGTGAGAGGATTTTCCATCAACTGAACACCCAAAACCTCTACCTGTTTACACGCTAACACGCTTTTAAAATCTGAATCTGAATGGTCTAATTTGAAATTGAATCTATTGTTTTGAATGTGTATCGATGTAAAATTGAAACTGTATTTCATTCAGTTGAAAAATTCAGCTCCCTAATTCAGTCTTACTTTTCAGTTTCACTTCTCTTCATTTCAATTTCAAATTTCAAATTCAGTTTTTTGTGCCACACATCCAGGGCCTGGCGTCGGGCAGAACTAGTCGAACGCAGATGGGAGTTAGTCGGTTTTACGACAGCAACACGCTTTACGCTGTCTTTGCCGAATGAATGAACGAACGAATGTAGTCTGTGGACTTTAGCAGCAGCAGCTAACGATAGCTCAGTGTTTCATCCGATACAAATAATTATTGGAAATACCACGTGCCCAGTGGTGTACTGGCCAGCTGGCATACCTGGACAAATCCGGGTGGCCCGGCGCGATCATTCTCGGCCCCCGGCGGCCGGTCTCTGGTGCCAAAACGCTACAATCTGGCGAAGTCCTCCTCCTCACCATCCACACAGCATCACATCAGTTTGATCTGATCAGTTTCTTATGCTGCGTGTTGTTATGAGGGGAGGCTGCTGTTCGTGCTGTGTGTGTGTTTCGGTGAACAAACCCGAGTTAAGCTCATACCCATTCTGATGCTCATTTTAAACTTCAGCAAGTTGTCTTGACCACATCTATATGCCTAAATCATTGAGTTGTGGTCATGTGATTGGCTGATTAGTTATTTGTGTTTACAAGCAATTGAACAGATGTACTTAATAAAGTGGCCGGTGACAGTGTATTAGCACTATGAACCCCAAAATCCACCAGCAGGTTAGCAAGGCATGTTCTTCATATTTATACTGACTCCACACGACATCTATATTATGTTTATACTGGTACATGTAGTCCTGGAGAGGCATCCGTGATATGGAGTCATTGTCAAAAACACTGTATGTTTGAGTCCATTGAAAATGTTTTAAATTTTCATAGGCAGGGCAAGCAGTAAAATCCGACATCCTGTGTTACCTTTACTTTTCTTTGCTGCTGGTGCCTCATTACTCTCTATGTCGCCTCTTCCTCTCTTTATCCTCCTCCTGCTGCCAAACATTTCATCATCCTCATCTGTAGAGACCTCCTCTGGATACTCGCTCTCAGGAAAGACGCCTTCAAATAGGAATTCCAGAGAAACAAGAGTAAGCAAACACAAGGCTAAAGATTAAGAACATCCGTTCTGTTTGACAATGAAAATGTGAATAAAGAAGGCTCCTACCTTCACTGAGGTCACGCAGTCTGAGATTCAACACAACGAAAGGTGGGAGAGAAGAAGAATAGACATTAGTTTGGATTGACACAGAGCTTACTCATAGTAAAGGATACAGTGCTAGTGGAAGTATTTGCCCCCTTCCTTATGTCTTCTATTTTTGCATATTTCACACACTTAAATATTCCAGATCACCAAACTAATGCTACTATTAGACGGAGATAGGAAAAATACATTCCATGTTTGTGCTTATATAGTTTCTACTTATGTTTATATTTTTAAATCATATATTTCTACTTATGTTTATCAATACATTTTGTACTGTTCATATTTTGACTTTGATGGGAGCAACTGTAACATAAGCAATTTCCACTTGGGGAAATGTTTCTGGTTCTGAGATAACCAACAAAACACAAAATGCAGTTTTTACATGAAATAAATAAATACATTTATTGAAGATTTATTAAAAACCTACTATATCACCCCTGTGAAGAAGTTATTACTCCCTCAGTGTTTCCCCCAGTGCTCTATAAGCCTGGCGGGCTGCCAGGTTTTCCTTGCCCCCCCGCCAGGTTAAGCGTCACTTGTTTATTTATTTTAAATAGGTTTTTTATGCACCAAAACAGTGATACCAAAGACAGTATACAGAGCTGGTGATATGGTTGAAAGCACAATGGCGACATTTTATACATTGACACACTTTGATACGTGAACACATAGGAGGTGAGAGGTCAGGTGTATTTTCCATCATCTGAACGTCCAAAACCTCCACCTGTCTACACGCTAACAACTTTTACATGTCACGGAGAAAAGGTCAAAAAACACTGGAAATTTTCTTTTTCCGAAGTCAGAGGAGCACTGGAGGAGACGATGACCCCGCTCGTTCATCCCCAGGCCAAGGGGAGTTCATCCCCGGCGAGCCGACCGAGCCACGGCTCCATGATGAGGCAGAGCCAGTGGAGTTAGCACGGATGTTAGCACGTCGTTGGAGCAGCCTTCTGCGGGCCACGATGGTAAACATCGAACTAGCGGATTTAATCCAAAATGGTTAGCTGACCCTAAATTTAGCGGATGGCTCTACCAGACCGAGTATGGTAAACCCAGACAGATTGATGCACTGATCCAACCTGAACCATGATCAGGTCACACAGCACAGCAGACCTGTTCAGCCTCTGAGTCCCCTGGTTTTACCCCTTGGCCATGTTTGCACTTTTTTATTTATGTTAATTTATTTTACTTTTAAATGTGACCAGCAACGGCTTGTTTTAAGATTCACTAGGATTCAACTTAAGTGAAAACAACTGATATTATTTATTTTAATTGTATTTTTTTGTGTGTACTTCAAGATTGTGCCTTTTTGTAAGACTCAGCGTTTAAGTATTGTTAATAAATGGCTTATAATAACACATAATAGTAATTTCAAAATTCTTGTGAACTTTTAACTTTTTTTTTTTCTTACAAATACACGGTGGGCAGCCGGTGGGCTTCTCGACCACCGGGCTTAGCAAGTTTTCTGGGGGAAACCCTGCTCCCCCTAAAACTAAATAACTGGTTGGGCCTCCCTTGGCAGCAACAACTGCAGTGAAACACTTGTGATAGCTCCTGATGGATCTTTTACATGGCCATAGAGGAATATTGCAAATGCCAGACGAGTCTTTATCTTCTGTTTGGTCTGGAGTGGTTTGCGCCTTGCAACTCTCCCATGGATACCATTTTCTCCCAGAGTCTTCCTTATTGTGGAATCATGTAGACAGATCTTAACAGAGGCCAGTTAGGCCTGCAGTTCTTTTGATGTTCATCTGGGTTTGTGACCTCCTGGATGAGATGCGCTCTTGGAGAAATGTTGGTAGACTGGCCACTGCTGGGAAGGTTCACCACTGTTCCATATTTTCTCCATTTGTGGATAAAGGCTCTGACTGTGGTTCTCTGGAGTCCCAGAGCCTCAGCAATGGCTTTGTTTCACATCTGTTTTTGAATCTCTTTAGAATGTGGTATCGTGCTCCTTTTTGAAACCCTTTAGCTACTTGACAAAGAACCAGACAGGTTCTATTTAGTGATGTTTAGATCCAACAAGCCTGGCAGTGATCATATGTGGGTGTGGGTCGTGAAATTGAACCCAACTGACAGATGAATTTGGTTACTTGGCAGATCAGTCTCAATGAGCAGTTACTTTTTCCACATAGAGCAAGATGGGGCTGGACAGTATTTTTGCTTCAATAAATAAAATCATAAATTGAAAACAGCATTCTGTGTTTTCTTGGGTTATTTTTGTCTTACATTAAAATTACTTTGATGATCTGAAACTTACGTGTAACAAATATGAAAAATAGAAAAAGGGAGGCAAATACTTTTAACAGCACTGTATATTTCCTTAGGATGGGAGTATTCACACCTTGATTTAAAGTTAAAACCATTAACCTTTTTGTTGTAAATGTTAATCACTGAGGGGAGAACCAGCAGAGCAATTGAGAGACACCCTGACACACTGTTTACTTAATACTGATTCAGTGGTGAGCAGTAGAGCTCATCAGGTGCTGCCATCATTATCCCTTCATCAGTTTGGCAGACTGATACCTCTCTTTTAAGAGGGGTGCACATTTTATATGAGACATGTAGAATAATACATTTGAGAAGAAAGTTGAATTTCCTGGATCATACACTTAATAGAGAAAAACATGGACTTACCACATACAACATTGTTCTAGGTGCCCATATATGGAAAAAAATAGTGAGGCTACATACTATAGATCAGTGCTACTCAACAGGCAGCCCAAGGGCCGCATCCGGCCCGCTGGTGCTTATTTTGTGCCCCCGACATGCCTGGTTATGAATGTATCATTATTTTTTGCAGGGGCTATCAGACGGGAAAAAAACAAGTTGGATGTGCAACACAAAGACATACCCTGAAATCAAAACCTAAGCATTGTTATACAGATTCCAGGGTGCAACTCTGGCACTTTTGTCTCATTATCATGAGAGGTCAAATGTCAATGCAGCACAGCATGCACCTTAACTAATGATGGTGACAAAGAAAAGAAAAGTGGATGATGAAAACAGAAGAACAAACATATTTGAGTGTAAAGATCGTACTCACACTTTAATGATTTTGTAGAGTCTCTGTCTGTTCTGTCCTGGTGTGCTGTTCCGTCTGGCCATTTCAAATAGTTTATCTGCCAGGGCTGCATAGTCAAACTGCAAAACACACAAACGGCTCATAGGAACAAAATTCTTTCATTACCACAGAGTCGTATACAAGACATGCACTTGTAAAGACCATGTATATCATGGCAGTCTTGAGTTTCAAATGACTCCTATAACTTTTTCTATGAGGGAATCACCAACACCAATGCATCTTTGTCACAAAAACAATCATGTATTTTGTTTCTTTCTTAAATATATTGTAGGTCTTCTGAAAATATGACAAAATGGTCTGGGTGGAAAATATACATACAGCGATGCTAATATCCATTTATCCATCCTTCTATCCATTCATTTATATGAATGTGAATATATATATATATATATATATAATCCATTCATTTATATGAATTTTTTGGAATATGTTAAATGTCCTTTGGGTATTGTCACCTCAAGACGCCGCCTTTGGTAGCTGTCCACAAGCTTCTGATTGCATCTTGGACCACTCCTTTCCATAGAATTGGTACATTTAAACTGACTTTTGTTGGCTTTTAAGATAACATCAGCTTTATTCACCCCAAAATAAATTTTCTTGCCAGAGTACAATAACCAAAGGTTAGTGAAATATACACAATTACAGATATGTTAGTAATTAAATAGAAATCAAATAAGAGTACTTTCTCACAGACTTATTTCTTCAGAACAGTTCACAGGTTCTCAATGGGGTCCTTGGGAAGACCAGTCTAAAACCATATTTCTAGCATGATTTAGCAATTTCTTTTCCATTTTTGATGTGTTTTTGGGCTCACTGTCTTGTTGGAACACCCATATGCATCCACAACCAACCTTCTGGCTGATGATTTTAAGTTTTCAACAATGTTATTCCATTTACTTTGTGTAAAGCACCAGCTCCACTGGCAATAAAACATCCCCAGAGCACCAAACTACCACCACCATGCTTGATGGTAGGTCTGATGTTCTTGTGGTTAAGGGCCTCACCTTTTCTCCATCGAACATATATCTAGTCATAGTGGCCAAATGGCTCCATTTTTGCTTCATCAGGCCACAGAACCTTTCTTCAGAAGGCCTTTTCTTTGTCTTTTTTCCTTGCGGTCAGCAGCAAACATTAGTTGAGCCTTAAAGTGGTCTAAAGGGGTCTATTTAAATTGCCTTAGAGAAGGCAGCTGTGGTAACAATTGCAAGTTAGGAAGATGTTAAGTGGTCATACCACTAAGAAAACTTGATCAACACAGCTTTCCACATCAAAAGAACCAAAATGCATGATTGCTTCTCATGACAAAAATGAAAGGGTTTTAATGATTCCATCATAGAACATTTAGGGTTATAGAAGACATTGGAAACTCAAGATTGCCATGATATACATGGCCAAGTATATGAGAACTTTTGTTCACGACCCAACAAACAGAAATGTATCCGAGAAAGACAAATAAAAATTAATTGCTTGTGAAAATCATTTGTCAAAGAGGAAAGAATTTTGCTCTGAACAGAGCTGACTGATGCATAAAATAAGAGCCCAAGACTTAATGACACAGTCATCAACCGTCATCGACTTTGGGGCTTTCAAGCTATATCTTCTATACTTCGCATATTTCATAGACAGAATTTTTGACATTACTTAAAGCAAGTTTCAAAACATACCATCAGTTTTCACACCAATTTTCTTCACTCCAAGCAGCAGTTATCAGTTTGTTTAAATTATCAGCTGCAGCTGAACTGATTCTCTAACTTCAAGTTTTTGGAAAGTTATATTGTGATTGCTAGGTCTTGCAGCTGAGAGACAAGGGCTTCAGTGTACAACAACGTAAATGCTTTGTATATTGATTTCCTTCCAGGTTTTATTTTCTGACATGTGGGTAGCAGTGTTCAACATGCTAGTCAAACTGCCCCACAATATAATCTTGTTTACAAAATCATGTCTGTGGGCAGCTGCAGCATTGTTGACATAAAACTAAGTTTCTGTTCATATTACAAATGGAACTCTATTAAGATACAAAAGATATGTGAATTATTATTCTTAAGTATGAGGGTGCTAAAAAAAGTTCTCAACCTCACTCAAAAACAAGGGGCGCAACTCCCATTTTAGGGCATCATTATATACTATATCACTGTCCACAAAAAGTCAAATGTATGAGGCAATAAAAGAAAAAAAGGAGAGGATAGCTTCGAGTTGGTGTGCTGTTGTGACAATGCGCCCGTCCACACAGTACAGGTGGCAAAAGCAACCAAACGTGGCTGTGAACTGAAGTCTCATGCATCTTACTCACTTGACCTGGCACTGTCTGACTTCAGTTTTCCAAACTGAAATTCCAATTGCACTGTTGATGATTTTAGTTTTGATTAAGTCATCCATTCTGTTGAGGAGTATATTGAGGCTCAGGGTAACCTTCTTCTGCAAACGGATAGCAAAGCTTGAACATTGGTGGTCCAAGTGCATTCAAGTTCAAGTACACTACGTTGCTGCTATAAGACTTTTCAATAAGCAATAGCGGTGGTTACATTAGTTATACATATTTATTTCTCTTAACTCTGTTATTTATTTACTTTTATTTTTTGATTGATAACTTTGTAGTTTGGTGGTGGCTACAGAGTTGTTGCTGTTGTTGTTATTGTTCTGTGTTGTGTGTTTTCTCCATGGTGTTGAAGCTGCCATGACATTTATTTTAATTTCTTGTGAAGGCCTATTAAAGTTCTATTCTATTCTACTGAAAAACAATGTAAGAACATGTTTGTTCTAGGGAGACACAGAACTTTTTGAAATACCCTTTCATAATAATGCACTAATAAAAGACTAAATTTAAACTAATATCAGCTTATGAAACTGTCCAAAAACTAATTATTATTTATCTACAATATCCTAAGCCCAGAAAATTCTGTCCGTTAACTTTAGTTTTGTCAAAATGGATTACATAATTTATGTACATAATTCAATCTCAGCCCAACCTGTTCTGTAGTCACTGGAAAAGGTTCCTATTTATGGACATTTCAGCTTCTAATAGATGTCAAGTTGAAAGTGGAAAAGCAAAAAACTTTCCCTAAATTGCTAACCTGTCCTTGGGGGCATCGGGCATCTAAACACCAACCTTGTGATTAGTGTACGACATTGCAATTTTTAAATGAAAGTAAGCAATGTGGTCATCCAGACATCAAGACGACATACTCAGATGCTGTCAGATTAATGTAAAGCAGTGCATGTCTGAAATGGTTGATATGACTTGTAGATGACAGGCTCTTATGTGCACAACCATTACTGTAGAACTTTTTCTAGAGTTTAAATTCATGCAGGACATCAGCATTCAAAAAATTGTGAACAGTTTGATCTTAAAATAAAAAAAAAAAAGGAAAAAAGAAAGCCAGGTCCTCCAGAGGAAGAAACCTTCACCTGTAGTACTGGTCCAATGTCATCACTTGGCAAGTCTGTGTCTGAGTCTTCCAAATGATCACCATCATCGTCACCATGGTGCTCCTCCTCCTCCTCATTGGATTTACTGCCTGCAAACAAAAGGGACCAGCACAATTTGATTTCCATATTGCAAATACTAAACGCATATCACATGATACAAGCACATCATGCAACTCAGACGCACACACACGCACACAGTGTCAGGAATTAGTAATAAAACAATGCATGAATAAAAAACATAATGCAATTTACTACACTGCTTCATCACCGAGGATGGTTGAAGCATGTATGATTGTATGAAGTGTGCCCATGCTGGCCACCACACAGTGTAGCAAGAATAGCGATGTTTGTGACGTGGCAGTGCCACTCGCCCAAGCTAAAAGCCCCACGCAACTGAAGATGGACTTGCTATGAGCCTGCTGAGAAAACAGGGAGGCCAGCCAGTACTTGAAGAAGCAGCTCTTACATGAGTCTCTCCAGTATATATGTCTATGGGAGAGTGTTGGTGTGTTGTCACAGCCATCCTGTCTATTATACTTCATGGCACTTTACTGCCTCAGAAGAGTAGTAAAATATTGACTTAGCAAAATGAAGGCTTTGGTTTAACAGATGGTCTGTGCCTGTGTGTGGTTGGAGTAATGCCTATGCTAAATTCTGCTTAACTAAACTTTCAACCACAAGCAAGAAATAAGGACTTACCAATACTGTTAAACGCTACATTCCATTTAATTCCTTTAACACACACGCGCGCGCGCACACACACACACACGCAGTGATTTAAGACCACAAATCAGTGATGAATTAAAATCTAATTAGTACTTAGTAGTGCTGTCAATTGATTAAAATATTTAATCGTATGAATGTCATAGTTAACTCGTGGCTAATCGCAAATTAATCGCACATTTTTTATCTATTCTAGATGTCCCTTGAATTATCATTTTAATACTCTTATCTCCATTGTTGCCTGGTGTTGACGAGGAGGAGGTGGAGAATTCGCATCAGCTGTGTTTGGCCATCAAGTGGTATTTCAGACTGGATGTGCTACAATGATAATTCAGTTCATTCTGACAACATACAGATAACTTGGGTCTTGTCAATCGTAGGGCTGGACTCCAATATTTGGATATCCGAATAATAATTGTAAGATCTGAATAGTCATTCCCCCCCTCTGGCCACCATCGCTGGGCTGAGCATCTGCACCATGCGGTTTTGGACGCAGAAAAAGAGCCGACATAAAGGCATGACAAGCGGCGACACTGCTGCTGTGCCACCGCCAGATCCTGTCGGACTCCAACAGCGAACACCTCACCCTCGCCAACCATGCCCCCGCCCTGGCCCCCACCCACCCCCGCCCGCGTTAATCTTGCAATAAAAAAATTGAATTTGCGTTAACACGTTAATAACGTGATATTTGACAGCACTAGTAATTAGCCATTAGGGAATATGTATCTATGTTTGACACTTTTCTGATCTTCTATTTAACAAAAACTCTAGTCAGGGTGATAATTCTTCAGTGGAGACATACCACTGATATGCATCCCTCCTTTCTTGCTGAATGGCTTGGTACTTTTTTTCTCTTTTATTTGGTTTTCGTCCTCTTCAGAAGCCTGTCCTGAGTCCAAGTCTGAGGCCTTAGCTGCTTTCACCTCCTTAATCAAATCTTCAATGGCAAAGGGAGCCTGGTCAATAATAGTGCTGAAGATGCTCCTGCAGATGGCACTGAAAAGGGTCTGACTGGAGAGACGGATACCAAAACAGGCAACAAATGACAAAATAAGTACAGTACATGGGAAGCAACCAGGCAAGCAGTTAGGCTAAACACAAAAGTAAGCTGTGTCAGGGTCAGTGCTTCTGTGCTGGTTCACACCTGCATTTCTGTCTGTGATCCACATTACAGATACTTTTATATGGAAATTCATAAAAACATTCCACTGGAGTTTAGGTTAACAATTAAAGAAAAACCTGAGGCTTTAGGTAATTCCATGTTTCATGCAACACAAAAATCCCAAAAACGGCACTAGCATCAAACAGAAAAACAACAGAACAACTATGTGGTGGTAACTTTGTTATTTACAACACAGAAACATTATAAATTATGCAGAGTAAGCTGCAGTGATTGGAACTTACTTCTTGGTTTTGGCTGCTGTTTTGCAGAATGGCTCGATGAATGTTAAGTTCTGATCAGCAGTGAGCTGTTGGAAAGCAAAGCAAAGACTCATTTGTGCAGGAGCTCTACTCTGAGCTCCCTCCGGATGTCTGAGCTTCTCACCCTATTTCTGAGGCGGAGCCCAGTCACCCCGTGGAGGAAGCTCATTTCGGCTACTTGTACGATTTGGTTCTTTCTGTCACTACCCAGAGCTCATGACCATAGTTGAGGGTTGGAAAGTAGATGGAATGGTAAATTGCATTCCCCCCCCCCCAAAAAAAAACCCAGAGGGAACAATCCACCACTTTCTCGGACTAGGAGATGCTGATCTGCGGATTACGCATTGCTCCTCCTGAATCTGAGGTTCGACAATAGATCGGAGCCTCCATTCCAGCACCCTAGAATAGACTTTCCCAGTGAGACTGAGAAGTGTGATACCCCAGTAGTTGGCATGTATGTATGAATGGAAAATATATGTATTTCCCCGAATTGCCCAACCTTTGTTTAAAAAAAAAGCTTATTAAACATCTTGCTTGTTTTCTTTCTTTTTAATTTTATAAAATACCCCATGTTTTGATCCAAGTTATGTTGTAATATGATGTGTATTAATACTGTATAAAAATGGGAAAAAACAAAAAGTGGATCAGACTGTAAAAGAATGTAACCCATGATGACTGTATTGACTAAATTCATTGCATGACAAAGTAATGATCCTTTATTTAGGATCATTACATGAAAATATAATGATCCTAAATAAAGAAAAAAAATTTAAAAAGAAGAATTCAGTCAAATGGCACTTGCTAGCCCCTGCCATCATACATACCAACTAGGTGTGGCAAGTACTGAAGCTATGTCTTTTTCATTCCGTCATTTACCTTCAGCTACCGAATACAAATAATAGCAACAGTAGACTTGTCTGAATTTGGCCAGCCTGCACATATAATGGCAACAAATCACCGCAGGAATTTAATGATACAAATGTCAACTCCCTGATCCTCTTCAGTATCACAACTGTCGAACAGTGATTGTGCTGTACCTCTGCTGAGCCCACAGTTGCCAATTCAGTCATGTAGAGGTCCAGGATGTGCAGCTGCAGCCCGCATGGCGCTCCACTGCTGCTTTGCAGGAGCTGAGCAGTCAGCATCTCCAGAAACTTGGAAACTGCACTGAGGAGATACAGTAAACACAGTTACTTGCTTCAAAATTAGATGATATGAATGTCAACTTAAGGTTTTTGGAACAATTACCTGCTCTCCCAGTTTTTCTTCTTCAGAGCTTCAAAGGTTTGTCTGAACACAAAGCGAATCAGCTGTGAAAAAGATATTGAAAAGAATTTGATTTGCAAGCAATTCAAACTTTACTGCACGTTATACTTTAATGAACGTTATACTTTACTGTAATACTGATTTCTAGGTGCAACCATTTACCCTGACTGTTATATTAAACTCCGAAAATCACTTCTTGAATCTTTGAAGATGCTTTGGAGGTTTCTGATGATGCAGGTCAGAGGAAACTGGTTGCTCCTTTGTTCTCTGCAATTTTAGTGGCTTGGGGCTAATGTGCACTGTTGCTCCTGTTGCTGGTGCAGTTAATGACTTTACCAACACTTTGTGTCGTGGTTGCCGGGCTAACTAACTCACTTAGCAGTGTGCACCTATTAATGAGGGATTTCTAGGCGGGTTCAGCGCATCTTTGCCGGCCGCAGTCGATGAATGACAGAGGAGAGAGAAGAGCCGGTATGACAAGAACTGCGGTTTTGTTTCCATTTTGCAGGTGGGTGGTCCAGCTGTCAGGTTACCTAAGATCACTGGAGGAGTGGTGTGACCGCTTACCTTTCAAAGTCAAAGCTCTGTTTACAGTCACACAAATTAATATATTTATCTGTGGAGCACCTGTGGTACCTACAGATTCAATCAGCAATTAAGTATAATTACACCTGTTCACAGTCTGAGGTTGCTGGGCTCTGGAGCAGCTTTTCCTCAAGGGTCTGTCTGTATTTGGCTGCATTCATCCCTTCCTCAATTCTGAGGCATGTGCAAATGTGCATCCTGCTCACTTCTCAGTGAAAGTTACAACAGCAATCTTACCGTGTCTCTTTCAACACGGTGCAAGTCTAAACAGCATGATGTTGCTTTAGCAGGTAGGTACGTACAGGCGATGTACTTCGCGTTGGGTGAAATTGTTTGGAGAGGACATTTGGGGAAGACATTTCAGAACCGATACGGTCTCAAAAATAGGGCTGCAAATAACAAAATTATTAATAGTCGATTAATCTGTTGATTACTTTTTCGATGAATCGATGAATGGGATAGAAAAAAAGAACACCTTTTAAATGACTTAGAGTAAAATTATTTGTTTCTTTATTTATTAACACAGTAAGTGATTGAGATATACCAATGCACACAAGTATTGGGATTTGAAAACTATTATCCAGATACCACCACAATGACTGAATATTCAGATATTCGTGTCCAGCCCTATTGCAAATACTGCATATAATTACTGTAACGCCGTCTTTTTCTTGTGTTTTTGTGAAGTTTTCCATACTATGGAGGACTTTGATAGTGATTAGTTTTTTCTGTGGATTTCTCCGCCGCCTCTGCCATGCTGGCTTGTTTTTTATTCTGAGTCAGCGTACATAATCAGGTGGCATGTCTGTGCGTGTTCAACAGTAATACGCATGAGAGGATGAATCAAGATCACCAAATTAGTTCCCAACTGTTTTTAGAACCGATTTAAATCAATTTACTCGATTTGCTGTTGCAGTCCCACTTGAAAACATTAAAGAAATCTCAAGATACAGTTTCCCGGAAACAAATCACAAACATCTTTCTCATCCAATTTGGTACCCATTATAAACTGAAATGGTTATCAGAATTTTCCCATTGTTGTGGTGACACTGCCATCACAAAATTGAGAAATACACTAGGTCTTCAGCTCCTCAGATGTAAGAGTAAGCTACTTTATATTTTCAAAGTTTTCATTTTACAGTTGTAAGTTGATAAAGAACAAGACATTTTCACCATATGGGACCTTTCAAGCAATAAAGAAATTTTCATTAAATCAATGAACTTCACACTTGCATTCACGTCAGAAGGTCATGTCATGTTAAGGAACTACACCAGACACAGTGCATTTTAAACTCAATGACATCAGTTATTGTTTTGTGTAGCATCTCACTCCATCTGTTACTTAAAGTAGCAAAAACTCATTCAACATTCTCTTAACACGAACCTGGAAGAACTTGTCCATCCGTAGCCTGTCAATACCAGTCCACTCTCTTTTGAAGGTCAGCAGGAAGCTCTCCAGGTATAACAACTCTGCAGGAAGAAGCACATTGTAATCACTGTGAAATAAGGCAATGCTTCTGGTATGTGCAGTGACCTGACATACTTGCTCTTAAAAATTGCACAAGGTTATGAAATCACACTTGAGCAACTTACGTTTGTCAGTATCATTGAAGCTGTGGATGAGAGTGGAGATCTGTTTTGACAGCTCCTCCTATCGGCAAAAAGTGAAGACAGTATGAACGAAAAAATCAAAGACAACAGGAGAGGCTGACTAAACACACTTATGACATTTTAGGGAGGATAAATACGTTTTCACCATCTAGAACGCTTCTCACAAGGGACTGAAAGTAATTTTAATGCCAATAAAAACATATTTAAGAATAAAAATAAGAACATACTTTATTAATCCCAGAAGGGAAATTCAGCTGTCTGACAAAGAAAAAACATGAGATAAATAAACTTACATTCAGTTCACATTAAATTAAATTAAACTCGGGTGTCAACAGTTCATCTCCAATTGTTTCGAGATTTATAAAGCCCGATGGCTGCAGGAATAAAAGATTTTCTATATCTTCAGTCCTGCAGTGCAGAGAGATGAGCCATCCACTACCGGTGTTTCTCTGGTCCACAAAGATATTGTGAAGTGGGTGATCAGTGTAACTGAGAATGGCTTCTACCTTCTTCTGTGTGCATCTCTCCACCATACCCCCCAGTGAGTCCAACCTGGTTCCAGTCACAGCGCCAGCTCTTTTCACCAGTTTGTCCAGACGCCTCACATCCTTGTATTTTATACTGCTTCGCCAGCAGACTGTAGCATAGAATAACACACTTGCCACCACAGACTGATACAACATCTGCAACATCTTTCTGTAGATATGTAGGGTTTGAGCCTCCTTAAGAAAAAGAGGTGGCTCTGCCCTTCCTGTAGAGCGCATCTGTGTGAAGGGACCAGTCCAATTTCTTGTTCAGGTGTACACCTAGATAATGTTAACTGGTTGATGGCAGAGCCTGGATCTTCAGAAATCTACTATCATTTCCTTTGTCTTCGAGGTGTTCAGTAGGAGGCAGTTTCTGTGACTCCAGTCACTGAAGGCTTTTGTTAGATTCCTATATTCAGATTCCTGTCCATTCTGGATACACGCCACAATAGCAGTATCATCCGAGTATTTCTGGATGTTGCAGGAAGTCTGCTGTGTACATTGTGAACAGGAAAGGAGCCAGAGCAGTCCCTTGTGAAGCCCTCGTGCTGCTTATTACTGTCCCAGAGACACAGTTCCCCACCCTGACAAACTGTGGCCTTTCTGTGAGGTAATCTGTGATCCAGGAGACAAAAGAGGGGTTTACTCCGACTTTCTTTAACTTGTCTCCGAGTATGATGGGCTGAATGGTGCTGAATGGTGGAGCATGAAGAGGATCGCATCACCCACTCCAATGTGTTTTCTGTATGCAAACTGCAGGGAATCAAGTGTGTCTTTGACCTCAAGTCTCAGCAGGTGTAGAAGCAGCCATTCCAGGGTTTTATTGAAGTCTGAAGTGAGGGCCACCAGTCTGTAGTCGTTTAGTTCAGACGGACATTTAAGTTTTGGTACCGGTACAATACAAGATGTTTTCCACCGAGCCGGGACCTACCCTACCTGTAGACTCATGCTGAAGATCCTCTGTAGGGCTTCACACAGTTGGGCAGCACCGTCCTTATGCAGCTGCCTTCCCTAGGCATGTTCGTCTATCAACTGAAAAAATTGTTGCCGATACCTCCGCCGTCGCTGCTCTGCTTAAGGAGGCTTTCAAGCTGGATAAAGAGCCACTATTAGACCGCGGGCACAGAACCACTCAGCCCAAGCCACGACCAGGTGATAGACCATGTCCCATCATCACCAGGTTCCACTACTACGGCGATTGTGAGGATGTGTTACAGCGCGCCAGAGAGGCTCAACAGATTTCTGTTGCCGATATGAGGATCGCTGTCTTCCCTGACCACACTGCCAAAGTGGCCCATGCCCGGACAGCCTTTAACGAAGTTCGGAAGCAGCTGCGCGGGATGGAGGGTGTCTGATATGGATTGTTCTTCCCTGCTCGTCTTCGGATCAGCCATAATGGGATGGTAAAAGACTGTTTCAGCAGAGGACGCCATGGCCTATGTCAAGAAGATGAACAGTGCCTGATGTATCCACTTATTAAGGTGCAGTACTTTGACGTAGGGCTGTAGGGCACCAACCCTTGATTTACTCGTGAATAATATAGTTCTGACGTTATTTGTTTACATTTGAAGTTTTATACATTGAGTAGACTGATACATTTGTTATTAACGAGGCGTTTGCATGCAAATATATTTCCCTAATGCACTAAGTTTTGAAACAGATGGCGTCTTGCACTGACAACACACTGTATTTCTAGCCTTAAATAAGCGAGGGCACACTAAACTGCAATGTTCTGCACATCTCTGCATTGTTCGCTCCATATACATTACTTTGTCTTATTGGTTAGTCTATATGACATGTTGGTATATTTTACTTATGGAACTGTGGTACTTTGAAATGTTGATCAGTGGTGGCTACTGCTAATGTTTTTGTTGCTATTATAAGTCAGCGGGAGACTATCTGATTAGATTTAGCTCAGGTTTTCTCCGAGTTGTTGTCATGGTTGTATGGCAACAATTGTTATCCTGTTTGTTATACTGTGTTCTCCCTCCTGGAGGCACCATTTTTCGTTTTTGTCCTTATTCTTGGGTATATTTTTGTGTGTATATATGTCGGGTGGTGGGGTGGGGTAGACTGCTCTGGCTCTTTTCAGTTATCCTTAGACATTTTCTCTACTTTTTCACGCATAGATATGTTCTGGTAACTTAAACCCCAGCACTTCTGGCATGGGCAAGCCAATTCATTTTCTCAGTTGGAATATACGTGGCATGGGCAACCCTACTAAAAGGTCTATGGTCTCTAGTCACTTAAAACGACTTAATTCTGACATACTTTTTTTATAGGAGACTCATCTTAGACTTAAAGATCACTACAGGCTCTGGCCTCCCTGGATAGGGCTGACCTACCACTCTAATTTTAATTCTAAAGCTAGAGGGGTTGCTATTGTGTTTAATAAAAGGATTCAATTTCAGTCTACTGATGTCATTGCTGATAAGGACGGCAGATATTATAGTTGCAGGTACACTTATGCAAACAAAAGTGGTGTTAGTTAATTTTCACGATGTCAATTTTTCTAATAGATTATTTGATAATGTACCCCATTTAAACACACATTTGTTGATTTTTGGTGGTGATCTGAATTGTGTGTTTGACCCTGGACTGGATCACTCTAGTCCCCGCTCTACGCCCCTTTTGGCCATGGCTCAGTCTTTCTCTGACTTTATGACCCAAAATGGTTTGGTTGACCCTTGGAGATCCCACAGTCCCTCAGCGAAGAAGTTCTCTTTCTTTTCCCCAGTACACCAGTCATATTCGAGAATAGACCACTTCATTGTGGATAATACACTTAATTTGTGTGTTGTTTCATCCGATTACTCAAGTATTTCAATATCTGACCATGCTCCTTTGCATCTAGATATTCAGTTCTCAATGCATAAACCTACCTAAGATTCTGGCTAAAGCTGTTGCCACTCGTTTGGAGAATATCTTGGCCAGCATCATCTCTGTGGAGCAAACAGGATTTATTAAGGGACGCCATATATTTTTTAACACCCGTACTCTTTTAGATGTGATTTACTCCAACCACTCAGACAGCTTACCTGAGATTGTGATCTCAATGGATGCTGAAAAAGCGTTCGATGGGGTTGAGTGGGGATATCCGTTTGTAGTATTGAAAAAATTTGGCTTTGGAGATAAATTTATGAGTTGGGTGAGACTACTATACACTTCACCACAAGCCAGTGTTCATACAAATGATACTCGCTCAGACTATTTTGCGTTAGAACGCGGGACACGTCAGGGTTGTCCTCTATCACCATCCAACTTTGCTTTAGCCATCGAACCATTGGCTATTTCATTAAGGTCCTCCACCGCACTAAGAGGTGTTTTCCGCAATGGCTTTGAGTACCGTTTATCTCTGTATGCTGATGATTTGTTGCTGTATGTTACGGATCCTGTATCCTCCAGGTGACCTGTCCATTTTAGATAAGTTTAGCTCATTTTCGGGATACAAGCTAAATCTCAATAAAAGTGAATGTTTCCCCATCAATGCAGCTGGTTCACTACTTCAACAAGATGACTTGCCTTTTAAGGTCACTCCCTCTGGTTTTAAGTATCTCGGTATATATGTGACTCGCACTTTTCTCTGCCAACTTCACCCCACTCATAGCCCAAATAAAATCCGACTTTCAGAGATGGAATAGTCTCCCTCTCTCTTTGATAGGTAGGATTAATGTTCTTAAAATGAACATTCTACTGAAATTTCTTTACCCGTTTCAATCACTCCCCTTATTTTTACCTAAACATTTTTCTGACTCATTAGATAAAATGTTTAGCTCTTTTGTTTGGGGTGCAGGGTCTCCGAGGGTCCGCAGGTCGCTATTGCAAAGATATAAGTTTAGTGGTGGTCTTGCCCTACCGAACTTTCATTTTTATTACTGGGCTGCACATATCTATAAAATTAGGGCTAGGTTAAAAAAATTTATTAATCAATTTGAATCGATTTTCCTTTGAAAGGCCCGATATCGATTCATAAATTCTTAAAATCAATTATTTAATACGTCTTTTCTGCCATGTGTAATGCAGTTTAAAGCCGAGTAGTCTTGCGTGGACAGTCAGAGCATTTGTTTGTAAGTTACCAGCAAACTCTCCGCAGCCCATAAACTAACCCAGGCGGTCGCAGCACTCATATGCAAGGACGTGCGACTATACAGCCTTGTTGAAAATGATGGTTTCCGCGGCCTCATGAAGACTCTGGAGCCACGCTATGTTATACCAACACACAAACAGTTGAGTGAAGTGACAGTCTCAAACATGTATGCAGATGTGAAACACAGCATCGCTTAAGTCAGCACAGAGAGTCGCTCTAACCTGTGACAGTCGAACATCCAACGCGCAGTTGAAACCAGCCACACAGCGAGTAATTTATGTGAACTGTTGTTCGAAGCGATAGCAGATTGGGATCTGACAGACAAAGAGCCAGCCGTCCTAGCGGACAATGCTGAGAATATTGTCCGTGCTGTGGAAATGTTGGACCTGTTGCACGTCGGCTGTTTCGCACACATACTCAGTTTAGCTTCGCAAGCAGCTCTGAGAGTCCCAGCTATTGCTCACCTGCTCGGCAGAGTGAGGCGCATCGCATCTTTCTTTTTTTTTTTAAATCGTAGCATCACGGCAAGCCACAAGTTACTGGTTTACTGCAACATACTGCACAAAAACCAAAGCTCTGTGAGACAGTCACAAGCAGCAAAGTGAACGTCCTCAGTGTAGTGCGTTTGTAGCAACGTAATTTACACTGCCTGCCTCGTGATTTGATTGAATTTAAATGATTACATTTTTGTTTTGGTCAGGTCATGTCTAATAGAAATTACACAATTAATTGAACTGCTTTGGCCTCAATTCTTAATGTAGATATTAATATCTTAAATAGTGCAATACGTTAAAGTTAGTTTCTACTATTTACAGCATTGGTTCTCTGAGAATCTCTTCCATATTCAAGTAAAATTGGTACTGTTACTGAAATGTCTTTAACCGAATTGAAAATTGAATCGAATCGCGAATCGAATCGATTTGGGAAATCTGAATCGATACCCAGTTCTATATAAAATACGTTGTTGGATCGATTGTCCTCATTTAACTTGGTACAAACTGGAAGCTAAATCGTGTTCTAATACATTCTCCCTACCTGCTCTTATATACTCTTCTCTTCCAGTGAAGGTTTCAATGTACGTTAAAAACCCTGTTGTGCTCAGTACGTTAAAGATTTGGTTTCAGTTCAGGAAATACTTAAAATTTCTCGTGGCATCTCCTCTGGGCCCAATGTATGGTAATCACCTGTTCCCCCCTCACATATGGATTCTGCATTTTCGGTATGGCGTAGAAAAGGTGTACTCTGGCTCCTTGATATGTATTCAGATGGTATCTTCAACAGTTTTGCCAATTTGTCATCACTATATGAATTGCCTATAAACCACCTGTTTAGGTACTTCCAAGTCAGACAGACATTTTGTTTATAATGTTTTCCTGCTTTTCCCTCTCTACCCTCTTGACAATCATGGGGAGATTTACTTACATTTAAAATACCAAGTAGAGGAATTATTTCGGTATTGTATAACCGTATACTGGATCTCGGTGATCACTCCAATTCAAAAACAAGAGCTACTTGGGAGGAAGAGATGGGTCTCGAATTGATGAGGATTGGTGGATGGGGTGGTGAGTAGGTCAGGCATGGTTTCATCTTGTGCACGTCTGGCACTTATCCAATTTAAGGATATACATAGGATTCATTTCTGTAAATCAAAGTTGTTTAAAATCATCCCAGAGATAGAAGACAAATGTGACCGTTGCTTAAATTAAGTGTCATTTCAGTCACATTTTTCTTTTGCCCTCGCCTGCATAATTATTGGTCCAGATATTTTAATATAATATAATATCCACCATAATGGGAATTGATATACAACCCTGTCCATTTATTGCTATTTTTGGCTCTCTGGTTAAACCAAGGCAATTAAATTTGGTCCAAAGAGAAATTATCAATTTTACTTCTTTATTTGCCAAACGCCGCCTTCTCCTTCAGTGGAAATCTCGTAACCCTCCCTCTGTATCACAGTGGCTTAAAGACACTATGCTCTTCCTTAAACTTGAGAAGACTAAATACCCGATGAGAGGGTGTACTGACAAGTTCTTTTGCAAATGGTGACCTTTTATGTCATATTTCAAGGACTTGCAGGTCCTGCCAGACTAAGTGCTGTTTTGTTAAGCACTGTCTATGTGATCTCCATTTGAGCCAGGGCAGGATGGGTGAAGGTTGATGGGTTTAATTTATGTCTCTGTTTGTTATTTTTTTGTTTGTTTGTTTGTTTTGTCTGTTTTGTGTAAAGAAAAAAGCAAAACTGGAAAATTGTTTTTACATAACTGTAAGTTGTCAATTTATATATTTTCCAATAAACATATTTTGCAAAACAAAAAGAAAGAAATGAAATGCAAAAACTTCTGACTTCATCGATCTGTTGATGATGTGTTGGCAGCTTTAAAACTTACATTTCAGGTAAATGGCTTTATTTAGTCACTGTTGTGGAAGAGTGGTAAACTGTCTGCACTTGCAAAGTGTCTTTCTACTTTAGTGGTATTTAAAGCGCTTTACAAGGTGTTTCTACTTGACCCATTCACACACACATCAGTGGCAGACTGTCCATGCCTGCCTACCATCTGGAGCAACTTTGCGCTCAGTGTCTTGCCCAAGGACACTTTGGCATGTGTAAGGGCAAGCGGATTGAACCACCAAACTTGCGATGAGTTGACAACTCGCTCTACCACCTGAGCAACAGCCGTGGTAAGTTACAAAAGTGTTGAAATCAAAAAAGAAGAGTATATTCCTGAGGCTTATGTCAGAGAAGAGATCAAAATCAGCACTGTATTTCTTACTTCTTACATCATGTATTAGGAAAAACAACCCTGATGGACAGCCCGGAAATCTCATTTGTATCTGGCTACATGTTTCAGCTTTCTGCTGTATATTCATAATTAGTGAAGCTGTCGGAGTGATTTTCCCTGCACCCTGAGTAGACCCAACATTTTTACAGATATTCCATGTTTTAAGTGTGAACACCATTTATTTTCTTTCTGAATTTACAACAATGATTTTGAAAAGGCTGACAAACGTTTTCAGTTAATCTTTCTAGCTGGTTATTCAATTTTTGCGACTACAGCGAAACCTGACAACAACCTATTCAACCTTGTAAGTTCGCCAAGATAATTTTTAAAGAAAAGTGACTTGGTGCTTGTTCAGATACAAAAACAAGTAAAATGCCTTCACATTCCCATTAAATTGTTGAAGACAATAACTGAAAAGGTATAAATGTGTTTACACAGAGCATTTATACGCATGTTCTCCAACTGTTCAGGTCTGCAAACCAAACAACAAAAGATGAGCAAGAAAAATAAATACCTGGAGCAGTGGTTTGTCCTGCATCCACAGACAGTAAAAAAGACCCTTCCACAGCTTGAGCAGCTCATCACCTGTGAAACCACCTGCAAAGAGGAGGAAAGACATCATTCCGAGTCCACAGGGTGCAGGATAGCTGCATGCTACAGATAACACAAGAACAAACACTTTGATACCAAGTGGATACCGAAAACCTATTGTTTTCTCGTTGTACTGAAAGTACAAAAAGCATTGCAGCTATCATACTAGAGGTTGTGGTTTCTCTAGAATGGCATAGGCAAGTCAAGGTGGAGCAACAACTCTGTTAAGACTTGTAGGGAAAAAAAGCTTGAAAGTCATGTATGGGTATATTTAATGTTTGAGTCCATATTCAATGATCAGTTATAGATCACTAAAATTAAGAATACACACAGTATCATATTTGAACAAATGGCAGAAACACCTCAAATTTATGTTAGCAACTCAAAGACAGCGACCAGGATCTGTACAGGGAATTCAAGTTGAAATACCTTCAGTTGTTTCTTTTAACAGCATGTCATCACAATGTGACGGCTACCATTTGTGAACTCATTTGTGAACATTCATTGATGGTTTTTTTTTTTTTTTACATTTTGTAGACAATATGTAAACAATTCCTTTTGATTATAGAAACTGTAATGTGTTACGGTTATCGCTGCAATGTTAAAGTTAAACACCGGTCAGCTGTAACGTTCACAACATTCAAATACGGGAGTCTCTGATCTACAGGTTACAGAGCGAACAGGAACCTTCATGAAACCCCCAGGAAAGGTTCCCTGCTGGTTAGCTTTGATAGAATTTTAGAAGAAAGTCACCGTCTGTTGGAAACACAGTTCGAGTACATTCCCTCCACACGTGTGCACCAGCTATCGTTTCCTTAAATTACACTGAAATACAAGGGAACTGATACCAGTTACCTTCCAAACTGGCATTTTAGCTAGAAAACAGAGCTCTTGGTTACAGCTATCAACTTCCCACCACATCCATTTTGTGCACTGAATGTTCGCTGGTCTCGTGGTTTTCCTGGAGCTCTGCTACAGCTCGTTAGCTAACAGACAGACAGCTTACCTGCCGCTCTCTGTGAGCGGGCATTTATGTATTTCCTCAGCTTCTTTAGAGCCTTGCTCCGAATGGGCCTCTCGTTGGATGCTAATCTCTGTGCGAACTGGATCTCTGGCTCTTGAATCGATGCCATGCTCCTATCTGCTCACGTGGAGTCTCTTCTCTTTTGCCCTACTACACTCCTCACTGCGTCTTCCCACGTTTTCCTGTTTGACGCAGACAGATGACGTCAACAGTGTGCGCAGTTATACTTTCTCTTCTTCTTTTGGTTGGCGTTTGGCAAACCGGTGTATTACCGCCACCTACCAAATAAACTGGAGTATGGCGCAGTAGAGTTGCTGACAAGGAAAAGGGTAAAGAAAAAAATGCAGACAAAAAAAAATCTCAATGAATTCTGTCTCCTTCAGACTAGATGACTGTGTATTCCCCGTGATACATTTCCAAAGAGATTTACTATTTTGATACTAAGTTTTCTTTTGTTATTCTTTTCTTTTCCTCCCCATAGCCTCTGGATATTGTACATATGTTTTCCTGTGTTGTTTATGTCCCAATATTCTTGTCATACTTTCTGCCTTTATGTTGAATTCTAAGTCATTATATACTGCAAGCTGTCATGAACACTGTTTTGCTCATCTGACAATGATCAGAAAATACAGTGGTAGGTTATAACAAAGGACAGATGGTCCAGCTATGTCACATACAATATTTGTTTGATGTCACTTTGTGACCAATCACAGCATGACGAATGATTGTAAACTGATCAGTGTCTTATTAGTCTAAAGCTTCTGAAAAATTAGTTTTATTTAAACAGTGATTGAGCGGCACGGTGATGCAGTAGCTGACACTGTTGCCTCACAGCGAGAAGGTCCTGGGTTCAAATCTCAGCCAGGGGTCTTTCTGTGAGGAATTTGTGTGCTCTCCTTGTGCCTATGTGGCACTTTGGACTGTGGGAGGAAGCCTTGTTCTCCTTCTTCCTCCCACGGCCGGAGCATGCTGAGGTTACCTGGTGATTCTAAATTGTCCACGGTTAAGAATGTGAGTGTGCTTGGTTGTCTGTCTCTCTGTGTCGTCCAGTGATGGACTGGTGACCTGTCCAGGCTGAGCCTTGCCCTCACCCTAAGTCATCTGGGATAGGCTCCTTCCACGTGTTAACTGTCCTTGGACACTGAACCCGAAATTACTCCAATGGCAGTTCTGTTGCCACTGGTGAGTATGAATGAAAACACATTCACATACATCGTATGGTAGTAAGAAAGAAAAGGACTATGCAAGTAAATTATGTAGTCCCGATGTCTTCTATTTTTGCATATTTCTTGTTGCCCCAACTGGCCGTTAGAAAGAATGCAGGTTTTAGGCACTTGCATGCAGAAGCTACATCTATCTTTTACTTGGTGTATGGTCAGGCAGCTGCTTCAGGCTTAGCATGAAGTAAGGAGTCAGTGGGAAACGAGAGTCCCAGAATCAGTAACCATAGTAACTGACCCAGAGCTGGAGTTACCAGTATCTCTGGAATGGAGACCACAGTTTTTCTAAGTTTTTCTTCACTTAACCTGCTTTCCGAAATTAATCCTACATCATAAAAACAGACACAAATTCAGGAAGCTAAAAGACAAATCATTCCAGAGAACTTTAATGATATGATATGATATGATATGATACAATCATGTTGCTGTATGTTGGTGTCGCATGGATAGACGTCCGGGATGACGTCAGAGCAGCAGAGGGGAGCGAGCGTAGCGGCCCGCCCAGCTGTGTGTGTGTGTGTGCGCGAGAGAGAGAGAGAGAGAGAGAGAGAGAGAGAGAGAGAGCTGTGCGTGTGGCTCTGAGGTGACAGTCCCGAGCTTTCACACAAGGAAGTGGATGATATGTCGCTGAACTGAAGCCACAAACGAACAGCGAACCGTCGACTTTATCGTACAAGGTAAGCTCATTAGCAGGAACCAAGTGTTAATGGCAAATTTGTCCGGGAACGAAGACCGCCGTTCGGGGCAGATGAACATTTGCTCCAGCTCGAAAATGCTTTAGCTAGCTGTCGTTCCAGTGTACAGGAAGCTAAGGCTTTGCATCAAGGTTGCAACGTTGACAAGCCTTCTCTCTTTTCAGTTTGTGCGTGACTGATGCGGGTATATTTCGTTTTTTTTAATGTTCAGTATAAGATACGCAAGAGGAACAACAGAGAAAATGCATAAGTATGTGTCAGTGCAGAAAGTATAAAATGTCCAGATAAAAAAGTCCAGACAGCCCATACAGTAGCCTCGGATAGGAAGTTTAAGATGATCCCCTCAGCCTCAGCAAACACTGAAGCTGTGGTCGATAATACAAAGGATTATCAAAAAAGTGACTTCCATATCTGTCTCTGTAGCATGGCTGTATTGGGTTCGGTTCAGACATTATTGCTGAGAAAGAAACTGTGATCAAGCTGCAGTAGATCACATCCATAGAGCTGTGCTTTAAGTTACCGTAAAGTGAAGCCACAATGATTAAACCAGGAGCAATTTTTTTCACATGAGAGCTGCACATGTTTGTTGTGACTGTGATTATAAAAGTCAGGTGATCAGGGGCGGATCTAGAAAAATATTGATGGGGTGGTGAGAAGGGGGCAGGAATTGTGAGGGATGGCAACAAATGTCAGATGTATATATACTGAATTTAATCACAGTTATCACAGTTTGATGAGAAATAGTATGTACACACTACAAAAGGTCACGGGATGCCACTTATAAACTCACACAGACAAATTTATTCTCATGCAATCAATGTCTTGGATTTGAGGTTTCATGTGAAACAGTTCATTTTAGGAATAACTGACCATACAGTGTGATCTCACTTATAATAGGATGGTAACACTTGGTAGCGTATTATCACAGGAAAGGCATTAAGGTAAGACACAAGTGATGAGTGGCAGATGTGTGAGGGGAGCATCGAGGAGGGAAAAATGCCTACAAGCAAAACAGTAAATTGCATGTTTCAATATTCTAACCAGGGATGAGATTTGTACCAGTCGCTTTGGAAGCTTCTTCTAGCTCCTCCCTGGAGGGTCAGGGAAACTGGCACCTCACACCTGCACTAAATCTTATAGTGTGTGGTGTGCACTACAGAGCACACCACACACTATAAGATTTTAAACCGATTCTTCAGCAGACTGTCAGGTTCTTCATGCTCAGTATTCCAAATCTCGCGTAGTCAAACATGACTTCAGTGGAAACAAACATGATAGGAATAACGGCACTATAAATAACGACGTTACTAACGGCATTCCTTTTTACAGTAACGAGCAATCTAATTGATGACTCTTCCCATCATTATAACGCTGTTACCATTACTGCCAAAAATACGGCACGTTACTAGAATTGAAGCTGTTTTTTCATCAGACCATGCAGATCTCTGAGCCGAGGGGCAGAGATTTTTTTAGGGCTGTCAAAATTTACGTGTTAGTGCGGATTAATGCATCATCATGATTAATCTGATTATTTTTTTAGCGACGGTAACTCTACAGGTTAGTTTTTACTTCCTCTTCCATCAGTGAGCTGAGTCAGCTCGCGTTTTGATTGGCTTAAATCTGGTACACGTGACATCACACACTGTGCGTGCTCGGCTGCTCTCGGAGGAAACCCCCACACACTACAGGATTTCTAGTCGCAAATATTAAACATGTTCATTATCTATGATCTCTCCTTCCGAGACCTTCTGAGCGGATCGGAACGGACAAAATCACTCTTATCACACCCTACACCACAGGAAAATCAGACACGATGTCGCAAACATCCGATAATCGGGCCTTTGCTGGCTTTGATCGTAAGGGGCAGATCGGGATAAAAATCGGACAGCTTATCCTTTAGTGTGTGCATGAATATTTCTATTTATTTGAAGAAGTCTAAGCCAGTCTCTTAAATAAACCTTTTAGCAAAATATCTGTTTTGTTTGTCTTATTCATATGTAACTTAGTAAACTGTGCAGCAACAATTTCCATACCATGTGGACCAGCTCGACAGGAGATTGTTGGTGATGGCTCAGGCAATCTTCAATCCCTTTCACTGTCTGAGCCCTACACGTTATCTTGTCTCTCGCGTTCTCCCTCCTCATCTTGGTGGTGCTCTCCCTCCTCCATATCTTCACTGCTGTGGTGTTGTCCTACCTCCTCCTGTCCCTGGTTGCCTTGGCCTTGTATCCTATCTCTGTCACGTTTCTGTTGCCCTTCTCTCCCTCATTCCACCTCTTTTCTCTCTCTTTCCACCTTGTCCTTTGTCTTCTCTCTCTCCTTCCAACTCATCTTCTATGTCTACCTTGCTCAGTTGTTCATTTTCTATTTCTCCTGCTTGTCTTTCTGGTTTGAAAAAACGACATACGCTGCCTTTCCTCTTCATTTCTGTAAGATTCAAAGTAACTTTACAATGCTTTCCTTGACAGACGTTGAATCAATATTAGCTTTTGTAGCCTACTTTACACAGAACTAATGTCAGAGTTCAAAGCCAAATAGCACATCCTCAAGCAAAACATGCCAGGAGTGTTTCACTGGGTTTAGAAAAAAAAGAAAAGGCAATAGTTTCATGATTAGACATGAGGTTTTGTGGCACAGATTAAAAGACAGTTCAGGGTTTCCCCCAGAAAACTTGCTAAGCCCGGTGGTAGAGAAGCCCACCGGCCGCCCACCGTGTTTTTGTAAAAAAAAAAAAAAAGTTAAAAGGTGACAAGAATTTTGAAATTACGACTATTATGTGTTATTATAAGCCATTTATTAACAATACTTAAAAGCTGAGTCTTACAAAAAGGAACAATCTTGAAATACACACAAAAAATACAATTAAAATAAATAATATCAATTGTTTTCACTTAGCTTAAATCCTAGTGAATCTTAGAACAAGCTGTTGCTGGTCACATTTATAAATAAAATAACATAAATTTTAAAAAGTGCAAACATGGCCAAGGGGTAAAACAAGGGAACTCAGAGGCTGAACAGGTATGGTGTGCTATGTGACCTCCCCTACTTACTGCTGCACATGGTGCAGGTTGGATCAGTGCATCAATCCGTCTGGGTTTACCATACCCGGTCTGGTAGAACCATCCACTAAATTTAGGGTCAGCTAACCATTTTGGATTAAATCCGCTAGTTCGATGTTTACCATCGCGGCTCGCAGAAGGCTGCTCTGACGACGTGCTAACATCCGTGCTAACTCCACTGGCTCTGCCTCATCATGGAGCCGCGGCTCGGTCCGTTTGCTGGGGATGAACTCCCCTTGGCCTGGGGGTGAATGAGCGGGGTCATCGTTTCCTCTCGTGATCCTCTGACTTCGGAAAAAGAAAGTGTCCAACGTTTTTTGACCCTCCCTCCCTACGTAAAAGTTGTTAGCGTGTAGACAGGTGGAGGTTTTGGCCGTTCAGATGATGGAAAATACACCTGACCTCTCACCTCCATGTGTTCATGGGGGGGGGCAAGGAAAGCCTGGCGGCCCGCCAGGCTTATAAAGCACTGGGGGAATCCCTGCAGTTGGAATCTAACTGCCCTTTACACCGCTGGGTGTAGGGAAGGTATATGAAAAACCCATTATCCTTACACAGGTGCTCTTCTTTTTACCTTGAGTAGAGAACTTTCTTTCAAATAGGCACCCATGAATAGTAGTAATTTACTGTATTTCTGTGGAATGAATGGGAATTTCCACACTGGTTTGATCATTGGTTTTATAAATTCATCCTGTCCAGTCATACAGAACGTAAAGGGGGTAAAAAAAAAAAAAGCTTACTGTGTACAGCTAGTGCGTGATGCTTTTGATAATACTAAGATTAAAGTTAACATTGCAGATGACCCTACTAAATGTGTCACAGGTGTAATACCATCATCACTGACAAAGATGTCAGTATTAACTGAGGTATTTTTACTCACTGTGAACCACATGCAAGCTATTGTGCTTATATTAAGAGTCAAGCAGGAATTGGACAGCCAGTCTGACACCTTGCTCATTTCACCTATCAGTTTACTGTGATTTTTCACAGCATTATCAACATGCATTGGGGCGTAAACAACTGGTCACACTCAAGGAATCAATGAAACACACGCACACACACATATATATATATATAAATATATATACATATGTATGTATATATATACATATGTATGTATATATATATACATACACTCACACACACACACACACACACACACACACACACATATATATATATATATATATATATATATACATATATATATATATATATATACATATATATACACTCACACACACATATACACACATATATACATATATATTTTTAATTAATTAATTAATTTTAACAATTTTTAAAATTCTGTATGGGTGCAGCCGCGTAGCTTCACCCTGCCTTTTGCATTTCGCAAGTTCCACCTTTTCTACAAGAGCAAGCATCTTCCTTTGGCACTAGGGTTTGGTGCCAGAAGCCTGAGAAGGTGCAAAACGTTTAATCGACATTGCAGGGCTCGAAATTTATTCCATTTTTCAAATTTCACAAAATACAACACTGCAGAGCAACATTATGCACAGCGATCATACGTTGATGAGACACTGATGTGAAATAGACAAGGATGCTGAACGAATGCTATACATGGGAGGAGAAGACTGATGCTACAGTCGCTGAGCCAGTCAGCGCAAAGGACACAGAACACAATGCTCTTGTTGATATAGTAACTATACAATTTAAAAATCCGCGATACAGTGAGACCATGAAAAGTGGACCGCGATGTAGCGAAGGACTGATGTATAAAGATAGGGCAGCATGGTGGTAGGTGATTGTGGTTAGCACTGTCGCCTCATGGTACGGTTAATCGTTGACTCTAAATTGTCCGTAGGTGTGAATGTGAGTGTGCTTGATTGTCTGTCTTTCTATGTGGCTATATATATATACCGTATTTTCCGCACTATAAGGCGCACTTAAAATAATAATAATAATAATACATTTTATTTGTCAAAAGCGCCTTTCAGGACACTCAAGGACACTTTACAACACAAAAAAAAAATATACATGTCAAACAGCAATAAAACACAATAAAATACAAAGGCAATGAATAATGGTAAAATCAGGCAGTAAAATCAGACGGTGCAGGTGAAAACAGACGGTGCAGTTGACCTCAGGTGGGATAGGCAGTTCTGAATAGGTGGGTTTTGAGTGTGGATTTAAAGAGAGTAAATGAGTCAATATTTCTGAGGTCAGGTGGTAAAAGCCTTTAATTTTCTCAAAAATCGACGGTGCGCCTTTTAATCCGGTGCGCCTTATGTGTGCGCTGAGTTCCAAGCGCTCAGCTTCATTGACTGCCGGACCATTTCCCGCCGACATTGTTACGTAAAGTACGTACGTAAAGTACGTACACTAAGTACGCCGGCAGCGATGAACCAATTGGAGAACATTACGTAAAGGTACGTAAAGTACGTACGGTACGCTGACCTCTGCCAAGCCTCCGGTAGGTACGTAGGCTATATACTGTACTACCTGTATGCTGAAAGCATGCCTGGGCTAAGGTATCTGCTTTGACTGTTGCACGAGCTTTCGCGAAAGCCGGCATCATTACTGAACAGCCACCCGGCAACGAGACCGACTCCGACAATGACGAGAGGGAACCTGTCATGCTTGACAGCGAAATTGCCCAGCTGTTCAATTCGGCTACAGAGGATGAAGACTTTGAAGGGTTTGAGACAGAAGATTAATCAAAAAATAATGTGAGTGTATTTGTAAATACGGTACGTTGTAAAATAAAGTTCAGAAAATTCAGAGTTTTACTTCCGTTTCCTTATTTTAGCATGCGCCTTTTAACCCGGTGCGCCTTATATATGGCGTAAGTACAGAAATAGACCCCGTAATTGAGACTGCGCCTTATAATCCGGTGCACCTTAAGGTGCGGAAAATACGGTATATATATATATATATATATATATATATATATATATATATATATATAATAGCCACATATATAGCCATATATACAGGGTTTCCCCCAGTGCTTTATAAGCCTGGCAGGCCGCTGGGCTTTCCTTGTCCCCCCGCCAGGCTAAGCGTCACTTGTTTATTTATTTTAAATATGTTTTTTTTATGCACCAAAACAGTGATAGCAAAGACGGTATACAGAGCTCTTAACCGCATCTGGTGATACGGTTGTAAGCGCAATGCCGACATTTTATAGTTGATACGTGAACTTTTTCCGAAGTCGGAGGAGCACTGGAGGAGACGATGAGCCCGTTCGTTCACCCCCTGGCCAAGGGGAGTGCATCCCTGGCGAGCCGACTAAGCTGTAGCGTAACTACACTTTACAATTAAAATTGCACTTGTTAATGAAGGGGCACCACTTAGTCTTACAATAGGTGGCTAAGAAACCTTTATCAAGAATATTTCAGGTTGAATAATAATAAATTTATCAAATCTACTTGTGTTGAGCAATCTCATTACCAAAAGTCGTAAATTCTGATTTCATTGACGTCCAGTTCCCAAACAAAGAAATACACGGCAGAACCGATGATAATTATACACAAACATTTATTAACTAACACTACAAACAAACAATAAACAAAAATGATGTAACAACAGACAGTGAATGAATGAATGAATGAATGAATGCGGATAAGCTAATTAACTGTGATCGTCACTGGAAGCAGTTGATAGAAAGATGATGAATTTAGAATCACTTTGGAATTGGAAGCCAATCGTAATTCATAAATTCACCTGTTTAGCAGAAAGAAAATGATACTTGCGTAGCCCTTGATGGAGGGAGAGGAAGGCTGCTGCAGGATGTCCAGCTGTGATCATCTGCTGGAAGAGTCGGATCAGGAATGCAGAGACAAGGTGGCACTTTGGTGTAGTTGTGTTGTAAAAATGTGCCAAAGTACAAACACTAAGAGTTGAAGCTCATAGTTAAAAAGGAAATGTCCGTGCTGTTGCGTTATTAAAGTTAAGAAGTCTAACTTCAAGTTAATCATAGAAAAACAAAGCTCACGTAAATATTAAGAACCCTTGTTTAAAGTTGAGCCGTGTAAAGAAAAACTCTGTAAAGAGCTTTTGAAAAAGCCTGTTAAGTAAAAATACTGATTTAAGAAAAAACAAAAGAAACAAAGCCCTAGCCTTTAAACCCCCCCCCCCCCCCCCCCCCCAAAAAAACAAACTAGCCCAAGTTAAAAAGTCCAATAAAAGCCGATTTAAAAAGTCCCTAAAGAAAGCCCTTAAAAGAAACAAAAGCAAAAAAACCCCAAAAACGTAGCCCTTAAAAAGTCAAATTAAAAAGCCCAAGTTGCATTCCAGTGACTTTCTTTTATATAGAAAGTTTTGGAGCCAAATTCAAATCAGCATCTGACCAATCGTGGCCGTGTCCATCCCCGGGGGAGGTGTTGATTCTCACTGTCCAGGAAAGATCAGAAGCCATATATCTTTAGAGCATACTTTAAGATCATTTCTTAAACATGCAAATCCAATTGGTAAATATTTATGATGATCACAGATCGGAAATCTCACTAAATGTATGATTAAAATGACACCAAACATGATATGTTTATCTCACATGGTTCCAGAGATAATAATAATCAAAGATATAACACAAAAATAATCTCACAAATTGTAGACTTTTAGGCTACATGAAAGTAAACTATTAATGTAACTACAAATGCAAGCATATACATTCAATTATAAGAAAAGTACGATTTAGAAGTTTATATGCTGGGAATAAAAGGTCTCTCTCTCTCTCGCTGTGTGTCTTTATGGTTGTGGTCTGTGACAGAGAGGAGGGGGTGTTGTTGTCTTGTGTATGCGTCTCAAAAAACATTTCAGATCTGATGTGTTCTCCTTCCATGTTGGTCCTGATCAACTTGGTATCACAGAGTCCAGATATTGGGATCATCACTCCAGAGATGTTGAATTCCATCCATCCATCCATTATCTGTACACCGCTTAATCCTCTGTAGGGTCGCGGGGTTACTGGAGCCTATCCCAGTCGACTTAGGGCGAAGGCAGGGGACATCCTGAGCAGGTCGCCAGCCTATCACAGGGCTACATGTAGAGACAAACAAGCACACTCTCATTCACAATTTAGAATTATCAATTAACCTCAGCATGTTTTTGGACTGTGGGAGGAAGTCGGAATACCTGGTGAAAACCCACGCATGCACAGGGAGAACATACAAACTCCCCACAGAAAGATCCCAGGTGTCCTAACCGGGATGCGAACCAGGGATCTTCTAGCTGTGAGGCGACGCTGCTACCACCGAGCCACTGTGCAGCCCATGTTGAATTCTGTGATTTTATTATTTAGAAGTGTTGAATCACTTGCTCTTCTCCCGAGGTGTGGTTTTCTTCACCATTGGCACTTTTATGACCCTTATCAGATTTTGGTGCAAGAGGGAGACATCCCGTTGTCTCCAAAAAGGGGGTGATTTGGGTTAGCTGTCTCCTGAAATGGTTTCCTACCCAATTTACAGCTCTGAGAAACAGTCTCTGGATTATCTGTGTGTTGACTCGGAATGTTCTGCCCCTTTGTACACTACAAAGCCGTGGCTCGATGATGAGGCAGAGCCGGTGCGCGTTAGCACGTCGTCGGAGCAGCCTTCTGCAAGCCGCGATGGTAAACATCGAACTCGCAGATTTAATCCAAAATGGTTAGCTGACCCTAAATTTAGCGGATAGCTCTACAAGACGGAGTATGGTAAGCCCAGACGGATTGCTTGTGATCCAACCTGCACCATGTGCAGCAAAAGTAGAAGCACAGCATACCTCTTCAGCCTCTGAGGTCCCCGTTTTAACCCCTTGGCCATGTTTGCACTTTTTTACTTATGTTAATTTATTTTACTTTTAAATGTGACCAGCAATGGGTTGTTGGTGGGCTTCTCTACCACCGGGCTTAGCAAGTTTTCTGCGGGAAACCCTGTATATATATATATGTGTATATATATAACAAGCTCTATAAAAAAATATATATGGAATGAAAGTCTGAATATATTGAATAAAACTGAATATATGGAATGAAAGTTGCCATCTTGTTTTTTGACCTCACTTTCAGTTTCACTAGTACAGCTATGAGAAGTGCCAAGATGAGTGAAGCTGCCCAAAATTTAGTAGCTGCAGTCCTCAGGAATGAACACCTTATTAACACGGCAGTGTTGTGCAGAATTTTATCTGTACGCCTAGATCTTGGCGCGTTGTGTCGAGTTATGTCTGTGCTGTACTCCGGGAATGGCGAGTTCTCTATCGTCTCGAGACTATCTCTCCACCCAGTTACATATTTTATATGTATGGGGAATGACCCCCCTGCTTGTCAGGGTACGTGGATGCTTCTTTTACACACACTGGCTTGTCGGATCACACCCCACAGGTTACCTATAATGCACCTCTGCTGACATGAATTTACTGATTGTTTGATCTCCACTCGCTCAGGGTGCAGTGTGACAATCAGTACTACTTTAAAAAATGTTCTATGCATTTGTGTGTGGGTTACAGCATGTATCAGCCTACCTGTTGTGGTTTAAGTGTCTGTCTACAGACAGCCTCCCTGAATTGCTATTTCCCTGTTCAGATTAGATTTACTCCTTTGTCTCAGGCTCCTGTGGCTGTAATCCCAATACCAGCGTATTGCTGTGGTGCAGCTAATGCACTAGGTGGGAACCTGTGCTGACCTGAGTCAGCTAACAGTGGGATGAACTTCAGTTCCAGCCCAGTCGAGCCAGTATCCGTCAAAAACATCACGACTGTAATTCTTACCGACGTACTGCTGCTGGCAGCTTACGCGTTCAGTGGAATCCCTGCTGAATGCCAACTCAGGTTGGTTGTACAGCTGATGAGGAACTTTCCTCTGGCAGTGGCGGCATCTCACTGCCAATACCTGGATGCCGTTGAAGCATATGGCTGCAGGCAGCTAATGCACTCAGCGGTAGTCCTTGTCGAGCACTGATTTTCATGCTCGACAAGGACTACCGCTGAGTGCATTGTCGAGCACTGATTTTCATGGAAGGCATTATCATGACTGTGATTTTGACCAACGTATTGCTGCGGGCAGCTGACATGCACCGAACATCGGCTGAACAGTGGGTGAGGAAACTGTCCTCCAGCTGTGACTGCATCTCTCTGGGATACCTGGACGCCGCTGAAGCGTATCGCTGAGGGCAGTTAACGCACTTGGTGGTAGTCCTTGTTGGGCGCCATCTTCCAGTCGGTTAAACAGCAGTTAATGGAACTTTCCTCTGGCCGTGTCAGCGTCTCACTGCCGCTGCCTAAATACCGCTGCAGTGTATTGCCGCAGGGCAGCTGATGCGCTCGGTGGTGGACCCTGTTGACCGTCAACTTCCCGGTTGGCTAAACAACAGCTGATGAAACTTTCCTCCGGCTGTGTCAGCGTCTCTCTGCCACTGCCTGAATGCTGCTGGAGCGCATTGCCGCTATGTGGCTAACGCGCTCAGAGGTAGTCTGTATTGCATGATACCTGCTAACCTTCTTGGCTTTGGCATTTTACTCCACAAAGTTAACTTTGCATGAAGCTACACTGAATTCCGACATAGTCAGTGTAAACAAGGGAGTAAGCACCTCCCCGTTGTTTCCAGTCCCCACCCCCTGAATAGGTGTGTTATATTGTATTTTTCAACTATGACAATTCACTAGGGACTTTTTTGTGTAGGTTGTGGAGTTTCCCTTTTCTTTTAAGATAACCACGATAGGTGTGTTTGTGTCACCAACATGCACTATTATCAGCAGAGAGCCCTTAGTTTTGCTGTTGTGTGATGCCTGCGTGCACCAGAGAAGCCCAGTTGGGAGTAAAGTGCACAGGTTCCCCCTGTTTTTTCACACTCCACAGAGCAAAAGCGAAAAAAAAACAAAAAACCCAGAACATAGAGGCCACTAAAAAAAGGGGAGTGTTCAGGGCCTGACAAGGCATCCAGTCCATCCCCATTGTGGAGCCCACAGTGGTCCAACCTCATACTGGCTCACTTTCTACAGACACTCCAGGGTTGGAGGTAGCTGAGTAAGAAGGATGTGGACGTAGAGACCCTCTTCTATTCCAGAGAGAATGACCTGTCCTGTGGACAGCAATTTCAAGGAGGTCACTGACAGGGCAACCAGTGTTCTGAGTGTGGTTTCTTGAATTTGGTGTGTAAACGATTTATTGCACTAGCAGCTCCATTCCGGGCACAGCCGCCACCTGCTTTAGCAGGAATTGCAGGGTATGGATAGCCTGCCTGCAGGGTGAAATAGAGTTACGGCTATGCAGGCCCAATTGGCTAACACTGGAGCCCATTGTGTTCCTCCACCTTCATCACCTGTATCATCAGGTGTTGGAAGGTTCTTGGGGTTTGAGTATAGTGATGAGCTTTGTGTGGTGCTTTATGTCCCTCCTCCGTTATTAAAGTGCATGCAGAGCTTTAGCATATTGTTGGGTTGCTAAACACCACCTTTGGCTATCCCAGCCCTAGAAGGAGACTGGGACTATTTACTGACACTGCTGTAGCTAAATTGCTGCAGTAAGCACAGGAATGTTGCCAGTGCGTCAGAGGTATCTGGTGGATCGCTAGAGGCCTTTGCTGGAGGCATTTTAGAGGCATGATAATCACTAATGAGTTTGAAGAGGTAGAGCAGCTACCAAGGCCCAGGGGTCCTCAAAGCAGCCTCCTCCTGCTTCACAATCCCCAGAACCTGGTGATCAAACTCTCCAGCTCCTGTGGCTGTGATTCCCATTACCAGTGTATTGCTGTCAGGTTTGTAAGCTAACATGCTTGATGGAGCTCCTGTTGACCACAGACTTTACGTCAGCCAACAGCAGGAAGAAAATAAGAAACTCTGGTCCAGCCAGGTCAAGCCGGCATAGCTTGAAACAGAAAAGCATTAGTATTGACTGTGATTCTTGACCAGTGTATTGCTTATGGGTCTGTAAGCTAATTTGCTAGTTGGGGCCGCTGCTGAGTGCAGACTCCTTGTCAGCTAAACAGCAGGTGAGGAAACTTTTCTCCCGTCATGGTAAAATTTCTCTGCTGACACCTGAATGCCACCGAAGCATATGTGTTCGTACTGTCTTAGCCAAAGACAGGGAGGTCTGCCCGCTACCCTGTAAGGTGTAGTGGTGGCACAGGACTAGATCCCAGTCCCTCAATGGGTCTTGGCATAGTCCAATATGTGCTTCAGCATCCGTTTCAGCATTTCAGAACTGCATTTCTGTTTGCCACAACCTTTGCCAGGCTAATGGTGACTCCTGGGGTTTTCCCGAGGGGTCAGGTGTAGTCCTTCATCCTAACTTGGCGTGAAGGCCAGAAGACCTGAAGGCTTGATCTGAATTCCACCTGTCTCATTTGGCTGAACTGCAGTCACCTGCATCTTCCAGAGAAGAGGACCAGCACCAGTTTTAGCCATGCCCAGGAGGAAACATCCCTTCTTCTTCTCCACTCTCTTCAACAAAGAGTCAGCCGGCTGTGTGTGTGTGCGTGTATATGCTACTTGGCATTGAGTGAGCTTAGTTTAGTAACCTGTGTGTGTATCTCAGTATCAGTAAAGACAGCAGTAAGGTCAAAGTTAAGTTTCAGAGGTCAAACTTTATTGTAGTTTTTTTCACCTTCTACATATTCTGCACTGTTTAATCCAGAGAGTGAGCATCCCTTTTATTTTTGCAAGTTTTCTCCTGTTTTTTTTGGTTCAGAAGTTTTAGGTTAGAAACCTGTCTTTTATTTGGTTTTGGTTTTTCTTTTGGAAGGGAAGTTTTAGGCTAACAGGGTATTTTTGTTTGTTCTTTTAGGTCACTGCTCCAATTGTTAATAAATCTCTTTTGTTTGATCTGATTTTACCAGTCTGGCTGGCCTTTCTTGGGGGTGGGAGAGGGCCACACATGCTACTGTCAGGGTTTCCCAGACCTGGCCGTAACAAGTGTGATTTGGAGAAAGATGCTTTTTTTTACCTTGCTTCCTAGCACTGCCAACAGGAGTGTGATCTCTGCCAGATGCAGGATCTATAAATTGAAAATTTCTTCACGTCAGTACTGGCAACAGATTTTACAGTAGCCTATATGACGTAGTGGGACTAAATGGCGTTCATGTGGCCTGTACTGAAGGAGGGGGAAGGGGGGATCGCTTTGAGGTCAGGATCGCGTTGATGTCGGGACCGATTATCTCTCAAACCACACTCAAAACGGTAGCAATAAAAGTTAGCTAGCCAGCAAGTTATCAAAGCAATATCTTTATCTGTAAAGCAAGTTAGTTAAAGCTCTGTAACGTTCCCATGCAGAACTACGCTTTTCCACTTCTGTGCCATAATTTTTCTAAATGACAAAGGTGAGGTACACTGTCTTTTGGTATCAACGTTAATAAGCTATATGTGAGCTATGGAGTAGTGGTACACAATGCCATTGGTTAATTCATTTTTAAACTGCAATTAATCAATGAATTGGGTTAAATGTTTAGTGGTGTGACACATGTAAGATGTCAAAACCACGTTTATTAAAAGACTGTAATCAAAATAGAATGCAAAAAATGTGTTTTATAGGATACATTCAAAAGCAGTCAGTAAGGCCATGTTACATTAGATTGTGTTCTTTGATATAAAATAATATAATATAATATAATATGAGTAAAAACATTTTATTCATTTGCCTGCTTTCAACACAGTTTTCTCATATCTGCTGTCCTCTTCTGTCTCACCTTCACCCTCACTTTCACCTGTCGAGGTAAATGGCCACCCTCCCTGAACCTTCTTGTGCCAGAGGATTCTTCTTCTTAAAAGGGAGTTTTTTTTAACACTGTCGCCTAAATGATTGCCCAGAAGGGATTGTTTAGAATTCTTCTTTTTCTCTCTGTGATTATCTGAGATTTCTGTACTCAACTGACCACCGTGCTTTCGGTCATTCAGGGTCCACAGGTATGTTGATGTTAAAGAGGAATGGACTCATCAGAGATGATGACCCCCTAAACCAGTGTCAAACTATCTCAAATGCAGATTTTAATCCTAAAACATTACACTCCAGTCAAGTCTGTAACACATAGTCTCTTAATCGTGCATGCTAACGATGATTCATGTTCTTTATATACAAATAAGTTTGTTCACTGTCCACTGAAAACGTGAGCACCATCTTTTCAGAACTTAGATGCTGCACAGAAATTCACCTATATGTGTCCCTTTTTTGGCTTCTTTCCTACTCCATTACTTTTCTCTTAGCCCTTTTTGTCTTGTCACCTTTTCAGACTCCTGATTTTTCTATCCAACCACGCTACTTCGTCTGACCGCTGTCTCCCATTGATGCCGATTTCACAGCAGCTTTCACAGAGAAGGAAATGAGCTGAGACAGCCTCACCATGTCTGCACGTACCCCAGCAGCCTCCTCGGCCTGAGGAGATTTGTAATGCTGCACTTACATCAGCTGCCTGTTACCACGATAATCCATACCTGCATCCTAACATGGCCCCAGTACCTCCAGGGATCCTCCTACTGGTGTCCTTCAACAGGGACCAATGGTAAATCTGAATCTGACTGGTTGTGTGTGTGTGTGTGTGTGTGTGTGTGTGTGTGTGTGTGTGTGTGTGTATTTAATCATTTTAACTCTTGTATAAGTTTTCATGTAGGAAGGCCTGTGAATTGTTTGCCAACTATTTCAGTTGTTGGTAGTTGACCTTGGGCAGTTAGAATGTGTACTTTTCGCTAATACAAGGTTTCTTCTACAAGGTGATACAATTAAATGCTGTTATTTACATATTTCTGAGTGATGGGAGTGTTTCAGCTCAGCAGTCAGCACATACCCACCTTTTTGTCCAAGTGGGTTGGGCAGGAATGTCGGCCAGTGCATTCACATAATATTTGCAACTGTGGATGATGCATAGCAGCTAATTGCACAGGAAATACTGAATTCCATAGAGGGTTTCAACTGCACACTGTTACACTTAGCTTGTGAATAAAACTAACTGTAAGATAGTCTGAGGCACATTGTTGCACAGGGAGATGTGTTTTGAGTGTGTTGGGGGGGTTATAATATATTAGTGTATTACGAATGTATTAATATATAAATGTTACTGCTTGTAATATTTTACTACATCTTTAAAAAAATCACAAAAACTTGTAATTGTGTGTGTGTGTGTGTGTGTGTGTGTGTGTGGTGGGGGTGGGGGTGGGGGGGGGGAATCTTTGAGTGCCTAGAAAGCGCTATATAAAACCAATGTGGTTGGGGGGGAGTCAGGGAACCCAGGCGCAGACACAGAGGATCAGACAGATGGGCTATTAAAAATAACTGAGGCGCATTACCAGGAACAGAATGCCAGGCAGGAGACAAAGCAGTAACCAGCAGGGAAACAGGGAAGGCAGGAGACAAAGCAGGGATGGGCAGGGAATGGGGAAGCATCGTTGATGGTCTGGCAGAGAGTGGAGGTCTGAGCCAAACCTTATGGAGGGAGCTGATTGCCGGCAGGTGTGCTGCTCCCTGCAGCTGTCTCCAATTCCTGCAATCAGGCTGCAGGGAGAGCTCGAGTGCAGGTGAGAGGGAGAGAGGAGGGAGCCGCTGCCGAAGGAGGGATCCTCATAGTAATATATTATTATATTGGTTATAATACTGTTTGTAATGTAAGTAGTATACATTTTACTACCTTTAATCCCAGATCGTCCCGATGAAAAGGATTGTAACTACAACTTTAAAAAAATCCCAAGTACACTATAATACCAAAAGTATTTGCTCACCTGCCTTGACTCACATATGAACTTAAGTGCCATCCCATTCCTAACCCATACGGTTCACTATGATGTCGATCCACCTTTTGCAGCTATTACAGCTTCAACTCTTCTGGGAAGGCTGTCCACAAGGTTGAGGAGTGTGTTCATGGGAATATTTGACCATTCTTCCAGAAGCGCATTGGTGAGGTCACACACTGATGTTGGTCGAGAAGGCCTGGCTCTCAGTCTCCGCTCTAATTCATCCCAAAGGTGTTCTACTGGGTTCAGGTCAGGACTCTGTGCAGGCCAGTCAAGTTCATCCACACCAGACTCTGTCATCCATGTCTGTATGGACCTTGCTTTGTGCACTAGTGCACAGTCATGTTGGAAGAGGATGGGGCCCGCTCCAAACTGTTCCCACAAGGTCGGGAGCATAGAATTGTCCAAAATGTTTTGGTATCCTGAAGCATTCAAAGTTCCTTTCACTGGAACTAAGGGGCCGAGCCCAACTCCTGAAAAACAACCCCACACCATAATTCCTCCTCCACCAAATTTCACACTTGGCACAATGCAGTCCAAAATGTACCGTTCTCCTGGCAACCTCCAAACCCAGACTGGTCCATCAGATTGCCAGATGGAAAAGCGTGATTCATCACTCCAGAGAATGCGTCTCCACTGCTCTGTAGTCCAGTGGTGGCGTGCTTTACACCGCTGCATCCGGCGCTTCGCATTGCACTTGGTGATGTATGGCTTGGATGCAGCTGCTCTGCCATGGAAACCCATTCCATGAAGCTCTCTGCGTACTGTACTTGGGCTAATCTGAAGGCCACATGAAGTTTGGAGCTCTGCAGCAATTGACTGTGCAGGAAGTCGGCCACCTCTTTGCACTATGCGCCTCAGCATCCGCTGACCCCTCTCCATCAGTTTAAGTGGCCTACCACTTGGTGGCCGAGTTGCTGTTGTTCCCAAACTCTTCCATTTTCTTATAATAAAGCTGACAGTTGACTGTGGAATATTTAGGAGCGAGGAAATTTCACGACTGGATTTGTTGCACAGGTGGCATCCTATGACAGTTCCACACTGGAATTCACTGAGCTCCTGAGAGCGACCCATTCTTTTACAAATGTTTGTCAAGCAGTCTGCATGCCTAGGTGCTTGATTTTATACACCTGTGGCCAGGCCAAGTGATTAGGACACCTGATTCTGATCATTTGGATGGGTGAGCAAATACTTTTGGTAATGTAGTGTACATACATACATACATACATGTATGTATGTGTGTATGTATGTATGTATGTATGTATGTATGTATGTATGTCTGTCTATGGCATACATACATACATACATACATACATGTACGTATGTATGCCATAGACATACAATACATACGTACATGTATTATATGTATGTATGTATATATGTATTATTATTATTAAATCACTGTCTTTTAACGTACGGAGAATATCTCTCCTTCCTCTCGGTCTTTCTGCCATCTTGTCTGTTTAAGACACTCTTAGGTTTCTTAAAAATCCTTCTCCGTACTCCGCACAGTTTCTCACCTTAGGATCTCTCTTAAGGCTTAAGACGCTTTGTGAATAACTTTTGTCTTACCAGGGGAACATTCTAAGAAAAATCTTAGAATTCGAGAAATTCTAAGATTTTTCTTAGAATGACATCACTAAGAGCTACTTTTAGTCTTAGGATGCTTTGTGAATACGGGCCCTGGTAACCTTTGATATGAAAACACCTTATATGCACAAAAATCTAGTGAGTTAGTAAAGTAAGTGTGTGTGCATTTGTGGGTTCTTCCAGGGGAGGAGGCACAGTGAGAACTGTAGTCTTGTGTCACCGTTCTAATATGGTTTTATTGCCTTGCAAATCAAAGAGCAGTGAGAAGAGTGACAATGTCTGTTTGACTTAATCATAGAAATATATCTGTCAATTAAAATTGGTACATCTAGATTAAAATCAACTAAAGGTCTTCTTTGTTTAGGCCAATACACTTTTGCATTGTTGAGGAGAGGAGGCTGACTCTGACATGCATTGGATTTTCTTCTAATTGAAACTCGCACTGGTGATATCTTATTCTGGCAGAATAAACGTCTTCTTTTGTTTGTGTCGGTATGACTGTTAGATGTACAACCCTTTCACGCAGCAGTGGCACTTGTTAGTGCAGCACAAACTATATTATTCTAAAAGACCATTTTTACCATGGGCTTGTCAAAGCAAGAAGAGCAGTGATACTTGGAGAGTATTGTCTCCTTACACCTTAAAGTTAAATAATGTGACTGTTCAAACTACTAGCAAAGTATGTTTATTTGTAACTCTGGGCTAGGAGGGTTTCACTTGGAAAGTAGCTGTCACTGCAGCTTGAGGCATTCTTGTTTGCTGGTACAGTTATCTGGAGTATAATTTAAAATTAGATCAGTTAATTGCACATTCCTAATTATCATGGATATTCTCATCATGACTTGAGTTTAATTTTTGAGAAGTTTGTTGCTTAAGGTGTACTGTTATACTATCATAACAGACACCTGCCAGCCAGCCATCAGAAAGAAAGAGAAAGTATTTTTGTGGTCTTGAAATAAAATATGAAAAAGGATTTGGGAGTATGTCATGCCAGTATGGATGTTTAATGTTACCATTAAAAATGTATCCTAATTAAACTACCATGAATTAGCAGGAGGCTGTCTTGTGATTTCTATCAGTCATGTATGGTTATGGTGTGTACTACACTTTGAGACTGTCAGTCACGGTCAGTTTAAAGCTGTATCTTATCAGCTGTTGAACAGTATTTGATAGCCTAAGAATGTGTCTATTTGCTCTAGTGTTTGCTGCAAAGTCTGTGAAATCTGCCTGGTGTGTTTAGGACAGATTGAAGGTAGATTTCTGGCTCAGGTTCAACTGTTTGCTCTCCGGCAAGCCGATAGCTACTGTTCAGCTCCTCATTACCACTAAATACACACACCAGGATGGAAAACAAAGCCAAGTTTGTTTCACTGTCAGATCTAATCTCAGTTTCTGCCTTCGATGTAATACATTTGAGTCACTTATCTTTGCAGTATGTTTGAATTTTGTTTTGACTTAGTGAGTTTATTTGCAGTGACTTTGCAGTAATATGAAGAGGAATGGTCTGACTCAGGCTCAGTTTGTGCCTCTAGTGTTTTACTTTACATTTGAATCAGAGAGCCAAGCATCTGAATTTAAAACCAACAAACAAAAGAAAACAAACAGGTGACCTCTGAAAAAACTGAGTCACTTGACAACACTTACTGCAATTTTGAAGGCATGTCTTGAAGGACTCTTGTAAAAGCAATTCAGCCTTGTATACAAAAACTTGATTGTTTTGGGGTAGAGAATGATTAGGGAAATATCCTGTCAAGTGCTGTCAAATCACCTTCTGGTATTTATTTTTTCTGAAAATCAGGTGCTTAGCTTCTATGTATATAAATTGAATGTGTTGCAAGAGAGACACATACTAGGTCAAAGTAAGACTAATGCTCTTCATATCAGTGTAAATAAAATCTGAAAAGGAATATTCAAGATATCCTGCATCTGTGGAACTCTAGAAGGGTGTGACATTGAGGAATGATAAATGATAAAATGCTGTGTTTGGTTTTTTATCAGGAATACATATGGATCTGTTAGTTTTCTCTTGTGTTTTTATGGTATTGCAGTCTCTGGAGATTATATCAAACTTACTATTGTTTACAAAATCACTGTCTCTACTGCTTAGTGTAGCCAGGTTCAGCCACATGTTAGATATCTTTCTCTGTGTGAACCTAAATATTTTGTCTCTTGTAATTGCGATCAGCCAGATGTGACAGGTCATATCGGTTACAGATTGTGTCACACTTATTCTAGCTGGCGATAGTAAGATGAAAACAGATAAGATTAATGATCCCTCACTGGAGAAATTCGCATGTTACAGCAGCTGGATAGAGAGAAGGCAGAAAGAAGCACACGAATTACAAAAGTACAATATGGTTAAAGAATAAAGATCTAATAATAAAGGTCTCACAGAGACAATATATCAGGCATGATGAATCTACATATGGATAAGTACAGGTATGACATGGTGAGTTTACATATGGATAAGTACAGTTATGATATGATGAATTTACATATGGATAAGTACAGTTATGATATGATGAATTTACATATGTACAGATTTGGCATGGAGGATAATGTACCCACATTTCTGTTATTGCAGTCAAAAAACATTATTTGAGGAAAAGACCAGTTGTTAAACATGATGTTATTACACATGAAGAGCTGTAAGAGAACAGTGTTATATCTTGTTGATTGATCTGGAAGAGCTGTAAAGAGTGAAAAAAGTGAAAACCCTTCTTGATTGTGCATGTCATAGTATGTGTTTCATCTATTTATTTGTTATATAGTAGGATCAAGCAATACCAGCCCAGTCATGGTCCTTACAAGACTTTGTGTAAATGTTAATAAAACACAATAATCCAAATAAACGTTTAGTTTTCAAAGCATTTTGACCAAAACAGGTCCTCCTGCATTATTTTGCAGGGGCAGTATTGCTACATCCTGGACTTAACACCACTCAAGATGATTTTTATTGGTTTAAAGAAACACAAACAAGCCAAAATGTTTTTTCCCCTGTAGCAGAAAGACAAAAGTTACATAACACTATAGAGATTGGTCCAGCTATGCAAGAGTAACGGGGGAATGGAGGGAGAGATTCACTAGAGTCATGTTTCTATATCATTGTTAGACTCCTTTGCAGAAGTAAAACAGAAAACTATAATTAACAAAAAATGTACAGGATTAATGTCAAAGCTTTTGTTTTGTTGATGTATGTAGTAACTTGAACCAGACAAGCAAAAACTTCACACACATGCTTTTCACCACTATACTCGGTATACTCAAGGATAGATTATTTATCCTTTACAGTTACACAATAAGGACAGACACAGAGCAGACAAATGTGACTCAGAACTAAATGATCTATCTAACCATAGTGTAGTATACAACAGAGGTGAGCACACCTCTGTGCAATATCTCTTAAATTTAAAAAAAATTCTATCCAGTCACCTTAAAGTAATCAGGGTTGAGCTGTATTAAGTTTCATGTCAAGCTCAAAACTAGATTCCCTATTTTTGTCTTTATTTTGATGATGGATTCAATCCTCAGCATGGAGGGTATCAGTGTTGCACAGATTTTTGGAGAGATGTTCTTCAGAGACTTTTTTTCCAACTGTTTTTTGCTAGAGGGATAATATTGTGCTCATTTTCTCTCCCCAAAGGTGTTTTATCGGATTCAAGTCAGGCAATGTACTTGGCCAGAATTTAGTTCACCTTTTTCTTGTTTAGAAATTCTTGTGTGATTTTGGCAGAGGGCTTTGGATCATTGTCATGCTGGTATATCCACCTTTGCCCTGCTTATGCAGTTTGGAAATCCTGTCAGCCAGTATTTTTGTATATCCACAGGCATTCTTGGTGTCATCTATAAATGCAATCTCACCAGCACCTTTTGCACTCATGAAGCCCAATATTATCACACTCCCATGTCTGTGCTTTACTGTTGCGACTGTGCATTCACTGTGGTAGTCTTGGCCAGGTTCATGCAAAACATGCTAGACCCCATTTGAGCCTAACAAATTAATCTTGGTCTCCTCTGACCAAAGAATGTTCTCCCAATATTCTTTAAACTTCTTTCCTGCCTTACCAAAGTTTAATTTTACAGTTTTGTGTGACTTTTTTGAGACTTTTTTTTTAAGAAGTAGATGTTCTGGAAGGTCCTTCACACTTGTCATATAGAAACTCCAGTATCCCCCTGTGCCATCTCTGAATCACTTGCCTCCTTGTTTTTCAGTGCTAGATTGTACAAGAGGTAAACTGTCCATGACATCATTTTCAGGGGATGGCTGCTGTGGCTTTAATGAGAGGTACTATAAAATTTTGAATCAGTTGACATTTAGGTTATATGGCAAATTTGTGTAGGCTACTTACTTCTTATTATTAGTATTATTATGACTTTCCATCTGACAAATAAGAAGAAAGCAAACCTTTGCAGACTAAATCCAGATGTACTGAAAGGACAAAGAAAAAAAGGATTAAAAAATACAGACATGTATAGAGAAGAATGATAAAGACAAAGTGTCCTCGCCTGTTTTGTGGAGTGCATACCAAATCACTTTGAGAGGAAAAATGATTGCCAAATCTGAGTAGGTAAACAAGATAAAATAGAAAACTCAATACCCTGCAGTTCATTTTAATTTTAGATGGAGAACATACAAATAAATTGCATGAGACAATGAATCATAAAACAATAATTAAAAAAAACAACAACTGATAAGTGATATTTGTGTGAAGGAGATAAAAAAAAATGAATGTACATGAAACAAAATTATGAGTAAATCCGCAAAAGTACTAATATAAGGCTTAAACATGCAGCACGCCAACAGTAGTATCCCATACTAAATTATCTACATTTACAGAAGAAAGTATCCACAACGTCTTGAAAAATATTGTAAAAAATACACATTAGAAAAAACTGTAAATAAATGGGTGATTTACTAGGACAGACAGAGGAACAGAACAGAGGTTCTGACAGGAAAAATGATGGTAGAGGAAATAAAGACTACAATTTGAAAGGCTTTTTAAAAGGCCATCAATCCCTAGGCAATGGTAGGTACATCATAGAGGTGTACAGATCCCTCAAAGAATCACTGATTCCTTTGCTGCAAAACAGATTTAACTGGGGGTTGAAGGAAAGAGAAACACCGTAATCGCAGACAGAGGCCATGATCTCTGTAACTCCAAAGGAGGGAAAGGATAAATTGTAATGTTCTAACTATAGACCTTTAAGTTGCCTTAATCAAGATTATAGACTGATTACTGCTATTGCAGCCAACAGCTAGCCAGTAGTTGTGGTATTCGGATAATAATTTTGACATTCAAATAGTCGAGCGCGCCGCTGCCGAGTGTCACCGAACGCTGCTGATTGTTGCCGAGCGTTGCCGAGGCTGTAGTATGCCTCAACTTCAGTGTTTAAACCCCTCCCCTCCGGCCGACACCATGGCACAAACCAATTATTCGACTGCTTGGCAATTATTGGATCCGTATATCCGGAGCACAGATATTCCTATTCGGACCAGCCCTACTGGATTCACTGTGTGTTGCTTTGGAATGTGCCTGGCAATAAAGTGTTGTTCTGCTCCTTAGTATGCTACACCAGCAAGATGGATAGTTTTGAAAGTATTTCAACAGTGGGCGTTCCTGTACAGGCTATAATGGGTGTTCCTAAACAGGAGATTCATCTCCTGTTTATCTCCTTAAACAGGAGATGAATCAGTGGCCTGGCATATCTCTTAAGATTTAATTTTGAAATAATCACAAGGAAGAATTTTGAAGCATTATGATGGATTTGCTGTGAATGAAACAGATAATGTCTTTCATGTCAGAGGGGATGTTTGGATTTGTTCTCTCTTAGTTTTCCGTGCTGTCTTTTGTGTGTTCTCCTTGCAGGTACAAAGCTCTCACCTTCATCCTCACCTTCCTGCTCTACACCAGTTTCCACCTCTCCAGGAAACCTATTAGCATTGTCAAGGTAAGAAATATTCCTATAGAAATTTGTAGATGTCATTCATAATGTCACTTTTGTCTGCACTGCTAGTAACACAACTCAGGCGAAAACCCAGAATCAATGACTGTTCACTGCTGCTTGCCACTGTTCATAAGATATTGTGTGTTCATGCTTTAAAAAAAGGTTAGAGTGATGATGATAATAATAATAATACACTTTCATGATGTAAAGTGGAGTCAAGCCATGTAGAGATTTACCAGTGATCAGCAGAATCTTAAACTGAATTCTGTAACAATTTACAGTGGGTGCTACTGTAATTCTGCCAGGACCAGAGTTATGTGTTCTGTACATTGAGTGTTTTGGGGTATTCTTGCGTTCTAGTTTTAAATCAGTTCTAACTGGGTGATTGCTACATCATTGAGGCGGGTGAACACTGAGTTACAATACTCTAGGTGGGAGAAAATGAGGATGTGTATAAGCTGCTCAACAATATTTCTAGGGAGTACTGGTTTGATCTTTGCAATATTTTTTAGTTGGAGGTGGCATGATTGGACCAGAGGTTTGATGTGGAGGTTAAAGTTGAGGTTCTGATCAAAAATTACTCCCAAGTTTTTGACTGAATGTGGTATGTTGGTTGTTAGAGGTCTAAAATATGGGGTGATATTGCAGGAAAGTGGCTAGGACTAATAATCAAGACTGTGTTCAGTTGTGAGAAATTAACAGCCGTCCAGTCCTTGATTGCAATAAGAAAGTATTGCAGAGAATGTACTCATAATTTTCCAGGGTAACTGAGATATAAAACTGGTAGTGATCAGTTTAGCAGTGGTAGGACACAGACGCTGAGTGGCGAAGAATATAGCTCAGGGCAACAGATATAAAGTGAATAGAACAGATCCAAGGACTTAGCCCTGAATGACCCCACTGGATATGAGGGGAATGAAGAAGAAAAATTGTCGACTAACTGTCTGTTAAGTACAATGAAAACCAGTTTAGAGCAGATCTGCTGAGGCTACCCCAGTTCCTAAGTCAGTTGAGGACTGTTGTGTCATCCGCTGTGATGAATGCCACATTCAGGTCTAGCAGAATGAGAATTGTGAGATTGCCAAAGTTTGCATTTATCAGGATGTCATTTGCTACTCTGAGCTTGGCTGTTTCTGTGCTGTAATCCAAAGCCATTCTGGAATTAGACAAACATTTTATTTTTTTTCAATAATTGTTAAAATTTTAAAATTTGCTTAGTAACCACTTTCTTAACTACTTTTGAGACCAAAGCCAATTTCGATATTGGACAGTAATTCTGAGGAAGTGTAAGCTTTAAATTTAGTTTCTTTAGGAGAGTCTGAATACAGGTTTGTTTAAAATAGTCCTGGACATGGCCAGATAAAAGAGATGCATTTGGAATGGTAAGAAGGCAGTGGGCGATATCTGCAAAAATCTCTACCTAGTGTGTAGCACTGTTTATGTCGAGATTACACATGCTGTTTTAAATTAAAAGAATCCTGCCAGAAAAATTTGCAAAGTTACAAATTCAGTGGTCATAACTAAAAACAATGGAAGAAAACCGTTTAAAACTCCAATAATAAAAGTACCACGAGGCATACATGAGTGATAAATGATAAAGCAGCAGAATATGGATATCAAAGTTGTGTGTGTACTTAGGTTACTCAACACTTTGTGTACATTGGCCAGCACTATACTGTACAATCACTATAAAACACAAATTATAGACCGTGCTGGGTTGCAAGACTGAATAACTTTGTGATCAACTGGTTTTGTATCGACAGAGTGAGCTTCATAAGAACTGCTCATCCTTCAGTGAACTAGCCACAACTGCTTCCAGCAACAGCCGTAACCAGCAGCCCTCCCTACCATCTCTCCATACAGACATAGACTGCAGCTGGAAGCCTTTTGGTTTGTATCTGCTTGACTTTAGAAATTTTAGGGGTTTGGGGGGGAGTTCATAGACGGTGAGGTTTGCACCAAAGCTAGGACAGCATGATACTGTTGTTCTGCGGTTGTATAACTGTCCCTTATCACATAGATGGTAACATTATTTCAAAATCCATCCATCCATTTTCTTCCGCTTATCCGGGGTCGGGTCACGGAGGCAGCAGACGTCATTCCAGAAATCCCTCCCCTCAGCAGTACTTTCCATTTCTTCCTGGGGGATCCCAAGGTGTTTCCAGGCCATTGGAGGTGCTGACTCGCATCCCAGCAACATGACACTTGACTACAAACCACTCCAGTGTGTGCTGAAAGTCGCAGTCTGATGAAGACAACAGTACCACTCCATCTGCAAAAAGCAGAGACATGATCCTGTGGACCCAAACCAAACACCCTCCTCACCCCGGCTGCACCTTGAGATCACATCAATGAACAACACAAACAGGATTGGAGACAAGGGGCAGCCCTGGTGGAGTCCAACACCCACAGGAAACGTGTCTGACTTTGTGCCAAGAATGCGGACATAGCTCTCACTTTGGTTGTACAGGGACCAAACGGCTCGTATCAGCGAGCCTGGTACCCCATACTCCCACAGTACCCCCTACAGAGCCCCTTGGGGGACACGGTCATAGGCCTTTTCCAAGTCCACAAAACAAGTGGGCTGACTGTTCGAACTCCCACGCTCTCTCAGCAGCTCCACAAGGGTAAAGAGCTGATCCACTGTTCCACAACCAGGAGGGAATCCGCATTGGTCCTCCTGAATCCGAGGTCAGATGATCTTTCCTGGGGAGGCTGAGAAGTGTGATACCTTGATAGTTGGCACACACTCTCAATTTCCCCCTTTTGAAAATGGGAACCATCACCCCAGTCTGCGACACTGAAGAAGAAGAAGAAACCTGTATTCATTTTTCAGAGCGCAGGTACATGGTACATGGTGCATGGTACAGCGCCCCTGGAGCAGAAGGGTAAAGGGCCTTGCTCAAGGGCCCAACAATGGCCGCATTGGGGTTTGATCCTCTGACCTTCTGATCAGTAGCCCAGAGACTTAACCATTGCGCCACCACTGCCCCCCATTGAAGAGACATGCCAGCGAAGACAGTCCAACAATGTCCAGAGCCTTCAGCATCTCAGGGCAAATATCATTCACACCTGGCACTTTGCCACCGAGAAGCTTCTTAACTACCTCGGCAACTTCTGCCACGGGCATGGACAAAGATTCCCCCGAGTCTTCAGGCTCTGCCTCCTCCGCGGAGGATGTGTTGACCGGGTGCAGGAGTTCCTCAAAGTGCTCTTTCCACCGCACGACAATGTACCATGTCCGGGTCAGCGGTTCTCCCCCGTGACTGTATACAGCCTGGGCAAAGCCTTGCCTCCCCTTCATGAGGCATCAAATGGTTTGCCAGAACTTCCCTGAAGCCAACCAAAAGTCCTTCTCCATAGCCTCTCAAACTCCTTCAGGAGGTAGGAGAAACTCTTTCAGAGGTGGGAGCTGAAAACACCCCCAGACAGGGGCATAGGCCAGGCATTCCTAGTTCACCCTCACTACACATTTGGGTTTACCAGGTCTGTCTGACAGCCTTCCCCGCCATCAGATTCAACTCACCCCCAAGTAGTGATCTGTTGACAGCTACACTATATTACCAAAAGTATTTGCTCACCCATCCAAATGATCAGAATCAGGTGTCCTAATCACTTGGCCTGGCCACAGGTGTATAAAATCAAGCACCTCGGCGTGCAGACTGTTTTGACAAACATTTGTAAAAGAATGGGTCGCTCTCAGGAGCTCAGTGAATTCCAGCGTGGAACTGTCATAGGATGCCACCTGTGCAACAAATCCAGTCGTGAAATTTCCTCGCTCCTAAATATTCCACAGTCAACTGTCAGCTTTATTATAAGAAAATGGAAGAGTTTGGGAACAACAGCAACTCGGCCACCAAGTGGTAGGCCACGTAAACTGACGGAGAGGGGTCAGCGGATGCTGAGGCGCATAGTGCAAAGAGGTGGCCGACTTCCTGCACAGTCAATTGCTGCAGAGCTCCAAACTTCATGTGGCCTTCAGATTAGTCCAAGTACAGTACGCAGAGAGCTTCATGGAATGGGTTTCCATGGCAGAGCAGCTGCATCCAAGCCGTACATCACCAAGTGCAATGCGAAGCGCCGGATGCAGTGGTGTAAAGCACGCCACCACTGGACTATAGAGCAGTGGAGACGCATTCTCTGGAGTGATGAATCACGCTTTTCCATCTGGCAATCTGATGGACCAGTCTGGGTTTGGAGGTTGCCAGGAGAACGGTACATTTTGGACTGCATTGTGCCAAGTGTGAAATTTGGTGGAGGAGGAATTATGGTGTGGGGTTGTTTTTCAGGAGTCGGGCTTGGCCCCTTAGTTCCAGTGAAAGGAACTTTGAATGCTTCAGGATACCAAAACATTTTGGACAATTCTATGCTCCCGACCTTGTGGGAACAGTTTGGAGCAGGCCCCTTCCTCTTCCAACATGACTGTGCACTAGTGCACAAAGCAAGGTCCATACAGACATGGATGACAGAGTCTGGTGTGGATGAACTTTACTGGCCTGCACAGAATCCTGACCTGAACCCAATAGAACACCTTTGGGATGAATTAAAGCGGAGACTGAGAGCCAGGCCTTCTCGACCAACATCAGTGTGTGACCTCACCAATGCGCTTCTGGAAGAATGGTCAAATATAACCATGAACACACTCCTCAACCTTGTGGACAGCCTTCCCAGAAGAGTTGAAGCTGTAATAGCTGCAAAAGGTGGATCGACATCATAGTGAACCCTGTGGGTTAGGAATGGGATGGCACTTAAGTTCAGATGTGAGTCAAGGCAGGTGAGCAAATACTTTTGGTAATATAGTGTATGCTCCTCTCTTCACCCAAGTGCCCAAGACATATGGGCGCAGGTCTGATGACAACTACAAAGTTGATCATCAACCTTTCGCCTGTGGTGCTCTGTTACCACGTACATTTATGAGCCATTTTATGCTTGAACATAGTAACTAGCACAGACGTACAACAACAAAACACCACTTGGGTTCAGATCGGGCAGGCCGTTCGTCTCAATCACCCTCCTTCAGGTTTCTCTGTCATTGCCCACGTGGGCGTTGAAGTCACCCAGAAGACCTATTGAGTCCCCAGGTAGCACCCCTTCCAGGACACCACCCAGAGACTCTAAGAAGACAGAGTACTCTGAACTGCTGTTTGGTGCATATGCATAAACAACAGTCAGAGTTTTCCCCTTTGCAACTTGCAGATGCAGAGAGGTGACCCTCTCATTCTCTGGGGAGAACTCCAATGAAGCAGCGCTCAGCTGGTCACTTGTAGTATCTCCACACTCACCCAGCGCATCTGACCCTGAGCAACTCCGGAAAAGGAGACAATCCAAACCCTCTTCAGAAGTTTGGTTCTTGAACCATTGCTGTGTGTGGCGGTGAGCCCAACTATATCTACCTAGTAATGCTCCACCTCCCACACTAGCTCAGGTTTCTTTCCCACCAGTGAGATTGCGTTCCACGTCCCCAGAACTAGTCTACGCCACCAGGGGCGGTGCGCCCAGGTACCCACTCCTGCCTAGTACCCGGTGGGAATAACATCTGACCCCGTGTTACTTCGTCAGGTAGTGCCCGACCAAGCCCTCTTGAGTCCCAAGACTTGGCCACCAGATGCTCTCTGGTGAGGGGCCCCTCACCCCCACCAGTCCTGACTCCAGGAGGAGGCCCGGTTTCCCTGGCCCAGGCAAGGTGACAGCTTTCCTGTTTTTTGTTTTCATCTGGGTTTTTTTAATCACTCTTTGTATGTCCCTCCCCAAGGACCGATTTGCCTTGGGAGACCCTACCAGGGGCAATTGCCTCGGACAACACAGCTCCCAGGATCACAGGGACACTCAAACCCCTCCACTGTGATAAGGTGGAAATCAGGGGGTATTTCAAAATCTAAAAGAAAATACACAGCTGAATACATTTTTTAAAAATAATGTGCAAAACAAGTAGCAGTACATTGCCCCATTTACATCTTTTTAATTAGCATTGATTAGGGAAGAACTTGGCAGAATAACCCCCCAAAAACACAGCTACAAAGCAGCTACACACGATGCAATGTCTAATCAAACAATTATTCTTTGTATATTCAGATAAAAGCAACTACAAACAGCTGCTGGGAGCTATGGACTACTCCTTTCTGTGTGCCTATGCAGTGGGAATGTACCTCAGGTGAGTTGGCAGGATGAAAAGGATAGCTTCATTATAGCAGTACTGTAACTGATACACTTCAGCATGACTGAAAGATTAAAATGTAGCAAAACATATTAATGTAAGAAAAGCACTTAAATGCTATTAGCTTGAAAAAAGGTGTTTCATGATGTCATTAGTGGTGAATAAATTCAGACAAGTCAAATTTTGATATTTAACTCCAGCAATGGTATACTGCATTAAAACCCTAACCCATTCATCTATTCTGCTTGTTGAAACATTTTGACCTAATACACTATACTTCTATTCTAGGCTTGTATCCGTTACATGGAAAATTTCATCACATCTCCAATGCTTTTTATTATCAGTTCTTATAAAATATAATCAATTATCTAAATCTAGCTATTAATGTACAATTACTATTAGTTTTACATTTTGCCTTTATTAGATATTGTGAATGCCAATACTGTCGAGAAAGTAGGAAGAGAAAAAGAAGGTTGTGACCAATGTCCAGATAAGGTTCATGAGGCTACCGAATGCATGTTGTCTGTTTTTTGACATCAGTATATGTCTTTTAGGTATTTCTCTCTAACATTTAGTCTCTTTATGTAACAAACTAATGATTGCATAATCTCTACCAACAAAGTCTTTTTATTTTCTTTTTGTTAAAATAAAAAAACAAATTTGTTTATATAGCACTTTTCAAGCAATAAAGCACGAAGTGCTTCACAAACAGGTAATATACATGCAAAAAGCAATACAAAAAATGGGTGAGAGTAGAATAAAACATCAAAATAGAAAGATTAAAAGGAGACTTTAATGAGAAACTTTCTTGTGAGCACGCGACACTTTCAGGTGAGAACGAAAAAGTTTCTCGTTTCACTTTCTCGTGAGAACGAAAAACTTTCTCATGCGCATGAAAAACTTACATTTTAATTTTTTTCTGCTAATGTCCCTTTAGGGGCTCTGTAGTGAAGGACGAGTCGCACAAATGGCCAAAAATGCTTTAAACTCAGTGGCAGAAATTTCTTTAAAATTGCCGGACAAGATCATCCCTAATGACTTGTACAGTAGTCTAATGTAGAGCCAGTTACACGATAATCTCTCAACAGGTTTTTGAGAGACACTGCTAAGTAAGTGATAATAGAAACGTAACCACCTTAGTGAAGTCTACAAACAAAGTTTGCATTTAACAAAATATTTCATTCATGTCTGTTCATTACAGCAGGATGGTGTGGTTAACTTGATGTCATTACTGTGTGTCCATGTAGTGGCATCATCGGGGAGCGACTGCCCATTCGGTTGTACCTAACAGTGGGCATGCTTACCAGCGGGCTTTTTACCTGTCTGTTTGGACTGGGCTACATCTACAACATCCACAGTTTGGGATTCTATATATTTGTACAGGTGAGATGTAGGATAATGCTTTTCAAGAATGAAATAATTCATCCACCTCTTGTCAGAAGTGTTGAAACAAATCCTGTGAGGAACACTGAGTCAACTAGTTTTTAACATTGTTGTGTTAACAGAGCCTGCATGTGCACACACTGCAAACACACCAAACTGACTTGCTCAGGTTCATTTGCTGTTTGCAAAACTTCATGTTTTAGACTTTAGTCAGCTAGCTACTGTGTAACTGCTGGAGCTGGCTGGATGAAATACCTTGCCCAAGAACCCCCTTTAAATAGATATAGCATTGAAGATAGATGTGCACACACAATTACATGACGACAGATTTAGGTACACAATGTGAGAAAAGATATGGTTAAATAACAAGTAGTACTGTAAAATGATTTAGTCTTTTGTAATGTTTCAGGTAGCCAATGGCTTAGTCCAGACTACTGGCTGGCCCAGTGTAGTGACCTGCATTGGCAACTGGTTTGGAAAGGGAAGGTAAGATCTGACGATTCCTGACTGCAGTAGACAGACTGCCTCCTAGCAGCTGTCTTGGAAAATGATAAAGTGAACAGAACAAACAATGTGTCACATGCATAGATTTGTCATTGCACCAGAAGGTTACACTTTTTAGATAATATTATAAAGTGCAATACATTTAGATTTTTAGTCCAAATAAAATTCTAAAGAAAGCATAATATTTCTCCTAATCTCTACATATCTGCTCTGTAAATCACTTGCCAAGTCCTCCCTGTACTTAAAAGAGGAAAATTTACAGTATATGTTATGTTTTTTGGTTTCATGGTTTTTTGGCTCTTAACCAGTGACAATGCAGTTAATATCCAGTATGGGTCAAAAATTCAACTCAGTTTAGTTTATTTATATAGCTCCAATTCACAACATATGTCATCTCATAGCACTTAGCATAGTAAGGTTAAGACTTTACAATTTTTGAGCAGAGAACCCAACAATCTAAAGTTCTGTTTGGATTGTCTTTGAGCAAGCAATCGTCAACAATAGGAAGGAACCAAAAAAATCCCTTTAACAGGGAGGAAAAGACACCAGACAGAACCAGGCTCAGGGAAGGTGGCCATCTGCCTCGACCAGTTGGGGTGTTACAGTCAAGTCTAGGGGAAACCTGGCCATAAAATGTATTTCTTCCTCACTTTTCCCCCTCCCAAGGAAAGCCAGCTGATGACAAATAATCTTACTTACAACTGAGTCACCCTAAAATTTTCCTCACTCAACTAAAACAAAGATCAAACAAATGAAAGGCTTCTTAGCCATGCTCCTAAACAAAAAAACAAGAGAAAACGGTGGAAAACAAGTAAAAGGGATGCTCATTCTACACCTCTGCTTTTGCTCAAATATTCCAGTTTTAACTGTGCATATACACTGATCAGGCATAACATTCTGACCACCTGCCTAATATTTTGTTGGTCCCCCTTATGTCATCAAAAATGCTCTGAATCATTGGGTATGGACAAGAAAACCTCTCAGGATTTCCTATGGGGTCTGGCACCAGGATGTTGGCATTGGATCCTTTGAGTACTCTGGCTTGTGCAGTGGAGCCTCTCTCAGTCTAACTTGTACCACTGCATTCTGTTGATGCTTGATCAGAATGGGGTTTAAGAAGTTTGGAGGTCGAATCAACATCTTGGGTGATGGTCATGTTCCTCAAGATGTTCCTGATTGTTCGATGTTGTTGCCATGTAGTAGGGTGTACTTTCCTGTGTGGGTATGCCAGTTACATTTGGGATTAGCATTTGTATGAGGGAGTGTGCTTGTTCTGGTACAATGTTTATTTGGATGTCTAAGTCTCATCAGCACAGATGCCAAAATCCAAGGTTTTCCGGTACAATACCGCATAGTACCAATATGATCAATGTCATTCACTTCACCTGTCAGTGGTCAGAATGTTGTGGCTGATCGGTGTATATACAAGTGATGTTTACAACTAATTTGCTTTTGAGCAGACTGATTAAAACAATACTCTTTTTCTCAAAGTTTACAAGTTACAAATTTGGACTTTCTCTTCCTCTTCCATTACTCACAACAATATTCACATTTAGTCACACAGCAAGCTGGCTCGTCGTTGGCAGTGGTGGAGGGAACAAGGAATGAAGGATGTTTCCCTCAGTTTAAAAAGGCTGGTCACTTCTGCTGGCCCAATCCTGCAGCAGCAGTTCCTCCTCATAGACCAATGAGGGAGCACCATCTGTTCATCAGTCACACACACACACACACACACACACACACACACACACACACACACACACACACACACACACACACACACAGGCTGAGGGGAGGAGAGGGATTATGCCATTATAACACAAAAATGACCCAAGGTCATAACAGGGGTGAGTGGGGATGGGAAGGGGGTGGGAAAGTGGTTGGGTTGGATGTCGCAGGATAGCAGATGGAGAACAGAGAAACAATACATAAGAGAACAATGAACATTTTGGAGGTTGATGAGGCCAGAAACTGCAGATCAGTGATGTGTAGCTCCAGATCCAGAAGAACTTCGGGGAAGACACAAAGTTAGTGACATGAAATGGCGGTATATAACTGTATGAAAGAAAGAGAGAGGAGAGTAGAGGAGAGGTGCTCAGTGCATCATGGGAGTCTCCCAGCAGTCTAACCCTGTAGCAACATAACTCAGGGACAGCTGAGGTGATCCTGAGCAGCCCCAACCATAACTTTGTCAAAGAGGAACAGTTTAAGTCTAATCTTAAAAGTAGAAAACTGGGAGCTCCCGAACCCAAACTGGGAGCTGATTCCACAACAGAGGAGCTGATAACTGAAGGCTCTGCCTCCCATTCTACTTCTGGAAACTCTGGAACCACAAGTAAACCTGCAGTCTGAGAGTGAAGGGCTCTGTTAGGATAATATGATACAATCATGTCTTTAAAATAAGATGAAGTTTGGCCATTAAGAGTTTTTACATATGAGAGATAGGATTTTGAACTCTATCCTGGATTTTACAGGGAGCCAGTGAAGAGAAGCTAATACAGGAGAAATCTGATCTCTTTTACTGGTTCCTGTCAGAACTCTGGCTGCAGCATTTTTTATCAGCAGGAGGTTTTTAAGAGAGTTATTGGGACATCCTGATGATATGGAATTATAATAGTCCAGCCTGAAAGTTATAAATGCATGGACTAGTTTTTCAGCATCACTCTAAGACAGGATATTCTTGATTTTGACAATATTGTGCCGGTGAAAGAAGGCCATCCTACAGAAGTGCTTTATGTGTGAGTTATAGGACATGTCCTGGTCGAAAATAACTACAAGGTTCCTCACATTAGAACTGGGCGCCAAGACAATACCATCCAGAGCAACTGTATGGTTTCCTTTGGCTATATAGATAAATATAACTGAGTGCCATCTGCATAACAATGGGAATTTATGCAGTATTTCCTAATTATATTGCCAAAGGGGAGCATGTAAAAAGTAAATAGTTCTGGTCCTAACAGAGATCCCTGTAGAAAATTGCCATAAGTATTGGGACACTCCTCCAAATAATTGAATTCAGGTGTTCCAATCACTTCCATGGCCACAAGTGTATAAAATCAAACACCTAGGCATGCAGATCAACTATGTCTTTCCACTGGCTTAGGGTAAGAGGGTCCTCTTTGTGCAGCTTCCTGGTGATCGCCTTCTTTGTTGCTGCTAACAGAATTTTGATCAAGTAATAATCCTTACTTTGAACAATTACTTTACGACATCCAAAATGAAACTGAAAATATGCATCTGCAGATGGTCAGATCAGAACAGGAAGAGGGTGTTGCAAAAGTGGCAGCAGCCCTGGTAGTAGTGTATTGCTGCATAAGAAGACTGCTTCGAAGTAAATTTTAAATCTAGTGTGGTTTTTGCTTTTTATAGCTGCAGTCTCCAAGGTTTTGATTGAGCCTTGTATGGACTTAGCCAGGGAGGAGGAGATGTAATTCCTAACATTCTGACTGTTCTATATTGCTGCAATCCTGTTGCCCTGTCTGTCAGGCGTGGACTCATTATGGGGCTTTGGAACTCCCATACCTCAGTCGGAAACATCTTGGGCTCTCTGATCGCAGGCTACTGGGTCTCCTCCAATTGGGGCATGTCTTTCATCGTACCGGGGCTCATTATTGCAGTCATGGGTGTCATCTGCTTCCTCTTCCTCATTGAACGTAAGTAATAACAACAGATGAGGCTGAAAGCATTATGTTTTTGGGTTATCCGTTCATTGATCTGTTTGTTTGTTAAATTCTTATGAATGTGATTCTTTAACCTCTGGAGGGAATTACTTAAGTTTTGGCACAATTTTTTATGCAAAATTCAGGATGAATTGGTACCATTTGGGGTCAAACAACAGGGTAGCCATGACTGCACAAAACACAATTTTTTTTCTGAACTAATTATGACAAAAATTTCAAACAAATCTAAAAAGATAATCCAGAATATCAAAGGCCGAATCTGGGTCAGCATGATGTAATATGCATGGCAAGTAAGGCAGTAATTCGCATTCTCCTAAATGTGTACAGTAACATTCAAAAGTTTGGACACAGCTTTTCATTCAATGGTTTTTATTTATTTTAATTACTTTCTGCATTGTAGATTAACACTGAAGACAAAACTATGAAAGAACACATATAGATGTTGTAGATTCTTTAAAGTAGCCCTCTTTTGCTTGATGACAGCTTTGCACACTCTTGACATTCTCAAATTTTGGCTTCATGAGGTAGTCTCCTGGAATGGTTTTCCAACAGTCTTGAAGAACTTCCCGGACGTGGTGAGCACTTGTTGGCTGTTTTTCCTGCATTCTGTGGTCCAACTCATCCCAAACCATCTCAATTGGGTTTAGATCGGGTGATTGTGGAAGCCAGGTCATCTGACGCAGCACTCCATCACCTTCTTTCTTGGCCAAACAGCCCTTACATAGCCTGGAGGTGTGTTTGGGGTCATTGTCTTGTTCAAAAACAAATAATGGTCAAAGTAAGCGCACACCAGATGGGATGGCATGGCGCTGCAGAGTGCTGTGGTAGCTATGCTGGCTAAGTGAGCCTTGAATTTTATATCAATCACCAACTGTGTCACCAGCAAAGCACTCCACACCAGCATACCTTCTCCTCCATGCTTCATGTTGGGAACCATGCATGCACACACATACACTTTGGGCATCAGACAAAAGTACAAATTTCCACTGGTCTAATGTCCATTCCTTGTGTTTCTTGGCCCAAACAATTCTCTCCTTCTTGTTGGTCATCTTCAGTAATGGCTTCTTTTCAGCAATTACACCATGAAGGCCTGATTCATGCAGTCTCCTCTGAACTGTTGATGTTGAGATGTGTCTGCTACTTGAACTCTGTGAAGAATTTATGTGGACACTAATCTGAAATGCTGTTCATTTGCCATTTCTGAGGCTGGTAGCTCTACCAGAACCAGTTTCATCATAGCGTTTGATGGTTTTTGCGACTGCACTTGAGGATACATTCAAAGTTCTCAACATTTTTTGGATTGACTGATCTTCATGTCTCACAGTAATGGACTGTTGTTTCTCCTTACTGAATTGAGTCGTTCTTGCTATACTATGGATTACAACAGTAGTCAAATGGAGCTATCCACTGTGTACTAACCCTACCTCTGCACAACACAACTGATGGTCTCAAACACATTAAGAAGACAAGTAATTCCACAAATTGACTCTTGACAAGGCACATCTGTTCATTCAAAGCTATTCCAGGGACTTCCTCATGAAGCTGATTGACGGTTTGTTTAATACTTTTTTGTTTACTACATAATTCCGTATGTGTTCTTTCATAGTTAGTTTTGATGTCTTCAGTATTAACCTACAATGTAGAAAATATTTTAAATAAATAAAAGCCATTGAATGAAAAAGTGTATCCAAACTTTTGATTGGTACTGTATAGAGGAGCTATTTTTCTTGCTTACATAGTGCACACTTTTTTCATCTCAGTAAGGTAGGTTTTATAGTGACTGTGTTCTCACTAATGGTTTGTATAATGATCTTGACTTGTTGAAAGAGCACTGATTAACTGAAATTAATGTAATTAGATATGAGAGTAGTTAGTTAAGCCAACCTGTTTTCTGTGGTTGTTTTTTTTTTCTTCAGTTTGCTGGCTCACTAAAGAACAGAAGCAGCTACACAGAGCAGTTTTAAATCATCATAATCATATTAACCTTATTGTATGTCTTTCCTTCTACAGATCCTAATGACCTGAAAAGTATGTATGCTCAAAATTCATCTCCAGGCAGGAGTGTGAGTACACAATTTTTTGTCCCCTGTTGTATTCTTAAAAAATGAAACAAAATCTTCCTCTTTCTTTTTTCTTTTTCTTTCTTTTTTCTTTTTCTTTCTTTCTTTCTTTCTTTCTTTCTTTCTTTCTTTCTTTCTTTCTTTCTTTCTTTCTTTCTTTCTTTCTTTCTTTCCCTCTTTCCCTCTTTCTTTCCTTCTAAAAGAGGCATACTTGTTCATGCTTGTATTTTTTTCTATTTTCTGTGTCAGTATGTTTTTTGTATTCTGTAGTGCCTTACACTCAATTCATATAGCATTTTTGTCTGTAGAGGAGTGGAGTGATTTTTATTATATTAGCTGCAGTGGTGAGTGATTTTAATCCAGTCCTGAGTGAATGTGAGTGCCACCGGTTATTAAAATCCTGTGTGCAGCAAATAATAATGCTGGCTACTGGTCAGTGACCATGCTGCTGACCTCCACTACTAAAGGAGCCTAAAATGGTTATGTCAGCCTTGACCATGTAGCAGTGAAGGAAGGTGGCATGGCATCAGTATGACAAATTGGCTCCATAGCACCCTCTACAAAAGTTACAGCTGCCACTTTAGATTTCACCCAGATGTCCTAAATTTAGTAAGGTACATGTGTCATGTCCATATGTTGAACGTTTTTGCCCTGATTTTCTAATGTTTGATAAGAATCCTAGCCTGAACATATCTATTTGTCAGTACTGTGTCATAGTCAGAGCAACACCTACTGGACACAGGAACCCCCTGGACCAAACTTGATAGAGCCCTACTTTTTGAAAATGGCAGCTGATTTTATACTACTGCCTCTTCCAATCCTTTTTAATCTCTTGATCAAAAACAAAGAAATACCTTCAGTTTGGAAGTCAGCATTTGTTATTCTCTTATTATTAAAAGGAGGTGATCCAGCAGTTTTAACTAACTAGACCCATGTCAAATTTGTGTGTCATGTCAAAAATCCTTGAATCTCTTGTGTGTGATATACTAAAAGAGTTTCTATAATCAAATGAGCTTCTTTCAAAAATGCAATCAGGCTTTAGGAAAAAGCACAGTACCATCACTGTGGCTACAAAAGTGACAGATACTTGTTGCTCTTGATAAAAAAAAGCAAGACTGTGCTTCACTTTTTATTTATCTGTCAAAAGCTTTTGACACTGTGGACCATGCCATTTTAAAGCATAGGCTGCTTTGTTTGGGTTTGTCAGATCATGTAGTTTCCTGGTTCACAAATTATTTGAGTGACAGAACCCAATGTATTAAATGTGATAGTCTGTGTTCTGAATTTGTGAGTGTCCACAAGGGGGTGCCACAGGGTTCAATATTAGGACCCCTAATAGGTGTTTATTGTAATGTGGTCATTTGTCCCTTCAACTAGGTTTCAACCAAAAGTTGGAATGGAGTAAATGGACACACTGAGTTGTATCTGCAGTACAAGGAAAACAAAAGCCAGGTGTGTGTCACTGTCTGTTTGTGTTAGTGCATTATTATGTTTTGTACATGTGATGCTAGTCTCTCAATATCTCTTGAATTTTTAGAAATCTGCCATGTGAAATAACTTTTTGAACTCTAGTAGAAAATGTATTTCTGATTTTATATGTTGTTCATATCTTGTTCAGCCAGTCACAGCAAGAAACATATTGAGAATATATGATGATGCTGCAGCATTATAAGAAAAAATACTAAGAAATCACTGTTAAATGTTGGTGCATCTGTTGTTGTGTAGCTTATTGATCTTACTCCAACAGATTTCAAGCTGAGATACATTTAAATGAGTTTTATAGCACCATTTTCAGAAACTTTAGTTACAGCAATCCATGCCTCATCTTCACATGTAAAAAATGCCTGCATCTACAGACAAATTAACACCTACATTTTTAATTATAAAGCAACCCCAGCACACATCTTGCAAAGTTCTTCTTTCCTCTATTCATAACTAAAAAGTTTCCAAATGTAAACGTAAAGTCTTCAAAATTTAGTCCCTCATTTTGCCTCACTAAGTTTAATTTCTCGAACGATAACTGACACAGCTACATCACATATAACACAATCAGTGACTTATTTTTAAATCATTTAAAAATATAATCAGTAAATGTGTCACAGTTTAGATTCAGTCAAAGAGCCACCTTATTAAATAGCACCATACAATGCTAGGAAAACAATTGTACAGGTGTACTCAATAAACTGTTCACTTCGTGACGTTGTCAGAGGGTGGATTGTCATGTCAAACAATGCAGCAAGTTTCACTCTTACATGTTGTTGTAATCCATCTAGGCCTACTACTATAACAAGGATAGTGCTCTAAACAGAAAGGTCAGTTATTCCAGTGATTCCTGCTCTTTAATGGTGGTTTCAGTGGCAGGGGCAATCATGTTGTTGATGCTGGGTAAAATCATTGTTAGCCTGAATCCAAACGTCCACTCTCTCAGCCTGGGAACTGAGTGTTTATGAACAGCAGTCATGTGTATGGTCATGTACCCTTTCTAATTCAGAGGGAGGGCCTGTGTGCCTTTGCCACTACGATAAATAGTGGATTTTTGGATATACATTCACATGGAAATTGGTACATTTGGATTCAGCCTAAGGTGTTTTTTAACCTTTTGGAGGGAGTTGAGTTGAGTTGGGTTTACCACATGCAGTTGTTCATTCAAATTTTCACAATGACAAATTGTTTTGTTCTATGTGGTAAACTCTGCCCAGTGATAAAACTGGTTAAAATGGTCCTAGATTGATGCAGAAATTAATGATTACACAAGTGTATGTGGAACATTAATCTGTTCCCAGAATAAAAGAAGAATGTTGCAATAGCTAATTTAATTGGAAACAAACATCTTCCCCCTTCTATGTTGCTTTCATTCCTTTGCATCATTTACTACCCCACAACTAGCAAAAATCTCTGTTCAAATAATCTTGAACTCTCGGTGCTCCTGAATTCCACCAATCAACAATTCTGTTGTTATTTGAAAAATTATTTCTGGGCTAACAGTCACTGGAACATGAAAACTAAAGGGTACTGAAAAGTACTGTAAATCAGTGGATGTTTGCTTTCCTGTGTTTGTTATTCATGAGGTGGACTGGGTGCATGGGACAGAAATCCAGTTATACCTGTAACCCCAGATCTTTGCCTTGCTCATGTCTCTCTCTCTCCTCACTAACAGAGTCACGATACAGAGCTGCTGTTGCCCAGGGACAGTGTATGTGTCCCTGTGCAGCCTGTCGTTGTGGTCAAGAGCGAATCAGAGCCGTCTGCAATCAGCTTTATGGGAGCCCTACGAATACCAGTCAGTTACACATTCACACCCAAATCCTTCATTCAATATTTATAACTATGTAGTGTTATATTTGAGATGGCTGATGTAGAACTAGAGTATACAAAAAAGTGAATACACCCCTGTGCAATATCACTTCAGTGTCAAATCATTCAAAGTTGTATCACTGCACAGTAATTGCATTACTCATAAGTTATAGAGTGGGGTTGTTACTCTAACTGACAGTTCAGATTTACTGTCTTCAAAATACAGGCCCTGCAGTCGGAACTTGATGCAATATAAGCCAATACACCTTTCATTACTAACTTTCAAAGCTTTTATTTTTAAGTACTTCATATGTACAACTTTATTTTGGATGACAGAATCAACCATTGTCGTTCTGCACAGCTGGAGGGGTTGTGTTGCTTTATCTTTTTCTTTACATTGCACTAAAGTTTTAGTGGATTCAAGTCAGGCAGCATATTTAGCCAGATCATAGTTCTCACTTTTTTCTTCTTTAGAAACTCTTGTGTGGTTTTTGCAGTATGATTTATACGCTGTAATATTCCTCCCCTGCCGAGCTTATGCAGACATATGCATATGATATAATAAGGTCTTTAAGATATGATGGAGCTTGGTCATTGACAGTTTTATATGTTAGAAGCAGGACTTTAAATTCTATCCTAGATTTTACAGGGAACCAATGAAGAGAAGCTAATACAGGAGAAACCTGATCTCTTTTACTGGTTCCTGTCAGAACTCTGGCTGCAGAATTTTGTATCAGCAGGAGGTTTCTAAGAGAAATACTGGGACATCCTGACAATAAGGAATTACAAAAGTCAAACTTGTAAGTTATAAATGCATGGACTAGTTTCTCAGCATCACTCTGGGACAAGATATTTCTGATTTTGACAATATTACGTAAATGAAAGAATGCTGTCGTGCAGACTTGTTTTATATGTAAGTTGAATGACATATCCTGATCAAAAATAACTCCAAGGTTTTTTACGGTAGAACTGGAGGCTAAGGCAATACCATCTAGGGTAACTATCTGGTTAGATAGTGTGTTTCTGAGGTGTCTAGGGCCAAATACAATAACAACAGTTTTGTTCAAATTTAAATGAAGAAAATTACAGGTCATCCAGACCTTTATAACCTTCAGACATGCTTGGAGTTTGACCAACTGATTGGTTTTATTTGGCTTCACAGATAAGTGCTATCTGCACAACAATGGAAATTTATGCAGTGCTTCCTAATATTTTTTTTCTAGGGAAAGCATGTACAGAGTAAATAGTATTGCTCCTAATACAGAACCCTGTGGAACTCCATAACTGACTCTAGTGCGGGTGGAAGAATCGTCATTAACATGAACAAACTGGGATCTGTCTGATAAATATGATTTAAACCAATTTAGTGCTGTTCCTGTCATCCCAATAACATGTTCTCGTCTCTGTAATAAGATGCTCTGTGATCAACTGTATTAAAAGCTGTACTGAGAACTCTATTTGTGAAGAAGTTTTTGAAATCTTCACTACTGAGATCTAAAGGAACACAAGGCTCCACAGAGCTGTGACTCTTTGTCCGCCTGGCTACAGTGCTGAGAAGGAATCTGGGGTTGTTCTTATTATCCTCAATAAAGGATGATTAATAGGCAGTTCTTTTTATGTGGGATGAAACTATCTTTCTATTCAAGATTAAATTTTTCTGAATTTGTAGGGCACCATTGCCTTCCCAGTCTTCTTGAATTCTGCTTTAAGATGCACAGTTGTTACCATGGAGTTATTTTATTATAATTTATTGCCTTCTTTTGCAGAGGGGCAACAGTATCAATCGATGTACGCAGTAAAGCTGCAGTCCCATCAATCAGATTATCCACCTGTGTGGAACTAACACTAGAACAGCTGCTCTCGATTGTGTTGGCATATGGCATTGAAGTCAATAATGATGGAATCATTTCCTTAAATCTAGTTACTGCAGTATCAGATAAACATCTGCTGTAATGGAACTTTTTGGTAAGTGCTCCATAGTCCATTATTGTAAATTCAAATGTTATTAAAAATGATCAAACAAAAACAAACAAAATAGAGTTTTTTTTTTTTTTTTTAAAAACAGCTAGATGTTCAATTTCTATGCCATATGTCAAAACAAGATCAAGGGTGTGATTAAAACAGTAAATTGGTTTGTTAACATTTTGAGAAAAACCAACTGAGTCTAACAGTGCACTAAATGCAGAGTTAAGGCTGTCATTCTCATCATTAGTCCATACATTATCTCTGCACTGCTTAATCCTCTGTAGGATAGGATCCAATCCCAGCCGACTCAGGACGAAGGCAGGGGACACCCTGGACAGGTCATCAGTCTATCGCAGGGCTACACATAGAGACAGACAACCAGGAACACTCACATTCACACCTACGGACAATTTAGAATCACCAATTAACCTCGGCATGTCTTTGGACTGTGGGAGGAAGCTGGAGAAGACCCATTCTGCGCAGGGAGAACATGCAAACTCCACACAGAAAGATCCCAGGCCCAGGCCAAGACGCGAACCAGGCATCTTGTAGCTGTGAGGCGACGGTACTAACAACCAAGCCACAGTGATGTCCCATTCTCATCATCTACATGAATATTAAAGTCACCCACTATAATGACTGTATCTGCACTGAGCACTAAATCAGCGACGAACTCTGAGAATTCAGACAGAAACTCAGAGTAAGGGGACAGGTGGGCGATATACAACGACTAACAGAACTGTTATTTATGTTTTCCAATTCAAGTGTGTAAGACTAAAACCTAGGCTTTCAAATGAAATCTAAGTAAGTTTTGGTCTCTGGTTGATCAATAAGTTTGAGTGGAAGAAAGTGAAAAAATTGTGGTGCCAGAAGGGACATTGTAATCTTTCTCATGTAGTGAGGCTGATTGAAAACTATAGGTGTACTCAATCTTGTTTCAGTAATCACAGGTGTATTCACTTGCATTGAGTTTCTGCATTGGTCCTATATTTTCAATAAAGTCTTTATATAGTATTTGTTTTTGATTGTTTAGAAGAGGATATTTATTATTTACTTGCCAACTTGGGAGTTATGCAATTATTGAGAGGTAATACAATTTTAAATCATTTGACGTTGAAGTGATTTTGCACATGCTGTCTAAGTTTGTGTACTGTATGAGGAATTCCATGTTGTTTTGTTGTATGGGAGCTTATTCTGCCAGATTTGCAGCAGATTGCAGCAGATTAGGGTAGTTTCTTTACAAGGTAATTATCATAGAAATTTTGTAGTCAGGCAAGTATACTAGCAGTCCTGTATTATTAATGTGTTTGGTGTTTGTCTCTCCAGGGAGTAATTGAGTTCTCTATGTGTCTGCTGTTTGCTAAGTTGGTCAGCTACACTTTCCTCTTCTGGTTGCCACTTTACATCACCAAAGCAGGTATGGAGTTAACAGAATTACTGGTAACAAAATACTGCAGGAGGAAAATTATTCAGCTGATGAGACAGCGGTTCATTACATATCCTCATTGCCTTTACTCTCCTTTATTTCCATTTGTTTCCCTACAGAATTGTCACAAAGACAACAAATTATTGTAACAAAAACCGTAGTCCACTGTATTCTAAATGTAAAATACCACCTGACACTTTACTCTATTTCCTTCTGCCAAAGCTTAACTAACACTACAAAATAAAGCTTGAGTATGGGACTTTTATATATAAATGAACATTCATTATATTCAAGCAAAATGGGTTTATACAAATCTGATTAACTCTGTCAGCCCCATGTAAATCTCTGGATTTCACACTATGCCAGACTTTTTAAATCTGGTTTCTGTGACGATATTCCTACACTGGTGCACTAGCAGTGTTGATTTTGTTAACTACCAATGATTGATTTGCCACAACTGACTTTCGCAACTGATTGAGCAGGTATTACAAGTTGTACTGCAAAAATAGTTCTGAAGTTTCAAAGTGGTTCTCCAAATATAACTAAGAAAAAATATATTTTTAATGTGGGCATATTTTTCATTTTCATACCCTATTTTCTAGGTTGGACAAACGGGAAGAATTGTTACCTTATGTTTATTGAATTCATATACTCATTTGAAGAGATGCTTGAGAGTAAAGTCATTAGCAGTACCTATAAATATACATGTACTTACACTTAACTTTCTGCACAGAGTCCAGTCAAGTTCACCTCAAGTCATCAGAATCAACTTACTTTTTAATATAAAATACTTGGTCACAAAAATTAGATAAAAAGTTTTTGTTGAACGTTCATATCTGTTTGAGCAGATGTGACAAGTTGCACCACAACAACAAAAATATTTGCAGATAACCTGGTCCAAGTAGCACATAGTTGTGGAGTTTTAAAATGGTTCTTCACATATAACCAAAAAGTGCTTTTTTAAAAAAAAAAATATTGGCATATTTTTCACTTTCAGGGGTCTTTAAAAAGAAACATGTGCATAAAAAACATATTTTCTCACATTTGGAGAACCATTTTGAAATTCCAGAACTCTGTTCTATTTGGAACAGGCTATTTAGCAATATTTCAGTTTTTTGTGGTACAGCTTGTCATGTCAGCTGAGATACAGCAAGAATACCTTTATTTAATTCTTGTGACTAAGTGTTTCATATTCAAAAGTATTACAAATATTTTGATTTGTATTATTGTGACAGGCATGACGAGCAATAACAGTAAAAAATTACAGGTTAAATAGTTCCTGAGATATTGCAGTTTAAACACGGCCTCAAAATTCAGGGTAAGGCAAGTAGTGCTTGTGTTTTACTTGTGTTTACTTAGGTTCAAGTAAGTTTCTGTTAGCCTGTACTATGAGGTAAGTTCAATATGCTGAGGATGTCTTTTTGTTAATATGCATCACTATGCCGAACAACCACAGTCTAGCTATGTGTGTGTCCCAGCTCACCTGGATGCCAAGAAAGCTGGAGATCTCTCCACCCTATTTGATGTGGGAGGAATTGTGGGTAGGTGTTTTCCCTCTTTTGCTTTTGTGTGTGTGTGTACATGCGTGCGTGTGTGTACATGCGTGCGTGCGTGTGCGTGTGTGTGTAGCTCTTCCTACGGCTCGTCTCCTCATCAAAGTGTGTGTGTATTTGTGTGTGTGCGTCAGTCAGCATTTGCCAATGTACAATATGTTTACTACAAAATATGAATTAAAGAGGTCATTGCCTCTCTCTCTCTTTTGTGTTTGTCGGGGCACATGTGCTCAAAGGAGGGATCTTGGCTGGAGTGATCTCTGATAAACTGGGGAAGAGAGCCACCACCTGTGCAGTAATGTTACTACTGGCTGCTCCTACAGTAAGTGTCTACTGCACTGTTGCACTTATCCAGAAATATCTTACACAGTGTTTTGGAAGAAACATGATGCTAAGGGATTTTAAACATTTTCAGATTACAAAACTTGCAGATAGGGTCACCATTGTTAATGTCATTTTTATATCACTTTGACCCTGAATGTAACATCAGTGTGCCACGCCTTTCTTTTTACAAGCCAGTTATGAATGGTGACTGAAATTGTGAGGGTTTTGACAATCCTGCTTTGTTTGTTCTGCAGCTGTATGGCTTTTCCATGATCAGTGAGTTCGGTCTGGGGCCAACAATTGGTAAGAACCAGCTGTTACTTTTCAGCAGTGTCAGAAGTAGCGCTGAAAAATGAGTGCAGCAATTAGAAATGCAGAATAACGATAATCCATAATTCCTTGTTTTTGTGGTTGATATTGCATCTTTAACTGATATCTTACAAAAGCAAAAAGTAGATATTGTCATTAATTTGACCAGTCCATTTCTCTAATATATGTAGCTCCATTATTTGGTAAGCTCTTGTTACTCCTAAAATTAGGATAATTTTAATTTCTGGTGAAGTTGTTAAAATAACCTTGTTTCTATATACAGTGCCGTGCAAAAGTATATCTTCTATTTTTGCGTATTTGTCACACTTTAATGTTTCAGATCATCAAACTCATTTTAACATAAGACGAACATAACTTAAGAAGTTAGAGAAAGAGAGGAGTCAATTTTTAAATGATGATTTCATTTATTGAGGGAAAAAAGCTGTCCCGTCCATCTTGTCCTATAAGAAAAAGTCATTTCCCAAAATTCATTTGTCAGTTGAATTTCTTTTCACCAGCCACACCCACATATGATCACTGCCAGGCTTGTTGAATCTAAACATCACTAAATAGAACCTGTCTGGTATTGTGAAGTAGCTAAAGGGTCTAAAAAAGCAGCACATGATGCCACGTTCTAAAGAGATTCAAGAACAGATGAGGAACAAAGTCAGTGACATTTATCAGTCTGGAAAGTGTTACAAAGGCATTGATAAGGCTCTGAGACTCCAGCGAACCACAGTGAGAGTCACTGATGAGTCAAAGGGGGAACTTTTTTTGGAAGACATGGGTCCTGTTACATCTGGTATAAAGCTAACACTGCATTCCACAAGAAGAACATCATACTAACAGTGAAACATGGTAGTGGTGAGTTGATGGTTTGGGGCTGCCTTGCTTCCACAGAACCTGGACAACTTGTCGTAATTGATAGAGCCATGAATTCTGCTGTCTATCAGAAAATCCTCCTGGAGGCCGCCATTTAACTCACTGAGACTCAGACCCTTAGCAGCAGTCATGAGTTTAAGTCCAGCTCAAGATGATTTGCTGCATGTCACTCTTCTCTGTCTACCTGGGGTTCACTCTGTCTCTGTCAATAAAAAAGGAAAAATCTCTCACCAAAAAATATAAATTTAAAAAAAGAAAATCCTCCTGGAGAATATATCCACACATCAGTTCATGACAGAAAGCTCAAGCACAAATGGTTTATGCAGCATGACAATGACCCAAAGCACACAAGCCAGTCCACCTCTGAGTGGCTCAATAAGAACAAAAAAAAAGGTTTTGGAGTCAAAGTCCGGACTTCAATCCAACTGAGATGCTGTGACAAGACCTTAAAAGGACAGTTCGTACTTGAAAACCATCTACTGTGGCCGGAATAGAATAGAATTGAATAAAATATTCTTCATTGATCCCCCATTGGGGGAAATTCAGAAGATCAGAGATATTGTTTAAGTTAGCAATAAGATGCAGGTCTGTTCCCAGTACCCCCATTAGCAAGCAATCAAGTTTATTTATATAGCACATTTCAACAACAAGGTGATTCAAAGTGCTTCACAAAACATTAAGACAACATGATTAAAAAATAAGATAAAGTATAAAATTTAAACATAAAAGTTACTGTGCAGATAAAAACACACAGTTACAATTAAAACATAATCAATAAAACATGAATAATAATCAGAATAAAGTAAAAGAGAAGAGTGCAGGACACTTTCAGTCGTTCTCTGCACAGGTAAACTAAACGTCTTCAGCCTGGACTTAAACACTGTCAGAGTCGAGGCCTGTCTCACGTTATCAGGAAGACTGTTCCAGAGTTTAGCTGCATGGAACTGAAATGCAGCTTCACCATGTTTAGTTCTGACTCTGGGCACCAGCAGAAGACCTGTCCCTGAGGTTCTCAAGGTCTGAGATGGTTCACATGGGACCAACATGTCAGCGATGTACTGTGGTGCTTGACCATAGAGGGACTTCTACACAAGCAAAACTGTCTTATAGTCTATTCTCTGATGTGACAGGAAGCCAGTGCAGAGACCTGAACACAGGACTAATGTGGTCGTACTTCCTGGTTCTAGTCAGGACCCGAGCAGCAGCGTTCTGAATGTACTGCAGCTGTCTTACCGCTCGTTTAGAGTGTCCAGTGAGAAGGCCTTTACAGTAGTCTAACCTGCTGGAGATAGATGCTTGGATAAGTCTCTCCAGGTCTGGTTTAAACAGTAGACCTTTGATTCTAGCAATGTTTTTAAGATGGTAAAAGGCTGATGATGTTACTGATTTAATGTGACTGTTAAAGTTTAGGTCTGAGTCCATTGTTACCCCTAGATTTCTAACCTGATCTTTAGGTTTTAAAGTCAGAGATTCAAGAGGAATCCTCACACTTTCTCTTGGTTTTTGTGGGCCAAAGACAGTGACCTCAGTCTTGTCTGAATTTAGTTGGAGAAAGTTGCTTTGCATCCACACAGTGATCTGTTGGAGGCAGTGACAAAGTGAGTCCACAGGCCCATGTTCACCTGCTGTCAGTGAGATGTAAATATGAGTGTCATCTGCATAATTGTGATAGGACACATTATTACTGTGTATTAACTGGCCGAGGGGCAGCATGTAAAGATTGAACAAGAGGGGTCCCAGGATGGACCCTTGGGGAACCCCACAGGTCACTGCCATTTGGTCTGACACACAGTTTTTAATTTGAACAAAGTACTTCCTGTCCTCCAGATAGGACTTGAACCATTTCAGGGCATGACCGGAGATAGTCCTGTAAGCTCTGCAACAGGATCACATGATCGATTGTGTCAAACGCAGCACTCAGATCCAGCAGGACTAAGACTGAGACTTTACCTACGTCAGTGTTCAAACAGATGTCATTTGTCACCTTGGTGAGAGCAGTCTCAGTGTTGTGATGGGTCCTGAAACCTGACTTGAAATCATCAAAGCAGTTGTTCAGTAGAAGAAACTCAGAGAGCTGCTTGTAAACAACTTTCTCAAGGACTTTACCTAAAAACGGCAGGTTTGATATGGGCCGATAGTTGTTCAGTAACGCGGCATCAAGACTACTCTTCTTTAGGAGACAGCAGTTTTTAAGGCCCTGGGAAATGATCCCCCTCGAACTGCTACCTTATCGTGGTGGGGGAGTTTGTGTACCCGAATGACCCTGGGAGCTATGTTGTCGGGGGCTTTATGCCCCTGGTAGGGTCACCCAAGGCAAACAGGTCTCAGGTGATGGGTCAGACTAAAAGCAGTTCAAGAAACCCCTATGAGAAGATTAAAGAACAGGACCGTGACGTCGCCGGGCATGGCGCAGCCGGGGCCCCACCCTGGAGCCAGGCCTGGGGTCGGGGCTCGCAAGGGAGCGCCTGGTGGCCGAGCCTTTGCCCACGGGGCTCGGTTACAGTTTGTCCATAACAAACACCATGTTCAAGCACAGGGGTGTCCACAAGTGCACGTGGCACCAGGACACCCTAGGTCGGAGGTCGATGATCGACTTTGTAGTTGTGTCATCTGATCTCCGGCCGCGTGTCTTGGACACTCGGGTGAAGAGAGGGGCAAAGCTGTCAACTGATCACCACCTGGTGGTGAGTTGGATGCGCTGGCGGGGGAGGAAGCTGGACAGACTCGGCAGGCCCAAACGTGTTGTGAAGGTCTGTTGGGAACGTCTGACGGAGCCCTCTGTCAGTGCGGTCTTCAACTCCCACCTCCGGGAGAGCTTCTCTCAGATCCCGGGGGACGCTGGAGACATTGAGTCCGAGTGGACCATGTTCTACACTTCCATCGTTGAAGCTGCTGCTCGGAGTTGTGGTCGCAGGGTCTCTGCTGCCTGTCGTGGCGGCAACCCCCGAACCTGGTGGTGGACACCGGAAGTAAGGGATGCCGTCAAGCTGAAGAAGGAGTCCTATCGGGCGTTGTTAGCTCATAGGACTCCTGAGGCAGCTGACGGGTACCGGCAGGCCAGGCGTGCCGCAGCCCGGGCCGTTGTGGAGGCAAAAACTCGGGTCTGAGAGGAGTTCGGGGAGGCCATGGAGAAGGACTATCGGTCGGCCCCGAGGAAATTCTGGCAAACCGTCCGGCGCCTCAGGAGTTGGAAGCAGTGCTTCACCAACACTGTTTACAGTGGAGGTGGGGAGCTGTTGACTTCGACTGGGGATGTCGTCGGGCGGTGGAAGGAATACTTCGAGGATCTCCTCAATCCCGCCGTCACGTCTTCCAGTGAGGAGGCAGAGGCTGAATGTTCAGAGGCGGACTCACCCATCACCTGGGCTGAAGTCACCGAGGTGGTTGACAAGCTTCTCAGTGGCAGGGCTCCGGGGGTGGATGAGATTCGCCCTGAGTACCTCAAGTCTCTGGATGTGCAGGGACTGTCATGGCTGACACAACTCTGTAACATCACGTGGCGGTTGGGGACAGTGCCTCTGGACTGGCAGACCGGGGTGGTGGTCCCTCTTTTCAAGAAGGGGGACCGGAGGGTGTGCTCCTACTACAGGGGGATCACACTCCTCAGCCTCCCCGGGAAAGTCTATTCCACGGTACTGGAGAGGAGGATCCGGCCAATAGTCGAACCTCGGATCCAGGAGGAACAATGCGGTTTTTGTCCCGGTCGTGGAACACTGGACCAGCTCTACACTCTCCATCGGGTGCTCGAGGGTTCCTGGGAGTTTGCCCAACCAGTCTACATGTGCTTTGTGGATTTGGAGAAGGCATTCGACCGTGTCCCTCATGGCGTCCTGTGGGGGGTGCTCCGGGAGTATGGGGTCTGGGGCCATTTGCTAAGGGCAGTTCGGTCCCTGTACGACCGGAGCAGGAGTCTGGTTCGTATTTCCAGCAGTAAGTCGGACCTGTTCCCGGTGCGCGTTGGACTCCGGCAGGGCTGCCCTTTGTCACCGGTTCTGTTCATAACTTTTATGGACAGAATTTCTAGGCGCAGCCAGGGGCCAGAGGGGGTCCGGTTTGGGGACCGCAGGATCTCGTCTCTGCTTTTTGCGGATGATGTGGTCCTGTTGGCTTCATCGAACCTGGACCTCCAGCGTGCACTGGGGCGGTTTGCAGCCGAGTGTGAAGTGACTGGGATGAGGATTCGCACCTCCAAATCTGAGGCCATGGTTCTTAACCGGAAAAAGGTGGCTTGCCCTCTCCGGGTCTGTGGAGAGATCCTACCCCAAGTGGAGGAGTTTAAGTATCTCGGGGTCTTGTTCACGAGTGAGGAGAGGATGGAGCGTGAGATTGACAGGCAGATCGGCGCAGCGTCCGCAGTCATGCAGTCTCTGTACCGGTCCGTCATGGTGAAGAAGGAGCTAAGCCAAAAGGCGAGGCTCTGTATTTACCGGTCAATCTACGTTCCGACTCTCACCTATGGTCATGAGCTTTGGGTCATGACCGAAAGAACGAGATCCCGGATACAAGCGGCTGAAATGAGTTTCCTCCGTAGGGTGGCTGGGCGCACCCTTCGAGATCGGGTGAGGAGCTCGGTCACCAGGGAGGAGCTCGGAGTAGAGCCGCTACTTCTCCACATCGAGAGGGGTCAGTTGAGGTGGCTTGGACATCTGTTCCGGATGCCTTTGGGACGCCTCCCTGGGGAGGTGTTCCGGGCATGTCCCATGGGGAGGAGGCCTCGGGGTAGACCTAGGACACGCTGGAGGGACTATGTCTCTCGGCTGGCCTGGGAACACCTCGGGGTCCCACCGGAAGAACTGGAGGAGGTGTCTGGGGCGAGGGAAGTCTGGGCCTTTCTGCTTAGACTGCTGCCTCCGCGACCCGGCCCCGGATAAGCGGAAGACAATGGATGGAAATGATCCAGGTTGTAATGAAAGGTTCACTAAATGAGTAAACTGGGGTAGCACACTGCTCAGCACAGATTTTAGAAATCTAGTGGGTAACTCATCAAAGCAGCATGTGGCTGAGCTCAGACTGGAGATGGTCTCTTGGACTGTTTTGTCAGTGACAGGTGTGAAGTGTATCAGCTCTACGTGTGTGGAAGGCTGCAGTGTGTGTTGTGGGGTTAATTGAATGTTTAATGCCATGAACCTTGTCATTGAAGAATTTTGCAAACTCATTGCACTTAGATTTGGAAACGAGTTCTGAAGGCAGTGGAGCAGGAGGGTTTGTTAACCTGTTAACTGTGTCAAACAGGACACGAGAGTTGTTACTGCACTTTGCAATCATTTCAGAAAAATACCTCTCCCTTGTTCTACGCAAGATCTGATTGAACACACACAGCTGTTCTTTGTAAATTTCATAATGAACCTGAAGCTTGGACCTACTCCATTTCCGTTCGGCCCTCCGGCACTCTCCATGCCGCCTTTGGCTTATTTCTAACCATTTTAACTTTAACAGGAGCAATGGTGTCCAGAACATTTAGAATACAAGAAGCATATGAGTTCAACAGATCATCGACATTTGAACATGAGGCGTTTTCAAACCTAATCATCTGCATAAACAGCGTGCCTGTGCTGTCATTAATGTGTCTTCTCTGGACAATTGCAGATCCAGCTGTTGGTTTGGGGATAGCTGACAAGTCAAAGAAGACACAGAAATGATCAGATAAAGCAACATCAACCACTTTGACATTTGAAATATTAACCCCCCTAGTAATGAGCAGGTTCAGGTTGTGCCCCCTGCTGTGGGTGGGCTCATGCACATGCTGGATTAGACCAAAGGTTTCAATGACAACAGAGAGTTCTCTAGCATTTCTGTCACACACATTATCCACACATACATTCAGATCACCTGTAAAGATGATACAGTCAAACTCTGTGCACACAACTGAAAGTATCTCAGTAAAATCATCAATGAAGCTTTGACACTGTTGGGGAGGCCTGTATATGATTACATAGAGTACGGAAGGAGATCATTTTAACTCCATTTTGAAAGACACATACTCAAACCTTGAAAATCCCCCAAATGACAGCCTATGGGAAACTATATCATTTCTAAATAAGGCACATACACCTCCACCTTTTTTGTTTTTCTCGTATTTCTGATATAGATGTAAAGTTAGTTGGGGTGGATTCAATCAGAACAGCTTTACCTGTATTGCTGTCAAGCCATGTCTCAGTTAAAAACATAAAATCAAGATTATAAGAGGAAATAAAATTGTTAATTAAAAATGATTTGTTACATAAAGATCTGACATTGAGCGCAGCAAGCTTCAGATTTGTCTTAGTGGGACCAGTTCTGTCTGATTGCAAGGAATTTTGATTAAATTTGTCTTATTAATGTTTCTAGGAAGGTGGATCCTTCTTTTTCCTTTACCACTCACACCATGAATTGCTGAAGCTTCCCCATTGGGCCCTGGCTCTTCCTTGAAAAAGACAGGAATGATATTTTCCTGAAGCGTGGACCCGATGCACATCAGTTTTTACAGACAGCTGACTGTGCTGAGCTGTGGAGGGGGGTGGGGGTGGTGAACGCCGTGGCTGAGATGCTTGAGAGGAGTGGGGAGATTTGGGGAGATTCTGCTCTCGGGGGTGTTGGGGTGGTGAACGCTGTGCAGATGGCTGTGGATGGGATGAGGGTGGTGGTCAAGAGGGGCGAGGAGGGTGGGATGGGAGATGGCCGGGGAGTTAGTTGGATGCCAGCACAAACAAGTCTGTTCATTTGGTTAGTAAATTCCAGCAGGGGGGAGGAGGAGGGGGATAGGATCATAGACATATATACATAGACGCCGCGTTGAATGCCGCTGCCAATTGGACCGATATGTGGCGGCCATATTGGTACAGTGCCACTCGCCCCTACAGTGCATTACGTCTATAGAGGAATGACATGTCTGCACTATAAAATTGATCTTAAATCAAACAATTGTCAACATATATTCACGCAGGTTGTTTGTTACAAATGTCAGACATGGAGGACAGACAGGCAGACATCAGCTGAACAAAACGAATCCAGAAGACGTTCAGGTGTCTTCAGGTCTTTATTCAGAGAATTGCTTGTAGGGTATATATTGCACTTGATTGTTATTATTATTGTTGTTGTTGCCATTATCACTGTATTATTATCTTAACTATCATTCTGATTTTATTGCCATTATCATTTTATTATTATATCACTATTATTCTAATCAATATTGCTGTTATCATTCTTTTATTATTACATTTTTATTGTTATTAATTTTGCTATTATCATAGTCATTTTATTAGATTATTATTATAATACAGCTATTATCATTTTTATTATCACTTTAATTATAAATAATATTGTTATTAAAATTAAACCCCAATAAAACCGAATTCCTCCTCATCGGCACCAAATCCACTCTATCTAAATTTGACAGTTTCTCTCTTACCATCGACAGCTCCTCAGTCTCCCCCTCCCCTCAGGTTAAGAGTCTGGGTGTCATCCTCGACAGCACACTATCATTTCATTCACACATCAAAACCCGGTCTGCTTACTTTCACCTATGCAATATCAACTGTCTCCGCCCCTCCCTCACCCCCCGCACCACCTCCATCCTGGTTCACAGCCTCGTCACCTCACGCCTTGATTACTGTCATTCTCTTCTGTTCGGCCTTCTTCATAAATCCCTCCGTAAACTTCAACTCGTTCACAACTCTGCCGCCCGTGTCATAACCCAAACCCCCTCCTATCACCACATCACCCCCATCCTGCAAGAACTCCACTGGCTGCCAATCAAGCAAAGAATTCAATTCAAAATCCTTCTGTTCACCTTCAAGTCCATCCACCATCTCGCTCCTCCATACCTCTCCGACCTCATCTCTGTCAACACCCCATCCCGTTCCCTTAGATCCTCCTCCTCCATCCACCTCACTGTCCCCTCCGCCTGTCTCAGCACCGTGGGGAGCAGAGCCTTCAGCTGCTCTGCTCCCCAGCTTTGAAACTCTCTTCCCCCACATATCAGAAACTGTGACACCCTCCAAATTTTCAAATCCAAACTCAAAACTCACCTGTTCAGGACTTCTTACTCCCTCTTATCCTAATTTCTCTGCTTCGCACATCTTTGTTGTTCTTTGTTTTATTCTTGTTATTGTTGTTTTTATTGTATAGTTTTTAATCATTGTCATTGATTTTATTCCCTTGTTAAGTGTCCTTGGGTTTCGTGAAAGGCGGTTTGAAATAAAATGTATTATTATTATTATTATTATTATTATTATTATTATCATTGTTATCATTTAATCATTGTTATTATTGTGATTATTATTGCTATTATCTTTATCATTTATCACCATTATTATAATTAATATTGCTATTATTGTTTTATTATTACAACCTGCCCTGTCCTGTCAAAGTCATCTGCTTTAAAGAGCAAAGACCTCTCAGTCGCCACAAAACCTTCCCGTTTCACTGCCAGTTCCCATTCCCGCTTTAGACTACTGTCTTTTGGAAACCTTAACAATGAGAGAAAAGCAGTCAGAGATGTAAAGAATTCTCTACAACAACAAAAAATTGTCATCCATTAAGGTTAAGTCCTCAATACATATGCATATTAAATACATCCAATATCTATCATTAATCTTGTATCTGGTCAATCACTGCAGTCTAAGGTCTATTTTTTCCAGACTAGGGGCAGTTTATAGATGGAATAACATTGCGTTTTAACCAAAATAAGTTCTCAAAATAATTCTTTTACTCGTAAGCAGCTGTCTATATGTGGGATAACATAAAGTGAGCTATATTACGGAAAGAACCCGACACGGAGTGGAGGCATCCGGCATCTTTTCCAGTTATATTAAGTGTATGTCAGAAGACTGTCTGCTGAAAACATTAAGTAGAATTTGTATTTGCGTAGTAAAACCGGCATTTCTAAAACATCCAAGCATCCTGTGTCATAGCTAAATGTGTGACGTTTCTAACAAACCAAACCGTTTGGAAATCGGTTGAAAATTCAGTGAATAATTCTACTTTAAGATTGTGGAGTACCTCTTACCTCCATAGACTTACATTCACTCCCCCCTCTGCTAGCCCTGTACCAAGATGGCGGAGCTTTAGGCACGTCCCTCCACAGTCAATGCGGCGTCTACGTATATATGTCTATGGATAGGATGCCCAGAGAAGATGGTGAAGTAGGCGGGGTTTGGGGGGTTAGAGGGAGACAATCAGTGGCCGCTAGTGGAGGGGGTGTGACATCAGGCAGGTTTGGAGGGAGTGAATCCTCACAAGCAGTGGCGGTTGATGGGGGGGTGGGGGTGGCATCCTTGTCTTCGCTCTGACATCCCTCTTGGGTAGAGCACTCAGGTGGGGGGAGTGTTGGCTCTCGATGTTTTGGTTTTCCTTCATTTTGTTTGGGTTCTCCTCGTATCTTGTTGTTGGCAGAGGGAACATTGTGATGCAGGAAAAAGAAAAGGTTGGATGTGAAAAGCTTTACTCCTGATTTGTTTAGGGAAAGTCTGTGTCTCTTAAAAAGATGCTTGCGGTCCCAGAAAAGTTAAAATTGTCAATAGAATGCACTGATTGGACATCACATGCAGTTGGAAGCCATGTGTTCAGTGCAAGTAACGTGCTGAATTTCTCAATCCCTCCTCTGACTGGTGTTAGAGGCCCGCTGATAAAAACTTCAGCCTTCAGAGAGCTAACCATGTTTAGCAGAATACCAAAGTTCTGTTTGAGGATTTCGGACTGCCGCTTACATAAAGGATGACAAGATGGATTCATTATAAATACAGTCAAGTGTTCACGCATTAGTGTGATTCTTCTCAGCTTTAATCATTGTACATGTAGACAAGATTTCCCAAAGCGTTGTGTATAGATTTAGTTTATAATCACACAGCAGCTTGAGCGTTAATGCACTAATGACCAGCTGTACAGCAGCAACAACATCTCTGATTTAGTATAATTATCATAGTACACATCACACACACACATCAGGGGAAGCCCACCTGCTAGATGTGACACTGCCAGCAGAGTAGTTCGCTCTGCATGCATGTTTTCAGCATTGCAGTACTCAGGGTGTTGTATTTGGGTGGCTGTAGAAATACCATTACTGAAACCCAACTTATCCAGTTTGTGTTTCACAGGGATGCTGTTGGTGTGTGGAGGCCTTGTGAACGGGCCATATGCCTTAATCACAACTGCAGTGTCTGCTGATTTGGTAACTATGTTTAACTCTAGTCTAATTCCACTATAAGTCTATGTATAAATCATTATTATTAATTTAATCAGTACCATCACCCATCTCTTATTCCTCTCCCTACCTATCTTTTTGATCTTTTCCTCCAGGGGACTCACAAAAGTCTGAAAGGCAATGCCAGAGCATTATCTACTGTCACTGCTATCATTGATGGCACAGGATCTGTAGGTGAGTGTGCTGATCAGCAAGTATACTTTTTTCTGCTGTGTTTCATCTCCCTTTCCAGCTTTCCAGCTGGAATTACATCTTGTCCAGAGCAGATATGTTAGAATATCAGAAATTTGGAATTATAATATGGCCTGTATTAATATAATTGACTTTAAAACATTCTCAAAACAACCTTTTAAAAAATCATTCAAACAGCTAAATGTATTTTAATATTTAAAAAAACTGCTGTTTACAAAGTGTGCTGAAACAGACAATATTATAAGTAATGGTGGTAGCTACTAATATGAGTAGCACAGCTTAAATCAAGAGCTGTTGCTGTCTTTGTGAATATAGTCTGTGGAGCATTGCCACAACAATTGCAGATGTCACAGTTCATAAACATAGTAGTACATTTCACAATGTAGACATTGTGACAATGTGTTGTAAAGATGCGTGTTGGTTTATTTAGGAAGAAGACAAACAACTTCTCTCTTTTTAGTTGATTTAATCTGAATATCGGAGTCTCAAAAGCTTGTACAAGGTTCTTTACTGTATGGTACGGTGGCCCAGAAGGGCCAACGCAAATGCAAAAGCCACAACGTGAATACAAAAGACAATTTCAACACGGTGACCAACATTGCTGATTTGTCAAAGCACATAATGACATTAATCACAATCATCGAGCAGCAGTGTGTTACTGACATCTCATTAAACTCTCCCGTAATCAAAATAGTCGGTCAGAAAATATTGTCCCCCGGAAACAAAGTATGTCCTTCCGAACGCTGCTCATTTCCGTTGTGGGTTAACTTCCGCTGTGGCTTTTGCATTCGTGTTGTGGCCTTTGCATTTGCGTTGTGGCCTTTGCATTCGTGTTGTGGCCTTTGTATTTGTGTAGTGGCTTTTGCATTTGCGTTGGCCCTTCTGGTCCACCGTAGTATGGCATGACCCATGCAGCAAAGACGATGACAGAAATGTGATTCCAATTTTTATAGTAAAGATGAAAAGGGAGGTTGCTTAAGGCATCTGCCCTTCCTGAAGCAGCCCATCCAATTCGTCTGCATCTTCAGAGTCTTCTCCCGACCAATCACCAAATGACGCACCTCTAGAAGGAAGTTGTCCCTGTGATGTCATGTAAGGGTGACTCTTAGAAGATAGCTCTGGCACCCTAAGTCCTAGTTGTAGTCATCTGTTCCAGAGCTATCAGGTACACCGTGACCAAGGAGAATGAGTCCCCAGAGATTTGGTGCTCATGTTTTGGGTACGAGCAGGTTGTTATCCAAACTAGGAGCAGACAGACATTCAGTACTTAAAACATATGTGAATGTGGAGGCTGCTTGGTGTTCTTCTCAGTGTCAGTGTCCCCTGACAGTATGTGTTAAAAGTTAAAAGTAAAAGGTTAAATGTAATTTACCCTAACAATGTTCATATAAAGTTATAAGCTGAAACTCTCACCTTAAATCTTGTGTACTTATCTGGATGTCTGAATCATCTGACTAAAATGCTGAATATCTCAATACACTACTCTTTGTATGTTTTTCTTTCCACAAGTTGCTGTACAGCATCTGTGGTACCTTCACTACCTAAGGTACAATATAAAACAAGTATTATCATGTTTTCAGAATTTGTTGTTCTTGTGACATCCACAGTCCTTCCTTGATATTCCCCCAAGAGGATGAATAATGCATCTATTAATGAAATGTTCTTCTGGAAAGCTTTTGGCCCATTTTGGAACTAATGCATTAATCTGCTGATGTAGCGCCAGGTAGACCCTGATCAGAAACACCCAGCATGGAGGCCCCCCAATGATGAAACACTGAAGCTAAAAATGAAAAAAAAACAGAAGCAAACCAAAAAACAGTAGTGTAGAATAAAAAAAGATAAATCTAAAAGATAATAAAACTAGAAAAGCACTCAGAGAGTGCATACACCGCCAAGGAGCTTCAGTCCACCCCCAATACAATCTCCCAATTCACATATTTTGTATGGAACGTTACAGAGACAAATGTAACTACATACATTTCAAATTTCCTACGGACTATTCGGCCTTCACCCCATCACAGATAATTTGGTTTTTTACTCACTGTTGGTTTTTGCTTCATATGTTCATGGTCTGTGCTTAACTGTCTCTGTATTTGTATGTCTCTGCCGCCTGTGTTCACCTGTATATAGTCTGTGTGCATAGTGTCTTTGTATGGTATGTATCTTTATAATTTTTTTTGTGTTTTATAACATCAACCTGCCAGGGGGTCTACAGATGGAAATTAGCCCTGGGCTATAATCTGGCATATTTACATTTGTTTAAATGTTCATTAATATGCATTGTTTCCCCCTTTCTCTTAAAATACATAAATAAATAAATCTGACCTAATGAACAGGCGCCGCGTCTAGTGCAGCAGCTCCTAACAGCCTCCCAGCTTCTTTGACAACCGGAGATAAGAATGCTGGCCAAACTGTGCGTGTGTCACTCAGGAAGGAAAGGAACTCCATGAGTGCACTCTGGTGGCTTTTAAACCCCATTTAACTGTCCACCCGGTTAGATCACTTCCGGTGATGGCGGAGTGACAGGCCACGCTATACCTGGCTCCGCTTTAAAGGTATAACCTTCTGATTAAAAGCACAGCTGTCTGCCTCAAACGCTACTAATGGATCTGTTAGTATAAAAGACATTGATACCCACCACGAAAAGGGGAAAAAAGGCTCGCAAATCCGATGATGTGGCCGATTTGCAGAACAGCGAGGAAGATGGAGACACGCCGAATATCTCAGGTCTAGCTGAAATACTGGATGCAATTGCTGAGCTGAAGTCAGACTTGTCAGGGCTAAGGAATGAATTTTCAACAAAATCTGATGACGTTCTTGTGGTTGTTCAAGATATCAAAACTACGTTAAATGGATGCCTTAATAGGCTAACTCAAGCAGAAGAACAATTCTCAAGCAACAAACATACAATAAACGTCCTCAACGCCACAGTCGCTAAACTTCAAAGAGAAGTAAAAATGCTCACCTCAAAAGCCGACGAACAAGAAAACAGAAGTTGTAGATCTAATCTTAGATTAATAAATCTTCCCGAAGGTGCAGAGACAACTGATCCATGTGGATTTATGGAAAGCTGGCTGCCGGAGGCCCTGGATTTGGGACCATGTAGATTCCCACTCATCATTGAACGCTGCCACTGGCTTCCCCGCAGCACCAGCTCCATAACCAGGGACAAAGCTCCTCGTCCTGTCATTATGAAGTTTTTAAACTTCAAGGATAAAGTGCTGGTTCAGAATGCCACCAGATGAAAAGGAAAAGTCTTTTACAAAAATCAACATGTGATGTTCTTTCCTGATGTGTCATCTGAGATTCACAAGATGCAACGGGGCTACAGCGAAGTCAAGAAAAAGCTACGGGCCAAAAACATCCGCTACGGGATCGTATATCCAGCTCGTTTGAGAATTACTTGGAACCATTGCACGTACATGTTTGACACTCCCACTCAGGCTGAGCATTTCATTAAGGACATAGACAAAGAGGATACCATGGATCGCATCCATGCCATGCATCCAGGAATTTTGGATGTGCCAGAGATGGACAAAGACACTTCTAGAGATGAGTAGAGAGCCTACTTTTTGACATTTCCCATCTAAATAATTATACTGCCCTCTGTCGGCCAAGTAGAGAACTCTGCCCATGAAATTTTGTTTTTGGAAACTTAAATTATTGAGAAATTATCAAAATTAAGATAGGGTATTCGGACTATTATGAGAAATGGGTGGAGGCCTTTATTTCAATTTTTCCTTTATTTATTTATTTCTCTCTTTGCAGGCTATTTATCCCTTTTCCCTTCTTCCTTCATAGACCTGTTTAAAGCCAAAAGGGCTAGGATAACCAACAGTGGTATGAAGTCAATGGAAGCTATTACCTTGGATGTGATTAATAAGGGTGGGGGATTTATGAGGGTTTTTTTCTTTTCTGTTTGGGGATAAAGGTTTTTTTTTTCTTTTTTTGTTATCAACTTGCTCCTCTTGGTTCTTCATCACTCCTCTCAGGACAATTTACTTAAATTTATATGTCTCAGATTAAAAAAGGGTATAATAACTTCTTGGAATTGTAGGGGTCTTAATAAAGTATGTAAAGTGAAACAGGTACTCACAAAATTAAAACAGTTACAAGCTGTAGTCCCACCGAATTTACCCTTAACCAGGGCAATCGGACCAGCTCTCCATTTCTAGGGTTAGGTTCTCACTGCCTACAGATCCAGCCTGATAGGTTCAGCAGAACAGCTTAAGCTGGTATCGAAGAAACTCGCCTAGCTCTCACTGTCTCCATCCAGACGCCAATTCCTCTTGCTCTGATAGAAGACTGCGCCAGGCAGCCTAAATAGTTCAGTCTTCTTATCAGTCACGTCTGTTAACGACATCTTTCTTCTTAATAGACCTGGCACTTGGTGAATTGCTAGGTTTTAATTTAGTGGTTAGGAATCGTGAAACCCCAGGGATCCGTTTATAATTCTATGCAATATCTTAGTGACCAGAACAACCTGTAAGAACCATAAGATTTCAAATGCACACAATTGCTTAACCTTTCACACCATGAGGATTTCATAAACTTCAGGTGATAATTCAAAACTCCATACTATGTCACTTTAAATGCAGGTTAAATGTTTATTGCAGAATAATAGCAGGGCAAAGCAACAGCTCATAATCAAAAGCGCCAAAATCAATCAAAAAGGTGAGCAGGGATAATAATTCTGGTCTAACCACAGAACTGATCATGTCTGATCAAACACACCAAAATCATCTAACCATATGCTTCAAGATAATAATTCTGGTGTAACTCACAGAACTGATCAGGTCTGAGCAAACACACCAAAATCATTCAAACATATGCTTCAGAATCATAAATTTGGTCAAAATTATAGAACTGAGCTTTCTTGATTAAATCTCCCAATATTGTGTTTTAATAGTTGGAGTGTAACAGCGTGGCCTTAGCTGCCACACCCGACCTGACCTGTTTTGTGGAGATCTCCTGGAGGATGTGAGGAACTCAGTACAAAGTCTCAGGATCCAGCAGGAACTCTCCAGAAAATAGATAGATAGATAGATAGATAGATAGATAGATAGATAGATAGATAGATAGATAGATAGATAGATAGATAGATAGATAGAACTTTATTGATCCTTTCAGGCAGTGCCTTCCAGGAAATTTAGATTTAAGAAGCACACAGTACAGTACAACATTAAAAAAAGAGATGAAAGACAGAATATTAAATAAGAAATATAAAAAATATAAAGAAAATTTAAAGAAAAACCAACACACGCCACACCACCAAAGTGTTAGAAAATAATAATGATAAATTATTAAGAGTATTAATGTATAATGTATAGACTTGAGGTTGATACAGGCTGTGTAAGTTATTCCTCCCCACGCTCTGTCCTTCTGCTGTCCCCCCTTCCCCCAGTAAGGAGTTGTACAGTTTGATTGCACGGGGGACAAAGGAGTCTCTGAGTCTATTAGTTTTGCATGTGGGAGGAGCAGTCTTCCACTGAACCGGCTCCTTTGTTTGCTGATGACAGTGTGCAGAGGGTGGCTGGCATCATCCATGATGCCAAGCAGTTTGTTCAATGTTCTCTTCTCTGCAACTGTCACCAGCGAGTCCAGCTCCATGCCGACCACAGAGCCAGCCCGCCTGATCAGCTTCTCAAGTCTTGATGTGTCCCTCTTTGAGATGCTGCCCCCCCAGCACACCACAGCGTAGAAAAGGGTGCTGGCAACCACAGACTGATAAAACATCCACAGGAGTTTCCTGCAGATGTTGAAGGACCGCAGCCTCCTCAGGAAGTAAAGTCGGCTTTGGCCCTTCTTGTACAGCTGGTTGGTGTTGGTCATCCAATCCAGTCTTTTGTCCAGCCACAGCCCAAGGTACTTGTAAGAGTCCACCACCTCCACGTCAACTCCCTCAAGCTGTACTGGTCGAAAGCTTTGTCCAGACTTGCCAAAGTCAATTACCAGCTCCTTTGTTTTTGCTGTGTTTAGCCGCAGATGGTTTGTGCGGCACCACACAGCAAAGTCCCTCACCAGGTTCCGGTACTCCTCCTCTGTGTTTCCCCTTATACACCCAACGATGGCTGTGCCATCTGCAAACTTCTGTATGTGACACAACTCAGAGTTGTAACAGAAGTCCGAGGTGTAGAGGGTGAAGAGAAGCGGGGCCAGCACCATCCCCTGGGGTGCTCCTGTGCTGCTGATCAGGGTCTCTGATGTAATGTCCCTCAGCCTGACATATTGTGGCCTGTCAGTGACGTAGTTGGAGATCCAGTCAACCAGGCAGGGGTCCACATGCATCCTAGTCAGTTTTTCCTGTAGCGATGGGGGGTGGATTGTGTTGAAGGCACTCGAAAAATCCAGGAAGAGGATCCTAACCATGCCGCTCCCCTTGTCCAGGTGAGACTGAGCTCGATGCAGCATGTAGAGAATAGCGTCCTCCACATCAACACCTGCCCGGTATGCGAACTGCAACTTGTCCTGAGCATGTTGCACCTGGGGCCTGAGGAGGTTGAGGAAGAGCCGCTCCAGCGTCTTCATGAGGTGTGATGTCAGTGCCACTGGTTGGAAGTCATTCAGCTCGCTCGGACGGTTCTTCTTGGGAACTGGAACGATGCAGGACGTCTTCCAGAGGGGGGAGAGAACGTCCAGACCCCAATTCAGTCTTTGCAAAAATTCTTTAAATGTCTTTTGGGTTTGTTGCAGAAAAATAGGAAAAGTGTCAAAAAGATCTAACACGATGGTAAACTGTCAAAAGTTACAGGAAGAGATGAGCACTGCTGGAGTCTGTGGCTCTGCTAGCTGTTAGCTCTTCTGTTAGCTCTTGCTTGGTGATAGAAAAAATCCACTGTCTTATTTCTGAGTCTATTTGAGGACCAATTCTAGATTGTTCTAATTAGTGAGAAATAGCCTCACTGTCCATAGACTATATCAGACGAGATCCTTCTCCGACTGCGTCCACGAACATCTCCGGACAATTGTCCCCTCAGATCACTTTTATTAAAGCACCTTACACACCCATATTGCCTAATTCCTACATATGTAAATTTGTACTTTTACACAAGCTCACCCTATGTTAACCGCTCATCTCCTTATTAGGAGATTGTTTTCGTTAATCGGCCGAATTGCACCATAACCTCTTCTCGGCTGCCAGGAATTCACCTGCATTCACCCCAGGTCAGCTTCCCCTTTCCACCTTATAAGGAGCCTGTTGCGCAAATGTCGGCCGAATTACACCATAACTCCTTCCTCACAGTCTTAGCCGACAGCCAAGAGCTCCATCACTTCTCATCTCTTCCACCTGCAGTACCTTAACACAGTAACCATCCATCACAGCAGTTAATTGATCATAAAAATTCATCTGATTTTTCAAACCATTCCATAAGCATAACTTTAAATTCATCTGACTTCAGCATTTCAAATCATTACATCATAAGCATGACTTCACTTTTTTTTTTTTTAAATGACTGTGGGGATGATTTTAGCAGACTTTCTGATGTACTCACCTCATACATTATCTTCTGTGAAGAAACTGTCACCCAAACTAAACAGGTAACCATCCACCCAAACAATAAGAAGTGGGTCACCAAGGACATGAAAGCCTGTTTAGTGGAAAAGAGAAAGGCTTTTCTACAAGGTGACAAAGTCAGAATGAGGGAGCTACAGAAAGAATTCTGGAGGATGGCCAATTTGGCTAAAATCAGGTACAAAGACGAGGTGGAGAAAAAATTAACATCAGGAAATGCAAGAGAGGCATGGCAGGGTCTCAACATCATGATGGGCAGATCATCCAAGTCTGCAGTGGTTGACTGCCCAGACTCCACCTCTCTTGCAGAACAGCTCAACATCTTCTTCACCCGTTTTAACAGTAACTTCTCACCGATCACCTGGACCCCAGCATCCCTCAGTCCCCCCATACAAGCCCTCACCATCAACGAACACCTGGTAACCTCCATCCTACGCAAAGTAAACCCCAACAAAGTCGCTGGCCCAGACAGGCTCAGGGGCAGGGTGCTGAAGGACTGTTCCATCCAGCTAGGTGGAGTGTTTACCAGGTTGTTTCAGCACCTCTTGGATTCAGGCATCACTCCAAAACAGTGGAAGGAATCCACCATCATTCCTATCCCCAAAGTCACCAAGCCAAAAGACCTAAAGGACTACAGACCAGTAGCCCTGACATCCATCCTCTGCAAATGCATGGAGAGAGTTGTATGTCATCAGCTGCTGGGTGAGCTTGAAGGCAAAGTGGATCCACTCCAGTTTGCCTACAAAACAAAAAGAGGCACTGATGATGCAAGTCTCACTCTTTTAGATACAGTCACCAAACAACTGGACTCCATACATCCACACACAAGGATTTTATTCATGGACTTTTCATCTGCTTTTAACACTGTAAATAACAACACCCTGCTACACCGCCTCTCTGACCTCCATGTTCACCCCACACAGATTTTATGGATAAAGGACTTTTTAATGGACAGACCGCAGCATGTGTTTTTAAATCGTTTTAATTCCAGTTCAGTGGTTTTAAAAACAGGGCTCCCCCAGGGCTGTGTTTTGTCACCGGTCCTGTTCTCTGCATACACCAATAACATCACCTGTAGCAGGGAGGGACTGAGGCTCATTAAATATGCAGATGACATGGCCCTGGTGGCACACATCACCAACACCCAGGCCCTGACAACATACCAGCAAGAGGTTCACACACTGGTCCAAACTCTTGCTGGAAGTTCACTGGAGCTCAACGTTTTGAAAATCAAAGAACTATGCTGTGGGTCTTCAGGAAAAAGCCCAGAACTGTTCCAACCCTTGAAGGGTCTGTCTGTGGAGCAGGTGGAGACTTTTAAATATATTGGGACAGAGTTTGACACTTGCCTGTCCTTTGGACAACACACAAACTCTGTCCACAAAAAGGCACAACAGCGTCTCCACCTGCTCAGAAAGCTCCGTTCTTTTAACATCAGTAAAGACATTTTAACCCTCGTTTACAAGTCACTCATCAAATCCATTTTCACCTATAACATCGTAACCTGGTTCAACTTCCTCACCGTCAAACACAAAACAAAACTCTCCCGGATAATAAATCAGGCCAGCAAAATCACCCAAACAGCCCAAACCCCCCTGTGTGAACTATATGGACGCTCAGTGATGAGGAAAGCCACCCTCACATTCCCGTCCACCACTCCTTTATGCTTCTACCATCAGGCAGACGCTACAGAACCCCACTGGCCAGGAAAAACATTTACAAAAAATCTTTTATCCCCTCTGCAATAGCTGTTCTTAATAACACAAATAGGCTGCACTGTGTTTTAGTTATTTTATGTGTTTTAATTGTTTTTATTTATTACACTGTGTTTTTTAATGTTTTTAGTTAATTTATATGTTTTTATTCGTTTCTTTTACTACAGTGTGTTTTTATTGTGTGAAGGTGTTTGTAATTGTTGTCCTCTAGCCGTGACAAAAGATGAATTTCTGTTTTTATGTGGAACAGACAATAAAGATATATTATTATTATTATTATTATTATTATTATCTAAGCACACACACACACTTGAGCACATGTTCTGTTCCTCTCCCCTACATTAGAGTCAACCCCAAACTTTATTTATTAACCATCTCAAATCAGAACCCCTTATTCTAGATCCCCTTTTAAGCCAAATCCATATTACTCTATTAAACTGAAATCTATACAAAATTTCATGTCTGAACTAAACTTAGTGGAGATATGGGGGTATTTTAACCCAAATGAAAGGGTATACTCCTATTATTCAAGTACCCATTAGTCCTATTCAAGAATTGACTAATTTTTGGTCGCATCAGAGATTGTATTTAAGATTAAGGACTGTAACTATGATAGCCTTGTTACATCAGATCATGCTCCCGTTTCATTGGTCTATGAAGATGTGAATTTGTTCATAGCACCTTCTCGATGACGTTTTCACACAAAGTGGCTCCAAGACCCAGCTTTTATTTCATTTGTTAATGCTCAAATGGATGCCTTTTTTTCACTTTAACACCAATTCAGACATCTGCTGCTGTCAGATGGGAAGCTTTTAAGGTGTATCTCAGAGGGCTCATCAGTATCTCATCAGTTTTACGAGCGATAGATTGAAAAGTGCAAAACAAAAAATAGAACTGCTGGAATCACAAATTAAACTGTTGGAACGAGAGGTCTTTTTAAGCAAAAATAACAAATGCAATCAAGAGCTGCTTATTTTACGAGCCCAGTATAATGAGTTAACAGCTGAAATGGCAGCAAACAGTCTTAAAAAGCTAAATCAAAACTTCTACGACCAAGGAGAGAAACCGGGAAAACTATTGGCTTGGGGAACCAAAAAGCAACAAACTGATCGTGCTATAAACTCTATTAAAAATTCTAAAGGTGAAACAGTATTGGATCCACTGGAAATCAATAATATCTTTAAGGACTTCTATATGAATTTGTATACATCTGAATACTCTACCAATGTAAGAATAGAAGATAATTTTCTTGATTATATTGAAATTCCTTCTAAACCTGAAAGTCTTAAGCGGGGTCTTAATGCTAAAATTGTGTCAACAGATATTTTACTGGCAATAGATTTAATGAAAGCAGGGAAATCTGCAGGCCTAGACGGTCTACCCATGGACATATATAAAGAATTTAAACATAAACTTGTGACCCCCCTTCTTAACATGTTTGAAGAATCACTGGATCGTGGCATTCTTCCACCCACATTAAGAGGTGCACTAATTTCGCTAATTCCTAAACCAGATAAACCTAAAGATAATTGTCAATCCTATCGTCCAATTTCACTTTTAAATTCTTACACAAAAATTTTGTGCGAGGTCCTGGCTCTCAGACTGGAAAAATGCCTTGATTCTATAATAGACCCAGATCAGAATGGGTTTATTAAAGGGAGATTTGGGTTTCATAATATAAGAAGACTTCTTAACATTTTGTATATAAAGCAGAAGACAGCAGATACAGCAATCCTATCACTTGATGCCGAAAAGGCCTTTGATAGGATTGAGTGGTCCTACCTCTTTAACATGTTAACACGTTTTGGCTGTGGAGAAGTGTTTTGTAAATGGGTTCAGCTTTTATATTTTCAACCGACTGCTGAAATTATTACCAATAATATTATTTCAATACCTTTCAACATCCATCGTGGTACCCGTCAAGGCTGCCCCATATCACCACTCTGGGTTTATTATTGCTGTTGAGCCACTTGCCATAGCTATTAGGACACATAATGGTATTTCAGGAATACGAGTTGGTACAGTGGATAATAGAATAGCTCTTTACGCAGATGATGTTATTCTCTTCCTTACAAAACTGGAAAGATCTATCCCTGCAATAATGGACATCATAAAAATGTTTGGGCTTATCTCTGGGTACAAAATTAATACTTCCAAATCCTCACTTATGATGCTTAAAAACCCAGAGGTACCCTTGTCCCTAAATATATTGTCTTTCAATCTGTCTAACACATTTACCTATCTAGGTATTCACTTCCTTCCTGAAATAAATAATATTTTGTCAGTTAACTATGATCTTACTCTACAATCAATTTTAAATTCAATTGAACGATGGTCAAACTTGCCAATCTCTGCAATAGGCCAAATGAATGTGATTAAAATGAATATTTTACCAAAACTTGTGTACTTATTTCAAAATATATCTCTTGCTCCCCTTCCATATATATTCTCTAAGCTTAAGAGATATATTTGCAATTTTATATGGAATAATAGGCAACACACGCTTCGACTAACATTGATGTACATGCCTTTTGATAGAGGAGGACTTAAAGTTCCCAACCTTCAGTGGTACTTCTGGGCCGCACAATTGCGGACAATAATGTTTTATTTCTCTTCAGGATCTCTCCCAGCATGGGTTGAAATGGAAACCTCATCACTGAATCCAAAATTGCCTTTCATGTCACATCTATACTCATCATCCTTGAAAAAACTTAGGAAGCAAGTTACGAATCCTATAATTTTGAATATGATTAATACCTAGTACAAAGCACAAGAATTTTTAGGTGATGAAATCTGTCTTTCTCACTATAGCCCAATATGGGGAAATGACCACTTCCAACCAGCAAAAAGTGATGAGGGTTTCCACCAGTGGGCAAACAAAGGGCTGAGGAAAATTGAAGATCTATACTATGATAAAATTCTAATGTCCTTTGAACAGCTAAAAATGAAGTTCAACTTACCTGCCAATCATTTTTTTTAATTACCTCCAAATTAGGAGTTTTATTGCTTCAGCCCAAAAGAACAAACTATTACTGCCTATTATTCCACGCTAGAAGAGGCTGTGCTTATTTGCCCTCACAAAAAGGGGCAGATATCTTATATCTATAATCTGTTTGTTGAGAACTCAACAGAATCATCGACTGACAGACTAGATGCATGGAGACGAGACTTAAAAGTGGACATCTCTCATGACGAATGGAGAAATGCATGTCTGGAAACACACACCCAAACAATAAATACCAAATTACAGCTTTTGCAAATAACCTGGCTGATGCATACCTATATTTCACCAACTAAAGCTCACAAATTGGATATTAATAATTCTGATCTATGTACCAAATGCGGAACTGGTAATGCCGCTCTGTTACATTGTATGTGGGAATGTTGTGAAATTAGGAAATTCTGGAAAGAGGTAGTACAGCTCATTCAGAGCATGATAGGTACTAATATGCCATTTCTACCTAAACTACTTAATCTGGGCATATTTCCTTCCCACTTACCATTACAGAGTAAAGAAAAGGCCTTAATAACCATCTGCCTATTATACGCCAAACGTCTCATTTCACAACATTGGAAAACAACACGTAGACCTCATTTAGGCCACTGGATTAGAGAGATGCCCTCTTGTCTAGCTATGGAGAAAATTACATATATAATAAAAAACAAAAAGGAAGCCTTTTGTGATATATGGGACCCTTTCATGACCTTTGTTCAAAGGATGGACCTATCAGATGTCTTGAACACAGGGGATACTTATGTTACTTGAATGTTAAATTTGAGAAATACTTATGATCTTTGTTTTTTTTTAGGAGTGACTGTGAATTAAGAGTGGAAATATACAATGCATGCAAGTGCACACACTGTAGTGTTGAAACCTCTTTTGTTAAACGCAAAATGATTGGTATTTAACTGCTGTCGTAGTTTAAATAGTGCAGTTTTCTGTGCAGTGTCGCTGGAAAACCTGTGAATCTCTTTGGAGGGAGGACATCAGTGCCTTTGCGATATACTGTGGTCTGTCTAGGTGTCCCATTATATTGTCATGAAATTATTTGGTGATATACTGTCTGGCTCGGTTAGGTGCATAATGAATGTGTGTGTAAATATGTAAGTATTGTTTATGTATGTATGTATGTATGTGTGTATGTGTATAAAAATATTAATTTAATTTTTTTTTTTTTTTTTTAATTGTCCACCCGGTTACACTTACATTTAAAAAAAAATCCTGGATGGAGATGGTGATCCGGATCAGTCCCAAAATTTTATCATTTGTTCCTTGTTTCACACATTTCCTGAAAATTTCTTCCAAATCCGTCCATTACTTTTCGAATTATTTTGCACACAAACAAACAAACCTACGCCGGCCATCACATAACCTCCTTGGCGGAGGTAATAATAAAATAAAAAAGAGCTAAAAGCTAAAAGACTATAGAATAAAAAAGACCTGAAAGCTACTAGACAGTAAGATGGGATAAAAACAGGCCTGAATTAAAAGAGTAAAAGAAATCAATTAAAAGACAAACTAAAAAGGTAAATCTTGAGCCTCCTTTTTGAATCTATTCCATAAATGTAGACCATTATGGCTGCAGCCTCCCCATGGGTTTTTTTTCTAACTCTTGGAATGATTAAAAGGCCGGTGCCAGAGGACCTCAGGATCTGCAAGGGTTGATATGATAAAAGCAGGTCAGATAAATAAGATGGCCCAAGACCATTAAGACACTTAAAAACTAATAAAAGCACCTTAAAATCAATCCTGAAACACACAGGGAGCCAATGCAGCCATCTTAAAACTGGTGTAATGTGCTCCCGCCCTCTGGTCCTCGTCAGCACACGGGCGGCTGAATTTTGAAGCAGTTGTAAGTTTGAAATAGTATTTTTGGGAAGACCAGAGAGCAGGGCATTACAATAATCTATACGACAAGAGATAAAAGCATGCATCAGCACCTCCGTGTTAGCCTGAGAGAGAAACGGGCGGACTCTGGCTATATTCTTAAGATGATAAAAACCTGTCTTAGTTACATTTTTAATATGAGGAACAAAACTAAGCTTAGAGTCAAAAATGATGCCCAAGTTCTTCACGCATTGTGACGGTTTAAAATCTTGTAATTTGGTAAAAGTTTCTCTCTCTGCCCTTCAGAACCAATAACTAAAACCTCTGTTTTGTCCTGGTTGAGCTGTAAGAAGTTCTCTGCCATCCATGACTTAATATCTAAGATACAGTTTAAAAGGGTATCGATAGGCCCTGTGTCATCAGGAGACACGGCGATGTACAGCTGTGTGTCATCAGCGTAACTGTGGAAGCTGATGCCGTGTCTCCTGATGACATCCCCAAGGGGAAGCATATAAAGATTAGAAAGTACTGGACCTAAAATCAAACCTTGGGGCACCCCACACTTAATTTTATGAGTTCTGGAGGAACATGTATCTATACTTACACAGAAACATGGGTCTGTGAGATAGGAATAAAACCAGTTTAGAACAGCACCGGAGAGTCCCACCAGGTTTCAAAGTCTATTTAATAAAATGTGGTGATCTACGGTATCAAAAGCAGCGCTTAGATCCAGTAGCACCAGGGCTATGAGTTTCTGAGAATCTATATTACACCTGATATCATTTAAAATCTTTAAAAGGGCTGTCTCGGTGCTGTGGTTCATCCTAAAACCAGATTGATATGGCAGCCCTGGCAGCTTCCTGTCCACAGGGATCACCTGCACCCAGAACTGTGGCGGCAGCATGCCTACCTGTTGAAAGGTCTCATTTAATAGCTAAGGGCCTGTCCCACTCCACACAGAAAGACCCCAGGCCGAGAATCGAACCCAGGACCTTCTAGCTGTGAGGCTATAGTGCTAACCACTGCAACACTGTGCCACCTAGACCCATGGTGCAATGCAAATGACTAAATTAGAAAAACATAACAAGGAAATTTGGTGTTTTTCAAAAATGTTCTTACTCAGCAAGTCATGGAGGAAATAGTGAATTTGCTTGGAAATATATGCAAGAAATCTTAATATAGAGAGTATTTTCGGCAGCAGAATTTGGTACGAACTACAGTGTGTGCCTTAATAGTAATGAAGGAATATGTCAGCCAGTAGAACAGTGTGGCTCACTGATGTGTGTTTTTAGATAACAGTGGAGTTCCTTATTTGGATACATGAACTATACTTGTCAGGTGGATACATTTATTGTCACCAACCTTAACCTGTAATACATGATTCTGCCTATGTTTCTGCAATCAGGAGCTGCACTGGGGCCCCTTCTGGCTGGACTGTTATCTGCTGGCGGCTGGGATCAGGTCTTTTACATGCTGATGACTGCTGACTTCCTTGCTCTGTTGGTGAGTGCTTTAAAACCTTAAACAACAGAGGTGTTTTTTCCGATTCCAGCTTTTTGGTTCAATGACTGCTTTTGTCAAGCTTTTTTCTATAGCATGCAAATTTTTGTTATGTTTTATTGTAAATAGCTCTAAAAGGCCACTGTACACTACCTGTTCAGCAGCAGGGATAGGCAGGCAGTTCCAAACTAGCTGATGAACAAAGTGGACAATTTAACAGTGAAAGAGCTTAATGTTTACCTTGGTATCAAAAATAGAATGAAAAGGAAAATGAATATTGCACTTAAAGTTATGCTTAAAGTTGTAACATGTCATGTCATAGCATGTGTTTTCAACTTTTTTCTGCCGCCTCCAAATGACCAATAAATTGAGAAATGATCTGTGAATGCAAGCTGGTGTTTCTTACTGCAGAAAAATAAATACATATCCTAATAGTTGACTCTGTGTGTGTGTGCGTGCGTGTGTGTGTGTAGCTTTTGCTACGGCTTGTATCAAAGGAGGTGTCCTCATCTAAGTCCCGTCCCATCTCCGCTGTCGAGTAAGTCTTGTTTTGTCTTGATCATTGTGCTCAATGCCTTCTCTATTTGGTCTTGCTCTTCATGCATTACTCCCATTCCACTGCACACTATTTCTCAGAGATCCACTTTATTAATCACTTAGATTTTTTATTTAAATGTTAGTTGTTAAAATTATTTTTGTACTTCATTCATATTTAAAGTAATCTATAACTATAATCACATCAGTTTAAACATTGAAACCTTCCTCCATCTTTTTTATCAGGAGCACAGAATAGATATCTGTTCAAAATTCAGGACAACATCATGTACCAAAGCATATAGCTGTAGGAACTAAACCTAGTTGCAGGTTAATGAGTGTCAGTTATGAACTGAAACACTGGCACTGATCCAAAGCTCTGAGTGGAATATTAGTGAATTGCATTTTTAAATCATTTAGCCTCCATGTGGCATCATTTTTTAGCTCGCAGCACCACCACATGCTTGGAGGAAATGCTGCTTATAGTTCTTTTTGCAGCCAGTTGACTGCTGAAAGTCATTTTTCACAATCCAAAAAACAGCTATTTTTATATCCATGACCAGAGACAGCACTTGGTTATATATGTGAAATGTGCATTTAGAGCAAAGGGACTGTCATGATAGTGTGAGTTCATTTCTTACAGACCGCTGGGAAATATTTTTCCCCTCACAGTGCAGAAACACGGCAGCATAGCTTAGTTCACATGCTGTGTGTTTACATGGGCATGAGTTTCCCAGTTACAAGGCTTATTCTAGTATGATCATATTGGACATGCAAAGTTTACATACAACACAGGTCAGTAACAAGTTGTTTGTATGTTAGAGCAGAAACACGATCAATCTGTCGAAACTTTAAGCAAAATTAACCCAGTACAGATAAAAAAATGTTTTACTTCTAAGCTTGGATGTTGTATTTGCTAGCCACCCACACACAGTGTTAATTACATTATATATATATATATATATATATATATATACACACATAATGTACAAGCGGAGAGTGACACTGGAGCGTCACACTGGAGTTGGCAGGTCCGCATACTAGAACCACTGCGGCATACTACAGCCTCGGCGGCGCCCGGTGGCAGCACGCATGAATATTTGAATATCAAAATTATTATCCAAATACCACCACAACGAACGAATATTCAGATATTCGAATATTTCTCAATTTATCAATTCGGTCTGAAATTCAGAGAATCATCTGAACTGTTGATCACAAGTTCAGTTTCACATTCAGAGCAGACAAACTCTGTCTTACTTTAATTGTTATTACCACTCACTAAAACCTTCATCCAATTACTACATTTTCTAGTTAGTGACTTTATCTGAACAAATGCATTGAAACCAGGCCACAAAATGTGTAGTTTCATTTATTTCTTGATAAAACAAGTGTGTCCTCATGGGCAGTGAGTTCAGTGTTCACAGAGCTTATTGCTCTTGACTGTAAAACTTAATTGCACCCAACTTATCAACATGGTGTTAATGTTTGTCTCTACTTCACAGGTTGAAGGAGCACTGAGAACTGTGATTCCACTGCCTCCACGCACGCACACACACGTGTACACACACACGCATACAGACATACACAAAGTGCATTGAAACCACTTGTCTACATCTGAAATTGACTGTGGCTCTGTCAATAACAGGACTGGACATAATAATGCTCACAGAGGTGCATATTGACAAACCAACATGTGTGTCTGTGAGCATACAAACATGCTGCTGTACACGGAAGCATCACTGAGGAGGAACTGAGGTTTAGACTGGTGAACCAAACAGAACAGCAGCAAACTTCAGACTGGGTTATTATCTGAACTTACTGTACTGCACAAGAATGCATATGTACTCATCTTTTTTGTCTCCTTTTCAACTCTTGAACTCAGTTTAAACATGAACTAACTGTCTGTTCGATCTACAGATATATAAAACTGGCCTTACTCTTGACTTTAGTATTGGGCTCTATATACTAGAAGCAACATTTATTTAAGTAGCAGTCTTGAAATAGCAACTTCCACAACTTCCACAAGAATCTTATGGATTCTTCTGTATTCCCTGTATTATTGGTACCTTCTATTCTTATCCTTACAAACTCATCAGACTCTGACCAGACATCTGTCACCTTACCAGTCAAGTTTACATCTAAACTTAACCATCTTAACTGTTACACCCAAGGGATCATTTATAATCTTATACCTGGGCCCAGCCTTTCAATGAGACCATGGCAGATCTACCCTGGACCTACAAATCACTCCCACATCTGTGATTTTAAGCAGCTGAATTAGGTCTGGTTTTGTGGTCTTTGACAGCTTGAAAAACAGCCAACAATCAGCACTTTCCGGACTGATTATGAACATGGTCATCAGAATTGGGAAGCTTTGCCAGGTCCAGTAATTTTCGCCACATGCATGCAGGTTTTTACCATTCAAAAATCTTTAGTTGTAAAAATCATTAACTTTTTCTTACAACTGTTATTGCAACATGCATGTAGCCAAACAGTCACTTAAGGTGGATAGATGCAACAGTCACTAATTACTGGTTAGAGCACACAACTATACTTGATTAGAAACTAATCCATTTTTAATGTTCATGCTTTACATGTTAGCTTGCATGAAACCCTGCAGTATCCAGAATGATAATGTTACTATACTAGTTTTCTCCTCTTTAATTCAGTGGCCAAAATACATGACAACACACATACTTCAGTTTTATTGTACTGCATATTCTACTCCACCCAAGTACTTATTATCCATTCAAAAGCACTTCCACCGTTGTGGTACTCTAAAGGGCCACCAAACCAGGCAATTCTGCTGTCAATCAGCATTGGTCCCATGTTTGTGCCCTGCACTGCCATATTGTACATGAATAGTGAGGTGTATTTTAGGGATAATGTGTATTTGCTAAAATATTATACAGTTATTTGATGTCATGCCTAACAAAGCATGGCAAGCTGCAAGACGCTTATAACCTGAAAGTAGCTCTCAATGATATAGAACTACTAGGATGATACTTCTCTTGGTACTTGTTGAAAAATTTAAATACCATTTTTTGATACCTTCTGTTGTACAACTGTCAAGGGACGTACATTCACCTGGACAAGTATAACGAAATCTATCTACATGGATAGATTCCCTAAGAGGGAAGAAAGAAAGCACTATATGTTTGTCTGTAATTATGTGAACTCACCCTTTAAGCTGTTGGAAACGTTCCTATGTTCTCATCTTTAAGCAGGCGTATTTAAACATTCAGTGCACTGTGTGTTTCCATGTGACAAGACAGTCCCCCCAGTGTTTCTCTTTTTACTATTTAAATGAATATTGACCACTATAACTCTCCTGTGTTCTGTGGAAGTTGCTGTTTCGGTGTCACCTTTGCCTTACCAAAGAGATTATGGGATTGTGGTGTAATTTAAATAAGAGACTACTTATTTTGCAAGTGATTTAACTTATTTCTATTAGTTTTGTGGTGGTTTCTGATAAGCTTTTTTTTTCAATTTTGTTATTAAATAAAGTCACTAAAGCTTTATTCTTATATAATAACTGCAGGTAATCAGGTGTTTACCTGTGTGGAAGTGGGGGGTTGAGATATTATGAATGTAAAATTGGCCAACCTTATGGTTATATTTTATAGTGCAATGTGCACAAGTGAAGTTGTTGCTCAAAACAGTTCTTAGAATAGGGCTATCAGTGCATTTAACTCTCCTTCCAGTTTCTGATCTCGTAAACATAGAAAGTCCCTTCAATCAATATCATGAAATGAAGACAAAATTCAACGCTAATGTTTAGTGATTTATATTTCGGGTTTGTTTAATATTTATTAACATATTACGTTAATTTATTGTATGTCATCAAAATACAAAAATCTGTTAATGTTACATGAATGTATATCTTTGGTTCTGGGATCATTTCTTTTTAATGGTAGAAGTATTGAGACCATATCCTGCTATCTTTACAACGGGACCACATTTTGTGTATATTTATTATGTGTCAGTGGTGGGCCTTGTACTTGAAACACTGTGTGCCTTGTTGTTGTTTGTCTTCTTGCTGGGTTATGGATATTTGTATTGAAATAAATTATTGCAGATCTTTTTTAATTTGGGGTTGATAAACTTAAAAAACATTCTACTAAAAAATAAATCATTTGTTTTCTTCACTTCACTTCTTAGTGCGTGTGTTTTTGATGGCTTTTTTTGCAGCTCGCTACTACAGACCAGCTAAATTAGTCTAATTCATGGCATGGAGTGGCCTTGAGTCTCAGGTGGAGGTGGCAGGTGTCATTTGAAATGGTAAGCTCCTGACAGGCAGGAACCCACTCAGTGACACAGGCAGACTAGAAAACACACACACACATGCACATATGGACTGGGAAAGGATGGGTTACAGACAAAATCTATCCCTGAAGTGAGTTAGGACTCCACTGAATCCAAACTTCACCATCTGCTTTCACTTAGGCCAAAGGTTTGATATGAAAAGTGATACAAATTCAAGTTACAGTTGTTTAACTACAGTAGCCCTCACTAAACAAAACCAGAGTTCTGATTTATCAGTGTTTTATTTTGAGTATGAAGTAGTTTTCTTGTATTATGAGATCTGGATCTCATCTTCTCACGAAGAAACAGTAAGTCATAATAATGACATTAAATTACAATTATCAGGGTTCCAAATCTCAGGATAGGTCTTCATACAACACGTATGCACATGTCTACATTAAAAATAAGTCATGGCCCAGATGTGATCACTTGAAGTCCCCACAAGTAAGCATGAAAAACACAAATGGGACAAACCCTGCACTGCTCTGTACAGAGGGACATGCCTACATTTATGTGAAAGCTAATATTAGACTTCAACAGTGTGAAGCTAAATTAGGTGGCAATGGAGTCTACCTTTCTGTGCAGAATTCCCTTTTGAGCTACAGCGGAATAATTTAGTGCTAGTCCAAGTCAGACCTTTGAAACATCCTGTAATATAAACTTTGTGTGGACCTTTTCACAGTTAAGGATTGTAGATACTGACTACAGGCAGAGCCTGCCCTACCCAATGTGGCACCCTCGGCGAGATTTTATATGGCGCTCCCCTCTGTCGGCAATTTACATACGCTTACAAAAGAAATTGAATAGCATTGTTTTGCAGTAATATTAATTGGGCACTGCTTTACATTTGAATCAGTGCAAGCTTTGCCATTTTAAGAGTTAATAGTAATAACTAGTTTTAATTTAATTCTATTGAAGGTGAATTTCTTCCCAGTTTTGTGGTGCCCTCTGGAGGCCACAGTGCCCAGAGCATTTGCCTATATTGCCTAACGGTCCAGCCAGCTCTGACTACAGGGTCAGTTTGCGGCCAGCATAGACAGGAGGAATCCTCCGAGCAAGCAACAACTCTTTCATTGTTCATACTGGTTGCTACACGTGAAAACAGCAGAACCTTCTGTTTTAAGTCTGCTTTGGAAGATCAAGGAAGCAAGTGGCTGGGCGCCCTGATAGCCAAGTGGTTATGTCGCGTGATCCATGTGTAGAGGTGTAGCGGCTGCACAAGGTTCGAGTTCGACCTCAGCCATTAACCGCATGTCCTTCCCCACTCTCTCCCGTTTCCTAATCTATCCACTGTCCTGTCCAATAAAGGCATGAAAAGCCAAAAATAAATCTTTAAAAGGAAGCAAGTGGCTTAGCTTAGCATAATGAAAGGAAGCAGAAGAAATTACCTGAATTTAGAAAATATCTTCCAAAAGTGCTAAAGCTCACTAACAGGTGTGTTATATTGTACTTGTCATTTTAAACCTGTACACCTGGTATTATACGATATTACAAAGTGGTTCATAAGTAATTTACAAGCCCTTACAAGACATTAGGTGACATTAGGAGATAACTTACAAGTAGTTTATAAATGCATTAATAAACCATTTACAAGGTATTACCAAATGATGCGGTAAAAGCTTCATTCATGCATATGATACATGTTTATTACTGGTAAGCCTACAATTAATGAAGGTGTTAAATGCATATAATTTAATAAACATCTCTTTCATTATATATGACGATAATAATAAACAGTAATAAACACAGATGATTAACTACTGCATGTTATCAGGTGAGCACTGCTATGTCATCGAGTGGAACAAATGGCCTTGCCAGGCTGCTTCTTTACTGACGTTACTGAAACATACCACTCAACCTTTAGAGAGCTGTGTATGTAACACTGCCATAGCATTGCCATAACAAAGCAGAGGGGTGTTCACTTCAGTTTTAATGTATTTTGCATTGCATTGTGTAGTAATTGATTGGCAAATGTTTTTTTTTTCTCATTTATAAACGTAGACAGCTAATAGTAAATGCATTAGTTCACAATTATCTTTGGATCTTGGAATTTGTTGGATTTCATTCTATAAACTGATATTGTTAGGTGTTCATCTTACTGTGTGTAGTGCCTTGAAATGACTTATGCTGTGAATTAGCATTATATAAAGAAAATTGAATTGAACTGAAACTAATTATTATCTCTAAATAATGGAATATATTTTTATGAAGTTATGTTAATCTTCTGACATCCATATTGATGGTAGACTTACTATTAAAAATGCATGCGTTTTATGCATGAATTAAGCATTTAGGACATTTTTTAAGAGTCACTTAAAAATGACATGTTAGTGATTAACTATTATCCTAATGTCTAAATATTTATTTGACCATTTGGTAATACCTTGTAAAATGTTTATTGGCCCATCTCATTACAAAGTAGCTTTACAGAGTCTTCCTGACCAGCCAAGACAGTAGGTAATACCTGGATATTCATCATGCCAAAGAGGTCAAGACACAATACCAACAATCCACATATATGACCTTGGTGATGCTCACAACCTCATAAAGGGGCCTGGCACATACACACTGATCCGCCACAACTTTGAAACCACTGGCTTATTGTTGTAGTGAATAACACTGATCATCTCATTACAATGGCACCTGTCAGTCAGTGGGTGGAACATATTAGGCAACAAGTTAACAGGCAGTTCTTGAAGTTGATGTGTTGAAAGTAGGAAAACTGGCGGAGCAAAAAGATCTTAAAGATTTTCACAACAGCCAAAATGCAGGGGCTAAGCACCTTGGTCCGAGTATCTCTAAAACAAGAGGTCTTGTGGGGTGTTCCTGGTTTGCAGTAGTTTGTACTTATCAAAAGAGGTCCAAGGAAGGGCAACCAGTAAACCAGCGACAGGGACGCAGGCATCCAAGGCTAACTAATGTATGTGGGAAGTGAAGACTGGCCAATCCGTTTCACAAATATTTAAAAACCTTAATGCCTAACTGATAAAAAAAAAAAATGACAGAGCATACAGTGCACTGCAGCTTGCTATGTGTGAGGCCGTGTGACCACAGCCTCACACATAGCAAGTGCCCATGCTGACCACTGTCCACTAGCATAGGACAATGGAAGTAGGCTGCTTGTGCTTGTGTATTACATGGCTAGACAAGTGCATACGTGTCGTTTACCTGAAGAGATAGCGACAAGATGCACAATGGGAAGAGGACAAGCCAGTGGGGGCAGTGCTCTGGGTAATGCTGTGTTAAAAAAGGCCTTGAGTCCTGCATTAATATGGATTTTACTTTGACATGAAGCACCTACCTAAACATTGTTCTAGACTGCATACATCCCTTCATGGTTACGGTATTCCCTGGCTAAAGCACAGTAATGCACTGTCACACAACAAACTGTTCAGGAATGGTTTGAGAAATGTGATAAAGAACTGCACTGGGCTCCAATTCTCCAGAACTCTGTGAAAACAGATGCCCGATCAGCAAAACAAGTGTGATCCATGGACACTTCTCCCAACTTCAAGGACTTAATGAATCTGTAGCTAATGTCTTGGTGCCTGATGCCACAGGACATCTTCCAAAGTCTGTGGATTCCAGGCCTCAATGGATCAGAGCTGTTAAGCCAGGAGAAAGAGGACCTACAATATCTGGCAGGTGGTTTTAATTTGAGAGAATTTAATCAGAGAAGGCCTCTTCAAATGCTTCAGAAAGTCAGACCATGAAGCATTGGACTTTTCAAGTTAGGTAACCACCTTTATTTCCCTGACAGACTTACATTACTACTTCATGACAGTTGTGTGCTGATTATTAATAAGTACACAATTGTGATCAATATTAACAATTAATATCAGCTTGTCAGTCACCTGTAAAACACTTTTAGTGTGTGTTGCAAATTCCATAAGGAAGCCTGGCTGTCAAGGCTCGGATGAAAACCTTAACTATGAAGCCCATGGTGGGGCTCAGGGCTGTGAAATAGTCAGGGCATCCACAAAGGCATGAACATCTGTACATAAGTTATGGACCAAGTTTTGTGTCAGTGAGATGCTTGATGAACTGGGTCAACTGCACAACTGTAAACTGAACTTGCTTCACAGTCACACACTGCTGTCTCTACATTACTGTTACTCTTCAGACACATACTCGAAAAACCCATGTCGTGTCTGATAACGAATGTTAATGACCCGATGCTTTATGTGCAACTCAGTGGGACACTATGGTGGAAATGGACAGGTTACAACTCGTGTTGCACACACAACCAAACGCTAAGTTGTATTCGTGCGTACCTGCGTGTTTGTCCGTCGGTGAGTGCGCGCAGATCCTGTTGTGACTGAGGCGCGGGGGCGCGCGTGGATTCAGGCTTTATGAGCCGCAGTTCGAGCGCGAGGAGACGAAAGAGCGAAGAAGCACTTAGTTGACGATCAGACACGCAGGCAGGCAGGTGGGATGCTGTCGGACCAGTGACACACCTGTCGCTCCCTCGGTTTTCTCAACGTGGATGGGAGAAACACCGGAGCACAATAACCGCAAAGCGACGCAACGACTCCGTGGAGAAAACGGGGGACGATGGGCTCTGCTTCGTCCTCCTACCGGGTCATCTACCTGGACGTGGACGGCAGGATTCAGAAGGTGAGACACATGCTGGGGTAGGCTAGGGCAGCACTGTCAGGACACAAACCAAGAAGCACCAGAACAGTTAACGGCAGAGCTCTAAATGACAGCACAGCTCGCTCCTCTCCGTCCAAACCTGTTAAAGTTGAGGAAGTCCAGAATCAATCCGTCCATTGTGAGAAGCTGCGGTGGATCTTAGAGGTGGGGTCAGTGCCAACGACAAAGCTGAAAAGTGGCATTGTGAAAGGAAAATAGCATTTCTGAAAAAGGACATTTTAACATAAATGAATAAAAGAAACACGTCCACAAAGGCGTCAACAGCTGCTTTAATGATGGCTTTTAGTGTTGCTCATTCTTAATGTGTAATAATGTTGAATTAACCTAATAGATTATCAATTTTTTGTTTTCTCATAATGTGTTTTATGTAATTGGCTATTATTTGTTTGATTAATTACGTTATTGATTTTGTAATTTATTATTAATTGATTAATGAGTCATTGTGGAGTTCAGATAATAGGCCTGATGAAGCTTTGAGCACCAACATTCAGTGTTAATGAAGGCAGAGCCCAGACCGACTTACTGTAAATCCTTTCAGTAGATACAGCAAAACTAAAGTAGCAGAATGTCACAAGTGCTAAGTACCACAGACTGAAGATGGATTGCTATGAGATCCTGTGAAATATCCACAGTGCCTGCCTTTCAGATCCCTATATGGTTTTTAGACTGGCAGCAGTAGTTTGTCATAGTTCCGGGACCAGCTGGGTGCAGCTAACAGGGAGCTTTGTTTCTTGCCCTTTACACAAGCATGACTATGGCATTATAATAAATTACCTGTAATTTTAAATGTGATGCACCAGGAGAAAAAAAAAACATTCCAGAGAGAGGCTTGAATTGGGTGTCACAAGGTCTTCGTTTATTCCTGTCTATAATTTACAGTAAATACATTTTACACAAAGGTCAGTGGACCTCTAGTCCAAGTGCTGTGTCTGTTCATCAGAGTTAACACAATGATACAGACTAGTTTATCTGCTGAGAGTAGAGGGACTATAGATGTGGTGATATGAGTCATTAGCATTTCACTATAACCTCACTATTAGGGAGGGTTTTCATCTTCTGTGTGTGTCTCTGTGAGGTACAAGGACAGTTAGGTTGCTGAGTATGTGGACTGTTGGCTATTTGCAGTCTGTACAGGCAGAATAATCTGAAAGGTTTGTTTGGATGTTAAGTCAGTTCTGCTCCACTGGTCCCTCTGAAGACTCCAGACCAGTGAGGTTGAAGAATAACCCAAGCACTGACCTCTAAATAAACTCAACATTACACACAACTCAGTATTCAACACACATTAATCTCCCATTTCAGTTAAAAGATCGAGGGAATATAACTACTGGAGAATCGACCAACATGATTTGACACGGAGTTTTGTGAACAGTCATATAAATATAAAAGCAAACACACATACATGTTGCAGCAAGATTGCAAACCAAAGTCCACTAATGAGCTGACAACAGTACTGTGTGACAACGAAACCAGAATAAATCATGAATTTTACTCAGTGTTAGATCCATAGTATTTAAAAAAAATGACTCCTACTCTTCTGTATTTAAGGCAACAAAACATATAGTGGATACCTTTTTAACTGAAAGTAGTTATACATTTAATACATGTAGACACTTGCAGTTTCTGTATTTTAATTTTAGTTTTGTTTTTAAATATTTTGTTATTAAAGGGGCAACATTTTCCAGAAGTCTTATAATGTTTTGGAATGTAATTCAGTTTGCTGTAGACTTTCCATTTCTGGTAAGAGTGATATAACCAAAATATTAAACAGAAATACTTGAGAGAATATTTAAGAAGCATTCTAATGAAAATATGCAAAAGTGTGATCCTACAATAGTTGTTTATATTATAGATTAGCTATTACATCAATAGATTTATAACTGCTGTAGTTCATATCAACAAAGAGCGACAGTTGATACTCTTAATATGCAAAATTGCATTTCTTTACTTTCTCTCCGTTCTTTGCCATTGGATACCCTTGAATTGGCTCATCCATCCTTTCATTCATCTTTGTGTCCATATCTTCTTTATATTGTTCAGGCTCACAAAATTATTTCAACTAAAGGGAGGACCTAAATCTCGGTCGGCTTCCACCACAAGGACCAAAATCCCACCACACCATTCATATTAAACATGAGACACTGCCCCATGAGGAAGAATTACTTTTTCAGTTTCAGTGACAGTTAGTTTATACAAAGAATGCATTTACAAATGTAAAACGTACTTGTTTTTCTGGTAAGGTGTCATTATTATTCATAGACAGACAAAGGCAGTGTATATGTGCATTGATTTTCCCAAAAATGCTGATGCTGAAGGTTTTCACTCTCAGTCCCTACACTGGAATGCAGCAGTTTGTTTACATTGTCCAACCAATGAAGGAGAGGCAGCAGCTCATAAAAGGCCATATAGTAGTGTTTATACCCCAGTGGCACATTGCATTTATTGCGTTATGTCTTCTTTATGGAGTTCACACTGAGTCTGTATCTGTCTGCTACACAAAACACTTGTCATTTCCTCATGCAGACATTTTACAAACTAATATTTGTACCTGATGCCTAAGACAGGTCAAATTGTTTGCTTCACAAGATTGGTGGTCACTTTTATTAGGCTGGAAACAGAGCCCTTTATAAGCTTTGCACCAGACTTTACCACTTGCATTTTGATTTAGGTTGTAAGATTAGTCTACAATGATTTGGGGAAAATATTTAATTATGATTTTTTTCTGAAAGATATTGTGATTTTGGTTTGATTTGCATGTTTTTTAATTGTCAAGCTTCAGTTCAGCTTACCTTTAATCATTAACATATTATGGACATTACCACACAGGAAGACAAGTTTAAACCACATGACAGTTTAAACCCTGTGTCACACGTGATGCACAACATATTCTAAATTGCAGCCTTTGTTCTTGCTAAATTTCAGTTTTGATTTGAAATCGATTAAGTGTTTGATTTCATGAGGTCAGCCCTAATCTAACGAGTCTAAAACCTGTGTGTAACATACAAACATTAATACAAATGTGATGGTGTACAGTTGAAGTCATCTTTTGTTGCAGCCAGACAGCAGCTGTTTTGAATTACAAATCTGTTGCACATTTAGTTGAGTAGTGAACAGCAGCTTGCATTATAAAGCCATGTTATTACTGTGTCGTGAGCTCTGCTGTTCCCTGCAACCATAGTTTGTTGTGTAAAACCCTTATTCAGACTAATTACATTCTGATTTGTGTGACCTGTTTGCATGGTTAGGTTTAAATATGGCTTCTTATTTATTTGCATAATAGTGTTTGAAGCTAGTTTGAGGTCTGGGATCATCATCCTAGGTGTGTACACAGCAGCAGCAGCAGCAGCAGCAGCATTATGTTGCTGAATATGCTAGAGCAAAGTTTGTTATTGAATTCATTCTCATCATCTTTAAAATGGAACATGAATTTCTTTCATCTGATTTGCTCTAGCTGTTAAACATTTGAGTCAATATGCTGCTGTACTTTTTTACAGTGATGAAAGAATACTAGGGTTGTTGTGACTATTACCATTTGAGGTAATCCCTTTTTGGTCAATCAAAAGAACAGATGATGAGTTTTTTTAATCTCATCTCTGGATTCTTTAAAGATAAGAGTTTATGAGCATGAAATAAAGGATGTTGATATCTGATAAATACAGAATATTAACTGGCAAATATTTTAATTGGTCATTTAACATTTTAACTTTCGATAGACTGGCATGTAGGTGTGGTGTTTGTGAAGTCCACTGAAGTCCTCCTCCCTCCATGTCCACTGACCTCTACCACCCCCTGTCTCTTCCACCTGTGACTGGCTGCCATTGCCAGACAGCTCAAGTGCTCTTTGACCTCTGTTTTTCTCTCAAATTATCCCTTGTTTTGTCCTCCTGGCAATACTTGTTACACCTGCCCCTCACCCTCCTGTCTCCATGCGTCATCTTTTGCTGCAACCTCGCTGTTTGCGGTCTTCCGTGTCATCATATGCAAATGCCTCTTTTATCTATGTGGGTCATCCATCCCTGTGTGCTACGGTGTGACACAAATCATTTATCATGTTCAGTGACAGTGCTTGACCTTTCTCATAAAATGACTGGAGGAAAGGGACAAAAAACATGAAATATTTACTGCTGCAACATGCACATTCTTTAATCAGAGGAAGAGCCTCGAGCATGGTAAGCCTGCACATTCAGACTCAAGAGATTTTCCTTGGTGGCTTATTGCTCTACTTTCACATTACTGTAGTCAGAGGAGGAAGAAAAAAATATCCTCCTGTAAGTTTAAGTAGAAGTACAGAAGTATAAGCAGACATAAAAAGTAGCTGATTTTAAATGTAGATTTACTCCAGATGAAATTTTCCTTCATTTATTCTTGTTCCATGAGCTCTGTCTCATGCAGTGGAAAGAGATGGCAAATGCCCTGCATTGTTTTGCAACTTCTGCACATATTTAGACACCGTAAAAGTTAAGGAATGTATCAAAATGGAGAGACAAGCTTTGCTCCTCTTTTTCATTACCACTATTGGTTCAAAAAGCCTTAAATTTGGCTTTAGGGTGGTGCTGAGGCAAGACCCTTTTTTATCTCTACGAAATGTATTTATCCGCTCTGTAGTGGCTTTTAGGACATTTTGTCAGACTGAGAACAGCACTGTTAAATATTTTACCTTTATCTTTTCATTGCTTGATGCAACTTATTCCTCTTTGCCATAGTGAACCACACTGTTACACTGACAAACACAATCCCTCATTATCACAGACACACTCATTGTAGTTAACTAAAACTCAGTTCCCTGTGCGTGCCATGCCAGTGCCCTTTCCTCCTAATTTAGTAACACTTGCCCAAAACCCAGTGACCAGCTGCTTTTCAGAGTTACACAGGGATTAAGAAAAGAATCTTGATATGTGTGATGCAGGTTTGTAAATGTGTGTCTCTATTTATGTCTTGACTGTGCTACCTGTAAAGGTTCTGCAATAGAACAAAAAAATGAGTGCTGGTGTCACGTATAGGCTGACAATCCCATATCTCACCTACAACACGACATCAGTCAGTGAATAGACAAAATGGTAATAATTTCTCAATGTCAGAGTAAGCTGAAAGTGAATGAGTGATTTTGACATGTCACCAAGGAACAACTGAAGGTATGAAGAAAAAAAGAAAAAGAACTATGGCCAAATACCATTTTGCTGTTTCAGTTAAAGCATTATACGTGCCGCGTAATTGTCACGCTTCCTTGACTTACAGGTACATATGAGCAGAACACAGCCATTGTCCTTCAGACATCTGCTGTAGATGGTCTGTTTGCATACAAAAACAGAATAATGTCAGACACGTTTTTTTCAATGCATGTAGTCCATTGCCAGTAAGTTACAAGAAGGTACACTAAAATGATGATCATGATGACAATACAGCAGCCTATCACTGGGCCTTCATGTACAAATGACAAACAGGCCTGTACTGGATTAGTGAAAAAATGTTGTCATACAGAACTAAATTGAAATCATGATCACTCAGAAGCAGTAAATATAGTTCTGTGCTCAGAAAACTAAGACACGCTTTTAAAAACAAAGAGAAGAAAAGTCCTTCTATTTTGGCTCTGGGGCTGTTGGGTTCTTGGTTGGGGCAGGATAGACTTTATTCAGCCATGGTTTATCAGCTAGGCTTTGAACTGAATGCTAACATTAGCTAGCAGCAGGCAAACATTTATCTTGTATGCTAATCTTAGCAGGTTGTTACAGTGTTAGCCTTTAGCTCAAAGTAATAAAAAGCACAGGCCAGCACAAGACATAAAAGTACAGACCACAGTAAGCTGTGTTTTTGCTTTTGGTAATACGTTAAAAATATATTATCATTAGTACTGGTCATACTATTATTGACACGTATTTATATAACTTTTTTCTTCCCCTAAGAAAATTACAGTCTTACAGTATGCTGTGAAAAGTGGAAGTATTGTCTTTCCCCTGTTTTTAGAGGGAAAATAAACTAGTTAATGCGTATATATAATATTTTCCTTTTGTTAGCTGCATGTTAGTTGTTGGGTCACTGATTATTTGTATAAACTTCATGTAACAGATTGATGTAACATAAAGAGTCTAAAAAATGAAATCAACATGGAGGTGACTTAAACCTACATTCTCCTCTAGTTGCAAAAAGAAGTTGCTTGTATAGAGGTCTATGAGAAAACAACCCAACTTCTCATGTGATCTGCTATCTCACATTTTCCCAATGCATTATGGACTCAATCACTTGTTTCAAGAGTAGTGTGTATTTAAGGGGACGGCCTTGTGATTGGCAGGTTCCTATTACATGGGTGTGTGTGCTATCCCTGAGTTCTCAGTGAGATCCACCACTGGCTCTTTATGATTGATTTAAAAAAACCAAGATGGCGACAGCTAAACAGTAGTCTGCAAATCAAACCGCAAACAGTGGCTCTGCCAATATAGCGTCGGTGATCATAAATTATATTCTTGACATGGGTGATTGTTTGTGTGTTCTCCTCCTTCAGGTGGTGTTCAGTAGATTCTGTAGCCCCTGTGACATTAAGGAACTGTTCTGTACAGCCCTGGGTGTGCCAAGGTAAAACACACACACATGCAGACACGTTTGTTTTCTAACTCTGCGGAAAACGGCATTGACATAATGCATTCCCTACCTGATTACTATAGCATTAACCATCACAACTGAAAGCCTAATCCCAACCATTACCATAGCCCTAACATTAACCTAAAGACCTATTTATGATTACATCGCATCTGTGTCCATAAGGGAATGCCTGACACAAATTTCATCCACCCAAGTCTGCAAGGGTTGTTGAGGGTCTTGTAATTAAGTAGCATCTGCTGGGCTTTGGAGGAGCTTTGTACATACATTTCATTAACAGAACCCAAACAGTAGAAAATCCTAATTTCTCCAGAAATCCTGTGTAATGTTCACACACTGTGCCTGAATATGGTGCTACAGAGCAATCTGTAACCAGCTGCTGTTTCCTCATATGTTTTTCTCTGTTGAATATGACGTGAAATGCAGTCACCCTGTATCAGATCACTGTAGCTCTATTGTAGTATGAACAAGTGCAGTGTCCATGACCATCATTACTGTTGTTGCTGTTGGACCACCTGGTTTCACAATCATTTACCTGGAGGCACATGAGTCCTGGGTCATCTGTGGGCCCTTAGCCATGTGAGCTGGAGTGACCATAAACATGTGAAACTCTCTGTCAGTCAGTTAGAACTGAAGGAATCTCTTGGATGAGAGGCCAATAACCTAAAAGAGGAGTCTAGTTGATTTCTACTGAAGCTCCTGGGATTTCCATGACCTGGATGACTGCAAACCTACACAGACACTGACTTTTGTTGCTTGGAGATTCTACTATGGGGCCTGTACTTTTAACATGGAAAAGATGAACTGCAAGTTTATATTTTTATGTAAGAAACAATACCTAGCAATAAAATCTTCACTAAGGGCTTTTCCAGAACCAAAAAAGGTGCCATCAAGGAAATCTGGCAGGAGATTCAGAGCATCACAGATTGCGAAAACAAGAGCACCCCTACAATGTGTGAGGCCACATTGCAGGTGAGCTAAATACATTTCATGATTGCTTTGATCTCCTCAACAAAGAGTCAGCTGTAAAGCCTAGTCAGCCTCCAGCGGACCTGCCACTATCAGTAACCACAGTGGATGTGTGAAGAATCCTGCTAAGAGAAACTTGTGAGCAAAACTGCTGGGCCTGGTAACAATCAGTTATCTAATGTTATTAATGACATTTTTACTGCATCACTGTTAGAGGAGACAGTTTCTATATGCTTCAAGACATCCACCACGACCTTAACATTCTGCAATGTCTAACACCTTAAAAACAAACTCTAAAGTACTTTTATTTTTCTTGCTTAATTGTGAGATTATTGAATTCATCTTTCACACTTTGCCACTGAAGTTTTTATTTTTCTTGCTTGATTGTTTATTCTTTAACATTTTTTTGTCAGTAGCATAAAGGGACTTTCTCTGCAATTTTAATGGTTGTAGAATAATTTAGTTGTGGCTTAGAGAGGACTGTAAAATATTATTTAAGAATTATGTTACTTTTCTGACAAATATTTGGCAGTTGCAGTAGTTTTTTTGCTGTCTTTTTAAGTTCAATTCAGTCCATCCATCCATTATCTATACACCGCTTAATCCTCTGCAGGGTCACGGGGGGGCTGGAGCCTATCCCAGTCGAAGGCATGGGACACCCTGGACAGGCCACCAGCCTATCTCAGGGCTACGTATAGAGTCAGACAACCAAGCACACTCTCATTCACACCTACGGATCAATTAACCTCAGCTGGAGTACCCGGAGAAAACCCACGAAAGCACAGGGAGAACATGCAAACTCCACACAGAAAGATCTCAGACGTCCTAACCAGGACGCGAACCGGGGATCTTCTAGCTGTGAGACGACGTTGCTAACCACCGACCCACTGTGAAGCCCACAATTCAATTCAATTCAGTTTTATTTATGTAGCATATTTACAGCATGTTATCACTTAGCGCTTTACATAGCAGTAATAACAGAAACAGAAAACCCAGCAATCCAAAGTTGCTTTTGGATTCCTTCTGAGCAAGTAGTCAGCGATGGGAAGGAACCAGAAACCCCCAAGGATGGGGGGTGGTGAGAAAAACCTCAGACAGAACCAGGCTCAGGGAAGGAGGCCATCTGCCTTGACCGGTTGGGTTGGGAGTGGGGAAGAGGAGGGAGGGAGGGATAGCAGGAGAGGTTGGGGTGGGGATGGCAGGACAGCAGGTGGTGAGGTCAGCAGCTGCAGATCAGGGACATATAGCTCCAGATCCAGAGACATCTGCGGAGTACAAATTATTTTGTACAACAAAAGTGAACTGCTTTATTGTTCTTAGTTATAGCTGTTGGATGGCTTGCTGTGATGTTTGGTTCACTCTCTGGTGATCCCCTGACCTCTCTCCTAGAAGCATAATTGGGTCAAATTTTCAATTTACCCAATCTCTGGTTTATGTTCAACTAACCTGCAAAACTAATGACATTCCCATCTACCTCCTTCACACTAAGCTGTACTTTGTTCTTTTTGCTAATTGCCAAATGTTAGCTACACACAAAAACCTTGGTAAACATGGGTAATATCATATTTATGAAATCAGAGCCAAATGAAGAATTTGTTTTATTTTGCATCCAGACAAAATTCGTATTCAGTGTCCTTTTTAAGGGCACGTGTTCTGGATGGATGGGTGTTTTACTCTGATGTTATCTTGGAACTGGACCCTTTTGTTCTGCTAAGTCTCTCTTAGCTGTGCATGTCCCAATAATATGCTAGTGTTTTGCAGTTTATGATTAAAATTAATGCGTGACAGAGATCTTTGATTCTTCTGAATTAATCTCTGAATGTCAGGAGATTACTTTGTGCTCCCTCATATTTGTTTTACGTGACAGGTGACTTCCAGTAAAATTTTAACTTGTACTTTTGTTTTCATGCAGGAACACAAATCTCTCCCTGCTCGATTCTTCCGGAGCCATGGTATCCATTGACCCCACCATGCCACACAACACTGAAAGGTATTGGAAAACTGACATCCCACTAATGATTTTATTGAATAATTGATTGTTTGACAGAACATTTGTTTAATCAACCAGCTGGCAATTTGATTGAAAGACACATTTCACTGATTGACTGTAACACTGACAGCGATTAACTGTGTCTCCTGCTCCTTCCTCCTGGACTGGTAACAGCAAGCATGAGCTCTTATGAAATGTGATCTGTACAAGAAGCCAAACAGTTGTAACTGAATTTGCAAGTAACCAGAGTAACAGCCCCGTAAGAATAAAAGGCCTCAACAGTATGAGCAGTGGTCAATTCTGAAAAAAATTGCTAAAAAATGTATTCTGATAAAATTGTCACTTAAAATATAATAACTAACCCAGCATTTGATGGAGGTTTTCTTCCTGTAGTTTTCCAGGGATGGAGGTCTGGATTCTGTGTATTGTGTTCTGAAGAATCTGTGAAGGATGTGAACAGGACAGTTGATTCCACTATTTCATTGCTGCTAATGCAAATGCTTTTCTAGGAATCAGCAATCAACAAACTTCTTTATAAAAAGGTTTGGCTCATGTACCTGCAGCTGTGTTTTCTATAGAGAGGAATGCTCTAATTTCTGATTTCATGCTAGTGCAGTGGCATTTTCTGGACGACTATATTTTAATCACTATAGAATGTCACCTGTGACAGATGCCGCTGATGGCAGTGTCAAAAACAAGAGAGGGTGGAAAACCAGAAACAGACACATTTGTACCTTTGATTCTCCAGCATAGAATATGCAAATTCTGGGATTTTTCTAAGAAGCATCCTAAACATCACGTGCAAATCTTTAAGAAGTGCGTCTTGTTAGAGTTAAGCTGCTACTACACACACAGCACTGACAATGGTCATTACGTCTGTAAGTTTGTGTCTGTTTGCTATCTTATCTAAGGGTAGTATCTAAAACTTCTATTTGACAAACATCATCTGACTGTTGGTTATCTCTCTCGTAAACATAATGTGAATGGGTGTGTTAGTATTTGTGTGTCAGCATGTGTGTCTGTCTTCCTGCTTGAGTAAATAAGTAAGAGGGACAGTACAGATTGTTCCAAAAGTCAGGAATTCTGTCCCGACTTTGGAACAGTGGACCAGCTCTTTACCCATGCAGAGTTGTTGAGGGGATTAATTTGGCCATCCAGTTCACGTGTTGTGTGAAGGGCTCCTGTTCACATACAGGATCTCAAGATGAGCAGGATGTCTGCTTTGGGAACCTCACCTGTATGGTGATGAAGGAGCTGAGCTGGAAGGAAGAGCATTCAATTTATCAGCCTACCTACATTCAGTTTTACATCACATGTGCTGTCCAAACTAACCTGCATATGTTTGTCCTTTGTACTGAAGGTCACCATATCGAGTGGTACCTATGACTGGCGGACAACTTGCTGGTGAGTTTTGGCGATGACACACACTCATACATATAATCACACAAGAATAGGTACATTGGATGACATATAATATTAGAATGAAGTTCATATGAGTATGTAAGGCTAAATGTTACTACTACTGACACAGTTGCTGTGCTAAACTAACACAAGTCGGCTGCTCTTCATGGGGAACATTTAGGTTGATGATGATTGTTTGATTGGGTGCACTTTAATGAGAGTTTTCTGTAAATACAATCTTTGTTTTGAAATTATTTAAGAAGGAATCTTTATTCTTTGCTATTCAGCAAGGATTTGAAGTCCCAACTGCTGCAGTGTGAAATATATGTCTAGTATGGCTTGGTGATAAACACAAATTATTTCATTAACAGGGTTTCCCCCAGAAAACTTGCTAAGCCCGGTGGTAGAGAAGCCCACCGGCCACCCACCGTGTTTCTGTTTAAAAAAAAAAGAAAAAGTTAAAAGTTGACAGGAATTTTAAAATTATGACTATTATGTGTTATTATAAGCCATTTATTAACAATACTTAAACGTAGAGTCTTACTAAAAGGCACAATCTGGAAATATGGTTTTAAAAAACACAAAAAAATACAATTAAAATAAATAATTGTTTTCACTTAACTTAAATCCTAGTGAATCTTAAAACAAGCCGTTGTTGGTCACATTTAAAAGTAAAATAAATAAACATAAATAAAAAAGTGTAAACATGACCAAGGGGTAAAACCAGGGAACTCAGAGGCTGAACAGGTGTGCTGTGCTGTGTGACCTATACCTGGCGGCCCGCCAGTCTTATAAAGCACTGGGGGAAACCCTTTTGGATGCAGAAAAAATTTCCATATTTACCAGTCATTCTCAGTTTCAGCATCAAGAGCTTTCAGCAGCTCCTCAACATACTGATTAGAAGGAAGACTCTGGCATTCTGCGATGACTTTGTGCTTGAAATATGATGAACACTTTGCAAGAAACCTTTCAGACACTTGGTCCCAAAACATCATGGAAAAATCCTGGTTGATCTTTAAACAAAGACACAACGACCATGCATGTGTTAAATCCTTTACATTTACAAGGACTCAATTTCAAATTACTAAAATAATATGAAATAACCTATACAAATAACCATAAAAGACAATATACCATGACCAAATTAAATACAGAAAGCCATAAAAAAAACTTGTGAATTATTAGCAAACTCTGAGGGCACCTGACTCTTAAGCAAGAGGCTAATCTAACGCTATGGAGGTAAATTATTCGCTCCAGTCTTTTTGTAGCTCTGTGGTGGCACAGAAGTGATGTTTTGTGATTAGACTTGGAGTAAAGAGGCACCCCTTACGTTTCCTCAGCTAGCTGTACAAAATAATGTTGATGTTGTAGCGTCTCACCAAAATAACATGGCCGCGGTTAGCATTACTGTCCGATGTTAGCTAGCGCTAATGCTAACTTACTGCTAACAGCCCACAACCGACACACGACTGAAGTTAGCCTTACTTTAGCTTTTTTTAGAGATTTATTTTTTTTGTCTTTTCATGCCTTTATTTGACAGGACAGTGGATAGATTAGGAAACGGGAGAGAGTGGGGAAGGACATTCGGCAAATGGCCGAGGTCGGACTCGAGCCCGGCACAGCCGCCATGCTTCTGCACATGGGTCACGCGACATAACCACTAGGCTATTGGGGCGCCCCGCGTTACTTTAGCTTTTGAACAGCTCAGTAGGAAAACTATCTTCTAAAACTTTATCATAGCTTGGGTGTTTGCTACCAAATGTTGAGTTTTAGCGGTGGCTATGTGAGAGCGTGGCGGCAAGCAGTGTGAACGTGACTTACAATCCCAAAAACACCAGGGGCCGAGGAGAAACATTCATGTCAAAACATAATGGTCACATAAATTTATTCACTTACCGAAAAATGTAAAGAAGAAACAAGCTTCAACAAGCTGCACAGTCACAGTTCACACAGTCACTTTTCAGACTCTTTGGTTCAGCTTCAGTTGAGGCATTCAGTTCGTGAGACGAAGGGGGCAGAGTGAAGTTACACCGGTGCTGTTCTGAGTTCAGAGTGAGACGTTCAGAGTTCATGTTACTACTGTTACACTTACAGTATTGATCTGAGACACTGGGTTTTGACACTCTGTTCTAACACCAACTATTTGTCAACTGAGAGTTAAATATAAGGAGTCTGACTCTATCCAGAATAAAATGAACTCTACTCTTGCTCACATTTCACCAACACTGAAAATGTAACTCTTTTCAATTTGCTGTACAGTCTCTGGCTCTGGGTAGTGATTGAAAGAATGACATTGTGGATATAAGTGGCCAAAACGTGTCTGGCTCAGCCTTCAAGGAGGAACTCATAGAGGGAGTTGCAGCTCCCGAATGGTTGAAGGTGTTTGGGGCATGTCCAACTTTCAGGAGACCCTGAGATAGACAGATAACTTACTGGAGAGATTACATATCTCTGTGGAGGCCTTGGGATCTCCCAGAAGGAACAGGAAAGTGTTACTGGGGAAAGGGACATCTGTAATACCCTGCCTCGTGTGCTGCCACTGTGACCTGACCCGATAAGCAGAAGAAAATGGGTGGATGGTAGTTGAAAGTGTAAGTCAAACAATCTACTATTTGTATCAAACAGCCCATGAAGAACACTCAAAATAAAACAGCTGTGCAAAAGCCCCATGATGACAGGAGCTTCAACTGAAAGGGTGAATTAGGTTATGAAGAAGTGTATTTTGGTTAAGAACTGAAAGTTTGGCAAAATTACATTCAATAGAGCAATTTCTGAAGTTAGGGTTTGTGTTACTAGGTAAATGTATTCAAGTAAATGCAGTGCCATAGCACAAAACTTGCCAAGCACTTTCGTAATTTCAGAACAGCGCCACCACTGACATGACGGCACACTAAACTGCAGCACTAAGCATGACGTGTAACAAGACTAGGTTGGTCAAACTACACCTGTGGGCTTTTAACATGTCGGCATGTTCAGGGCAAAGACTGACTAATGAGTGTGAATTGCTGTAACAGCAGAACAGAGGAATTGAAAGAAATCCAACTAAACATCAATAATGGCACAAAGTTGCTTCTAGAAATTTCACCTTCTTTATACTGAGTAGGAAAAAAACTTGGTGCTTTCACTGAAGCCACTCATTGCAGTGTAACTACAACAAATAAAGTAAAACTGTATTATGTATTTCTTTTCAGAGACCTGGGCCCGTATTCACAAAGCGTCTTAGAATTTTCTAAGAGAGCTCCTAACTTAGCCTTAAAATTCCTAGCAAGAAATCTTAGCTTAAGAGTGATTCAGGAAGTTTGCAACGAGGGTCCAGAAACTTTTATCTTAGTGAGGAGGTGTGTTTGACCCCGTTGCTAGGTATGACGCAGTCTTCTAGAAGCTGTGATTGGTTGTTACAAAAAGGGGGAAGGACAAAAGAAAAATACGCTCCGCGCTCCTCGTAATGAATGGACAGTAAAATGAACCGATCATATAACTTGGACTGTATTCAGAAATGTGTAATGGTGACATTAATTTTATGTCATGATGATGAAACTCGGCAAGATTATATTAGTTTTGACACAGCTTTAAATGTTTGAACGTATCTCATTAAAATGCCGATTGTATTGATTTGCTTATTGTTATATTTCCTGTCCATGCTGGTGATTTTACTACATGTGTTTGATATTAATGGTCGACACAGACTCAACTGTCAGCAGGTCCTGTGGTTGCTGTGATACGCGCTGCTACGTGCTGCAATCCCAAGCAAGAGGAGATTGAAATTAATAATTCGTGCAACGATACGAGGCTGTGAAAGACCGTACTGGTCTGACTGGTCTGACTGGTCACTCTGCTGACAGAGGGTTGTCACAGACCCAAGTCATCACTGCTACACTGCTGCATTTTACCCGTGGCCAGGTATCACAATGTTGTGATGACTTTCATCTCAGGCGTTATTGCCTTACTGCGCTGAGTGGGACAGTAAACTCATCCCTGATGAGGTCAACCACAAACATTATTTCTGCACCATCGAGCCGATAGCGTGTCATTGAATCGCTGTCTTTTAACGTCTTTTAACGTACGGAGAACATCTCTCCTTCCTCTCGGTCTTTCTGCCATCTTGTCTGTTTAAGACGCTCTTAGGCTTCTTAAAAGTCCTCCTCCCTACTCCTAACAGTTTTCCACCTTAGGAGCTCTCTTAAGGCCTAAGACGCTTTGTGAATAACTTTTATCTTACCAAGGGAAAATTCTTAGAAAAATCTTAGAACTCGAGAAATTCTAAGATTTTTCTAAGAATGACGTCACTAAGAGCTACTTTTAGCCTTAGGATGCTTTGTGAATACGGGCCCTGGTTTCTTGTACAGTAGGATAGCATGGTATTCAGTGGATATCTGGGTATACCTGCTCAAACCTGTTTTGTACGGAAGCCCTAAAAGGCCATGGTCCAACTTAATTTTTTCGCTCTGTTTTCTCGTTATAAGGACATAATTTTGTCCTTATAACGAGAAAACAAAATCTGTTATCTCGTGATAACGACAAAATTATCTCATTTTCTCAAGAAAACGGAGCGAAAAAAATAAGTTGGACCATGGCCGCTTAGGGCTTCCGTAGTTTTGACAGGCAGTGACAAAGAAAAAGAAGCTTGAAAAACATCCTAAAATTGCCATGGTGAAACAAGTGCATTATACAGGGTGTTGTTCATTATGTAATAGTGTGCCATCTGCGTAGTAATCTCTTTATTAACTAACTCCAGTTTTCTAATCAGTTAGTTGTAATAGACATCTAATATTTCCATTTAATATCTGGATCTGAATTTAGAGCTAAATCTTGAGGATGAAGAAGTGTCATATTTTTTCTTACCTTTTTTGTTGGCAATTTTCCAGATTTGACACCACCTGACAACATTTCGTTAAGAGTTGAGAATCTTATTCGCAGAAGAGCGGCTAAGATTGCTTAAACTCTTGTTTGACCTGTACCTTGAGTTAATCTAATGGTTCCAGAGATTGTTTAAGTGATCTGATTACTCTCCTTCAATTTCCACAACCTAACTACATGAAATTCTTTTCTGTTCTGTTTAAAAAGTTGTCAGACAGCAGTAGTACTGTGTTAACTTAAACAGCTGACCATGTTATATGCGTTGCGCTATTCCAGCTGAACTGGCTCAATTGATCACAGACAGGAAATTGTTTCACAACACTTTCTATAGTCATCATTGACCTGTAACCTCTGCATAAAGTACTGAAAGTGAGTGACACAATGTACAAACTTACTTATTCGTACAGTTTCTCATAGCTGTTACTTTATTGGCCTGTGGGGTTGAACTTTGACCACAATACTGGGACTAAGCAGAACTGCAAGGCTTTGTATGTGTGTCCAGTATATTCCCAGTGCATGGCTTGTTAACACATCAAGCTGTCAGCGAGTTCCTATTCTCTTCAGACTCTCTGCTGGTCAATGATGGTGAGACCAAAGGGGAGGGAACACATTTTATTTACCCTTTCTCTTCTCACTTTTCTGCCATCTGTTGCTTTGACCATCTGACATTCTGGCTTACATAACCTTTGTGTAAATTCATGTCTGTGAGTGTGTGTTTGTGAAAGAAGCAAGTGTGAGCAAATGTGTTTATCAGGAATATTAATGCACAGAACTTCTAGCTGCTGTTGTATTTATAATGAAATATTCTGCCTGAGTGGATTCAAGCTGCTTACCACGGCCTCTTCTGCATGTGTATGTGTGGACTAATACTCACGCAGTCTGTGGACAGGGTATGTGTAAATGTGTGTAAGTGAATATGTAACACACCACACTTGCTCTCTCTTCAGATAAAGAGGAACTCTTTCAGAATGTACTGACGCAAGTGGCAGAACAGTTTTCAAGGTAAGCAGATGGCTGAATGTGTTCACACAGAAGCAGATTTTCACTGAACTCACTATTAAATTAGCTGCTGTTGTACACTAGGATATTACATGTGCACTTGTTCTCACTTTCATATAAAACAACTGTAAATCACCTGTTAACTTCTAGTGTATTACTTCCTTCAGATTTCATGCTGTTTACGCACATTATCTAATCTTGGATTTTTTGTACTTTTCTGTCTAGACAGCAGAAAACCTTGCATCTTCAAAACTCACATGGACTTAAGAAAAAAAGCCTTATTTGACAACAGTGCTGCTTTTGTTTAATTACAGTGTTTTATAGTCTATCCTAATCTCAAGAAACTGGAGAGCTGCCGTGACTCGTACAGGAGCATGCAGTCCAGAGTTTGGGGCTTTATTCAGAGGCTGCAATATCTTCTTATTAGTGTTGCTGGGTCTGTTTAACAGTGTATTAATATCTGCCCCTTAGCTTTGTCTTTGCAGTTTTCACACATTGTCCCCACTGGCTCCAGAGATGGTTTTCCTCAGCTTTTGAAATTACTTTTTGTCCAATCATACATTGTGTGGAGGGATACAAGGTCACTCTACTGCTGAGACCCTCAAGTGCAGTGATACATAACAGCAGCGGTACACAGGACATTTGTACAAACGGTCTAATGGAGCAGGAATTACGATTGTGAATACTGTGTTGTTGAGGATCTAAGAGACAAAATTCTTTTTGCAGTAGTTTTATTGTAAAATAGTTCATGCTGATTATGGAATTTCAATTGCTTATTTTGTGTAAAAACCAAATCATGAAAATAAATTAATTTTGATATAGAGACTTAAAGTTCTGGAATTTCTAAATGTTTCAGAAGCCTTTAATTGATTATGAAAGTTGTTAAGTAAAAGGAGCATTGGGATAAAGATACAGCAGAGCAGAGCAGGACAAGATGGTATGGGAAGGGTTAAATATTATGTTATGTTTAAATAACGCAGAGGCAAAGTTCAGTTTCAAATGAAGCAGTTAATATATTATTAAACCCCACCAGCAGCTGTAAATATCAACAGCAGAAAAGTGTAAAGATAAAAGGGGATGTATTGTTGTTACACAGATACAGTCTCAGATACAGATCCTGTCTCTTCCTTTACTCAAATTTCCTTCTCTATGTCTCTTCCACCTGCGTCCATCTGTCCACAGGGCATTCAAGATCAACGAGCTGAAGACTGAGGTCACCAATCGTCTTGCCATGCTCGAGAAGAGAGTAGAGTGTAAGTCTGTTACCACCTTTCCGCAATCGCATCAACGCACCTTTGTCAGTCAGTAAGGTCTGTAAGAAGAGACACGTTTGCCCTAAAAAGAATTTGAGTGTTTGTTTCATCCTCATTTTCACATCCTTGGGGTAGGAGGTAGGGGGTTAATTCTTCTTGACCCTCAGTCAGTTTACTGCTAAGCCCTTGATCGTAATTGTTACTTTCAAGGTGGAACTGGTTAAACATTAACTAGCTGGCTGAAACAATGAAGTGTTTCAGTATGAGAAAATAATTGTGATTTACATTAACATTGCATATACCCAAAAAGGAATGAATTGCACATTTGACAATTAAATAATGAGGTAGTTTTATTTCAACTTGACTTAGCAGTGGTATAATAAACCACAAATTGCTATAATAGCTTTATTATGTTATCCTTTGTGTACAACAGTTGTACAAGGAATTGGTTTCTGTAGCAGTCATGTCACACTGGCCTTGTGTGCACTGTACTTTTTTTTCAATTACACTGAAAATGAATGTTGTGTTGCTTCAGAAAATCCATAAAGTAGAAAAGTAAACCCCTGCACACCGTCTCACTTGCAAAAAAGATTATTTAATGAGCAACGTTTCAGTCGTAGACCTTTGTCAAGCAAACGTTTGTAAAATGGGCAGGGCATCTTAAATAGGGAGTCACTACAAACAAACCTGCAGCCAATCAGTGTCAGACAATAAGCATCAGCTTCCTGGGTGAGAGCTAACACACAAAAACAACAAAGCCTGAAGGAGTATTCTAAACTACATAGAAATAAGGGGTCAGTCAAACCCAAACTAACATAAGAGTGACAAGAACAATGATACAATTAAAGCTGCAAGCAGCGTCGGACGGGCCCTCGCTCCTCACTGCACTCCTCTCCACACGACCTTGTCTAGGGGGCGCCGTAGAGCCGATTGGAATTTCGACTGTGCAAATCTGCTGGTCTTGGGATACTACATGTATGTACCAAATTTCATGTTTGTAGGATAAAGCAATGATTTTACATGAGTATTTGAATATTTGTAGGGGGCGCTGTGGAGCCGTTTGACCACGTCCATTCCTGAATTGTATATTAAATATGAGGTCTTGAGATTAATGAGGATTTGTGTGGATTTGGTGATTTTACATGGATCCCTTCACCTCCAAAACCCATTTCGTTCCACATGGCGATTTTGTTCAAAATGGCCGCCACGCTACGCCCACACCGTGTGATGTAGTCACGAGATTTTAATAAATTTTCATCCTGGAGGGGTCTAGATGCCACACAGCGAATTTGGTGAAGATCGGACAAAAATCCTGGGAGGAGTTCGTTAAATTCCAATGCCTGTGCACAACGTGTTCCATTGTACAATGTTAAGCTTTTTTGTTCAAAATGGCCGCCATGCCACGCCCACACCGTGTAACGCAGCCTAAAGATTTTAATAACTTTTCATCCTGGAAGGGTTTAGATGCCACAAAGCGAATTTGGTGAAGATGGGACAAAAAACCTGGGAGGAGTTTGATAAATTTCAATGCCTGCGCACAGCGTTTTCTTGGGGGCGCCGTTGAGATTTTTAGTTCAAAATGGCCGCCATGCCACGCCCACACCATGTGACGTATCCACGAGATTTTAATAACTTTTCATCCTGGATGGGTCTAGATGCAACACAGCGAATTTGGTGAAGATGGGACAAAAATCCTGGGAGGAGTTCGTTAAATTCCAATGCCTGCGCACTACGTTTTCTAGAGGGCGCCGTTGAGATTTTTTGTTCAAAATGACTGCCATGCCACGCCCACACCGTTTGACGCAGCCACAAGATTTTAATAACTTTTCATCCTGGAGGGGTCTAGATGCCACACAGCAAATTTGGTGAAGATGGGACAAAAATCCTGGGAGGAGTTCGATAAATTCCAATGCCTTCGCACAGCGTTTTCTAGGGGGCGCTGTGGAGCTTTTTTGTTCAAAATGGCCACCATGCCATGCCCACACCGTGTGACATATCCACGAGATTTTAATGACTTTTCATCCTGGATGGGTTAAGATGCCACACAGCGAATTTGGTGAAGATCGGATAAAAATCCTGGAAGGAGTTCGTTAAATTCCAATGCCTGCACACCACGTGCTCTAGGGGGCGCCGTTGAGCCTTTTTTGAAATTTTAAAAGCAGGAATGTTTTTGTCTCGGGCTACTGTACCTGTGTACCAAATTTCATGAGTGTACGTGAAACTAGCTCTATTAACTCCACTAAAGCCCAATTTTCAAGGTGGCGCTATTGAGTCATTTTGCCATTCATATGTGTAATTCTCCCAAAATATTAAATTTTTCACCAGTCCTGATTTGTGAGACAAATTTGGGGAGTTTTTGAGCATGTTTAGGGGGTCAAATTGAGGTTCAAAATGGCGTAAGAAAAAGAAACTGCCAAACCAACCGCCAAAGAAACACTACAGGAACAATAGGGTCTCTGGAATAGCGTTCTCTGGAGTGATGAATCACGCTTTTCCATCTGGCAATCTGATGGACGAGTCTGGGTTTGGAGGTTGCCAGGAGAACGGTACATTTTGGACTGCATTGTGCCAAGTGTGAAATTTGGTGGAGGAGGAATTATGGTGTGGGCTTGTTTTCAGGAGTCGGGCTTGGCCCCTTAGTTCCAGTGAAAGGAACTTTGAATGCTTCAGGATACCAAAACATTTTGGACAGTTCTATGCTCCTGACCTTGTGGGAACAGTTTGGAGCAGGCCCCTTCCTCTTCCAACATGACTGTGCACCAGTGCACAAAGCAAGGTCCATACAGACATGGATGACAGAGTCTGGTGTGGATGAACTTGACTGGCCTGCACAGAGTCCTGACCTGAACCCAATAGAACACCTTTGGGATGAATTAGAGCGGAGACTGAGAGCCAGGCCTTCTCGACCAACATCAGTGTGTGACCTCACCAATGCGCTTCTGGAAGAATGGTCAAATACTCCCATGAACACACTCCTCAACCTTGTGGACAGCCTTCCCAGAAGAGTTGAAGCTGTAATAGCTGCAAAAGGTGGATCGACATCATAGTGAACCCTATGGGTTAGGAATGGGATGGCACTTAAGTTCATATGTGAGTCAAGGCAGGTGAGCAAATACTTTTGGTAATATAGTGTATGTAGATGCATCAATCAAAAATATCAATCAAAATACTAGAAACATAACAGGGGAAGGACATGATAGGAAGCAATTCACAGCAGTTCATCATTTAATCCCTTTGGAGCCAGTGTTTGAAGCCTATAAATCCAAAAAGCCTCCCACTGTTTAAAAAGTTTGTCAAGATTACCTCCCCTGGGTGGAAGGAACAGTTGTTCAATGCCACAAAAATGTAATGAGGAGATGTCATGATGTTTGTCATTAAAGTGCACGCCCACAGGATAGTCGCTGTCATTTCTTCTTATTGTGATTCTTTATTTCAGTTTTCTGGTTGTTTTTCCCACATAGGCCAGGCCACAAGGGCAGCACAAAATGTAAACAGTATGTGTGGATGCACAGGTTGTCACACTTTTCATTTTTAGAATTTTTGCCTGTATGGGAATGAGAGAAATGATAAGTTTTTATGGTGTTATTGCACTGAGCACAGTTTCCACAACGATAGTTTCCATTTGGGAGTGGTCGAAGGCGTGGCTGTGTGTCTTTGACCATCCCTAATTCTATGGATTAGGACATTCTGACTCTTGTACTCAGACTACTTGTTTTGTATGATGAAGTTCCTTTCTCTGCTGATTTGTGTCACATCTCCAGGTCAGTCTACAGCCATTTTAGCATGTAACATTTTGCTAATAATCACATAAAAATAATAATAAACATGAAAATTTGTTTGTTATATGAAAGGAATCCTGCCGTTGGAAAAGTCAGGGGAGCACTCATCCTCTGGAGCTCATTATCAAGCTCTGCAGAAGCTTGATAATGATCCTGATCATTTAATCAGGTGTGTTGGAAGAGGGAAATATCTAAAACATGCTTGATAGGGGCCCTCGAGGACCAGGACTGGGCCCCCCTGCTCTACTGTTTATGAGGCCATGATCACAGAAATTGAAGCTGCCCGTGTTATGTGGTATTCTAACCCACCTTCAGAGGCTGTTGACCTCATGCTGTTGTTAGAATTTACTGAACATTGACTGTATTTTGATGTAAGCAGAAAATAGTGTATATACACAATATATTGTGTAATGTTGTACACCACTGCCCTTTCCTCCTCAGCTAACCGTTCTTAGCTTCAAAGTTTTTGGCATTTTATAAAGTGTGAGGAGGAAATTTGTCCCTCTGAGGCTGCTGATCTGTTCAATGCACTTCTTCAGTTGAAATTGTTTTGTCTGCTTGTCTGATTGTGTCTTGGCACTTAATTGTAGATGTGTAAATTCTCCCAAGATAAAAGCCTGCTATAAAACACGATCAATAAAGGTGTAGTGATAGCCAGGCTCACTCTGCTGTGCCATAAGTGTTTTTTTTTCTTTTATAATACAGGTCTTAGTGTTCTTGACAGGCTAGCTGCTATAGTAATTACCCACAAGAACATTTAATCAGTGATAGTTTTGTAATCATTACATCCTTCCTAGCAAGGCTGTGAATAAAGATAAAGGTTAAGTTCAATATGTGAGTGTTCGTTGACTTAGTGTTTTCTCAGAAGTCAGTTGTCTGATTTGTGTAGCTGTTCCATGTTCGCACTACAGGGCTGATCCACCACTCCTGAACAGACTAGGGGTTTTATGCCCACCTTTAGTGCTTTAACCAGTCCCTCCAGGATTTCACAGGTGCTTTTCAAGATTGTTGCAGCCTAAAATGCCTGAATTTGCTGCAGCTTTTCTAAAAATTTGCGATGTAAGTTGCGATGTTTTAAGCATATTTGTTGCAATGAAATTACGGGAGACAGTAAAAAATTGTTTAAAAGTTGCATTTTTTGTTTTGTTTTGTGTAATTCATTAAAAATGTTAAAAGTTTAAGAAGTTAATTTCACATCCTGGTACACACGTGTTCACACACACACACGCTCACAGTTTGTCATGTCAATTAATTAATGTAACTGCGGGCGGCTGTGGCCCAGGTGGTAGAACGGGTTGTCCACTGATCGCAAGGTTGGCAGTTCGATCCCCGGCCCCTCCACATGCCAAAGTGTCCTTGGGCAAGACACTGAACTTGAAGTTGCTCCCAATGGCAGATTAGCGCCTTGCATGGCAGCTCTGTCGCCATTGGTGTGTGAATGTGTGTGTAAATGGGTGAATGTGAAACACATTGTAAAGCGCTTTGGATACCACTAAGGTAGAGAAAAGCGCTATATAAGTGCAGACCATTTACCATTTACCATTTTCAACTTACCTTCATCCTTTCAGTGCTGGCGACAGATCAAGATGCAAAAGCTTCCGTCACGGTGATTTGTCTGGTCTGTGGTCCGCTCGTTTCACCCATTCTGCTAATATGTTTACGGTAGAAAAATGTTTGTCAATCGATGATTTTTGTTTGTGTTCCACCTCAGTATTGCAGGGGGGTCCAGAACAGTTTACCTCCGCTTTCATGAAGGACATCAGGGAACTGTTTTGCAGGTCTTTAGCAGTAATTTTTGTTGTTAACTGAGAATCATTACTGTCGCACATGTGTGCATCTTCAAACCATAAACAAGGAAGTGAATTCGGTGACGTACGTGCATTACGTTTGCGCTGGGGACTGCTGTGATTGGTGGAACTCACGGGAGGCGGGACAAAATTGAGGAAAAATTGCGGTGATTGGACAAAATTGCAAGGTCGTGCAGAATTCATGGAGATTGGTTGAATTTGCGTTGCGATTGCGAATTCCTGCAGAATTATAATGCTTTGTACACACATGTACAGACTGTTGATTTTATACATGTTCACATTCCTTGTCAAATGAAGGAAAGAAAAGCATTATGAAAACAGAAAAACATAGTAAGCATTTTCCGAAATTCATCAAAGAATTTCATCAATTTCAAATAAGGTAACCCCTTAAACCATAATTTAAAAAAATAAAAAATTCCACTGAAAAAACATCCCCAAATATCATCAGGGTTATATTTCTCATTTCATACCTGGCACCTTGCCACCCAGGAACTTCTTGACTACCTCACAACCTCTGCCACAGATCTGAGCAAGGCCTCTTCCAAACCTTCAGACTCTGCCACATCCGCAGAGGACTAGTTGGCCAGATTTAGGAGCTCCTCAAAGTGCTCCTTCTACTGCCGGACTGCATGCTCAGTTCGGATTAGCAGTCCCAGTTTACCCTTACTGCATGTTAGGCCATCAGTGTGTCCAGCAACCTTCCCTGTCTTTTGATGAAGTCGTCCAGGAAGAACACCTTCCAAAGCAGAAGATGGGGTTCTCCGAACCACTGTTTGTTGCAAAAGCATAAACAACAGTCAGAGTCTTCTCCTCAGCTACATGTTTTTGCAAAGAGGAGACCCTCTTGTTCTCTGGGGAAAACTCATGTCCTGCTATCTCCACCCCAACCTCTCCTGCTATCCCCCCACCCTCGTTCCCACTCTTACCCAAACTGGTCAAGGCAGATGGCCACGTTCCCTGAGTTTGGTTCTGTCCGAGTTTTTTTTCTCCTTGTCAAAGATTTTATTTTTATTTTTTTTTGTCTCCTTCCCACCATCACCAACTGCTCAGTCAAAGGAAATCCAAAGACAGCTTTGCATTGTTGGGTTGTCTGTTCTCTCTTTAATTTTGTACAGTCTTCACCTTACTGTGTGAAGTGCTATGATAGGTACACTATATTACCAAAAGTATTTGCTCATCTGCCTTGACTCACATATGAACTTAAGTGCCATCCCTAACCCATAGGGTTCAATATGATGTCGATCCACCTTTTGCAGCTATTACAGCTTCAACTCTTCTGGGAAGGCTGTCCACAAGGTTGAGGAGTGTGTTCATGGGGATATTTGACCATTCTTCCAGAAGCGCATTGGTGAGGTCACACACTGATGTTGGTCGAGAAGGCCTGGCTCTCAGTCTCCGCTCTAATTCATCCCAAAGGTGTTCTATCGGGTTCAGGTCAGGACTCTGTGCAGGCCAGTCAAGTTCATCCACACCAGACTCTGTCATCCAAGTCTGTAAAGACCTTGCTTTGTGCACTGGTGCACAGTCATGTTGGAAGAGGAAGGGGCCCGCTCCAAACTGTTCCCACAAGGTCGGGAGCATAGAATTGTTGAAAATGTTTTGGTATCCTGAAGCATTCAAAGTTCCTTTCACTGGAACTAAGGGGCCAAGCCCAACTCCTGAAAAACCAGCCCACACCATAATTCCTCCTCCACCAAATTTCACACTTGGCACAATGCAGTCCAAAATGTACCGTTCTCCTGGCAACCTCCAAACCCAGACTCGTCCATCAGATTGCCAGATGGAAAAGCGTGATTCATCACTCCAGAGAACGCGTCTCCACTGCTCTATAGTCCAGTGGCGGCGTGCTTTACACCACTGCATCCGGCGCTTCGCATTGCACTTGGTGATGTACGGCTTGGATGCAGCTGCTCTGCCATGGAAACCCATTCCATGAAGCTCTCTGCGTACTGTACTTGGGCTAATCTGAAGGCCACATGAAGTTTGGAGCTCTGCAGCAATTGACTGTGCAGGAAGTCGGCCACCTCTTTGCACTATGCGCCTCAGCATCCGCTGACCCCTCTCCGTCAGTTTACGTGGCCTACCACTTGGTGGCCGAGTTGCTGTTGTTCCCAAACTCTTCCATTTTCTTATAATAAAGCTGACAGTTGACTGTGGAATATTTAGGAGCGAGGAAATTTCACGACTGGATTTGTTGCACAGGTGGCATCCTATGACAGTTCCACGCTGGAATTCACTGAGCTCCTGAGAGCGACACATTCTCTTACAAATGTTTGTCAAACAGTCTGCATGCCTAGGTGCTTGATTTTATACACCTGTGGCCAGGACAAGTGATTAGGACACCTGATTCTGATCTGGGTGAGCAAATACTTTTGGTAATATAGTGTATATGTTGTGAATTGGCACTATATAAATAAAACTGAACTGAATTGAATTGTCTCCTGAAAAACTCATATTTAACTAAACTGCACTCTCAGTTACGTACCTAGGGAAATGCATTTTCTCCCAGATGATGTGTCACAAGTACATTTCAAATCAAAATATCATTGTCATCATGTATTAGATGGGATGAGACTTGTCACCGTGGTAACCAAGAAAATGGAAAAGCTTCATACATGTTGTGAAAGGGTCGTATTTTGGCCCAAGCTATGATATCTTCCCCAAACCTAACCAGGTACTTTTGCTGATTAAACTTAACCAAAGAGCAAGTAAAAAAAAACAAAGTAAATATCAGGTCAAAGCAAAACTTTTTTTTGGGAAAAACTTGTCCTACATGATGTAAACCTCAGTCCTGTGGCCTAAAGCCCTGTTGCAGACTTTATGCTTCCACCACCTAAAGCTTTGATTATACTCCATTGTAGACAAAAATGCAAACAGTTTTGGACACCACAAATGTGTGGTTGTAGTTATAGTACTTTCTGATAAGCATGCCCCCTACTGGCCTTGTAATGTCATGGCTGCAAGAACACATATTTTCGGCTGCTACAGTACTTGCAGACATGGAAAGTATAACACTGGCATTGGATGTTACACAGTCTGAGTTTCATAATGGAACTTTGTCCACCCCTCATGCCGTATATCTTTGTCCAATTAGATGACTAGATTGTCATTCTCTCTTTTTTAAAGTGAAAAAAGAAATAAAGATCTCAAAACAAGATAAATTGCAAGCAAAAACTTTAGCAAGTCTGCTGATAATCCTCAGCATAGATGTGGGAGTGGTCGGGCGAAGGAGAGAGAGAGGTGCAGTCTGTGTGTGTGCACAGAAGAGTGAAGAACGAGAAACGTGTGAGTTAGCAGCAGCCTAACAGACAGTTTAGCAACTGTTGTACAGTACAGACTATTGTTTGGTTAAGCCAGAAATAAAAGTGGCGAGATGTTAACTGTTCGCCAACGTCATTAGCATAATAATAATAATAATAATAATTCATCAATTTTATATAGCGCTTTTTTGGTCACTCAAAGACGCTTTACAGAATGGACAAGATGAACAAACAAACAAACAAACAAACAAACAAACAAACAAAAAAAGGGTTAAAGGGGGTTAAGCATGAATATCTCCTGCCGGCAACAGCATTGTCCTCGCTCACCATGCCTTTCTGTCGGCTCCTTTTCTGTGGTCAAAGTGATTTTTCAAATACCACCACAACGACCGAATATTCAGATATTCAGGTCCAGCTCTACAAGCAAGCAGCATCGTCATATGTCACCTAATCCTTGCATTCAGGGGCCTGTAGCATGTGTTACAGGGGTGTCTGGTAACCCAGGTGCAGACACAGAAGCAGGCAGACAGGCAGGTGGAGTTTGCAAAGAGGATTTATTAGATAAGGACTATAACAGAAGTAGATACAAAGAGAAAACTAACCTGAAAGGAAAACAGAACGGGTAAACCAGGCTTCATCCAAAAGGGGAGAAAACTACAAAAACCTACAAAAACGCTGCACTAGCAATGGAAGGGAAACCTAAGAAAACCACAGATGATTTAATTAAACTTAACTAACAAAACGGGGGTACTCATGAAAGGGGGAAATCAACCTAAAGTGGCAGGCAGATGGAGGTCGGGCAGGAATCTGGGGTCCAGAGATCAGAGCCAGAGCTGACAAAGGCTGGAGAAAAGCTGAAGTGGGTCCAGCGTCAGGTGCGGGAAGGATGGTGGTGGCGAGTGTGTCGTCGACCCACAGTGATCCGGTAACAGTGGCTATGAGAAGGCAGACAGGAAGCAGGTCAGGAGCCAGCAGCAGTGAAGGCTGCCTGCGGGCAGGATGGGGCAGCAAGTGTGTCGTCAGTGCCAGGAGTTCTCTTGACAGCGGCTCAGGGATGGCAGGCAGAAGACAGGCTGGGGACCGGCAGGGAAACGGGGTTGCATAGTCTATGGTCTGGCAGTGTGTGGATCAATGAACCGGGATTTTATGGGAGCTGGTCATTGTGGACAGGTGAGCTGATCCCCGCAGCTGTCTCCAATCCCTGCAGTCAGGCTGACTGCACGCAGGGCTGGGATGACAGAGAGAGAAAGTGAGGGCAAGCAGGGCCTGAAGCAGGGATCCTGATAACATGATTGAGTGGAAACCTTGTGCTTCAATGATCAGGGAGGGCAAAGAAGGGAAGAAGATGGAGACTGCTATGGCACCACCAGCAGCCTACTGAAAATTAGAGTCTCCTCAGCCTAGCCACATGCCACGTCAAGGGAGAAGTCTTAAAGACATTAACTGGGAGGAGAGTCGCTGCTATAATTACTCAGGCCTGGGTCACATGAAGACAAGGTTGGGAGATTAGCATTCACATGCACATGCATGAATTGGCGTTGTGTGTGGTTTTGGACAGTGGGGCACGGAATACTGTGTTTCCCCTGTGCAATTACAATACTATACACCCTGATGTCTGACCCACACTTTTGCCATCAGTTGTAAAGACCCTGCTTGGTGTTGGGCCTGGTGACATACCTGTGCTTGATGAAGCCCACATTCCATTTCAGATCAACAGCTGGCAGGTAAATGTCCACTTCTTGGTCGCTGACATAGCTGGCGATGAAACTCTCCTCGGTCACCCATTGACACCTGTGTCCCGGTGGACCCTCACCCCCGTGTAACTGTGCCATTGCACATCTTCAACCCTGGACAGCACAGCCCTACCTGAGCTGAATGTTGGCAGTTCCTCCTCTGTCCCTCAGCACTTGCAGGAGCTCTATGTTCAAAGTTCTACTGAGCTGAACACAGAGTGTAGAGTCCTACAACTGTACTTACTGTATTTGAAGCTGTTTTATGTATTTACAGGGTGTTTTCAATTCAATTCAGTTCAGTTCGATTCAATTTTAATTACATAGCGCATATTTACAACATAAGTCGTCACATAACGCTAAACATTGTAACAAGAACAGAGAACAGGAAACAGAAAACCCAACAATCCAAAGGTGCTTTTGGATTCCCTATGAGCAAACAATCAGCAGCAGTGGGAAGGAACCAAAAACCCCCTATGGTAGGGAAGGTGGAAAAAAAACCTCAGACAGAACCAGGCTCAGGGAGGGTGGCCATCTGCCTCGTTGGGTTGGGAGTGGGGAAGAGGAAGAAGAGTGTTTTGTTATATTGGGTATACAGTGGTGGAAAAAAGTTTTCGGACACCCTTAAAATTTTACACAATCTCAAATATTATCGTGAAATATTTGCTTTTCAAAAGATGTGGCTGCATTAGACAAACACAAACAAATCAACACACAGCAGAGAATGTGTTCAAAACTGAACAAAAAATAAATAAACCATCACATCATCTAATTAATATTTAGTTGTCCTCCATTAGCATGCAGTAGAGCTCTGATCCTGGCTGGCATGTTCCCCATGAGTCTTTCACACTGTTGAGGGATAATCTTGTCCCATTCTTCTAGGTTTTAATCTTCTAAATTCTTTGGTTTACACTTTGAAACAGACCTTTTGTTAATCCACCACAGATTTTCAATGGGGCTCATGTCTGAGAAATTGAGCTGGACACTCTAAGACCTGGATACTGTGCTCCTGCAGCCAAGTTCTACTGGCCCTGGATGTGTGTCAAGTGGCATTATCTTGTTGAAACATCCAGTTCTGACCTTGACAGAACAGTGCACGTGCAGAAAGGAGCATGTGGGTTTCGAGAATAGCACAATTCTTTGGCAGAGTTCAGTGTCCCATCACAGACAGTGAGATGACCAACACCAGCAGCACTCATGTATCCCCAAACCATGATTTTGCCTCCAACATGCTTGACAGTAGGTACTGTACATGCTGGAGATAATGCTTCGCCAGGCCTTTTCTGTACCCTCACATTAGCAGGACAAAGATAAAGCTGGAAAATGTACTCATCTGACCACAGAATCTTCTTCCAATTCCTGGCTATCCAGTTGTGCTTGGTCCCAACGATCCCAGGCTAACCCCTGCCTCTCATTGATCAGGCGCTTTTTGACAGTCTTGTAGGACCTTAAGACATGATGTAAAAGTCGGCCACATACAGTGCGGGTGCAACACTGGACATAAGTTTGGTTTGGCCACTGCTGGTGAAGCTCCTGTGATGTCATTCGGCGGTTTTCCCTGCACATGCAGATCAGGATGTGGTCATTTCTTGCTGAAGAAACCCTTGGATGCCTAGATCTTGTTTGTCTTCCAAGCTGTTGGTTGGTCTGTATTTCTGTATCCAACTGCTGAAGGACTGCATCTGCACTTCCTGGCTATCTGATGGCATCTATTGCACTTGAAGACCGAAAAGTCTTTCTGACTTGGCAACAGCCCTGCAGGACAGATAGCGAGGTCACAATGTAAAGTTTCCTCACTGTGGTTTTCAGGTATAGCAAATCAAATTTCCTCAATAAATCCTCACTGTAAAGACCTCCGAGCATCAAGAACACACAAAATGCACCCTAAGATTTCTTTTTAAAACATTTTCTTCAGTTCCTACACTCTAAAATGTCTGTGTTGTAGTTGTACTTTCACATCTGACTCAGAACCACTTCACACAAGCATGCCAATTGCATGAATACCTGGTTGCTACAGCAACAGCGTGGCGCCCACGCAGATCTCCATCTTGTCATTGCTTTGGTCGCCATGGTCACCTATTCTAATGGGAGCTGAAGTGTTGTTGGAGGGGATCTTTTTGGTTTCAGCAGAGAGAGGTGGATTGATGAAAGAGAGGGAAGGTGCAAAGAGGACAGGAAGCAGGTGGAGGAGGACACTGGATTACACAAAGATATGTGAAAGTCCAGCCGCAGTCTGCTGTGGTGACTGATTCAATCTCATGAAAGGCAGCTGTGCAGTTCAGATTTCACAGTGAGACCAGCATACAGCTGCAGGAACTGTTCCCCTCTCCCAGTGAAAGTCTTCAGTCTGACCTACTCCTCTCATACATTCTCCAAACCTCTGCTCTTTCCTCTCAGTCTCTCCGATTATATTTCAGTTAAATTCATGACACACTCAGTATGGCTTCAGCATAAAGTTGCCATCATATTTCTGTTTGGGCACTAATAGGCTGAAAGATTCAGTCTGCAAAACTAATAGTCCACTCCATACAACTGTACTTTAGATTTTTGGGCTAGGGTTTCAGGTCCTCTGCAGCTTCCCTCAGTTATACAGGACTTTATAGTGAGCCTTTACTCATTGTGTGTCTGTGTGGTCCATAGCTTTAAAATTCTGGTTCACTCTAACCGCACTCATAGCATATTTTTCACCTACAACTGTTTACATCTAAAAAACACATTTGCCGTACTATATACTGTGCACATGTGTAGTTGTAGATATGTATAAGCTACATCAGATAATTAGACATGTTGCTCCAACTCCTTAATTATCAAGAATAGTCAATTAATAAAGTAAATCATATGAGGCCTTGTTAATTTTACATAAATGCCCAAGAAAATTCATATATTTGAGGTTAAGAATATTATCAAGAATTTTTAAAATTGGAAAATGTTAACTTTAATAGGTCTAATTACGTTTTGATAAATGACTTTATCTCTGTCTGCAGTGGAGGGCATGAAGGTGGTGGAGATTGAGAAATGTCGCAACGATATCAAGAAACTCCGTGAGGAGATGGCATCCAGAAACAACAGGTGACAACAACAACAAGCAGTTCTCTGCTCACTAATCCCTGAACCTCCATGGTCTCTGAACCCTTGGTAATAGTCTAAAACACACAGATGACAACAGAGTGTTGAGCTGTTAGGGATAAGCAGCGTATGTAAGATTATGAAGGTTCATTGATAAAGGTTTTAGTTTGCAGCTCATGCTCATTCTATTGACTAAGAGTCTACTGGACAGTATATTATATACAAGTGATGGTTTAAGTACTGATATTGTTAATTTTTGCTTTTTTGTCATAGCCTCAACCTTATTTTTCTCTTTCAGTAATTTCCTGGAAGACAATAAGAAGCTGACTCCTCGCAGAGATGTACCCTCCTACCCCAAGGTGAGGTTTTTCTAAAAGTTCTCATCTTCATGGTTGCATGGGTGTTCCTGACCTTAGGCAGGTCCATCTCCATGCCTCTGGATGAACTGCTCAGATAAAGCAAATTACTCAGTTTAAACTTCGGTAAATCTGACATTAGAATGCTTCATTTTCTCTTTTTAAATTAATTTTTGGTGGCATACCTCTCTGAGATGTGCTGCAATAACTGGATGAGAACTAAAAACATTTCTGGGCCTAGCTGCCTAGCTAAGGTGTACAGATGCATGTAAGGTATTTATGTAACATCAGTAAATTGTAGCTTCAGACAAAAGCCTAGGTTACAGTCTATGCTCTAAACTGCATGACTGCATGCACATCAGTTGCGCTGTGCCACTGACCATGACAAGTAAATTCTCATCCTGTGGGAAACAGTGAGATATGATTAAAAAAACATTATGTATTCCATTCATTCCAAAGAGTATGGCCAAAGCATGGCTGGGAATAATGCTTTTACTGTCAGAGCATTGACAAAAAAAGCAGTGTCTTCAAGACACTAATCCTGTATGTAAGCGGCAAAACAATGCAGTAAGGAGTCAGAAATGTAATATCATTTCCCACTGCTTATAACGTAGACAAAGAAGATTTTTCCTAACTTTAAGGTCTAGACCATCTTTATAAAAAAAGAACAAATTATTTATTTGAACCTTTATTCCTGTACACAATCATTTACTTTATGTGAAATTACCAGTGTATATTTAGGTGTCCTTTTGCACCTAAATGTAGCAGCAGTTATGCTGTGAAAATAAATGATTATATATATTGTGTTAATCTTCAGCTCATTTTAACCCCAAAACACCTAGAGAACACGCCAGTGAATACCTAAAAATTAGGGACAAGAGTTATATTCATAGCAGTTTTATCTTTTGATCACTAGTGCATCATTCAGAATGATGTTTATTACACATTTAGTAGTGAAACAAAACCATTTAAACCTTTTAAATACTTACACTTTGTGTCTTCTGTGGCTCTTTACAACAGCTGAGCACGAATTTAGGCGCATAAAACAGTGGACTTGACATTAATTTTAGCTTGTGAACATCAAAGTAAGTTTGTGGAGCGGTGTGTAGATGTGTGCCCCCGAGCCAGATTGAGACAGACAGGGTTAACTGCGAGCTCTATTGCCTGCAGTACATGCTGTCACAACAGACCATAGATGCCCTCAAAAAACCCGCCTTTGACGTCTGGCTTTGGGAGGCCAACGAGGTAAGATTGACCAGCTTGCTCAGCCCATCTCACACATAATTCCACTCTCTACTCTCCTCTCTTCTCCCTGCACCCACTGTCCCCCCATCTGCCCTGCCGCCCTTTGTGTGTGTGTGTGTTCTGTTGTGTGTGTAGTACCATCTGTCTAAGGAGACAGTAGAAGCTCTTAGATTGCCTACATTCGATGCTTGGCAGTGGGAGCCCAATGAGGTGAGACTTGAATAATTCACTGGTCCATTTTTTGCTAAGGACAGGCTATTAATTGTTACTGATTAATCAACTAATTATGAAGTTGTAAATTGGTGTTTGTGCTGTCAATGATTTCCTAATTGTTTACTATTTTGTTCACATTCTTAAGTATTTGCTCAAAGGCTGGAGAGAATGTGTTGCTAAATTTCAGCCACCTGACATTCCTGCCTTAAACTGAGAAAACAAAAGTTGAAGACATGGTTACACATGAAACGTTAAAAGAGCAATCCACAGATTGCATTTCATTTCTGAAACATTGTCTTATGGTGAACAGTATAATTAAGGATTACAAGAAGCTTAAGAAAAATAATATTTCCTTCTTCTTTGGTAAATTCTTGTGCCTACATAACCCCCAATGAAACTTGGCCACTAACAATTTAGTCAGAGATTTGTGTTATACTAGCAGCATGTAAAAGAGAAAAGGTGTTCATATCCCCTGCTATAAAGTATACAGCAGATGTGAGTACACCCCTGTTTGATAAACAATCATCAAAAACAAATAAAAACAGCAGAACTGTTTCAGTTTTGAGTTTAATGGCTGTGTCTGTTTGTATGTCTGCATCAAGGCTCTCTACATTTAAGAATTACCAGGGGCATTGAAAGTCAAACAAAGATGGCAGAGTCACTTACACTTTTTAGCCTGATCTAAAGTGCTTTATACCCAACAGTGGGGTTCAAGGTGCTTTGGCACATGGAGGGGCCAGGGATCGAACAGCCAACCTTATCTTAACTTTTCCATAACTGTACCCGCTCTACCACCTGAGTCATGGCCAAGATAAGGAAGACGTTCCTCTTCAGCACAAAACTGTTACATTAAAATCTGCTAGAGTATGAAAAGAAGTATGATTAATATTGGGAGTACATTCTTTTTTAGGTAAATTTGTTCAACTCAGATGCGGTCTAGTCTGTTTTATGTGAATCTGGCCAGCTCTACCGAATGCATAGTCAAGACAGAGAAGCATGGAAGTAGAAGTATGATGATATGCGACTGCATAAGTTCTGTGAAGATGACAGTGATGGATGCAGCATAAATGCCTGTGCATATACAAAATACTGGTTGACAAGATGACTCCCAGTCTGCAGAAGCTTGGCAGAGGAGGAGTATTCCAGCATAATAACCATAGGATAGGATAAGATAGGAGGACAGTTTGAAAATGTAATTGTAAGAAAAAATTTACACAGGCTTCCCTGTGAAATCATGATTTCAATTTTAAAAAGATTGATTGTTCAGCCCTGGCATACGTTGTTGCCCTCTTTCATTGCTCTTTTTCTCACTGCATGACCTGAGAACTGTTCTGGCCTCCTATCAGAATCCGGGCCAGTGAATGTTAAGGGGTTAAAAAATGTTTTTAAAAAACCCATACAGATGATAGTAATTGTAGTAATATTAATGATGAATAGTCATCCAGTGCCTGACCTGACGATTGAAGTACACTTTTGTGTGAAAACTTAGGTTTTGTTTTTTATCTGTGCATGGTTTGAGTACCGACACTATAGTGCCTTGGTATATTAAAATGTACAAATTTTTGTTTAGGTGTCATTAGTCCTTGCCAATGAATCAACATGAACATTAGCAGTGCTCTCAAAGTGGAATAACTAAATGGAATGCAAACATTATAAATGTTATTTATTGTGCCTTGTTTGGCAGTGTCTAGAGGTAGAGGTAACAAACTTGCATAAAGTGGAGGTGAGTACTACTGTGTATATGAAAATGTAACGTGAAGCCTTTAATGTTGGCAGGGTGTGCTGTGGGAATCCAATAAACATCTTCAAGAATGACATTTGAGCCAGTTTCGGTTTGTGCTGAGGACTACAAGTTTGAAAAGTACAAAAAAAAATAGGAAAAAGAAAAAATCAAGCGAGAAAGAGCTTTTTGCATCTGTTCTTCACTCACATTTACACGAGTTCTGTGTTGAAACTAAACTACATTTTTGAACATTTGGCCCTCTGATCCTACAGACAGATAAATAGTTCTCTCTTTTAAATGTGTAGTGCATATTACACTGCACTGCAGTATGATAAAGAAGTTCTGTTTAAATCCAAAACGGAGACTGCAAAGTGGTTCATATCAGCGTACAACTTTCACTAAATTTGTGACATCAACCACAAGACAAAAACTTAATGTCATCATTTGGGCAGTTCTGACTGTATACAGACAACACTGATGTGTTTCTTTGTTCTTCCAGATGCTGAGCTGTCTGGAACATATGTACCATGACCTGGGATTAGTCAAAGACTTCAATATCAACCCCATCACACTCAAGAGATGGCTGGTGAGACCTGGACCAAGGACAGTACTCAGAATTAGGATCGAAACCCTTTATTGATTCCTGCAGGGAAGTTGTTTTGTTACAAATGTTTAAGACAGTTGGAGGAAATAAATAATTAAAATTTGAAAACAGCGAAAATAATAATAATAGTAAGTTAATAGTATAATAATGTACGAATGCAAATTCATACACTGATGTAATGTAATAACAGCCTCTACATTAAATTAGTCTTTCATGACCAGAATAAAATACTTTTATGTCCAAAAGCTGATAACACTTTTTGTGTATTTCTTTCTATTTCTAGCTGTGTATTCATGACAACTACAGAAATAATCCCTTCCACAACTTCCGCCACTGTTTCTGTGTCACCCAGATGATGTACAGCATGATCTGCCTCTGCAGCCTCCAGGTAATCAGCCCCTTAGAAACTTTCCTGTGTGCTGAAGTCATAATTTCAGGATTTCTGTTAGGCTATGTTCCACTAGCTACTGTAATTCAGTACAAAATTTTTCTGGGAAATTGTGAAGTGTGTCAAGTGATTCCCGAGTGAATCAGAACACACGCACCTGTTCAGGTCAGTCTGTTAGCTTAGCTTTCAACATTTCTGCTTTTAGCTTTCTCACTGTCAGTGACTGGAGGATCATCCAAGTTACTTCACACTGGCCTACGCCCATCTCCTTAAAATAAAGGAGACAGAAAGAAGGAGAGACAGAGTTAACTCAAATGCTCTTTTTACATGACTTTGATGTAGCATAGTCTAGGGCTGCATCTAATGGTTATTTTTTGATTGATTAATGTAACAATGTTATTCTAAAAAAATATTATAACTCAACATGCCATTTACACAAAATATTTAGAACTTATTTCAATATTTTATTCAGTCATCTAATCATAATCATCTCATTTCTATGTACCTGCTTTGTTCAGACATTAATAGTAGAGCCTATTTGTAGTATGTCTAATCCACAAAATAGTGGATCTCAAATTTAAAAGGGTTGGTAGATTAATGTGATTACTTTACACCATAGCAACCATCTCCCTGAGCTGGAGTATTTTTACCTAAATATGTGACTGAAAACCTAAAATGATGACAGACTCCTATCACTTCAGTAATATGCACTCAGTGGCAGATGTATTTGTCACAGGGAATCAAAGACCCAGGTGCAGACAGAAAACACAGCACAACAGAAATGAGTAAAAATGGTTTATTTCACAAGGAATAAATCACAAATTGAATGTGTTATGGGGATATGGGGTGGGGAACAATGGAGAAAGGGGAGAGCTAAATGGGAAACTGGCTGGAAACTATAAACTACAAAGAAACAATACAAGATAATACGAAATACCCTAGCGACCTGGGGTAGAAAAAAAGGGAATAGTTAAACCAGAAAACTGAGGCTAGAAGGGTGACCCGGAAATGCTAATACTACAGGAACAAAAAAAGGACAAACTAGTCAGGCAATGTGGCATTGATGGATGGAACAAGACAGGATGTCCCAGATGTGCTCCATTGGATTCAAGTCTGTGGAATGGGCAGGCCAGTCTATAGCATCAATGCCTTCATCGTGCAGGAACTGTTGACTCGCTTCAGCCACATGAGGCCCAGTATTGCCATGCATCAGAAGGAACCCAGTGCCCACTGCACCAGCATATGGTCTCACAATGGGTCTGAGGATGTCATGCCGGTACCTAATGGCAGTCAGGGTACCTCTGGCTAGCACATGGAGGGCTGTGCGTCCCTCCAAAGAAATGCCTCCCCACACCATTACTGACCCACCACCAAACCAGTCATGCTGGAGGCTGTTGCAGGAAGCAGAACATTCTCTAGACTCTGTCACGTCTGTCACATGTGCTCAGTGTGAACCTGCTCTCATCTGTGAAGAGCACAGGGTGCCAGTGGTGACTCTGCCAATCTTGGTGTTCTCTGGCAAATGCCAATCGCCCTGTAAGCAAAGGCTGTAAACAAAGGCCCCATTTGTGGACGTCAGGCCCTCATACCACCCTCATGGACTCTGTTTCTGACAGTTTGAGCAGAAACATGCACATTAGAGGCCTGCTGGGGGTCTTTTTGCAGGGCTCTGGCAAGCCTCCTCATGTTCCTCCTTGCACAAAGGAGGAGGTAGCGGTCCTGCTGCTGGGTTGTTGCCCTCCTACGGCCCCTCCACGTCTCCTGGTATCTTCTCCATGCTCTGGGCACTGTGCTGACAGACACAGCAAACATTCTTGCCACAGCTCACATTGATGTGCCATCCTGGATGAGCTGCACTACCTGAGCAACTGCTGTGGGTTGTAGACATGCTACCTCAAGGGGTGAGAGCACTGACAAAATGCTGCAGAACCACTCCTTTATAGGGGTTGTCTTGCTAATTGCCCCTAATTTCCACCTGTTGTCTGTTTCATTTGCACAAAAGCAGGTGAAATTGATTCACAATCAGTGTTGCTTCCTAACTGGACAGGCTGATTTCACAGAAGTGTGATTGACTTGAAGTTACATTATGTTGTTCAAGTGTTCCCTTTATTTTTTTGAGCAGTGTATAATTACTTGGTCTGAGTTGACTGGCTGCTGTCTGATCAACAGTCCAGCGTTGAATGGTGGCCAAACCAATGTTATGGTAGGGGGTGGTGATTAGTGGCAGGTGAGCCACTCCTCGGGAGTGGCTCTCTCTCACTCACTCACACACACACACACACACACACACCTGATTTACAAAATGTCTGTAATGTTACTGTAAGCCATTTTAAACAAGGTAGTTAAAGAAAACAGAAAATATAAAACAGAACAATTTCAGACGGCGCATGGTGCCCTGTTATGTTACCGTAACAGCAGCAATGCAGAAAAGTCTTTGTTTATGGAAGCGATGAAAAAACATTATAAAAATCTATTTTGAAGTGATACCACTGACAAAATATGTTCAGCCTGTTGAAAATCCTAACAACCTACATCATGCTTGGCTTGTAACAAAAAGTAAATCTGACAGTCTGTCACTGCAGTCTTGGCAGCCCGCTCTCTTTTAGTGCTTGTGTAGCAGGTTCTGGTGTGATCAGCCATTCAGTTTGCACTGCTTACAGAACATACTAAAATATTTCTGCTCTTTAGATCAACACTGGCAAGGCTTTTAAATGTAATGTCTACTCCAGGGGAATCCATATTTTAGCTAGGTGCAACCACTTTTGCTACACAACACTATTGTAATTGATTATGTCATTCCATTTCTGAATCAGTCCACCAACTAATGTTTAACTCTTTATGTTTTTGTTAACCACTAGTTTAAACAACTAGAAAATCAACACTGCACTCCCGCTGGTCCCAAACAAACCCCAGCAGGTTTGATGTTGATCAGAAAGGCAAAGAACATGCACACAATTTGATTTCAGAGGCACGTTTGATTGTTTAATTGTTGTTGAACCTATTTTTTACGTTCTCGTCCGTAATAAGACAGAGCCACACCTGGAAGGTTTGAGGATGGACTGACTTGCCTATTGAAAAGTTGACCACAATGCTTTCCAGTCACAAGAGTCTAAACTGTGTGTTTGTTAGTATTTCCACAAAGATCCTGGCCAGCAAGTAAAAAAGAACTGCTTTGTCTTCATCCACTCTCAGGAAGCCTTTTGCACTAATCAAAACTGTCTGCTTTTTTTAGTCAAAATGCCGACTTCCAAGCAATACCTGCTCCAACACTACACTTCTACTATAATCAATTAAAGTGGCTTCACCGACTTCCGGGTGAGCGTTTTAAGATGGCGACGTAAGTCAAAACTCTCCTGGTCAACTTATTAAGAAAACTCCTCTGAAACACGAGAGCCATATTTTTAAGACACCAAATTACTTAGAATGAGACAAGAAAGCGCTTTCGGGAAGAAGTAAGGACAGTGAGACTAAAGAAAAAAGAGTGTGGCAACGTAGTGGCAACCACAGGCAAAGTCTTTGGGACAGTCTCTTTGCTGGGGAGTATGTCAGCTGACTCTGAAACAATCTTTATTACTGAGGAATTGTCAGCAGATTCTGGCAGGTCCCAGTGCAGACTGCTGGGTAAGACGGCGTCGCTCGGGAACGGGAACAGGACCGGAGGAGACGGCGTCGACGACCCGCTCGGGAACGGGAACAGGACCGGAGGAGACGGCGTCGACGACCCGCTCGGGAACGGGAACAGGACAGGAGGAGACGGCGTCGACGACCCGCTCGGGAACGGGAACAGGACAGGAGGAGACGGCGTCGACGACCCGCTTGGGAACGGGATCAGGATCCAGTGAGGCGGCAGCATCGGGCCCCTCGGGAACGGGATCAGGATCCGGTGAGGCGGCAGCATCGGGCCCCTCGGGAACGGGATCAGGATCAGGTGAGGCGGCAGCATCGGGCCCCTCTGAAACGGGATCAGGAACCGGTGAGACGGCATCGGCCCCGCTCGGGACCAGGAACTAGACCAGGTGAGGTGGCGTCGGGGACCCGCTCGTGAACTGGAACCGGACCAAGACTGGCGGCTTCGACGACCCACTCTGAAACAGGAACAGGAACAGGATCAGGATCAGAGGAGACGGCGTCGACGACCCGCTCGGGAACAGGATCAGAGGAGACGGCGTCGACGACCCGCTCGGGAACAGGATCAGAGGAGACGGCGTCGACGACCCGCTCGGGAACGGGAACAGGACCGGAGGAGACGGCGTCGACGACCCGCTCGGGAACGGGAACGGGAACAGGACCAGAGGAGACGGCGTCGACGACCCGCTCGGGAACGGGAACAGGACCGGAGGAGACGGCGTCGACGACCCGCTCGGGAACGGGAACAGGACCGGAGGAGACGGCGTCGACGACCCGCTCGGGAACGGGATCAGGATCCGGTGAGGCGGCAGCATCGGGCCCCTCGGGAACGGGATCAGGATCCGGTGAGGCGGCAGCATCGGGCCCCTCGGGAACGGGATCAGGATCCGGTGAGGCGGCAGCATCGGGCCCCTCGGGAACGGGATCAGGATCCGGTGAGGCGGCAGCATCGGGCCCCTCTGAAACGGGATCAGGAACCGGTGAGACGGCATCGGCCCCGCTCGGGACCAGGAACTAGACCAGGTGAGGTGGCGTCGGGGACCCGCTCGTGAACTGGAACCGGACCAAGACTGGCGGCTTCGACGACCCACTCTGAAACAGGAACAGGAACAGGATCAGGATCAGAGGAGACGGCGTCGACGACCCGCTCGGGAACAGGATCAGAGGAGACGGCGTCGACGACCCGCTCGGGAACAGGATCAGAGGAGACGGCGTCGACGACCCGCTCGAGAACAGGAACAGGATCAGGTGAGGCAGCGTCGGCGACCCCCTCGGAAACAGGATCAGGTGGAGAGGCAGCGTCGGCGACCCCCTTGGAAACAGGATCAGGTGGAGAGGCGCCGTCGACCCCCTCAGAAACAGGATCAGGTGAGGCAGCGTCGTGAACCTCGGGAACTGGAACTGGACCAGGATCGGGATCCGGAGAGGCGTCGGCGACCCCCTCGTGGGCGACCCCCTCGGGAACAAGAACTGGACCAGGATCGGGATCCGGAGAGGCGTCGTCGAGCCCCTCGGAAACCGGTACTGGACCAGGAGGTGAGGCGCAGTCGAGCCCCTCGGAAACCGGGACTGGACCAGGAGGAGAGGCGCCATCGAGCCCCTCGGAAACCGGGACTGGACCAGGAGGAGAGGCGCCGTCAAGCCCCTCGGGAACAGCCAGGATGCAGGCGCTCGGCAGCTGGACCTCCGCGGCACTCGGCAGCAGGACCCCCGCGGCGTTGGGGAGCGGTGAGGTCTGGGCGCTGGGGAGCGGCGAGGTCTTGCGTTTGGAGCCACGCCTCCTCCTGGATGGCCTTCCAGGAGGTGGGTCCTTGGGGAGCAGGTTCTGGCAGAAAACTGGATGGGTTTGTTGGAAAATTGTCCAGTCCAAGAGCTCTGTCAAGCAACCAGGAACAGAGCTCACTGGATGAGATGGAGATGGGTTGTGACTGGGAGCTTTTCTTCTGTAGGGAACCTCGCCGACCCTTGGGGGCTGATTTATAGGCCAGGCGGGTTCCCCAGAAGGGGGACTCCCCGTCAACATCAGAAAGGGTCTCTAGGGCATCGGAGGGAGCTGAGTCAGAAGATTGACTGGGTGAAGGTACTGAAGTAGTGGTGGCAGTCCGGTAAGGCGGCCTGGAGCCAAGGCTTTCGGGCTGCTTCCTTGTGAGCCATGGATAAATATGCTGTCCTCAGTGGAGAATAATTTTCCCCTTTCCATAGTTCATAAAAGTGCATGAGATATTGCAAGTAATGGTAAGAGTCATCATCTGAACAGCCTTACTACGATGGCTGAGTGACACTCGCTGACTGGTTACAGCCTCTGAATTACTTGAGGAAACCGACATTGATTCACAACTGGGCTCTGTGTCTGCTGGGTTTCTTCTGGCCAGATCATACTGTTTCGGGGGGTGGTGGTCGGAGACCCAGGTGCAGACACAGAGGATCAAACAGATGGGTGGAGTGATGAACAGCAGGTTTAATAAAGGAACAGAAAACACCAATACAGGGTACAGAACTAAAACTCCAGGTAAAACATAAATCAAACCTAATACAAACAATCAAAACCTACAAACTTCACAAGGCCCAAAACTAAGAACAAGAGAAACTAATAAACTATAAACCAGCAACTTATAACCAACATGAACAAGACAGGCCCACAGAACTCAAAGCATTACAAACGCTGACTAAATGAGAAACCTAAATATACAGAACCCATTTGCCGAAACTCCAGGAACCCAAGACCCACAAAACTTAAAACAAAGAACAATGAGGACAAATCTTAAATCCACTAAATATAACTAAAAGTAAAGAACCAAATTACACAGAATGCCAACATGAAGGGGTTAACAAAATAAACTGAACACAACTGAGGCGCATTACCACAAACAGAATGTGAGGCAGGAGACAGGAGAAACCAACAGGGAAACGCAAGGGATGTGAAGCAGGGATTGGCAGGGAGCAGGAAAGCATAGCTGATGATCTGGCGGTGAGTAACTGAAAACCTTGAGCTTTTATGGCAGGTGATGATTATGGTGTGCAGGTGAGCTGCTGCCTGCAGCTGTTACAAATGCAGCAATCAAGCTGCAGGCAGAGCTTGGGTGAGTGAGGGGAAGAGAGTGAGAAGGAGAGGGAGAGTGAAGAAAAGGGGAAGAAAAGCTGAGAGAAAGAGAGGGAGAAGAAAAGAGAAAGAAAGAAAGAGACAGGCAGGATCAAAGCGGGGATCATGACACAATTAGGAATCAGATCTTGGACATTTATAATGAAGAATCAGAGAAAAAATATAAATTCCTAAAACAATCTAATTACGAGGTAGGTTCCAAAGCTACAAAATTATTAGCCATGAAAATACGAAAAAAACAAACCTCACAATCAGAATACAAAATATTAGACCCTGACTCCGGACAAATAGTTAATAACCTAGATGAAATTGATACTGCATTCCAGACATACTATGAGGCCCTGTATAGACAATCAAAGAAAGAAAGTAAAGAGAATATAAAATCTTTTCTCAATTCATTGGACTTGCCCTCAATTGGAGAACATCAGAACAAGAACCTGATAGCACAAATCACAAAAAAGGAACTGGAGACTGCACTGAATAAATTAAAAAATAATAAGACACCAGGAAGCGATGGTCTACCAGCTGAATGGTATAAGATGTTTCGAGAAGAGTTGACTCCGGTACTTTTGAATTCTTTTAATTGGACTCTTAAGGAAATGTCAGCCCCTCTCTCGTGGAGTGAGGCTGTCATCTCTGCCATCCCAAAAGAGGGCAAGAACAAAACTCTATGTAGCTCATACAGACCAATTTCAGTCTTAAATCAAGACTACAAACTGTATGCTTCTATTATGGCCAGAAGATTAGACTCCTTTATCCCAGATCTAGTTGACAGTGACCAAACTGGTTTTGTCCGGGGACACCAAACACAGGATAATATTAGACGTTCTCTTCATATAATTGAAAATATCAGGAAAACAAAATCAAACGCTGTGCTGATCAGTCTAGATGCTGAAAAAGCTTTTGATCGTGTGAATTGGGAATATTTGTTTTTGGTCTTGGAACGACTTGGTTTTGATGAAAAGTCTATTAATATATTTAAAACTTTATATTCAGCTCCTACAGCAAGAATCAGGATAAATGGACGACGTACTGACCGCATAAAATTGGAAAGATCTACTCGTCAGGGATGCCCTCTTTCACCAGCCCTTTTTACACTCTACATAGAACCCTTGGCACAATTAATAAGAGAAGACTGTAATATACAGGGAATTTGGATAAATAATAAGGAACATAAAATAGCATTACACGCTGATGATGTTTTATTATATGTCCAAAATCCAGATGTCTGCCTTCCTTCCCTTTTAGATCTCCTGCACATATTTGGTACATATTCAGGATACAAGTTAAATATAGAAAAAACGCAAGTGCTATCATTTAATTACAACCCAGCACCTGAGGTAAAACAAAGACTACCAATTAAATGATCTCAAGAAACAATCAAATACCTTGGAGTTTGGTTAACACACTGTCCCACTGCTTTGTATAAAAAAATTATGAAACTGTGAATAAGAAAATTAAAGAGAATCTTTGTAATTGGTCAACATCCCTACTGTCTGTTAGTGCAAGAATTGACATTGTTAAGATGTCAATTTTACCTAGATTACTGAATTTATTCATGTCACTTCCAGTGAAAGTTCCAACGAGTCAGTTTCAAGAATGGGACGAACAAATCTCCAGATTTATTTGGAATGGAAAGAAACCGAGGATTAAATATAGTACACTAACGATCAGTAGGGAAGGAGGTGGTATGTCTCTCCCTAACCTGAGAGATTATTACTATTCTGCCCAGTTAAGAATAATAGTTGGTTGGTGTGATAACGGATATGAGGCTAAATGGAAGGAGATAGAGAGTGAATGCAAGGGGGTCCCAGTACAAGCAATGATTGGAGATTTTAAATTAATGTCAAATTAACAAGACCATCTGAACCCCATAAGCTTATTTACCTTATATACATGGTTCGAGCTTATAAAACAATTAAATTTGTGGACCCAGTTAAAAACACTCAGATGGCTTGGATATGATACAGAATTTAAACCAAACAGTATAGATTCTAGATTTAGATATTGGACAATTTAGGGTATCACTGCTTATCGTGCCATGACCAGTGGTGTGCCCCAGGGGTCAGTTCTTGGTCCTCTTCTGTTCAACTTGTATATGCTCCCTCTGGGTCAAATAATACAAAACTTGAACATTAATTATCACAGCTATGCAGATGATACACAACTGTATGTGTCCGTGTCACCAGACGACTGCAGCCCAACAAACTTATTGTGCCAATGTCTGGAGCAAATAAACGCCTGGATGAGAGAGAATTTTCTACAATTAAATGAAGACAAAACTGAAATTATTCTGTTTGGCAGTAAAGAGAAGAGGGTCAGCCTTAGTAAACATCTTGAGACTCGGGCTCTCAAAACCACCGACCAAGTTCGGAGCCTTGGAGTGCTAATAGACTCAGATCTGACTTTCAACAGCCACATCAAAGCTGTCACCAAAGCAGCTTTTTACCACCTGAAAAACATCAACCAAATCAAAAGTTTTGTCTCCCAGAAAGATCAGGAGAAACTCATCCATGCGTTCATCTCCAGTAGACTCGATTACTGTAATGGCCTTTTGACAGAACTTCCCAAAAAGAGCATTAAACAGCTGCAGCTCGTCCAGAACGCTGCTGCTAGAGTTTTAACCAGGACTAAGAGATCTGAACATATCACACCAGTTTTAAAGTCTCTACATTGGCTTCCTGTCAGTTACAGAATAGATTTTAAAACCCTACTGATTGTTTACAAATCCCAGAACGGTTTAGGTCCAGAATACATCTGTGATATGTTCAAAGAATATAAACCCAGCAGGGCCCTCAGATCCAAGAACTCAGGTCAGCTAGTCCAGAGCAGAGTCCAGACTAAACGTGGAGAAGCAGCATTTAGCTTTTATGCTGCAAAAAAGTGGAACAAACTGCCACTGGAGATTAAACTTTCACAAAATGTAGAAACTTTTAAAGACAGGTTAAAAACATTTCTTTTCTCATGCGCCTATGCATGAAATCTGCACGGTATCTTTTAACTTATCTTGCTTTTAATCATTTTAATATAATTATTCTACGTTATTTTAATTTTTGCAATGCCTTAATTATGTTTTATTTCTCTTTCTGTAATGCTTTTAATGTTTTATGTAAAGCACTTTGAATTGTCTTGTACATGAAATGTGCTATACAAATAAATTTGCCTTGCCTTGCCTATTGTACTATGATTGAGAAAAACACTTTGCATAACTTCCAGATGCTCAAGAGAAAATACAGTTTACAAAATTATGACTTTTACAGATACTTACAGCTACGTCAGTACTATTTAAAAGAAATTAGGAAAAAATAAAGCAACTACAGAACTAAGTGGCATAATACAGCTGGTGGTACAGGCATACACTGCAGGGCCTAAATCCTTAGTATCAAAATTGTGTCAGAACATAGATAGATAGAACTTTATTTGTCATTACAACAAGTGCAACGAAATTGCCAAAAGGCCCACCAGACAGTGCAAACAGATTCAATAAAATAAAATAAAAAATACAATATGTATGTATATATATATATATATGTACAATAAGGTGCATTAATGAGGTAGTTGTGTAGTCTTATTCAGGACCCTTTGTTTAGGGCCCTAACTACCGTTGGATAAAAACTGTCCCTGAGCCGGTTTGTTCTGGCAGTGATTGACCTGTACCGCCTGCCTGACGGTAACAGATCAAACAGATGGTGTCCAGGGTGGGAGGTGTCTTTGGTTATTTCTCCGGCCTTTCGGAGGCAGCGGGAGTGGTGCAGTTCTTCCAGTGTGAGGAGAGGGCAGCCAGTGATGTTTTGGGCCGTGTTTATGATCCTTTGCAGTGACGTCCTCTGAGCCACCGTGCAGCTGGTGTACCAAACACACAGACAGTACACCAGGGTGCTCTCGATGGTGCACCTGTAGAAGGACACCAGCAGTCTCTGGGGGATGTTATTCTTCCTGAGCACCCTCAGGAAGTGCAGTCTCTGCTGGGCCTTCTTCAGTAGCTCATCACAAAATGCAGAGGAACTACCACAACATACATCAGGCAGAGATGGGAGAAAAAATTAAATGATAAAATATCCAATCAACAATGGGAGAATATGTGTGAAACAATTTTCTCTACATCATATTCTATGTATTGGCGCGAGTTTGGTTGGAAGAATCTTGTTCGGTTTTTTGTCACCCCTAAAATGAAAGTACACTTAACGCCAACAAGAGGTACATGTTGGAGAGATTGTGGGGAGGAAGGGGTGGGTCACCACCACATTTTCTGGAGCTGCCCTAAGATTCAAATATTTTGGGAACATATCTGGAGAATTATGCAGCATATCCTTGACCAACAGATTCCAATGACATGCATGGCACTTTATTTGGGTGATCTACCAGAAGGAATGTCAGGAAACGATAAATACCTCCTGAAAATATTAACCGTAGCAGCAAAAAAAGCGATCACTCGTAGATGGTTACAATCCATCCCACCTACAGTAGATGATTGGATGGAAGTCGTTCAGGAGATTCATGAGATGGAAAGACTGACCTTCCTTCTGAGACTGAGAAAGGATGCGTATACTGCAAGATGGACAAAATGGATAAAATACTTGTCAGGATAGGGAGTGTGGTTGAGGGCCCCCTCTTTATGGTTTAGAACTTCTCTGAGTGTTTCAAGTGTCATTCACAGTCCACCTTCTGCATATTTTTATCAGCCGTACAGAATTAGACTCATAGTTTGAAGCATTCATATAAATATGCCTCTGAACATATTTACCAATTTAAACGGGGACTAAATTTTGTGCATAGCATTGTGCTTGGCAACTTGGATTGTTGTACTGTACTGTTTTGTGTTATGTTTAGCTGTCTGTTCTGTCTTGTCAAAAAAACACTAATAAAATCTAAGTATTAAAAAAAAAAAAAAGTGGCTTCACCATGCCTGTGAGCAGTACATCAGTGGTGCTTTGGCACTGCAGGGATCTGTGCTGCTAATGTAAAAATACAGTAGCCCAGTCTTCTATTTATTTATATGCAACATGAACAGTCTCTGATTTATCAAGCTGAAACAAGTGATTCACAAAAAGTTTGCTCAGTTAAGTCAGTTTGGTGAGTCTGACTTGGAACACCTGTCACGAAAAAGTAAGAGATAGGATTCAAGATTTTTTTTATTGTAATTTCTTGTGTATTTGCATACATTACAAAAAACCACAATGCTCTTCTCCCAGTCCCAGTACAGTGCAATTAAAAATAATAACAATAAATATTGATAAATAACTAGAAAATTACATCTAAAAAAATATAGGTTTTGAAAGCTGCAATCGATTTTCAAGTGCATACTCTCAATCACAGTATATTAAAGTGCTTGCAGCGGCTGTGTACTTTAGTCTGTTACAGGTGAAGTGCTGATGTGGGGGTTAGAGGGTGCATGGTTGTGTTGTGAGCATATTAGTGGAAGAGGACACAGTCCATTTATGATCCTGGCAGCTAGTGCGAAAAAGTTCTTCCGAATCCTCCTGGATCTGGTCCAGATGCTTCTGTTCCTCCTACCTGAAGGACAGACCTCCTACAAACAGTGAGATGAGAGGTTAGGGTCTTTTATTGTCATAAAAGCTCTGCTGATGCATCGCTGTTGAAAAAATCACCTCCAAGAAGAGGAGAGGGGCAATAATGATCTTACTGGCTGTTTTCACTATCTAGTCAAGTTGACCAGATGGTGCTGTTACCATACCAGGTCATGAGGCTGTAGGTGGGAATACCCCTGTAGAAGGTGGTGAGGTGTGTGATGGGGAGGCCTGTCTTTCTGAATTTGTAGAGTGGGTGGAGTCACAGTTGGACTTTCTTCATGATGGCTGAGGTGTTGGTGGTAGAAGTCTGGATGTTCGCCAGATACACACCCAGGAACTTTACGTTGCTGACCTTCTCCACAGTGGCACCATCACTGATCAACAGTGTGTGATGACGATGCTTGCTGACCCTTCTAAAGTCAATCATGATGATAGTAGTAGTATAATATGAGTTCTTGCTCAAGCCCCTTAATGTTTTAAGACATGCACCATCATTTCGACACAAAGATATTCCTTAATCAGCTTCAGTGTAATAAGTATATACAAATTGCACATCAGTGTCTTGAAATTGCATTGTACTGCTTTGATGCATTACATTTATTATTATAGAGACACAATGACACTAAAATGACGAGCATTTCCAAAAGGTTCAAACAGACTCCTGCACATTGTTTAACCTACAAAGGTACATTTAGATACAATAGTCTAGACTTTTTGACTGATGAAGGTCTATCACCAAAACGTTTCACCAATAAATGTATCTTTGCTAGTTATAACAATGTGTGGGAGTCTAGCTGAACCTTTTAAAAATCATGGTTACCATCAGTACAGGTATACGACGACACTCCTACTTTACATCAAATAAGATATTAATTGAAATGATGATAAAAATGACACATGCAGTCATCCTGGAGTTGCCATGGAAGGGGTAGAGGGGAAAAAATAAAGACATTGTGGAACTGGAGAAGATCCAGGGGGAAAGGATCAGATAATGATGATGAAGACAATGGGGGTGTCATGCAGGGGCACCTGTGTCTGAAAACGCAATGAGAAAAGGGGATGGAGCTTTCTTCTCAGAGCCTCTCTCTCATCTGTCTCGCCTCTGCCATCATTGACAACAATTCACTAAACAATTAGTTATCACAGGCCTAATGAGTGATTTTAAAACATCACCAGTGATGTGCTAACAAGTGTGTGACACACAACACTCACACACACACACAGGGTGGGGGTGGAATATGCAATTACACACACACTAGTGGATAAATGGACACGATGTTTTAGTAAAACGCCGTATTAGTAAGTGTAAGTGTGTGTGTGTGTGTGTGTGTGTGTGTGTGTGTGTGTGTGTGTGTGTGTGTGTGTGTGTGTGTGTGTGCACGCGTGTGTGTCCATTTTTAGGAGAAGTTCACTCAGGTGGACATTCTGATTCTCATGACAGCTGCTGTGTGTCATGACCTCGATCATCCCGGGTTCAATAACACGTAAGACATCAAAACAGATCCACAGAACGCAGCAGCACATTGTATTTGTTTTGTTCTCTTCTCGTGCCTTCATCTGTGCATGCTTTGCATTGTTAGTCGTGACTACTTTTCTTTCTTATTTTATCTGTTTTTCTACCACTCATTCCTGTTTCTTTTTCACAGTATTTCATCCAGTTCTTTCTTTCATTCATCCATCATGTGAATGTTACTCTGTTCCTTCTGTCTCTTATTTCCTTCTCTATGTCATCTTTTCACTTCCTCCATATTTCAATTCGCTCCTTACCCTCCTGTCTCCTCATGTCCTTCCCTGTGCGTCTGGATGGATGGATCAATGGATTATTCTTGCCTTGCTCTCTCTCTCTCTCTCTTTCAGGTACCAGATCAATGCCAGAACGGAGCTGGCGGTTCGTTACAATGACATCTCCCCTCTAGAAAACCACCACTGTGCTGTGGCCTTCCAGATCTTCTCTCAGCCAGACTGCAACATCTTCTCTAACTTCGACCCTGAGGCCTTCAAACAGATACGACAGGTAGTGCTATGTGTGTGTATTTGTCTGTGTGTATTTGTCACTTCAAAAAGGTGAGCGATAATTAGAAATGATTTCTGTATTGATGATATGATCATAGCAATGTTATGTTTTGATTAGTTCTGTTGTCCATAATAATGGATCAATGAGCAAATTGTACATCAAAGTAAAAAAAGATAAGCCTTTCAAATACTTGTTTTATGTTAGTGTTTGCAGAAAGCTTTGTCTAATGTAATATGTAATAATTAAACATAGAACTACAAAATTATTTTATGCGGCTTTGCATTTTCTTAATATACTGTGTACTGATGTTGAAAATATATTAAGATGATAATGATTCCCACGATATTTCCCAGCCTTTCATAAGTATGGTATTATTAATAAATGTATGTAAATGTCTTCTGGCTTCTATCATTGATTTACTGTATTTTAATATTAAATTAATTAAACTCTGAAACTTCACCATCTCACCAGAGGAACAGAAACTTCTAAGCTGTGCAGTTGTATGAATATTTTTCAAATCCAACATTTCTAAAAATACCAAATATGGCAATAACTTTTTGTGGTTTTTTTACATTTTCGTCTTCATTGGATAGTTGCAGTGGACAGAGACAGGACATGGAGATGGTAAATGATCTGCCCTTAGATAGCCCTTTTCTAGTTTGGTAGTACTCAAAGCGATTTACAGTGTTCCCTTTCACACACACTCATTGCGACAGAGCTGCAATGCAAGGTGCTCACCTGCTATAGTTAGCAACTTTGGGTTCAGTGTCTTGCCCAAAGACACTTCAGCATGTGGAGGAACCAGGGATAGAAGTACCAACCTTGCGATTAGTAAACAACCTGGTCTACCACCTGAGCCACAGCTGCAGTGGTGGGGAGTGTTAGGAAGGAGAGCAGAGTAATGACATGCAGTTAAGGTTGGGAATCAAGCTGGGGACTCACTGCTTAAGGTATTTGAGCCTATGTGTGTCAACACCATAACAACTTGACACCCACTTCAGGTTGTATTTTGTTTGTGCATTGTAAAATGATAAAAAAGACAGTAAGAATGTTTCCACCTGATGAATACATGCAGCATTAAACATATGAAGTCTTGCGTTGAAATATATTTATATATGTGCTATAAAATGTGGAATTAGATGATTTTAACAACTAAAACCTAGTAAAGGCGAAACAAGAGGGTGGAAGAATGGCACTTACAAGCCATCCTCTGTCTAGGAAAATTTTATTCGCAAAAACGTTACCAATGAATGAAATGAAGAAGTCCTGCTGTTGCAAATCAGCAAAGACAGTTAACACTTTCATTGATGAGGCGTTAGAGGAATCAGACAGTTGGAATAGAATTAAATACTGTCAAATGGAAGATATATTTTGAAAGAGAAGGTTTTTACATGTTTTATCTTAAGGTTAGATGCCAAGTAAAGAAACATGCTCGAAAGAATGTGAACCCAAAAAAAACACACTAAGTGTCATGTCTGTTAACAATGTACCATGTAACATTGAGTACTCAGCAGTCATTAGTACATTATTACATCACAACGAGTACACAGTGCTTACGGGTCAGACCACACCCATCCTTGAACTCCCTGAGCCTTAAGTTGATCTTCAAATACACACAGACAGACAGACATGTAAACACTGGGCAAAGGACTCCAAGCTACCTTTGTAGAAGCTCTGCTACAGCTGGAGATGGACCATCAGAAGTTGAGTAGATGGACAAATAAAATTAAATTCTGTCATATTGAAAGGCATGTTTATAAAGAGAAGGATTTGCCATGAGGTTAGATGCCAAATGAATCAGTGCAGTCACTGATGAATAGGAGATGTGGGCATACATTGGTGTAGAGATATTATTCAAAATATTGTAATCGTCCACAGTAGGTTATAAAGCATTAGCATACAAAGATACATTTTTTCTAGAAGCTACTAAACAAGTACAGTAATCAAGAAGTATCTTACAGTGGGATCACATCAGCCACTGTACAGTTGCAAAAAAGTAAATGAATGATATTTGGGAATTATCTGTGTTCATCTGTACATGTCCCTTAAAGACAAAACACAATATATTTTAACAATTAAGATTAATAAATGCTAACTAGAGTCAGGAGTTAAATACCTGGAGTCCAGTCCAGTGAAACCAAATTGGAGGTGTGTTACAGCTACTTTACCTTCATTTCACTGTTTGTAAGAAACATCAACTGATGTCTTGTAAATAAGCACCCAGAAGACTTGCTGTCAAGAATGGTTTATTTGCATAAAGCTGGGGTCTACAAAGTTATGCCAGAGAGTAAATTCATTCATTAACTACAGTTTGGAAAACTCGATAAAAGGACACGATTCAGTTTTTTGCCTGTTCTCCTGAGAAGTTCCAAAAGCACAAATCAAAATGTTCAGTGTGGTAGAACAGTGTCAGAGGAACAGGTGGAGGTTTAAAGGGATCTTTGGAGCTGATTAACACTGTTCATGAGTCTGCCTTTACATAACAAGGTAGTTTGGAGTTGTTGGAGACAAACACACAGCATTACCTATAGCATAAAAGGAGCACTGCATGCAAGCATGAAAACATCCTCCCAAAGGTGAAGCAAGGGATTCCTTGCTGTTTCACCAAGGAGAAAGTGAATCCTCAAGTCAATGCATCATCCAGGACATTGTCAGGGTGGCTGTCCAACTGAAGTTCAGTAGCAGTTGGGTGGCTTCAAACCATTAAAATCTACCTTTTGAAGATGCCAGTCCAACCCCAGACCTTAGCTTAACAAAGAAGCTATGAATTGACCTAAAGAGAGCAATTCACATCAGACATCCTAAAAAATGTGGCTGTGCTAAAGCAGGTGTTTGTGTAAGGAAGTCCCTCTTCCTGAAGGTTTTGCAGGTCTGATCAGCAGCTACAGGAAACACTTGTTTGAGGTTGTTAGTGCCAAAGTAGGCTCTGGCTAGTAACCTTTAGGCATCACAGGCCACCTTCTCATGGCTGCACTTTCCTAGCTAAACTCCCACAATGCTCTCTGTTTCTTAATGCTCTCTTGAGTTCAAGTGACCACCTCCTCAAGTTGCTACAGTGTTAAAGAGTAAGAGGCTACAGCTAATCTACAACACTTTTTTGACATATATAAATTGATAAGGCAGAAGATGGACATACATATTTTAATTGGTTGAATTATTACTGGCAATAATCAATTAATCATTGGTCATTTATTTATTTTTCTTAGTTCACATACTTTTCTTTGCCATTTAACACAAACTAAATCTACAGAAAATCCAGAAAATCACGACTTTGAACACCGTCCATAGGTGTCATGGTGAAATTTCTCAAGTTTTGTGCTTGTATGTATGTACTGATGAGTTATTTCATTTTGTGCGCTGTTTATCAGGGAACCATCACAATGATCCTAGCCACAGATATGGCGCGACACGGTGAGATCTTGGACTCCTTCAAGCAGAAAGTCGACAACTTTGACTACACAGATGAGGAGCACATCACCTGTGTAAGGCCCTTTCATTATGTCTTAGGAATTTAGAAGTCCATCACACCCACAGTTCAAAAAAAGTAAAACATGACAGAAACATGGTGCCATATTGACTGATGGGATGGTTTTAGTTATGTCATTCTGTATTATCAACACTACATGGACAGACTTGGTAAAAGATATAAAAGAATCATGCTTCACTTTACTACTGTGTGGTGTCAAAAAAACTCAAGAAAGCAGTGTGATGTACATGGTAATATACAGTAAAATGTTCTCTTTGATACTTCATACGTTGATAATCAAAGATGTTACTCAGTAAAATTTTGAGTACTGGACTTCTACTTGTAAATGTGGGTAATCTTATGGGAACAAATGAATAATCTTGCGAGCCATGGGTTTAAAAACAGGCATGCATCCCCTCTCATCATACCAGGTTACCACTGGTTGCATGCTTGTTGCATTTACTAGTGACACAGTAACCCTTTGTTGGTGGTGAACGTTGTCCTCTGCCTCTGTGCAGCTGAAGATGGTGCTTATCAAGTGCTGCGACATCTCGAACGAGGTGCGGCCCATGGAGGTGGCTGAACCCTGGGTCGACTGCCTGCTGGAGGAATACTTCATGCAGGTGGGTCCAGCAGATCCAGCAGACACCTGTATTCTAGCCTCATTTACTTAAGTGAAAGGGCAAAATTTTAAGAGATCTGTGAAAGACAATTCCTGGCTTCTGATATCAAAAAGCGCAGAGTATAATTTTCTGACTGTGCTGCTCAGAGTGACAGGGAGAAGGCTGAAGGGCTTCCTGTGGCTCCGTTCATGGACAGAGAAAAGGTCACCAAGCCAACAGCCCAGATTGGCTTCATCAAATTCGTCCTAATCCCCATGTTTGAGACTGTGATGAAGGTGAGCATGCAGAGTAGCGATGACAAGTTGATTTTTGAGGAATCCCCTTACAGTGTGTAGTAGCCACCTGCCCTTTGCAATAAATTTTTGTGCGCGGAAGGTGGAGGATGAAAATAATCTAGCTGCTGCTCCAGGATGCCGTCAGTGTTAGAGCTGCTGTGTTTGGTGCTGTGGCAAACAAAGTAACACAAATAAAAAGAAAAGAGAAGACTCTACCATGAGGGATCTGCCATTTCTGACAAAACAGGTGAACAGAGGAGGATGAGAAGGACAGTAAAGACAGAAAATGACAGATCAACAATTTTTCCCCCTAAAGTGTCATTCAACAAAGAACACTGGTGGCAATGCTAAAAGTACAGAATTAAAACAAATACAATACGATTTAGTTGACAAAACCGAATGATGCTGAGTACAAGCTACGGAAAGTACACAACACAAGACAAAAAAACTTGATTTTAATGATAGTTTCAAGTAAGTAGGTTAGACCTTAAGTGTAAAAAAACATGCATTTAGCTATCTGACAGCGTCTGTCAGAACAGACTTGCCATGCACATTTCCTACTTGTCTTTAGTGCCCCTTATGTGTTAGACTGAGGTTTACAGTTTTGACAGAAATATGTTGCCCAAGATCTTAGAGAGAAAATGCAAAACAATGGAGAGAAAACCAAAACAAGAAGTTGGTGACATTTTCATCATCAGAATGTTGATGAGAGCTCCTGATGTGTCTCTGCTGTATTTATTTTATTTCATTCATTTTCTTGCATTGTGACATGACACTTCACCAGACATGTTACATTCAATCTAATATCATACAGTCTGTCACAGAGATTTTTGACCACACACACATTGTTGTTGCACTGTCCCTTTGAAGATGATAGACAAGACTGGTCAAGGCAGATGACCTGAGTCTGGTTGTTTCACCAGAGTTTACCAAGCGTTGCTCAAAGGGGAATTGTTGGGTTTCTTGCTGTAACGATCTAAGCTCTTCACCTTACAATGTGAAGTGCCCTGAGACGACTTAAATTATAATTTGGAGCTATATAAATTCAGTTGAACAGGACTGAATGAGATCCCAATCATCCCCAACTTTGCTACTTCCCAGCAATTTGTGTTGGAAATGATAATAGGTCGACTTAGTGAGATTTGACCATTTGTGACGTGGAAATGTGAGCTGGATGTTTCAGAATGCAAATGCTGCATAAAGACAGGACTGAGGATTTTGTACATTTACTCAAATACTGTACTTAAGTACATTTTTGGGAAAGTACTGCCTTCTGCATCACTACACTTGTTACTTCTCTAAATTTGTCTGACAGCTTTATTTGTCAGATAAGACTTTTCAAAATAGAATTTTACATTAAAAAAAAAAAATACAGCAGACTCAAAAAACCTCACAAGAATGAAACTATAGTGACAACCCTTTTTGGTTTGGTAGTTTTGCTGTTTCACTACAGAGATATTCCTTCAAATACATTTATTCCAGTCATTATTTAAGTCTCCAGATGCCAAAAATCTCAAATATTTTACAAAAAAAGTCCACAAGTCTATATTTATTTATAGAATGTCCTTTCTACGGTCTACACAAATCTTAAGAGCCCTCAGATTTACACTGGAATTTTTAGGAGGGGCCAGCCCCTGGATTAGGAAGTGTTGAATGAAATGGTCTGATAGTACACAATAAAAAGTAGTTGAAACTGGTTCCACCTCAAGTAGCCACAACAATGACGCACTGCTTTAGCAGAGATGCATTGGCAGTAATGCCCTAATGACAAAACAAAAGTTCTTTCACTTGTGATACTTCAGTACATTTTGCTAAGAGAATGATGGTTCTGTACTCTCACTGAAACAGACTTCTGAATGCTGAGGTTTCCTTGTATTTTTATACTTTCCAACTGCCATACAATGCCTCTAAAACCTTCCACAATTGATCAAAAAAGGTAGTGTTCAATACTAGTTAGTCATGCCAAAAATTCCACAATGCAATGTGTTGATGGGATTTAAACATTTGTGCAACTGTACAGCTGGAAGGGATCAAGTATAGTGATCACTGTTGCACACTGTTACACTGTTTATGTTACCGTGACTGTAACTGTGTGAAGTCAACAAAGAAGAGTTTGCAGTGATGATACTGACACCCAGACCTTGTGTTTGTGTGCCAGCTGTTCCCACAGATTGAGGAGGCAATGGTGCAGCCACTTAGAGAGTCAAGAGACCGTTACGAAGAACTCAAACAGATTGATGATGCCATGAATGAGGTTGGGGGATTTGTACAGTTGTGTAGATGCATTTAATTTGTCCTTGGTGCAGATTGTTACTGATAAGAAGTATTGTTCCTCTCAGGTGCAGAAAAAGAAAAGCGAGAACTTGACCATGGGAGGAAAGAAGAAGTAAAACGTTTTAAAAAAGGTAAAAACAAAACAGAAGTTTCTGCCATCAGTGAAAAGCCAAGTTTCAAATCAGGGACTCTATATAAACAATTTTCTTTATTTATCTGTGTTCCAGCACCAGTGAGCATAGAGCACAAGAGTGAAGCAGTGTGACGTAAAGTGGAATTGTCAGATATGTTGTCTGTTTGGGTTGTAAAATCATTTCCATCCCTGTCCCCTCCAAACTTTGGCCTGATGCAAAGCGGACCAGCAGGACGAGTGTTCTGTGAAAATCAGGTGGACCTGTGTCACAGGAACGTGATGGAGTGTGTTTGAGACAGTATTGCACACTACTACAGACTAAAGGACCAGAGGGACAATCCGAAGCTTTTTTCAGGGAATGTTTGTACAGCACACACTCTTTCAGTGACCAATATTTAGGTACATATCTTTCTCTTGTTTTTTTATTTGAAATGTGCCGTGTTTTCTTTTTTACAGATTGTACAGATTTTTAGTGACTTTTGTTCTTTGCTACAAAAATAAAAAGATAACATTAATTTCAAAATCCTGTCTGGCCTGTTAATATCTCTGCTTTTCATTGTTGAACAAAGTCATTACTTCAAATACTTTTAAAATTTCTGATCTGTCACAAAGCCTCTTCAAAATTCAGGCCATTTCTATTCATACAGATAAACTCTATGTAAGGTGCCTGTATATCATTTCCTACATAATTATGGCCACTTTTAAAAGTGAGAAACTTCTTCAGGGCCCCACACACTCAGTGGGCCTACGGAAGAGTATTAGGGTTACTCATGAGAAAAAAAATGATAGGAGGTAGATTTTTTTTATTATGCACTTCAAGAAAAAGTCGAAATGTCGAGAATAAAGTCAAAATATAATGCTGCGAAGAACTAATGTCTGTACTGCAGCACTGGTTTTTAATTTCAGTCCAAACACAGCAGAACGGTTTCTTTAGACCGATGAAGTTCATTAAGATGCTTATTATCATCTAAAATAATAATCTTAAAAATCCTAGCTACTAATCTCCTGCTTGTTTTCACATTGCTCACATTAGACTAACCCCAACTTAATGTACCAGAATAACCGTCATGATGCTTCGGTCCTGTGTAGAGACCTCTACACCACGGATCCAATAGAGGCAACTGCTTTGGTTTTACTCTGTACAGCAGGAGAAGATGCATCCTCTGTGATTATATACTGCAGGTGCTGATCAGCTGACTGAGCTCTGTAGATCTGCTCACTATCTCTCTTCTTTAATGACCTGAATGTGTGGCAGTGTGACAGAATCTGAAATTCAAGTACTGAATCTGAATTCTGAAAAACTGAGTGTAGAGAGTTAAATTTGAAGTGCGGAATAAATACAATGTCTTTAAGAATACCTATCTGGTTAGTGTGTTTCTGAGGTATTTAGGGTAAAATATTATAACTTCAGTTTTATCTGAATTTAGGAGAAGAAAATTACAGGTCATCCAGGCCTTTATGTCCTTCAGCCTGGAGTCTAACCAACTGATTGGTTTCTTTTGGCTTCACAGATAAATACAACTGGGTGTCATCTGCATAACAATGGAAATTAATGCAGTTTCCTATTAATATTATTAATAATAATATTGCCTAAGGGTACAAAGTAAATAATATGGGTCCTAACACAGAACCTAGAACTCCATAACTGACTGTAGTTCGGATGGAAGAATCATCACTAACATGAACAAACTGGAATCTGTCTGATAAATATGATTTAAACCAATTTAGAGCAGTTTCTTTTATCCCAATAACATGTTCCAGTCTCTGTAATAAGATGCTGTGATCAACTGTATCAAAAGCAGCACTGAGATCCAGCAGAACAAGTATAGAAACTAGTCTACTGTCTGATGCTATTAGAAGATCATTGGTGACCTTTACCAGTGCTGTCTCTGTACTATACTGTATTCTTAATTATGCCATAAATAAATTTTAACCAAGTGACTACAAAAGGGCTAGAACAGCTCTTGTCCCACAACTCAAAATCAGTTATTTTGTCTGCTTTTAAGTCACTTTTCCAGTGACCAGTGAGCATGGGCACAGCTCTGGTATTGTGCATGCTGACTCACTTGAATGGAACAGAGTGGATGGCATTTAAATCTGAGCTTACCCTCTAGTCAAAATGTTTGCTGTCAAAAATGCCAGGGGAAATGTGGAGGTAAACCTAATACTACTCCTCATCTGCCTTCTTCTAGTACCTACTTGTGGGGTGGGTTTGTGCAGTTATGCAATTATTATGTATCACCCTCCACAAACAGGAGGCTCACACAATCTGCGACTCTCATGCTAATAAACTTGTCAAATCCAAATTTATGTGTTGCATCAACTCTGTACGCAAGATGGAAACCTGTTAAAAATGTGGCATAATGCTCATAATACACAGTGAAGAGCAGTTGTGAGTGCCAGAGAGTGCATATTTTGCAGATTCACAAAGCATTTTTCCTTCAGTAATGTTGGCAGAAACAGAAGCCACAGTTTAATGTCAGCTGCAACGTTCTCATTTTAAAAATCAGAGAAATTTTGTTCAAACAAAAATCCATCTATAGGGAACAGGAGGTGTGGCACAACCTGCACACGCTTCACCAACGCACACATTCAACTCAGATCTACCATTCAAAATATCAAACATAAAGGGAATATCAGAGCCATCTTCAAGGAGTCCATTCAGACAGAAGGCTTGGTCACAGCTCCCGACGCCTCTTTCTTGGCCTTCTTGTTGCCGTTTGCCTTCTGAGCCATCGTCCTCTTCAGCTGTTGCTCCTCTAGTCTGTGCTGCTTCTTCTGCAGGTACTCTGTCACATTGTCGAAGCCCACTTTGTACAGGTGCTCAAAGCGGTTGCACTTCCTTGTGAAGGCTGTTGTGTAAGAGAACATCAGCAAGAAGAAAGTTGGTGAGACAACCCACAGCTGCTCACTTCATCAACATGCACTCAAAAGCTGTAATGGGAGGAGACATTAACTGGAAACTAGCTCCATACACATGCATCACTACTGATGGTGTTAACACAACTAAATCCACTCTACACTTGGCTCTTAACTTTCTATTGGGGATATTTGTCCAATTTGAACTTGTCTTTTGAAAGACAGAATACTGTATTAGCACATTATGCACCATGAGATACAGGAATCCTAGCCTATGGAAGTCGTATTCTCATTTGTAAAAAACTTCAGAGCACATTTTAAAAAGACTGATAAAGGACTACGACTGTTTTAATGTCATGAGTGCAAATTCAAAAGACATGAATGTGAAGAGCCAATCCCCAGATCTATGTAAATGGTGAGCATGCATGTTGACCAGCATAGTTTAATGTGTTAGCATGCGTACATTTACTTATGAGCACTGAAATCAAAGTACAGCTCACGCTGATGTCAGTAGATTTACAGGTATTTGATCAAAACCCAAAACAGTGCACAAACTTTTAACCAGAAGATGGTGCTGGAGGAAAAGTCAGAAGATGCCAGAGTCGCTAGCAGATTTCACTGCAATCTGTGCATCAACTATTGAAAAATTTCAATGACAAACACTTTGTTACAGTAAAAATTTACAGTTTATTATGCTGTTGTTTTTCTTTATATGAATGTTTCAAACGAAAAGTGTGATATGATGCATGTCACATGCTGCTTCTTGAACCAATAGGAAGCACTGTGTTGCAGCGCGTCAACAAGACAAAATGTTGGCAGAAAGTAGTTTAGAGTCTGAATGTGTCACCTGCACAGCCACGCAATGTCTTTTGCTTCTGTGGGTCATATAGCTTGGGATATTTCATGACCTCAGCAACTAGTCTCTTTTAATCAATTACTCTGCACACACAGGAGACAGTGACAGAGGGAGGTAAGGAGAATGTTGGGAAGCAGGAGTACAAGTCGGGAGCCGGTAGGTCTGTTTTAAAGCTTTAGAAAATGCAGCCTATGACGGAAGACTTTGGCCAATCAAATATGATTTCAGGCCAGATCAGGTGAGAGAGTACAAATAGCAACAAAATCAACAGTGGAAACAGAACATGGTGGCTGAATGGGATAAACAGAGGGCTATCACTAGGAGAGTGGGGTGTGACGCTGCAAGTAAATAATGACTTTTAGCTGAATTGTTTTTATGGGTTTGAAGCTTTTGCATGCACCCATTCTTACAAGGTGGGACAAGTGTAGGACAGAGATGGGAGGCAGGAGCTGCAGGAGGATGGCTGTATTTTCAAATTGTGATGTTCTTTTTTGCCTTTTCAAAACTTCTGTCCACTGCAGCTTTAACAGTTGATAGATTGCAATCTAATCTCTCCTTGCTGGAATGAGTGGACAATTTATACTTTAAGCTGAAGTCTGATCATGATTACCATATTAGCATGCTTTTCTTCTTACTGACTATTTGCAAACATTTGAATGTCACCATTTTCACTTTAGGAATTATAGCCACGCAACACACATTTACCACACAGAATGCAATGTTATACTTTCTATACACTTCTGTCAGCTTTTTGTAGAATAGACTGAACTCATTGTTCTATAGATTCTACACAAGTCTCTCAATCAGCACACAGAGACACATAACATCACCCTCACCCTCACAACTGGTTTGATGGTTGCAGAGCTTACGCTGTTGAAACAAAAATGCTGCTAGATTTAGCCGTGCCAGCAAACAAGATGTTTGGGGGAGGCGGTGTGTGGAGTTATATGACACCGTGAGTTATTTCTGTCTAAAAGAGTGAGTGGGACGTGGATGAGAGCAGGGGGACACAGGAGACACACAAACAAGAGGCCAAGGTCCCACATGGAAGTTTGTGTCAAGCCATCAGGAATAGTGTGGGGCTTTGAAGCCATTTTGTTACCATGTTACTACAGCTTTTACATTCATTATGTGATGCGCATCAGCCCAAAAAGCATTTTTACCAGACAATGTTTGCAAAAGGAATGGCCACAAATCAGTGAATACACTCTTCTGAATGTTACAATTTTGGCAAAATGACTCTTATTCAAAACATCATCATTATTATTATTAGGTTTATTATCATCAGAATGCAATACCATGAAGATTCATATGATTATTGACGTTTTAGCCAATTTGCGTTTGCAGGGAATCACCTAACTTAGCTGGGAAAGGATCTTGGTTGAACATTATCTCTATGGGCCCTAATTTGCAGAAGCTGGCAGAACATCTCATGGCAAAAGCTAGGAAAACGTTTTCAGTGTGTGAGACAGAGAAAGCAAAACAATAAGACAGAAGGAGTGAGAGCCAGAGAGAAAGACAGAGAGACACAGAGAGAGAGAGACAGAGACTGAAGACTTACCCTCAAGTGACTCCCAGTGTGGTCTGAAAGCTTCAATCACTCTGTTAAAGTTAGGGTTCTCAGTATCACACTACAAAGGGCAGGAGAGCACACAGGTCAGTGAGTCAACACACACCGGGTGGAAAATAATGAGAAAATGTGAAATAATGAAGAGCAGCAGCAGCACCAAATGATTAGTCAATATGCTTTTGTCAGAAAAATCAGACCAATCCAGAGGAACAGCCTCTGTACCGATTTATAAACATCACATTTTAATAACAAGAAATGCATAGAGGCTGTGAAAACAGAGCATGCTCAGTAAACTAATATTAGGTTTATTTGTAGAAATTTCCTTAGCAATATTCGTAAGATGAGAAAACAAAACACTCCGCATGTTGGTCCAGAGTCAGTGCATGGTCAAAAGTCACACCAACATTTTTGAGATTTACATATGAATTTAACATTATAAGGATTTAATACTGGGCAGTAAAAAAGCATGGCTTTCCCACACTTTAGGGATAGCAGGGCCATGATGGGGACCTGAGCTTATCAGCATTAACTTGCAGAAAAAGGGCTGGGCGACTGTGAATGCATGATACATTTACATTTTCTGTGTCTACGTATGAAAGTCAACCTTTTGCCTAAAAGCTAAAATAAGTATGTAAATGTGAGCATACCTCCCAAGTGCTTTGTCTGAGTGTGTAGACTTGGAGTGGTGCATCACTGGAGTCCATCACCACCCAGAGATGTCCTTCCATATCAAAGGTCATGTCTAGAGGACAGTGAGGCAGGGACAGCCTGCTGTGTGGCATAAGAGTCTCTTCGCCTTCCTGGTGCAGAGTGAAAAACTGAACTGTGGACACTCTGAGGACACACAGGAAACATCAACAAGTCATCAACAGATCACTGAAATGTTTCAGCAGATCAGTTCTCAGTGTGGAAGAATTCCTCACTGACCAACCATTTTGTGCTATTCTAAGCCACTGACCCACTTTAAGTGTCACCTACATGATGTATGGTATGCACTATACAGCCTGGTGAACACTGCAGTGACCTTGTGCCACTGTACGTCCAAAAATACATTTAATGATCAGAAGCAAAAATAGGGGTGTCACTGTCCTATGAAAGTTAAAAAGTTTGTATTCACAGTGACTCTGGAAAAAGGTATGGAATACAATAAACAGTGGGGACTTGACATCACTACATTCACTCACTCCCTCTGGTAACTATTTCTACTAAGTTGCTTTGCACTTTCTCATTTTCATCTCCACTAATCATTGTTGTGCTGCTGTCCTCAGCAGGACACCCAGGAAGAGTCAGCTGGTATATCAATGGGACCTTTCTAGCTGAATGAAGACAAGAAAAAATAAATAAATATGAAAATTAAAAATATAGGTTGTAACTCATACTAGCAACATGTATCAAGATGTGTCAGTACAGAAAAAGCAACAGTAGCAGACAAAAGTTGGGTCACACCTACTTATTTAAGAGTTTTACTTGATGTGTAGAATAAAATTGTAAACATTAAAACTATGAAATAACTTATATGGATAATGTAGTGATAAAAAGTCTGCATCAATCAAAAAATGCTCATGTTTTATATCCCTCAAAATAGGCTCTGTCTGCTTGATAACAGCTTTGTACAGTAATGGCAATGTGTTAATCATCTTCATGATGATCACGAGGAATGGTTTCTGGTTTACTGATGACACTTGTCAAAAGCCAACTGGCAGCTATGTCGTCTTGAGGCAGTGTTGGTATACAACTAACAGCCCTATTTAACTATTGTAATAATCAATATTGTGCAAAGAACTGTCCAAATCAGCATATATAAACAACAGTACAACATGACTTTAAGATTATCAGTAAGATGTGTAAAGAATGAACTATTGCACTGCCTTCTGCCTTATGTTGTGTTGTTTTATGCATGTTTCGGTCTCTCAAACCAGTTGATTTTCCTCTGTGAATGGCCCACATACCTCTGATGACAGTTGCTTCGATAAATGATGAACTGCCAAGACATTTGTTGACTCAGTGCTTTTTCAGTTTTATGTTATTGTACCACCTAAAACACGCAATCTGAAGACATTATATTGCTGACATGCTGTCATCGGCATTTTTTAAAATAATATTTTTAGGGAATAATCATACACTATATTGCCAAACGTATTGGGACACCCCTCCAAATAATTGAATTCAGGTGTTCTAATCACTTCCATAGCCACAGGTGTATGAAATCAAGCACCTAGGTATGCAGACTGCTTCTACAAACATTTGTGAAAGAATGGGTCGCTCTCAAGAGCTCAGTGAATTCAAGCGTGGTACTGTGGTAGGTTGTCACATGTGCAATGGTCCAATAAGTCTGGCAATCCTATGGACCAGTCTGGGTTTGGCAGTTGCCAGGAGAACGGTACATTTGGGACTGCATTGTGCCAAGTGTAAAATTTGGTGGAGGAGGAATTATGGTGTGGGGTTGTTTTTCAGGGGTTGGGCTTGGCCCCTTAGTTCCAGTGAAAGGAACTCTTAATGCTTCAGCAGACCAAGACATTCTGGACAATTTCATGCTCCCAACTTTGTGGGAACAGTTTGGGGATGACCTCTTCCTGTTCCAACATGACTGTGCACCAGTGCACAAAGCAAGGTCAGTAAAGACATCCAGGGAGCATTACGTTTCCTGGAACATTTTTTTTTACTGTCTCCAAGAACTTGCTCAAAAGGAATCCAAATAAAATGTCGGACTGGGTTTCTCTGCTTAAAATTTGTAACGTATTCGCCTTACTTTGTGAAATGCTATAAGATGACATGTTGTGAATTGCCGCTATATAAAAAAATATATTAAAAAGGAATAAATTAAACTGAATTGAATTACATACAGTTGTGTGTTCACAGTCCAGCACCAGAGCAAATGACTGTCTGACATGGGATGTTACACTCACCTTTCACACTGTACAGCGACATAGTGTCCATCGGGGGAGGTAATGATTCGGCACACAGTTGGATTCTAGGAAATAAAATAAAGTGAGACAGACAGAGAGTGATGAGGCTGTCACTACATTCTTATTGTTAATTTAAAAAAAAAAAGTGAAATTTTACTGCCTGTTCTTCTGCTGCTGATTGATAGGTCAGACCTTCATTACACAGAGTAGACTCAATGACAACAAGCTCTATTTAACAGAAGTGGCATGTTTACACAGTTGAAGAATTTCGCTGAATATTTCCAACTCAGAGCTTGAAAGTGGATAAACGTTTTAAAGTTGCTCTTCCAATAATTTCATACAGCCATGGACCAAAAGAAAATATGATACAGTAACAAATCTGAAGACCATTTTCTCTCCAGTTTCGTTTCAGCTGAACTGAATTCAACCGATAATTTTATGTTTGAAATCTTTTTTATTGACCTTTCCAAACATATTCATACACTTATTATACCATGTATCACATCAAACAGCATCACAACTCAACAACAGACACTACACTCCATAAACATATAGACATGCACATACAGTTACAAAATACAGCAACACAGACTGAGAAAAGGAGAAAGAAACAAAAAAAGTAATGGGAGGGGGCAGACACTTTGCAGTCAGGAAATCCAACTGAATTTAGTACTTAGTAAACTCAGTGAATTGAAAGATGCTAAAATTTTCAACTGAGAATTTTAGCATCTTTCATTTCATTGAGTCCATGGCTGCAAAGAAAATTCTACAATTCTACAATTTCATTTAGCTGACGCTTTTATCCAAAGCGACACACATCTGTAGATACAACACAAGCAAGGATTTAGTCAGGAGAAAACAATCTGGAGAAGTGCCATAAAACAAGTTCAAGTGCCTACAGGCACTGCGGGAGGTAACAGGATTTTTATTTTTTATTTCTTGCCGTTGCAGCCTGTCAAGTGTACAGGTGTTCAGTGAAGTGATGGGTCTGAAAGACTGAGAGGGATTCTGCAGATCGAACACAGTTTAGTAACTTGTTCTACCACAGTGGACCCACAGAGGAAAAGAGTCTAGCTATCAACCTTGCACGTTGTTGTGGTGGTTGTATCAGGTGCCTTTTGTTGGCAAAGTGTAGTGAGTGGGACAGAGTGTATATCTGGATGAGAGAGTTCAGGTAGGAGGGAGCCGTTTTCATTGTAGTTTTATAAGCAAGTGTCAGAATTTTAAATTTTAAATTTTATGCGGGCAGCAACTGGAAGCCAAGGATCTGAACAGCGAGGTGACATGTGCTGTTTTTGGCTGGTTGAAAACCAGACGTGCTGCTGCATTCTGGATCATCTGCAGAGGTTTGACCATGCATGCAGGGAGGCCTGCCAGTAAGAAGCTGCAGTAGTTGATGCATGATATTACGAGAGCCTGTACCAGTAGTTGTGCTGCATGTTCAGACAGGAAGGGTTGGATCTTCCTGATGTTGTATAGGGCTAATCGACATGACCAAGTAACAGATGCCGCATTAACCTTGAAGGTTGTTGGTCATCAATTATGACACCCACGTTTCTGGCAGACTTTGTGGGTTTGAGTTGAGTTGATTTCTTGTTGTATAGAGGAACTGGCAGGGATAACAAGGAGCTCAGTCTTGGAAAGGTTGAGTTGAAGGTGGCCTTTTTTCATCCATGTCGCGATATCTGCAAGGCATGATCAGATCCAGGCAGAGACCATGTGATTGTCTGGGGGATCGACAGGAAGAGCTGGGTATCACTAGCATAGCAATGATGTGAGAAACCATGGGAGTGGATTATTGCGCCGAGTGAGGTTGTGTATATTGAGAAGAGGAGGGGACCGAGCACTGACACTTTAGGAACCCCTGTGGACAGCCTGTGCAGTTCGGACACTTCTCCCTTCCAAGATTCTCTGAAGTATCCCCCTGAGACGTAGGACATGAACCAGCGTAGGGCAGATCCTGAGATGCCAAGCTCAGTGAGTGTAGAGAGGAAGATTTGGTGGTTAACTGTGTAAAAGACAGATCTAACAGCAATAGAGGTGAAGACTGTCCAGCAGCTCTAGCAGAACGTAGTGATTCTGTTACAGATAGGGATGCAGTCTCAGCAGAGTGGCCCTGTTCATAACCAGACTGATTCGGGTCATACAGATTGTTGTTAGAGAGGAAAGCAGAGACTTGCAAAGATTGAAGACAGTTTGCTCAAGTATTTTAGACAGGAAGGGCAGGAGCGAAACTGCAAAACTGGTCTGTAGTTTTCGACCTGGGCTGGGTTGCATACTGGTAGGTTTTTTGAGTATTGGAGTGACTCGAGCTTGCTAAAATGCAGTGGGGAACACACCCATAGCAAGTGAGGAGTTGATGATGTGTGTAACTGCAGGGGGAATGGTTTTTTAGATGTTGGATGATATCGGGTCCAGTGGACAGGTAGTCTGACAAGAGCCTAACAATAGCTTGGAGACTTCCTCCTCAGTCAGAGGGGAGAACAAGGAGAGTGTGGCCCTATTAGCTGGCGGGTGCACAGTGAGTTGGTCAGGTTCAGAGGACTGGTTACTGATTGCAGAGACTTTGTGAAGAATGAGGCGAGCAGTGTCTCCAGTGAGCAGATTCCCTTCAATCTGCTCACTGGAGGAGATGGGTGGAGGAGTGAATTAAAAGCAGAGAATAGTTCTGAGCATCTGACATGCCACAGATCTTGTTCTGATAGTACTTGGTCTTAGCAGTTTTTAAACTGGAGGAGAATAATGGTAGTAGACTTTGATAGTCCCTGAGGTCAGTGGGCTCTCTGAATTTACGCCATCTTCTCTCTGCCACTTTGAGCCCCGCCCTTTCGAACACAATGTTAAGGGTTAGATAATTTAGGCCAGACAACTGGTTCAAAGCACCTATGAAACAACAGTGTAAACAGTGGCAATCATCTGTCAACAGCGGTCTGACAGACAAACCATTAACCCTGGTAACAAGGTGTTAGGGAAAGTCCTGGTTAAAGACTGATCTATGGTAGTTCAAACTCTTACATACATGGTTTAAAAGGATCTGCTGCTAGTGTCTTGGTGCCTGACACCACAGGGAATTCAAAGTACATACAAGAAACCTGTGCTCCAGAGTAGTAGACTCAGTAAAAAACTCCTAAATTTAACACCACACTTGTAGCTTTCCCTATGTAAACCATTGAGCGGTGAATTGCTACCATGTCTTTGGGGTCATCAGGTGGGAACATCCCTTTAACAGTGTTTCATCTAGTTGGTCCCATAACACCTCCAGGAGGCTAGACAGTGATCACTGGCATCCCAGAGTCACTTCCCTAATGCCACCCATCATCACTCCTAACCAAAACACTTACTTATTTTGTAAGTGCTACCACAAACAGCACTATCATCAACCACCCCAGCCTCTCACCAACGGCACCAATAAAACCGGGGTAGGGATACAAACCCTGGTTCAGATAGAGGGTAGAAGTAGAAGAGGCAGAGTTTAAGATGAACTAAGATAATGACTAAGTAGAAGTAAAAGTACTCATAAAAATAAGTACTTGAGTAAGAGTAAAAAAGTACCTCGTAAAAAACTACTCTAGTAGTAACTTCAGATACAATTTATTACTATATGTATATGTATATATATATACACACACACACACTCACACGCACGCACACGCACGCACGCACGCACGCACGCACGCACGCACGCACGCACACACACACACACACACACACACACACACACACACACACACACACACACAGTCAAGTGGAGTCAAGGTTTGAGATACCAGAGCAGATCCCATAAAGAGGAAGTCGAGGAACCCAGACTGGATGAGACAATGTCTCAAGTTTTGGAAAGTATAAATCATGAATCATGCGACTGAGCTAGCTGAGACAATGAGCTAATGTTTAAGAAAGTGTTTTGGGAGGAGAGAAAGGTGCATGTATCTCTGAGAAATATAGGAAAGTATAAAAATGAGAGACGGACACAAATTAAACGGAGTTGTCCGGGGACATTGCAGAAGATGGTTGGATCTGGCTTTAGTCCAGGATAAGTAGAGTTTTACTCTACTAAGAAAAAGAACAGTCTAGATCAGTCTGCAATTTTGTTGAAGATGGAACAGTACAATATATCCTTCCCTCTGCAAGGGAAAGCAGAAGATGTTCAGGCCGTTCAGCCTGTGCTAGGAGAGTCAGGGACTTTCCTCAGCTCATTTTGCCATCGTGTTGGATTATTGAAACTTTTCCACAACGAAGCCAAGGATTAAAAGGATTTTTGCAAGACTGATTTGGGATCTGGACTGTTCACTCCCCTTGGGATGCGTGGGGAACTTATTGGATATATTGAGACTTTGTATGGAGTTATCATTCCTTAAGAACCTCTATTGCACCCAAGTCAGGACTGGGCGTGGTGGCCACAGCCGGGTTGCCTGTCCTCTCCTTTCCCAAAAACACACAATCGGGTAATTAGTCTTAAAGAGCTCAGCATTGTTCTATTAACCTAATTAGTTAACCATAATCAGGAATTTTTTGATATAATCATCTGCTGTTGCTGTAACCTTGCCAATAATATGCAATAAACACTGGATAAGCATCTAAAGAGAAGTGGTCCAGACTTTTAAATTAATCACCTGAAACACCTCATGGATGTAAAAAGTTAAGCAATTGTGTGCATCAGATCTGAAGGTTCTGACAGGTTGTCCTAGTTAAAAAGAAAATAGATTTTTAAACAGATCCCAGGGGTCTGCTCGTCCTGACCTCTAAACTTAACCTAGCAATTCACCAAGTGCTGTCGTATACAGAGGAGGGAGCTGTCGTTAACAGGCGTGACTGGTTGGAAGGCTAGGCTACGAGGCTACTTAGTTTAGTTTTCGGTCAGAGTAAGTGGGGTAGGCGTCTGGAAGAAGACAGTGAGAGCTAGGCGAGTCCCCTCACCACCAGCTTAAGCTGTTCTGCTGAACTCACTGGGTAATACCCATGAGCAGTTTAGAACCTAACCCTAGAAACGGAGAGCTGGTCCAATTATCCTGTTAAAGGGTATACTTGGGACACGACAACACATACACACACACACATATGGGCAAAGGCCATCCAACTACAGACTTCCACAAGCTGAGAAGAGACTTTAGTACATTTAAACTACTCTACTAGCTGAAGTATCTCTTTCCCATACAGTGCCACATTACTTAAACATCCAGGAACACCTAACCATTTGCTAATGTAACAGCTAACTAATCTTTCCATTTTCTCTGCAGCAGATATTGGAATTTCGTATACAAACAGTGGCCACATCAACCTGAGAAATAATCCAAACTGCAGACATCACAGCTTCAACTTTCCTGGAAGGCCTGATTTATCTATTCTATCCAATCCCTCAGCAACATCCTTCCTAAACTGCACTACCTGTTCCCCATCATTGAAGTCCGCCTTGTACCACCTACCTAGATTCTTCAATGATTCTTCCCTAATTATTGGAGTTTCTTCCTCATCTATTACGAACTTTCTATCACTTAATTTCCCTCTACTTATTGAAATACTTCTAGACTTACTTGGCTTGACTTTCATATTAGCCCACTTCAGATTCATACCAAGCCTCTCAAGTAATCTCTTCATACACGCCACTGTTGTAGTCACCAACGTCATATCATCAATGTATGCCCTAATTGGTGCAAAACGCATCCCATCCTGCCGTCTCTCACCACCTACAACCCACTTAGAAGCATTAATAATTACAGTAATCCCTCGTCTATCGCAGGGGTGAGGTTCCAGAACCCCTCCGCGATAGACGAAATCCGCAAAGTAGCAACTTTATACTTATTTTATGGTAATGGTCACGCACCCACACTGAATATTAATATATTTTGCTGCAAGAATAAAATATGCATTAATCTCATTAAAAGATATATATATATACACACACACACACACACATTAAGGCTTTATAAACCCTCCCCACACTGTTATTAACCTTTCCCACACTCTTATAAACACGTCCTATGCTCTTAAACACCTTCTACACTCTTAAACCTAGCCATCAAGAGAAGCTTTCACAGCCGTGTCCGATAATGGAATTAGCGATGCAGGGATCCACTTGAAACGCCCACTTCGAAAAAATATGGCCGTATTTTAAACACACCGATACCGAAGACATCCAGCTGCCTACCGGGAAACTGATGATGATGCTACGGGTAATCCTACAGACTGTCACCAGTTCTCTGATGGTTATTTCCAGTAAACACTCACTGAGTGGGACTACAGGTTCTGGATGGCTTCGATCACTGCCAATCAATTAGCGACTGACTAGCTCAAGCGGAAGTGGCCGTAACTGCGTTTTCTATACGTGTGTCTACTCATCTGCTGTACGCTACATTATATACAATTTAAAAATCCATGATACAGTGAGGCCGCAAAAACTGAACCGCGATATGGCGAAGGACTATTGTACTTCCATCGGCATTGTGAATGCTAATGCGGAAATCATACACCCTGCCATGATACCTGTCTCTAGCCTCTGCCAACCTGTTGTAAAACCTACCGTACTTAAGCACAGCGTAATATCTTGGAAATATGTTTTTATTAAGTTAACAACTACTCCCGGCATTCTAAAATAATCAAAGGCACTCCAAATAAGGCTATGTAGCACTGAACCAAATGCATTTGATAAATCCAAAAATATTTTTCTCAATCTTGGCTCTCTGAATCTGATGCCAAATCATGCTAGTGTGCTCTAAACACCCTGTGAAACCTGGTATTCCTGCCTTGTGTACCGTGGTATCTATTAAGCTATTCCTCTCTAAATAACTAATCTCTGTGCAACTACACTAAGGAAAATCTTCCTCTCTACATTTAGGAGAGGGATCATTTGGAACTGACTCAGATAAGAGGATGCCTTCTCTTTTGCAATAAGAACACCTCCTGCTCTACGACATGCTCTTGGAATAAACATTTTCTCCCAAACTATTCTTAATTTTGGATATCAGGTTTGCTTTTATGAACCCGGTAGGGGACTCTATTTGGCCCTGGGGCCGAAGAAGCCTTCGCGCGCCTGACGACCTCCTCTACCTCCTTCCACCTGGGTGGTCTGACATCCATCTTATGATTTATCTCTCCTAATGGCGGTATGTCGGGTGGAAGGCCTACTATCCTATTCTGCTCAACATCTGAATAAGTATTTCTTAAGCATTTTTCCATCTCCAACTTTGTTGCTTTAAGCTGCCTTCCTTTTTCCTGATTAAACAACTTTTTAACAAACTTAAAAGGGTCCCTGTACAATGCTGTCCTTACATATTATTTCTTCTTTCTCTTTTTTTCTAAGATATTCGGCCCTTCTAAGTATTGCTAGCCTGTCTCTCAGTTAATCTTGCAAAACATTAATTCCCTCCCTCTCTTCCTCTGTAGCCCTTTTCCACTGCGTTCTCAACCGTCTTCTTTCCTTAACCAACTTCTTCATTTCTCTTTGCCGTCTAGACTTAACTAAATGTACCCTTTCACCCCTCTTTCTATCTTGCACCCCAAACCTCTCTGCACCATAAGAGTAAATTATATCTCCCATCTTCTCTGGCCTGTCACTTGCGTTTCCCCTTAGCCTGCTTAAAATTATTGATAAGTCTCTATTTACTGTCTCCTATTCACTGTTATTATTTGCCCTAGGCCATTTAACTCTAGCTTTCTGCTCCATATTTCTTTCTCTGACTTGCACATTCCCCTCAGTATCAGCTGCATCCCTTCTTATAATCTCCTCCTCCTCTGCAGCTGTGTTACTGTTATCCTTCGAACTGTGGTTTTCGACCTGTCACTGGTCCCAGGACTGCCCTTCCTTTACAACACATTTCTTTCTTCCCTGATGCATTCTAAGGTCTTTAATACTTACTTTCTGCCAGCCACAAGGACAAACCTGGAGCTTATTTCCCTCTAGCCTACTGTTTTTACTCTCTACAGCTACACCCACCTTGTTCTGAGAACTCTTCTGTCTAGCTCTAGCTCTAGAGGATAGGCCCGTCCCCTATCCTTCACTGAGTCACATATCCAACTCATAGTCATATCCATTCCAGTGTCCAGTGTAATCTGCCTGTTGGTTGTCCTCTACCCCTGCTGACCCTTGGGGTATTTTTCTTATTTTAGTTGCAGCTTATGCTGGCTGTAGCACTGCTATTAAGCCCCATCCCCACCACCATGGATTGCTAGTCCATGACAGCACCTCTGGGGTCTTTCCCTCCTGTCAGCTGTCTATCGAAGCTGTCACATGGTCTTTCCCTTGTTGTCAGTTGTCCTATTCACAACAGTTACAAGCTAGGCTAGATCTGAATTAGAATTTTGGAAAATTATAGACCTAAAAAATATCATAGCCTCCATATTTTATCCATTAACATTCTCTATGAGCTTGTATGAGCCACTTACTTATCTATAATCATTTCAAAAGTGTCTTCCATTATGTTGTTTTGGAGAAATTAAGCCCTAGCTCACTCTCACCTCTCTCATCACCAGAAGCATGTAATGTGAATGCTGAAGAAACACCAATTTTTCAAGTTAACAAAGTCAAGTAATGTAAAAAGACCAGAAAGGTCTAGTACAGATATAAAATAAGGTAACACTGCATATAAATAACAAGTATTAACATTTTAGACTCAATTTCTTCTTAATCAATTTGTGGACATATTTCAAAAATAGAAAACCAATGTGTTTTGTGTCCCTATGTACCTCTGTTCCTTAAACAGACCACAGCTAATGGTGCCATGAATAAACTTCTGAAGAATGTCACAGACAAGGATAAATCAGTTCATGACCTCTAAATTACAAAAGGGTATGCATCCCCCTTGAAGACAACTGATAATTTTTACGAGACAGTAGAGACGTAGAATGTATTAATTTTCACGGATGAGGGTAAATAAGTGAAGATGGCATTTAACAGCTAAGTCTGAGGTCCTGCTCACATAGACAGGATGTATTCAAAAATAAGACATTAAAATATGTTGCCAACTGTGGCGGAAACACTGACAAATTTACTCATAAACTCTCTCTGCTTTCTCTCCTGGATCAATATATATTAAAGAGTACAAGTTTGTTCTAATAGAATATGGTCACGCACATGACTCATTCTTGCACTATAAATACGCAATGTAAGCAGAATAGTTGAAAAGAACCTTTTTGCATTTCTGGCAATGCTGGCCGCATGACTCTGAATGTGGGTTTATGGGTCAGCATGTCACTTTGATCCCGGCCAAAAATTTTAGATTGGATTACAATAAAATTTAGCCCAGACATCCATGGTCCCCCGAAGTTAAACTGCAATACCTTTAGTCATTTTCTCACCTTTAATATAGAGTCATTGTCAGGTCAACCCTGCAGTTTGTCCAGCACCAAAAACTGCAAAAATAATGGCATTAGCCTCAGCTGTGCTTGTGTTTAGTGCTAATTAGCAAATATATCAAATGCCCACATTGTCGGGGCGCCCGTATAGCTCACTGAGTTAAGGCGTTACCATGTGGGTGCAGGTCGCCAGCAGCAGTTGTGAGTTCCAGTCCGGCTCATGACCCTTTGCCGCATGTCTCTCTCCTCTATACCCCCTTTCACTTTGTCTATCAAGAAAAACTTCAAAAAAATCTCCCCCCAAAAAAATAATATTTAAAAAAAAAAGCCCACATTGTCCCAGTTGATCCTGAGGTTTGGTTTTGGGTTTGATCCAGGTATACTTTAACAAATTGGTATCGCTCCAAATAAAGCTAGTCAGAATGGAATACTGAACGTGCATTGTCCCATTCAGCCTGCTAGTGCTGCTGCTACTCCCCCTAATAACAGCTGCTACTACTGAAGCACTTCACTGTGTGTGAGAATCACTATATAAATGTGAGAATTGGTAGGACCACTCTGATAAATGATTCTGTTCTGACAACCTGACTGGTAAAATTTGCAAAGCTCTGATCTCAACAAATCTATTTTTTCTCATTTATTCTTTTCTTTCAAAGATCAGAGTGCAAAACCTAATAAATCTCAAAAGTCACTGGTAGGAGCTTATATCAGCTGTCACTGTTAGCTAGTGAGCTAACAACAACCTATCATGGCAATTAGCTGTCCCTTACCAATACATTCTCTCTGCCTTGACTACAGGGCTCCAGACTAACAAGCACCTACACTATGCCAGATAATAAGTGGAAGCAGTGGCCTTCTGCACTGTGCTGATATGAAGAAGATGCCGTGTCACACCGTGATCTTTGTTTCTTCTGACAATAACTAATGAAAAAATAGCCACTATACAACAAGCTGCCCACTGCACACTGCTGTGTACAAAAGTACAAAAGGGCTGAGAATATGTGTGGACAAAGGGTGTGCAGCTAGCAGCAGGGACTAGTGATTGGTTACTACTGACTATTGCACAAACAGGCACTCAGAGAATGACCTGTTAAATGTCAGACAGAACGGTGTCACAATGAAAATGTCTAGTTGCACCTTCCAGATTTCTCTGGAGCCATGGACTATATTATATTTTGCCACTTTTCTGATGTGGACATACAAACAACAGCAAACAAGCTTCTAAGGAGTACATAATATAAAGTGAGACAGTGCATTGTTCTTAGTGCTGTAAGCACACTGTGGTCACCTTCTCTTTGTCAGCCTCAGATTTCGGTGTCTCTCCAAACTGTCTGAGGTCCCAGCTCTGGAGCCTGCGGCCAGACTCATACTCCCAAAGCTTCACAGTTCCATCCTGACAAACAAACACACAGTAGATATCAATGAAACCAAACTGGACATTGGTTTTTAATTGCTCATGATAAAAGCTCTACGAGCTTTGATATTATGTCATCAAAGTTTTAATCTACAAGACAGCAGCTCTGCAGTCAAATTAGCACAAAGCTTTGTCTCAGTAAATATTTTTTTTCTGATTTTGACTAATGGTTTTCTTTTCTTTCACCCCCACTTGCTCTGCCACTTCTGTAGTGTGACACAGATACAGTATATTACATAAAGTTAAAAAAACAAGATGGTCAGAAACTACAGAAAAATCCGTTATTAAACCAGCTTTACGCTTGATGATTCTATGAACAAGTGGAAATGACCAAAATATTTTTTCTGAACCATGTTTTTGTAAAAATCACACGGATTGCACTGCTGCTATGACATTCTGACTGGCTTAACTGTATGACTATTCAGATGTACATGTGTTTCTAATAAAATGGTTGATCAGTGCAATAGCGCATTTCAAGAAATTAGAACATTGTCAAAAAATATATTTTTCATCAGTTATTTAAGAGTATGAAAATTTAATACATTCTAGATTCATTACAAATAAGATGAACTATTTACAGCTTTTTAAATTTTGATGCTTATTGACCTGACGATGCATTCTAATAATCTGAGTTGCTGGATTTCTACATTTTCATGACATATCAGCCATAATCATCGAAATTAAAACACGCAAATGAACTTTAATGACATTCCATTCTTAATCTGTAGGGTTTAATATGGAGCTGGCCACCTTTTGCAGCTATTACAGCTTCAACTCTTCTGGGAAGGCTGTCCACAAGGTTGAGGAGTGTGTTAATGAAAATTTTTGACCATTCTTCCAGAAGCTGATGTTGGACCAGAAGGCCTGGCTCTGTCTCTGCTCCAATTCATCCCAAAGGTGTTCTATCGGGTTAAGGTCAGGACTCTGTGCAGACCAGTCCAGTTCCTCCACACCAGACTCTGTCATCCATGTCTGTATGGACCTTGCTTTGTGCACTGGTGTGGAGTCTTGTTGGAACAGGAAGGAGCCATCCCCAAACTTGTCCCCACAAAGTTCGGAGCATGAAATAGTCCAGTGTCTTGGTCTGCTGAAGCATTAAGAGTTCCTTTAACTGGAACTAAGGGGCCAAGCCCAACCCCTGAAAAACAACCCCACACCATAATTCCTCCTCCACCAAACTTTACACTTGGCACAATGCAGTCAGGCAAGTACCGTTCTCCTGGCAAATCGCCAAACTCAGCATGGTCCATGGGATTGCCAGACAGAGGAGTGTGATTGGTCACTCCAGAGAACGCGTCTCCACTGCTCTAGAGTCTAGTGGCAGCGTGCTTTACACCACTGCATCCAACGTCTTGCATTGCACTTGGTCATGTAAGACTTGAATGCAGCTGCTCGGCCATGGAAACCCAATCAATGAAGCTCTCTATTCACTGTTCTTGAGCTAATCTGAAGCCCACATGAAGTTTGGAGGTCTGTAGCTATTGACTCTGCAGAAAGTTGGCGATTTCTGCGTACTGGGTGCCTCAGCATCCACTGACCCCGCTCTGTTATTTTACGCGGCCTACCACTTTGTGGCTGAGTTGCTGTTGTTCCCAATTGTTTCCACTTTGTTATAATACCACTAACAGTTGACCATGGAATATTTAGTATGGAGAAAAATTTCACAAATAGACTTATTGCACAGGTGACAACCTATCATGGTACCACGCTTGAATTCACTGAGCTCCTGAGAGCGACCCATTCTTTCACAAATGTTTGTAGAAGCAGTCTGCATGCCTAGGGGCTGGATTTCATACAACTGTAGCCATGGAAGTGATTAGAACACCTGAATTCAAGTATTTGGATGGGTGTCCCAATACTTTTGGCAATATAGTGTGTGTAAATTTACATTTTTGAATAAAATTACAAAAAAACAAACTTTTTCCACAATATTCTATTTTTTTGTTTTTTTGATATGCACTTTTACATGTTAATGTAACTTAAGGAAATGCACACATACTCCTGATCCGGACAGCAGCCAGTGTGGATGTCCTGATGGGATTTGCAGGGCACTGACAAACCTGAGAGAAAGCAGAACAAACCATCTGGACACAGTTCTTCACATTCTTTCATGCACTGTAGTACTGTATTGAAACTTAGGTCAAGAACCACTGCTTTAGATTCAGGTACTTACTGTTGATGTCCCAGGCAGAAGGATTGGATGATGTATGGAGACCTGAAGTGGCTAACTCTGATCTTTTCATCACGGTCAGCTGTGATGATGTACTTGTTGTCTGGCGATATAGTCTGCCGAAGAAAGGCAATCAATCTGTCACAAACTTCTCTAAGGTTCTTTCTTGTACTTAAACCTAAACCTTTTCTTGGAGTGCGACAAAACATTTTCATTACATCCACTTATGGACATGCTGGGTTTGTGTTGTGCATATCGGTCTAACACACTTCATTTCCCGTTCACAGTGCTAGGACTGTGTTTGAATGCTGGATTGTTATTTTTGAGCATACACAGAGAACAAACAACGAGTGGACACCACCAAAGTGAGTACACCCATGTGCAATATCAATTCAAAATCTTATCACCTTAAAGTAAATGAATTATGTGAAGTTACCCGGTAGACTATCTTTTCTTACGAACATCAAAAACAAGTACTTCAGAAAGATTCTATTACATCAGCTTAATTACAGGAATGTTTTAAAAAACAACCAGTAAACTCTTAGTTTTGGATCTACAGGCCGTGGCTATGTGCATGTCTGCATCATGGCTTCGTATGGAAAATAACTGACTGTGACACTTTATAAAGAAGGAAAAAAATACAGAAAAATTAATTAGGAGGTACAGAATGAGCTATAGTATCACAAATCTACTCGCATTTTTTCTATGTTCAATCCACCTGCATGCACATTTAAATAAATATCCATTAAAGTGATTCACAACTGATGAGAATTAAAGTCCCAGCATACTTGTAACAATTAACATCTAACAACAACTAATGTGTAATTTACTTACTTCAACAATTATATTTGTTTACAAGTTATATTATCTTTCTTTTCAGTGTCAGTAACCAAGGTCCTGCTTTTGTTTTGTTGGTTTACTGTCATGGCGTATGCTCAACATGAACAAGATGGGGACCCACTCACAGAGTATCAGCTCCAGTGTTACTGGATGATCAAAACTTCACAGTGAACCTTTAAAAGTCTGTCATTCAGTGCTTGTGCACAGTCAGAGATGATAAAATTAGACATAAGAGCTTGCTCTCGAAAAACATTAAAAGATAAAATTGTGTGGAAAAAGGATCAGCAAATTTGCTATGAGTCACTGGTGCTCATGAAAGTCATTAAACACAGCTACAACAACATAAGTTTCAAGTCCATCAGTGGATGAAGAACAACACAGTCTTTACCTCACTAGTATTTTAAATCAGTGGCATGTCTCTCTGTATGCTGTGTCCCACACTGAAAATGCCCAATACATGTAAAGTAGGGCAAGTGATTGTCTTGCGCAAGTAAAGCTGTTACAAACATTAACATACCTCAAACATTAACGTAAGTTACCTCTGAATGACGCTTTATTGGCTTGATAAAACCAAAAATGTTATGTAGTCCATGTCTTAAAGAGGGCTTATGACTTATATTTCAACCATGGTCTGATAACGTGTCCCACAAACTAGATTTGACACATTCAATTTCTATGGGCTGCAGAAAGACACAAAATGTCCTCAAGCGGACTTTTTTGAGGAAAAAAATTGTCAAAATAAATCATTCGATGTGGCCATTTATCTCCAAATGTCAGTCTTTAAACAGTTGCAGATATTGTCCATTCTCTTCACCATAGCTGCGACAGTGCTGCCTCCCCAGCATTTATGTGCTGGTGTTTCTTACCACAGCTAGCAACATGGACAAGTGGCCCATCTTCAACTTGCCCTCCTTCTGCAGCTCCATAACTGAGAAAGAGTACACATCTCCTGATTTGTCAGCTACCAGCAGCTCGTCCTCAGCCTGACTAAATACCAGGGATGTACACCTCCTCATCACCCACCTGTTTAACACACACACACACACTTTTTTTTATATCACATCTGTACAGTGCATGAAGCTGCTGCGAGTGAAGGACAGAGGTTAAGTCGTACGTGATGCTGACACAACGCCATGAAGGCTCACAGTGAAACAGAGCCAGTCTCTTGGTGTCATCAGTCAACGCCACCAGTTTTGCAGAAGGAGACACGGCGAAGGCAAGGACTTTGTCACTTCCAGTTTCCTCTGTGGAACCGCACTGACTGATGACAGAGCAGAAAAGCCACAGTTGTAAAGTTAAGATTCAAATTCCTAGTATATTAGATCTGCTTCTGTTCTACTATACAATAGTTTGAATGTATTTTCTTTCTTTCTTCTTCATCTTTTAGTATGCACTTCTCTACTCCTTTGCAATGTACCAAAACTTGACTGACTTGACAGCCAGTAACCATCAAACAGTTTTTACCTGTTGCTTTCCTTTGTATTCTTTGGCTTCTTCTCAGCAGTGCTGCAGTCAAACACAAATGGTTCTCTGCAATAAAGCATAGAAAACACAATATGTTCAGTCAATATGGTGCCAGATTCATAGGTAGTTTCAAATGGCTCAGCATGTTGTCAATATTACTGAAAACAAAACTATGCCTACTTAGCATTGTACAACAGCATTGTCTTCAGATCTGCCATATTAGCTTTCAACACATATTTGCTTTTACTTGAAAGATGCTGAAATCTGTTTCTGGAGGAGAGGGTTTCAGCAGTATTCTTTTTATCCCTTGCAAATAGAGAAAGTTGCCAAAATTACAGGTTTTATGCCACTGCAAAAAAAAAAAAAAGGTGTGGGGGGGCTTTTAAATTCTCTGAAACTGAGCAGAACTCCAGAATCCCTTGATAATCTTTTGATATTACTGAGGCCTGCATAGATTTAAGGTAACCACGTAAAACTTAGCCTGATCCATGTTTCACAGTGGGGATGCCATTCTTGGATGGCACAGTGGTAAAGTGGTTGGCACTGTTACCTCACCATCAGTTTGAAACTGCGGATCAGCTGGGACCTTTCTGTGTGGAAGTTCTGTGTTCTCCCTTTCCTGCATGGATTTTCTCTGGGTGCCCCAGCTTCCTCACTTAGTACAAAGACATGCATGGTAGGGTAACTGGTGATTCTAAACTGGCTGTAAGTGTGAGTGTGAGCCTGCATTTTAGCTTTCTGATGGACTGGTGACCTGTCCAGGATGTACCCCAGGTATTGCACAGTGTCTGCTTAAAGACGCTCGAGCCCACTGCGAAACTTCACAGGATAAAGATGGTATCCTGAGTGGATGGAGAAGCTGATGTGACTTACTAGAAGGCTCAAACTTTGTTTCACATGTCCAACGGACATTCTCACATAGGCATTCGGACTTGTTAAATTGCATTTTGGTCTCATGGACCAAAAACCTGCTAAAAGCATAAACAGTTTTGGTCACCACATCGTCAGATCGCTCTGTTTTTCTCTTGTCCTTGATAAATGTGGTCACGCTATGATTCCAAACAGTACAATGAATTCTTCTCTCAATCTTCAGAGGCCAAATGACTGATAATAGGGTTGATGACACCTGTAGTACCAACTGAAGACAACAGCCCACTTGAACCATCACTACAGTCCATATTTTTAGCACCACTACTGACAGATATCAGTAATTTCGTCCAGATCCTTTAAGACGATTTTCGTGGGCTACGCAAGAATCCAGCTCTTCCATAGCTCATTTGGTTTGCTCAAAAGAAAACTAAAGACAGCAGGTGTCAGTGACGAAAGAGACTTTAGTTTTAACACGTTCCCGAATTAACAGTGTTGGGTCAGTGTAGTGTATGACTACCAACACTTTTGACCACGTCTGAATGACCATATTACTTTGCATATGTTTACGGTGGTAAACATGAGAAGCACATTCTCACTTTTTTAACATTTAAGTGCAATTTCAAATCTTATAGAAACCTGGAATGCAATTGAGACATATCTCCGTGCTCTAACGTTAGCTTGTAACAGTCAGCTGGCACACACGTCTAGCCAGCAAAGATACACTAGCCACCAGCTAATAAAATATGAAGGACACTTGTAAAGTAATTCAAACCTGGCCTCTTTGCTGTGAATTGCTACGAGTTTCTTGTCGCAGGTGAAAACAAACCACTCTCCACAGAAAGCGGCAGCAGCCATGATTGTTGTGTGACATGCGACGGGAGACCATGCGGAGAGCCGTGTTTGGTCGCGCGCAAAATACGTCACTGAACAAGCCAAACATACACACCCCCTCGAGAAAGTACAGGATGTTCATTGTGGACTAGGCGGCAGAAAAGCGGTCTCCTGTGAAAAACACACACTTGTGGCTTTCAGGAACAATAGTATACTGATACAACTTAAGCCACTGTAGCTGCAATTCATGACGCCCAAGCTACTCTCATTATTCCACTATGAAATTCAGTACGAAAAACTGGCTGTTTGGATGCAAAGCCCAGAGATGTACACGCTCCATGTGTTCACAGTAGACATAAAAACACATTCACATTTGGCACGGATAAAACAGCCTGGAAATCAAGATTATAAGGACCACAAAAATAACTTTCTAACGACCACGCACGCAAGGCTTTTGTCAGGGAGGGGGCGTTCACTGTCGCATCCATGTGTTACATAAAAGCTGATAGCCCTCCGAGCCGCGTCCATGCTGCTGAGCTTCCTGTAGGAGCACACAACAGTGTCGCTTATAGAAAGGTGACTCGAAATATCCACGTTGATTTACTACTTGCACCGGGCTACGTTTGTTGTACTGAGACAAGGTTGGAGATTATCGCAGCTGTTTTTTAAATTATTTTATTTTTTATTGTGGCTCTGTTTCTTGGTGCATCATGCTAATATTGCTACCTGCAGATGGAAGGTCTTTCAGCGCTGTTAATGTGTTTGTGTTGTGTGTCTGTTGATGCCCAGTACAGACAGGCTGCACAGAAACATGGCTGCTTCCCTCCTGAGGATAGGACGACTGAGCTGTGTCAAGGTAATACAGTTTTAAGAGTTATCAACCTAAATGTGTTACTTTATTTGATGCCACTTTTGGAAATAATTGTCCAGAGTCCGGCCTCTCACTTGTTTGTCTTGTTTTCGCTTTTGTCTAAGCTCACGGCTGCAGAGTTGAGCTGAGTAACAGTCCGTACCTGAAGTTAGCAGTTTAATCTGAAGCTCCATGCTGAGTCGGTAAAAGGGAGTGTTTTTAATGAAGACTGACATGTCCTAATTCTAAAAGCAAAACACAAACTTCAGTCAGTTCCTACATACTGTTAGTTAGCTAACTGCACGCCTCAGTGGAGCAGGCTCGAACCAGACACACAGGCCTGGCATGTGAAGCTCTGAGCACTGAACTGCCAGGACAGCCCAGTGAGTGTGGGCATGGCAGGTATGGTAACTTTTCATAAGACACTAAGTTGTATGAACATAGGCACCCACAGAGAACGCGTTAATAAGCTGGAAGCTGTCCCTAAAAATTGATACTGGACATGCTGATATGAAAAGGTCTGTTTTCTGGTAAAACTGGTTTACGGTCAGTCCTTTTTAGCCCCTTGCACCCAGCTACAAACTCATGCTGTGCAGTCAAATATTGTTCAAACCCACAAAACTTCCTGTAATTAAGATGCCAAACTTTCAAATGATAGTTAAAAAATGGCATAGTATTGGTTAAATATGCTAACATACTCATAGAACTAGAGATGTATGCTAACCTTGATGTAATTAAATTTTAATATCATCAATTAAAAATAAGTTTAACTAAGAAAAACCCTGTCAGTAGTCAATCAAGTATGACATGAAAAAGCCTATTACATATGAACCATCATGTGGGAGTCATGCCTACTTAAACAAAGAATGAAACAGAGTTACCACAAAAATTGAAATTTTGGCCTACAGCGATGTGCCATGTAGAACTTGAACTATCAGTTTTTGTCACCCTTCTTTAAGTACTGGTCACAGCCTCGCCACCACAATAATTATTGCCTGGTTCAATCACTGTACTTTCCTTCCTTCTATCTTAGCTCATTAGTCTCACGTTTCCCATCTGCTAGGGTGGTAAGGTGTACATACAGTTATGTGCATACGTGAGCAGATGGCTGAAAATATTTTTCAAGCATTGTGTATATAAAGTCCACGTCAGTGTCTTGCTGTTGTTTATGCCCCCTTGTCATGCATATACCTGTGTGCATGCATGGGTGCACATTTTTTGGGTGTATCTAGAATATATTGTGTCATTAGTCAGCCCTGCTTGGTTCTTTCATTGAACTGACTATTTTGATGACAGTGCTTGTCTTCATGTGTGCAAAAGTTCTAAAACAAGTTATCCCTGACATTATTTTTCAGGGTCATTATTTCTGCATCCTGACCTTACTGGCTCACCAAATGACTGTGATTGGTTTTAAGAAATGCTATCTAGGCAGAGATCTTTTCCAACCTTATATATCGGAATGATAATGGTTCCAGCAAGACCATTCTCCAGCACTGATACAGCACTGTGAAGATGGGCTGGTTCAACTAATCACAGCTGTGTTGGAATCCTCTGTTTGTTCTGCTTTAGCCAATCCTGCTTAAACCACCACTTTTATATCCATATGGTCAGCGTCAGCAAGTCATATGTAATTTCCTGTTTACAGCCGAAAAGAAAAAAATTGGACTAGTAATAATTGGTGCCTACTACCTAACTGTATTTTGTATTTATTTATGTACACAACGAAGGATGTGAATCTGCCATCTCAGTCGGGACTCAAAATGTTAATGGTGGCAAAACTTTCAGTGGAGAGACCTTATCACTGTATTACAGGTGCTTAAAAAGTGGTGTCACAGACCCCTTCCTCTGTTAGAGATGGCTGTTCCATTTTGAGTGCACAGACGTGTACATAGGAGAGACTAAAAAGCGGCTTCACAAGCGTATGGTTCAACACATGAGAGTCAGCTTCTCAGGACGACACTCAGCAGTTCACCTGCATCTGAAGGATAAGGGACATTCCTTTGAGGACAGCAATGTACACCTTTGAGACAGAGAGGACAGATGTTTTGAGAGAGGAGTGAAGGAAGCCATCTATGTCAAAATGGAACAGCCATCTCTCAACAGTGGAGGGGGTGTGTGACACCACTTATTAAGCAAGCACCTATATCGTAGTGATGGGCCATCAGCCATGTGAGCTGGAGTGATTATAAATTCTGGTACTTCCCATTGTTAGAATTGAAGTACCTTCTTAAATGAGAGGTGAAATGTCTTCAAGAACCTACAGGAGAAGTCCAGTTTTTTTTTTCTACTGAAGCTCCTACGATTACCGTGGCTTGGATGACTGAGAATCTACATAGTCATTGACCAATTTTGTTGGAAATCACAATAACAATAAAAATGTTCTATTCTGTTCTGTTTAATTCAAAATGAGTAGCTTGAGTTGGTCACATTAACTAGAACTGGCCATTTTGAGAATGCTCGGGTACTGCTGTTTTAAGTAAGTATATGTCTGCATGCAATGTCTTTGTGGTTGTGTTGTCAGTGTTTGCAGGCTGAGAGCTGGATTACTCTGAGCAGAGCACCCACAGCTGTAGCTTTCAGCACAAAATCCGGGGGTTCCAAAAAGTCGTCAAAGAAGAACAACATAGGTAGGTATCTGAGAGTCAGCTGCTGTCACAACCTGTGGCTGTTGATTTATAAGCTCTAGAATGAAGCACCAACTGTGGTACAAGTGTTATTGATCTGGTCAAGGAATGAACATATCAGGCTTTATTATAAATAGTAGTTTGTATTATTTATCTCATTGACTTTGCAGAACTCTTCAAAACCTTAGACAATCTTCACATTACTGTTCATTGTTAGTGTAACATAACTGTAACATAACTATGTTTTCACCGGATTTTGTTTAAAAGAAGTGATTAACATTGTGTATGTCTTGGCCTAAGACTGAAGGCTAGAGAAGATTTATCTAGCCATCAAATATGTTCGTTTAGGGTACCTCCCTACCAACAGTTAAAAGGTTGTCTGACAATAACAGACAAGATCAGTCATTTGCCTCCTGTTTCCAGAAGTGCTCAATTGTGTGATCTGTCTGAAATGTCTCGCCTAAACTAGGACAGTGTTACAGACATAAAGTCGACCATTATTCTTGACTGGTCTGCTGCTGTTGTTTGTTTGGGTCAGTCAGTAATGCCAGTGTGACTAGTTCGGACCTAATAACATTTCTGTGAGTGCACTTTGAACACGGCACCAGTCTGAACTGAAACCATTACAGTTCGCACCAATACGTGTCCTAAAATATCACAGAAAGCACTAAAACAAAAATGACAAGACACATTGTGCTCAACAATTTCATATCCAGTGGGCTACAAAAGCAAATGTCTATGATAATGAATCTTTACTGTGATGAAAACAGACAATAACAGCTTAAAGATGATACTCCCTAATAATCACTGTAATCCAAGATGTTCTCTTCCAAAACAAAGTTTGTAAATTGCCACATAGAGTTACAGTTTATAAGCTACAGTTACATCATCATTAGCCGTCCTCAGTTTGAGGCCTGAGCTTTCAGTTTCACTGTTTAAGAAATTGGAAACAAACTGGGCTTTTAGTTATTTGGACACTTTGAACAGCTGTTATCAGTTCAGATTTAGTCAGTCATTGCATTATTATGCATTACACATCAATTGATGTATTGTGTAGTCTTATGTGAATGATTAATATTGTGTGTGTAACATGTAAATGTGCAGGATTTATCATATATGACGGATCTGTGTAGAAATGTCTTTCTCGACTCATCATAATTGTTATTAGGGCCCGAGCACCAGCGGTGCGTAGGACCCTATTGGAACTGTATTCGTTTTTATGCTTTTTCTCCTGATTTTTAAATTGCATTTTTGAGGGCCTAGACATGCTCAAAAACTCATGAAAATTTGCAAACACATCAGGACTGGCGAAAAATTTGATATTTTATGGCAGTTGCACATGTGTGTGGCAAAATGGCTCTATAGCACCACCTTGAAAATTGGGTTCTATTGGAGTTAATACGGCTAGTTTCACATAAACCTACCAAATTTGGTACACATGTGCACCAAGACAAGACAAACAAAACTGCCGAATCAATCCGTCCGCAAAAGTCAACAGGAAGTCCGCCATTTTGCTTTATATTTCTGATTTTTGGTCATATTCAAGAGCTATAACCGCACACAGGGTAACTCCAAAACAGCTGAAATTTGGTCAGTATATACGACAGGCCTTTGTGATTAAAAGTTATCAAAATGCTCCTCAAAAGTCTGAGGGCGTGGGCGTGGCGGCCTCCCGAAGTTTGATGTTTCGCCATAAAACTTTAAGTGCTGTCTAAATACACTTCACAGGCTCCAATCTGCCTCAAACTTTACACATTTGATCAGAGTCCTGCCCTGATCACATCCATATGACAGTATCCACCCACAGTCATAGCGCCACCTCCTGGCAACATGAAATTACATGTTTTACATTTTAATGTACTATTATTAGTCGGTTGACCGTATCCACCTGAAATGTGGTGACATAAGCCTTAAGACGTTGATGATTCATAGAGAAAACTGTGACTGGTAGTCAAACGGCGTGTCTGTGGCGGCGTGGTGAACTTTGATGTCTCGCCATGATTACAAAAGTGTTTATATCTCAGCTGTACAAAAGTGTTTATATCTCAGCTGTACATGATCCGATCTGGCCCAAATTTCATATGCTGGACAATAGTCCACTTCTGAACACATTCACATTTTAAAATTTAGTCATAGTCAAAGCGTCACCTAGTGGTAACAGGAAGTTATAGACGGGACATTTGCACTTTCCATTGCTCCAAACTTAGTGATATAATCCCCAAATTTGGCCAGTATATACAACAGGCTTTACTGATGAAAAGTTGTCAATCTTCCAAAAAAGTGAAACAGTGCGGCCGCAGCGCCCCTCTGAACTTTGAGTCATATGAAGGGGTTCTGTCTCACTCTACTCAGTCTAGCAGCCTGTAGCTGTGTCTCAATTCAGGGGCTGCATCCTTCAAGGCTGCATTATTCGGCCGCATATGTCACAGCGGTGCGACTAAGGCTGTTTATGGCTGAGTTTAACTGTCTATACCTCAAATACTGCATACTACCATGTATAATATACATCTTGCATTTAATGTTGCGCTTTTAAAATAATTCATCGATTCATGATTTTTAGTTTTCTTTTAAACATACATAAAATGATCTTGTGACATGTAAAATGACAGTAAAGTTGAATCTGAACCTAAAACTAACAAAAAAGCCTTAGTAAGCTGTTGTAACTCACACATGCAGTGTGAGTTACAACAGCTTGCAATATAATCCCTTAAATTTGCCCAGTACATACAACAAGCCTTAATAATGAAAAGTTTTCAAAATCTTTTGCAAAAATCAAAGGATTTGCCCTTGGTGACCCCTGAACTTTGTCTGAAAAAACAGATAAATGGTGCAACACTGACATCTACTGTTCTAATCGTGTAACTGCGGTATTGTCTCATGGTAGAAAAATCACTGTTTCAACCTGGGTAAATCTGTGTACAACTGTTGGAACACTGCAGCTGCCTTCTGCAGGCAGTATGTACGGTGGCCCTGAAGTGCAAATCACATCAACAAATCACTAAACACAAGTACACATTCAAAAACACTACAACATTAACTACTGGTGACCCTAAAGTGCAAAACACTACAACAATAACCACAACACAACTACATTATGGGACTGGCTGGAAGAACATCTTGTTAAGGAGAAGAACAAATTTGTGTCATTATTTGTGTCAATTTGTGTCATTGTCTTCACTTTGGTACACCCCTTGCTCCACCACTCCAAAAGTTATTAAGTTCTCATGTGACATAAGCAGAGAAATTCATAAAAGTATGGACATCACAAGCTCAGTTCTAACATCCTCTCCGATATGGTATAACAATGCTTTTAAAGCTGCGAGGAGTCCACTGGCCAATATAGTATGGTGCAATCACAATATCACAGAAATTTCTCAGATTGTGGAGAACAGAGAGATTGTGCCCTTTGAGGAATTTAGAAGAAGACATAACTTGAATATAAATAGTTTGTTTTTTTTGTTTTTTTTAAAGTATTTCCAGTTAAAATCAATTGTTTCTAAATTTCCTAAAGAATATTTCGGTTGCATTTATGTGATTGACAAAGAAAGTCAGATTTTTATCATCAAATAGAGGAGCAGTCTCAGGTTTATATGAGCTGCTGCTTTGTTCCTCTCCATACCCGAACTCCAAGACAGAGTCACAATGGGAACTTGACTTAGGGGTCAATTTTACTTCAGCAGAGTGGGGAAACATTTGGCGTGACATTAAAAAAAACCTCAAAATCAGTCAGAGATAGAGTAATACAGCTGAAAATTCTGCATAGAGCTTATATTACTCCCTCTAGACTTAAAAGAAATAGACCCAAGTGCTTCAAATCTTTGTTGGCATGAATGTGGACAAGTGGCAAATTTGATTCATATGTTATGGCTCTGCCCTGCAGTCAAATTATTTTGGACGGAAGTCTGTAAGTTTATTTCAGAGATCAAATGCAAATATTGCTCCATGTCCATCTGTATGTCTGTTGGGTCACAGGGCTACACAAGACAAGATAGGAAGACAGTTGGTTTAGCCTTTCTGGCTGCCAAAAGAATGGTTTTGTCAAACTGGAAAATTCACAAACCAAAATGTTTCTATATAGAAACATGGATATTTGAGTTTCTGAATCTTCTAGGAATGGAGCAAATGACAGATACATTAAATGACACTAAGTTTAGATCTGAAACCATTTGGAAGCAGGTGTCAAGGCACATATCCTCGTCGCCAGTACTGATTTGATTTAATTTGATTTGACTGACTGGTAATTCTGGCCAATAAGAAAATTGTTGTTTCTGTTTTGTGTCTTGTTTTTGAAACCGAATCAACCCCCATGCATTTTTGATTTACCTTAGTTATTTGGGATTAGTGGGACCTAATGAATATGAAAAATAATTGGTAGTAGTCATATGAATAGTATTAAGTAATAGCAGATCACAGCCATGGAGTCTCCCAGCAGTCAGGGAGGATCTGGGTTTCTTCATCTGTCCCTCCAATAGAATTCAGCTCAACACTAGAACAGCCAGAATTCCAGAACTACTAGAACTGCCATGAGCGCTCATTTTGACCGCTAGATTGTAAACTCTATAAACTTTCATGATAAATAACTAAATGACAGAGTAATGGATTTATTCTGTTATGATATATTAAAAACAACAATATAACATCAAATATGCATTTCAACAAGTTTAATTATACATTCGTCAATATTCATGTCATCACAAATTGTAGCAAGAAAAGCACTCAGAGAGCACAGGCCTCCGCAGCTTCAGTCCACCCCCAACACAATCTCCTAATGACAAAATATCCTTAAAAAACACCCAACATATATGCGCAATGCTCTGTCCTATCACAAGGTGGCACTGCAGGGCTTTCTAACACTCCCAATGTTAAACATCTTTTAAAAAATTCCTGGATCCAGGCTGTGATCTGGATCACTCCCAAAACTCAATCATTTGTTCCTTGTCCCACTTTACGGGGGCTGAGGGGGGCAACTCCCACTTCATTTTATGTGCAGTCAATATGACCGCCTATGGCTGGAATAGGTAGAAATGATTATATCTTCTTTGTCTTTTCTTTAATTCATTAAAAAAAATATGGTAGCCTCCTGAGACCCTGCGTCCACATGCGTAGACATGGTATTTTGGCTTCCCTGCACCATAACCCTGACTCTGGAAGTTTAAAAACTTTGACAACTGCCTGCTGTTCTCTTCAGTCCGACACTCTCCAGGAGCTGTGCACTGAACCTGGCGGCAGGTGGGACATGGCTGTGATCCATGCCATGCCCTTATGACTATTCATATGACTGCTACCACTTATTTTTTATGTTCATTAGGTCCTACTAATCCCAAATAACTAAGGTAAATTAGATTAGATTAGATTAGATTAGATTAGATTAGATTATACTTTATTAATCCCACAACGGGGAAATTTCCTTGTTAAAGCAGCAGAGAAAAAGCAGAAAAACATTCAATATACCCTATACATAAAAAGAAAATAATCTACTATAAAGAAACATTTTAAATATACAATAGGATACAACAATAAGTGAGGTATAAATATGAAAGTAATATTTAACAAGGACAATTGAATAAAAAATATAGCACATGGTGAAAGTACGATGAATAGTGCAAGCAGATGAGTAGTGCAAAAAAAGCTACAACATGTTCAAGTTGTGTTACTGTTGTACAGTCTGATGACCGTTGAAATGAACAACCTGCGGTAGCGTTCCTTCTTACACCGCGGGTGTATCAGACTGCTGCTGAAGGAGCTGCTCAGAGACCCCACAATGTCATGCAGGGGATGAGAGGGGTTGTTCATGATGGATGTCAGCTTGGCTAACATCCTCCTCTCACCCACCTCCTCTATAGAGTCCAGTGGACAGTCCAGGACAGAGCTCCTCCTGATCAGTTTATTGAATCAAATCAAAAATGCATGGCCCAAAAAAGTTCTGGTCTCAGGAGATCAGGAGACAGTGTGGTGGAGACAAGGCTGCTCTTGGCGGGCTACTGTGAGCGCTGACCTCCTGGTTGTAGATGTCTAACTGAGACACTCACATCCCCGACATTGTTGGAGTAAATTTTTAGACAGACTTCATCTTGATAAAATGAGCACAGATTTGACATCTATACTAGCACTTTCTCACTTCAAATAACCTTAAAAGTGCATTTTGTGTCATAATAACAGTAGTATTTCCCCAAAACTTGTATTACCTTTGAAAGTTTTCTCATACAGGCAGAATAACTTCCACTTCAAAAGCCCAACGGCGCCGTCCAATCAGCAACGTCTCATGTTGCCCACTGGTACCCACCTCTTCCAGTTTGGTTATTGTTGTAGTGTTTTGCACTTCAGGGTCACCAGTAGTTAATGTTGTAGTGTTTTTGAATGTGTACTTGTGTTTGTAGTTCTTTTTTTTCAATTTTTAGCCATTTGTTGATGTGGTTTGCACTTCAGGGCCACCCTAAGTATGTGAGATGTTTATGGAACATCAGTAAAATGTAGGATTTACCAATGAGCAGATGTTCAGCAAGTGTTTAGCCTGTGACCAGTTTATGACTGATATCAGAAGACGACTGGTGAAAACATGAATATATTTTCTGAATGAAATATTTTACAAATTTCAAGTCATGTGTCACTGAAAATCAATGCACCATAAGTCGGTTATACAGCTATTCATCAGCAGGCGTAGTGGATTAATAGCTGTAACAATGCTGAACCAAAACAAAGAGGTGTGGTGGGGCGACCAAATCATTGGCTGGTGCAACCAGAAAGTTGGTAGCAACACTGCTACTAGTGGAAAAGTTAGTCTAGAGCCCTGTTCTAATATATAAGATAAGATTTATGATATAATGACACAGCAATATGCCAACATATTTTTACTTTTATATAAAGAAATTCACAATTTTTGTACATTGAATGCAGAGACGATTATTTAACAATATATTAAGGAGAACTTACATTTATGAAGTCTTACAATTACAACAGGCCCTTTGAGGACAACCATGATGCTGATGTGGACCTTGAAATTTCTGCCACATCCTGACATGCTCCACACCTGGACGTGCGCCACGTCCCGACACGCGTGGGTGTGCGAGGGCCCGTTCAACGCTGCATGCAGCTTTAATTATTATTGTTATTTAGTGATACTTGTACCACAGTTGATTTTCACTTGTGGCTTTTCTTAAATCCATTTTTAAGATTTATTTCACTGACTTACTACCCCATAATTTTCCACTTATTACTATAAAGATCTTATGGTCAATGGTAAAGTTGTTCTTTTATGATACGAGTTCTTGAGGCTTTCTTGTAATAAATGTGCTGTATCTCTGGCTATTTCATAAGCTTGGGATGGGTTTTTTTTTTTAAACCTTCCAGTAAACCTGTATCGGATATTACCCTTCAGGATGTGTTCTGTTTCAAATCTTTGTTTTTTAATGTTTGTAATAGTGGACATTTTGCCATTTAACCATATACATATTTTAAAAAATAATGCATTCTGTCTGCTTGCCCTCCTCCTTCATCCTAGACAAAAACGAGGCTAAAACTTACTTCGATTTAGAGAAACTTGTTCAGCACAAGCCATATGAGTTTCCCAAGAAAGAAGTTTCTCCTGCAGCAGTAGCAGCTGCTGCAGCTGCAGCTACACCAGCTGCTACTCCAGTTACAGCTGCAGAGCCCACGCCCTCTGCTTCTGCTGCTGCTGCACCTGAGACCAATGCAGTAGAGCCTGCTGTCCCAGTGCTTGAGTCCACTCCTACTGCGGAAGCTATCCTCGAGCCTGCTTTGGTAGTTGAAGCCACACCTGCCGTTGAATCGGTCTCTGAATCTGCTGCAGCAGTGGAAGTTAAACCTGTGGCTGAAGTTGTCTTGGAAGCTGTACCAGTTGTTGAAAGTGTCGTTGAAGCTGTTGCTGAAGCTGTACCAATGGTTGAGGTTGTTGCTGAAGCTGTTGCTGAAGCTGTACCAGTGGTTGAGGTTGTAGTTGAAGCTGTTGCTGAAGCTGCTGCATCTACGACTGAAGCTGCTGCTGCTCCACCAGCTGCACCTGCAGCTGAAGCAGTACCAGTCCCTGAAGCTGCTCCAGCAGAACCTCCAGTTGAAGTTGCTCCTGAAGCCCCTGCTGCAGAAACTGTGCCAGCTGTTGAAGTTACCACTGAAGTCACCCCTGCTGATGACCCTGTGGAAGCTTCCCCTGCTGAGGCCCCTGTAGAAGCTCACCCTGCTGAGGCCCCTGTAGAAGCTCACCCTGCTGAGGCCCCTGTAGAAGCTCACCCTGCTGAGGCCCCTGTTGAAGCTTCCCCTGCTGAGGCCCCTGTAGAAGCTCACCATGCTGAGGCCCCTGTTGAAGCTTCCCCTGCTGAGGCCCCTGTAGAAGCTCACCCTGCTGAGGCCCCTGTGGAAGCTTCCCCTGCTGAAGTGACCCCTATAGAAGATGCTCCTGCTGAAGTGGCCCCTGAGCCTGTGGCTGAAGCAGCACCTGAGTCTGCGGTCAAAGCGGCCTTTGTAGAAGCAGCTGCTGAGACTGCAGCTGAAGCTTCCGCCCCTGCAGAGATTACCAAGGAGTTGGAGGACCCTGCTCCAGTCGTAGCTGAAGCTGTAGGAGAGGAGCTGCAGGCGGAGGCCCCAGATGAACCAGTTGAACCGTCTGAGGGTACACACTACAAGCACCCCCTCTCCCATAATCCTTCTCTTTTCCTCTGTGGACCCTGCAGTCTACCTGTAGTCAATTTATCACAGTTTATACGTAATGTATGTAGTGATAAGTGTAATGGTAAACTTTAAAGATACTTGCCATCACAAACACGGCCTAGCCTCACGCCATTTGTTCCTAACAGTCCCATAGTTTTAGCTGATGCATTTTAACCCATCATTTTACCACACTCAACCTGATCCCATGAGACTTGGTGATTTTTAATGTAGTTTACTTTATTTGGTTTCCCAATCCCTTTGTGCTTCTTCGCCATCTTTCATATGATGCATGCACTAATGTCACAGCATTTTAGCTTGAGTTTTTTGGCTTGCTATATTTCCCGGCACTGTTTTTCTTTTTCTTTTTTTTTAAAAAAGTTTTTCCACTAATACAGATGTCAGCTAACTGCATGCAGCTTCCTGTATTTTAGTCCAAGTACAGATGGTTTCTTTGTTTTTATGATCCACAGTCACATTCCCAGCCTTCTTTCCTGAGATGGTCCAACGCAACAAAAATAATCCTCTGCACTGTCTATTTCCTAGTTTTGTGATGTGGTTTAATGGGACTGTTCCTGTTTTTGTGTGTGGTGAATAGTAAATGACAAAAATAATGTTAAAGGTACCTTTTACACTGGTGAAGGAGAATGTTAAGGTTGCAGCCACCACCTGTCAACTTGTGTTTTATTTTTTTTTAACTTTTGTTTTTACCTCAAACTTCTTTATTCCTCCCTCCCTTGCATTCTCACACATATTGTGTCACACAGTAAATGTGATATCTATAGATGTTTGATCCAATGAATTTTGTTTATGGATAAACTATAAATGGAAATTTTCCTTCCTCTTTCTTTCATGGTAAATGCACCTTAGTCGCTGTGTGCAGAGTAAAACTTGAAGATTTTAAATTGGTTCTTTGGACTTGACTGTACAAGTGAGTGTGGGATTTTGAATTAGGTTACTTTGCAACTAGACTGCTAGCAACCTATATTTTACAGCAATGCTGTAAATGTGTAGCTTAGCATAACCTATCAGAGCAGCCTTTAAACCTGTTAACTGACCTGACCTTTTACACATTTTCCCCTATTTGACCTCTGTAGCTGGCTACTGTCTACCACTCCGGGGTGCGGTTTTGTGCATGAAATTTTACCGTTAAAAACTGATGTATTTGTTGGCGTAAGATGAGCAGATGATATTCAGTTACATGATCTTGGTTTATGTAGAATTTTTCTGTGAAGAGAAATAGAATTATTTGTTTTCTCCCTGTGACTCTCAGCTCAAATGGACCCAGTCCAGAAGCTCTTCCTGGACTCCATTCGCCAGTACTCTTCAAAAAGCCAGTAAGTGTCACTGCCTCTGCTGAATCAGTTAAGGTTCATGTATGTTTGTTTGTTAGCAGATTGTCTCAAAAACTTCATCAGGCTGTTGCTCTGTCACTGAGCATCAGAATAACTTAGCTGCTGTTTAGAATTAATCCAGCTTAACCACAACTTGCAGTGATCTAAATGCAGTTTTGTGATAAACTCAATCTGATTCCTGAGTCAAAACCAGCACAAATTAAACTGAACCACAGCCAAACTGCAACAAACTGAATGTCCAACACAGGTTGTTTTCATTGTTTTTCTCCTCCATTGGTCCACCAATGAATGGCATGAAGCAAAAACGCTCTCACTAAAGAAGCTTCTTGGATGAGAGGTTAAACGTCTTTAAGAATCTAAAAGAGAAGTCCACTTGCCTTTCACTGAAGTACTTGGAAAAACCATGACCTGGGTGACTTCAGAATTTTCACAGACATCTCACTGCTGAGTTTTGTCCTGTCTGAAACCTGATCTTGACAGGACATGTCTTAGCACTTGTGATATTTACACTTGTGGTCAAAAGTTTACATACACTTGTAAAGAACATAATGTCATGGCTCTCTTGAGTTTCCACTTATTTCTACAACTCTGATTTTTCTCGCTTAGTGATTGGAACAGATACTTCTTTGTCACAAAAAACATTCATGAAGTTTGCTTCTTTTATGACTTTATTATGGGTTAACAGAAAAAGTGACCAAATCTGCTGGCTCCAAAATATACATACAGCAACATGAATTAGCAATTTTGGTGACTTAGAAAGTTGTGTCAGTGAAATGAGCTTCATAGCATGGCCTCTTAACTTCTTGTGAGTGATTATGAGTGATTACAGCTGGTGACTTCTCTGAGGCCATTTAAATAGGGCTCATTGGATACAACCGCCCACAAACACTACAATGGGAAAGTCAAAGGAGCTCAGCACAGATCTGAAAAAGCCAATCATTGACTTGAACAAGTCAGGAAAGTCACTTGCAGCCATTTCAAAGCAGCTGCAGGTCCCAAGAGCAACAGTGCAAACAATTGTAAGTATAAAGTGCATGGCACTGTTCTGTCACTGCCACGATCAGGAAGAAAATGCAAGCTATCACCTGCTGTAGAGAGAAAATTGGTCAGGAGGGTGAAGAGTCAACTGAGAACCACGTAAAAGCAGATCTGCCAAGAAATAGAAGCTGCTGGAACACAGGTGTCAGTGTCCACAGTCAAGCGTGTTTTGCATGGCCATGGACTGAGAGGCTGCCCTGCAAGAAGGAAGCCCTTGCTCCAAAAGTGGCACCTTAAGGCTCCACTGAAGTTTGCTGCTGATCACATGGATAAAGATAAGACCTTCTGGAGGAAAGTTCTGTGGTCAGACCAAACAAAAATCCAGCTGTTTGGCCACAATGCCCAGCAATATGTTTGGAGGAGAAAAGGTGAGGCCTTTAACCCCAAGAACACCATGCCTACCGTCAAGCATGGTGGTGGTAGTATTATGCTGTGGGGCTGTTTTGCAGCCAATGGAACTGGTGCTTTACAGAAAATAAATGGGATAATGAAGAAGGAGGATTACCTTCAAATTCTTCAAGATAACCCAAAATCATCAGCCCCAAGGTGGGTCTTGGGTGCAGTTGGGTGTTCCAACAGGACAATGACCCCAAACACACATCAAAGTGGTAATGGGATGGCTACATCAGGTTAGAATTAAGGTTTTAGAATGGCCTTCCCAAAGTCCTGACTCAAACCCCATTGAGAACATGTGGGCAGCACTGAAGAAACCAGTCCATGTCAGAAAGCCAGCAAATTTAACTGAACTAGACCAATTCTGTCAAGAGGAGTGGTCAAAGATTCAACCAGAAGCTTGGCAGAAGCTTGTGGATGGCTACCAAAAGTGCCTAATTGAAGTGAAGATGGCCAAGAGACATGTAACCAAATATTAGCATTGATTTATGTTTATTTTGGAGCCAGCAGATTTGGTCACTTTTTCTGTTAACCCATAATAAAGTCATAAAAGAAGCAAACTTCATGAATGTTTTTTGTGACAAAGAAGTATCTGTTCCAATCACTCCATGAGAGAAAAAACAGAGTTGTAGAAATAAGTGGAAACTCAAGAGAGCCAGGACATTATGTTCTCTACAAGTGTATGTAAACTTCTGACCACAACTGTAAGTAGTTAATTATGGTATACAGTAGAAGTGAGTATACCCCTGTGCAATACTATGAAAATCTCATTTGACTGAAAATTGTTGATAGTTGATCTTTGTCCTCCTGTAGAGCTGCTGGGGGGCTAGTTGATGCAGGTTCAGAGTATGAGAAGGCTTTGGCAGAAGAGATAGCGAAGCTTCAGAGACTCTATGGTGGTGGTGACTTGACAGCTTTCCCTGAGTTTAAGTTCACAGGTAAGTCAGGTTAATCACTTATTGATCAACAGAAGTATTAACAGCAGTATTTGATGTGTGCAATGTACACAAATCAGCTGCAACAATAAACCTAGTGAAAGCTGAAGTGAATATCATTGATCCTCTCATTACAATGTGATGTTGTGCTGGGAAACATCGACTCCTGACAGTCATGTGTATGTTGCTTTGGCACATACCACCCACCTAAACAACCTAGCACCCCTACATTGTATTCAGTTGTGGCAGATGTCTACTCCAGCAGGACAATGCGCCCTGCTAAACTGCAACAACTGATCAGGAGAGTTTTGAGAAACACAACAAAGAGACCTGAGGGCTGTACTACGAAGCCAGTTCAATATAGCAAGGCTTTCTTTATGTAAGTCGACTCGACAAAAACTAAAGCCACAGTCAGAGTTAACAGGTATCATGAAGGGGATTTTAAACTTTCTTTGTCAGCTCAGGCTTTCTGCTTTAGGCTGTGTGAATGAAACAATCATGTGCAGCTGCTTCAGTCAACAGGTTGTTTTAATGGAGAACAGTAAGGAATTTAAAAATGTATGACAGTAGAAAGTCCCGCTACAGCAAATGATGCAAGACAGGAATACTGGTAGAAAACTGTTAAACGTGCATGATGTATTTATTTCATCGATCAATGCAGCCATTTATTTCTAACTGACAGCTGCACGGTAAAACTGTTAAACTTTAAACTTCATGTATTTAAACAAGCTATTGTATTGAAATGCATTTAGGTCTGACGTTGTCATAAATGCAGGATATCACTTTATTTTGTGGCAAAAGTGAAATTAATGTTTTGATTAACATTACTGTCAATGAATAGTTGAAAATTATCTGTAATAAATACTATTACTAATAAACTAATCCATTTTATTATCAGTGTACTATCAGCTGCAGTACCAGCAGTGTAAACGGACTTAACAGCAAATCAGGACCAAACATAAAAACATATTTATGCGATATCTGCATCACCAACTAATACATGTCAGGTTCCCATGACAGCGCCATGCATACAGTGTGTGATACTGTAAGCACAGTATATTCAATGATATTAGTATGGTACAGCTCAACATGTTCAAATAAAACATTTTCCTTCAGCTGAGAATCTGTACCGCTCATAAATTATTGTTAGGAAATGCTTTGGTTAAGGGAATTCGCTTCTTCCAGCCGATTCAAATGTGAAACTCTGGATAGAACTTGTTCACGACCAGGTTAGCTCCACAGCATCAGTTACCATGGAGATCTAGCAGGTTAAAAGAGAGCCACCTTTGTAACACTGGAAACTCTGACTTTCGGCTCAACATACCTCACTAACCCACTAATCTGCTTTGTAGTACAGCTCTCTGGGCCCCAAACTCCCTGGATCTTATTTTGATCAGTAATCCACAGGATGCAATGGAACAGACCTGATCTGTTCCCATCCCACAAACCCACAGGACCCAAATTGTCCCAAAGGGTCCGCGCCCACATACTGGTGCCAGACACCACAGGATAACTCAAGTCCCAAGTACATAGTCCGAAAGGCCAGAGGTTGGCCGCTCAGGGGGCCTACACAATCTACTTAATATCGGGCAGGTAGGTTTAATGTTGTGGCTGACGCGTGTACTTTCTGGAGGCCAGAGGCCTGTACTACAAAGCAGGATTTGAGGCTATAGAGGCAACTTCAGGTTTAAATCCAGGTGTCATTACTACAACAGTGGTTAACTTCTTACTGGGGTACATAACTATGACAACCTTTGCTGAACTCATAACCTGCTCCGGAGCAGGTTATGCTCCAGATAAGAGATCAGTGCGTATAAAAGTACCCCGTACTGACCAATCAGTTCAGAATGAATTCATCCTCCACATGACTATGAAAATAGATTTTTATTACTTAATTATTTCTTTGTTAAATGATCTGTCTTTTTGTATGTAGCCTAAAAGGACGACATCTGTATATATAATATAACCTTGTGATGATTATGATAATTAAACTTAATATATTGAATAACAAACTTCACCTAAGCAACTTATACACAAAACAACAGCAGTACTGGTAAGCATATTATGCATTCACACAGTCTGCAATTGCATTGTTTTCTTAAACTCCTCATATTGGTTTAGGATTATAGTTTGTACTTTGTGTGAGAAATGTATAATGTTGTACACACTTACTTTATAGCCTTCTATACGAAGTAAGAGTCAGCCCACTTATTGCTTTGAATTATGTTTAATGTTAACTCTTTACTTACTCTCAGACCGTTAAACGGCACCAGGGCTGCAACCGAAGCAATCAAACTGTTTTACACACCAGAAGAATATATCAAAGCAAAACATTCATTCAGAGCAAACAGTTGTAATCATATCCTGATTGACTCGTGCCCTAATAATTTGGGAGTGATTTTAATAAGCCTGTTAACATTCACACAGTCTGTGCTTTTTGCTGCTTTCCCTTCTGCTTTAGCTGTTTCAGCTGTGTTACTGTTAGTCTGTATTATGTGTTTAAAATCATCATAATCACTAATATTATAGTGTTTTCCCTTTGTTTGTAAATTATGCCTCTCTGATGCCAGAAGACCTGTCCATGTTTGTGATTAGTCATATGTCCCTTTCATATGTACACACTCGCATACAGGTTCAGAAACTCGGGGTTGACATACTGAGTTTAAAACCAGCTTCATATAGCCACTTATTCTGACTACGGTCGTTAGGTTAACTGAAGCGGATAACGACAAGATAGCCTGGATATGCTGAACCTGCTTTGTAGTACAGGCCCCTGAACTGAGTTTTTTATATAATGAGTGGTGGAGTCTTTCATCTAAAGATCATAAAATGTTAACATCACCACTTTGTGTGTTTTAGAGCCCAAGCTGGATGAAGTTTCTCAGAAGTAAACATCAGCCCTTTTCAACTGAACTTTTCTACTCTCGCCTTTTTACTGTACATCAGTGTTCTATTGTAAAACGGTAACAGTCTGCATGATGTTAGTGAAAGAAACCCTTGCCTGTAGCCTTGTGTGTGAACATACAACTGTTTCTATATATTTTATGGGAATAAAGCTAAAGCATTAGATGTGCATTTTAGGCAGACAAAGTGAACTTAGAGCTGTGAAATATGCTTTGTGTAAAATGATCATAGCTAAAGTGAGAGTGAAGAAAAACAATAAATTCCAGGTCATCTTTGTTATATGTACGCCTCTTAATCTGCTTTCCTCAAAGCTATTTCAAATCACAGTATTTTGATCCATTGAAATGACAATGCAGGAGTAAAAGGTAAATGGCAGAAAAGACTTAGATTGTGTAATTTTGTTAGGATAAATAAGCATGTTTTCAGATCTGAGATCACGGTCAGTTATGCTGATGAATGATGCTCTTTATCCACATCTTTCCTGTATTATTATCAGATGTGTTCATGAGCTTGCTCGCTGTGTAACTCTTTGCACGCAAAATATTCCAGATAGAAAACAGAACTTGAAATTGACATTAAAAACACAATAATGAAATTCTCTTCAAAGACTGAAATATCATGATCTCGGTTAATCCTTTTTAGTGTTTTAGAGGTGAGGAGTTGATGCAAGGAAAGAGGAGTCGAGGCAACATTTTTAACTAAATTTGATATCCTCACATTAGAGTGTCAGTTTAAAGCGACATCAATTAAATATTCAATTCAATTTTATTTATATAGCACAAATTCACAGCATATGTCATCTCACAGCAGAAATATGACGCGTGGCACAGCTGCATCACCTGTCATTGTTTTATTTTAACCTACCACCGTGTTGTATGATCTGTCAGATGAGCATTACATTGTTCATGATAATATACTTTATATATATTTTTTCAACATTATCTTTATTTTTCAAGATATACTTATGTAAAAAAAAAACAAATGACTAAAAGAAACACAACACACATCAACAAACACCAAACTGCTGCCTCCAACTTTCATTTTATTAAAAGCTTGTGTCGTTCTCCACAAATTTAATAAAGGGTCCCCAAATTTCTTTATATTTATGTTTGTCTTTTAAATGTATAAGTGACATAACTTCTTTTATCCAATCCTTAATATTAGGACTTTAAGTCCATTACCAAAATGGAGCTGTCGCCTTTTTAGCGTTTAAGAACCCAGGGTCCATTAATGTCTGTTTTTAATTTTTTTAATCTTAATTTCTATTATAATTGTGTTTTTTAGGATATATACCAAGTAGAAACAATTCGGGGTCTAATCCAATTCTGTTTGAAATAATCTTCTTACATTTATCTCTGACCACTTCCCAAAATGTTTTAGTCTTTCTGCACTGCCAAACACAGTGAATCAGTGTTCCTTTAACCTCTGTGCATTTAGTGCATATGTCTGCTATATCTTTATTGAACTTATTTAGCTTTGCAGGAGTTACACATGTTCGCCTCAGCCAGTTATATGAATCAGTCTGAGGTGTGTTTTTATTGTGTTAGTATGAGCTGCAGTACAGGTGGATTTCCACTCTTCTGCTGAAATTTCAGTTTCCAGATCTTCTTTCCAAACACTTAACTTATACTGTGAGCTCTCAGATGAGTAAGATGTAATCATATTATAGAGTTCAGATAAGACACCCTTTTTTTAAAAAAAAAACTGTCCTTTGTTACCAACGTTTAAACAAGTGACTGTGGGGGTTTAGTAAGTACATTGTTCTGATTTGCTTTTACAAAGCCTCTAAGTTGTAGGACTTAAAGTGGTTTCTGTTGAGATTAAACTTATGCTTTAGTTGTTCAAAAGACATCATAATATCTGAATTTGATAGATACAGACGTTGGATCTTGTCAAATCCTTTAGAGGTCCAGATTTTAAATGTAGCATCAGCTCTTTCTGGTGTAAAAACACTGGTTACCCCACATCGGGCTGTATTGTGACAAGGAGTCTGGTTCTTCACATATTTTCTTACATCAGACCAGATTTTAATCATGTCTAACTGGGTTGCTGGTCTCTTTGTAGATTTTTCACTGTCACAGTACAGGTACATGGGGCTTCCATTTCTGTCCAATAAGGAGTATCCTTTGTTGAGAAGTAAAACATGATGGACCTCAGCTGTGTAGTCCAGTAACCCAACAATACGTTTGGACATTTGAACCCTCCACCGTCAAATGGCAAACAGACAAACGTAGCCTTGATTACTATTGTTCCAAATGAATCCAAAAAATTGTTTTTTAATCTTCAGAAGTAAATCTGATGGTGTTGTTTTGAAAGAGATAAAGTAGCTTTGTTAAAACATTTGTCGAGATGGGTGTTGGTTTATTTGGGATAGAAGACAAACAACTTCTCTTTTTAGTTGGTTTAATCTGAATATCGGAGTCTCAAAAGCTTCTACAAGGTTCTTCTCTGTATGGCACGACCCATGCAGCAAAGACGATGACAGAAATGTGATTACAATTTTTATAGTAAAGATGAAAAGGGAGGTTGCTTAAGGCATCCGCCCTTCCTGAAGCAGCCCATCCGATTCGTCTGCATCTTCAGTCTTCTCCCGACCAATCACCAAACGACGCACCTGTGGAAGGAAGTTGTCCCCCCACCCTGTGTGTTTCTTAATCCCTGTGATGTCATGTAAGGGTGACTCTTAGAAGATAGCTCTGGCACCCTAAGTCCTAGTTGTAGTCATCTGTTCCAGAGCTATCAGGTACACCGTGACCAAGGAGAATGAGTCCCCAGAGATTTGGTGCTCATGTTTTGGGTACGAGCAGGTTGTTATCCAAACTAGGAGCAGACAGACATTCAGTACTTAAAACATATGTGAATGTGGAGGCTGCTTGGTGTTCTTCTCAGTGTCAGTGTCCCCTGACAGTATGTGTTAAAAGTTAAAATGTTAAATGTAATTTACCCTAACACATTAATTTTTAAAATATTGATTCTGCCTATTACTGAAATGGATAGAAACATCCATCTATCAACTGAATCTGCAGTTTCTTCCTTTAGTGGTCCTTAATTAGCACTAACAACATCTTCTATCTTTGGCACAATTTGTATCCCCAAGTCTCTGAATTCCTCTACACATTAAATTGAAGAACCTTGGAAGAAGAAGCAGTAATAGATTTGGTTTACTGCATAACCTGAATGATCGCCAAATAGTCTTATTAACGCGAATTAATTCACTTAGTTTTGTGATACACAAAATTAGATCATCGCCATAAAGTGACCGCTTATGTTCAGTCTGTCTGACTGTTATTCCATGAATTTGTGGGTGCGATCATACAGCAGTTAGAAAAGGTTCTATTGATCATGTGAACAGCAGCAGGGATAGTGGACAGCCCTGATGACAGCCTCTTTTGATGATGGAAGGTTGTGAAATGTTTCTGTTTGTCAGGGTTTCTGCTGTTGGTATTTTATAAATCAGATGGACCCACTTTCTAAAGCTCTCTCCGAACCCAAACCTTTCCAGAACATCAAACAGATATGGCCACTCGACCCTATCAAAGGCCTTCTCTGTGTCTATAGAAGATAGATTGCCTCTTTTGCCCCCCACGTCCCCACATCCCCACGCCCCCGCTTGTAAATACCCCGTAGTGATGGGAATTGCGGCTCTTTTAAGAGAGCCGGTTCTTATGGCACGCCTCACTAAAAAGAGCCGGCTCTTTCGGCTCCCAAGTGACTCCTCAGATTTTTTGTTGCTTAAATTAATTTATTACCCAAAATAATGTAAAATTATGTGAAAAATGAGTTATGAATGTACAAAACATACATTATATCAAATGTTTATTATTTATACGGCTTATACTCAACATGAAACAAAACAAAAATGTGTAAACAAAGATTTAAAAAGCAGCAAAGTGTCTCCTAGAGCTCTGGTGGTTGTGGTGGACTGGATGATGCTGCAGACAGCTACAGTTGCACTGTCACCAGTAGCAGGTTCACTTGCTTTTTTAGGACCCGAAGCACTACAGTGCGTAGGACCCTATTGTTCCTCTAGTGTTTGGCGGTTTCTTTGGGGGGATGGGGGGATGGCGGTTTCTTTTTCTTACGCCACTTTGAACCTCAATTTGACCCCCTAAACATGCTCAAAAACTCACCAAATTTGGCACACACATCAGGACTGGTGAAAAATTTGATATTTTGGGGGAATTACACATATGAATGGCAAAATGACTCAATAGCGCCACCTTGAAAATTGGGCTTTAATGGAGTTAATACGGCTAGTTTCACGTAAACTAATGAAATTTGGTACACATGTACAGTAGCCCAAGACAAAAATATTCCTGCTTTTAAAATTTCAAAAAAGCTCAACGGCGCCCCCTAGAGCACCTGGTGCGCAGGCATTGGAATTTAACGAACTCCTCCCAGGATTTTTGTCCGATCTTCACCAAATTCGCTGTGTGGCATCTAGACCCCTCCAGGATTAAAAGTTATTAAAATCTTGTAGCTGCGTTACACGGTGTGGGCGTGGCATGGCGGCCATTTTGAGCAAATTCGCCATGTGGAACGAAATGGGTTTTGGAGGTGAAGGGATCCATGTAAAATCACCAAATCCACAAAAATGCTCATTAATCTCAAAAGCTAACGTTCAATATACAATTCAGGAGTGGACGTGTTCAGACGGCTCCACAGCGCCCCCTACAAATATTCAAATACTCATATAAAATCACTGGTTTATCCTACAAACATGAAATTTGGTGCATACATATAGTATCCCAAGACCAATAGATTTGCACGGTCAAAATTCCAATCGGCTCTACGGCGCCCCCTAGACAAGGTCGTGTGGAGAGCAGTGCGGTGAGGAGCGAGGGCCCGTCCGACGCTGCTTGCAGCTTTAATTAGGGCCCGAGCCCGAAAAGGCAAGGGCAGCGATCAGTGTGAAACACTGAACGCTGCCTTTGCCTTGCAGGGCAAAGGCCCTATTGTTCCTGCTCAGTTTCTTTCTTTCTTTCTTTCTTTCTTTCTTTATTAGGGCCCGAGCCCGAAAAGGCAAAGGGCAGCGATCAGTGTGGAACACTGAACGCTGCCTTTGCCTTGCAGGGCAAAGGCCCTATTGTTCCTGCTCAGTTTCTTTCTTTCTTTCTTTCTTTCTTTCTTTATTTTTCTTACGCCAAATTAAACCCCAATTTGACCCCCTAAACATGCTCAAAAACTCCTCAAATTTTGCACACACATCAGGGCTGGCGAAAAATTTGATATTTTGGGGGAATTACACATATGAATGGCAAAATGTCTCAATAGCGCCACCTTCAAAATTGGGCTTTAGTGGAGTTAATACGGCTAGTTTCACGTAGAGGTATAAAATTTGGTACACAGGTACAGTAGCCCGAGACAAAAACATTCCTGCTTTTGAAATTTCAAAAAGCTCCACGGCGCCCCCTAGAAAATGTGGTGCACAGGGATTGGAATTTAACGAACTCCTCCTAGGATTTTTATCCGGTCTTCACCAAATTCGCTGTGTGGCATCTGGACCCATCCAGGATGAAAAGTTATTAAAATCTTGTGGCTGCGTCACACGGTGTGGGCGTGGCATGGCAGCCATTTTCACCAATTTTGCCACATGGAATGAAATGAGTTTTGGAGGTGAAAGGATCCACCTAATATCACCAAATCCACACAAATCCTCACAAATCTCAGAAACTAATGTTTGATATACAATTCAGGAAGTGGCGTGTTCAAACGGCTCCACAGCGCCCCCTACAAATATTCAAATACTCATAAAAAACCACTGCTTTGACCTACAAACATGAAATTTGGTACACATGTATAATGTATCCAGACAAACAGATCTGTACACTTGAAATTCCAATCAGCTCCACAGCGCCCCCTAGACAATGTGGTGCTGAGACAATGGAATTTAACGAACTCCTCCCAGGATTTTCATCCCATCCCCACCAAATTCACTGTGTGGCATCTGGACCCTTTCAGGATGAAAAGTTATTAAAATCTCATGGCTGCGTCACACGGTGTGAGCGTGGCATGGCGGCCATTTTCAGCAAATTTGCCATGTGTAACGAAATGAGTTTTGGAGGTGAAGGGATCCACGTAAAATCACCAAATCCACACAAATCCTCATTAACCTCAAGACCTAATGTGTAATATACAATTCAGGAGTGGACGTGTTCAAACGGCTCCACAGCGCCCCCTACAAATATTTACTTAGTCATATAAAATCACTGCTTTATCCGACAAACATGCAAATTGGTACATACATATAGTATCCCAAGACCAACAGATTTGCACAGTCGAAATTCAAATCGGCCATTTTGAGCGTGTGGACATGAAGTGTGAAATGCTCATAACTTGACTGCACATGGCCGAATATGAATGAAACTTGATATGCTTGATGACAGGCTATCCCTCAACACTGTGGCGCACTTAAACAGCTCCACAGCGCCCCCTACAAAATTTTAAAATTTCATATAAAATCACTGGTTTGTCGTACAGACATGAAATTTGGTACATGTGCAGTGCAGGAGGAGACGAACACGAGTGCGTGCTTTAGACATTCTGATCGTTTCCACAGCGGCGTTGCGGGGGGGGGAGCGAGGGCCCGTCCGACGCTGCTTGCAGCTTTAATTTTTTCTTCCAACTGCACTGATGGATGTACAGTTCTATACGACATATGACAATTCAACCCTGCATACTGTACAATCAGAGAGAGAGAGAGAGCTTATCATGCTCTGCTCTCAGAATTAATCTTTTCTGTCACTTTTTTCTTTAAACATTTTTAATTTATTCTCCAAATTTTGCCTCTTTTGCCGTGGTTTTCTAGAGCTACTGTACGTTATTATATTTCCCCTAAGAAAAGCCTTAAATGCTTCCCACCTAGTACTGGCAGAGGTTTGTCTTATTGATTTCAAATAACACATCTATGTTTTCCCAAAGAGGCTAGCTATAAAATCCAGGAGCCTCATTTATAAAACATTTCATAGAATCCATACTGAAAGTGTATGTGCGCCCAAAAGCTGAAAATGGTGTGTGCCAAAATATATTCTGATTTATAAAACCGTGCGTACGCACATCTCCACGCACTTTTCCCTTTATAAATCACAGTCCACCTGAAAGATTGCGCAGATAGATTCCCCTCACATCCCGCCCTCTACACACTCGCATTTTACCATGAATGGTCAATGAAAAGTACCTCATGAATGTTCTTGTATGTCAATAAGCCTTTGTAAGCAAATTGCCTTTTAATGTTGGCCTGTTCACCCACAGTTTAAGGAAACCTGATGTATCGGCTGGTCATGTTTATAATGCCATCTGAAATGGCTGGCATTATTGTGCTGAGGGATGGCTGCCATATCCCAGACCTAAGGACTGAATTTAACTGTATTATATCATACCCAAAAGGGGCTTTAGACAGAAAATGTAACATTATATATTGTTAATCATATCCAACACATACCTGTCAGCTAATTACGCAGGTCTATAAGTCTGATATGTGATGACATTAAATGAATGAGATGAATCTGGCTTCAATTCACCACCTCACCATCTGCACCACCAGTTTCCCCTGTCTCCAAAATGTTTGTGCGCAATGATCAAAGTTGATGTACCGGTGCCAACATTCTCACACCAAGTTTATTTTTATAAATCACAACCTTTGTGTAGAAAGTGGTGTACGCCACTTTCAAGTCCCGTTTTGTGTGTACGCAAGCTTGATCAATGAGGCCTCTGGTCCTGTTGCCACTTATGCTGAAAGTGATATCTAGGTGGGTCTTGCACCAACTTAGTATCCTCATACATGACGCAACATGGTGTGTGGTCTGCAATTACAATGCTGTTACAGCTCTGGACCGCTGTGCTCCTCCTCCTCTTCTGTTATCTGTATTGTATACAGCTGCCTGCCTGTCCAGCACCTTCCTTCTACCCGGCCTTTGTTGACTTATCCCACATACTCTCTCTGAAGCTGAAACTTGATTGGAGCAGACCACATGGCAGCCTTCAATCAGGATGCAAGTTGGCGGTCAAGACTCATTTACCTGGCATTCGGCGGCGGTTCTTCTTGAGAGAAGTGGAGCTGGCCCCTAGTGTATTTTGTAATTCAAATTCTTGTGAACCGACTATTGAGTTGGAGAACGTGAGGGCTAAAGGCTAGGGAAGGGCTACAGGATTGTTGAACAAAGCAAAAACAGATCAATCATTGTCAGCTCAGGGTGCTACTGTGACTGGACTGTGGTTAAGGTTTTTGTTTTGGCATTTTGGTTATCCTTTTTCTTTTTGTGCAGTAACACATCCTCAGCTTCAGAGTGAAGTTCACCTTTGGTTATGTTTATTTCTTTTTTCAGTAGCAGCTGTTTGCCTTTACCTCTTTGTTTTGGTATTGTGTTTTTGAGCTTGACCTTTCAAAAATAAATTGCTGCCTGGCACTCTGGAAAACAGTGTCCATTCTGCTTTGTGTTATCCCTCAGCGACCCTCGACAGCCGGTTCGTAACAATGCTATCATAGAAACAGTTTTGTATTTTGGAGTATAATCCCACAGATATTAAGAAGTCACCATATGTGAGTATGTGTTATGTGTACTTGAGTAACATGTATATACTTTGCTATCTGGTTTCAGTTCCCTCTGTATATCTATCAGACTTGGTTCTTTAGTAAAACGTTGAATGATTGTTCTACATTTGTTATGTGACTGATCAAGCCTGTAGATCTGTTGAGCATGTAGTTAAAGTCTCCTGCTATTATATGTTGCCCTGGATATGTTTAGAGACTAAGAAACAGACTTGTAAAAAAGGCTGGGTTTTCTACATTAGGGCTGTAAACATTCACTAGGTTCAGATTTTCTGATAGTGAACCTTGGATAAGGAACTGAACTTGTGTGAAAACAATCCCTTTCTTCCCACTTGAATGAAATTCCCCCCTACAAATTCTACCTCCAGTTATCACCACTGACTGCTCCACACACTCTGTAAAGATCAGTCTATCAGTACTCCTCTAAAATAAACACAACAGAAAATGCACTGCTGCACTTCATCTTTCAAAAATAAACTTTGGTCTGTGATGTTCAACATATGTTATCCCGGTGACATATTAGGATTACTTTAATAATTCTGGGGTAATAATAGCAGTCAAATACCCCCCTGGAAAATAAAGAGTAGGTACAAACCTAGAGAAAAGAATTCTGGGGGGTCACCTGTTCCAGGTTTTATAATAGTCAGTATCCAACATTGGTATTTTCTTCTTATCCATTTTACATTTAACTTCCTATTAGATGCACTGACCCTTTCACCTTTAGGGCTGTACATCATGTTTCATATTGAAGTCCCTTTTTTTAACCATACCTGTGTAGTTTACTAGTAATCTTCTGCTGTTCATCTCTAGTTATCCATTACTCTACCAGTCACTCTTCAGTTCTCCTGCCTTTATCTTGTTGATGAAGTCTTGTGCCTCCACCGAAGTGTTGAAGGTTCTAGTTCACTCTTTAGATGTAATCAGAAGTCTCAGTGGGTGAATCAGTCCGTGTAGGATCTTCAAGACCCGCAGCTGCTGATGGACCTGGTCGCATTCTTTCCACTGCTTGTGAATCCCCACAGACTGATCAGAGTAGAATGTCACTTGTGTTTCATATCTTTCTTCGGCTGGGCAGCATAGATTACCTTCAGTTTGTCCCTGTGATTGAGGAACTTCTTTATTACAGTTTCATTTAGCAGACGCTTTTCATCCAAAGTGGCGTACACAGGTAGGCAGGACAGCATTAACTACTTGGTGGGGAGTTAGCGTCCCTCTTCGGTCTGACCCGGTGCTCTCTCTCCAGAACTATTTGGCTGTTGATCTTCAGTATTTCTGGAATCCATTTTTCCAGAAAGGAGCATGGCTCCAGCAGGTTCACTAGTCTCAGGTTATTTACTCGCAACCTCATCTTCAGGTCCAACACTTTATCCTGCAAAGCCTTGTTGGATGTCTCCAGTGTTTTTACTTTAGCTGTCAGTGTAGCGTCTCATCTTCTGCCATTGATATCTGTAGCTCGGTTTGTTTCTCTTTCAGCGCAGTCCTGTATCTCTTTCCTCATTTCAGTAATGACTGTCATTATTCCTTCAAGTTCGGAGATGAACTCAGAAATGCCAACAGCACCTCTTTTTTCTCCGTAAGCTCCGCAAACTTCAGGTTCACCAATCCATTCTTGCTGTTTTCTATAAATGTTTCATTGAATCCATCCTCACATTCAACATCACTGCCTGGTTCACTCACTCTCACTCACCGTAACACTCTTAATAAAATTATCAAAATCAGCAGCAGAATCATTGGTCAGGAACAGCAGTCACTCACTACCATCTACAACATCAGAGTCCTGAGGAAAGGCTCCCACATCTCCACTGACCCCTTACACACCCTGCACCCTCACTTCACTCTGCTGCCTTCAGGTCACTCCCACTGAGGACTAAGAGGGCCACTTCTAGCTTCCTCCCCACCTCCATCCACCTGTTAAATGGCTGATTGACTGACAATTATGGAATCTTTATTATGGAATCTCATGAACTTCATAACTACAATGTGTGAATGGACATGTGCTATGTTTTATTGTTTTATTGTTTCTGCACTGGCGCTTTGTCTGCAAATGAAGTTCTTAACAGATAAATAAAGTTTATTTGATTTGATTGCTTTCAGTATGGTGTCAGTTTCAGCATCTGTGAGGACACCAGCGGCTCTGTCTCCCTCTTCCATATTGTTGTTAGCTTGCTGAGCTGCACTGCTAGTGCTAAATTTAGCTGGCTTAGCTTGGTTCGTCATTTTCCCTTTTTTCTTTACTCATCTTATTGGTTGTCCTTATTGTAGTACTTAGCAGAGTAGTTTGCTGCTATTTTTTCTGCAGAACCAGGTGTTTCATTAGCAATTATCAGAAGTTGTCGCAGGCAAGTGCAAGGCACGTCTTACCAGGGTGCCGCCATAACCAGAAGTCTCCTACAGTTAAGTGTATATTTAATTAAAATATTAAGTGTATATTTTTATTTATAATTCAAGTCACAACACTGTAGAATGTAATAAGAATGTACAGATGTCATACATTTTTATTTTTCAAGTATAAAATATTTTTTTAGCTATGTGGCACACATAACAGTACTATATACATAAAGAAAGACACATATTAATATTGAATATCATATGCATGCATTTGTCAGTCCTGCTGCTGACGTGGTTTATACATTCCAGCTGTATGTCGCCTCTTTTATTTCACAGGTGTGGAAAAAAAATTGTGAAGGACATAGCGAGGATACACCTGTGCATCCACTCCAATTGTTCCATTCTCTGACCAATCAGAACCCATGCTGATGTCCCTGGTCATGGTACTATCACTGTGCCGCATCTCTTCCATGTTGTTCTGATTATTACGAACATTCGACCAATCAGATGGCCCTTTTTTGTTCCAACTGAGGAAATCAAACTTTTGTCAAACCAACAGCAGAGCCAGATTAGTTCCAGTCAGTCATTTCTTTCACTTATTGTGATTAAATAATTGTGGAAAATTAAAGTTTCTGACAAACATTAGTCAGATTGACTTTACCATTGTTTTTTAACCTGCTGTGGTGATGTAATGATTTAAACTAATGTTATTAATAACCAGGGATTTAACTGGGGAGTTATTAAATCAGTACTGATTAAACACTATGTGTAATTATGTTTTTTAAACCAGATGAATTCATGCTGTTTAACTCTTTGATTCAACTTAAATGCCTAATAACATGTTAATGCACCACAATGATATTTATATTTATATTCTTATTTATATGAGACTTTACTGTTCATGTGGAGCTGAAAAACCTGAGGCAAAAGCTTTTTCAACAACTCCCATCTTCCCTCTGGCATGAGGCTGCAGTCCATCAGGACCAAAACCTGACACCACATAAACAGTTTCATACACACATTAACATGAAGCTGCAAAGATAATCAGGATCCATCAGCTGAAACACACGAACCATTACATGAAGTCTGCAAGTGTCAGTGTAGAACGTGTACAACACAGAGAGCAAAATGAGATTCTCAGGTCCTTGTTCAGGTTACAGCAGGAATGAATCAAGAACAGAGCACAAAATACAACAATATTAGAAATAATTGAGTCAATTAAAAAGGTGAGGACATGAGTTACACTGTATAAATGTGAAAGTTAAATTCCTGACATGGAATTACTGTTATAACAGAAGCTGTTGTTCAGTGTGATGTAGATGTAGTCCAGAGGTTCTGGCCCTGTTTCTGGCTCTGATGCTGCACAGCTTCCTGAAGTCAAACAGTCTGTTAGCAGAGTTATGTACATCAGAGTACATGTATCCTGCTACTAGTAGGATACACACAGGGTACATGTATAATGAGAATATTCTAATAGATACCTACAGTTTGTGTGTATAGTTATACTCTGTATGTAACAGTACTGTCTACAGTATTATGTACTCTGTTCTCATTACTGTCCACATGTTTACTTCAACTGTTGTTTCCTCCACGTGTAACTGCGTATCTGTGTTCTTGACCTGTTCTTAACCTTTGCCATCACCAGGGATTGTACTGACGACCTCCTGCTTCATTAATGTTCGTCCCCCTTCCTTCTTTTCTCTCTCCACCCCATTAGAAAAGATGGTTCACCAGCATCAGTCTGAATGACAAATATTGCGCTGCTTTCCATCAGTGTGGGTGATTTATTTGACTGCAGCCACGAGTAGCATTAACAAATAAGTGTGGTATATGTAAAAGAGGTTGAATGGCAGAATGTCGTCACTTAATGGATAGAATAATAATAATAATTTTATAATAATAACTTTATTTATATAGCACCTTTGAGAACAATGTTTACAAGGTGCTTTGACAATCAAAGCACATAAACAGTCAACCCCCCCAAGTCATATTAATTTTCATATACCTAGAAGCTCAGGCAGAGGGGGAGGAGTGGCAGCAATTTTCCACTCAAACTTATTAATCAATCAGAGACCAAAGCCTATCTATAATTCATTTGAAAGTCTTAGTCTTAGCCTCACACACTTGAACTGGAAAACACAGAAACCAGTTCTGCTAGTTGTTGTATATCGGCCACCGGCCCCTTATTCTGAGTTTCTGTCTGAATTCTCAGAGTTCTTAGCTGATTTAGTGCTCAGTACAGATAAAGTCATTATAGTGGGGGACTTTAATATTCATGTAGATGATGAGAATGACAGCCTTAACTCTGCATTTAGTGCACTGTTAGACTCAGTTGGTTTTACCCAAAACGTTAATAAACCAACTCACTGTTTTAATCATACCCTTGATCTTGTTTTGACATATGGCATAGAAATTGAACATCTTATTGTTTTTCACCAAAATTCAATTTTGTCTGATCATTTTTTATTAATATTTGAATTTACAATATTGGACTATGGAGCACTTACCAAAAAGTTCCATTACAGCAGATATTTATCTGATACTGCAGTAGCTAAATTTAAGGAAATGATTCCATCATTATTGACTTCAATGCCATATGCCAACACAATAGAGAGTAACTCCTCTAGTGTTCGTCCCACACAGGTGGACAATCTGGTTGATGGTACGGCAGCTTTACTGCGAACATCACTTGATACTGTTGCCCCTCTGAAAAAGAAGGCAATAAATTATAATAAAATAGCTCCATGGTTTAATGAACAACTGCGCATTTTAAAGCAGAGTTCAAGGAGACTGGAAAGGCAATGGCGTTCTACAAATTCAGAAAAATTTCATCTGGCCTGGAAAGACAGTTTTACTGCATATAAAAAAGCGATTCGTAGAGCAAGAACCGCCTATTATTCATCTTTAATTGAGAAAAACAAAAACAACCCCAGGTTTTTGTTCAGCACTGTAGCCAGGCTGACAAAGAGTCACAGCTCTGTGGAGCCTTGTGTTCCTTTAGATCTCAGTAGTGAAGATTTCATGACCTTCTTCACTAATAAAGTTTTGAATATTAGGCAGAAAATCCTGAACATGTCTTTAGGAGCAGCAGCTCTGGAAGCATCCATAGGACCAGATTTATGCTTGGACTACTTCTCTGCTGTAAATCTGCCAGAGCTCATATCAATAGTAAACTCCTCTAAACCAGCAACATGTTCGCTAGATCCCATCCCCACTAGATTATTCAAGGATATATTTCCTTTAATTAACAATGCTGTTTTAAATATCATTAACTTCTCTTTACTAACAGGCTATGTACCACAGGCTTTTAAAGTTGCTGTAGTAAAGCCACTTCTAAAAAAGCCTACTCTAGACCCAGGTGTTTTAGCCAATTATAGGCCCATATCCAACCTCCCTTTTATCTCTAAAGTTTTAGAAAAAGTTGTTGCAAACCAATTATGTGATTATCTGCATATAAATGGTTTGTCTGAAGAATTTCAGTCAGGATTTAGAATCCATCATAGTACAGAGACAGCACTGGTAAAGGTCACCAATGATCTTCTAATAGCATCAGACAGTAGATTAGTTTCTATACTTGTTCTTTTGGATCTTAGTGCTGCTTTTGATACAGTTGATCACAGCATCTTATTACAGAGACTGGAACATCTTATTGGGATTAAAGAAACTGCTCTTAAGTGGTTTAAATCATATTTATCAGACAGATTCCAGTTTGTTCATGTTAATGGCGATTCTTCCACCCGCACTAGAGTCAGTTATGGAGTTCCACAGGGTTCTGTATTAGGACCAATATTATTTACTCTGTACATGCTTCCTCTAGGAAACATTATTAGGAAGCACTGCATAAATTTCCATTGTTATGCAGATGATACCCAGTTATATTTATCTATGAAACCCAATGAAACCAATCAGTTGGTCAAACTCCAAGCATGTCTGAAGGACATAAAGGACTGGATGACCTGTAATTTTCTTCATTTAAATTCAGATAAAACTGAGGTTATTGTATTTGGCCCGAAGCACCTCAGAAACACAATATCTAACCAGATAGTTACTCTAGATGGTATTGCCTTAGCCTCCAGTTCTACCGTAAAAAACCTTGGAGTTATTTTTGATCAGGATATGTCCTTCAACTTACATATAAAACAAGTCTGCAGGACAGCATTCTTTCATTTACGTAATATTGTCAAAATCAGAAATATTTTGTCTCAGAGTGATGCTGAGAAACTAGTCCATGCATTTGTAACCTCCAGGCTGGACTATTGTAATTCTCTATTATCAGGATGTCCTAATAACTCTCTTAGAAACCTCCAGCTGATCCAAAATGCTGCAGCCAGAGTTCTGACAGGAACCAGTAAAAGAGATCATATTTCTCCTGTGTTGGCTTCTCTTCATTGGCTTCCTGTGAAATCCAGGATAGAATTTAAAATCCTGCTTCTAACATACAAAACTGTTAATGAACAAGCTCCATCATATCTTAAAGACCTTATTGTACCTTATCATCCGAACAGAGCCCTTCGCTCTGAGACTTCAGGTTTACTTGTGGTTCCCAGAGTTTCCAGAAGTAGAATGGGAGGCAGAGCCTTCAGTTATCAGGCTCCTCTCTTGTGGAACCAGCTCCCAGTTTGGGTTCGGGGGGCAGACACCCTCTCTTCTTTTAAGATTAAGCTTAAAACTTTCCTATTTGACAAATCTTATAGTTAGGGCTGCTCAGGACCACCTGAGCTGTCCCTCAGTTAAGCTGCCATAGGTTTAGACTGCTGGGGGACTCACATGATGCACTGGGCTCCTCTCCTCTCCTCTCCTTTCTGTACTGTCATATATCACCATTACATATGACTAACCTATGTTTCCCCCCGAGGTTCTGTGTCCTGCTTGTCCTCTCCGTGGATGTCCCTGGAACTGGAGCTCAACATTCCTGATCTGGAGCTCAACGTCCCTGATCTGGAGCTCAACGTCCCTGATCTGCAGCCGCTGGCCTCACCACCTCCAACCCCTACCCCAACCTCTCCTACTATCCCTCCCTCCCTCCTCTTCCCCACTCCCAACCCAACCGGTCGAGGCAGATGGCCGCCCTCCCTGAGCCTGGTTCTGTCGGAGGTTTTTTTTCCCCCCTTCCCTACCATGGGGGGTTTTTGGTTCCTTCCCACCGTCGCTGACTGCTTGCTCATAGGGAATCCAAAAGCAACTTTGGATTGTTGGGTTTTCTGTTTTCTGTTTTACTGTTTCCTGTTCTTTCTTACAATGTTAAGCGCTTTGTGACGACCTGTGTTGTAAATATGCACTATATAAATAAAACTGAATTGAATTGAATTGAATTGAAACATAAAAACAGTCAGGCAATACATGAGGAGACGAGGCAATGATAATAATAAAATAAATGAACAATAAGCGAGATTAGGACGCATACACAATTAAATAGCAATTGAAGAACTAAAGAAAAATAATAATTTTAAAAACGACAACACTCTAAAAATAAACAGGACCTGATACAGAATAAAATAATAAAACACAAAAATGAATGAATTAATTAATGAAGAAAACATAAAATAAACACGGCATAGTACAGAAGAATGAATAAATAAAACACTAAAACTAATTAAAGCTAAAAGTAAACTTCAAGTAAAAGCAAGTCTGTAAAAGTAGGTTTTAAGAAAGGGTTTAAAAGAAGTTACTGACTCTGCAAGCCTTATCTCCTCAGGCAGCAGGAGATAAGGCTGCCTGAAAGGAGCAGCTTGTCTGAAAGGAGCTTCAGTCTACTGAAAATCCAGCAGATTGCACAATGTGCTCCAATACTGTCATCTTGTGGGCACTGTATGAACACACTGCATTAAATGAATACACTTATATAATTGTACACAATCTACATTTTTTTCTCAGTAAGTAACTTGTAGCCTACAAAATATGTACATTTTAATGCTGATAGCATTAGCCAATATTTTTTGTCAAGCCCAGTTCAGACACTGTTATTTCATAATTTCAATTCATGTAAAGTATGTTGAATGGGGAATTTTTCTCCTCTTGCAACAATTACTTATTACTTATGATCCCTTCAGACACTAATGAAATGGTAGCACCCAATGTAACACAACTTGATGCAGACGCTGAATGAAGCATTTTGGTCCCTTTGGCGTTCCATACTATTCCAGGAGAAGCCCTTCAGACGTCTTTTCTCTGCTGACATTTACATTAAAAGGACTTTACATATACTAGTAAAATAAAGTAAAATGAAGAACCGTGCCAAATATGTCTTGCAAAAGTGAGAACACTGTGTAACCAAGTCCCTGCTGGCTTGAGTTGGGGTTGGGTTTGTCATATTTGTGTCAGTGTGGAACTGTTTTCAATACCCTCCTCCCCCCGCAGGTTTCCGACCGGAACATAGCATTGGGAACACGAAATGGCCGCCTCCATGATACAGTTAGGACGACTGGGTGTTCTCAAGGTAAGAACATCTGAACTGACCACTACACGTTTTAGATGGGGTCAGCTTGTATGTCATACCTTCATAGACATTAACATACCGATTTTTCTATTTAGTTGAGGTAAACTGCTTCTCACTCGATGGCTGTGTCGTTCGTGCTAACCCCGAGAAAACTACCAACAAAACTACCGTATGTGGTGGTTCGTTTAACTGCCGTTGCCTCTATTATTTACACTTCTAAAATATGCACTTTACAAATATTTTCTCAACGGTGGAGACTGACAGCGGCTCTACACACTACCCTGTAAACCTGCACAAGTCAGGCTCGTTAGGTTACTTTCAGCGTACAAAGTGACACTCTTCAGCTTAACAAACTGAATAAGGCGTGGAAAAAGCACGTACCTCTGAATGCTTTCTGATATCTTCAGTTAATATCTATTTGTATCCTTCGTGTTCTAGCTCGTTTGCCATGATTAGCACCCAGCAGTGTGTAATAATACTTTTTTAGGACAACTGCACACGAACAAAGTAACCTGTCAAAATAAATCTGCTGTATCCAGCAAATAAATACCTTCACCACATTAATTTCAAATATCATTTACAAATTTAATCTCCACAGAGTAGTTATTTATGTGCATCATTCAAAATAGCTAGTACACAAGTAATATAGCCCATGTTTTCAATTAAAATAAATAAAGTTCATTCATTTTCATTTAAAAGCAATGTTATCTTTCATTAACTCGATTAAAGAAGACCATAGAGTATAGTAACCATGGTAATCCAGCCCTTGTTCCACTACAGTTAAAACACTGAGCTGTGTGAAAAATTCTAAGCATTTCTTTTTTTAAATTATTTTTTGTGGCTCATAACTCATGAAATTTAGAAATCCAGTATCTTAGATTATTAGAATATTTCCCAAGATCCATCAAAAAATAGGTTGTACAATACAAGAACCAACTTCTGAAAAGTACGTTCTTTTATGAACTCAATAAGTGTATAATCTATAATAAACCAAAATATCTTGGTAAACAGTGTGTTGGCTTTGGACTTGTTAAAACACGGTGGACTAACTCGAGCAGATGACATGGCACCTCTAATCATTACAGACTGTGGAAACTTCACACTGTACTTGGATTCTGTGCCTCTCCACTCTTCCTCGTGACTTTAGGAACTTGATTTCCAAATGAAATGCAAAATTGATTTTCATCTGAAGACAGGACTGAGCAACAGTCCAGTTCTTTTTCTCCTTCGGCCCATTCAGATCTTCTGATAGTGTCACAAGTGCATGAGTGGCTTGATATTAGGAATACAACAGTTGTAGCTCCTTTCCTTTCAGCATTCTTCCCTATGACTGTGGTTGTGTGTACTGAACTACACTGACAGATACACGTATATCATATGTACAAATTATATATGGTAGGCTTTTCTTTTTTTTCAAGAACAACAACAAGAAAAGGAAACAAACAAACAAAAACCCTCATTCCTCAGCTCACAATGATCCATAAAGGGAGTACATCAACTGATGTACAATATACAAACCCAAATTAAAATTTTATATATATATATATAATAATAATAATAATACATTTTATTTGAAAGCGCCTTTCATGAAACCCAAGGACACTTAACAAGGGAATAAAAAAACACATACATACACATACACATACACACATACATACATATGTAAGTACAAAATAATAATTATAATTTAAATGATAATAATAATAATATAATACACAAGGCACAGACCGGCACATTTAGTTAGGCAACATCTCTAGTTTTGTAAAGTAAGATATAAAGCATTGCCATTTCTGGTAAAACTTTTCAGTACATCCTCTTATTGTATATTTAATTTTCTCAAGTTTTAGAAAAAACATCATGTCCTTAAGCCACAAGGAAATTGAGGGATACCTGGCAGACTTCCAATGCAAAAGTAATGTACGCCTCGCTATTAAGGATGTAAAATCCACAATATCCCTGTGTCGAATTGAGAGCCACAGAGGTGTCAGGAATCCCAAATATGGCAATGAATGTAGAAGGCTGCAGACTCACTTTAAGAACAGAGGAAATAATTGTGAAGTAACCTGACCAAAACTCATACAAAAGAGGACAGAGAAAAACATATGGCCGAGATGACAAGGAGAACCCTTACATTTATCACAAATATCATCAACTTCTTGGTAAATCTCAGAGAGCCTAGATTTAGAGAAATGGACCCTATGCACTACTTTAAACTGAATTAAACTAAGACAAGCACATGAGGAAGATGTCCTAATGCTGTCAATAGCATCTACCCAGACCCCTTCACTCACCTGTGTTCCCAGCTCACTCTCCCAAGCATTTTTAATTTTGACACTCGATTCATTGCTTAATGTTAAAATAAAATTATAGATCTTGGAAATCAGCCCTTTCTGATGTGGACTATGTGAGATCATATTTTCCCACGGCTGTTCAGGAGGTATAGAGGGAAAATTCGGGAAACATTTAGAAACAAAATTGCGAATTTGAAAATATCGAAACAAATGGGTACCAGGTAAGCTATATTTAGAAGATAGATAGATAAAGCTATCAAACAGCCCAGATGTATATAAATTTCTTATTTACTTGATACCCCTATCATGCCAAACAGAGAATAATGAATCTGAAAGTGAGGGGGGAAACAAATAATTCTTAGTTCATGGGCACAAGGAGAAGGCAGCTACAAATTTAAAGCGCCGTCTAAACTGAAACCAGACTTTCAAAGTATTTAGAACCACTTGATTGTCCGTATATAAAGAAGGATTTGTAGGCAAAGAGGAAAAAATTAGTGCAGGAATTGAAGACCCACTACAAGATGATAATTCCATTCTACACCAAGGGGAGCCAAAAGATTTTAACCAATAACAAATTACATGTATGTGAGCAGCCCAATAAAATGATTGAAAATTGGGTATTGCAAGTTCCCCGCGGAGTCTAAATCTCTGCAGTAATGTTTTACAAACTCTTGGTGGGTTCCCATCCCAAATAAAACCACAAATTATCTTGTCCAAAGAATCAAAAAAGTTTTTTGGCAGAAAAAGAGGAATTGACTGAAATAAAAAGAGAAATTTTGGTAAGATATTTATCTTGACAACATTGATCCTACCTAAGAGGGAAAGAGGAAGATTGCGCCAATGCTGAATATCAGAAGTTATTTTTGCAATAAGAGGGGATAAATTAGCTGAAGCGAGGCCAGACAAAGAGCATGTCACATTTATACCGAGATATTTGAATCCAGTAAGACTAAGATTGTAAGGTAAGTCAGACTGCTGAAGGTCACAAGCAGCGGTATTTATAGGAAAGCATTCATTTTTCTCCAAATTCAATTTATAACCTGAAAAGGAGCCGAAATTTTTTGAAATACTTAACACATTTGGGACTGAACTAGCAGGATTTGATACATATAACAACAAATTGTCCGCATACAGAGACAAATTTTATTCAGTTCCATTGCGAACAATCCCGCTAAATGAAGAGGAAGACCGCAAAGCGATGGCCAGAGGCTCAATGGCAATAGCGAAGAGCAACGGCGATAATGGACAGCCTTGCCTTGTACCACGTCCAAGAGGAAAATAATCGGAGAATGTATCATTAGTCTGAACACTAGCTTTTGGGGAAGAATAAAGAAGATGAATCCAGGAAAGAAATTTATCACTAAACCCAAATTTCTTCAAAACCGCAAACAAGTACTCCCACTCCACTTTTTCAGCATCCAGGGATATTACAATTCCTGGCAAATCAGATGACTGCTTTGAATAGATTATAATGAAAAGAGTGCGTATGTTAAAGAATAACTGACGTCCTTTAATGAAGCCGTTTTGCTCTTCAGCTATACCCAAAGGGAGAATATTCTCTAAGCAAGAGACAATTACTTTGTCTAACACCTTCACGTCAGCATTTAACAGCGAAAGTGGTCTAGAAGAACCACATAAAGTTGGATCTTTGTCCTTTTTGTGAAGTAAAACAATAGTAGCCTGCGTCAGTGTTGGTGGTAGAGTACCTTGTTCTAACGATTCATTGTACATAGTTAAAAGTAGTGGTGTCAGTTTTTCAATAAACTTTTTATAAAATTCGATGGGAAATCCATCAGGGCCAGGGGCTTTATTTGACTGCATTGCTTTAATTGAATTTGTTACTTCAACAAGGCAGAGTGGGGAGTCCAAGCTTTTGGCAATATGTGAGTTGATAACAGGATTTGAAAGGTTTTGAAGAAATTTATTCGTTTTATTTGAATCAGTGGGAGAGTCCGATGTATATAAAGAAGAATAAAATGATTTAAAGGTGGCATTAATTTCATCCGGGTCCATCGTAATTATATGTTGGATATTTTGAATACTACCTATTATCCGAGAGCCAGCCTGACGCCGTAACTGATGCACCAATAGACGATTTCCTTTGTCACCATATTCATAGTATGAACCATGACTACGTAATGGCAGCTGTTCCGCTTCTTTGTTTGAAAGTAGATCAAATTCTGATTGTACTTCCATACGCTGTTTAAATATTTCAGGTGTAAGGTCTGAGGCATATCTTTGATCGAGATTACTTATAGCAGTAGTGAGTTCCCCTAAGCCTAGACATTCGCCTTTTATTAGAAAGTGCAGAGTAGTAAATAATCTGTCCTTTAATGTAGGATTTAAGTGTCTCCCATAGTAAGGAATATGAAGTAGAGTCGTTCTTATTAAACAACAAAAACTCATCAATTGAATTAGAAATAAAATTGCAAAACTTCTTATCTGCCAAAAGAAGAGAATTGAACCTCCACAAAGGTGAGCTACGTTTGTAGAGGCACAGCTGAATATCTAGCAGTACTGGTGCATGGTCAGATATTATTATACTCAAATAATCAGAAGAAATTACAAAAGAATTAAGAGCCTGGTCAATAAAAACATAATCAATCCTGGAATAAGAATGGTGTACCTTAGAAAAGAAAGAAAATTTTTTTACTGGATGGATTGCGGGATCTCCAAGGGTTGACAAAGCCATTCTGCATCATAAAATCAGAGAATGCTTGAGACATTGATGATTTATTTAGATTACGGGGATTAGATCGATCTAACACTGGGTCAAAGACACAATTTAAGTCGCCACCGAAGATTAACAAATGTGAGTCCAAAAACGGCAGGCTGTTTAATAATCTATTGGCAAATTCGGCATCATCAATATTTCGGGCATATACATTGACTAACAGAACCTTCTTCTGCATCAACATACCAGCGACTATCACGTATCTGCCGTTTTTATCAGCTATAACATTAGTGGCTGAAAACTGTACCTTTTCACTGATCAAAATAGCAACTCCTCTTGATTTAGAGTTAAACTCTGAATGAAAAACGTGATTCACCCACGAGCGGTGTAACCTATGGTGATCCTTATTTTGAAGGTGGGTCTCTTGGAGGAACACTACGGAAGATTTTAGCTGTTTCAAGTGGGTAAAAACTCTTGATCTTTTGACAGGGTGACCCATTCCTTTGATATTCCAGCTAATAAAACAAAGAGATGTGCCTGGTCCAGCCATGCGGGAGCTTATAGAAGTATTAGCCATTTAAGCACATGGTAACAGAAAGGACAAAACAAGGTGAGCTGAGATGAGATTCCCTCCCCCCAAAAGAACCCAAACATAAGTACACCCAAAGTCCCCATATAACCAAAGAACAATGGAGACAGCAGTGTCATCTACACCAAAAAGAAAGTTGTCCACAGCAAAACGTGAACAACTCGGAGACAAAGCTGAGCAATCGAAAGCAGAAGCACACCCAGAGTACAAAATGACTCCCACCAACTTCAAAAATTGGAATTACAGTATGTGCAATGTTATACTAACATAAAATGATTTTGTCACGTTGTGTTAGATTTCATACCTATCATCTAAACAACAAAGAGAAAAAAGTAGAAATGTAAAAATAAAAGTATTACATTACAATTAAAATCATCAATGCATTAATGGTGAATTCAAGCAACAGACGATACCAAAGGTTACTAATATTTAACCGAACAAAAGAAGCAATACCGATTTTACTGTCCAAGTAATGCGAATGAGCCTGACTTATGAACAAAGGTCAGCAAAAAAAATAAAGCCTAAAATGAAAGGTTAAATGAAAACGAATACAGCTCACCCAGAGATCAAACTCTTGACGTATTCTTTGGCGTCCTCAGGTGAAGTAAACTTCTTCTCAGCACCCTGGTAAGTGATGCATAACTGCGCTGGGTGGAAAAGTCCGAACCTGACTTCCTTAGTGCCACGGAGTAGCCGCTTCACGTCGTTGGGTGTGGCTCGAGCCCAGGCCACCTTGGCAGTGTAATCCGGAAAGACCGATAAAGTCATATTTCCAACCTTAAGCCGCTGAAGCTCTCGCACGGCGCAGGATATCAACACAGTCACTGTAGTAGTGAAGCCTGCACACAATGGCTCGTGGTTGGTCACCTGGTTTAGGTTTAAGTTGAAGAGTGCGATGAGATCGATCCACAAGCGGTTCCTTATCCAGCGAGACTGCTTCCTTCAGCAAGGCAGCCACGGCTGTAGGAGAGCAGGTGCCAGGGCCCTCTCGGACACCAATAATCCTTATGTTATTGCGGCTCAACCTTGATTCTAAGTCCTCACGTTTGTCTTCAAGCATAGTAACCTTAGCAGTGAGGCGCTCAACAGTTGTTTTCATGCTGGACATGTCATCCGTATATCCTGAAAGCGCCTCCTCCATGTCCCCCATAGTGCCCGTTAGCTTCGCCAACTTAGCATCAGTAGCAGCTCTGTCGTTTGCTAGCTGTGATTTCACGGATTGCAGCTCAACTTTAATAGGTGCCAAAGCATCTCCGAGAACCTCTTGCAGCTCTTTCTTAATAATTCCAGCAATATTTTCTTTTAAGGACGACAGTAGCTCGAGTTTCAGGGCATCAATGTCCGGACAGGGTTCAACATCTTGAGCTAGTGGTTCAGATGTCGGGGCTTGTGGGCGAGGCTTCAGGTGCATCTGAATAGTACGGTATTTCCCCCTTCCTGCCATTGCAAAGTTGTCCAATCGTATGTCTTCGGACACATAACGCAAAATCACAAAGAAAAACACTAGGTTTTGTTTTTTAAAAAAGCACAGCTGGATAACAATTTTAACCGAAATTGGCAGGAGCCACAGAATCCATGTCTTACTCCATTGACCGCTCAGCAGCGCCCCCATACAGGCTTTTCTAATATTTTGAGAACCTTTATTTCTGATTTTATAACCTCAAAGCCATAATCATCAAAAATTCAACACACAAGAATTTTATTCTTTACTTTACATGTAAGGAGTCTAGAAAATATTAAATTTTCACTTTCTTAAATTACTGATGGAAAATATGATTTTTTTGCGGTATACTAATTGTTTGAGAGGCACTACTGTATGATTCTTGCTTTCCACTGATGATGCTGTGTAACACTGATAGTGGTGAATAAAAAATCCATATGATTCAATAAGATTAGAGCCATAAATGTGTGGGATGATGTAAGGGCAAGATAATCGTAGAAAAGAAGTTATTCGTGCAATCACACATACTTACACATACTACATTTTTATTGTTTTGTAATGCTTATTAAGCAATAATATTGTTTATCAGTATTTTGCCATTTGTCTTTGTAAATTTTCTTTATCGGTTCTTTGGAGCTTCAAAGAGAGGACTGAAAAATGGACTGCATGTTTAGTATTGCATTCATACCAAAAGCTGTCTTTGCTCTTTTGTAGTGTCTCCAGTTGGAGAGCTGGGGCATCTTGAGGACTCGCCCAGCTGCTTTGTTCTGCACACAGGTTGAAGAACCACCAAAATCAGTGAAAAAGGCAAAGGCTGCAGGCAAGAGTAAGGCCATATGATTCTGTTTACTGCATAAAGTTTGACATTATGGGTTTTGCTGGCTGGTTGCTTTTTTGTGTTATCATAGTGCTACATACCGTATGTGTGGGTATATAGGTTGGGATTTAAAGTTATGCTGACTTTAAAGCTAAACATGTAACTATTTCTTTACAGTGCAGGAAATGTGCAGGTGTATCTAAAATTTTCTCTCTCTTCAGTCATCCATGTCATCCAGAATGATTCTGGATAAATCAAGCTGCTTCTGAAGTTAGGTCATCACACTCTCATTGGTATTTAAAGACGTAAAGAGTCACCATTGCAGAGCCCCTATATACATATATGGGCGGCTGTGGCTCAGGTGGTAGAGCAGATTGTCCACTGATCGCAAGGTTGGCGGTTCGATCCCCGGCCCCTCCGCATGCCGAAGTGGCCTTGGGCAAGACACTGAACCCCAAGTTGCTCCCAATGGTAGATTAGCACCTTGCATGGCAGCTCTGTCACCATTGGAGTGTGAATGTGTGTGTGTGAATGAGTGCATGAGAAACACATTGTAAAGCGCTTTGGATTTACCATTTACCATTTGCATACCAAGACAGTACAAACTAGAGTAATGTTAAAGTCTGTGTAAAGTAAATTCGGAGGTTTGTTTCTGAACACATAATACACTTCAGGAAATGATTGCTGCAAACGTGAAAACCCTGTGAACAACACCGATCACCCACAACATTAAACCAGCAGGTTAATGTTGTGTTGATGGCTAGGCTAATGCCTTGGATTTAGGTCTGGACTCCAAAGATTTCTGAAAGAGTCCTGTTTGGCATCAATATGTTGGCAGCAGATCCTATAAATCCTGAAAGTTGTGAGGTCGGGCCTCAATGGATCATATTTGTTTGTCTAACGCGTCCCCCACATGGTCAGTTAGATTGGGATCCTGGAATTTGGAGGCCAAGCCATCACCTTGACTCTTTGCCATGTTCTTCAAGACATTCCTGAACAAATTTTGTAGTGTAGCAGGAAGGGATGGACATTTTCTGCAACACTGTTTAGGTAGGTACGACGTGTCAAAGTAAGAGCCACATGAATGCAAGAACCAAGATTTCCCAGCAGATCATTGCCTCACACTGCCCCCACTGGCTTCCCTTTTTCTCTCTGTTCCCAGGTGAATGACACACATGCACCAGAATAGCCGCATGATAAAAATTTGGCCCATGTGAGAACCCTTAAAACCCTTACCCTGTTTATTTTTTCTGCTTCGAACACATCAATTTCAAGAAGTGACTGTTGACTTGCTGCCTTATATATCCCACCCAGTAAATGGTGCCATTGTAATGAGAAGGTCAAAGTTATTCACTTGACCTGTTATGTTTAATTTTAGTGTTGTGGCTCATCAGTGTATGTGTTACTGTATTATGGGTTTGGATCATCAAGTGGTTTTTTACTATTTTTGTATTCATGATTTTTTGGGTCAGAATTCATGACTTGATGATGCACTGGACTTGTACATTTCACGACCCATCTCCCAGTGGTATTTAACTAGGGTGGTTCTCATGCTTGATTGTGTCACGACCTGGCTCCAGGAAGGACAGAGAGAGGACCACACTTGAACGGAGAAACTTAAATTTATTTTGACTAAACATACTTTAACAAAACAAACTAAATATCTGGTTCAGTGCTATCAGTAATGTATTGTGTGTATGTGTGTGTGGATGAGTGACAGCTCATGTGTAAAAATGTATAAAATAGACAAACCCATACAACTTAACCAAAGTCCAGGCCCAGAGAGAGAGAGAGCAGCTGATCCCAGTCAGCTTATAAAGCTGGTGAACAACCAGCACAGGTGTCAGCCATCAGCTGATGGATTTCCTATTCTTCTCTAAGGAAGCCTGAGCTCCAACCAACCAAGACGGCCCAAACAGGAAGTTCAGGGGCTGTCACACCCTCCTCCTTAGAAATTTGGTTCCACCATGCAGTCTGGAAACTCTTCCTTTCCTCACACCACATTACAGCAACCTTGAGATCTGTGGAAACAAATTAAAAGCACAAGGAGAACACAAAAGAGAATGGTACTCTTAAGTCAGAGGCACCCGAGACAGAGCATCAGCAACCAGGTTGTTAGTGCCTTTAATATGACGTATGTCCAGACTGTATAGCTGCAGAAACAATGCCCATCTCATCAACCACTGATTTGGATTTGAGAGTGACTTCAGAAATGTAAGAGGGTTATGGTCTGTATATACAACTAAAGGAGTACCTGTCCCAGTGTACACTTCAAAGTGTTGCAATGCCCAAACCAAAGCCAAAGCTTCCTTCTCTATGACAGAGCAAACCAAGGAGACTGTTACAGTGAGCGACAGGCCTTCGGGAACAGATACCACAAGAACGCCAATGATGACGAATTTCACAAAGAACTGAATGCAGCCCTTGACCCAGGGCAGATTCTGGATCCAGAAAGTGTCTACTACAAACAGCACCAACAGGAGAATAGCAGTGATGGCTGACATAACCAGTCCTGGTTTTCCAATCTGCACTGCTAGTTCGGTCAGTTTGCACTGTAGAACAGACTTTTCTTTCTTTAGCAGGTTGTGAATGTATTCATTCCTCATTTGGAGTTTTTACCTTCCGCTCATATATATATATATATATATATATATATATATATGTCGCAATGTAGCCAGGTATGGATTGTTTAAATCATAGGTGTCAAACTCAGGCCCGCGGGCCAAATTTGGCCCGCAGTGTAATTATATTTGGCCCGCGAGGTAATACCAGATGACTACTAAAGCTGGCCCGCCGGTATTATACAGCGCATGTATCGCTAATACTACAAATCCCAGAATGCTGTGCTCTCTATCGGCGCGTCAATCAGGACAGGACCCATTAACACCCTCTCCTCTGTTGACAGTAGTCATAGCAACCGCACGCTACTACTGACCCAACCACCTCCACCTGACTTAGCATCTGCACCAGCGGCACGCCAGGACACTGTTACTGTTCCACCAGCAGGAGATATTCACGCTAACGCCGTCGGATTCCGACGAACACACGTCCTCTTCGCCCTCGCCGCCACCCCCGGTCCCCGGGCCACCGCGGCCGCACGACCCAAATATTCAGATATTTGTCCGTAACTGGACCAGAATATCCGGAGCTCAGCTATTGATATTCAGACCAACCTCGTCTAGTATGCGGAGCCACTGTGGAGATAACCAAAGAGAACAACATTAGACGACACTATGAAACACCAGGACAAGTACAAGGACCTGGACATGAGTCAAAGGAGCCAGAAAGTAAAGGAGATGAAAAGAAGTTTGGTTTCACAACAAACTATGTTCAAAAAAGCCACATCACAAAGTGAGGCTGCTGTAAAGGCTAGTTCTATTTATATATAATATCAATATATCAATATAATAATGTTGATAATTATAATTATAATATATATTATAATATAATACAATATAATTATATTATATTGTATTATATTATATTATAATAATATATATATATATATATATAATATTATATTATATATTATTATAATATAATATTATTATATTATATTATATTATATTATATTATATTATATTATAATAATATAATGTTGGCCCGCAACTCTGTCCAGGTTTTCAGATTTGGCCCGCTGTGTATTTGAGTTTGACACCCCTGGTTTAAATTGTTCCAGAACAATAAGGTTACACAGTTCCTCAAATGACTCTACACTAGAGGCTGAACACCAACAGTTAAAGTGCATAACTAAATCTCGAGCAAATTCCACACGTGTTTGGTTGTCAGTTTTTATCCCATTCCTAAAGCGTTGTCTATATGCTTCAGGAACCAATTCATACACTTTCAGAACTGCTGCTTTAACCTTACCATAATCTTTACATTCCTCAGATGTTAAAACTGCATGTGCCTCCTGTGCCTTACCAGTGAAGACACTTTGCAGCATCAGGGTATGATCCAGATCAGGCCAGTTCTTTGAATCTGCAAGACGCTCAAACATACAAAAGAACGTATCAGGGTCATTTTCATTGAACTTTGGCAGGAGCTTCAGATTATTCAGTAACTGAGAATCAGAGGACGTACACAGAGTTTTGCCGTTTCCAGCTAACTCGTCATCTAGCATCTTAAACTAGACCTTTTTTATTAGGTCTAGTTTAAGCTGCTCTATTTTCAGTCTTTCCTGCTCATTTCTTTGTTTTACCACTTCAAGTTCTAGCTCGCTTTCTTGAATAATTTTCTCATGTTGCATTTGTAACAGCAATAGTTCTTTTTGGTGTTCAAATGTAAAATTACCCATTGCAGAAATCAGACCAGTAGAAACTTGCTTTTCCTTTTCACCCTTCATGATTCCCTCTTCCATCAAATTAGCTTTAAGAATACTCTTAATAGTGCCTTTAAGCCTATTTGCTCCAATGACAATCTTAAAATGATCAGCAATCCTCAGCAGCTGCTCTTTGGTACACTGCTCCAACAACTTTACAGAAGGTGCCTGAATAAAGGAGTCCGCCATAGAAGCCATAGCTTACAGCTTACTAAAACATATTTATATGCAAAGATATCTCTACCAAAAGGTGTTTTTACCAGAACAACCTGAACAAAGGTAGTGCCTGGAGTCTCTCCTTCCTCAACCTAACTGACTAGAACACTCAACCCTAGTCTTCGTGCAGTTAGTGGTGAGGGGTATTTACTCACTATAAACCAGTGGGACTGAAAAGAACCTGCTATGCAGCCTCTCCCAGAAACCCACAGATGTGATCCCGAGCACACGGCTCTACTCACCTTCACCGCCACACTAATCAACCATGCAACAAGTTCTCCATTTATAGCTAAGTGCTAAACCTAACAGGGAAGACTCCAAGAAACCCAAAGCTACCCCAACCTGTGAGACGGCACTCACCAAACTACCCATTTGATCAAACAAAATACAAAACTCTCTCTCAAATTATTGTCAAGCGCAGTGCTCTCCAACCATGCAAACTACACAATTTGCCAACATAGAAGACTACTCACAACTTAATGGACGAGCCGCTATTGGTCACGACCCGGCTCCAGGAAGGACAAAGAGGAGAGGACCACACTTGACCAGAGAAACTTGAATTTATTTTGACCAAACATACTTTAACAAAACAAACTAAATATCTGGATCAGTGCTATCAGTAATGTAATGTGTGTGGGTGGATGAGTGACAGCTCATGTGTAAAAATGTATAAAATAGACAAACCCATACAACTTAACCAAAGTCCAGGCCCAGAGAGAGAGAGAGAGCAGCTGATCCCAGTCAGCTTATAAAGCTGGTGAACAACCAGCACAGGTGTCAGCCATCAGCTGATGGATTTCCTATTCTTCTCTAAGGAAGCCTGAGCTCCAACCAACCAAGACGGCCCAAACAGGAAGTTCAGGGGCTGTCACAATTGGAAGTTGCCACACCTACTTCTGCCCAGAGTTTGCTAGCTAGAAATGCCTTCGTCCAGCAAATGTAGCATCCCTGGATGTCAGAATTTGCAAACCAGCCAAGTCTCCTCCTTTAAATTAACTAAGAATTTTGCTTTTTTCACAATTATGAAACCTGATTTTCTAAACTTGGTGATTTGTTTTAATTATTAGAATGTTACTGATGGTTGTAAACACAGGTTTTTGTGATGTGACAGAGTAAAATCTTATTGCTTACATTACATGGACTTAAATTGAATTGAATTGAATTGAATGCTTTATTTGTCATTGCACAGAGCAACGAAATTACATTTCAGTTACATCCGGTCCAAAGTTTCTGTATTTGGAAATTAAATATTGTCCTTCTATTCTGTACATTTTTAAAGGAAAATTCCTGGGAAGCAAGATGAGCTTTTGACTTGAAAAGTTGTTTTTTAACTGCCCATGTCCCATTTACCATTTTCCTCAACAGCAGAAGGTCCAGATGAGAGAACAGCCCTGCTAACCTACAAGACCACGGTTGCCTTCCCAGTTAGACTTTTAGAGCCTGCAGTTTTTCCAGAACAGTCTCTAGGTATAACTGGACCCATGTTTGGCTCCACTGCTGCTGCAGAAACACCAGTAGCTGCAGCAGTTGCAGGCACTGCCAGTGAAGCGGGTGTACCTGAGTCAGAGGTCGCAGAAGCTGCACCTGCCTCATCAGATCCAGCTCCTGATCCTGATGTTGCTCCAGTTCTTTCTGACATAGCTCCACCTGTTGTTGACACAGCTCCCTTAGCTGTTAAAGCCCTGTTTGAGACAAGCAGTAAAAGCTCAGCACCAGATAACACAACCTTCCCTGATGCTGGTGATGCAGCAGCAAATGAGTCATCCTCATCGTCTGGAGACTCTGACTCTGACTCTGACTCTGACTCTGACTCTGACTCTGAGGGTGAGGTCACACGCGCAGAAGTGACAGAAGACTCTCATGAAGCTCGGAGGGAACCTGAAGCTACTCTCACTTTTAGTGCTCATGCTATACAAGAGACAGCTGAACACTCAGAAGCAGCTCAAAGTACCAGGAAGGCACCCTCTGTTAGTTCTGAGGAGTTAATTGACTCAGCCCCTGAGATCTGCACTACTACAGAAGATGCTCAAGAGGTGATCCACCCAATAGCTTCAGCTGAATCTGCAGTGGAAGCTGCTCCAGAAGTGATAAAGGATGATGCATTTCCTGCTGTGTCTGATGGCAAAATAGAAACTCCATCTGAAGTTGTGACCAAGGCTATGACTCCAGAAAATGGCCAGACTGACAGTCCCACCAAAACAACAGAACCTGCCTCTGCTGAAGCTGCTAAACAAGAGGGAGACAAGCTTGTAGAAGTTTTAGCTGCCCCTGTAGAATTCTCTATAAATGCTGTTGAGTCCCCTGCAGATGTTGTTGAAGCTGTGGCAGACGCTACAGAAGCTGCCGCAGAAGTCCCTGTAGAAGATTCCCCCATAGAAGCTGAACCAGAGCTTATAGAAACTAAAGCCAGCCCCACTGAAGGGGCTGCCGAGGCTACAACTGAAGTTTCTGCCCTTGCAGAGAGTGCTGAGCAACTGGTGGACCCTGCTCCACTTGTAGCTGAAGCTGCTGAAGAGGAGCTGCAAGCGGAGGCCCCAGCTGAACAGTCTGAGGGTACACACAACACCACCCTACCCCCCAATTCTCTACTTCTCCCTTCTCCCTGTCTTCTTTGTGGGTCTTTGAGCCCCCACAGATGATTATACTTTTCTCTCTATCCCTTAGAACACATTCTGTGTGTACTATTAAAGTGTTACCCAGGCTTGAATTCCCTCACATATAGTAGTTACTTTTAGGTTTGTGGCTTTTAAAATATCCTCCCTGAATTCTTTTCAATAGCCATTTTTCTGTTTTGTTTCATCACTGTAACATATAACTCCCTGTTGCCTTGGTTTCCAGGTTCACAGTTTTGCATGAGGTAGATGTAGTGTACATGTTTAACTGCTTAACTGGGTTTTTATGCATTCCTTTTTGTTTCTCATTTTCTGCATTATACTTCTTTTTGAGCACTGCATTTGCGTGCATCCTGTCATTGACTCACTAGAACAGCTACAGTCTGTTATTAACGATGAATGATCATGGTGATATGGCTTGTTGCATACTATTACACTAATCTTGCTCATGTTTTGGCTCTCTTCTCTTCCTTTTGTGACTCAGGAATCTGCCACCTTTATCTTTAAAAAAAATCTCTCTAGCTTTGTTTCCAAATCCATCTTCACTCCCAGAATATTTCACTCATATTTTTCTGATTTTGGCTCATCTTTGTTGTTTGTAATGCCTCTATGTCTATGGAATGTGGGTTACATGTGTCAAGTTAACGTTAATGTTACAGGTAATAATGACACTGGTTTTATTGGTTGGTTTTTATTGTTCCAGGGTAAGCTATTGCTAACTGTAATGTGTCCCTGACAGCAGCCGGACGAGCAGAAGATGGGAGTGGTTGGAGTCAGTGGAAGTATTTCAGGAAACAGGATTACAGATGTTTTAAAAACCCATTAGGGTTCAGTCCTTAACATTCCAATAACTACAGCCCTTTGTTAAACTTTTCTGTTCAACACTTTCCTGACCAACTGGGTAATCCTGCTTCCTGGAGTAACCCCCTCCTCACCTGGGTCATTAATTTTACCACTTGGCTGTTTCATTTTTTAACCTTGTAAATCTGTTCTTTACCTGGAAGTCTATGGGATAGGCACAGCATTATGTAATGAAAAAATGTAAATGTCTTGATATGTGTTTCTCTGTGATTATGGATGTGAGATTATTTCTGATGCACCGTTTATAAATTTTACTGTCACAGCATGCTAACTAGTTTTCCAGTTAAATTTAGAGGTAAAAGTAAATCTCTATTTAAAGAACATTTTGCCCCTCTTTTTAATCGAGAGTATCAAAGTCCATGTTTCCAATATACTACAATTTTGATGCTCTTTTTAAAATCCATTTCATGCGTGTCTGCCAGTATTGTTATTTCTGTAGTATTGGCTGTCTTTACTGTCAGCAAGCCAATTTGCCTTCACATTCTTTCCTCTTACAAACATGATCCTTGGGGCATTTCACACCAGTGTGTCTCCACACTCTGCTGGGGGTCTCTTGGCCTGCTGCCATAGGAAATGTCCCACCATAAACCACCTTTTGTCAGCACGTGTGAATATGTAAATGTGCTGTCCCCTCAAAAATCTTTTGAAATATTTACAAAACTAGCCACAAGTCCTAATAACAGCCTGTGCTGCCTGAAGATCAGTAACAGTGATGACACAGGATTACACCCAGTGTTGCAGTTGGCTTACCTTGTGATTTTTCTATGTTCATGCATGCACAGCAGTAAGATTTTTATTACCCATTTTTGTACCAGACTGCATTTTCTTACATGCCCTTTTGCTTCTTCCTCTCCTTCTGCAGAGGCTACAACAACGGCACCTCTAGAGCCCGATGAGCCTTTTGACAACAGCACTTACAAAAACTACCAGCACCACAGCTACACTTCCTACACATTTGCGGACCTGGATGTAGAGATGGCCAAGTTTCGTCTCCCTCAGCCCTCCTCTGGCAGACCTTCACCCAGACACTAGAAGAGCTGATCTGTCAGAAAATAATTGCTTGAAAATGATGTGGTGTTGCTCTTTATGTATGATGCCTGCCAGATCTGCATTAAATCCTGCTGTTAAAATGTCATATTATTAAAGTAACAAAGGAAAAATGAAGCCTGTTTTGCCTGCTGTGATTCTGTTTTGTCTTACATGAAGGAATAGGCATATAAAGGGGTAGACTAAGATCAAACACTTTTCTAATGCTGCTTTTCGGCCTAAGGGGGTCATTTGAATAAAGCTGAGTGCGCAAGTAGTTTATCTGTGTTTCTGTTTTAATGATTTCGATTTTGACTCCCTTAGCTTGCCTGCTTGTGCGTAATTCCCTAATTATCCTGGATATACTCGTTCTTTAAGGAATAAACAACCAGCATCTATCATGTTTCTGTTCAGATGATGGAAGTAGTTTTACAAGGAGCGTAAAGCTGGAGATATATATCGAGAACGTGTGGAAATTAGGGCAGTGAATAGCGTTTGACAAGCAAAAACCCAGCAGGGCGCAGAGGGACTCTCAGGCAGTAAGACGTCATGTCTCCGCCCACTTTATACATATTCATGAGCCAAGCGCCCCTGCGTGCCCTTGCGCGATGACGCAACGCGACAACTGCGGGTCCCGATTGCTGCAGCCGCTTGTCAGTGTGACGAAGATTGGCACTCAGGTAAGCTGTCACTCAAAATCCCTCTTTTTCCGTTCCCTATCAATCAAACAATCTGGGCCGCACGCAAAAATGCCCTGGGGCGAGGAGCACGGACTTAGTCGGGGCAGCGGAGGGTGTTTTAAGAAGGGTGGCAGACGCGGCAGAGCTGCGGGAAAAATAAAAAAAAAACTGTATACAAGGGAGGGGGGTAAAAAAATATGTCGGCGATTTGGGGGCAGAGGAGGATTGTGGAAAAGCAAAGGGCGAGAGCTAGAAACGAGGCCCGACAGCTGTAACGTTAGCGTGGAGGGGAGGGGAAGGAGAGGGCAGCTGTCCCCGCATGAGTGATTGACTGATGGGGGAAGGATTTGAGGATCAACCGGGCTAGCCTGGTGTGCAGTCTATGTTTCTTAGTATTGTTGCAGTCGAATTGCTGTACACAGCAATAGATGTTAATTTACAATGTTAATTGTTAACGTTGAAGCGACCGAAGCTGTCCTATTTCGACAAAAGCTCCTTCAATTCGCAGCGGGGTCTCTTTTTTGTACCTGGCTAGCTGGCTTAGCTTGTTTTTTGGCAGCGATTCCCGTCGCTAAATATGGCGCTTTGCATTTTGGCTGTACCGTACCAGCATGAAAAACACTTTTAAGTTAACAGTTAGCTACCTCGCTAATGTTAGCTCAGCCAGACGGTTGCTTTAGGTTAACCACGGATTGGGTGTGCGAGCTAACGCTAAATATATACATATAGTTAAATTTCAAAGGGAAACAAGGTTTGTTGTAGCTGAGGTACTTATTTTACGAATAACACTGTCCCGGTTAGAGGATAGTTGGCTAATGTTACCCCAAAAGATTTGTTAAACTTTTATCTTCCCTTGCTGCCTCGAATGTTGTCTGCAGCTAACACAGGCTAAAAAGCTATATCGTGGTGGGTGTGTTAACAGCAGTTGCAGGGTAACGCTAACATAAGCGTCACTATTATCATTACAACACACCTCAGGTTCTCAATATCAGTCTCCTGTCCTTTTTAGGAGTGGCCCAGATAAGCTATATGGAACTATTTTAGTAAACCCTGAACAAGTGACTCTTGTCCGAGTTTTGTTTTGAGGGTCCCACCACATTACCTTGTTTTGCCCAGTTGTGTATGCATTTTCGGCATGCAATTACTAAGACTTCCAATATATTTCTATTGTTGTCTTCCTCTTGCTGTAATGTTAATAAATATTTGTTAATAGAATGTTGACTTATAGCTTTATACCTATCTAACATGAACTTATAACACTTTGAAAATAAGCGTATTCTGTCAAATTTAAACATACAAGCCCAGTAAACGAAGCTAATAACGGTAATAATCTTTAATTCTCACATCAGAACAGTCACATTATTTAAAGGTCTTGTGCCTGCAGGCAGTCTAACTGAAACTATGTGCATTGTGTAGGTTGGCCACCTATCCCTTCTCTCTATAATGCCCCAGTGTTTGCAGCATCTGCAGTGAACGTGATGGCAGCCCAGTCGGTTTCCATAGACAAGTACCCAAAGGGCGAGCAGCAGGTGGGTGAGAGGGAAAAATTTGTTTTGGGAGATGTAGGCCTTCACAACCTGCTCCTACTGACTGAACTGCAAATTATTATTTTTTTGCTTGTTTGCTAAGTATTAAGGATAGGGTTTTTAGTCATGATAGGTCAGCCTGGATAGCCAAACAAAGGGCAACATTTTCTCATTGTAACACTAGAGCACAAACAACATTAATGCTTTCAAACTTCAGTTTGAATAATGTGTTGGTGGCGAGCTCGTCTGTCTGTGACAAAAATGACTATAGAATACATCAGTGATGTATTATAAATCTCTATTGGTTCCTAGTATTGCTATGTTTGTGCCTATGTAAATTGCTTACAAAACATCTTTTATACAAGTGCCAAATCTGGGGGTGTTGAGACCTGAGAATCTATGACTAATGACAAATTTTCCACCCCAAGCAACTCATTATTTTTAGCCTGTTTATGCTCAATCTCAGTCATTGTTGGTTTCAGTCACATGGTTGGGGATGGGATTTATGCTGTTAGGGATTCTATGTTGGTAGGCAGGCATGGTGTGAAGCAAAGGAGGAGAAACTTGGCTCCTAAGTAATAAATTTGCCTCCAGTGGAGCTTTGCAGAAACTATAGTCACATTTTAATGTTTCTTGTTATTTGCATCAGGTGAAGGCATGGGTTAAGGATTACATTCTCATTTGCCATAAGGTTATAACACTGGATATAGTAGTGTTAAGGTCCTCACTGAGATTGTAATGTAGCACTTTCTGGTTGCAGTCTAGTCACTGCATGCCTACAAAGCTATGTCAGGAGACTGGAGGGTAAGAGAGAATTCAGATGCAGATTTAAGTGAATGTCTCCACCAGAGATGCATAACAGTCATTTTCCGGTCACAACTATAATAACACCCATAAGTGCCAGCCCACTAATAAATTCTCTTACAAATGAGGGAGGTCATGACATTCTTTTTACTTTGTTATTGATCAAAGCAAACAAGTTTTTATTCTCTGAGTGTAATATGAAAAAAAACAGTTTTTAAAGTGTTCTAACACTTTTTCTTTCAAAGTTCTAACCATATCCTCATGACTTTGCAAAGGGTTCATATTGAAGCGAGGTTCAGTATTAAGCTTTGCCCTACAGCTACACTTGGTCTTCACATGATGTTCTTGTATCTCATTTTCCGCCTTTCTTTCTCGTCACTTTTTGTCTCTCTTTCTTATTCTGTTGTTCGATTGCTTTCTTTACTCACATTTGTTTTCTCTCTCCCTGCAGATGCAAGGTGTAGTAAAAGTAGACAGCGATTTGGAGCAGAAGTTTATTGAAGGAACATTGGCAGAGGTGCCCAGCCCTGCACCCACAGAGCCACAGACACCCATGGACGCAGACAAAGCATCCATATATCGGTAGAGATACTTCTGTGTGTTTGTTTTAGAGAGAAACATAAGAAAAGACAGAGGCCTCATTGTCCTCATTTGAAACACCCCTCTACTCCTCAATCTGTCTTCTTGTCTAGATGGGAAACTGAAGTGTGACTCGGAAACATCACATGCTATCTATGAAGTGCTACCCTCTATTCATGTGACTTTCATATTGCTCTTTGGCATTTTGAAATTGTGGCAGGCTGTGTTAACAACTGCCACTTATTTATTTAATTTTTCTTTGTTTTTGTTGTCTGAACTAATGCATTTTGTAGCATTTTTAAATTTTTGTCTCACATATAGCTATATGACACTATTATTATATTTTTTCTGAGACCAGAAATGAGGGTGCAATTAAGCTGTGTGTGTGTGTGTGTCATTCACAGGCATCCCCTGTTCCCTCTGCTGGCCCTGTTGTTTGAGAAGTGTGAACAGTCCACACTGAGCTCTGAATGCATCACCTCAGCAAGCTTTGACGTGGACATTGAGAACTTTGTCCGCAATCAGGAGAAGGAGGGAAAACCTTTCTTTAGTGAGGACCCTGAACTCGATAACCTGGTGAGACATCACTGCATGTGAGGTCTAAAAGTTGTTAAATTTATGGTTGTCGTTTTGCTTTTAATCCCGCAAACACTAAAATTATTTGTACAGTAAACTACAAATCGAGTTTGCACTTTGATATAGTCTACAGCATTTATGAAATTGTTTGAACAGAACAGCTTCCTATAACAAGCACTGGGTGCACTATAAGGTGAAAAAAGACAAACATGTTGTGGCCCACAGCTTCATCTCGACACAGCAACAGTAATTTTGATGCTGGTTTTAAAGTAGTTTGAGTCAGACCTTGATTAGAGAGTCAGGTTTCTTTGGTAGTAATTTCAGAACCTGACTTGTTTATCTGTTGGACCCTCAGCTCTCACTTATATCTTTGTAATGTTTACTTGTAGAGCTAATAAGCAAATGACCAAAAGATGGTTTTAGTTTTGAGGTATGACTGACACAAAACCAATACAAAATGGAGCCACCTTACACACATATTCCCTTGTCTGTAACCTGTGACCTCAGCAGCATGGTGACATGCTGTCCTGCCAAATCCTTTTACATATTAGTTTTGCTAATTAGAATACATTTCCTTGTCAAAATGATCATACATCACATTTTGTGTCATTGTGCTGGCGAATTTGACTTTGTGTTTTAACTCAGGTAGTTAAGTACAACATGGGAGACTGCTTCATCTAAACCTGACCTCTGAGGGGGCAAGTGTCCCTCAGCTGCCCAAGATCGACCAAAATACCTACACAACTTGGCATAGATATGTTGTAGCCTGTAGTATATGCATGTATGTTTGGTGTTTTAGCTTTTGGTGGTCATATCACTGTCTTATTTATCCATATGCTGCAACTGACCACTAAACATCCAGAATAATTAGTACTGAAAAAATACAACACCTAAATGTTCACAGTGTGCTTCACAAGCAGGTATACAAGGTGAGTACAGATTCTGGGATATGATCAGATGCAAATACAAGCAACAGTATATCAAAGATGCAATGAAATTCTGAAAAGAAGTAGGGTAGAAGTGGACAAGACGCAAAGTGGAATGGCTAGATCAAGTGTCTGAATGCTTAGTCTTCAGACTTCTAAGAGGAAGAATGGATGCACATTTGGCTTAGGAAAGACTGCTTTTGTACACTGCCACAAACCCTTTTTTTTTTCTCTAGATGGTGAAAGCCATCCAGGTGCTGCGGATCCACCTGCTAGAGTTGGAGAAGGTGAGTGATCTATGTAAGGACTTCTGCAGTCGCTACATCGCCTGCCTCAAGACTAAGATGAACAGTGAGACCCTTCTGAGTGGGGAGCCAGGGAGCCCATATTCCCCTGTACAAGGCCAGGCCCAAAGCTTTTCACCCACCAAGACTCAGGTATGCAAAGGTGAACTGTAGGCATCATCATTAAACAAATTTAGGTGAAGTATCAGGTACCACAAATGACTGTACAAGCTGTTGTATATTAGAAAATTAAATCTGCTTTTAAAGTAAGGTTGCAAAACCCATCAACATGAAAAACTCACTCATATGACTCAGGTCCATTGTGTATGCATGCTCTGTTACACAGACCCCCAGCTCCATCTCGGGGACCATCAGTCCCCAGGGTCAAATTGTAGTGCCAGCATCAGCCCTGCAGCAAGGGAACGTTACCGTGACAGCTGTCAACCCCACCCAGGTGGTCGCAGGTATGTCACCATGGCATACAACCCCTCCCTCAGGTACTGTATTGTTTTGACTGCAGCTGAGATATTGTCATGCACCAGTGAGAAGCGTTGATTTCATCTTTGCCGCCAGCACTTTACAGCTCTGCAGTTTATTATAATCTGAATTTATGTGCGTGTATTGATTCAGGTGGCACGGTGTACCAGCCAGTCACAGTTGTCACTCCTCAGGGCCAGGTGGTAACACAGGCTCTTTCTCCTGGGACAATACGCGTCCAAAACAATCAGGTAGTATATCTTGCTGTCTGTCCTGTATACATTTATCTCACTGATTGAGTATAGGCATTATTCTTATCCTTTATGAAAGACAGGTCCTGCAGTCCCACATATTCTTGCTGATGCCATCTGTTATTGCCTATTTGTGACTGTGATGCTGGTCTATCGTCTAAATCAGGGGTTTTTGCAATAGACAGCATCGAGGCATGACAGGGGCCCATACATGACCCCAAGTCAATCAACTTTACTGGTTTTCATTGCCATAAATTTTCAGTAGGTTTCTTCTCAAAAGCTTTTAACTGGTTAAAATATTGATGCTGGTTACACCTAACATATACAAAAAGCTTGCATTACAGTTGTTTTACAAAGTGGCTTGAATGTCCCTGCTTTATAATTGTGCACAGATAATTTGTAGTTTACTGGCACTAACAGTGTTATAGATAACCATTTTATAGATATAAATGCTTTGATCACATTTCTTGATTACTCTTTATGTCTGTATATCTTTTGTGATGACATTATGATCTTGTGATTCATAACACCCAGTTAGACAATGCATTTCATGATTTTACATACTGTTTATTATATGGGGAGAATAGTTTGTTATTGTTCTGAAAAGAAATGCTCTGCTACTCAGGCTTTATATGTTGAATATTTTTTAAAAATTATATTGACAATCTCAAAATGCATATGACATTTATAGGATATGATTACTCAACTGCAGTTGAACTATGAATGCATATCTTTGGCCTTGTTCGATGTTTTGTCTGTTGATCAAGGTAAGCTTTGGAGTGATGTTGCTATTGCTGTCCAGTTATTAGTGCAAATGATTTAAAGTTTAGAACTGAAATCCATATTCAGACTGTAATTTTAACAACACAAGTTGCTGATGAGATAAATGGAGAGAAAGGTGGCTAATTGGACATCTGTGTCATCAGCTTCAGTTGCAGTTTCACCAGGACTTGAACCTCTTTAATCACGACGACAACTCAACCAAGAACAAGCGAGGTGTTCTACCCAAACATGCCACCAACGTCATGCGTTCGTGGCTCTTTCAGCACATTGGGGTGAGTTTGCGGGCATCACATCTCCTCCTTGTGTAACACCCTTTTTAAAAAAAGTACTGATGCATTTCTTTCCTGTTCTCTGATGTAGCATCCCTATCCTACAGAAGATGAAAAGAAACAGATTGCCACTCAGACAAACCTGACACTTCTGCAGGTCAACAACTGGTGAGTTTCCAGGTGGCCTACAAAGACACTGCCCCATACCAATAAACTACACCATATTCAGTTTATTTACAGCAATGTTGGTAATGTCATTTAATTTTTATCCATTGTAGAAATATAACAGCTAATTGCCTTCTATACCAACAGGCCCAAAGTGATTAAAATGTACCTTATGTCAACTCAGTGTGCCATTTTGTAGATTGAAAGAAACTAAAAGTAAAGCTTTTTAAAAAGAATACCAGTGCAGACATCCCGTTCAAATATTTTCTGTAATTTTACACAGAAACAACAAATGCGTAGTTCAGATCTCAGTGTCATAGAGAACAACTTTCTGGCTAGAGCCACAATTTTGAATAAATCAGAGTGAAAGATATTTTATTACAGGACACATTCAGGGTTTTGTTGCTATTTAGCTACCTTGTTATATATCTGAGCTGTTTGTTGCTTGATTGGAGGAATCTGGGGTAAAGATTGTCAGCACAAATTCCAGCCAGCACTGTTAGAGAAAGAGAAAACCAACCTGCGTCATCTTGTGTCTCCAGGTTTATAAATGCGCGGAGACGGATCTTGCAGCCCATGTTGGATGCCAGCTCCTCTGAGACACCCAAAGCCAAGAAGAAAACGCCTCAAAACAGGCCATTGCAGCGCTTCTGGCCTGACTCCATCGCAGCAGGAGGAGGCACCCAGCAGCAAGTTACCATGCCAGATGGTATGCAGCAAAAAACCTGATCTACAATTAGAACTGATTAATTAAAAGCCGATGAGTCACATAGCAAGGCTACCATTTCTCTGTGGGCATGTTTTTAGATTTGAGGCAGAGAAAGGCATGAAAACTAATTTCAGGAGAACAATTAATTTAGTGATACCAACAAATGTTCTTCACTGAGCTATGACAGTAACAAATATTTTCATCACTATCTCACAAACTATTTAAAAAATCAGATTTTGTTCTAAAAAAGTGACAACATGGGAACCACATCTCATAAATTTGATAGTGGTTTTGTTCTGCACACTGACAATCCAGGATATCTGCAGATCTTAAAAAGCATTGAACTCAGATTCCTGAGTTCCTGACTCAGCGCTGGGGCAACAGTTCAATATGTTTTGAGTACAAAAGAATAGAAATGCTTAAACTCCTCAAGTCATTAATTTTGGAAAAATTAAAATCTTCAAAAGTGTCTTGCTGGCCGTGATTTGTACAGTTCAAGAAAGTGTAAAGTGAATAAAATACAGATGTCCTTTAAGACAGGTACATCATGTTTGGAGTTGACCTAACTATTAAAGCCAACAGTGCAGTTTGAGCTTTAAAAGTCTGCAAAGTAACACTGCCTTCCTTTCTTTTGTGGACACACAGCCATTTGGTTTGAATCAACTTTATTAGAATTGTCACTGGACAGAATCAACTGGGGCTTCATGTTTACACTTGGTGGCTGGTTGATTGACCCCCATAGTCTGAACCAAGAAGTCGCAGATTCTGGCTGCATGAAGGCCAGTAATATATCTTTAATAAAATTTCCATATTGTCTGCCTCGTTTCAACGGCTAATCCAAACAATGACTAGGTCATTGCCAGAACATTCTAGATGAAACCCCTCTCTAGAATGTTCAGTTTTAGACAGAAATAGGAATAGACTTTTGCTACTGTTTGGATCACAGGAAGTACCGAACTGAGCAATTGCCTGTGAAAACGGGAAATAAAGAGATCAAAGCAACAGCAGGCAAGCAATGTATAGTCTTTGAAAGTTGCAGGTTTTAGTCATAAATGGATAATTTTAAGGTGTGCAAGAGGTGTGTAAATTTTAAAAAAAAAATTTAATATCTAACAACAGAACAATTGCACCTTCTGTTAAAGTTTTTAAATAGTAATTCTCTCTAGTCATTTCCCTATTCTCAGGTACAATGGTGACAATGAACGTTGAGGGCCTGCAGAGCCTGACGTCAGACGGCGCCACACTGGCGGTACAGCAGGTGATGCTGGGTGGCCACAGTGAAGACGAGTCAGGGGACAGTGGAGATGACGATGATGACACAGACATGGCCGGGCTGGGCCTGGACAACAGCGACTCATTGCAGTAGAGGACACCCTCCCTCACACACTGATCCACACATACACACAAGATAAATAGGTCTAGAGAACACAGGCGCAGGAGGTTTACATAGAGCACAAAAGCACAGGACCTGCCGGAAAATGGTCCTACACTCTTCCAACCCTTCACCCTGCTGAACTGCGGTGTATGCAGTGTGTGTGTACATCAGGAGTTTCATTTCAGAGACTGTTTTTTTTCTTCATTAAATTTAGTTGAGTGCACTTTTTTGTATATTTAAGCTCAAAAAAATTAAATCAAACAGAAAAAAGAAGTGTTAAAAACACATGAAGCAATTTTTTCTGCTCTGTTAGTAGATATTGATTGAGTTTTTTTCTTTCTTTTTTCTTTTTCTTTTTTTGCCACTGTACCTTTTCCCCAGTTGAATTCTCATTTTGGATGCCAACACTTTAAAGTTGTATCTGTAAGGGTTTGTCTTCACTTTTTGCATGCTTGTGTTTCCAGTAAATGTGCACACTTCTACGATTTACTCCACGACTCTCAAACAGGCTCCCATAGGCCAAACAGAGAACAAGTGGAGAGGTTGAAAAAAAATAAAAAGAGGAGAAATGCTTATTTTTATATACAGACATATGAAATTAGTGGTTTTTTTGTTTCATTTTTGTGTTCTCCTGTTTTGTAAGGAATATTTATGTACAGATTCATAATTAAAGCTAGCAACCCTGTTTTCCAGGGTTATATGAAGTTTTCTAAATAACAAAAAAAGGAATTGAATGCTAAGGAAAATTGCTATTTAAATTGGTTTTAAACTTACAATACTAACAAGGCCTTATCTGTTCTTTTCTAAAGATTTCTTGCCAAGAAGCACATAAGAAAAATCTCACCTTTGGTGAAATTGGTCAAAACGACACTAAACTACAGAACACTTTTGTGGCTCTGTAAAACATTGTTAAGGATTCTATTTTGTGTACTGCAACACCCCAGTTGTCTGAAGATATTATCTTACACAGTAATATGACTGCAGTGCTTCAGCTTTTTAAAAAAATATACAGTTCCAGTTTTACTCACATTGTGTATACCATACATCTTTTAATCATTTTACAATAGTTGCGTAGGCGTCACTTTCTCAAATGTACAATTCAGAACACTATGCTAAATCACATGGTTCTGAGATGGAAATCCCTGGTAGGGCAGTTTCCTCAGTGAAATATGAAGTCTATCATCAACATGAGGCAGTGGATGTTTTGGTCTCTTTCAACTTTTATTTATGTACATGTATGTGCTACTGCATTGAAAAGAGAGCAGTTGGAAAGTTAGACTCCTTGTTGTTTATTGCCTGCCTGAAGGACTAGGAGTAAGCGCTGTAGCCTCTGCCGGCCCCCCTGCCACTACAGACACATGTAGTGAAAGATTTGAAATCTCATTAGCAATTTGTTGATATTACTGCACAAATTGGGGTGCCTCTTCTTTAGATAACTGTAATATTGTACTGTACAACAGTTCTCTGTTAATAGTTGCAGTAATCTTTTTTCTATCCTTGCTGTAAAGTTGAGACCTGGTTGATTTAATGTGGCCTGAGGGTTTAGTGACCCTGGGTGGGCCCTTGTTGAGCTCTCGGTTCTTCACTTGTGTCTGTCTTGCTTTATATGAAGCGTTGTTCACTTTTTTCTTGTCTGTTTTGCCTTAGAGCTTTCTATTTTGGAATAAATGATGCCCAACTCTCTATTGCCCGATGTCTCTTCACTCTGCTCCATCAGCATTGCCTCCAAACAGGACTGTACTGTTTGGTAGTACTTCAGTTTGTCTCTATAGGTATTTGTTTGTTTTGTTTTATTTATATATTTTTAGAAGAACTTGGTGATTCAGTTGTCCAGATCAGGTGTACTGCGAGCCTCTTCTCTCTGAAAAACAAAGAAGTGGACAATGCTAACACATATAAACATAGATACAAGTATTTGGGGTTACTTAGCCAGGTCTCTGGTAAGGTTTGTCACTACTGGCTTGATGTGAGTTTGTTATAAAAGCATCTGGGGTTCCATCTTTACAAATCTTTTCCAAAACCTCTACTTAGGTAGGAATTTGTGAAAATCTCACATATTTATTAAAAGTGAAACCATTGCACCTTGGGTTTGGACATGCAAACAACTTCGACTACATTATCTTGATAATCACATCTGGTCTTTGGGGTTTTTGCATTTACAGCTGATAATAAAATGTTATCTATGTGTCAGTTGTGTAGAATTTGATTTAATCTTGCTATGCAAATTAGTTGAGTGTAACTGGCTGACTGGTCTTGTTACTGCTACTGCAAGCAATGCATACTGGAGTTAGCAGGAGAAGGGAGAGGTGACCCTTCAACTTGTGGCAGTTTTTTTCAGAATGTGACTGAGATCCAACCACAGTGCAAGACCACCTCCAAATGTGGTTCCCCTGAGCTGATTGTATTCCTGTCCCAGTGTGTGCTTTTACACCTTGCATTAACTTGTGTAGCGACAATGTTAGATTTTAGGTTTTCTAGACTATGAACAATTAACAGATTTCAAAGTGCTATGCAAATAGAATTTGCAAATCACAAAGGCTTCAAGTTAGGATATAAGATGTGACTATCTAATAAGACTAAAGCTGTAAGTCAGTTTTGTTTAATTGGAGCTGATTGAAAAAAGCGGTTGTCCAATGATCAGTGAAGGCAGGTAGGCAGTGGTTCAACTGACATAAGCCAGGTCTTATTGTTTTACAGCCATACCTCGTACATTTTGCAGTATGTTTGACCCCAGCTTTTAAACTGTTTTGTCAGTGGTTTCACAAGTTGATCCCGTCCTCCTTGTTTGACAGTCATGCTTTTGAATGTTTGTCATGTGACAATTATCTTGCAAATTGCAGTAAATGCAGTCTGACCCAGTTTTGGCTTGTTTATATACGTATATATATATATATAAATTTGAGGCTATCTAAATAACATAGCCTCAAATATCTATATTTAAGGGTATGTTATTTAAACATAGTTCTTAAGAACTATTAAAGATAAAGCCTGAAATTTTAACTGTTATTTCCTATTGTGAGTGCACTGAAATATGAAAAAAGTGAAGCCATCATGAAAAGTCATATCTTTGAGCACAGCATGTATTAACAGAAGCCAGAAGTCTACTAGTGATATTTTCTGAAACAAATGTAGTTGCATATAATTCAGAATGCAAAACAAAACATACAGAATACTTTATAGTATGAAATACTTGGTAACAAAAATGTTTGAAAATTAAAAAAACTTTTCAAGCTGATTGAGCAGGTTCTATTTTTGCATATTCCTCACACTTAAACGTTCCAGATCATCAAACCAATATCTATATTTATGGAATAGTATGCAGAGATAGCCCAGAAAACACGAAATGCTGTTTTTGCAATTTGGTAGATTGGTAGCTTGCAATTACTTTTTCCACATAGGGCAATATGGGCTGAACAGCATTTTTACTTTAAACAATAAAATAATTTAAAAACTGCATTTTGTGTTGTCTTGGGTTATCTTTGTCTTTAATACTTTTGCATGGCACTGTATGACAAATTGTACCACAAAAACTAAAATACTGCTAGATAGCCTGCTTATGACCAAATCTGTTGGGTGAAAATATACATGCTGGCTATGTATATAAAATATACATTTTTGTGTAACCTACAGAACACAAAATGCAGTTTTAAATGAAAATTTATTGAAAATCTATTGAAAACCTGCATAACCCCTGTGAAAAAGTAATTGCCTCCTAAACCTAATGACTGGGTGGGCCACCCTTGGCAGCAACAAGCTTGTGATCAGTCTTTTACATCGACATTGTACCGGACATGCTGAACATTCCAAAGTAACGCACAGAGAATCCAGAGACCTTTTCTAAAAGCTATAAATTTAGTAAGAAACCATTTCATTAGACAGCTAACCTAAACTCCCACCTAAATGGAACATCTGCATATTTGATGTTTACGTCAGAAGTACTACTTCCGGCCCTATTGGAGACAACAAGATGTCTCCCTCCTCCACCAAAATCTGATAAGGGTCATAAAATGCCAATTATGGTAGAAACCACACCTCTGGAAAAGAGGAGATGGCATTCGTCACTGTGACCTCTTGACCCTAACACACAGAACTTTCTACACAGAAATCCAGCATCACTGGAGTGATGATCCCAACATCTGGACTCAATCTGTGATACCAGTTTGATCAGGACCAGCACCAAAGAACACATAGAGTTTTTGTGGAGAAGCACACAAGACACAAACACTCCCCTTCTCTCTGTCAGACATAAAAGACACAGAGAGAGGCTTGTTATTCTAAGCATATATACTTAAGTAACCCTAAGATCTTAGATCCCTCCCTCCCAACCCAACCGGTCGAGGCAGATGTCCTCCCTCCCTGAGCCTGGTTCTGTCGGAGTTTTTTTTTCCCCCTTCCCTACCATAGGGGGTTTTTGGTTCCTTCCCACTGTCGCTGATTGCTTGCTTCCATATTTTGTTTCATCTGACCACATAACTTTCTTCCAGAAGGCCTTTTCTCTGTTCATGTGAGCAGTAGCAAACTTCAGTCTAGACCACCCTGACCAACTATCTCTCGGCAGCAGGTGGTAGTTTGTGTGTTTTGTTGTTTTTGTTCTTTGTTTTTTAATGATCATGATACTGACACAACTCTGCCATGGAGTTTATACTTACAATTGCTTCCACAGATGTTTTTGGGATCTGTTGCTCTTTTGAAATGGCTCTAAGCGACATTATTGACTTGCTCAGTGACGTGCCTTTTTCGATCTTTGCTGAGTTCCACAGATTTTTCCATTGTAGTGTTTGAGGTTGAGTCAGATGAGTGTGTCCAATGGGCTCTATTTAAATCGGCCCAGAGAAACCATAAATCTTAGAAAATTAAGAGTTATAGGAGTCACTGGAGACTTAAGATTGCCATGATATGCATGGTCTTCACAAGTGTATGTAAACTTTTATTCACAACGGTTTGTCAGGACATGACAGTTTCCCACTAGAAAAATCCCACTATCCCAACAGACATATGTATATGGTCATAGTTATGTTATGTGGATGTCATCTGAATGACCTAATGCAACAATAATTCACAAAGCAATTACACAAAACTGCATCACACGTCTATTCCAAACCAAGGTTTACACTAACAAAGTGGGCATGAATAAATTGGAAATATGTCCATATTCCAATTTTCTTTTCAAAAAGGAATTTATTCTCATGAGTTTCTTATTGCGGAAACAGTTTGATAGGATCAAAATGGATTGTCTTGCTTTGTATAAACTTGGCCTCCAACAATAAAGTCACAAGCTGGAGCTTAAAGTTAAAGTGTGAGTGCATGTACAGTGCTGTGAAAAAGTGTATGTCCTAATGTCTTCTGTTTTTGCATGTTTCTTATACTTAGACAGAGGTAACCTACAGATAAAAAAGGCAGTTTTAAATGAAAATTTATTGAAAATCTATTGAAAACCTGCATAACCCCTGTGAAAAAGTAATTGCCTCCTAAACCTAATGACTGGGTGGGCCACCCTTGGCAGCAACAAGCTTGTGATCAGTCTTTTACATCGACATTGTACCGGACATGCTGAACATTCCAAAGTAACGCACAGAGAATCCAGAGACCTTTTCTAAAAGCTATAAATTTAGTAAGAAACCATTTCATTAGACAGCTAACCTAAACTCCCACCTAAATGGAACATCTGCATATTTGATGTTTACGTCAGAAGTACTACTTCCGGCCCTATTGGAGACAACAAGATGTCTCCCTCCTCCACCAAAATCTGATAAGGGTCATAAAATGCCAATTATGGTAGAAACCACACCTCTGGAAAAGAGGAGATGGCATTCGTCACTGTGACCTCTTGACCCTAACACACAGAACTTTCTACACAGAAATCCAGCATCACTGGAGTGATGATCCCAACATCTGGACTCAATCTGTGATACCAGTTTGATCAGGACCAGCACCAAAGAACACATAGAGTTTTTGTGGAGAAGCACACAAGACACAAACACTCCCCTTCTCTCTGTCAGACATAAAAGACACAGAGAGAGGCTTGTTATTCTAAGCATATATACTTAAGTAACCCTAAGATCTTAGATCCCTCCCTCCCAACCCAACCGGTCGAGGCAGATGTCCTCCCTCCCTGAGCCTGGTTCTGTCGGAGTTTTTTTTTCCCCCTTCCCTACCATAGGGGGTTTTTGGTTCCTTCCCACTGTCGCTGATTGCTTGCTCATAGGGAATCCAAAAGCAACCTTTGTAATGATAGCAGTACTATCAAGTGACCACTAGTTGGCATAGTCTTAAATGCGTTATGAGAAACAGACGAACATGAGTTCTTTTGTTCTTGAGCTGAGACTACGTGGTGGACTGTTAAATAAAATAGCTTGCAGTTCGTAGAAGCTAGCAGCACAAATGTTCATGCATGACTTCTTGAATAACAGAAGGCAGAACATTACATGGTACCAGGTCGTGGGTCTAAAAAGAAAAGAAACTGAAGCAAGATGGACGCCGTAAAGCCACCAACTCCGCTGAAAATGACGGGTAATGTGGATGCTAACTGGCGGACCTTCAAGCAACAATTCCTGCTCTACCTCGCCGCCATAGGACTGGATAGTGGGGCGGAAGCAAGAAAAATAGCCCTTTTGCTAACCATCGCCAGAGCGGAGGCTATTGAAGTTTTCAACACGTTTGTATATGAAGCACCCGAGGACAAAGACAAGTATGAGAAGGTCCTGCAGAAATTTGATGAACACTGTCTTGCTTAGAAAAATGAAACTTATGAGCGATATGTGTTTCGTTCAAGGCTCCAACAGCCTGGTGAGTCGTTTGATAATTTTCTCACCGATCTCAAGATAAAAGCTCAGTCCTGTAACATGGTGATCTCAAAAAATCAATGATAAGGGATCAGATTGTATTTGGGACTAATGAAAAGAAGCTTAGAGTAAAGCTGTTGAGAGAAGCGGACCTCACAATGGAAAGTGCAATAAAAACGTGCCAAGCTAATGAGCTAGCAAAGCAACACGCACTTACATTTAAAGCAGCGCCATGTGAACAAGAAAACGAGTCTGTGAAAACAGTGGCAATTAAAAGAAAGTCCCGGTTCAAATTCAATTCAATTCAATTCAATTCAATTCAATTCAGTTTTATTTGTATAGCGCATATTTACAACACAGGTCGTCACAAAGCGCTTAACATTGTAAGAAAGAACAGGAAACAGTAAAACAGGAAACAAAAAAAACAGAAAAACCCAACAATCCAAAGTTGCTTTTGGATTCCCTATGAGCAAGCAGTCAGCGACGGTGGGAAGGAACCAAAAACCCCCCATGGTAGGGAAGGGGGGAAAAAAAACCTCCGACAGAACCAGGCTCAGGGAGGGCGGCCATCTGCCTCGACCGGTTGGGTTGGGAGTGGGGAAGAGGAGGGAGGGAGGGATAGTAGGAGAGGTTGGGGTAGGGGTTGGAGGTGGTGAGGCCATTCAAGCATAAAGAAAAAAACAGAGACAATGATCAAACACAGTTTAGTTGCAAAAAGTGTGGTGAAATGCACAAGCCGAAACAATGCCCTGCATTCGGGAGAACATGAGCAAAGTGTAAAAAGCAAAATCACTATGCGAAAATGTGCCACACTAGAAAAAACGTACACACAGTGCAGGAAGACACAGATGACAGTGATGATTTAAGTGAGACATTTTTCATCAAAATGGTGTCTGGTGAGGACAACTACAAGCAGCCCCGAAACAAAAAAGACACTGAACATGTTATAAGTGCAGTAATAGAAGATAAATGGACTGCACCTCTGATAGTCAATGGGACAATAATAACCTTCAAAATTGACACCGGAGCCAAAGCAAACCTAATCAATGAAAATGATGTGAAAGCACTTGCAGAGAAACCAAAAAGAGTCACAGACAAGGCCATGTCATTAAAAGCGTACAACAATCAGCCAATAAAGACAATGGGAGTTTGCAGGCTGAAAGTGACAGCAAAAGGAAAACAACACAACATGATGTTCACAATAGTGCCAAGTGGACATGAGTCAATACTGGGAGACAAAGCATCTGAGGACCTTGGCTTGGTGAAAAGAATCTACCAAATCAACAGTGACAACATCAGTATGGACAAATCGAACGAAAGACTGTCACAAAGTGAAGGTAGTACAAGTATATTAAACAAATACACATCTGTCTTTAAAGGACATGGTACACTGCCTTACACTTTCAAACTACAGCTCAAGGATGATGCTAAACCTGTAGTGCATGCCCCAAGAAGAGTACCAACTCCTCTTAAAGCTGGATTAAAAAAAGAACTAAACAGAATGACACAGATGGGAGTCATTGAGAGAGTGGACTAGCCCACAGACTGGGTTAACTCCATCACATGTGTTAAAAAGAGAAATTCCCCTGAATTACGTGTCTGCCTAGATCCTAAAGATCTGAATGAAAACATAAAAAGAGAACATTATCAAATTCCCAAGCATGAAGAGATCCTGAGTGACATGGCAGGTGCAAAGTACTTCAGCAAACTAGATGCCTCGCACGGATTTTGGCAGCTGAAACTGGACCCAGAAAGCAGCAGGTACACCACCTTCAACACACTATTTGGGCGTTACTGTTTTCTGAGGCTCCCATTTGGCATCAAGTCAGCGCCTGAGATCTTTCACAGAGCCATGGAGTTGATCAGAGAAGGTCTGGAAGGAACACGTGTTTACATTGATGACTTAGTAGTCTGGGGAAACACAAAACATCAACATGATGAAAGACTTGAGAAACTGTTACAAAGAGTGAAAAAATACGGACTAAAACTAAAGAGAGAAAAATGTCTCTTTGGTGTTACAGAGATGACATTCTTAGGAGACAAGCTCACAGCAAACGGAGTAGTCCCTGATAGAACCAAAGTGCAAGCCATACTGGACATGCCAGCTCCAACTGATAAAAAAGGAGTTCTGCGAGCCATGGGGATGATAAACTTTCTGGGCAAGTTCATTCCCAACCTCTCCTCAAAGACTAAGTGCCTAAGAGAGCTGCTGCATCACAACATAGCTTTTGAGTGGACAACAAAACATGAGAAAGAGTGGAAAGAACTAAAGAGAACTGTGACAGCTGAGCCAGTCCTGACCTACTTTGATCCAACAAAACCAACCAAAATTTCCACTGATGCATCAAAAGACGGGCTAGGTGCCGTATTGCTGCAAATGAACAATGAAACATGGCAACCTGTAGCCTATGCCTCAAGATCAATGTCAGAGACTGAGAAACGCTATGCTCAGATTGAAAAGGAGTCACTGGGCCTAGTGTTTGGGTGTGGTAAGTTTCACACTTATGTTTATGGACTTCCCACATTCACAGCAGAGACTGATCATAAACCACTCATTTCAATAAGAAAAAAGAATCTCAATGACATGTCACCCAGAATCCAGCGTATGATGATGACATTGCAGCGCTATGTTTTGATCTGATATACACGCCTGGAAAATACATAGTGCTTGCCGACACACTTTCCCGAGCACCAGCACCTGACAGTAAGACTGAGTGCGTCACAACTGAGGAGGCTGAGGTTCACATCAACATGATCACAGCCTCACTGCCTGCAACAGACACTATGCTGCAAAAGATTGTCAAAGAGACAGCAATGGACCCTGTACTGAACAAAGTGACACAGTGCATAAGCAATGGCTGGACAAAAGGAGTCTGCCCGCACAGGGAAAAACTGTGGGCAGAGTTATGTATGTCTAACGACATCCTGCTGAGACAGGACAGGATTGTTGTTCCACAAACTATGCACAAAGACATGCTTCAATGTCTTCATGAAGGACACTTAGGAGTAGAGAAATGTAAGAGAAGAGCGCGAGAAGCCATCTACTGGCCAGGCATTAACAAGGACATAGAGGAAATGATTCAAAAATGCCAAGTCTGCCAAAAACATCACTACAAACAAGTCAAAGAGCCAATGCTGGTAGCCGACCTTCCTTCAGCACCCTGGCAAAAGGTGGGCACAGATTTATTTCACCTGCATGGCAAAGACTATCTTCTCGTTATAGACTATTATTCTAACTATCCTGAGATTGCCCAACTCTCCAGCACCTCTGCACAGTCTATTATTGTGCACATGAAAGGATTCTTTGTGAGACATGGAATCCCACAGTGTGTTGTGAGTGACAACGGTCCACAATATGCCTGTGAAGAGTTTAAGGAATTTGCAAGGCAATATGGATTCAAGCACGTTACATCAAGCCCTTTGTACCCACAAGCAAATGGTCAGGCTGAAAAAGGAGTACAAATCATCAAGAGACTGCTGAAGAAAACCAAAGATGGTAAGACTGACCCTTACCTTGCTTTACTAAGTTATAGAGCTGCACCTCTGGAGTGTGGAGCATCGCCTGCTGAGCTACTCATGTGTCGTAAACTCCGCACTACACTTCCACAAGTACAACAAGGACGTGACAACAACATCTGGATGGACAACAAAAAGAGGCTCAAACTCAAACAGAAAATGGCTTATGACAGAGCTACAAAATATCTGGAACCTCTTTGTGAAAAGGACACTGTGAGGATCGAAGGCCCTGATTGCTGGGACAGAAAAGCAACTGTGCTCAGTGAAGTTGGACCTAGATCTTACATTGTGGAAACCGAAGATGGACAAAAAGTGAGGAGAAACAGGAGGAGTCTGTTAAAGACTCAAGAGGACACTGACAAACATTCTGCTGAGGCCGAACCTGAAGAACAAAAAGACACATCAGTTGCACACCAAACAGAACCTCAGGCAACTTCTCAAATGACTGAACCTCTTAGAAGGTCGACAAGAGCTAGGAAACCACCTGACAGACTTATTGAAAATGTTTAATGTTTGTTAGCTAAAAGTAAGGTACTTGTTATTTGTTATGCATTCTGGTAATAGGTATGTGAATTTTGTACTTGCAGTGTTTGTTTAAAAAAAAAAAAAGGACAAACATGAAGATGTAAAACAAAGTAAAATGAATGAGTTAAAAAAATGTTCTAAAATATGTATTGTTAAAACTTTGGAAGGGAGATGTAATGATAGCAGTATTATCAAGTGACCACTAGTTGGCAGTATAGTCTTAAATGCGTTATGAGTTATAAACAGACGAACAAGAGTTCTTTTGTTGTTGAGCCGAGACTATGTGGTAGACTGTTAAATAAAATAGCTTGCAGCTCGTAGAAGCTAGCAGCACAAATGTTCATGCATGACTTCTTGAATAACAGAAGGCAGAACGTTACAACCTTGGATTGTTGGGTTTTCTGTTTCCTGTTTTATCTTACAATGTTTAGCGCTTTGTGACGACTTGTGTTTTAAATATGTGCTATATAAATAAAACTGAATTGAATTGAATTGAATTAAGTCTTATTTTCCTTATTGAATGTATATGCTTGTAATTTTAGTTATATCAGAAGTTTACTTTCATGTAGTACATTTTGCAAGTTTATTCTTACATTTACACCTTTTATTATCTCAGGAACCATGTGAGATAAACATTATGTTTGGTGTCATTTTATTCACCTGTTCAGTGGGATTTCAGATCTGTGATCATCATAGACATTTAACAATTGGAGTTGCATGTTTAAGAAATGATCTTAAAGTAAGTACTGAAGGTATCTGGCCTCAGACCTCTCCTGGATAGCGAAGCTCAAGACCACCCCCTGGGATGGACACATCCATGACTGGTCAGATGCTGATCTGAATTTGGCTCCAAAACTTTCCGTATAAAGGAAGTTGCTGAAATGCAACTTGGGCTTTCCTTGAAGCAAGAGCTTTTTCTCTTTACGTGTAATTTTAACATCAGGCATTTTCTTTACATGTGCTTAAAAACTTAGGGCTTGTTACTTGAATAATTTGAATAATTTGTGTTTTTACTTCAGCACATTTTTACAACGTAACTACACCAAAGTGCCACCTTGTCTCTGCGTTCCTGATCCGACTCTTCCAGCAGATCATCACAGCTACTCATCCTGCAGCGACCTCCCTCTCCCTCCATCAAAGGCTACACAAGGATCATTTTCCTTCTGCTAAACGTGTGAATTTATAAATTACAACTGACTTCCATTTCTAAAGTGATTCTAAATTCATCTCCTTTCTACCATCTGCTTCCAGTGACGATCACAGTTAATTAGCTTATCTGCATTTATTCATTTACTGTCTGTTGTTACGTCATTGTTGTTTATTGTTTGTTTGTAGTGTTAGTTAATAAATGTTTGTGTATAATTATCATTGGTTCTACCATGTATTTCTTTGTTTAGGAACTGGAGGTCAATGAAGTCTACGACTTTTGGTAATCAGACTGATCAAGACAAGTAGACTTAATTCAGTGTTAATATTCAATCTGAAGTATTACAGTTTTTCTCCATAGGTTTGGCTCATTTCTCGAAACTGAAATTACATTCTCAAAACTCTAAGATCATTTAGCAAAACAGTCTTACAGTTCAGCACAACACCATAGCTCATATCTCTCCCAAAACCTTTCACTCATGCTTCAAAACTAAGTTTCTGTCTCATATAAATAGTCAGTGCCACCAAAAATACAAGGATCCTTCTCAATTGCTTTGTCTCATTTCTTGACAGACCGGACGTTCTCAACACTCTTGGTACTTTTGCCAAAATAACCTGGATGGTTCAGCACAACACCATGGTTCACCTGCAAAAGCTCATATCTCTCCCAAAACAGTTCACACGACTGGTCAAAACTAAATTCTGTTCTCATATGAACAGTCAGTGCCTCCAAAATGCATCGTCCCTTTGGCATTGTGTGAGCACTGCAAGTCAAAATGTTTAGATGTTTTGTCACTATGGCAGATGACCATTGAAATATACCTCATGTCCACCTCTCAGTCTGAGCCCAGTCCTTCATTCACAATGGTTACTGTGCTAGTTTTTGTTTGTCCAGCTAACAGAATACAATTGTGTATAAAACTGAAAAAATAGGATTTCATGGTAAGAGTAGACTCCAAGGTTTGACATCACACATTGCACTCATACTGCCAAGGAAATTGTACAGTTTTTCTCAGTTGTTTACACACAAATGCTGGTATTTGAGACACAATGACCACAACATGTAACTCATGCACCGACCCCCTGAACCAGTTCTGCTAAACTACAAGCACAATTCCTCCTTTACACTCACATTGCAGTTCTAAAACAAACTTTTTGAAAACTCTACAAGCAGTTCTCTGCATTTGGCACAGTTTTCATGAAGAAAATCTCTTGTTTTCTCAAAGAACACACTGTCATTCAAAATTCTAAAGTTAATTGTCCTGCTATGCACACTGACTCATCACATGGACAAACACCTGTTACACAGTTTTACAATTAGCAGTCAGAGCTTTAGCATAAAAAGGCAACAGGTGAGTTCTTCTGTTTTGGTGCAATGGTTACCATATTGTGTATACCATGTATATTTGTATGCACTGTATGTGCAACTTTGTGTTGGTTGGGGTGTTCACTGTGTACATAGCTTTAGCGGGAAAAATAAAATATATTTGTTACCGTGCAATTATGTGTTCTGAGTAAAAATAACAATAGTCTAAAATATTTTACAACACACTCATGTATGTACTGTCTGTAATGAGTGTAACAGTGAACAAAAAAGGCCTAAGTCCTTATGATGAATGGAGAAGAAGTGTTTTCTGTTCATCATAGTGTTTTACACTGAGTACATCAGTGTTCAACTGGTTCTTATAATTGTCTATTCATATGATGGTTTGTGTCATTTGAAAACAAAATAGCATTTTGAGAAGAAATAACATTGTTTTGAATATAAAGTTTAATTTGAAGGAGAACTGAGGGGTTTTGCCCATTGTGTGTGTGTGTGTGTGTGTGTGTGTTTTCTGATTTGTGTGTAGAGTTCTGAGAGTATGAGGCATGCTTTCACAAAATGTGTGTAAACAATTGAGAAAACTGTATTGACACACATAAAGTAACTTTCATACATCAGAGTAAAAAGAAAATCTATACAGCATAACATACTGTAATATAAACACATAAACAAAAAACAAGGAACATTATATGGAGCCTACAGTGCTGTAAATAAAGCTGTCCTCACCGTCCCTCTCCTGGCCACCGTATGTTCATGACTAATCCTGACAACTGAACAGACTATTGTGCATGTGATGACTTATACAATGAAATGATGCTGACATGTTTTGGAGTGAACGACCATTAGACTGAGAAGTCAACAATCAGTTTAGATCAACAAGATCTATTCAGTTGGAAATTGTGCTAAATGAAGGCTACCTGTACTAAATCATTTGCATAGATGTACTGAGACATCGAGACAAGTACTAAGATGTTTGCAATTTGATGAAATGAAGGAGAAATGCCAGTCTGTTGTGAACAATTGCCAAGTAGTTTGGAGGTTTGTCCATGTTGTTTTGAGAATGTAATTTCAGTTTCGAGAAATGAGCCAAACCTATGGAGAAAAACTGTAATTAATCATTTAAGTTCTGAATATATTTTCGGTGGTGCCCCTGATAAATGAGTGCAATTTTAATCAAAAAGTGTAATTTCTTACATTTCTTGGTTCCTGTGTGTGAGGCTACACATTTTTGCTACAGTATTATTCTGGCTTCCACGTATGAGGCTATTTTCACTACACCACTGAGGAATTTTGACCCACTCTTCTGTGCAGAATAGTTTTAATTCGGCCACAATTAGATGGTTGTTGAGAATGAACTGCCCTTTTAAGGTTGCCACAGCATCTCAGTTGGATTCAAATCCAGACTTTGACTCGGCCACTCCATAACGTTAATTTGGTTCTTTTTAAGCCACTCAGAGGTGGACTTGCTTGTGTGCTTTGGGTCTTTGTCTTGCTGCATAAACCATTTGTATTGAGCTTCAGGTCATGAACTGATGGTGGATATTCTCCAGGAGGATTTTCTGACAGATAGCGGAATTCATGGCTCCATCAATGATGACAAGTTGTTCAGGTCCTGTGGAAGCAAAGCAGCCCCAAACCATCACACTACCACCACCATGTTTCACTGTTGGTATCATGTTCTTCTTATGGAATGCAGTATCAGCTTTACACCAGATGTAACAGGACCCATGTCTTCCAGAAAGTTCCACCTTTGACTCATCAGCCCACAGGATGTTATCTCAAAAGTCTTGGGGCTCATCTAAATATTCTTTTGCAAATGCCAAACAAATCATATTCTTTTTGGACAGTAGTGGTTTGCGCCTTGCAACTCTCCCATGAATGCTATTTTTGGACAGTGTCTTCCTTATTGTGGAATCATTTAGACGGACCTTAACTGAGAATTAGGAATAGGAGGCTAGCATTAGGTCACAGGAGAGGGTTTGGTCAAAGATGACGCCAAGACTTCTAATGTGAGGGGAAATGAGTACAGTGGAGCCATCAATGGTAAGAGAGAAGCTGTGGGTGGATTTGGGGAGTGATTTTGGACTGATTATGACGATTTCTGAATTGTTACAGTTTAGTTTGAGATAGTTTGTGTAGAGCCACAACTTTATTTCTGTGATGCAGTTGGTGAGGGTTGAATGGGTGACAATGGTAATTTTTTTGGTGGAGGTATAGCGTTAGATGTCATCAGCAAAAGTGGTCAAGGGGGAGCATATAGAAGATGAAGAGGAGCGGGCCAAGAACTGAACTTTGGGGAACACCTTGGGAGAGGGGAGCAGTGGACAGTTTACAGTTGTTGATGCTGATGAGCTGGTGTCTATCAAAGAGGTAGGATGTGAACCAGGAGAGGACAGTGCTAGTAATGTTGAAAACTGTTTCAAGGGGGGTTTCAACAATGGAATGGCTGATTGTGTCGAAGGTAGCACTGAGGTCAAGGAGGATAAGAACGTTTGAGTTTCTGGCGTCAGGGCATCAAGGTCATTTGTAACTCTCTTTTTTTTTTTTCAAACAGAGTTTTATTGGTTTTTATGTTTTCACAAACTGACAAACAACCATGAAATTGTACATCATGCTGTTATAACACATTGCACAATTAAAACAGAAGAAAAACAATAATACAAAAATTCAATTTAAAAAAAAAAACAAAAAAAACACCCAACTCAAAACAATAATAATAATAATAATAATAAAATAAAATTAAGGGTACCTTGAGAGTCAAACATCTAAATAAACTAAATTGCAATAAAGAGTAAGGAAAAATAAAAGAATACAAAAAGATACTGCCACCATATCATGTCACATGTTCAAGACGAGATGAGATAAAGTCTGGCTCACAACCCACTCAACCCACAAACCTCCACAGTCTGATGTCATACCTATGATCATACATTATCGGATTTTAAAGTTCATTTACAGTCAAATTTAATATCTAATGGCAAAAGAGACAAAACAAGTTGAGCTATACTGATGATAGAACATGCAGTAATAGAGGAGGAGAAAATTCATTGGTTAGCTCCTGGCAATTTTGGCCATTTTATATCATTCTGTCCCCTCATCACAAGTTGAGTCAGTTCTTTTGGTAAATATTTGAGCACAGGAGACCACATGTCTGTGAAATACCTCTCATTACCCCTCAGAACTGCACTAATCCTTTCATGAGGGAGGACCCTAAACAACTCTCTATACCACTGTCTAACTGTTGGTGGTTTATCCTTAATCCAATTTATCAAAATGCATTTTCTGGCCAATAACAACATTTTGTCACATAGTTTGAAATGTGGTCGTGTCACAGCAACTGATTTTAAAGGAAGGCCAAGAATGAACAGACCTGGGTCAGTCCTGATGTTGGCCCGAAAAATACCACTCAGCTCTTTAGAAATTGCGCCCCAGAATCTTTTGATCAGTTTGACTGCCAAAAATAGTGATAATAGGTTCCAACCTCTCTTCCACATTTATTACATACGGGTGAGGTTTGGCAATCCATCTTATTCAGTATGTAAGGAGTTATATGTAAGCGGTGTAGTATTTTATACTGTGTCTCTCTGAGTCTATTACATGTGAATGTTGATGTGACAATCTTAATAGCTTCCTGCCAGTCATCCTCAATATAGATTGTGTCAAGGTCCCCCTCCCATTTCTGTGCAACATTTCTGGCATCACCTGGGCTAAGAGAGCAAAGTAATGTATAGAAGGCGGAGATGAAGCGCGTGATGTTTTTACGGTCAACAAGGAATTTCTCTATCTCATTATACAAGACTAAACCAGAGGGAGAGAAATTTCTGGAGCCAACAAAATGGCGGATCTGGAGAAAACCATAAAAGTGTTCTTTGGGGATACTAAATTTTGATTGTAGTTGTTGGAAAGTCATGAATGCATTTTCTACATACAGATCTCCTACTACTCTTGCTCTCCTGCTATGCCATAGGTCAAAAATGCTGGGAACAAGACCTGGGGTAAAATCCTGGTTTCTTGTAAGAGGGGTCAGGAGCGAATTGCAGGCCCCCCCTCGATGTATTTACAAATTCCCTGCCACACCCTGACTGAGTTGTATATAACTGGGTTATTTTTTATGTCCTTTGGTAGCTTCTTCCCATCTCCTGTGACTAAGCTCCACAGCAAGGAAGTTTTGGAGGCCCAAGATTCCAAACAGGGCTCCGAGTTAAGATGAGCATGTAACCACTCCCATAGAAGGCGAGCATGACAGGCCCAGTTGTAATAATAAATGTTTGGTAGAGCTAAGCCTCCTCTATCAGCAGACAACTGTAGAGTTTTGATTTTCTGTCGTGGTCTCTTGCCATGCCAGATGAATCTAGAGAATGCTCTTTCAATATCAGCTGTAAACTTCCTGGATAACCATAGAAGCAACATTTGAAGAGGATATAGAAGGAAGCCGAGGAAAAATAGTCATTTTAATTAGACTTATACGTCCCATGAATGATAGGGGAAGGTCGTGCCACCTCTCTAAGTCCCTCTTTATTTTACTAGGAGCAGGAGATAAGTTAAGCTTCCATAGCTCTGCCAGGTTTGGGGAAACATTGATCCCAAGGTAAGTGAAGCCATTTGGGGAACTTTTCAGGGGACAGCTGGGGGGCAGATTTTGGACAGTAGAGTTACCTAACGGCATAGCTTCTGATTTATCAAAATGTATCTTATAGCCTGAGAGTGAGCCAAACTCGTGTATAGTGGATAGGGTAGCTGGTATTGATATGTCAGGTTTCGTTAAGAACAACAAAATGTCATCTGCATAGAGAGCTATTTTGTGGACTTTACCTCCCATCATCACCCCGTGCACGTCTTGTTGCGATCTAATAACCTCAGCTAGGGGCTCGAGTGCAAGGGCAAATAGTAATGGGGACAGGGGACAACCCTGTCGGGTCCCCCTATGTACTGTAAAAGATGGGGATTGAACACCGTTAGTCATGATACAAGCCGCCGGGGAGTTGTAAAGAGTCTTGATCCATTTCAGAAAATTCCCTCCAACCCCAAACCTCTCCAGGACATTGAATAAATACTTCCATTCAATCCTGTCGAATGCCTTTTCCGCATCTAAAGATATGGCAAAGGCTCGACAATTTGTTTGGTTTGAGTATTGAATTACATTGAGCAGTCTTCTCACATTAACACAAGAGAATCGGTTTTGTATGAATCCGGTCTGATCTGGGTTTATTAGAAATGTCAAAAGCTTCTCCAGTCTCGTTGCAAGTAATTTTGAGAGCAATTTGCTATCTACTCCTATAAGACTGATAGGTCTATATGAGCCACAGATATCTGATGGTTTATCTTTTTTAAGGATAAGGTTGATATTGGCCAGGTTTAGTGTTGGAGGGAAGTGACTGCATCCAAATGAGTGCTCAAACATGTTTGTAAGTGGTCCAGCTACAAGATGGCTTAGTTTCTTATAGAATTCTGGGCAGAAGCCGTCAGGTCCGGGTGCTTTACCACCCTTAAGGGAAGCTATGGCTCCTTGGACCTCCTTCTGAGATATAGGTGCATTTAATATTTCTTGTTGTTCCTCTGATAATGATGGGAGAGTCACTCCACTTAAAAATTTGGATATTTTAGCGTCAGTGGGGTTGCATTCAGATGAGTAAAGTTTCTGATAAAATTGCCTCATGATCCTATTAATGTCTTTGGTTTTGTAATGTCTGTCTTGTTTATCGTCTAGAGGTGATGATATTGTGTTCGGTTCTACTCTGCCTTTTGCTAATCTTGCTAATAGTCGGCCTGGTTTATTTCCTGATTCATATAACCTATGTTTGGCAAAGAAAATGGCTGCTTCTGCCTTTTTTGTAAGCAACTGATTTAAAGCTGAGCGAGCTGCTTCCAGTTTTTTCGAGAGAGTTCTAGTAGGTGTGTTTCTAAATTGCAGCTCTAAATGTTGCACTATTCTCTCTAAATTTTGTTGTTCTTTAATAGCAGCTTTTTTCTGTGCTGTGGTATATGATGTAATGCTTCCCCTAATATAGGCTTTAGCTGTCTCCCAAAGCAACGAAGGATTGGTTTCTGGCTTCTTATTAGCATCCATAAAGATATTCCACTGATCTGTAATATAGTCGATAAAAGAAGGATCACTCAATAGAGAGGGGTTCAGCCTCCAGTGGCGAGAAGCAGGGTCAGCATAAGGAGGACTAATACACAAACTTATATGAGAGTGATCAGAGATTGTACATGTGCCGATTGAACATTCCTTTACCCGATCCAACACCATTCTCGACGATAAGAAGAAGTCAATTCTAGAGAATGTCTGATGAGGCTGAGAGAAGAAAGTGTAATCTCTCCCTCTGGGGTTGGTAACTCTCCAAGTGTCAAACAGCTCGAGATCATGGCAAAACTCCTTGAGCCTCAAGCTCTTTCTGGAAATTGAGTTGAGTCTAGGAGGAGACTGGTCAACACACGGGTCGTTAATACAATTAAAATCTCCTCCCAGTACAGTGTATGGGGTATGTACTGATGAGACATCCGACAGAAGTTTTGGTAGAAAAGATAAGATAAGAAAATATCGGCCATCATTATCACTTATGGTTTTCTCCAGAGTGAAAGGAAGACTGCGGTGGATCAGTATGGCAACCCCTCTACTCTTTGAATTATAGGATGAGTAAAACACCTGACCCACCCAGGCCCTCCTCAGTTTCAGATGCTCTAAGTCAGATAGATGGGTTTCTGATAGTAAAGCTATTTTTGCATTTTCCTTTCTCAGAAATGTTAGAATCTTCTGCCTTTTTATCACATTATTGATTCCCTTAACATTAAGGGACAGTATCTTGAGATCACTCATGGTGGGTCTAATACTGATTTGACAACTTGTGGAGAAGGGTTCAAGGGGCAGCAGCAGACATCAGTGTATTTATGGCAGCTAGAAAAAATGATTGGCAATTGTGCAGCATGAAGAGTGAGTGATTTACAACATGAAATGGCATACAAGGTAACAATTAACATCATGAACGAGAAAACAGCCATCCCCAAACGATGGATCCCCAACTAACTCCCATCCCACCCCCCTTCCCCCTTTCCTGTGCGGTCCTGAAATGTGGTCTGCAGAGAGAAATGCGGGGCATATGAAACTGAGAAGAGTCCCTGCCGAAAAAAGATCTAACATCCTCTCTGGCCTATTTACTCCCGCTTAGCCCAAGCCAAAACAATTTCAACCTATAAGATGTGGATCTTAACAACCGACGTGCATTTGTAATCTCCAGTTTACTGATGTGAAGAGGTAGATGTAAAAGAGTGTCCAAGTACCTGATGCATTAACATAGTTAATATCTCCACATACCTTTGCATCGAGCGTCTACTCAGGAGAGACAGGGGAAAAATAAAACAAGAAATAAGACGGTGTCCTCAGGGTAACACTCAATGTCTTCATCCTTCTAGCCCGTAAAGTCTGTTCAGTCCAGTTCGTCCAGAAAAGCAGGCGCGTCCTTGGGTGACCAAAACGAGCGGGTTTTTCCTCCGTGTGTGAAGGTCAGGGTAGCCGGATAGCGCATGGAGAACCTCACGTCCCTCTTGATGAGTCGTTCACACACCTCGTTAAACGCGCATCTCTTTGACTGGAGCCGTAATGTCCTGTCTGATGAAGATTGTTTGACCCTCATAGGTGAGCGGAGCCTGTTTCCTGGCCGCGGTGAGGATCCTGGACTTGTCTCCTGCATTATGCAGCTTAATAATCACAGCGCGTGGCCGGTCTGGTCTCGGCGGACCGAGGCTCCAATGAGCTCGGTTGATCTTAATAATGCCCCGCTTGGTCTCCAAGTTGAGTAGAGTTGGGAGCCAGCGCTGGAAGAAAGCAACTGGTTGTCGGCCCTCCGTTTCTTCTTTGAGTTTGTGGATTAAGATATTGTCTCTGCGACTCCGTCCCTCCATATCAGTACACTTCTCTGTCAGAAAACGCACTTTAGCCTCCAGCTCGGCCAGCCTCGGTGTCACAGCCGACATGCTATACTCCGCCGCTGATATACGGTGTTCCGCTTCTGTGATGCGTTCAATGTTAGACTCCACTTTAGTCGCAATGTTGTTCACTGTAGCAGATAACTCATCAAACTTCTTGTCCATCAGCGCTGATATCTTTTCAATCACATTTTGGGAGATATCTGCAACCAGGGTTTCAGCGTTGATAGCAGGTGGTACGTGCAACCGCGTTTCAAAGTTAGCTTCTTTGCTAGGTAGCATACTCATCCTCGTGTTTTGCTCTTCGTCTGGCTTATTGGCGGCAGATTTAGTTGTCTTGGAGCTGGGCATGCTGTCGGGTTATTAGAGGGCTTTTGGTAAAGGTAAGACAATAAACTATATTTGGCTCGGGAGGCACGGGAGCTCAGCGACAGACGTCTGCTCAGGGTGACTGCATCACGTGACCACCGGTCATTCGTAACTCTGAGTAGGGCTGTTTCATTTGCTGTGATCAGAGCGGAATTGAAAAGATTTATACAGGTTATTGGCAGAGAGATGGGCTTTCAGCTGTGATGCAACACCATGTTCCAGTATTTTAGAGAAAAGGGAGGTTGGAGATTGGTCTGTAGTTCTTTGGGATGTCAGGATTTAGTCCAGGTACAATTTTAGCTTGTTATGACAGCTCAGTTTAGTCATTTTATTATCAGTTGTGAAGGTTAATTACTTTTTTTTCATTTTTGTGACCAAGAATGTCATATTACAAGGTATTCTATTTGTTTTGTTTTGTGGCATGCAGCTATGTATGTTTCAGAAAATATCGCTAGCTGACTTCTGCATTATCAATTTTTTTTAATGTGCTCAAAGATATGACTTCATGATGGCTCACTTTTTTTTAAATATGTCAGCTCACCCATAATTAGAGAGGTATTTATGGGATAAATTTTGTGCCAGTAGGAAGTGAATTTGAATTCTTTATATCTGAATGTGAACCATTCAATTTGAACCTGAATTGATCGGTTTGAATAATTGCTTTTAAAATCTGAATCTGAATGGTCTAATTTAAAATTGAATCTATTGTTTTGAATGTGTATCGATGTAAAATTGAAACTGTATTTCATTCAGTTGAAAAATTCAGCTCCCTAATTCATTCTTCCTTTTCAGTTTCACTTCTCTCAATTTCAATTTAAAATTTCTAATTCAGTTTTTTGTGCCACACATCCGGGGCCTGGCGTCGGGCAGAACTAGTCGAAAACAGATGGGAAGAAATCGGTTTAACCACAGCAACGCACTTTACGTTGTCTCTGCCGTATGAATGAACGAATGTTCAGCAGCAGCTAACGATAGCCCAGTGTTTCATCTGATACAAATAATTATTGGAAATACGACGTGCCCAGTGGTGTACTGGCCAGCTGGCATACCAGGACAAATCCCAGTGGACCCCCAGCGGCCGGTCTCCGGTGACAAAACACTACAATCCGGTAAAGTCCTCCTCCTCGCCATCCACGCAGCATCACATCAGTTTGATCTGATCAGTTTCTTATGCTGTGTGTTGTTACGGTGGGAGGCTGCTGTTTGCTGTGTGTGTTTCGGTGAACAAACCCGAGTTAAGCTTGAAGTTGTGCTGTGGATGTGTTCCAGTGAATCCACAGACTAACACACAACACAACAGAGGATGAGCTTCTGTGTTGTGGGTTTTGTTTGGTCAGACAATAATTAGTTCTGTGTCTCATTATTAAAATAGGCTGCCCATGTTAACTTGTGATATCACCAGTTAATCTGGGCGTGTGTCCTGGATCATCAGGAGATGTTGAACACCTGGCAGAATGAAGCAGATCTACATGGATAAAGCAAAGCATGTGTTGTGTGAGTTGGTGGTAAATGATACTGATATGATATAGTCTTTATTAACAAGTGACGTTGACATTTTTTCGGCGAGGTCTTCTTTGTCTAAGTGGTCCGACGTGATCACTCCTGGCCCCCGGCGGCCGGTGTTCCAGTTTAACTGGTGATATTAGCCGTGTATTTAGTCTCCAGATGTTCCATTTGTAGATTTGTCATGACCAGACTTGCGTGCGTGTGAGAAGATAAAGATATTAGATAAAGACGATGTCGCCGAAAAAACATCAACATCATCCAGAGTTTCCAGAAGTAGAATGGGAGGCAGAGCCTTCAGTTATCAGGCTCCTCTTTTGTGGAATCAGCTCCCAGTTGACAAATCTTATAGTTAGGGCTGCTCAGGATCACCTGAGCTGTCCCTTAGTTAAACTACATCGGTTTAGACTGCTGGGGGACTCCCATGATGCACTGGGCTCCTCTCCTCTCTTCTCTGTACTGTCATATATCACCATTACATATGACTAACCTGTTTCCCCCCCGAGGTTCTGTGTCCTGCTTGTTCTCTCCGTGGATGTCTCTGGATCTGGAGCTCCATGTCCCTGATGTGCAGCCGCTGGCCTCACCACCTCCCATCCCCACCCCAACCTCCCCTGCTATCCCTCCCCCCCTCCTCTTCCCCACTCCCAACCCAACCGGTCGAGGCAGATGGCCGCCCTCTCTGAGCCTGGTTCTGTCGGAGGTTTTTTTTCCCCCTTCCCTACCATAGGGGGTTTTTGGTTCCTTCCCACTGTCGCTGATTGCTGCTCATAGGGAATCCAAAAGCAACCTTGGCTTGTTGGGTTTTCTGTTTCCTGTTTTTCTGTTTCCTGTTCTTTCTTACAATGTTTAGCGCTATGTGACGACTTGTGTTGTAAATATGCGCTATATAAATAAAATTGAATTGAATTGAATTGAATCACTTGTTAATAAAGTCTAGATCATGTCAGTGTCATCTACAGACAGCAAAACCAAATGTGCTGGTCAAATTAAACACATATTTATTAGTACAGTGAGGGGATTTGAACCAATGTGATCCAAAGAAATAAAACATAAGTTGTATATTTAACCTGTTGTGCCACTGACTGACACAACACACTGGATTCACTGGAACACATCCACAGCACAACTTCAAGCTTAACTTGGGTTTGTTCACCGAAACACACACAGCATGAACAGCAGCCTCCCATCATAACAACACGCAGCGTAAGAAACAGGGGCGGGTCTAGGATTTTTTTTTAGGGGGGGCCAGGCAGGGGCACAGACTTCAGGGGGGTGGCATGATAAATTAACCAGAACATATTAAATTGTGCTATGGTCACTGATTTTACAGGTTATTAACTAATACGTTAAAATATCATGTTTATGTCAACAAAGTAATGCTTGATTAAAATACTTCCGACAAAAAAATGCATTTGAATCAATGAAATGTGTAGGAACTGTAAATTTTTCACTTCACTGTTATTTAGTGAAACGTTAATCTGTCAACTAGTAAAATATCTGCCTAAAGATACACAGGCTCTTGGCTTTTGGCTGCACAAAACGATATTTGGTAAGATGAAACATAACATCTTACAACTGAATGACCATAGTACAATATAATAAAGACAGGACATTAATCACTAAATTAATCACTAATCTGTTAAAATGAAATGACTAATATTAGGACCTTACTGATAATGTGCTTGTGGCTGTAAACAACTGCACAGTGTGTTTATACCAGGAGCTGGTCCTGAAAATAAGGTTAATTAAAAAATAAAATAAAAAAAGAATGCACCTGAACTAAACCAGGTCAAAAACAAGACTGGACCCTTCTAATGCCTGAATCAGAACAAGAGAGGGCCCAACTTTAAAGTCATCATGGCCCCTACTACAGCAAGAGGAGCGAAACTGACTGGATAAAAAAGATATTAACGGTATTTATTTCACTCCGTTCATCCACCAACCTCTAATTTACTTTGCATAGCAAATTCAAGAGTAGTTGGTTACATTTAATATTAGTCATTTTGTCATTGCACACATTTTCGGGGGGACAAGAAATGTTCCTCTGGAGAATTTGGTTTATTTTGCTAAATAGGACTTCTGTTGCAAGCTGTGTTTGAGGACAAACAGCTCTATGTCAAAAACATCTATTTAGTTTTAACAAGACGTCCCAGTTTACAGCTTTCTGAAAAGAAATAAGCAGCAGGAGATTTCAGCAAGATGAAATAAGGCTAACCTTAAGGCCAAGTACGGTGTAGTTCCAAGTAGCCTAGAGTGGCTCAGTTAGCTAACCAACAGTATGGTAGCTTAGCTGCATTACAAACGTAGCATTAGGGCTGGTACCGAATATAGGAAGATCAGAGTATCCGTTCGTTGTGGTTGTATTCAGATTACAATTTTGATATTCGAACAGCTGCGTCGCCTCACAGCTAGAAGATCCCCGGTTCGCATCCCGGTTAGGACGCCTGGGACCTTTCTGTGTGGAGTTTACATGTTCTCCCTGTGCAGCGTGGGTTTTCACCAGGTACTCCGGCTTCCTCCCACAGTCCAAAAACACGCTGAGGTTAATTGATGATTCTAAATTGACCGTAGGTGTGAATGAGAGTGTGCTTGGTTGTCTGTCTCTATGTGTAGCCCTGTGATATACTGGCGATCTGTTCAGGGTGTCCCCTGCCTTCGCCCGAGTCGGCTGGGATAGGCTCCAGCCGCCCCGCGACCCTGCAGAGGATTAAGCGGTGTAGAGATAATGGATGGATGGATGGAATAGTCTGGCGCGCAGCCGCCGGACGCCGCCGGGCACTGCCGAGCGGCGCCGAACGTTGCCGATCTTTGCCGAGGCTGTAGGACGCCGCTGTGGTTCTAGTAGGCGGACCTGCCAACTCCGGTGTCACGCTCCGGTGTCAAAAACTCAAAACGCGTTACATTAGCACAGCGTTTCAACTTTGGGTAGATCAAAATAAAATAATATTATTTTATTTTAGCACATGTCTAATCTCTCAGTGGGGGGGCCAGCAGGGTGGCCAGTAGGATTTTAGGGGTAGCCGGTGCCACCCCCAGCCACCCCTGTGGCCCCGCCTCTGGTAAGAAACTGATCAGATCAAACTGATGTGATGCTGCGTGGATGGCGAGGAGGAGGACTTCACCGGATTGTAGCGTTTTGTCACCGGAGACCGGCCGCCGGGGGTCCACTGGGATTTGTCCCGGTATGCCAGCTGGCCAGTACACCACTTGGCATGTCCTATTTCCAATAATTATTTGTATCGGATGAAACACTGAGCTGCCATTAGCTGCTGCTGCTAAAGTCCACAGGCTACATTCGTTCATTCATTCGGCAGAGACGACGTAAAGCACGTTGCTGTGGTAAAACCGACGTCTTCCCATCTGCGTTCGACTAGTTCTGCCTGATGCCAGGCCCCGGATGTGTGGCACAAAAAACTGAATTTGACATTTGAAACTGAAATGGAGAGAAGTGAAACTGAAAAGTGAGCCTGAATTAGGAGCTGAATTTTTCAACTGAATGAAATACAGTTTCAATTTTACATCGATACACATTCAAACCAATAGATTCAATTTCAAATTAGACCATTCAGATTCAGATTTTAAAAGCAATTATTCAAACCGATCAGTTCAGGTTCAAATCCAGTGATTCACATTCAGATATAAAGAATCGATGACAAAATGAGCATGCTGATTGTTTGAACTCAGAGAAGACAACACTGATTGGTTAAAGGTGGAGCAGACTGCATGCGTTATTTTTTCTTTGATATTGGTGTTGAATAGCAGACTTCTCCTGTCTAATGTCACCATCAACAATGTAAATTTTGCCAGTAAAAGTATTATAGCATACCTTTCATTGTTGTCTTTCCTATGTGCATGCAGAACTGGAGGTACATCCACTAACTATAACTTGTCTTTTTGTGCACTCAGAGTTAACGCTGAAGTGAAAGCTGATTGCTCTTACATTGCAACGGCAGCAGAAAGGCTGAAGCTCCTGATTTAGGGGGTGGTTCTGTAAAAGTTCATACCTCCTATGGGATTCTTCAGTGGAAAACCATTTAATGTCTTCCAGGGTTCATATGTAAGAAACCAATCCCATCAACTTGTGGGAGTCAGTTTCTACTTGAAACATGTCTGTCTGGATTTCTCTAATATTACAACTTGCTATTGTTGAAAGTAGTTTTAAAATGTTTGAGCAGAAAAGTTGGGAAAGGGGTGGCGGGTGGTTTGTGATAGAAATATTAAATATTTAATTCTGAATATTAGAGATGAGTTTTAAGGGTTATAATCAATGCAAGGAGAGGAACTTTAACTGTTCTTCTGAATGTTTTGTTTTACTGTATTTTTTACAGTGTAGTCTTGGCACTGGTACTGCATTTTGTGTACTTTCTCTTTAAATCTTGTCCCTTGGATTTGACAGATAGGTTCAGTGCTTGTCTTAAGTTCTGCAAAGACCAAACCATTGTTAGTTCAGGACTGGACTGTCCAGTACTGACCTCCATATGTTTGTGGATCCAGCTGAGTGACTTTGTGATGCGAGTGTAAACGCCTGGTTTGTTTCTCAAAGCACAGCCACTTCCCCAGCTGGTCGCTCCAACTAGTTTCCATATAGATGAATCCTCACAGGCCAGAGGACCTCCGCTGTCCCCCTGAGGAAGCACACACACAGGTAAAGGAAGGGGAAGTCCCCATCTCACATGTCATATCAATTATTACTGCCTAATAAACAGATGAAATGGATAAAAGTGAGTGTAAATTATTACAATTTCTTTTACCATAGCCATGTAGATTTCAGGAACATATGTCCACTGAGTTCTATCACCATCACAGACCAATTTTATTCTATCTGACACAAAACTTTTAAATGTTATCAATTAAATGTTAAATTAATGTTAGCAATTAAAATTTATACCAAAGGTTTCATAAACATAAGAAATAAATCCCTTTTGTATGGATTTTGTAATAATATCTTTGTCACATTTGGAATGTATGATTTTTTTCGGTAGATAATATCCTATTTGCACAAAAAATGAAACTGTTGCAAAATGTACTTAGTCCTCAAGCCTTCAAATGACTACATTATTTCTCCTTCATACATTTCAGCAAACTGGCCAAAACCCTTTTTCTTCCCAAGTCGAACCTCCACATCATCCAACTATTACATTTGTTGCCCCCTCACCCGGCTCACTCTGGCTACGGTTAGCCCTGTGCTAGCTCTCCTCCACCTGACCATTCCGCCGCTGTACTCTGCCTCCGACCTCCATGCCCTCAACCACCACCTTCCCCCAGACTGCCTGGACATGCTCAGAGAAGCCAGAATACACCGCACCCACCGCCCTGCACACAGGGGCTCATTCCGTAAGTTTGTCTACCACTCTTTGTCTCCGCACTCCATTCCGTCCATCTTGTCCCACTGCACTTCTGGATTACGTCATCACAACAAACAGCAACACGTGAATCTGACCAATCTGCGCTCACTTCCCCGATCCACACACACACCCTCAGCTACACATCATCTACACTTGGGTTTGCTTAACACCCCCTCTCTCACCAACAAAAGCCTCATCCTCCATGAATTCATTCTGGACAATAAGCTTGACGTCCTCTGCTTAAATGAAATATGGCACAAAAAATCCTGTCCTCTCTCCACTCATCACTGCCATCATCAACTCCTCCCTCTGCTCTGGCTCCATCCCTGACAAGATAAGATAAGATAAGAAAAGATTATCCTTTATTGGGAAAATTTACATCGTTACAGTAGCAAACTCAAGTGATGCCAAAACCAGAAACTGATACCCTCAAACTAGCTGCCATCATCCCCATTCTCAAATAACCTGGACTTGACCCTGACATTATGTCCAATTTCCGCCCCATCTCCAACCTCCCCTTCCTCTCGAAAATCCTTGAATGTGCCGTCACATCATAGCTCCAAACCTACCTCACCTCCAATAATCTGTATGAAGTATTTCAATCTGGCTTCCGGCCCAAACACAGCAATGAAACAGTCCTCCTCAAAATATCCAATGACCTCTTCCTCACTGCAGACTCTGGACATCTCAATATTCTCATTCTCCTCAACGTCACCACTGCCTTTGACACCATCCACCACTCCATCCTCCTCTCCCGTCTTGAAACATCACTCCACATCACAGGCACAACACTCACCTGGATTAAATCATACCTCTCCAACCTGTCAGGGTTGCCTGGCCATCTGGCTCAACAGGCACTGTCCCGTTGGACTGATATCTAGTGGGGGCTGGTCAGCAGGTTTTTTTTTTCTTTCCCCCACATACTTGGCCGACCAGTTATGTGACCGATTGTCCAGTTGTGTGGCTGACTGGCCATTCGGCACAGCCCATCGACACATCCCATTGTTTCACTGTCAGTCAGGACTTGTCAATCATCCAGTTGCTGGATGGGCAGGGCTAACAGAGTCACTGCAAGTGAGTCGAGGTTAGGTGAGGAGTCTGACAATATGATGGAAAAAAAACACTGAAAAACCGCCCTGGTGGCACTGAAAAGCAACAAATGAAAAAAAATGAAAGCACTGGAAGCAGAGGCCTCCTGCAGACCATACCTGATCCTGGCGCTACCCTCCTGCAAGAATCAGTGCTTGATTCAGTCAACTGATAATGTTGTGGGCCGGTTTGAGCCAAAAATGCCAGAGCTGATTTTTTGCCCCATTCCAACCCTGCTCCTCCTCCACTGCTCCCCTGACATAAGGCATCCCCCAGGGTTCGGTGCTTGACCCCCTGTTCTTTATCCTCTACATCCTCCCCCTGGGTAACATCATCCGTTGGTATCCAATTCCACTGCTGCGCAGATGACTTCCAACTATGCATCTCCACCAAATCTATCACCTCCTCCACCCTCTCCACCCTCTCAAAGTGCCTCTCTGAAATAAAATCCTGGATGCAAACTACCTTCAACTCAACTGTGACAAATCTGACCTCGTGATCATCGGCCCCAAATCCCATACCCAGTTCATCCATCTCCTCTCCCTCACTGTTGACAACTCAACCCTGACTCCCTCCTCTCACACCCACAACCTTGGACTAATCATTGATACCCATCTCCCCTTCGAACAACACATCAAACATGTCACAAAAACAGTCTTGTTTCATCTGAAAAACATCACTCGTCTCCGGCCATCTCTCTCCCTCCCTGCAGCTGAAACCCTCATTCACGCCTTCATCACCTCCAGACTTGATTACTGCAATAGCCTCCCCTGTGGACTACCCTCCAAACTCCTCAATCAACTACAGCTCATTCAGAATTCTGCCGCCCGTCTCCTAACCCATACCCACTCACATGAACACATCACCCCCATCCTCCAAAATCTTCACTGGCTGCCTGTCAAACACAGCATACAATGCAGCAGCTGTCTCTCTCTTTGGGACACTCTGGGAGCCTACGCTGTCTGATGCTGCAGATTTCTAATAAACTATAAAGAAATGGTCCTAAACAGCTGGAAACTAAACTGCCATTCTGTGTGTGACAGCTCACTTGTCTGATGTGAAGAAATGTAGACCTACACAGTGTGACCTGCTGTCAGATCCTGGTTCAAACTAATCTGCACTCAGCGATAATTTATGATTATTATAAGAATCTAATTAGTTACTGCTGGTGGTGTTTTTCGGTGTGCAAATAAGCACAACTCTCTCTTTGGAGATGCAAACATGAATGCAAACATTCTGCTGCTGTCTGGTGCTGCAGGTATTAAACAAACTCAAAGCCAATAGTTCCAAACAGCTGGAAGAAACAAACTTCAGATCCTTGTAACATCTTGTGGGGAAAAAAGACTCAGATTACACTCATTATTGGTGAGTATCATTATTCTTTAAGATGTTTGTGAAAATCTGTGAAATTTCAGTTTCAGGATCTTCCTTCCATGCACGTAACTTATACTGTGAGATCTCAGATGAGTAAGATGTAATCATATTATAGAATTCAGATAAGACGCCCTTTTTTAAACTGTCCTTTGTTACCAACGTTTCAACAAGTGACTGTGGGGGTTTAGTAAGTACATTGTTCTGATTTGCTTTTGCAAAGCTTCTAAGTTGTAGGAATTTTAATAAATGTTAAAAAATAAACTTCAATTGTTCAAAAGACATCATAATGTCTGAATTTGCCAGATACAGATCAATCAAATTTAGATATGTGATAGATACAGATCTTGGATCTTGTCAAGTCCTTTAGAGGTCCAGATTTTAAATGTAGCATCAGCTCTTCCTGGTGTAAAAACACTGGTTACCCCACATCGGGCTGTATTGTGACAAGGAGTCTGGTTCTTCACATATTTTCTTACATCAGACCAGATTTTAATCATATGTCTAACTGGGTTGCTGGTCTCTTTGTAGATTTTTCACTGTCACAGTACAGGTACATGGGGCTTCCATTTCTGTCCAATAAGGAGTATCCTTTGTTGAGAAGTAAAACATGATGGACCTCAGCTGTGTAGTCCAGTAACACAACAATACGTTTGGACATTTGAACCCTCCACCATCAAATGGCAAACAGAGACAAACATAACCTTGATTACTATTGTTTCAGATGAATCCAACAAATAGTTTTTAATTCTATAACAAATCTGGTGGTGCTGGCAGGGGAATGTTCTACTGGAAAACCATCTGGTCATGCCCTTTTCCCAAGTTTCATACAGTCAGTTGCACTTTCAATTTCTTTTTTGGTAATTTAGTTGCCCTCTGGATTCTTCTGAGATGGACTGTATAGTTAACCCTTTTAAGAATTTGTTCCATTTTTTTAAGGTCTGTCTTAATTTCTTTATTATACAATTTTACATAGAATGTTTTGAAGGCACCGTTAATTTCTAAAGATAATAGTAACATCATTGTTTGTAACTGATGTAATTAAGGTTTTTGTGTCCAGTTGTGTTTTTTTGCCATGCCAGTAATTTGCCTGCTTTATCAGCTTGTCCATAAAATGTTTGTTTGAGTCTTAAGAGACTTGCAGCTGCTCTGGAGGCTGTTAGTTTTTCCAAATGGTCCATAAAGTCCTGGTCCTATAGCCGACTGTACTGAAAGTGTCATGTAGGTGGGTCTTTCACCAGCTTAGTGTCCCCATACACTACACAACATGGCGCATGGTCTGAAATAACAATGCTATCATAGAAACAGTTTTGTATTTTGGAGTATAATCCCACAGATATTAAGAAGTCACCCATATGTGAGTATGTGTTATGTGTACTTGAGTAACATGTATATACTTTGCTATCTGGTTTCAGTTCCCTCTGTATATCTATCAGACTTGGTTCTTTAGTAAAACGTTGAATGATTGTTCTACATTGGTTATGTGACTGATCAAGCCTGTAGATCTGTTGAGGATTGGATCCAGCATGTAGTTAAAATCTCCTGCTATTATATGTTGCCCTGGATATGTTGAGAGAGTAAGAAACAGATTTGTTGAAGAAAAAAAAAAAAAGCCTGGATCATAGTCGTGAGATTTTCTAATAAGAGTGAGCCTTGTAATGTAAAAGAAGCTGTGAATACATTCTCCTGCCACCTCCTCCTAATATTAATGCTTTCCTCTTACAGAAAGTGTGTTTCTCGTGGGAATACAATTTTAATACCAAATCTTTAACTTTATTCATAACATGTTCAGTTTTTTGAAGTTTGTGTAACCCTCTGCAGTTCCAAGATATAAAGTTAAGCTTAACTAATGAAGAGCTTTAGACCACCATCTGACACAGCTTTTACTCTAAGGAGCTTAACAACACTGGATACAACAACCCACATCCACCACACTGAACTTGTGTGAAAACAATTGCTTTCTTCCCACTGATATGAGATTCCCCCCTTCCAAATTCTACCTCCAGTTATCACCATTAGCTACTCCACATATATGGGATAAATTTTGTGCCAGCAGGAAGTGAATTTGAATTCTTTATATCTGAATGTGAGCCATTCAATTTGAACCTGAATTGATCGGTTTGAATAATTGCTTTTAAAATCTGAATCTGAATGGTCTAATTTGAAATTGAATCTATCGGTTTGAATGTGTATCAATGTAAAATTGAAACTGTAATTCATTCAGTTGAAAAATTCAGCTCCTAATTCAGTCTTACTTTTCAGTTTCACTTCTTTCCATTTCAATTTCAAATGTCAAATTCAGTTTTTTGTGCCACACATCCGGGGCCTGGCATCAGGCAGAACTAGTCGACACACTGAGCTATCGTTAGCTGCTGCTGCTAAAGGCCACAGACTACATTCGTTCGTTCATTCATTCGGCAAAGACAACGTAAAGCGGGTTGCTGTCTTAAAACCGACTTCTTCCCATCTGCGTTCGAATAGTTCTGCCTGACGCCAGGCCCTGGATGTGTGGCACAAACAACTTAAGGTTGGTCGGAGTGCCGGAGGGGCTTGAGGGTGCGCGCCCGACCGAATTTGTTGCCCAGCTGTTGAAGGAGTCCCTCCGACTGGATGAGGTACCACTGCTCGACCGTGCTCACCGCACTCTCCGACCTAAACCCAAGGAGGGTGAACAGCCCCGGCCCTTTGTTATCAGAGTGCACTTTTTTCATGTGAGGAATGATATTATATGTCGGGCCGGAGAAGCGTCCCGGAATTCTCCTCTCCTGTACCAGGGTAAGAGACTTCTCCTTTTTCCTGACTACACCTCATCTGTCACCAAGAAACGCGCTGCTTTCGCGGACGTCAAGCGCCGTCTACACTCATGTCCCGGTGTGAAGTTCGGCTTGAGATTCCCCGCAATCCTCAGGATTTCTCTGCCTGGTGGAGCCACACACACCTTCGAAGACCCGGTCGCTGCAATGGATTTTGTGAAGGCAAACATTAAGACTGGAGTCACCTCTGGTGCTCCTGTTTGAGTTAACTAGTTGCCTGTCTGAACAAGTAGCTTGTTTATGTTCTTTTAAAATTTTTTGCATCCAGTTGGTAAGCTACTTCACTCACGACTGTTCTATCTGAATTGCTTTCACAAATGTTTATTACTGTGCCTGATATTGTATCACTTTATTTCTTATAACAAACTCTAGGAGGCACTAGGTTTTGCTATAGAGCATGTTAGGATGTTTTTAACTTGTGGGTTTAGCTTGCGTCTAGCTCGGGGTGACGCTTCAGCACGGGGTGGGGGGTGGATGGGATTGAGACTTTTTTTTCTCTCTTGCTTTGGGTTGTGTACAGGTTGGTCACCACTCTGTTTTGGTTGTATTTTCCAAGTTCTATACATTACACACCACACTCTATGCCATATTCAATATGTACACACACCATTCGCCTCGCTTAGCATATGATTCATTTTAGATCATCGCAACAGTTGGGGGCAGGACTCAAATTAGTTAGCTGGAACTGTAAGGGTTTGAATCAACCTATTAAGCATAGCAGGGTGCTGCATCATCTTCAGCAATTGGGAGCCCACATTGTTTTCCTTCAAGAGACACATTTGAAATCTGCTGTTCACAATAAGCTTCGGAAGAGATGGATTAGTCAGGTATTTCATTCAGCATTCCAGGGAAAGTCTAGGGGTGTAGCTATTCTTATTCACAAATCTGTTCCTTTTATATGTTCTAATGTGGTCTCGGATCCGAATGGGAGGTATGTTATGGTAACGGGACAGCTTTATAACCGTTCAGTTACTCTTTCTGACCCCTGGCGTTTTCTTAATCCATCTAGTAGAGCATACTCTTTTTTTTCTCATGTCCATCATTCTTTTACCTGGATTGATTATTTTCTTATAGATAACCGACTACTTCATTCAATTCAGTCATGTTCCTATGAACCTATTTTAATATCAGATCATGCTCCAATTACACTGGAGTTGCATATAAAGGAACGTGATAATACACGCCCCCTCTGGCGTCTTAATACACGGCTTTTGTCCAATGAAGATTTTGTTAAGTTTGTATCCAACCAAATAGATTTCTTTCTTGCTGTAAATAGGACTCCGGGGGTTTCAGCCTCTCTTCTTTGGGAGACCTTGAAGGCATACATAAGAGGTGAGATTATTTCATATGTCAGTTATGAGGATAGACAGAGAAGGAAAAAACTGCAAGAATTAAGTCAACAAATCACGCAGCTTGATTTCATTTATGCCTCTTCACCATCCCCTAACATGTACAAAGAGCGTCTCTCTCTTCAGGCGGAGTTTGATGTTCTTTCCACCAACCAAGTGGAGGACCTTTTATTCAAGTCGAAATATTCTTACTATGAACACGGTGACAAAGCAAGCAAGCTTTTGGCCCATCAGTTGCGACAGGCTTCCTCCTCACATCAAATTCCACAAATCCAAACTTCAGCTGCTGTGACAACAGACGCTGTACAAATTAATGATCATTTTAAAGAGTTCTATTCAGCCCTGTATACCTCAGATTCTGAGTCCGACCTCTCTGCTTTTGATAGTTTCTTTAACTCATTGGACATACCCAAGGTAGACCCAGACTCAGTTAAAAAGCTGGACGGGCTAATTACTGTTGATGAGCTTAGGGGGGCAGCGTTCTCTATGCAATCTGGAAAATGCCCAGGACCAGATGGTCTTCCAATTGAGTTTTATAAGACTTTTATAATGTTTACTGAATCATTTAACTTACGCAAATTACCTCAGACTCTGAGTCAAGCCGCAATCTCATTAATCCTAAAAAACAATAAAGATCCCTTGGCTTGTTCAAGTTACCGTCCAATTAGTCTCTTAAATGTAGACATAAAACTTTTGTCCAAATTACTAGCCATGAGGCTGGAGACAGTTTTGCCCTCCATTATTTCCCCTGACCAGACAGGGTTTATTCGAAATAGGTTCTCCTTCTTTAACCTCAGACGACTTCTTAATGTAGTATATGCACCTTCCACTTCTTCTTTGCCAGAAGCTCTGATCTCACTAGATGCAGAGAAGGCGTTTGACCGAGTGGAGTGGGGTTACTTATTTTACACGATGGAGAAGTTTGGTCTTGGTCAGGTGTTTATTTCTTGGGTAAAACTCTTTTATTCATCTCCAGTAGCTTCAGTTAGAACGAACAATACACGCTCAGAATATTTTCCATTGCATCGCTCTACCCGTCAGGGCTGCCCTTTAAGCCCTCTTCTGTTTGCCATAGCTATTGAGCCACTTGCTGTGACTATGCGCTCAGACCCCCGTATAACTGGTGTTATCAGGAATGGCTTTGTCTCAAGTCTCAATTTATGCGGACGATTTGTTGTTATATCTCTCCAATTTATCTGTTTCAGTTCCTGCCACTTGTGATATTCTTAATTCTTTCGGCTGTATCTCAGGGTATAAACTCAACTTGGATAAGAGCGAGCTGTTTCCTTTAAATGACGCAGCTCGCAATGTTACGCAGAATTTCCCATTCAGAGTTGTCCCGTTCGGTTTTACATATCTCGGTATTCAGGTCACAGACAAATTTGAGGACCTATTCAAATTTAACTTTACCCCTTTATTGTCTCAGATTCAGGTAGATTTTCAGAGGTGGTCCTTGCTACCTTTGTCCCTTGTGGCTCGGGTTAATGCTGTTAAGATGAACGTTCTCCCCAAGCTGTCCTACCCTTTTCAGTGTATACCAATTTTTATTCCCCAGACCTTCTTTAATAAACTAGATGGCTTAGTTACTGAGTTTATATGGAACGGGGGGGGGGCCCTCGGCTGTGTAGGGAAGTATTGCAGAGGCTGAGATCTCTTGGAGGGCTCATCCTGCCTAATTTTAAATTTTACTATTGGGCAGCCAACCTTAAAGTAATTCAGCTTTGGATTCTTCTGGAGGGGCTACCTGTTCCCCCTTCTTGGCTAAATATAGAGGCATCTTCCACGAAACCTGCCTCACTGACTGCACTCGTCCATACCCCCATCAGTTTTGCGGTCTCTTCCTACTGCAAAAATATTTTATTTAAATCTACTCTGAGAATTTGGAAGCAATTTTGACATCATTTTGGTCTACAGACCTTTTCTTACTCAGCTCCAATTTCGGCTAATCCTGTTTTTTATCCCTCTCTTCTTGATAGTACATTTTCTCTCTGGTGCATCTCTGGTATCAGACAATTTAGCGATTTGTATATTGATAATACATTTGCATCATTTCAGCAACTCTCAGAGAAGTATCATTTGCCAAAGCAGCATTTTTTTTAGATATTTACAGATCCGTAGTTTCACCCGCAATCTGAGTTCTCACTTCCCCGCTCTGCCGGGAGCCTCACCTATTGACTCATTCTTAATCCCATTTCCGTCCATAAAAGGTATGATCTCACGTTTATATGATCTTATCTATTCACTGCGGCCAACTTCTTTACTGAAAATCAAGACACAGTGGGAGGAAGATCTGGGGGAGGGGATCTCTGAGGAGCTTTGGGATATTGCTTTGCGTTGGGTTCATACTTTCTCTATTTGTGCTAGGCATGGTCTGACCCAGTGCAAAATCTTGCATCAGATACACTTCACTCGAGTCAGACTCTCTAAAATTTATAATGACGTTGACCCCACCTGTGATAGATGTCACCAAGCTCCAGCCACCCATCTTCATATGTTTTGGTCGTGCCCATTGCTATCTTCTTATTGGTCGCAAATATTTGACTCCATTTCAATTTGTACCATGACACGATTTGAACCGACAGCACTCACAGCATTATTTGGGGTTTTGCCACCTACTTTGTCACTCCCTAAATATAAGGCGGATTTTGTAGCATTTGTTACTCTGTTTGCTAGACGCCTGATTTTGTTGAAGTGGAAGTCTCCTATTCCTCCCTCTCATGCTTTATGGATCAAGGACATTCTTTACTTTATTAAGATGGAGAAGATAAGGTGTACACTAAACGGTTCTCTTGATAAATTTAACAAAAGCTGGAGGCCTTTCCTCAAATACGTAGAGGTACTGGTGTTTACTGTTGTTCCGAGCTGACTGCTTTTACCATATGTCCTGGACTTTGTGTATGTGTGTATTGTGCCCCTTTGTGCGCATGGGGTGGTGATGGAATGTTTTGTTTTGTTTGTTGCACATGTTCTTGTATACTTGACACAATTGTGAAATTTGTGATATTAATATTTGCAAGAATTGTGTGATAAAACTCAATAAACAAACTTGAGCAAAAAAAAAAAGAAATGGAAAGAAGTGAAACTGAAAAGTAAGACTAAATTAGGGAGCTGAATTTTTCAACTGAATGAAATACAGTTTCAATTTTACATCGATACACATTCAAACCAATAGATTCAATTTCAAATTAGACCATTCAGATTCAGATTTTAAAAGCAATTATTCAAACCGATCAATTCACATTCAAATTGAATGCTTCACATTCAAATATAAAGAATTCAAATTCACTTCCTGCTGGCACAAAATTTATCCCATACACATACCTTGTGAGGTTTAGTCTATCACCCCTTCTCTAAAATAAACACAACAACAGAAAATGGCAAGAAACAACAAATATAGAGGCTCCAAACACTACAAAATAACAGACAAATAACACCAAGGGAATGTTCACCAGATAGGTGGGTGAGAAACCTAGATAGGGATCTAACCCAACCAGAGAAGGACATCTTAGATAAAGGTCTCTGTCTTTTCCATATCCCCACAGCAGTTGCCAGTAGTGCACCTCATCACAGCCAGAACTGGCCATGAGAAACAACAATCTATCAGAAGCAGAAGCATAACAGGTCAGGCTGACGGTTTTGTGGGCACTCTCAAATGCTAAAGTACCTCCTTCTAACCTAACATCTCAAGAAAGACCTGGCAATAAAACCACTAAGCAAAGACAAGAATATCCCTATTCTACTGGCCAACAAAGGCAGATGCACTGTGGTACTCAATACATCTGACTACCACTCATAAATCATAACATTACTCAATGACACCACTCATGAGGCTCTGAGACGAGACCCTACAAGTAGCTACAAAATAAACGTGATAGACTGCTTACAACATCTGGAAAAAGAGAAGGCCATTGACCTCCCATCATACTACCAGCTTTATCCCAGAGAAGTCATACCATGCAAATATGGACCTTAAAGGTACAGATTAGAGAAGAACCACTCGACTCAACATTAGCAGCATTAACTCTGTTATAACATTTTAATACACCCTGCCACTACCTTAGTACTTCTGGTTGGAAACATATCACATCCAAAACCTTTTGATTACATCAACAATCTTCAGAAAGTAAAACTGGCCCCAGATGAAACCATGGCTAAATTTGATGCTACCTCACTTTTTACATGCATACCTACATCTGAGGCAATGGAGACTGTCAAAAAATACTTCTGGAGTACAGTTTCCTGGGAGACAGAATCAACCTCACCCAACCAGATATGTGCCTGACCACAACTTACTTCAAATACAGTAAAGGTTTCTACAGACAGAAGCACAACTGCGCCATGGACTTTCCAGTGTCACCCATTGTGGCCAGTCTCGACATGAAGGAAATGGAAAGCAGTGCACTGAGCTCTTTCAAGCAAGAAGTACATGTTTTCACGAAATTCATCAACTTGGTGGACAACAACATGAAGTTTACAAGGGGAGACGCCATGGAAGATAAACTGCTTTTGTTTTGAATTGCGCTGTGCTCGTTGATGAGGATGGAAGCATCACAATGGCATTTACAGAGAAACTTACACACACAGAGCAATATCTGCTGTTCGATTCCCACCACCCACTTGAACATCAGGTGAGGGTCATCAGAACCTGAGAATGTCCCTACCAGTGCAGAGGCAAAAGAGAAGGAACACACATATTTGGAGAGTGCTGAAAAGTGCTGTGGCTATCCCAACTGGGCCTTCATCAAATCAACAAAAAGATCTGGAAAACACAGTACCAAAGAAAACAGAGAAACATCATCATCATTCCATATGTCTCTGGAGTATCTGTAGAAATTAAGAAGGATTTTCTCCAAGCACAACCTACCAGTGCACTTCAGACCCAGCAACACTCTGAGACACAAACTGATTCAACGTTATGTTGACACACCCACACCCAAGGTGTGCAAAGTTGTATATGCAGTCCAATGCAGTGAAGAGTGCCATGATTTGTATATAGGCAAGTTTAAACAACAGCTTCACAAATGCATGTTTCATTCAACACAGGAGAGCCAGCTCCTAATGACCAGACCCAACAGTCCACCTGCATGTCAAGCACAAGAGTTATTAAGCTCATTGATCTGGCTATCTGGGTGAGTTTTATATCCAAACAGAAGTAGAGTTTGGCAAAAAGTTCTTCACTTATCTTAGCTACAAAGCTATCTATTTCCTTCCCTTCCACCGTGCTATCTCTGAAATATTCAAAACCGTGTTTAGACCCAGAGCTTGGTTCGGGTGTTTATACTCTCTCAGCAGAAGATGATGTTTAAATCTTAAAATGAACCAGCTTTACCTGACAGGAGTCGATTCCTCCTTCCAGGTATCCTGCACAGATCATCAAGGAGGAGATTAAGCCTTTGTAAACCTCTGGTTGGTTACAGGTCTTGGTGGAGATGAGTGGAACCATGGCTGAGCGCAGAACCACACTGGTCTCTCCTGGAAAAAATACTTACAGTTGTGAACAAAAGTTTACACTTGTAAATACTATGTATATCATGGCAGTCTTGAGTTTCAATGACTAGCGGAATCCTTAATTTTCTATGATGAAATCATTGAAACACGTGTGTCTGCCTCACAAAAGAACAATCATGCAATTTGGTTCTTTCATATATTTATTGTCAATCTTTGGGAATGCAAAAACATCTGCTGAATCAAAAACATACATACAGCAAAGCTATTATTTGGGTAAATGTCCCTTGGCCATTTTAACCTCAGTTAGGGGCTTTTGGTAGCCATCCACAAGCTTCTGACAAACTTCTGGTTGTGTCTTTGACCACTCTTCTTGACAGAATGTGTACAGTTCAATTAAATTTGTTGGCTTTCTGACATAGATTTGTTTCTTCATCACAGTCCACAGGTTCTTGAGTGGGTTTAAGTCAGGACTTTGGGGAGGCCAGTCTGAAACTTAAATTATAGCCTGATTTAACTTTTTTTTTTTTTTACCACCAAAGACACAACCTTGCAGCTGATGATTTTAGGTTTTCCCAAAGATTGTGGAGGTAATCCTTCTCCTTCATTATTCCCTTTACTTTGTGTAAAGGACCAGTGCCACAGGCAGTAAAACAGCCCCAAAGCAGAATACTACTACTATCATGCTTGACGGTAGGCATGTGTTCTTTGGGTTAAAGGCCTCACCTTCTCTCCTCCAAACATATTTCTGGTCATTGTGGCCAAATAGGTCAATTTTTGATTCATCTGGTTCAGAAAGCTCTTCTTAAAGGGCTTTTCTTTGTTGATGTGATCAGCAGCTAACTTTGGTTGAGCCGGTGTTGCTTTGAGAGGAAGGTCTGTCTTGTTGCATGGCAGCCTCTCAGCTCATGATGATGTAAAACACTGTGGACGCTGACACCTGTGTTCCAACCACTTCTAATTTAATGCAGACCTTCTTTGTCGTGAGTATTGGTTCACTCTTGACCATTCTGACTGATCGTCTCTCTCTCTTGCGTATTCTTACTGATCATGGCAGTGACATAACTATACCATAAACAATTTCTTGCACTGTTGATTATGGGCCTATCCTGACTTATTCAAGTCAATTCTCTGCCTTATCAGATCTGTACTGGGCTTCTCAGACTTTGCCATTGTAGTGTTTGTGGCCAAGTCTGATAAATGTATGAAATGAGCCCTTTTTAAATTGGCTCAGATAAGTCAGCAGCTGTAGTTAATTGTAATTGCTATTTGACGCAACAGATTTTGTTGAAGTTAATTGACAGCTCAGTTCCTGGGCTGCCTGTCCCACACCCTACCCTGTTCTCCAGTAAATTTATTCACTGAAATATAGTGTAGCTGATGAATCATTCCATGGACAGATGTGCTATATAGTACATGACTGTGCAGCTGGATCTGAGGCACTCCCGCAAGTGATGGTATAGTCGAACCACAAGCGCAAAGCACAGAAATAAAAATTAGAATGAGTAATTTATTTATTTTTGTTCATAAAGCTAATTCTGATGCAATAACTAAAATGTGAATAATAAAAACTAAACTGAGACAATCATTTGTGAAACAATTGAAAATGAAGGACACTGAAAGTTTCAAACCCATTTTTCATATGAATCATTTCGATGTTGAGAACTGAACAAAGACCTGCAATGCATTACATGGACCCTTCTCCTTGTTGCTACAAGTCAAATATGAACAGTTTAAAATTGAAAAGAGACAATTATTCATCTGTGAAGTATTTGAGAAAAATAGATAACGTAAGTTAGTAAGTTATGTAAGTTAGAAAGTCACACCTGTCCAGACAGGTCGCTCGACTGACTTTCACCCTACATCAGCTAGAATAGGCTCTAGCACCTCCATGAACCTCTACACGATAAAGCAGTACATAGAGAAGGGATGGATGAATGGAAAAGTTTCAAGCCTATTTTTCATTTGATTCATTTTGATTGTGCAATTTAAGCAAAGACCTGCAAAGCGTTATGCAGACATCAGTGGGACCATCATTTGTTTTTCAGCAGGACAGTTAACACCTCTAGGCTCCCTAAGGACTGCCTGACCAAGAATCACAGTAATGGAGTGCTGCATCAGATGATCTGCCCTCTACAAACACCCAGCTTCAAGCCAGCTGACAGTACAATAAGTTGTGTTGCAGAGTGACAGTAAAATGTCCAACAACAGCTGAGCATATCAAGGAACTCTTTTGAGACTGTTGGAAAAGCTCCAGGTAATGACACTGGGAAGCTGGTTGAGAGAATGAAATGTGAACAACTATTTGTCAAAACAAAATGTGGCTACTTTGGAGAATCTAATGTTTCTTATTTTCTTACAGTGCTGTGCAAAAGTTTACCCTCCCTACAGAAATCTTCAATTTTTGCATATTTCTCACACTTAAGTGTTCCAGATCATCAAACTAATATTTAATATTTATATTTATTTGATATTGTGCAGATATAACCCTCAAAAAACAAAATGCTGTTTTAAATTATGGTTTATTGAAGAATTATTGAAAACCTATATCACCTCTGTGAAAAAGTAATTGCTCCCTGAACCTAAAAACTGGTTGATCCACCCTTGGCAGCAACAGCTGCAGTTAAATGTTTGTGAAGCTTGTTATCAGTCTTTTACATCACCATTGAGGAGTTTTTGTCCACTCTTCCCTGCAGAATAGTTTTAATTCGGCCTCATTTAGATGATTTACAAACATGAACTGCCCTATTAAAGTCATGCCGCAGCATCTCTATTGGATTCAAGTCTGGACTTTGACTTCAAAACCTTAACTTTATTACTTTTTGAGCCACTCAGAGGTGGACTGGCTTGTGTGCTTTGGGTCACTGTCATGCTGCATGAACCATTTGTATTGAGCTTCAGGTCATGAACTGATGGTGGATATTCTCCAGGAGGATTTTCTGATAGAGAGCAGAATTCATGGCTCCATCAATTATGACAAGTTGTCCAGGTCCTGTGGAAGCAAAGCAGCCCCAAACCATCACACTTTACACCAGACTTGACAGAACTTGCATCTTACAAAAAGTTCCATCTTCTACTCATCAGTCCAAAGTCTTGGGGTCATCTATCATTTTAATGATCTTAACACTACCATTAGACATTTATACTCCGTATTTAAGGAAATTATTTTGTATGTACGAATGTGTGACAGATGATTTTCTGTTACAACAGACAGTAAAGTTTTCTGATTCTGATTCTAGGAGTTTTTGTTGGTTTTTTGTTGTTGTTGTTTTGTTTTGCTAAACCTTTGTTTTCTTTTTGGTCAATAGTGGTTTGCACCTTCCAAATCAACCATGGGTGCCATTCTGGCCCAGTGTCTTCCTCATTGTGGAGTCATGCAGATAGACCTTGACTGAGGCCAGTGAGGCCTGCAGATCTTTTGATGTTTTTCTGGGTTCTTTTGTGAATCCTGATTAGATGTCAGCACACTCTTGGAGAAATGTTGGTAGGCCGGCCACTGCTGGGAAGGTTCACCACTGTTCCATGTTTTCTCCATTTGTGGATAATGGCTCTGACTGTGGTTCTCTCTAGTCCCAGAGCCACAGCAATGGCTTTTCAGACCTGCACACTTCCCAGACTGATTAATATCATCACCTCAGAGCTAGAAGATTCCCGATTGGGACACCTGGGATCTTTCTATAACAGAGTAGAGAGAAGTGTTTTTCGATATTCAGAATTACCATCTTCCTCTGTTGCTCCCCAGCCAGAGATCCAGCACATGGTGCCCTCCATAAACTCCTCTCCATAGTTGGGAAGGCAGATGGGCTCCACAAGGCCTACAGAAGAGAATGTTAATGAACTGCACCTCCAAGACCATCACACACACTGCACACAACTGTATGTAGTACTGTGGAAAAGGAGCAGTCACTTCACAGGATTAATGCAGGAGGCGGTAAGAGAGTTGTAAGATAGGAATCTTTCATAGCTTGTTAAAGCTAAAAGTCATTTTTGATCCATATTGTGTAAAGTAATGTACATCAGTGCAAACTGCTTAACTGTCAAAAAAAATTCTCCATCAATCATTTGGAAATGTATCTGAGCCTGACCAAAGATACACACAGAAAGTAACATGCTGGAACAATCATGCTGGCTAACTGCAAGGGTATATGAGAAAATACGCCAAAATGTACCAGAATTTAACTTAAAGGTGGCATACGTTGTTTTTACCTAATCTTTAAACCTTCATTCACTTACTGTTTAATGTTGTGAATTACATATGAACAGTAATACATTCACTTATTGTTATATGCACCGAAGTACATTTGAATGATGATGCATACACTCTATCATAGTAACTTTGATGTGTTCACTTTTTGGTTTACATCTATATGGTGATGTATCAGCTTACAGTAGTAAGTGTGGGGCACATTTAAATGAAGATGCATTTACTTTACAAAAATATGTAAAGATGAACATTTAATCAAAGGTCTTTGGCCACCTCTACTGTGTCTCATTATAACACTTTATAAAGGAGGGCTGGATGCCCTCAACTGTGCACATGAACAAGCAAGTTTGGACTCATTAGAACGTTCTTGAAAAAGGACACTAATACCATTAAAAACAAGTGGCCTGGCCAGTTTCATCAGTGCAATGTCGTAGTCCAGTCCTCTGGACCGGTAGCGAGCATGGTATATGATACTTTCCACAGTCAGAGAATGGGCTCCATGGATCGGCTGCTCTGTCAGTCCCACATGGACAGCCCACAGTGAGGAATCTTCAAGCCTGAGCACAGAAAGGGGGCCAATTTCCAGGAAAACATAATGCCTCTGTCAATATATAAAAGGAAAACAGTGCCAACAACTGCCCACAAAATATACCACTTTTCTCTCTCAGTCTACAGTGGAAAAGTTGTTACATGTTCATGTGTTGTTGATGTAGGTTAACTCTTGCCAAATGTACAGTTGTGAGAAAACATTTACAGACACCTGTAAAGACCATGTACAGTCAAGCCTGAAATTATTCATACCCCTGGCAAATTTTGACATTTTGTCCCATGGCCATTTTCACCTCAACTAGATGCTTTTGGTAGCCATCTAAAAGCTTATGGAAAGCTTCTGATTGTATCTTGATAGAATTGGTACAGTTAAACAAAATTTGTTGGCTTTTTGACACAGACTTGTTTCTTCATCACAGTCCAAAGATTCTTGACGGTTTTCAAGTCAGGAACTTGAGGGAGACTAGTCTAAAACCTTAATTCTAACTTGATTCAGCCATTTCTTCACCATTCTTGATATATGTTTTGGGTCATTGTATTGCTGGAACATCCAACTGCGTCCAAGACCCAGTCTTCTAGCTGATGAGTTTAGGTTTTCCTGAAGACTGTGGAGGCAATCTAGTTCCATTGGCAGTGAAACAGCCCGGGAGCAAATTCCTACCAACAACATGCTTAAAATTAGGTTTGGTGTTCTTGGGATTAAAGGCCTCACTTTCTCTCCTCCAAACATATTCCTGGTCATTATGGCCACATAGCTCCATTTTTGTGTCATCTGACCACATAACTTTCCTCCAGAGGCCTTTTTTTGTCCATGTGATCAGCAGCAAATTTTAGTCGAGCCATTGCTGCTTCTCGAGGGCTTCCTTCTTGCACGGCAGTCTCTTAGCTCTTGGTGATGTAAGACACTGGACGCTGGCACCAGTTTTCCAGCAGCTTCTAATTCATTGTCGACCTGCTTAATTCTCGATTGACTTTTAACCATCCCGACAAACTGTCTCTCAACAGCCGGTGAAAGCTTGCTTTTTTGTCTTGATTGTGGCAGTGACATAACTGTATCATGTACTTTCTACTTATATATAAATCCCATGGACAAGATGGAATTTGCCCCAGGAGTTGTAAGATCAAATGGGCTGAGCTGTGGAGACTAGAGCCATATTGCATTTCTTTTCTTTTGTGCTCTCTGTATGACACCATTCCTGCACCGTCACATTTGTTTGCATGGGGCCTAAGAGAGGACCCAAATTACTTTTTTTGTCTGCATTTATACTCATCGTTTAACGCCACAGAAGGGAGTCAACTTTTAATGAGATTAATGTATGAGATTAATGTATATTTTAGTCTTTTTAGTCTATTTTCCTATCATGAGCCAGAGGGGGCAGTGCTGCACCCAGTTACAATCTCTGTGGCCAAAAGAGGACACTGACTCTTGTACTGTCTGGGTGTAAAACAGCCCTTACCCAAGGCTAGAACAGATGGTGCCATGACAAGGCGCTTCTGTCCCTTGCAGACACTAAAGTGGGAGAGGTGCAGAACAAGACCAGTAGCAGCAGGACTGAAGAAGACCATCACTTTCACTATGGAGGGAACCAGGCAAGAGGAGATCAAGAGAACACCAAAGTGCAACCTGTTACAAGTGGCCAGCTCCGAAGAAATGAGGGTTGACTTGAGGAAGAAACTGCAATTCCCGGAAGTGGTCCAAACAGCTCTTCACCCAGACATTGTTCTCTGGTTGGACAAAGACCACAAGATCATCCTGATTGAACTGACTGTACCCAGGGAGGAGGGCTGTGAGGAGGTCAATGAGAGGAAGGCCTTGAAATATCAAACTCTGACCCAGGAGTGCAGAGACAAGGGATAGAGGGCGTGGCTATTCACTGTGGAGGTAGGATGTCGAGGGTTCCCTGCCAGATCAGTCTTAAGGATTTCCATCGGCTCTGGTCATAGACTAGAAGAGCAAGAAGCAAGCTGCGCGAAGACTAGGGGAGGAGGCTGAAAAGGCCTCTTGTTGGATATGGCATAAGAGGTAGGAGGAAAACTGGAAGTCAGGAGCAGATGGGCAGTGATTTGGCCACAACCGAGAAAGGTTGGTGACGCTGGAAAGACAGCTGACCTCCAGGAAAGACTGACACAGGCACATCAGGCTAGCAACCTTGTGTCAATCGCAAGAGGGTACCATTCAAGCTACAAATGATCAAGAAGAGCAGTACCACTAGAGTCTCCCGAGAGGAGGGAGGATGAGAGACTCAATCGCACGGTCACATTGCAAACTACCAGGACAGGAATTTCGAATATGAGAAATCAGAAGCAAAGAATACTAACTGGAAAGGACTTCCTGACTAGATGCCATTGTGGCAAAGTCTGCAAGAACAGCAGAGTGCTCAAGATACACCAGAGTAGGTCCAGGTGTGGAACAGCAGCGGCTCAGGTGCAGTGCACGGTCCCAGTGTCAGGTGAGAGGAGAGCTTCATCCAGGAAGTACACCACAGTGGTGATGATCTCTATGCACCAGAGTCTATTCACCAGTGACTAGACCAAATGAGCCCCTCTTCAGGTCCCCCCATTGAGTCAAGGAAAGAGGGGATCAAATGGCCTACTGCAGCAGATACCATCACATGGGCGCAGTTTGACAATGACGTAGGGAACATTCTCACCTCTAACAGGTCCAGTTCACAGAAAAATCTACTCTCCCACAACCATCACATTCAGCCTTGCCAAGGAACGTTTTGGCCCTACCAAGCGAAGAAGGCAACCACGTTCATCTCAGTACCCAAACAGGAAAGAAAGGGAGATGCATCAGCTCAGGAAGGAAATAAAGGCACACAACAAAGGGTTTAAGGTCAGCTCACCATCAGAGAAGGAAGGAATAAAGGATCTTATGGCAACACTGCAGGACAGCTGTGTAAGCTGCAGAGGGCAAAATACTTTCGACGGCAAAGGAAGAAGAAGGAGAAGAGGGTGCAGTTCGTCAAAGACCCCTATGGATTCACAAAAACTCTGCTTGGCCAGCCAAAATCAGGCATATTAACTGAAAAGTCAGAAGTAGAGGACTTCTTGTGCGAAGTTCATACCGATCCCAGCAAAGGGGCAACGTCTTGGCATCAGCCAGAAAGTTCGGCGTCCAGAAAAACCTTCAGTCGAGCTGATGTGAACGAGCCATCCTGGCCTGAGATTGGGGACATTATCTGGAAAGCTAAAGCTTCAGGTGGAAAGCACTCACCAGGTGTATCTTACAGATTACATATATTTGAAATGACTCCAAGTAACTTTCCTGACCTGGCTTTTTTCAGTCTTTGTTGAGCTTCTCAGACTTTCCCACTGCAGTGTTTGAAATGGGTTCTATTTAAATTAGCTCAGAGGAGTCAGCAGCTGTAGTCAATCATAACCACTCACAGGAAGTTACAAAGTCATGCTTCAGATAACACACCTCACTACATCACCAAAACGGATAATTCATGTTGCTATATGTATATTTTTGACCCAAAAAATGTGTCATGTTTGCAGAAGACAAATGACAGATGATGAATTTATCAAGAATCAAAATGCATCATTATTTTTTGTGACAATGAAGCATGGGTTTCAGTGATACCACCACAAAAGGTTAGAGTTAGGAGTCAGTGGAAACTGCATGATATACATGGTCTTTTCAAGTGAATGTAAACTTGTTCACAACTTTACGTTTTGTGTTGTTTAAACCAACGACCTTAGAAACATGTTAATAAGATGGAGTTAAGAGGCCTCTGATCCTGCCAGGTGTAAGAAGGGAGAAATCTGAAATCAGCTTTTACAACTTTAATTTTACAACTTTATAACTTTAATTTTGATAAACTATTGATTCATAGTAGCAGTTGTATGAACTTAGCTACATGACACCTTCTTCTTCACCAGCTGTTTCACAAGGAATTGTACTAAACAAACATGAGAAGAGGTAATTTACCTTAAGTACTGAGAAATCCTGTTAGGGTCTAAACAGCTTAGAGAAGTCACACACAAACACAGTCAGTCTATGATCATTTACACACCACTTTGGTTAAGACAACTGGTTGGTTTTTCGATTAAATTTGGCACTCACCCATACACACAGTGCGCTGCAGTGAGGATCCAACGTGATGTTATGATGGAGCCTCCACACAGGTGTTCACTCTTGTAGTGGAGGCTGACCTGCCAGGGGAACTGACCCGGTTTGGAGATGTTACCTCCAACAATACGAGTGTTGTACTGAGGCCTGGATCCACACTCTGAGGACAGACAGATGGGTCATAGGTCTGCAATTTCATAATGTCAGCACCAGCTTACGCACACTGACATCAGTCAAAACCAAATATCCCACATCTTAGAGGATTCTCTCTGACCAAATCCTTTTTCACATTCGTTTTGCTAATACTTTCAATTTATAGTGTAACTACTGCAACAGCTAACTTGTAATACTGATATTGGAACTGGTAAAACAAAACCATACAGAATTCCTCCTTGTCTTGTTTTTCCAGAGGAAAGGAGAAATAAATCACTCCAAATTTTATTTTTTCTATGTACAGTTTGAGGTCATGGATTTTCTTGAAAAAAAAAACAGGCAATAACTTTTACTTCTAAACCATGGAACCTTGCAAAATCCCACAGCTGTACTCCAAATACTTTTTGAGTTATGAATTTTTGAAAGTCAGTCCTTGGTTCCATGGTTTAGGCAGAAGTTTTGCATGAGTTTTTTTTTTCAAGAAAATCCATGGCCTCAACTGGGAGGCCCTAGGTGAGTTGGCATGGAATGACTGGCCTACATATTCTAAGTGGGTTATTCAAAAAATTAAAATAATTGCTAGCTTCCTCAATAAACATTGGCATTTAATAAGTTTATTGCTATTGTTTCTTTCTCAGTTGACAACAGAAGTCTCCCATAAATATCAAGTTAAGAAAAGTCTATTTTCAGCCTTAAGTTCTGAATTTTCAGTTTTATTGTTTAAAAATCAGATGTAAGCTGGATGGGTAGTTATTTGGACACTTTGATCAGCTGTTTTAAATTTAGATGAAGTCTGTTATTGCGTTATTATGCATTATGCATCACTTGGTGCATAGTCTAGTCTCATATCAGATATTGATATATCAAATACAGATATATCAAATATTGGGTCCATATTGCAGCTCTCTCTGACACTGTGTGGGGTATCTCTGTATGAGGCTGTAAGGAACATTAACAGAAAAGTGACCTAAGCCTGAATGATTAGAATACAGCCACTTTGATGGATTGATGAAGCCAACAATATTCCATGTCTAAAAGGAACTAAAGTAACACCCATATGAATGCCAGTAACCTAGATTTCCCTTCACATCATTGCATTGGAACAAGATAATCAATGTTGACTGTGGAGCTGAGCTGTGGGCTGCACCCACCCTGTCTGAGGTCAGCAGGTGTGGGTGTGGCTTCCAGCAGCAGGCAGCAGGCAAATGTGCAGCAGGTGAGCACCATTCAGTGATCAGGAGGCTGCAAGAACTTTGACAAAGGAGTGTGTGGGAGCCTGGCAGAGAGAGTCTGGACAAAGAGGAGGCTGCATGCTTGAAGCTCTACAAAGAAAGGAAGAAGGAGCCGGTGAGATTTTAGCTCTTTTCTGTGGGTTTGTCTTGTGATGTCAGTGGAAATACATTGAAATTGTGGTGCATTTTAGAAGTTAATAGTGGTTTGATGGGCAAGATTTTTGTAAAGTTAAAAACTGTTAAAATGGGCAAGGTAAAATCATTATGATACAACACTTTAAAAAGTATTTGATTCATTTTGGGTGCTTTAAAAATGAGTATTTTCTGCTTATTTTCAAGGTTAATTTCTAGTAGTTTAAATATTAAGTATTGATTCTGGGTTGTGTTTATTGGTTTGATTTCTTGGGTCATTTACTTGAATTTCTTTGTTCTTACGTTAAGGTTTTTCACCTGTAATGACACTGGGAAACATTCAAATAAAAAAGGGAAAAGAAATACACCTGAATCCTGGTCATTTGAGTGGATTCCGGTGCAACTTCCTGATGCGAGCTGCCTTTTCAAGTGAGGGCCGCAGCCTCCACCTCACAACAGTGAGAATCACTTGCCATTGACAGTTGCCCTCCAATTGTCAGTCATTTTTTATGTTGTGGCTAAGCAGTGTTTAAATAAAATTAATTAAATCTCTTCATTCTCCACAATGATCACATACTGGATAATGATAAAAATGAGATGTTATTTTTTCAAACCCATCAGAAACATCTAAGCATAATTTTTAGAGGAATCTATAGCTGTAGAACAGATTCAGTTAATCAGAAATGAAAAGTACCGTAAATCTGAGTCTAATATATTGCTTTGATGGTATCGAAGCGAATGTGGACCAATACTAGATTTAAAATGCAATAACAGAAATGTTTTTTCATTTTCACAATAACACTGCATTTTTTCACTCATAAATAAAATTAATAATCTATCTGCCAAACTGCATTTTCATTTTCTTCTTCAAGACTGCTCATTCTGTTACTTAATTCAAATGAAAAAGAAAAGGGCATTTAAGATTTAATTTTCAAAAGATGCCCCAGGAAATAGTTACCAAAATTCAATTTGAAATGTCGAATTTGAAAATTAAAATGCATTAGCAGAAATGCTTTTTCATTTCAAGGTTATGGCTGCAATATTTGACTCATAAATAAAGTTAATAATTAATCATCCAAACTGCATTTTCATTTTCTTCTTAAGGTTGCACATTTTCGGACAGAACTAAAAAGAAAAGGCAAAGAGGAGAATGCTTTTTCGTTTTCAAATCCGCCCCGCAAAAAATGGTCCAAAACTCAATTTGACTTCGCAATCCCAGGCAGGGGGCGCAGGAGAGTGACGTCACTGGCCGCTCTGCTTCTTCTGACCGTGCTGCGCATCTGATAGGCTAAGAGGTGTTGTGCATACTTGAGCTGACCTCTGCCTGAGCTGCCAAGGGAGGCCGCAGGCCGCCTGCCTGGAGACTCTTTCACCAGATTACCGATCTTAGCCACACCAGCTGCTCAGTTTCTGCTCGTGGCCAGCCTTCACTACTGCTGGCTCCAGATCTGTTTCCTGCCAGTCTTCCCGAGCCGACATTGCCAAACCAACTTGCAGCGGCGCACACTCACCGCTACGATTCTGCCCCATGCCTGCCGCTGACCAGCTCCAGCTCCGGCTCCGATTGCCTGACCCTGGAATCCTGCCCCCCTTACATCGGCGACACACTGCCCGATTTTGCCCGCAGCCAACCTCCACAGTTGCTAGCTCCTGACCTGCCTGTCCTGTCCCGGCGACACCACTCGCCATCAACGTCTCTGCCCGACATCGGTCTCTGCCGGATGCCAGCGGGCCGCTCCAGCGTTCTCCTTGCAGTGAACAAACCCGAGTTAAACTTGAAGTTGTGCTGTGGATCTGTTCCAGTGAATCCACAGACTAACACACAACAGAGGACGAGCTTCTCTCTCATAGATATTGTTTGGTCAGACAATAGTTAGTTCTGTGTCTCCTTATTAAACAGGCTGCTCATGTTAACTTGTGACTATCACCAGTTGATCTGGGAGCGTTTCCTGGATTATCACAGGGCTTTGAACACCTGGCACAATGACAAATGAGGTATACATGTGACATGCAATACCTGGTAGTGATCTGTGGCATAGTGAGTTAGACATTCAACTTACACTTTTACCTCTGGATGACATCAGTTCGAATCCTCTCACCGTACTGAAAAATATGTGTTTTATTTTAACCAGCACGTTTCGTTTTGGCAAGAGAGGCTGGACCTGGTGAAGACAGGAGAACGCTGGACTGGCCCGCTGGCATCCGGCAGAGACCGATGTAGGGCAGAGACAGGCAGGTCGGGAGCTAGCAACTGTGGAGGCTGGCTGCGGGCAAAATCGGGCAGTGTGTCGCCGATGTAAGGGGGGCAGGATTCCAGGGTCCGGCGATCAGAGCCGGAGCCGGAGCTGGTCAGCGGCAGGCGTGGGGGCAGAATCGTAGCGGTGAGTGTGCCCGCTGCAAGTTGGTTCGGCAACGTCGGCTCGGGAAGACTGGCAGGAAACAGATCTGGAGCCAGCAGTAGTGAAGGCTGGCCACGGGCAGAATCTGAGCAGCTGGTGTGGCTAAGATCGGTGATCTGGTGAAAGAGTCTCCAGGCAGGCGGCCTGCTGAGTAGAAGCCACATAATCTTTATGTGTATCGGAAGAATTGGTAGAGTAAGCATTTAAAGCTTGTGAGTATCATACCAAATTACTGGCATGCAGACTTGCTGCACAAATGAACACAAACCAAATAAACACACATGCACACACATTGTTCCACTTACAGACAAATGACAAATTAAAGGAAAGCCAAATGCCTGACCCTTGCAATAACGAACCCAGTGGCTCTGTTATGCTATGCTGGACAATAACAGCAGGAAGCCAGACAGTAGGCAAAGTTGAGACGCAAAAAAATATAAGGGTCATTACCTCTCAAGAAATCAGATTTTTTGACTTAAAAATCTGGCTATTGATAGCCTTTTAGCTTGTGGTTTTGAAATTTTTGGCTATGTCTGAATAACAATATATTAAGAACTATTAAAGATAAAAGCCTGAAATTATGACTGTTATTGCTCATCATGCCACTGATTTTGAATCAAATAATCTCTGAGTATACGTGAGTTGACGTATGAAAAGTGGAAGTCTCAGTGGAAGGCACGGTGTGCCGGCTGCATAGTGGTAAAAAGCTATGTAGTAATGTTAGATAATTTGCCCAAGAGAAAACAGTAATAGAAAATAAAATTGGACCAAATTTTTAACTTGTGGCATGCCACATGTAATGTAAGTTGTAGAAGAGTAATTCTTTACCATGCAGGCTCTTTGGTATGATCTACTGTGTCAGAGGCTTTGGTGGCATTTGGTGGCCCAGTACCTTACTAAGAAACTTCATGTTGCTTTTTTCTTTATTTGTCGTCCATATGTAATAAAGTAATTGCATGAAATGCTTCTTTGCTTTTAAGGTAAAACTGTGTTTCATACGAATATCATGAAACACGGTTGTCAGTCTCTTCTTAGCTCATTTGCACTTACAGACTACATGGCTGTGCTGGCAAAAGTAACTACATGCACACCAACAAAATCACACTCCATGTCATGCAAGTACATCTGATCTTCTCAATGTCATATTAAATCCTTGCAGAAAAAAAGTTCAAAGATCACTTATGTTACAGTCTGTTGTCTTACCCAAACATTTCAGAGTGGTCACCAACCCTGAGCTGCACTGAGTCTTACTGTGGTGACACAGGAGGTGGACATCAAATCACAAAAGCTCAGCAAACACGGACAAGTACTACAAGTTAACATGCAATGTTTAGTGACTTCACAGATCGTAAAATGCAGCAACAAATGCAAAATGTTGACATGTAGAACAATATTTCTTAGATTCAAATACATACTGGACAGCACTCACTCCAAGTCAGTGAAAATATTTGACGGCCAACATTTATTCAAGTACTACAGCTACACTGTAGGGTGTCACGGTGGTCAAGTGGCTATCACTGTCACCATACAGCAGATTCTGGGTTTTAACCTGCTGCCCTGCTCTTTCTGTGTAGAGTTTGTATGTTCTTCCTGAATCTGCAGGAAGTTATCTCTGAGTTTTATCTTGTCTTTCTGAGCTTGGAGTGGGTCATTGTTGCCTTTTGTGGTCACTGAAGGAACAAACCACCCATTTTCATTTAAATTACTATGATGACTGTTTGTGGATGCTACTTGTGTCATATTGTTAGAGTAAATAAATACAAATCTATGAACTCAACTGTTAATTGTATATTGTAATGGGAAAAGAGCTGAGTGCTTAAAAGAATTACACAATGTTACACAGATTAAAATCAAACAGGTTTGGATTATTTCGGTGCTTCTCAATGCCACTGGCTATTAGCACAGTTAGTTTGCATAATTTCTCATTTTTTCAAATGCAGAAGTACAGTGTACCTGAAGATTGCAGCATTCTGGAGCTTAATGATCTGTGACTGGCTCAGGTTGATGGACACCAGGGGGGTCTGAAGGTCCTGCTCAATGGATGTCAGGGAGATGAAGAAGGACTCCACGTATCTGACAAGATATCAGTTATTAAAATACTAGGATAAGATTTGTTTTCTTTTTGCTCTTCCACTATGTTTTTATGCGTTTTCTGTTTCCTCATGCCTCCTGTGATTCCCTGTCTGTATCCCTCTGCATTTCCCTCCCTTTCAGTTACCTCCTGTGTTATTTACTAAAACTTACCTCATGTGACTCTTTTTAGATCATTTGCTCCACCCTCATTAGCTGGACTATGTCTTGATTCCTGTTGAGTTTTCTGTTGATATATCGTCCTGTGTGTTCCCCTGTCAGTTGTCAGTCCCTGTGTTCACCAGCTTATGCTTCTGCCTCACTCCCTGCTTGCCAACATACATCTTGCATTCTTCCATGAGCTTTGGTTTTCCCCTTTAGATTTCACCTGGCCATTTTTCTTCTGTTGAGTCATCTTTTGCTATAATTCACCTGCTAGAACCCGGCAGCACCTTATGATTTTTCATCTTCAGTGAGTTTCATTGAAGTTCACCTCAGTTTACCCTATCAGCACTAATAACCTTTACAAATTCTGTGTAGTAGTATAAATCACTATGCAGTCCATTGACATCTCATAAGCCTTTAAACAACAGATCTGTTATTCAAACTGGACGTGTTTTTTATTGAAGTGATCTATAGCTGCCATGTACAACAGGAAAGCTTGCCCCCTCTAGTGGCTGTAATAATTATGACCAGAGCAAAGAAGAATTTCAGGCGATGTAGCTATCATGCCACAAAGCCAGCATAGGGAGGAGGTCAGGGTGGATGGACAGTCTGACCAAATTTTGGACTATGGTTAGTTAATTTCCTTTTTTAGAACCAGTAGGCCTTGTTACGGCCACTGGTGTCAGTGGGCCGTATTTTCTGATGTGGTGGACTTTTAAATCCATCTGTGCAAGCCCAGCTGAAGCCGAGATGGAAGATTGCGCCAGAGCCCAGCTGAACACCATCTGGCCCGATTAGCTGAGCTGAAGACCTGCTCGGAAGCAGCCAGTCTCCCCGCCTCTGGACTTGCCTGATTGGACCACCACCTGGCACCCTCCCACTTCAGCCAATCCGCTGCAGCCACTCCACACCTGAACAGCTTAAAAGCTTCAACCAACCCTCAGTCATGGCGCGGCAGGGATTTGGTGTGAACTGCCCGCCCTGGTGCCTCTTGTCTGTGTTTCGGTGTAATTTACTACGTGAGTAGTGTTCGGCAGTTCGCTAATGTTTAGGGAGGCATTCGTGTAGGTCTTGGTGAAGACCATTTTGTGGCCTCAGTGAGCAACTGCAATTCGATTAGTGGAAATTAGTATTTTGCTGTGTGATCAAAATGCTAATGCTAGTGTGTGTGTAGTAGCCACTGTGTGTGGTGATTCGTGTCCCGTCCTGTGTTCTGTCATGTGTGTTTAGAGGCACCAGTTTTGGTTTAGTTTTGGGCACTGGGCACTTGTTTGTAATTTCTGTTTGGTGTGGTGTTGCTACTGTGTGTGTTTGGCTAGGGAGTTTTAGTTGTGTTTTGTTTCAGTAAGATTTCGTAAACTCTTAGCCTTCGTTCAGTTTTATTCAGTTCTTTGATTTTAGCAACACCCACCTGGTTCTGTTACTTTGTGTATCACCTGTTCTGTTAATTTTATCACTAAGCAATAAACTGCCTTACCTAACCAATTACATCTGGTTTTATCTTTGTTGCACCCAGCTACCCTTAGAGGCTGGGTCGTAACAGCCTACTTAGTTTTTTCTTTTAACCGTGACTGTTGCCTAACATTAACTGCATGATTATTTGTGCAACCACAACGACAAAGATCCTTAAGCTTAACAAAATACTTAGTTTAGCCCAAACCTTCAATCTAGGGGAAATTTTTTTGAAAGCAAAAATTTAGCATGCTGACCACAGCAACAAAGGTCATGCATGAATTGCAAAACAAATGTTCATTGTTCCCTAACGCTCCATTGTCAACACATGTCCACACAAAACAGAGTTTTATAAACAGTCACTTGAGCAGGTATTTGAAAAAATTCTGTTTCGATGATCTAAAGTACCATTTGAGATGGCGCTTTAGATCATCTGAAAGAAGCTGAAGTGTTGAAGAAATGTTTTGTTTTTCTAAATATCTGTTTTAGTGTGAACAAGACCTGACAAAGGCTGACAGTTAAACATTGGAATTAGTCTAAGCAGCAGTACGACTCCAGCACTGAAACTCCAGTGTTAACAATAACATTTTGTTCTTCCATTTGCTCCTGTAGCGAGTTCATAACAGCACATTAGCATGAGAAAGCAGCTGCACCCTGCTCACTCCTCTCTGGTGTTTCTACCTCTTTACCATTGTCCTTACCATCACCTGCAGACTGCTTAAATAAGCTCTCCAAGATGCTTAGAAAAACCTACCCGCTTTGAAAGCTGTGTGCAGGTGCACAGAAGAGAACTGATACTGTTTTAAAGGTAAAGGGTGCTCACACCAAGTACTGTTGGATGTAGTTTTTCTTTACTGCATTTTGAATGAAATTTATTGATAATAAGAAGCTATTTAACATAAATTTTAGGTTCAGTCCTAATATTTTTGCATAGTTTTGTGGTCACTGGTTCTGGACCAATATGTTGTAACCTCATACAGGTCAGCCAGCTTTTAAGAGCTGCCATAAACTTCTGAAGAATGTTAAAGAACCCATATGAAGACAAGGTAAACAAAAAGGGACATGGTCAAGAAATTGATCATCACACCATAACATTCAAATGGTGCATAAAAGGGAACAACAGAAAAGAAAACAACATTTGAACAAAAAACCTGGAGTATCCCAGCTGCTTGCAGGCAGAGATGCCCAACCAGTTGTTCCAGTCTTCTGAGCAGACTGTCTTCCATTCTCCCTTTCTTTGAACCTGCAAGACTGAGCTCCTACCACTCAGACGCACTGACACACACACAAAGACATAGAGATGGACAGTTTCAGTACAGGTGTATTTAGGAATCATGACCTACAACAGTGTCATTCTGACATTGCTGGTCACTGATATATATATATATATGTGTGTGTGTGTGTGTATACATGTCTAAAACTATATATCTATATCCATGTATGTATGTATATATATGTATATATATATATTTATATGTGTGTGTGTGTATGTATATATATTTTTTATTTTGCCAGAATCTAGAGTTTGTATCATCGAAGCCTGCCGTCAAGACAAAGCAAGCAACGGCCCATGTAATCTCAATATGTTACAGCAAGAATCTGGCAGCAGTTGCTGAAACTCTACCCAATCTTGAGCCCCCATCATACTGAAAGTCTTTTCTTCAACATGGTGCTCACATGGTACAAATCTTTAAAAAATGTGTGTCTATCAAACATGATCACAGAGTAACTCACAGAGTAAACCTGGACACTGGATTTCAATAGAGACAAAATAGTTTGTTTCTTTGGCAAAATGGGTTGAAGGAAGGGGCCAATAGTGGCCTGCAGCTCACTGACAATAAGGACAAGCTGCAGTAGCAGACCAACAGTATTATACATGTTAAAGATATGATAAATACTACATGCTACTTATAAATAATCATCTTAAACTCACATTTTTAATTCTGCAATTCATTTCACTTAGTTATTTTTTGATGGAAGACAAAAAAATAACTTGAAGTTGGGAAAGGCAGTATTTTTCGGCATCAATGAACGAGTGTCTTCAAGGAAACTAAACTTCTTCACCTCCTCGCTTGGTTTTCAAACTTTCGAAAACCCCTGACAGGACACTTCAGCCAGTCAAAGGGATTTTCACCCAGAACAGATAAGAGAATAAAAACAGGGGAAACAGGATGTGGTGCAATTAAACACACAAAGAAATCTCACTCAGGAGAGTGGGGCTTAAGTGAAGGAATGAGTAAATGATGAATTGTAGCTTGATGATTTTTGTGTTTCAAGTGTGTGCATATACCTGTATGTGTCTGGTGGGAGGGGCTTCAATTAGAGGGGGGGGGGAAGAACTGCAGCAAGAGCAGTTCTGAAACTCTGGCATTTTTCCTACTGCAGCTTTAATTTTAACCCTTTGCTATTAAAACCAGCCTTCTGTCATACAGATCCAGTCCCATATGCTCTATGCAAGTGTTGCATGTGTGTCTCACCGCAACCGAGCTCGTCCTCCTCATTGTCACAGTGCACCACTCCATCACACTGAGCCAAAGTGCTGATGCACTGAGATGATGAGCCACAACGAAACTTCCCCACACAGCTCAGACCAACTGTAGATAGAGATGAGACTGAAATTATGTGTGGTCCTTGAAACTGACAGCAATGAAAGTAGATTGTGTGATTTAGTTCTATTTAGACCATATTTAAGAACAAATGAGACATGATATAGAAGGTAAAACATCAGAATTTTGTATGCACAGCAGTATGCAGTAAATAGGTGGTCCTCTACACTGATGAAAATTTTAGAAGACTTATGTCCTTGCTAAATGCTCTGACTTTTTTCTGGGACAAAATTAGGATTAACAGATGCTTTGGAATCTAAATATAAATGAAATAAAGCTACATCGTATGGGATTTTTAAAATGAACTACTCTAGAATTTGCCCTCTGGTGGTTGCATCAAAGATCAAGGACATCTCCTCCCACCATCCTAACCTGTATACCATACATACTGTATGAAAATACACATCACTTCAAAAAAACTTCTTGAAGTTGAGCTGTACTTTTATCTCAATTCCCATAACATCAATAACAACCTTAGAGTCACGAACAAAAGTTACCAATGACTCCTATAACTCTGAATTTTCTACGATGGAATCAATAAAAAACATGTGTCTTTGCCACAAATGAAAACAATGGATTTTGGTTCTTTCATAGATTTATTATAGGTCTTCTGATAATATGACAAATTCCTCTGGGTCAAAAATGCAGATCTACAGTAACTTTAATTACCAGTTTTGGTGATGTTGAAAGCTGTGTTAATCAAACTTTCATAGTGGCATGGCCTCTTATGTTTAGCTGGTGACTTCTCTGAGCTAATTTAAATAGGGCCAACTGATAAACTCATTAGACTCTGCCACAGATGCTGCATTGGTAAAGTCTACAGAGCTCACCAAAGATCTGAAAAAGAAAACAAGTGACTGAATGAGTTCATGTTTGGAGGAAAGTTTTATGGTCAGATCAAACAAAAATGGAGCTATTTGGCTGCAGTGACCAAAAATATGTTTGGAGGAGAGAAGGTGAGCCCTTAACCCCAAGAACACCAAACCTACCATCAAGCATCATGCTGGTAGTTTGATGCTCTGAGGCTGTTTTGCTGCCAGTGGAACTGGTGCTTTACACAAAGTAAATGTAATAATGAAGGAAGAGGATGTCTTCCACATTCTTCAGAACACAACCTAAAATCATCAGCCAAAGGGCTGGGTCTGGGGTACAGTTGGGCGTGGGTGGGTGACAATGACCCCAAACTCAAACATACAATCAGAAGCTTGCCAGAAGCTTGTGGACAGTTACCTAAAAGCACCTAGTTGAGGTGAAAATGGCCAAGTGACCAAATATTAGCATTGCTGTGGGTATATTTTTGATCCAGCAGGTTCTGTCAGTTTCAAAAGACCTACAATAAAGGTGTGAGTGAACCAAAATGCATGATTTTTTTGTTTCAATGATTTTGTCAGAAAATTCAAAGTTATAGGAGTCATTGGAAACTCAAGACTGCAATTATAGGTATGGTCTTTAGAAGTTTATCTAAACTGTTGTTCACAACTCTTTATGCTACTTGGGCACTGATGGTGTCACCCCCGCTGGTGCCAACTAGTGGCAGAACTCTCCCTCCTCAATTTCCTCTCCCTTTTCTAGGTGGGTGTGAACGAGATGCAGGTGACGAGGAATGCAGCTGTTTCTGCTTTGTAATTAGCTGAGGAGACACACATGTGATGGATTGCCAGATTTAAGACTTTCTCAGCTCATTCATCGGCGCCGGATCGTAACGACCACTAGTCAGTTCTGTGACTACGTGCAGTTTTGTTTCATGCCAGTTAAAGCTTTTTGATTAACACTCATTTCTTTGTCTGCCGTTCAGATCTCGCACCGGTCTGCTGCGTTCTCTGCCACAGCTTTGAGGATTTCCTGGACCTCCTCTGACGATCTGGACAAGATCTTTGCTCTTCTGCCAAGGATATTCAGCTGTGGCTTCTCGGTCTTCCGTCTCACCTGCCCATCATCGGTACCTTCTCCGCTTGCCGGCTCTGGCTCCCCATTCCTTTGCTGCTGTTACCCAGCTAAGTTTTAAGTTTGAGCCTGAGTTAGTTTGTTTTGTTGCTGAATTAGTTTAAGCTCTTGCCCGTTAATTCGGCTTTTGGTTCAATCAGATAATGTCGGTCTGACACTAGCTTTAATTCATGTGTTCAAAAATCAGTTCAAAGAATTCTTATAGAGTGTTTAGCGCTGATTTGCTTTCCCCTGTTTAGTTCAGCGCTTTTGTGTTCTGTACTTATTCCTTATGTATTTAACAGTTCTTCACTGAGAATCTGGGTGCCGTTTTCATTACCTACACTTGAGTCTCCGAACCGTCTGTAACAGATTGAAATGTTTGCTTTTCCTTAATCTGAAGGTCATTTAAATATAGGCATGTGGGCCTCGCAAAATTATACTCAAAACTTTAAAAATAAGAAATCACGCATTTTCAAATGATACATTATGATAACTACTTACTTTAGCTGCTGAGAGATCACATAAATCAGTTTTTATCCAGCACTGACAAACTATGGTACAGAAGTCAAACCTACAAGCGAACGTAAATTTTTGTTCACAACTGTACGTAGAGGAACTAGAGCAACATCGTCTGGCTAAACCAGTGTTTCTTACAGTGGGGTCCGAAACCTGTAGCCAGAAGGTCCGTGAAATAATTTGCTAGAAATGATAAAACTTTGATTCATCATTCAATAGTACATACCTACAGATGGGGGCATGTTGCACAAATAAAGTAACAATATTACTTTCGTCATCTTTCATTAATCATTTGGTGGCTTATTAGTCCCTTAGCTCATTGGCAAGCATGGAGACATTTTTGAGTCTGTCCACATTGTCAAGAGATTCAAGTCAAAAGTTGCTAAAATAAGAAATTATTCAGACAGTTATACAGAGTTTGAGAATATGAAGAACTTTATCATTTCCTAAATGATTTCTTTTTACAGTTGCAAAGACTGCTGAATCTATACTGCTAAGTTTTTTAAAAAAGTGACCAGGGTTAGGTCACTAACCCTAACCCCTCTTCCAGCACACCTGATTCAAATGATCAGGATCATTATCAGGCTTCTGCAGAGCTTCAGGATGAGCTGATCATTTGAATCTGGTGTGTGGGAAGAGGGAAACATCTAAAACATGCTGGATTGCGGCCCTCGAGGACCGCAGTTTGAGACCCCTGCTGTAGAGGGTGGGAGATGAGTTTTGACATCCTCTGCTGTGCCACTACATGTACTGTAAATTGTATAAATCCACTATCAGGACTGAGCTGTCTTTAAGTTTTTTCATGAGCATGGTCGGCAAAGGTTCTATCTCTTAATGAATTTAATATATAATGTTCCAATAGGGAATGTCTTGAAATGGAAAATCACCCTATAGATGAATAACGGTTAGCTTGTTCAATAGTAGTCATACAACAGCAATAAATTAGACATAGCACAAATGCGTAATAGAAGATAATTTACATTATAAGGAAAGGGAAATAAAAATAAATCAATGATGAACATGACTGAATACCTTGACACAGTCTTAGTAGCAGTTGTCAAGTGGAGCCAAGGTTTGAGATCCCAGAGCAGCCATTTACAGAGGCTAAGTAAAGAAAATGATCTGATTGCGCTTAGGCTTAATGATGATTTGAAATTATTCTTATGTTAAGTAATGATTTGAAACGGTTTATAATTATTGGGGAGATTAAAAATGATTCTTTGTCACCAGAATTCTGCAGGCTAAAAAGAGGAACTTAGCTGTGTGGCAGTTTAGAAACAGGACATGGAGTAAAATGTCTGTGCTCAAGTGTGTGTCCTTAAGTTTTCAATAACTTTTAATGATCAAGTGATTGGAAAGTTGTCTCAGTTGATTCATATGGTGTGATGATTGTAAATATATAATATAATTGAGATTTGAAGTGATTCTAATATTTAAGGATGTTTCTCTGAGCAGCTGACAGAAAAAGAGGAAGCCCAGTTCTCTTACTCGGTAGCAACCAGAAAGAGGAAGTTAAGGAAACCAGACTGGACCGGATTTCTTAAGATGAGACAATGTCTCAAGTTTTGGAAAGTATGAATCATGCTACTGAGCTAACCGAGACAATGAGCTAAAGTTAAGAAAGTGTGTTTTGGGAGGGGAAAAAAAATGCATGAGGAAAATGGAGTACAAAAATAAGAGACGGACACAAATTAAATGGAGTTGGGGTTGTCCAAGGTCATCGCAGAAGATGGATCGATCTGACTTTAGTCCAGGATAAGTAGAGTTTTACTCTACTTAAGGAAAAGAACAGTTTAGATCAGTCTGCAATTTTGTTGAAGATGGAACAGTGCAATATATCCTTCCCTCTGCGAGAGATTGCAGAAGGAGCGGCCTGTTCAGCCTGTGCTCGGAGAGTCCTTAACTTTCCTCAGCTCATTTTGCCATCATGTTAGATTTTTGAAAACGACAAACCCAAGGACATTAAAAGGATTTTTGCAAGACTAAATTGGGATCTGAACTGTTCACTTCCCCTGAGTTGAGGGGGAGTGAACGTCAAGAGATTCTGCCAGAATCAGGTTGGGACCGGGCGTGGCAGTTGAAGGCCAAGCTCTCTGCCTGGTCCATTCTAAAACATGCTATTAGGAGATTTAATTAGGAAAGCTCAGTTCTGCAATATTAACCAAATCATTTGAACTTGATCAAATTTTTAAATGTATTTTGTGTGTTTGATCAAGAGCTGCTGCTGCCCCTGCTATCATTAATTGTTAGAAGAATTGTGCTTATGTTAAGAATTATTCTTATTAGGTAATCATTGAGTGACTGTCAGGACTTTAAAGTCTACATGTCAGCAACCATGAATACCCAATAAGATTGTCTATGTAACACTTATCTTATGCTGACTCTTGTACTGATTGTTTACCAAATAAAAGAACCAAGCACAGAAGGACAGGCAGAGAGCTGGAATGCTGTAGCGATGCATACTGCAGAGCTACAGTGTCTGTTCTCTCCTTGTGCGCAAGTAAAAGACCTGAGCTCGTGAGTACTGTCTTCCTTCCTGTGCTGTGTGTATTTTCAGGTTTTAAACCTAACATTAATCAGTAAACTTTTATTGCACTTAAAGAGCCACTGGGATCAGTGGGCCATACTTCTTTTGTGGTGTTTTTTTAAAAACTGTTTGTAAGCCCAGCTGTGGCTGACCTGGGGAAGACGGCTCCAGAGCCCAGCTGAACACCATCTGGCCTGATTAGCTGAGCTGAGGACCTGATCTGAAGCAGCAGTCTCCCCGCCTCTGGACTTGCCGGATTGGCCCACCACTTGGCACCCTCCACCTCCAACCAATCCTCTGCAGCCATCCCACACCTGGAGACCTTAAAAGCTTCCGCCATCCCTCAGTCTTGGCAACAGGGATTTAATGTGAACTGTTCGCCCTGGTGCCGCTTGTCTGTGCTTTGTGTCCGACTTACTATGCAAGTAGTTCTGGCAGTTCGCTAACCTGTAGAGAGGCATTTGTTCATGTCTTGGTGAAGACTTTTTGTGGCCTCAGTTAGCGACTGCATTCGCTTCGTGGACGTTAGTATTTTGCTGTGTGACCAAAATGCTAATGCTAGTGTGTGTGGTGATTTGTGTCCCGTGCTATGTTTCGTCATGTGTGTTCAGAGGCACCAGTTTTGGTTTAGTTTTATGCACTGGGCACTTGTTTGTACTTTCTGTTTGGTGTGGTGTTGCTATTCTGTTTATGTTTGGCTAGGGAGTTTTAGTTGTTTGTTATTTAGTCTTAGTAAGCTTCGAGTAACTCTGTTAGCCTTCGGTTTTATTCAGTTCTTTGATTTTAGCAACACCCACCAACTTTGTTACTTTGTGTATCACCTGTTATGTTAATTTTGTCACTAAGCAATAAATTGCCTTACCTCACCATTAACATCTGGTTTTATTTTGGTTGCACTCAGCTACCCTTAGAGGCTGGGTCGTAACAGAAGCATTATGGATTTTTAATTCTTGACCTGAGCTCATAGACTCCTCATGGATGTAAAAAGTTGAGCACTTGTGTGCATGAGATCTGAAGGTTCTAAAAGGTTGTTCTAGTTAACAAGTAAAATAGATTTTTAAACAGATCCCTGGGGTTTTCCTTTCCTAACCTCTAAATCTAAACCTAGCAATTCACCAAGAGCCGTTGTCAACAGAGGAGGGAGCTGTCGTTAACAGACGTGACTGACAAGAAAGCTGGACTATTGAGGCTACTTAGTTTAGTTTTCTGTCAAAGTGTCTGGATGAAGACAGTGAGAGCTCGGCAAGTCCCCTCACCACCAGCTTAAGCTGTTCTGCTGAACTTATTAGGTAATACCTATGAGCAGTTTAGAACCTAACACTAGAAACAGAGAGCTGGTCCAGTTTACCCTGTTTAAGGGAGACAATTAACAGTTTAAAGTGTAAAGAAGCAATAGCACAAGGTTTTGACCCAGGTTCTGATGTGATTGTCCAATCATATTTATGAGCTTATAATTGAGTCCTGGTGAGCTGCTCTCTGCAGCTGTCTTCAATCCAGCAATCTATTTATTTATTTATTCATTTGAACAGGGACAGTGTACAATATACATTAACTCCAGAAAGAAGAGATGCATTGTACCAGGCTATAGCACTAGTGCTAATTTCCACCTGTAGTCCCTGGGCAAGGTGAGTGCAGGCAGGGCTGGGCTGACAGAGTGAGAGTGAGGGAGAGACCAAGGGAGGAACAGGGGCTGGAGCAGGGATCCTGACACCAATTGTTTCCTGACGACTGTAAGTAATACAGATTCTCAACTGAGGGAATGTTTTATATTACAAACCTGTTAAGCTGTATGTTAGTAATTCCTTTATACAAAGCCATGCAATAACAGTAACGCAAAATGTATGCATTGCATTGCCAAGGGAACCTACATGTATTTAGTTGGTGATGCAGGAAATGCAGAAATGTTTTTATGTTTGGTCTTTGCTGCTCAGTCCACTGTACATTGCTTGTAATGCAGCTAATAGAACACAGATTTAAAAACTGATTAGTCTATAGGGATAGATAACAGAGAATATCCAATCAATAGCATTAATTTCACTTTGAGTCTGAAGCAGAAAGCCTGGGTTAACAAAGTATGGAGCAAATTTTGTGTCTTTAATATGCAACCAAAAAGAATGGATTTGAAAACAAATAAAAAATTTGCAAATAAAATTAGGATTTCAAAAATAAAAAAAAAATACTGATGAACAAGTTAAATATATTTGTGAATAAAGCTGTATCTTGATAAATCCACTTTTTTTACAAACCAAAAAATTATTCTCACAAACCACAGATTTGTTTACTTTTTTCAGATTTTGCATTTGAGTTTCTTGAAGTTTTGCTTTCTACATGAGTCTCATGGGCCGGGCCTACTCTGAAAGATGCAAGAAGCCTCCTGATTGGTCAGTCCGCCCCCACAGGCAGCTCACATGAAAGGAGACAGGGAGAGGGGATAACCTGAGAGAAAAACATTAATAAATAGCTATGTTTTGGTAACTTTTCTGTCTTATTTATGGTTTTTGTCAGGACCCACGCTTAAGCCCCTGCTTGCCCTCTCTCTCCCTCACCTGCATCCCAGCCCCGCTGCCTGCAGTCACCCTAATTGCACCCCGACACCTGGATTCTGCCCACAGCCAACCTTCACTGCTGCTGACTCCCAATCTGCTTCCTGCCTGCCTTCCCTGAGCTGTCGCTGCTGGACCGCTCTGGATTGCTCCTCCACAAACCAGCCCGCGCTTGCTGCTGGCCCAGCTCGAGCTATTCCACGGCCTTCACCAGCTCCAGCCCCTCTGGCCGGATCCCAGTGTTCCAGTTTAATGTAAATATCATTGGTTAATGAAGTCTATATCATGTCAGTATCATCTACAGACAGCAAAACCAAACGAGCTGGTCAAAACTAAACACACATTTTTTACTACGGTGAGAGGCAGTGGGGCTGGGATGCAGGCGAGGAAGAGAGAGGTGCGTGCAGGCAGGGGCTTTAGCGGGGATCCTGACAAATAGCATCAAATAGACAGAAAAGCTACCCAAACATAGCTGTTTATTGACGTCTGTCTCCCAGTTTATCCAGTCTCCCTATCTCCCTTTATGTGAGCTGCCTGTGGGGTGGACTGACCAATCAGGAACTCTGATGAGTCTGCTTATGAGACTCATGTTGAAACGCAAGCAAAACTCAAAGAAACGCAAACGCAAAAACTGGAAAAGTAAACAAATCTGTGGTTTGTGAGAATAATTTTTTGATTTGTCAAAAAAGTGGATTTATCAAGATACAATTTTACAACTAAATTTGTAAAATTGTATAAAATAAATTTAATTTAAATAAATTTCATTTGTTCTTCAGCATTTAAAAAAAAATTTTAAATCATAATTTTATTTGCAAATTTTTTATTTGTTTTCAATTCCATTATTTTTGGTTGCATATTAAAGACATCCATAAACCATAAACAACGAAGGCTGACAACTACCATCGTGATACTTGTTGTCCCTAATTAATTCCTGTTATCTCTGACTGGGATTTTTTGTCATGTGGAGCCAGCTTATACAAAGACAGCCTGGCTTTGTCAAACTTGTGCTGTGGTACACCCCTACGTTCAAAACTTCAATGATGCAGAGGTAACTGAAAATTAACCAGCTAACCACTGCTGTTAACTCTGCCTTGTCACCTGGATGTCTTCATCTTCAGGTAGTAAGCTGCCCAGTCAGGCCATATGTGTAGCCTTGCTGAAATATATATGTTTGCACTGTACATTTAATAATTGTTGTTGGTATATCATGATAATAGATGTTATCAATACACAAGTACATGTATTATGGGAAACAAACAGCTTTTCAACTTAAAATGGGTTTGCCTTGGTCCCACCCACTGATTGTTTCCTCCTGTTCTTAATTGCCTTGCTGGTGTATTTCATCCTGTGTGTCTCTCTCTGTCTCTATCAGTCCGCCTGTGTTCACCCCTGTGCTTTCTGCGTCAGTTCACATGTGCATCTGCGTTAGCCAGGCATTTTCCTGTTCTGTATATACCCTTGTCTAGTTAGTCCATTCTGTAGTGCACAATGGTCTGACTGCACCACACTGCCATTCTACTTAAAGGAAAAAAACACCCTGGCTTGCTGGTATTTCTAATAACCAATCACCAATGACCTCCAGCTCATCCTGTTGTTTTTGGTTTTTTTTTTTTACCACTAAAGATCAGCCTGAACCCAGAACACTCCAAGTAAAGATAGTTTCACAACAGACATCACGCTGTTGCTGGGTGCAAAAACTAGATGTCAAGTATTAATGATTTTATTTATATTAACTTTTCAACTAACAGTGGCAAGACAGTTTATACTCTACTCACATGAGATAACTGACAATCAAATCAAAACTGGAAGCAGAGGACAAAGTGTCACTGACCTCATAACATGCGACTGCGCTGTGTGGGGGCGGAACCTCAGTTATATAACAGGTAAGGACTACATCAAATATTGATGGAGTAAACGCAATCTATCCTACAGTGGCTCCATTATTGTCAAATGAACAGAGTTCATATAACACTAAATTCCTCACCTCCAAGACCAATGCTGAGAACAAGAGTGAGCACCACAATGATACATGAAGTGATGAGCAGTTCGAAGCGGTGGGCCAGCACTCTGTTCTTCCAGCCTTCCGCCAAGTCATCCTCTGCTGAGAAAAAGGGGACAGTGAACATTTATGGTGCTACATTATTATGAACCCTTGAGATTTGGTGTTTGTCTCAGTAGGCTCCAGCTCCAACACTGAGAAGCCTATGAAACAGCATTTAATTTAGTTCAATTTAATTCACTTCAATTCAGTTTTAATTATATAGCACAAATTTACACGATGGTGGGAAAGAACCAAAAAAATACCCTTGGAAAAGTGTGTATATGTGTGTGTGTGTGTGTGGGAAGCGGGGGGTGGGATGGGGGTGTAAAGTAAGAAACCAGTTTTTCTGATCAGAGAGTGAAGAGGTCGAAGTAACAATGCGTTAAATCCTGGTATGCTTAACTTAATCTGTGACAGATGTATCACTATTATCCTTGTAATACAGTGTGCCGCTCATATCTATTCCAGGTGATTCCACCGTAATGCAACGCAACAGTACTCTCCACAGCCATTTTTTCCACATGCATTATTACCTGTAGAGCATCACAGTCTCACCGTGGATAAATGGCTGCACCTTGGTGATTGGCATTGTCGGGCTGGGTGCAGTTGGAGGCTGGTACTCTGCAGGGTTGGCTGGATGTTTTTCTGATTGTGGATCAGTGGCAAAGCTGCCCAGGGGGCTGACATTCAGAGTGTTGGGGGTCTCGACAGTAGGGAGGTCTTCCTCTGTCACAGAGATTACCTCTATCTTGTAGAGATCTGGTTGCTCAGGTGCCTCAGCCTTAAGTTCCTAAAGGAAAGATGAAAAATTTAAGGAAACAATCATATCTTAGTCTAACTAAAGACTAAGATATGAAAAGAGGTCTTAGGTCTTTTCATATATTAATAGTGGGTATCTAGAGATAAGACAAGTTCCAAATGTGTATATGAAATCAAACAGTTGTTTGGCAAGACATTTGACCTGGAGGACACTAGACATGATATGGAAATGTAACTGTGAGGGTCATCAGTAAATAGAGGTTTAACATTAAAGTGAGAAAGAAGACAAAGTGTTTAGCATAGTCACTGGTCTTCCTACAGGAGATGACAACAGCACAAACAACGTCAGAGTGCAACTGTAGGTTGTTTGAAAACCAGGTGTACCTGTAGATTACCTTGTGTAAATCTGAATGTTTGATGCTGCCATTCTGTGTTTCCAAATAAAGGCCTGATGTATTGATTGTCTGATGGTGTGATAATGTTTGGTCTGCCTGATTTGGAAACATATTTGTGTGGTGAGTTCTTCATTAACAACTTGTATTTACCTGAAGGAAGAATCTTTATGAGCGTGACTTGATTCATTCACATTACAGCTATTACTGTGGTATTACAACAATGCATCCAGCTCATACACACTGCACAGGCTCTGACTGCTACAGTAGCTCGTAAGGGTAGCAAAACACCTTTTGTTGTTATTATTACAGAAACAACTGATCCAGTTTCCACAAAGTGAAGTGTGTAAGAGGGCCATTCACTGCTCACTTATAAATCTTCAGTCTAGTCACGATTTGACACTAGGAAAGCTGCTCTTTTCAGGCATTGTCGCTGATGCCATGTTTCCCATTATCACAGTGCTTCTTAGTAAGGAATGTTCTGCTGGAAACTTGAGGCACAGACATATTTATAACAGATGAACAATGACTGCAAGTTGATATACTTTAACAAGCCTCTGATGAGTTGATCTACCAGAGGGTGATCTGATCGCAGCTTCAGTGGAAGGATGCAACTCAAGACCAGCATTTCTCCGCATGCTGTCCGAGTCCTATAAAAGATGTTTGACAAACCTCAAGCAGATTATCAAAAATCTTTTACTCAGAGTAGTAGGTCCTCTCTGAAGATGACTTCTGTAGCTCTGTTAAGTCTTTATTAAACTCAGGTGCAGACACACACATTGTATACATGCGCAGTAGGTCAAATGTATATATTCTGCTTATATGTGGGACCCACAAATATTGTTGAAGATACCCATCCACAACCATTTGCATTTAATATTTGATCATTTCATTATTATGATTTTTTTCAAAATAAGCTTGTAAATTTTTCATTTGCTCATTTGCATATGTGGCACTGAGTATTTCTAGAGACATCGGAAGTGTTTTCACAGACATGATTAAGAAAGACTTGATTAAAATATCTTGCCCCCCATTTAAAATCTGAATTCATAAAAAGAGCTAAAGGACTTTAAAATATGTTAAAATTACTGCATTAGTATTCTTGGTGTGATTTAATTTATTTTCTATCAAGTCTGATAACTTTTTACATAGTTGCAGTACCCGGCCAATAGGGGGAGCTGTGTGCATTAGGTCCCAAAAGCGGACGCCACTCACTAATAGAGTGAGACATGAGATAGCACAAGTACTGCAAAGTCACAAAGAGCTAAGACTGCTTTGTTTGTTATGATTTTTACAGGTAAGAGTACCCCCCCCTGAAATCACAACCAGGAGGGAATATTAAAGTTATGTAACATGTATAGGCTTTTGACTGTGATTGTAATGTTTAGTGATTTGATTTGTCTCTGAATGAAGACGAGTGAGTACGTCGGAACGAATGGTAGCTCAGTACAGCGTCGCGGTGCTAATAAAATTGAGAACGAGCTGTAAAACTGTCCTCTAACTTGAGAAAACAAACAACTGTATATAAAATTAAAAACAGGGATGAGAGCTCTAGCTAGCAAATGAGTTGCAAGAAGTCTAAACTTTATTTGTCTGTGTGAATGAATGAATGCTAATGATACGGATGCTAGCACTGATAAAGCCCGCGCTCGCTTGGCAGGTTTGACCGACGTCAGTTTCCAGAGCACATGTTTACCAGGTTCAGGAATTCCTCAAAGTGCTCTTTCCACCAACCGACAATGTCCCCATTACAGATCAGCAGCCCCAAACCCCCCCCGAAAGCAGCACTCAGTCAGGGACTCATGAGTATCCCCACACCCGCCTGGCACCTTTCACCCTGGGCAACTTTGGAAAAGGAGAGAGCCCAGTTTGGTTCCAGAACCCTCACTGTGTGTGGAGGTGAGCCCAACTATATGTAGCCAGTAATGCTCCACCTCCCACACCAGCTCAGGTTTCTTCTCTACCAGTGAGGTGAGGTTCCACGTCCTCAGAACTAGTCTACACCACCAGAGGGCGGTGCACCTAGGCGCAGTATTATGACAGAGGATTTAGTGGGGTATTGTCCAGACTTTCAGTATGGATTGTGAGATATACACAGGTGTACCTTTCTAAACTATATACAGTCCAGTTTAGTTTGCCACAGGTGGGCTCCAATCAAGTTCTAAACACATCTCAAAGATTATTGAAGCAACAGGACACACCTGACACCAACATGGAATGCCACAGCAAAGAGTCTGAGTATGTTTGTAAATTACATTTTCGATTTATAATTTTGCAAAACATTTTAGTGTAGGTTGATGGAAAAAATCCCAATCTCCATCCATCCATCCATCCATCCATCCATCCATCCATCCATTATCTTCCGCTTATCTGGGGTCGGGTCGCGGAGGCAGCAGACGAAGCAGACGAAGCAGGTCGTTCCAGACGTCCCTCCTGCCAGCAATGCTTTCCAGCTCATTCTGGGGACTCCCGAGGCGTTCCCAGGCTAGACGAGATACATAATCCCTCCAGCGGGTTCTGGGTCTGCCCCGGGGCCTCCTCCCAGGCGGATGTGCTCGGAATACCTCCAAGGGAAGCCTCCCCGGAGGTATCCAAATTAGATGTCCAAACCACCTCAACTGGCTCCTTTCGACGCGAAGGAGCAGCGGCTCTACTCCGAGCTCCCTCCGGATGTCCAAACTTCTCACCCTATCTCTAAGGCTGAGCCCAGCCACACTGTGGAGGAAGCTCATTTCAGCCGCGATCTTGTCCTTTCAGTCACTACCCAGAGCTCATGACCATAGGTGAGGGTTGGAACGTAGATGGCCTGGTAAACAGAGAGCTTCGCCTTATGGCTCAGCTCCCTCTTCACCACAATGGTCCGGTACAGTGCCTGCAAAACTGCTGACGCTGCACCCAACCGCCTGTTCATCTCACACTCCTTTTTCCCATCACTCATGAACAAGATCCCGAGATACTTAAACTCCCTCGCTTGAGGTAGCAACCCCCCCCCCAACCCGGAGGGAGCACTCCACCGGTTTCCGGCTGAGAACCATGGCCTCGGACTTGGAGGTGCTGATCCGCATCCCCGACGACGGCTTCCCTTACCGCCGGTGTCCACCAACAGGTTTTTGAGTTGCCGCCATGACAGGCACCAGAGACCTTTTGACCACAGCTCCTAACAGCTGCTTCTGCAATGGAGGCATTGAACATGGCCCACTCTGACTCCATATCCCCAACATCCCTCGGAATGCAGGAGAAACTCTTCCGGAGTTGTAAGATAAATTTTAAATAGGTCAAATCCCAGTTTGACCTATTTAAAATTTATCTTACAACACTATAAATAGGTCAAAAGTGAGGAGGTCTGAATACAAAGATTAATGTGAAAATATGTGCAATTGCAGAATTAATAAAACAAACAAACAAAAAAACAAAAACAAAGGATAGATTAATGAAGGCTGATTGTGGATTAATAAACTGTGGAAAGAGTTTGCTAAACTGTGCACACAGATTTTAGTATGAGATTCATGTCATCTTTAAGAAGCTAAAGTAAGTAGCTATCATAGTGTATGTTTTGAAAATGTATAATTTTCAAAACATAGACCCATAGATAATCTTCAGATTAAAGAAAAGCAAACATTTCAGTCAGAGTGGATGCAGCATATGGTACAGTTGTGAACAGCTGTTTAAATACGCACATCTGGAGCACAGTCTGGAGCTTCCATTGTCTATTATAACTCTAAATTTTCTATGATGGAATCACTGAAGCATTTGTGTGGGCATTTTGGTTCTTTTATACATTTATTTTTAGGTCTTCTGGAAATATGACAAACTGTGCTGCGCCAACAATATACAAACAGCAATGCTAATATCTGGTTTATGTCCCTTGACCATTTTCACCTCAGCTAGGCGCTATTGATAGTCATTCACAAGCTTCTGGCAAGCTTATGGTTGTATCTTTGACCACTCCTCTCAAACAAATTATCGCAATTCAACTAAATTTGCTGGCTTTCTGACACAGAATTGTTTCTTCAGGGCATTTTGAAAATATTTTACGCAGCCAGGTTGTACCCGGCTGGATGGTGTTGAAAGCACTGGAGAAGTCAAAGAACATGACCCTCACAGTTCTCCCAGTGTTCTCCAGATGTGACAGTGATCTGTGCAACAGGTAGATCACTGCATCGTCTACCCCGATCCCAGGCCGGTAAGCAAACTGCAGGGGGTCCATCAGTGTGCTCACCAGGGGTCGCAGGTGTCTCAGAAGTTAGTAGTTAGGCTCCCTGGGGCACGCAGTCTTTGGTACAGGAAGTCTTCCACAGGACCGGGACTTTCTCCAGACTCAGGCTGAGACTGAACATGTGCATCACCACCCCACAGAGCTGGTCTGCACAGTCCTTCAGCAGTCTGGGGCTGATGCCATCCGGGCCCGAGGCCTTCCTTGCCTTGATCTTCTTTAACTCCCTCCTCACCTGATCAGATGTGAGGGAGAGGTGGGTGGAGGATGACTGGGGAGAGGGTAAAGGGGTGGTGGGTGGCGAGGGTCTCCGGGGGGGACAAAGGGGGGTGGTGGACTGGTGAGGGGAGGGAGGAGTGGGCTGATGCAGGTCTGATGTTGAGGGCAGGCTGAGTAGGGAAGGAGCTGCTGGTCTGGGGAGGTGTGAAGAGGGAGGAGAAGCTGGCCTGGGAAGGTGTGAAGAGGGGGCAGGGTGGGTGAGGGGGAGAGAGGGGGCAGAATCAAATCTACTGAAAAACAGATTCAGTTCATCTGCCCAGTCCTTGTCCCCGCTGACCTGGTCTCTCCCCACTCCTTTTCCGTGGCCAGAGATGTTCTGCAGTCCTCTCCATACGTCCCTGGTGTTGTTCTGCTCCAGCCGCTCCTCCAGCTTCCTCTTGTAGCTGGCCTTCCCCTTCCTGATCTTAAGCCGGAGTTCCTTCTGGACCCTGCACAGCTCCTCTTTATCCCCCAATCTAAAAGCCCTTTTCTTCTCATTCAGCAGGGCTGATCTCCAATCTTGGAGGTCACCCAGGGTTTGTTGTTGGGAAAACACCGTACCAGCTTGGAGGGCACAGTGTTCTCCACACAGAAATTAATATAGTCCGTGATGCAGTGGGTCAGACTGTCAATGTCATCACCGTGGGGGCTGCAGAGTGCTTCCCAGTCCGTCGTCTTTAAGTGACTCTTCCACAGTTAAGCTGAACTACATGAAAGTTAATCTACTAACATGAAATAGTTCCTTCATAACAAAGATACATTTACATAAAATTAATTTTGATGTGTCTTTGGTTTCATTGTCTTGTTTAAACACCCACCTACATCCAGGACCCAGCTGATGATTTTAGGTTTCCCTGAAGAATGTGGAGGTAAAACTCTTTCTCCATTATTCCATTTACTTTGTGTAAAGGACCCTTTCTACTGGCATCAAAACAGCCCCAGGGAATCAAACAACCACCATCATGCTTGACAGTAAGTATGGTGTTCTTGGGGTCAAAGGCCTCACCTTCTCTCCTCCAGACATATCAGATCATTGTAGCTGAATGCTCACTTTTTGTTGTTGACCACAGAACTTTTCTCCAGAAGGCCTTTTCTTTGTCTATGTTAGGGTGACCATATTTTGATTACTGAAAACAGGACATTTGGGCCAGCACTGAGAAACTATATGACACTCGAAGTTTTCTCAAAGATTCCTTCTAATTTCAGTACATTTAAAGTGTGTCTCCTCTGTATGAATAGAAAATTGTTATATTACTAAATACTATCTAACCAAAGACACAAATTCAGATAGGCTTCTCAAAGGTTACTCAATATGTTTTATTATGACAAGTTTTTTTAAAAAAAAGAATGAAATAATGATAATGTCTCTTTTGTATTAGAAAAATAAATAAAAAATACCTCTGCTATATTAGCAATCCGACTAACAAAAATACAGTTGTGGTCAAAAGTTTACATACACTTGTAAAGAACATAATGTCATGGGTTTCCACTTATTTCTACAGCTCAGATTTTTCTCTCATAGAGTGATTGGAACAGATACTTCTTTGTCACAAAAAACATTCATGAAGTTTGCTTCTTTTATGACTTTATTATGGGTTAACAGAAAAAGTGACCAAATCTGCTGGCTCCAAAATAAACATAAATCAATGCTAATATTTGGTTACATGTCCCTTGGCCATTTTCACTTCAATTAGGCACTTTTGGTAGCCATCCAAAAGCTTCTGCCAAGCTTCTGGTTGAATCTTTGACCAGTCCTCTTGACAGAATTGGTCTAGTTCAGTTAAATTTGCTGGCTTTCTGACATGGACTGGTTTCTTCAGCGTTGTCCACATGTTCTCAATGGGGTTTTAGTCAGGACTTTGGGAAGGCCATTCTAAAACCTTAATTCTAACCTGATGTAGCCATCCCATTACCACTTTTGATGTGTGTTTGGGGTCATTGTCCTGTTGGAACACCCAACTGCACCCAAGACCCACCTTGGGGCTAATGATTTTGGGTTATCTTGAAGATTTTGAAGGTAATCCTCCTTCTTCATTATCCCATTTATTTTCTGTAAAGCACCAGTTCCATTAGCAGCAAAACAGCCCCACAGCATAATACTACCACCACCGTGCTTGACGGTAGGCATGGTGTTCTTGGGGTTAAAGGCCTCACCTGTCACGCCTTCTGCCTCTGGTACCAGGTAGTGGCAGCTCTCTTTTCCTCCTCCCTTTTCTTCTCCTCTTAGGTGGGCGTGAACTTGCTGTGGTGAGTTGCTCAGGTGCGGCGGGTTACAATCAACCAGGGAGAAGCACCTGCGAGGGATCTGTCTGCTCATCTGCCTTGCCATGCTTAAGAGCTACACCAGTCGACGAGTGATCGTCGGACCGTAAACTGCTCTCTGTCAGTGAAATGACTGCTGTCTGTTTTCCGTTCGCACCGCATGCTGATTCTAACCGCTCTCTCTCTCTGTGTCAGCAGTACGGATCGCCTGTTCAGCTCCGCAGAAGTCGGCTACCAGTCTCGGCACCGAATGAGGGAAGACTCCTGGAGTCATCTTCCACCACACCCACCACCTGTTCTGGACCTTGGACTGAATTACTGTCTTTCCCCCATTCATTCCCACTGGAGCGTTCCCACCTTCAGGAGCAACCTGCACAACATCAGTCTCCCTGTCTGCCTCCATCGCCGCAGCTGCTCCGCCCACCTGGACTCCCAGTTCCTCCCCCCACTCTCCGCTGTGTGTCAGTGAGTTTGAGTTCATTTCAGTTAGTCCTGTTTGCTAGTTTTCTGAAGCGTATTTTAATATTCTTGTTGGTCAGATATCCTGCCTGTTAGCCAGTCCGCTAAAGCCAGCTAGTCTTAGCTTTCCTGTCTGTCAGTTTCCGCTGGTCAGTTCGCATCTGTTTGTTTGAGTTCTTCTAGTGTTTTCTCCCTATCTGGTGTTGTGTTCTGATAGGAGTTTTTCGTTAGGTTGATTTCGTCTTTATGTAAATTAGTTGGTTTGGTTATCTTGTAGCCTTCCTAGCCCGGTATTACCGAGTCCTGGTTGCGACCTTTGTTTGTGTATTTGCTATTCTTGTATTAAAGCTTTCTATAATCTGTTTGGTGGTCGTGTCTTGTTGTCTTGCACCTGAGCCTCGGTAACCCTGCGTAACATCACCTTTTCTCCTCCAAACATATTGCTGGGCATTGTGGCCAAACAGATGGATTTTTGTTTGGTCTGACCACAGAACTTTCCTCCAGAAGGTCTTATCTTTATCCATGTGATCAGCAGCAAACTTCAGTGGAGCCTTAAGGTGCCACTTTTGGAGCAAGGGCTTCCTTCTTGCAGGGCAGCCTCTCAGTCCATGGCCATGCAAAACATGCTTGACTGTGGACACTGACACCTGTGTTCCAGCAGCTTCTAATTCTTGGCAGATCTGGTTTTTGGTGGTTCTCGGTTGACTCTTCACCCTCCTGACCAATTTTCTCTCAGCAGCAGGTGATAGCTTGCATTTTCTTCCTGATGGTGGCAGTGACAGAACAGTGCCATGCACTTTATACTTACAGTTGTTTGCACTGTTGCTCTTGGAACCTGCAGCTGCTTTCAAATGGCTGCAAGTGATTTTCCTGACTTGTTCAAGTCAATGATTGGCTTTTTCAGATCCGTGCTGAGCTCCTTTGACTTTCCCATTGTAGCGTTTGTGGGTGTTTGTATTCAATGAGCCCTATTTAAATGGCCTCAGAGAAGTCACCAGCTGTAATCACTCATAATCACTCACAAGAAGTTAAGAGGCCATGCTATGAAGCTCATTTCATTGACACAACTTTCTAAGTCACCACAATTGCTAATTCATGTTGCTGTATGTATATTTTTGAGCCATCAGATTAGGTCACTTTTTATGTTAACCCATAATAAAGTCATAAAAGAAGCAAACTTCATGAATGTTTTTTGTGACAAAGAAGTATCTGTTCCAATCACTCTATGAGAGAAAAATCTGAGTTGTAGAAATAAGTGGAAACTCAAGAGAGCCATGACATTATGTTCTTTACAAGTGTATGTAAACTTTTGACCACAACTGTAGCTCTCACAAACTTACAAAAACTAAAAAAAATATCTATATCCTTAGTTTTGTTCATCCTTCTTCAAAACAATGAAAACCAGGACATTTTCATCACTTCATAAAAAAACAACCAGGATGGCCACGACACAATGTGAAAACAGGACATGTCCTGGGAAAACAGGATGTTTGGTCACCCTCGTCTATGTGATCTGCAGTAAACTTCAGTTAAGCCTTAAGTTGCCGTTTCTTAAGAGGGCTTCCTTCTTGCATGGCAGCGTCTCAGCCCATGGTGGTGTGGACACTGATAGCTGTGTTCCAGCAACTCTCAGACCTGCTTTTTGGTGATTCTTGGTTGAGTCTTGACTGGGGCCATTATTGTAGCAATACTCTTTGCAAATGTGTGTGGAGAGCTGTGTGTCCGTATCTCAACCTGTGTCTGCACGGATTTGCAAATGTGTAAATGAATCTGCAAATGCGTGATGAGAGTTGTGTGTCTGTAAAATTCAATTCAGTCCAATTTTATTTATATAGCACATATTTACAACACGTCATCACATAACGCTTTACATAGCAGAAAGAACAGAAAAAAGAAAACCCAACAATCCAAAGTTGCTTTTGGATTCCCTATGAGCAAGCAATCAGCGACAGTGGGAAGGAACCAAAAACCCTCTAGGATATGGAGAGAGGGGAAAACCTCCGACAGAACCAGGTTCAGGGAGGGCGGCCATCTGTCTTGACTAATTCCCAACCCAACTGGTCGATATATTACTTACTGGTAGTAATATATTACTACCAATAGTGTTAATATATTACTTATTATTGATAGTAATATATTACTACCAATGTACAGACCGAGCAGAGCGGAACGCAGCTGGAATGAGGGAGCCTGTGAGCTTGAACTCAGGGCAGGCAAACCCGGCGTTACACACTGACGAATCCTGATACACATTTGTGGATCTCTCATGGCAATAGTGTAGCAAAAATCATGTGTGTAAAGAGAGCCAACTGAGAAGCCGCTTGACTTGTAACCAATGATTTGTCTGATTTAGCCAGTCTTGTAGTGAAAATACTTTTCAGACATTCATGTCTCTGTATGTATTTACAGATTGGTCTACAATAGTGCTGTTAAAAAATATTGTGTTATTAACGTGTTAACACAAATCAATTTTAATGGCGTCAATTTTTTTTTTATCGTGAGATTAACGCTCTTTTCAAGAGTACCTGGCTGCAGACCTCCACTGTGAGGCCACTTTCGCCGCAGACCTCCACTGTGAGGACACCTCCACTGTGAGGACAGGAAATGCACGGGATGCATTACAAAATAAAATTGCGTAGTAAACAACGTAAAATCTACTCGACCATTGTCTATAGTATATATTGTTTTAATTTGTATATTAAACTTGTGATTATTTTGAGAATGAGCCCCATTGTGAGTTTTTATGCCTGCTAACAGAATAATCCTTAAATGTTATTTTTAATGCACAGTTACAGTCATAAGAATACAACAAAGACGTACTACAGGTAATGAAGACAACACAATAATTACTAATATAATGACAAAGTCGGCGACCGGGGACAATAAATAACAAAAGTGTGACCGTTAGATTCCCGTAAAACTACTTCTATCCTGCTACAGAACCGTCAGAGCCAGCGGCAGATTTCAGAAAGTCTAGCCGAGCTAAGGCTGCTGTCAGCGGGGAGCTGTGAGCGCTGACCGCCCGGTAGTAGCTGTCTAACGGGGACACTCACATCTCCGACATCACTGGAGTAAATTTTTAAGCAGAATTTATCTGATAAATTGACCACAGATTTGATGTTTATACAACCACTTTATTGCCTCAAATAATCTTAAAACTACATTTTGTGTCACAGTCAAGGTAGTACCGTGGACAAGTACGTATATAGAGAAACAGCCACAACCCCTCGCGTTAATTGGCTGCTTCTTCGTTTGATTTAATTAGCGGTTAGCAAACCATCTTCACATGTGTCACCGCCACCTGCCAGACTGGACGCTTTAAATGTCCTTTTCTCTTTTTTACCCATTACTTCCTGTCCTCACAGTGGAGGTGTTCTGACAGTGGAGGTCTGCGGTGGAAGCGACCTCACAGTGGAGGTCTGCAGCCAGGTGCCTCTCGCTCTTTTTGGCCTAGTGAACTTATAGTTTTTTTCACAAGCTGTGAAAAACCTCCTCCTCGTCAAAACCAGGCGACAATGGTGATAAGAGTATTAAAAGGATAGTTCAAGGGACATTTACAATAGATAAAAATGTGCGATTAAGCGCAAGTTAACTATAACATTCATACGGTTAATGCAGAGTGCCGTCAATCGATTAAATATTTGAATCGATTGACGGCACTAGTCTACACACTTGCAGATCTTGGCACGCATTTGCAGATTTGTCTACATATTTACAGATTTGAATACACTTGCAAATTTGAAGACAGATTTGTGTGTTTTTTACACATTTGCAAACCTGATTACACTCACACAAGTTGTTTTACACATTTGCAGATTCTTGTATAGACACACATCACAGATTTACAGATTCATTTGCACATCTCCAAACCTGACTGCGCACACACAGATTGAGATACGGACACACAACTCTCCACACGCATTTGCAAATAGTATTGCAACTATAATGCCCCCATACTTGACCGTCCTGTCTTGAATTGTCTTTCAGTAGCAGGTGATAACTTGTGTTTTCTTCCCTGTTGTGGCAGTGGCACAACTGTACCATGCAGTTCATATCTAACAAGCAATTGTTTGCACAGATGACTTTGGGATCTGCTTTGAAATGGCTTTGAGTGACTTTCCTGACTTGTTCAAGTCAGTGATTTGATTTTTCAGCTCTGTGCTGAGCTCCTCAAAAATTACTGTAGCATTTGTGGCTGAGTCTAATGAGTAGATGGAATGGGCCCTATTTAAATTTGCTCAAAGATTTCTAAAATATGATTAACACAACCTTCTACATCACCAAAACTGATAGATTCAGATTGATGTATGCATATTTTTGAGCAGCAGAATTTGTCGTTTTTTCAGAAGATCTAAAATAAATGTATGAAAGAACCAAAATGCATAATTGTTTTTTGTGTGACAAAGACAGGTGTGTTTTAATGATTTCATCATAGAAAATTAACCTGCAGGAGTCTTTGGAAACTCAAGACTACCGTAATATATAGCAACCTTGTATACTCATCCCTACAGCTGATTTGTTCCACTGTCATCCTGTCTACTTTGGATGGCTGACGGGACAAGAACCCGCCACAGTGACCCAGTTCAGCCTTGCACATGCATTCACAAGAGCCATTCAATGGCAGCTCACCCATGTGTCTTTGTCCGGTAACTTCCATTAGAAGTCCTTTTTTGGTTATATTTTTTTTTTATTTGAGTAGTACCCACCGCCTTCAGTTGCTCTTTTTTTTAGTTGTGGTCAAATTTTGCTGAATACCTTACTTTCAATAAAATACTATTATTAATTCTGGTTTCAACAATGTCCATCGTCTGTTTTGTTGCTGCCCTAGCTCTCCCTAAGCAGTTGGGTGGTAACGTACTGAAAACCAATACATTGCCACACTTAAGAAAATTAAAGAAGCGTTGTTTTGAAATATGTTGCTTTATAAAAACATTAAAGATTAAAGGACTTTAAAAATCTTGGAGATTATTGTTCTGTGAATTAACTAATTGAATATTCACCTCTTGCACTCTAATAAGCAACATCAGATATATATAATATTATTCTTATCGGTCTCACAAAGAGAAATAGATTGCCAATATGACATCTGTGGAGCTTCTACTTCTTTACCATAGTCCACTGTAGCTATAAAAACTGTGAGATTTATGCAATCTGTCAGCAGCTAAAGTTATTAGCTATCATACTTGTTATCGTAGTTGTTAATTTTTAAATTTATTTTTAAAGTGTTGAGGATAATTTTGCAAGGCCCACATATTCTTATGTCCAAACATCCTTTTGTCTACTTCATCAAAAACTAATAATTGAAGTTGCTGTAGGTATATTTGTGACCCAGCAGATTTAGTCATATTTCCAGAAGACCTATAATAAATCTAAGAAAAACCAAAATGCATAATTGTTTTTTGTGACAAAGATGCATGTGTGTCAGTGATTCCATCATAATCCAAATAATATCATTCAACATGATATACATGGTCTTTAGAAGTGTATGTAAACTTTTGTTCACAACTGTACATTAATCCATTGCGTGTGCATGGATTTCAGATTTCACATAGACATTTTGTTCTACCATATGACCCCTGACTTCAAAGAAAACTCTAGAAAAGGCAAATTAAAGTTTCCTCAAAAATCCAAAAATATGTCATTAGTTCAGTGTCTGTCAGCTAGTTGTTTCAGCACTCATGTCACTGACTATATTTTGTCCACTTACAGTTGGGGGAGGTGATGTGTCAGGAGGATTGGCAGCAGGATCTGTAAAAAACAACAACAACAATAAAAAAAGAGCCACAGTCAGGTAAGTAGAGATGGTCTTGATGGAGGGTGAAGAAGAGTGGTAGAAAAAAATCCTTAATAGAAAGGCTGGATAAGCTGTATTGCTGAGTTTGAAGTTATGTCCAACGTACTGATCTCCACGAAGCTTTTCGTCATCATGCCATTGTCCACACTCGACTGCACCTTGTCTAAGACTTTAGCCCCAACTCCCTAGTACGTTCTTCCTCTCTCCTGTCTCTTTTTCCTTTTTCCTCCCCAGCCTTTGCCTGAATAGCTGCTCTCCTGCCGTGCCTTCACTTCGACACAAAGGGACACCTGAGCATGTGAGTGCTGCCACTCGGAGTGGGGATCGAGTGACCCTGCAAGTCCTACTCTGTGGGTAGGATTACATACTCATGTGTCCCCAGAGAGTCATTAGGGAGGCAGGTGGAAGAGGAGTAAAGCTGCTGGTCATTCCCTGGACACTGTCCAGTGGCTTCACTGTCCAGCTGCTTCCATCAAGTACAATAGTACAAGTCAAATAAAGTGTTGTTTTTTAAAGGGCCAGAGTCACAAAAGCTATTTCTTTTTGTTCCTATACACCAGCTGCCATCTCAATATTTAAGGGTTGGAAAAATTAAAGCTATTCAATTCAATTCCATTTTATTTATATAGCGCATATTTACAGCATACGTCATCTCATAGTACTTAACATAGTAAGGTACGAATTGACACAGAAGAACAGAGAACAGTAAACCCAAAAATCCAGAGTTACTTTTGGATTCCCTATGAGCAAGCAGTCAGAGACGGTGGGAAAGAAACAAAAAACCCTAGGATAGGGAGAGGGGAAAAATAGCAGGACAGCAGGTGGTGAGGCCAGCGGCTGCAGATCGGGGACATGTAGCTCCAGATATATATATATATATATATGGCAAACTGTTTAGGAAATTATATATGGAATGAAAGTCCGAATATATATAATGAAACTTGGAATACATGGAATGAAACTCCGAACATATGTAATGAAAGTCTGAATATATATAATGAAACTTGGAATATATGGAATGAAAGTCCGAATATATATAATGAAACTCCGAATATATATAATGAAAATCCGAATATATATAATGAAAGTCCGAATATATATGAAGAAACTCCGAATATATATAATGAAACTCCAAATACATGGAGTGAAAGCTGAAGTAAATCTTCACAATCCACCACGTTTAATTTCTGTTGTCAGCACAGAATTTGTTTGGTATACAAATGGCATCAGTTGAAATATATTAATAATTGTTGAAGTGGAACTTTTTCATGTCATGCTCCAAACAATATTAATAGTTTGTAGTGTACGTTGCTCTGCACTGCACTGCCGTGGATCCGCGATTAAATAGTAAATGGATCTCTTCTTCAGTGCAGTGAAGAAGGTTGCTTTATTAATGTGACAGGTGTTAACACGCCGGTGTTGTGCTGAGTAAATGTCTGTACACCGACATCGGTGCGTTGTGCCCAGTTATGTCTGAGCTGCACGCCGATCTCGCCATTTCCTGTGAGCAGCGCAGATCTAACTCTGCACAACACGCCGATGTCGGCGTGCAGACATAACTTGACACAACAAGCCGATCTCGGCACATCTCCACGTGTTGTGCCGAGTTATGTCTGCATGCCGAGATCTACAGCACTGGCATGTTAGTAAGGTGTTCATTCCTGAAGATTGCATTCTGAGTTTCTTTCAATATATTCTGAATTTCGTTATATATATTCCGAGTTTCATTCCATATATTTCCTTGTATATATTCTGAGTTTCATTCCATATATTCCAAGTTTCATTCCATATATTATGAGTTTCATTCCATATATTCGGACTTTCACTATATATATTCCGAGTTTCATTGCATATATAATTTCTGAAACTGCTTGCCGTTTATATATATGTATATATATATATACATACATACATATATATATATGTATATATATATATATATATATATATATATATATATATATATATATATATATATATGTATATATATGTATATATATATATATGGCAAGCCGTTTCGGAAATTATATATGGAATGAAACTCAGAATATATTAAATGAAAGTCGCCATCTTGTTTTTTTTTAAAACTTCACTTTCACTTGAACAGACGCAAGGAGTGCAAGGTTGAGTGAAGCTGCCCGAAATTTAGTAGCTGCAATACTCACAAACTAAGAGGTTATTAACACCCTGGCTAATGCCTGCACCGGTAACACTAATAGTAGCACTAGCAACTACCGTACTAACCCCGGCTCTGCTGAAGAAGAGGTCGCTTCTCTGTTTAATCATAGAGCACGTCAAGCAAACGTACCTGCTGCATCACAGGAGACCCAACAAACAGCTCCTGTCTACAATTTTTGCCCTTTTACTCGAAACTCAAGACAGAAGAGGTAATGAAATGCCAAGGTGAAAGTTGCTATTTCTTGTAACAGTCATTCCAAAGCACAGTGATAGTTTACAGATAGTTTTTATGGACTTTGTGTCATTTTGTAAAGCTCTTTAGGTTTTATTTACACAAACCTTTACATTATAAATTTGCATTTGTACAACTTTCCAGTGTTTTATTCACACTGGCTTGTTTTTAATACTGTCTCGTGTTTATATAGAAAATATAAGTTACATACTAAGTGGTTACTTCTATCCAATACTTTTTTCTTTAATATGACTCAGGTTTCAGCTACAGTTAAGGAGTACACGTCCTGTGTCTCAGTATTTCACCAAAGAAGTTATTCTCCTGCCGGACCATACAACTACATATATGCCAAGGCGTGCAAGCAAAGCTTGGCTTTTTGAAAATGGCCATGTGAAATCTGCTCTAGAATTTGGCTGTGACTGGGACTCCAACAAAGTCCTTCAGACAATAAGAGGGGCATTTCAGCCAAATGTGGAGGGATGCAGGTAAGCTTTTAATCTGTTTCATAAAAGTGGCTTACTTGTTACTTGTGTTAAAATAATAGTAGGCTGTAATATACTTCGACAAGTTTACTTTGTGTGTTGTGCAGTAATTGTGTTTGCTTGTCTTTCCCTCAGACTACAGATCTTGCTCTCGTGCCACTCTAAGCTAGTGGAGCCATCTCTTAGCCCAACACAAACTTTGAGTGGAGCCCTTGTGAAAAAACTGTTTCACCAGAAGTCCATTTATGCCAGACCTGACAAAGTCATCTTATGTGAGGACAAAGAGGACAAAGTAACTGTAAATACAAAGAAATCAAATGAATGTATGACCTCAACAATGGCAATACAAGATTTTAAACTGGATGTCTTCAAATACTGTCTTGGGTGCTATGTTCTGACATAATATGAAAGTTTTATATCTGTTTGTTACATTGCTTTACAGTTGCACTTAATTGTTGCTATGAATCCATAAAATGTTTTGTATTTAACTGCTTCAATTGACAGGTACTTTCTGATGGTGAGAGTAGCCATACAAACAGCCCTGCAGACAAATCGGACACTAACAAATCTGGTAAATGTTCTTACGTACATGTGTCTATTAGGAAACTCCAAATTATGTTAGTCTTGTGTTTTTGTGATTACACAATTTAGTTGAGTCTTTCTAATATTCATTTTAAATTTATTTCCATATTTTGTACAGAAAGAAAAACAGTGTATATCTATATATGTAAAGTATATAAAGTATATGTTATTCTAGAACATAATATGCACTGTACACGCCCCAATTTCTGATGCTAACTATCATATAATTTCAATGTTAAATATCAATTTATTGTTTTCCCATGTTCTCAGAGGGATTGGCAGTGCACTGGACATTTCCAAAGAAACTGTCTCAACCTTTTCCACCATTGAGGCCCAGTCTCTCTCCAGTATTACCTCTTCCTTTTCTGATTGTGATGAGGTCATCTGGTGTGTTGCACCTTCCATCTCTCATCGCTGCTCTAACTACTGATGAGAGTGTGATGAAGTGCAGTGCAACATCAGCCATTTCCAGTGACAAAATCTGTGGCCCGTTGGTTGGTCCCTCTGTCAGTGTCAGTGTCAGATTCCTCTATTTGGTCCCATGGTCCTGTCTATTCCAGTGCATCTGATAATAGCACATCCAGCACATGCTACACGTTTGTCTTTTATGTTTCTTCACATGTTCCAGGTTGTATAAAAATGGGCCTTATTTACTGTATGATATTGTATTACAGTAGTCTAACTTGATACTAGATGATTATGTCCTTAATATTTACACAGAAAAATAATGTACTTGTTATTCATGAATACTGACAATATTAAAAGATAGAATTGAAAGAAATTGTTATTGGTAATACAACTGCATAAATATTGTATATTTGTACATTAACTCTGTCTGTTTTAAAATGTTGCTGTCATTTTTTGCAGTACATACCTTGGCCTGTTTGAGGAAGAATACCTCTCTGATGATCCTGATCTCCAGGAAGCCATTTCAAGGTATTTAGATTCTAGTGCAACTGAGAGATTAGTAGGAGATTGTCCTCTTGGAGATTGCCTATTTTCTTATGGAGGTTTTGCTTAAACTGAATTCTCCTAATTACTGTAAACCAGTGGTTTGCAGGGTGGTGCCCTGTCTGCCAATACCAATATTATGTAGATAATATTGTGCAGCCCTATTGAAGATATCATATAAAATGAAGCATTGCTGTTAAGCTCCACACATCTATATGCCTTTTATCTGTTCACACCATAGACCAAACACAACCTCTATTTAAATGTTATGCTAGTCCCACCGAGCCTGGTGCTGCTAACACTAATCACATTCAGAATAAGAATAGTCTGGCCCTGGCATATTCAATTTTGTTTTCCAAAGGGGTGTTCAAACCTCCCGCACACAGAACTGGCTCTGTACATGACACATGGCAACACCCAACCAGTGCAGAGTAGCTCCGTGTGACGTAGCACCACAGCGTGCAGAGGGGAGAGAGCAATCATGTCTGTGAATAAGTGCTGTTGTAGCCTGTTGTTGCCATCCTAATTTTCAATGTGGTTGGTCATACTTTATCTCACTTGCTGCATGTGCACAACTGTCACCGTACAAACCCGCTTCTGTCATGATCCCCGCCCTGACCCTATCTGTCTCCCTCCTTCTCCCTCTCCATGTTCTCCGCCTCTGATTGCGGCAATTGGTGGCAGCCGCGGGACCGCGCACCGGGCACTAATCACCACCACTATTTAGCCCTGTGGCTGCTGACACTCGGTGCGCGGTCATAGACTATGTTTCCTTGTTCTGTCGGTTTCCCCGTTCCGTATCCTGCCTGCCCTCCGGACCCTGCCTGCACCCGCTGTTCTTCCCTGCACCGGTTCACCCCTCTTGTGGTTTTTGATTTTGTGAGTAAGCCGTTTTGTTTGCCCTGCCTTGGTTTAGCCTCTTCAGTTTTCCTTTGTTCTCATTGTGTTTGTTAGTGATTGTTATTCCTTGGTTTTGTAGTTTAGCCTGCTTTTTGTATTAGGTTTGGTTCCTGAGTTTATTCCTTTATTCTGCATTGGTTTCAGTTTTAGTATAGTTTCAATTATCGTTATTTGCCAGTTTAGTTTAGTGTTTTGGTTTACTCCTCAAGCTCCCCTGATTAGTTTGTACTTGTCAGGCCTTGGTAGTCTTCCCTTTGTTCTGTTTGTTAAGTCTGTTAGTTAATAAAGTTCTGTTGTTTACCCCACTTTCCTGTCTGCCTGCCTTACGTGTCTGCATTTGGGTCCAACCCTGAGCACACACCCTGACAGCTTCGTAGTCAGAGAAACAGCTGTCATTGGGGCAAAGATGCTCTAACCGACTGGAAAACATGCACACAGGAGAGAAGGCCGGAGTCAAATGTCAGCTCAAAACTGAATTGACTTCCAGGTCGGCAACGCCAGGCGAACTCCCACCTCTTCCTGACATGAATTAGCAAAATGATGCCGTGCCGCTGCAAGCTATTATAACTATTTCCCACCTCAACATCTGCCAATAAGGGTTAACTACTTATAAATCCTATCCACTTTACATAAATTTTGAGCCTAGGCTCCAGGACGAAAAAGCAAATTTTGTTTCAGCAGAGGAAGATAAAAGTCAGATTTTAAACAGATCTTAAGCAGCCCGACAAATTATATTTCTTTGACCTCACTTTCACTTTCCTGATTACTTCATGGAGACCATGAAGTAATGCTTAGTGAATCACTTGAAATCTTTTTGTAAATTATGGTCCTGTTATTAGTCCTGAAAGAAGTAAGGGAGGGTATGCTGTATAGGTTACAGGCTGTTACCACATGAGCGTGCAGTGACTGTCTGTCTGTCTGTCTGTTTCAGTGACTTAAAGATGACTTTAGAGGAAGTAATGGAGCAAATTGCTTCTCGGGTCAATGATGACAACATTGTACGCTTCAATATTACAAGAAGAAATGTGTGGGATGCCGCATCCAGAGCTATGGGCAGATCCAATTTTTCACCAGAAAAGAAGATAGATGTCAAGTTTACTGATGACTATGGAATATCTGAGGGTGCTGTGGACAATGGAGGACCTGCTCAGGAGTTTTTCTGACTCTGCCTAAACGAAATAAAGGACAAAATCGGCATCTTTGAGGGTCTATCCAGTGTCAAGTTTCTCACATGCAACTCCAAAGGTACTTGAGGTTAAAGTATTTCATATTATGGTTGCTATCACTTCTTTCTCTTCTTACTGATGGATCAAGACATTGTAACTGAAAAAAGGATTATGCTGAAATCTGAATGTTTTAGGACATTGTATCTAATAGTTAGGTTGCTATATAACATAAGCATTTGCCCTGTGATGTTTCATTTCACAACAGCTATGAAAGAAAATGGATACTTCTATGCTGGCCAGATCATGGCAATGTCAATTGCCCATGGGGGACAGAGTCCATGTTTCCTGTCTGAGGTCTTGTATGAGTGTCTTCAAAAGGGTCCAGATAACGTAAAGGTCAAAACTGAGGATATTACTGATGAAGAAACAAGGTTACAGGTGCAGAGTGTGAGTATATTTTTAATTAGATTTTATCTAGAAACTTGGGACTAACTATTAATGCACTCATTAAAATTTGGTACCCTATGGTGTGCCACGCAGGTGGGACTGAATCATAATAACTGAAAATTTTTACAAAAAACTGAACTGAAAAAACAAGAGTACTCTCTCACAGAACTGAAAAACTAGCAGGATAATGCAAAAGCCACTGACATTTATTTTTTTGATGAAACTTTGCATGGGGTCTGGGCCTGGAAAACACTCATTCAACATTTTCATGTTTTTACTGGGAGTAATGCATTGATCTTGATCTAGATTTTCATTTTTCTGGAATCTGGTATTGGTATCCATATGGTGTGGTCCAAAATAAATACCAGGATCTAGCCCACTTCAATCTATTTTATTAGGGGGGCATTTTTTTCCAGCTGCAACACAGTAACAAATAAAGCTGCAAATCTGGCACGACTATCGTGTTGTTAAGATTTAGGGGTTCAAGACTGCATCATCAGCTCACCATCAACAGCTCCATCTTTCATGGCTGTTGAAGGATATCCAAATGAATATGCCAGATTTTGGTGCAGATCCAGATCTGTTAGAAGAGTTGACCTCTGAGGCTTGATGGAGCTCTGCACTCTGCTGAGTGACATTCTAGTTTGTGCCTTTAATACATTAAAATCACGCCAACATTTAAGATGCATTTATCACATGCAATTCTAACAACAAGCATCTTAACATTTACCATCGGTCCGTGTACCTTCCGTTCATTCTATTTCCAATTCTGAAACGCAAATCGGAAAACAAAAATACAGACATTTTTCTTTTTGTAGCGGATTTTAAAACGAACAAACAAGAGCCGTTTTCCATTAAAATGGAGCCATAAAATTGGATTTCATGTTGTTTTCCTATTATGGATTTTTATATTCCCAGATAAGCACGAAGAATCCAATCTATGTTAATCCAAAATGCAAAAATGCGGGGATATCTGTATTATTACAAGGTGACCCGGAAGTGATATTTTAGCTTTTTTTCCGTGATTAGCACGACGTCTTTAGCACAACAGTAGCGGATTCAGTTGGCAGGAGTCTGAAGACTGGACGAGATGGTGTCACTCGAGCCCTATGGAAATTTAATTAGAGAAATGATTGCTCAAAATCTCTCGCACGCGGACATTTCCACGAAGTTATCCCAATTAGGTGTGCAACAAGGATGTTCTGAAATGAGTGTCAGGAGATTTTGTGCACATCACGGCATTTCCAGGAGGGGACATGTATCTGACGCGCAATTAGAGGTGACTATCAGCAGGGCAATAAATCAGGTAGGTTATTTTGGTTTTCTTTGATTTACAGAGGTGGGTAGTAACGAGTGAAATGTACTCCGTAACATTTACCTGATTAAGTTTTTGGATAAATTGTACTTCTAAGATAGTTTTAAATAATTTCCATACTTTTTACTTTTACTTGAGTACATTAATGAAGAAGAATACTCTTACTACACTCCATTAGGCTACACTGAGCTGGTTACTTTTTTCTTTACCCATTCACTATTCTACGCATTATTATTATTATTATTATTATTATTTTGTATTTGTGTCTGATTAAATGCATGTCTTCACAAGTTAATCAGATGTTACTCAGCAGTTGCTCAGTACTTGAGTCGTTTTTCCACCAAATACTTTTTTTTACCATAACTCAGGTATTATTTGGATGACTGCTTTTTACTTCTACTTGAGTCATATTATTCTGAAGTAATCATACTCTTACTTGAGTACAATTTTTGTCTTCTCTACCCACCTCTGTTGATTTAGTTCTACACTACATATATTTTATGAAATATAAATCCATGAAGACTAGGCCTACATGTCACAGCTTACATATGTGTACATATATGTATGTTGATTCATCAGACAGGGTCAACATATGGTCAAAAGATGATGACCGGGTACCTGTCTGCAACAGGAGTGGTTGCTGGTGAACGCCGGGTGGGGAAGATTTTAAGAACCACTCATTGTCCCTATCATGAAATGCGCAAACGTGTAAGTATCTTTTGCAAGCCTTTAATATTGTGGTATATGGTATCATGTATTTTATCCGCTAACTTTTACTTACTTTTCTCCCAAAGGGCGCACGCAACCTTAACCCTGTCCCCTACAGTGCTGCATACATGGGACACAAAATCCACATCGACCAGAATGAAAAATTGGTCATGTTTGGAGTGACACATGTTCTCGCACTAGATGGATACAGCAGTAAGGTCGTTGCCCACGCAACTATGCCTGTCAAGAATAACCTCACGATATATGAGGAAGTTTACAGGTTAGTCATTCTCAACTTTTTTTGGCTTCAGAACCCCCTTTCTCTGATTTCAGAGTCCAGGGAAAAAATTCAGGCAGGCGTAATTTTTTGTGAAATTGTCCATGTAAAAGGTGGTCTTTATACATACATACCTTTTTTTTTTTTAACTTTGTATGTAATATAAAGACTAACTTTTCTCACAACTTCACTTTTCTGTGAGTTTTTTGTGGCTTTGTGACTTTTTTCAATTCTTTGACACATTTTTTAAAACTGTTTTTGTGACTTTTTAGATGTAGATTCTACTGGGGTTTTTTTGTCTTTTTCATTTGTGATAGACATACTGACTCCTTGTTTCTGAAATGGGGGTCTGTGTACCCCAAAGGGTACTCTGAGGTACAACAGGGGGTACATTTTGGATTGACCGAAAGCACGGTAGTTGTTAAATTATAAAATGAATCCTGAATAATACAGTTCTTTCGGTCAATCCAAAATGCTATTAAACCTCAAACCTGAAAGTAAAAGTAAGGCTTTGGCTTTCTTAGAATCTGTGTGCATAATTATTTGGCAACTATAAGTTACTGAAGGTATTTTGCAGCTGAATGAAAAATGAAAATGTTACTATCTCACCTGTTTACATTTTTCTATTAAAGTGAGAATAATATTCGAACAACTCAAAATTTCCAAATAAACATTTCTGACAGTAAAAATTAAATATATCTGTGACCGATATAGCCACCCTTCTTTTCAGTAAGTCACAAAAATGGTGCACTAGTAGACTGCACTATTGTTGGTCTATCGTACATTGCAGCCTCAACATTTGATTGAGTCATGTTCACTATTTTACAGATCAGCAGTTCTTGAATATGGGATGTGGGACCAGGTCAGGGTGGACCATGGCCGTGAATTTTACTTGTCCCTCTACATGCAGGAGGTGCTGTCTAACCACAGACACAACTTGCAAAGACAACCATATCGCCAAACTCAGTCAACAAAGGTGAGGTAACGGTCTCCTTAATGTACAAAATGTGCTTTCTAATGAGACTAAGCTTTAGAGATGTTACTCAGTTATGTACTGGTACTGAACAACAAAATAACAAACTCTAGCTGAGTTCAGTATCTATAGCATATCACCCGATATGACACCAACTTTGTGCAAACCCAAAATATCACTTTAACCAGACGCACCCTTGGGTGAAGGGTGCTTGCAGGTACCCATACACATCAATGGTCCTGCTCCTTGGACTCCTAACCAAACCTCTTCATACTGTCTGTAAACTTTTTACATATGATATAATCCTGTTTCCTCTCACCATGTTGTTTTTTTAGACTAAATTGAGTCTACCCTTTTCTTGTCTACAGAATCATACGATAGAGCGAATGTGGGTAGAGATAAATAACAGGGTAAAGAGCTGTACATGCATGGAATGCACACAGAATCCCAGGTGAGTTAAATAATAATAATAATAAAAACATGTATCACACAGTCCACTCCTTTTTTGTGATTTTTTTTAAATTAAAAGTTGGCAGTGAATTTTAACAATAGTGACATTTTGTGACCTATGCTTTGCTTCACAGGCAAAGGAACACCCAATCATTTGGCAGCAGGAGGATGTCCAAAAAAACTGGGAGAGGAGTTTTTGCCACATGCCGCCCAAGCAGCAGACATGTACCAGCAGGATGTTGGCTCTTCACTAACTAGAGTCTCCTGCTTTGGAACTGACCCCTTCTCAACTGAGGAGGACAAAATATCAGCAGAACAACTTTTTGCTGAAGAGTACCCTGATATTTCAGTTTTATTAGATAACGTGGTAAACTATAACTTCGTACCTTTTCAAGATGCATTGCTGTATCTGATAAACATTACACAGCAATATGCATGAACATGTCAAATAAAGGCAAATTGGTTCTGGATCTTGGTCTTATGTGCAACATGAAATACAAAAAATGTATAAAAATAAAACTATTCTGTATCCTCTACAGTTGTTGAACAAGTGCAAAATTCTAAGTGACTTTAGAACAAGGCAATTAGCCAGATATAACGGAGGTAATCAAGCTTAAATCATAGAATGTGATACAATCACATTTAAAGGGTTAATCCATCTTAATTACACCAGCCAATATGGAGAGAAGATTATCAAGACTGGTCAGCCTGTGAACATTGACAGAGAACTCATCTGCCCTGCATCTTAGGCACTGGTCGGATGTCAGCATCCACTGGTCAACGCAGTTTTTGCAGCCAACAAAGCTTTTGCAGCATACGGCAATCACAGGCTCTTCCATTAGCCCTGTTTAATGAAAAAAATAAAAAGTACAATACACATGCAATATTACAGTTCAATATATTATCTTGTCTTTACTTAAAGGAACAGTTCAGCCAAAAATGAACATTCTGTCATCATCTACTCACCCTCATGCCAGTTAAAACAGAGGTGCAGTTTGTCCATACAACACACAGGGAGGTTGCAGCACTACTGGAGAGCAAGTGGGTCTCCATTAACTTCAATACAGTGCATATAAAAGTGGACAAACTGCACCTGTGTTTTAACTGGCACGAGGGTGAGTAGATGATGACAGAATGTTCATTTTTAGGTGACTTGTTCCTTTGATCTACATATTACATAAGTTTAAAAGCTTGGCAAGGAACAATTTCACTATAACATGGAAAAGAAATAATTAATGCTTGATTCATTTGGACATTCCATTAGATCCTGCTTAAAAGGTAGACTTTAATATAGATCAAACAACAAATTATGTTACAGACCTTTGCATACAATACAACCAAAGGCATCCTTCATGTGTGTTATCAAGGTGTCGGTCAGAACCAGCATGGCACCCCTGGTGTTGCTGGCATGTGTTGACAGGTCCTTCATGACTTTGGTGACTTCACTCAGTCCTTCAGCAGCCAAGACCACTTCTTCTATCTTATCATGGATCCCCTGAAGACTTGTGGAGTCCATATCTTTATGGCTATAAGGAGTTTTAAAAACAACAACAAAAAACAAATTTATCATACAGTATTCACCAATTCTGTTCAGATAACATCTCTCTTAGAAAAAAGCTATTTAAAACAAAATAAAAGACAAATATTGATAGGCAGCAACAAAAAAATTACCTCAGTTTCTTTCCCTTTGTTCCTTGCTGGAACTCATGGAAGACCTGCTCTGGGACAGCAAGAAACTTTTTTGCATTTTGCTTCCAATACTTGGATCCTGGCAAGAGAGGAAGACAAATCATGTAACAGATATAATGTAAACATATTTACAGCTGAACAGAATACTTTGTGGGTCAAAAAAATTAAGAGACAAATAGAGCACAGTATTGAAGTAGATGGGGCATGTAGTGTAACAAACAAAGCATTTTTATTTATTATTATGCAATTCTTCATTTTTCAATTAGTACCTCTTGTCCCTTCAGAGTCCACAATCTCATTCCCCTGGGCATCAGTCAGGATGAGAGGGTCATCACTCTGCAGGGCATCATGTATTTTTGCAAAGATACCTGTGGTTGTGGCTTCAAACTCAAACAGTCTGAGTACAACCATACGGGCAGGCTTCAGTTTCCCCTGGCTGAGCTCAGCAATGAAAACAGATCTAGAAAGATTGTTGTGGGAGTGGTTTATATCAAGTCAAATCAATTAATTCCATCTCAAACACATAGCCTACATTACAACTGATCCAATTACGATTGATTCAAGTTTTAAAATTATCTTGGTTACAAGGGATCTCAAGAATTATGAAAACCAAGGCACCAACTTCGGATTCAACGAACAATATCCAAAGGAAATAAACGAACGAAGGAAAGTACTCTACCCAATTATGAAAGAACACAGAAGCAAAAACTTGCGCACATCACTGATTGTCGACAAACTCTACATCAACGGACAGTTATTCAAAGACAGTACAATAACACCTTGGCTCTTCTGATTCGCATATCCGCAATGCATAATTCATATACAACAATAACTCCTCGTCATGCTGCTCTCATCACCTGACCTAACCCTATAAGCCACCTCCAATGACACACCTAGTATGTCTTTTCGTTTTGTTTTTTTTTATTCATGCGTCTGTCTTGTTATGAGTTCACTGTCCCCTTTGTTTTGTGTGTTGCCTCCACCCTCCACCTTTCCCCAAGTTTAACATTTATCTTTTATCTATACAGATCCTGTATGACAAAAATACCATGTATACTTTTAAAATAGTAACGTGGAACGTGCGTGGTTTCCGCACCACGTCAAAAAGAACAAAAGTCATCAACCACTTATCAAAACTGAAGGCTGACATATGCTTTTTACAAGAAACCCACATAACCCAGCATGAATCTCAACAGTTACAAATTAGACAATATGACAAAATTTACTCATCGACATACACAACACTCAATTACCAACGACCCAGAAGGAAGATTTCTGATCATAAATGTATCAATAAATAACACACCTTTCACTCTTGCTAATGTTTATGGACCAAACAATGATGACCCACTCTTTTTTCACACTCTTTTCGCCGCATTACAAGACAAATCAAATATTCTTTTAGCTGGAGACTTTAACACTGTGATCAACCCCTCACTTGACCGTTCAAACTCTACTGGTAATACAAGACATACACATTCATCGGACATAATTAAACAATACATGCAGAGTTATGGTCTGGGCGATAGTTGGAGAATGAACAACCCCACGCACTCGGAATATACATACACCTCCCTCCACCATCAATCATCCTCCAGACTGGATTTTTTTTCTCACCAGCAACTCACTCACCCAGTATATAACCGAAAATACAATTTATCCAATCATAATAAGTGATCACGCTCCAGTCTCCATTACATTATCAAATCAAAGCTACATCACGTTGGCGACTGAATACCTCTCTCCTGGAGGACACAGAGTTCAACACACTAATACGGAGAGAGTGGGCATTCTTTCTAGAGACGAACGACTCTCCAGAAATTTCACCATCACTCCTGTGGGAAACCTGTAAGGCAGTCATCCGTGGCAAAATCATATCCTACTCATCACATAAAAAAAGAAAACAACAGGAACAAGAAAGTACATTGGAACAAAAAATAAAATTATTAACTCACCAATACTGTACAAACCCAGATGAACAGACGCTTAATGACTTAAACCATGCCAAAACTCAAATGGACAATATCCTAAACAAAAAAACAGACTTCATAATACAACAATTGAAATATGAACAATTCCAATATAATAACAAATTCAGTAAACTACTAGCCAACCTATTGCAACATAAAAAAGAAAAAGCAATTATCTCAGCAATACAGAACAAAACTGGTATAACCACACACAATTCGCAAGAAATAAATCTTATCTTTCATCAATATTATAAAGACTTATACTCTTCCAATTGTACTCCCAGTCCCTCAGCAATAGAAAACTTCCTCAGCAAACTCAATCTCCCAACACTCCCATCAGATAGTGTACAGATGTTAGAAGCCCCACTTACTACAAACGAAATCTACAAATCATTAATTAAAATGCCAAACAACAAATCACCAGGACCAGACGGATTACCAGCTGAATTTTATAAAATATTTTGGGACATTCTATCACCATTACTACTAAGAGTTATCACAGAAATTAAAACAACATCCACAATACCACCCCACATGAATATTGCCAACATTACCCTCATACCAAAACCAAACAAAGATCTTACTCATCCATCAAACTACCGCCCTCTCTCATTAATAAATACAGACCTCAAAATCATAACCAAAACTCCTGCAACCCGGCTTGAGACAGTTATCCCAGTAATTATACACCAAGATCAAACAGGCTTTATAAAAAATCGACATGCATCTGACAACCTCCGCAAACTATTCAATCTGATAAACATAACACAACTGGAAAGAACAAAATCCATCATTCTCTCTCTCGATGCAGAAAAAGCCTTTGATAAAGTAAACTGGCAATTCCTCTTTCATGCACTCCGTAAGTTTGGTTTCGGAGAGTCGTTCGTCCACTGGATTGAGACATTATACACTTCACCAAGGGCCACTGTAACCACTAATGGGATCACCTCACCGAGCTTCACACTGCACCAAGGAACCAGACAGGGATGCCCACTCTCTCCATTGCTCTTTGCTTTATCCATAGAACCTCTGGCATCTGCTATAAGAAGTAATAATAACATCAAAGGAATTCAAAATAGAAATGAAGAATATAAAATTAGCCTATATGCCGATGATCTATTATTGCATTTACAAAACCCAGAAACATCTCTTAAAGAAACTTTTTCTGTTATAAATAATTTCTCATCTCTTTCTAACTATACAATAAACTGGTCCAAATCTACATTACTCCCGCTAACTCAAGACTCATGGGATTCTGCAGCCAAAAAATCCTTTCCCTCCTTGCACTTAGGTAATATAAAATATTTGGGTATTACAATTTCCTCCAGGCTGTCAGAGCTCTTCAATCTGAACTACCCTCAATTGCTCAAGAAAATAGAAGACAATCTCAAAAGCTGGAATAATCTCCCACTGACACTAATTGGACGTATTGCCGCTGTGAAAATGAAAATCCTACCTCAAATAACTTACCTGTTTAACATGATTCCTACGATTCCAACTGACAACTGGTTCAAAACACTCAACACCATAATCACTCAATTTTACTGGAAAAACAAAAAACCTCGTATCTCTCAATCAACTTTACAAAACAGCAAACAGTGTGGAGGTCTAGAAGCCCCAGTATTCATTAATTACTTTCTGGCAACTCAACTACAATACCTTTTCATTTGGATTAATAAACAATACCACAACAAAACATGGATACAGTTAGAACAGAGTTAATGTCAGAATACACCAATAGCAGATCTCCCTTTTTTACCACAGTCAATAAAAAAACTTAACTACTTCAAATCCATTACCATATCTATGACTCTGACAGCCTGGTGGAAAACTAGGAAAATCACTGACACCTCACAAGCACCATGTAAATTTACACCCATTTGGCACAACCCTGATTTTCAATTGCACAACTCTCCCATTTATTTTCCACTCTGGCACAAAGCACACACCTTTATCACCTTTTTCAAAATAACTCATTCATACCATTCAATACACTTACCCAGAAGTTCGGCGTTGGGAGAGAAGAATTTCTGCACTACCAACAAATCAAACATATAATCAAATCTAAAAACATCTCTTCAGGAACAGTTCAACCCTCTCTGCTGATAAAACAAATTTTTGACATCACAAGTTTGAAAAAAATAATATCCAAACTCTATAAAATAATAACAACATCGAAACATCAGATAACACTACCATGCAAAAAATGGGAAAACAACCTGGGCATATCTCCCAACCCCGACTTCTGGATGAATATATGCAAAAACATTTACACCATGACAACAAATGCAAACCTCCAACTCATACAATACAAAACCCCCCATAGAATTCATCTAACACAGAGCCGTTTACATAAAATGGAACTTTCAGAAACAGACATATGCTTACAATGCACTACACGTAGCACAGATAATTACTTGCATGCCACTTGGGATTGCACGCCAGTACACTCTTTTTGGGCTTCAGTTACCGATAAACTTTCGATCATCCTCGGCTGCAGAGTCCCATTACATCCATCTCTGTGTCTTCTAGGAGACACTACACAAATACACCTCCCAAACAAATATCATAACCCTCTACTCATATCTCTAGCTATCGCCAAGAAAATAATTTTTCAAAACTGGAAGAATAAAAAAGGTTGTAGCATCAGTCATTGGATTAACTTAATTATAGACCACATCTCAGCAGAAAAAAACAAAGCCAACAAACAAAAGCATTTGTCAGCCTTCACCGAAACATGGACTTTGTTCATAAACCACTTTCATCTATAACAACAATCTGTTCAGCCAAACATCTCTCAAATGTGTGCTTGTCTGGATTGATGGTTGTGTGTTTGTGTATATGCATAAATGACACTTCAGCTTAATAAGAGTATACTATGTTATCATTTATCCGTCCTACCCTAAAATCACTATTACCATTATTATTACAACCTTGTTACTTACTAATGTTATTATTATCATAATCTGCTTATCTATGGTAACATTATTATTATTATCATTATTGCTATTATTATTATCGGTATGTGTATGTATGTATTTATATATAGATATATGTGTATGTATGTGTGTGTATGTATATGTATATGTACATATATAATTTATTTTATTTATTTATTTATTTATTTGTTTTTTGTTTGTTTTTTTTTTGTTTTTTTCCCCCTCTCTCTCTGTATGTGTATTATTATATATATATATATATATTAGTTTATATTATACTATTTATGGTCACAGTGATTTGCTGATGGTGTTGAAGCTGACAAGGTATCGACAACAACCTTTCATCAGTACCCTCATTATTATTGATACCACTATTATGAATTACTACTGATCTAGATGTTGTTATTACTATCGTCACAAGCACTATCTCTATTAATATATTAATTATTATCAATAATTATGCTACAACAGCTCACCATCAATAATGTCCACAACGCACAAACAATACAAAATATTTGCAACATACCCGATACCTACATCATTTTGAATCATCACATGTACCCCATAGTTCTATCTCCCTCCCTTTTATTTATTTATTTATTTATTTTGTTTTGCTTTATTTTATCAATTTTCTTTATTTTCTCTTTCTTTGATTATTTAAAAGGGGGAAAAGAAAGGAAAAAAAGGGAAAAGGGAAAAAGGAAAAGAAAAAAAGGGAAAGAACGGGAAAGGGAAGAGAAGGGAGAGAGAGGAGCTCTGGAAAAGAGAGGAGGACCGTTGGGCTGGAGGAGATGCTGGGGGATCGCGAGACTCGGTGAGATTCAAGAAATTCAACATGGCGGCCCCCAGCTGCTAGACGAGTGTTATACAAATCGCCGTTTTTTTCCGACTTATTTTTCGTATTAAACAGCCGAATTAAGCTTCCTGCTCAAGATCGTACACTGTATCTACCACAGTGGAGGAACTTGAGAACTTTATCGACGACTACTACGTCCGTTGCACTATGGAAGGCTCCAACACCGCCACTTTCCCTGAGAATCCCAGCAAGAGGAAGAAAGCCGACTCCTCTACTGACACACAGGACCTGGAGACTACTGATGTCCCGATTAGCGTGCTGGATTCGATAAACAAAAAGCTCGACATCCTCGGCATGCTCCATCAGGAGATCAAGGACCTGAAGGCTAGTCTGGAGTTCACTCACCAGCAGATAAACGATCTGCAGCGGGACAACGCCGAACTCCGCTCCACGCTGACAGCTGTCACTTCTGAGGTAAGTACGCTTAAAAACGAAAATAAAAACCTGAGAGAGACCGTCCTGGACATCCAGAGCAGAAGCATGAGGGATAATCTCATCTTTTCGGGCATCCCTGAGTCCACACCGGACAACCCTGAGTCCCTAGTGAAAAACTTCTTGACGTCGGCTCTTAAAATCCCTGCGGAAACGGTAAACAACATCACTTTCCACCGCGTTCACCGGCTCGGACCCCGAGGAGGAAACCGTCATCGTCCCATCATTGCAAAATTCGAGCACTTCCAGCAGAAAGTGCTCGTAAAAAGCAGAGGACGGGAGCTGAAAGGCACCTCATTCGGCATGAATGACCAGTTTCCCAGGGAGATAAATGAGAGGCGCAAAGTATTATATCCGATCATGAAAGAGCACCGACAGAAAGGTAAGCGGACAGCACTGGTGGTGGACAAACTCTACATAGATGGCCAGCTGTTCCGGGAATCCTCCATCACCCCCTGGCTCTTCTAAAATACATGGAAATATAACGGATAAGTTCTCACCAAACGGCTTTGATGATAAAATTTATCACTTATTAATTTAAAATAGAAAACTTATTTAAAAAAAAAAAAAAAAATCTCACACGTTTAAATGTCTAAATGTTTCACTTCCCCGTTCTACACTCCCCGTTCAGGATCCCCTTCTTCCTTTTATTAATCTCTATCCCCCTCTATGTACTTCTCACCTCACCCCTCTCCCCCTCTTACACACTCCCCACCCACACCCCATGTATCCCCAATGTTTGTTGTGCTTATGTGCTTTATAATGTGTTTATTGTTAGTTTTGCATTTCTGGTTGTGCTTTTAAATGCTATATGTTTAGATCATAACTTGCTGTATATGTCTCTGACCAGCAACCACACATCTCTAACCCAACACTTCACACCTCACCATCCTGACACCCACAGCTCACAGACTGCAACATTTAACTTACAGACAGCAACAGAGAGCTCACAAAGACACACACAAAAGCTAGATTACATTATCACATACTCAGTTACAGAACACCTTCACTCACTATGTCAAAGTTAAACTTTGTTTCCTGGAATGTACATGGCATACGCTCACAGGCAAAAAGAATTAAAATCATGGACTATGTTTCTAAACTAAAAGCAGATATTTTGCTCCTGCAAGAGACACATTTATTACAGTCAGAAGAAAAATCTCTTACAGATACTAATTATAACATCATCTTTTCATCCTGTTATAACAGCAGGTAAAGAGGAGTCTCCATCCTAGTCCACAAGAGAGTACCATTTACTTTAAACTCCACAGTAACAGATCCAGAAGGCAGGTACATTATTATCCAGGCAACAATTTTTTATAAATTATATACAATCGCCAATCTGTATGCTCCTAATAATGACGATCCAGCCTTCTTTCATACAGTTTTTTCTCATTTAGCAGAATTATCTGCTAACTCAACAACTATTATTGGTGGTGACTTCAACTTAGTTCTGAATCCTTCCACAGACCGATCTAGTAGTCCAACACATACAAAACAATCACAATCAGTCAAAGTCATACAGGATTATATGAAAGATTTTGGATTGGACGACATCTGGAGACTCAAAAACCCAACAAAGAAGGACTATACTTTCTTCTCCACCGTCCACCAATCTTTTTCAAGAATTGACTTTTTTCTCTCAAACAATTCTATTGCACATAAAGCTACCACTAGAATTCACCCAATCATAATCAGTGACCAGGCACCAATATCCCTCAGCCTGCAAACCGATCCCAACTGTAAGCCTCCTCAGACTTGGCGTCTTAACATTTCTCTACTTAAAGATCCAGAATTTGATCAGATAATAAGGAGGGAGTGGGCAGACTTTCTAAAAAATAATGACTCTCCTGACTTATCACCATCTCTACTTTGGGAAACTGGGAAGGCTGTAATCAGAGGTAAAATAATATCGTATTCATCATACAAGAAAAAAAAGGAACTACAAATAGAGACAGATATTGAGAAAAAAATTAAACAACTCACAGAGGATTATGCAATAAAACCAAGTGATCAACTATGGTCTGAACTACAAAATGCAAAATTACAGCTCAATAATATCCTGTCAAAAAAAACAGAATTCTTACTACAACAACTAAGATAGAACGATTTCGAACACAACAACAAATCAGGCAAATTTCTTGCAAATCAACTCCAACGTAACAAAGAAAAATCCTTCATTACAGCAATCCAGGATCCCACTGGCAAATATACTCAATCACCCGAAGAAATTAATCAGATTTTTTACAGCTATTATCATAATTTATATTCAGCTGCAGTTAACCCAAACAAAGAAGATATTCACAATTTTCTTAACAACTTAAACTTGCCTAAACTAACAACTGAAAACAGAGACATCTTAGACGCTCCATTGACTATTAGTGACTTGCAGAGTGCATTAGACAGTATGCCAGCAGGCAAGGCACCTGGTCCTGACGGTTTCCCTGCTGAATTCTTTAAACATTTCTGGCCAATATTTGCACCTCTTTTCTTCAGGACAGTGACAGAGATAAAAAGTAATGGTTATATAAGCGCTCACATGAATACAGCTGCAATTAAATTATTATTGAAACCAGATAAGGATCCCACGCTTCCTTCTAGCTATCGACCTCTGTCATTAATCAATACCGTAAAATCATCGCCAAAGCACTCGCCTCCAGGTTGGAGAAAATTATCCCGTCAATAATTCACAGTGATCAAACAGGATTTATCAAGGGCAGACACTCCACCAACAACGTCAGAAGACTTCTGAATCTGATCAGTTTAACGCAACGCTGTAACAGAGAAGCGATTGTTGTGTCGCTTGATGCAGAAAAAGCCTTTGACAAAGTCAACTGGTCCTTTCTCTTCACTGTTCTCCGCAAATTTGGCTTTGGAGAGTCATTTATCCATTTGGTATCAGCTCTTTATAATTCACCCAAGGCCACAGTCACCACCAATGGGATCACTTCAAAAAGATTCAGTTTGCAAGGAGGTACCAGACAGGGATGCCCACTCTCTCCCTTATTATTTGCGATATTTATTGAACCGTTGGCAACTGCAGTCCGTCAAAACACCGATATCAAAGGTATCTGCTCTCAGGCATCTGAACACAAAATTAATCTATATGCGGATGACATTTTACTTTATCTGCAAGAACCCAAAACATCATTAAATTAAATATTCAACCTCATCACAACTTTCTCACATCTTTCAGATTACTCAATCAACTGGTCGAAATCAATTATTCTTCCATTAACAGAGAATTCGTGGAACCCTGCAGTCCAAAACCTGGATTATTCCTTTCCCACTGGTAATATAAGATATTTGGGCATAAATATTTCCTCAAAACTCTCCAAACTAGTCCACCTGAATTTCACTCTACTTTTGGAGAAACTCTGTGGTGATCTGAGGCGTTGGAATAACCTTCCCATCTCCCTTTTGGGACGAATAGCTACTGTCAAAATGAAAATACTACCTCAAATCAACTATCTCTTTTCCATGATCCCATTTAAACCCACATCAAAATGGTTCCAATCATTAGACTCTGCTATTGGTAAATTCTATTCAAAAAACAAAAAAGCTAAAATCAGCCTGACTACTCTCCAGAAAAGTAAATCTGAAGGTGGTCTGGAAGCCCCCAACTTCATGCATTACTACTTAGCCAACCAACTACAATATCTCACCAAATGGATACATCCACAGGAAGAATACAACTCTTGGCTGGAACTAGAACAGTTAGACTGTAACCACATCAAACTCTTTGACCTTCCCTTTATCACCTCCACCCTTAAATTCCATCCTTGCTTCAAGAATCCTTTGATTGCCTCCACCCTATCCGCTTGGTGGAAATCCCTGGAAATCACTGGCTCCCAGCTTCAACCCAGTATACTATCCCCAATCTGGCACAACCCAGACTTTGTAAACAACAACATACCTCTCAATCTCAGCTCATGGGCAGAAAAAGGGATCACCCATCTCCATCACCTTCTCCAAGATAACATAATTATGACATATACAAACTTATTCCAAACATTCCAAATAAGCAATGGAAACTTTCTCCAGTATCTACAAATAGAGAGGACAATTACAAGGGAAATTCCAGCGCTTCGGACCACTTTACAGCCACCTGATTTACAGCCACCGGAATTTGTCAAATGCATTGCAAAACTGTCCCCGAGAAATAAGAAAAACCTCTCAAGAATTTATAGTCTACTCTTAAAAACGGACTCTATACATTTGCCAATTTTAAAATGGGAAAAAGACTTTTCCATATCCCTTGACCTTGATTTCTGGACCCAGATCTGTAGTAACACATTCAAGATGACAAAAAATACCAACTTACAACTGATCCAATTTAAGGTTCTCCACAGAACACATATAACGCAATATAAAATGTACAAAATGGGTCTCTCGCACACTGACATATGCACACAATGCACACAAAAGACGGCTGATACTTATTTTCATGCCCTTTGGCTATGCTCACCTGTCTATCAGTTTTGGGCAGCAGTGACACAGAAACTCTCCTCTATCTTGGACTGCAGGTTCCCACAATCTCCAAACATTTGCTTAATTGGTGATCTTACGACAACAACCCTACCAGACACTCTATTCCAACCCACGCTTGTAGCTCTCACAATTGCCAAGAAAACTATTTTGGTTAATTGGAAAGATAAGAAAGCCCTCAACATCATCCATTGGCTGAACCTCCTCTCAGAACACATTTCACTTGAGCAAATCTCTGCTACCCGTAAAAACCAATTGGTATTCTTTAAAGAAAAATGGGCTCCATTCATTAGATCTTTAAATATAAATCTCTAACTTTGTATTGCCTGCTAGCGTATGCCACACCCCTAATTTAAGAAAAAAAAAAAAATAAATTGTTGTGATGCTCCAGAACAAATGTATTCTATCTGTGTCATTGGTTTGACCTTCATTTCAAGTCTCCTCTACTATACTACAGTCTCTTAAAGCTCTCCTCCTCAAGGAATGTCGGTGCCATGGACTTCAAGGCCGTGTGGATGCACTAGTGGTGTCTTTTCCCTCTTGTCCCTGGGGCTGCTGCGCAGCTCTTCGGGGCCTGCTTGGTCTGGGCTCTCCCCCCTGGTGGTGGATCTATCCGGTGTCTCGCCCTTGGAGCTCCTAGGCTGCTGGATCTGCGCGCTCTCCCGGGTTCCCGGGGATGGTGGTGGCTGGTCTCTTCTGGGGAGCTCTGGCTGGCCCTGGGGGCTTGGGGTGTGTTGGCCCCCCTGCTGCTCCCCCGCCCCTTTTCCGCTCCCCTTCCCTCCTCCTCCTTCCTCTTCTGCCTTCCTGCTCCTCCTCGCCCCTCTCCCTCCCCTGGGGGGGCCTGGGGTCCTCTGCTGCCTGGGGGTCTGGCGCGGGGGCCGGGTGGTCTCTTCTTGGGGGGGGGTCCTGGCTCCTGTCTGGGCGTGTGTGCTACCACTGGAGATGGAGAATCGCTGGCTGGGGCCCAGGGCCGGGCCTGTGCTGTCCTGGGGTGTGGCGGGGCGGGGATGTCATTGGTAGTGCTGTGAGGTGCGCGTCCTGCGGCCCTGGTGCACTGGCTTTTTGGGTGCATGCGGACTCCCGTGGTCCGTGCTCCTGCTGGCGTGGCGCATTTCCCCCTCTGGGATGGGCTGCGGCACTCAGCTGGCCTGTGGCGGGTCTATGGCCGCCACTTGGGCGGTGGTCTGGCGCTGCGGCCCGCATGGCTCGCGGTGATGGCGGGGCCCGTTGGTCTGTACGGGCCCTCCCTGCCCCTTGCGTCTCGACCCTGGGGGCCCTTTGCGCTGGACCCTGTGGGGATTTCTGTTTCCCGCGCTGCTCTGTCCCCGTGGGCCGGACCCACACCAGACTGCCTCTTACTGTGCACCTCACACATCACACACCTCACTGTATATATATATATTTTTAGGCACATATAGGGTCACAACAGCTAGGGCCACATGGAATGCAGAGATTGGGGACGGTGGGCTCGGTGATGGGGCGGATTGCAGTGCTCCGCGGCATTGTGTCCGCCCCGTCTCCCTCCTGCTTGCCTCTCCTGCTTTCTAATTTTAATGCAGCACACACACTCACATCTTGGGTGGCGGTCTGCGGTGGATCGGGACCTTGGTCAGGGTAGGCTGCAGAGTACCCAGCCTCTGGGGGTGGGTGGTGGATGGGGTGGTTGGGTGTGGGCGTTGGGTGGCGGGTGGGCCCCCGTGCCCTGTGCCCCCTGGTCTTGTCCTTGGCGCGCTGGGGGTGTCGGTTGCTGCCTTCTCTTGGTTTCTGGGTCCGCGTGCTTGTCTGCGGCCCGGGCGGTCTTCTGGGCGATGCCTCCTGGTGCTCCCCCTGCCCGGGGTGTGGGGGCACTTGGCCGGCCTGGCCCTGTTGACTTGTGGTAGTCGCTCTGGGCTTCGGTGTCCATCACACATGCATGTTTGTTCAGGGCTTACCAACTCCTGTCGAGTCCCCTTTCTGATAGTTGATGGGACCCGCCTGATTGTGCAGAGTCATTCTCCAGACTTTGCACTAAACTCACGCCCTTTATGCACTTCTCTCTCACTCCTGTCTCTTGGCGTCCTAACTCTGCATGCTGTCAGGACTTCTGGTTTCCAATTCATTTCTGTGTTGACTATTTGTTCCCAATTCTTAGATGTGGGATCGGTTGTCGGGAATGACATAGCATTTTACAGCACTCTATAGGATTCAAATAGCACTGCCTATCTGTACCCTCCCTGTTCGTCTTGTCTTGTCCTGTCCTTCATTTGTTTCCCCCTCAATTCACTGAGGTGCTGCACTGCCCCCTGTGGCTCATGATAGAAAAATTCAATAAAGACTGATAGCTTAGTCCCAGGGGTGGCCGGTGATGGTCACGCACATGCACAAAATATTAATATATTTTGCTGCAAGACTAAAATATGCATTGATCTCATTAAAGTTGACCCCCTTCTGTGGTGTTATACGTTGAGTATAAATGCAGACAAAAAAAAAAAAAAAAAAAAAAAGAAGGGAAGAGAGAAAGAAAAAAAAGGAAAGGGAGAGGAAGAAGGAAGGAAAGGAAAAGGGAAGAAAGAGGAAAAAGAAAAAAGAAAAGGAAGGAAAGGGAAAGGAAAAAAATTTTTTTTACTGTTTTTGTTATTGTTGGTTTTTTTATTTTAATTTATATTTTTGTATTATTATTTTTTTTTTCCTTTGTTTACTTCTTTCTCATTATTATTTTTTCATTCACATAGTTATTCATCGTAAATGTAGGATTTTATCTAACCCTTTTTATCTGTTAGTTTGCTTTGCTTTTGTCTGTTTGTTCATTTGTTTTTCTCTCTCTCTCCTTGCCCAAAAACGCCCCCCCCCCCACCACCACCACCACCACCACCACCACCACCACCACCACCACCTTCGTACCCCCAGCCTCCTTTGTGTGTGTGTGTGTGTGTGTGTGTGTGTGTGTGTGTAAAAGGGGAAAAAAAAGGGAAAAGGAAGGAAAAGGGAAGAAAGGGGAGGAAAAAAGAGGGGGGGGAAAAAAAGAAGAAAAATTTAAAACAAGGTAAAATAAATTGAATGGAGCAAAGACAAAATAATAACAATCCACATCCAGCTCCAACCTTACGAGCATCCACTCCCACTGGGTCTGTGGCTCGCTCATTATGGGTGAAGGAGCAGCAGATCTTCCAACAGTCGGCCCCCTCCCCAGGGTCTGGGAGCGACTGAGGAAGTAAAAACCGTTGCAATTTAACTCAACTAATCAATTAGGATAATAAATTTAAAGAGGTAAATGGGAGAGGGGAAACACAAAACAATTATTACTTATTGTTTGACTTGTGTTGATTTTTCTCCTTGATCCTGTTGTTTCTTATTTGTCTTTGTTTATTTCTTTGTTTGTTTTGGGGTTTTTTTTGTATATATATATATATATATATATATATTTTTTTTTTTTAAATTTTATTGTTTACTTTATTTTATTTTATTTATTTATTTATTTATTTGGTTGGTTTTTGCTGGTTTGTTTTTTTTTTTTTTTTTTTTTTTTTGGTCTCCAGTTTAACTTACATATTCCCTTTTCTGACAACCCCCCCACAGGCACGCACACGCACGCACATGCACACATAAGATGCCACTCAGCACCCTCAACGAGCAACATTCACGGATCTGTTTGCAAGTCTATAAGTTTGTCTATCATGTCAACTGTTTATCTGTGTTGTGTTTCTTTGTTTGTTTGTTTGTTTATTTAATTTTACACCTGTCTTTATTGTTTACCTCTGTTATTCACGTTATGTGTTTGCATCACCTAATAAAAAAAAATAAAAAAAAAAGAATTATGAAAACAAATACACTGATGTTGATTCATTCATATGTAGCTAGCCTTGGAAGAAGACGTTCATGAAAACGAACCCTCTTTTTAATATGTAGCTTGCTAGTCAATGGTAGGGGCTCTGAACTGATGGAACTGGGGTACCTTTGGAAGGTGTTACTTATGCTTGCTCGTGGGGGAGTGGGAGCAATGGCCTGAGCAGGTGACCCTAGAGCAGCAGTGGGCTGTGCTGTACGGTGGAACTGGAAACGGTTCTGGCCTGACAATGCAGGAGTCTGCTCCGCGACTGGTAGAGCAATGTCATCCCCATGAACCTCATAGTGGCCACGAGGTCATCATCCGTTATGTACAGGCTAGGAGCATATACCTTTGAAAGAAAACATTAGAGCCTCAATCAGCCGGCTGTTCGTGTGCTAGGCATAGCATCCTTTGATGTTAGCATGTTCCCCAAACAAACGAAAAAAGTTTTACCTACCTGGAATATTCTGGCGTTTCTATCTCCAATCATGTCGTCCTCCTTAAGCATTATCCTTTTGTTTCCTTTGAAAAGGATATAACTGGTTGAGTCCATTGCGCACCAGGAATTGTTGCCGGACACCAAGTTGAAGTTAAACCAGACGAGCACCGCGACCTTCCTGATACGCTGACCAATCCACGCGATTTTTTTTTTATTTCCGGGCCACAGACCGAAAAGCGTAAAAATTGAAAATTGAAAATGGAAAAAGAGAAATGTAAGGCCTTTCCCCGAAAACTAAAATCTGAGTCAGAAATGCAATATTTTTTAAATAAAGGGGTCATTAAATAGTTGTCCGATTTTTGTTCCAGAAATGGTAATAGAAAAAATGGCCCTAAATTTATTTTTTGATTTGCGTTTCAGAACTGGAAATAGAATGAACGGAAGGTACACGGACCAGGATCATATCTTGGTTTTTATAGCTGTTTAGTCTACTTATGCAACCATCAGACTTGAAATTATCATATTTTTCACTAAGTACTTTTCTGTGCTTTTTAACAGTTTCTTTATATTCACCACATTGGTAGCTGTGTCAGTAACATTAAGAAGCTCCTTCAAATTAGTGTAATTTCAATAAATGGAAACTAGTGCAGGTTTAAGGATATTTAGCCATCATGTTTGTTTGACTCCACTGCCATAATGAATTATTATTTTAAAATCTTTTTATATTTTACAGTTGAAACAGGAGGAGGATCTCTGGAGGATATTCTTGTTTTCTTCACAGGATGTGACAGCATTCCAGCTCTGGGTTTCTCTCCAAAGCCAAGTCTTGAGTTCATTAACCATTCCAGATTTCCAGTGGCCAATACATGCGACAACATTCTTCGCATACCATTACATGCATCATACACTGCTTTCAAAAATGACATGGATACTGAAAAGGTACTGAAAAGGTTGCTTGAGCTTGAGTTATGATGAGGATGTTTTCAGCCCTGTTCATGTTGTAATTTTTCCACACATAAATGCAGCATTTTCTACAATAGAGACTTTTAAGAGTTATCGGAGTTTGTAAATTTAAGATGGATGAAGCCACTATGACATACATTGACACACACACTGGTTACCAAAGTGAGGAAATCACAAGTCTCACATTGAGAAACCGAGAAGCAGCGTAATCTCCTAATTCGTAACAGACCCATAATTTCAGAACTGGATATGGTGTTATATTTAATAACACTAAAAATTTTGTACAACCATTAGAGAGAATGCAAGATGAAGTGACAGCTTCACAGCCTTCACTTTTCAGAAGCTTCATCCATCTCAGTTCCGTCTCCTGAGAAATATACATTAAACCATTCAAAGCTGTTTGTTGCATTTTAAGGTCTTGAGAGGTTTGTGATTTAATAATGTAAATGTTGTGAAACCCTTTTTGTACAAATAATACATGGAAGGCACTGTTTGCAATGGTATGGTATGGCTGGTCTTGCTAAAAAAAATAGATTTTGGTTTGATTTGAGCAAAAATGATTTAGTTTTTATAAAAGTGAGTGTTACATGATAAAACATTGTTATATTGCAATAACAAATGCGCTTTTGGTTAAACTAATCTTGTTTATATTCTGTTACATAAACAGTTGTCTTACCAAGTTAAAATTGAAAAGCTTTCTCACGGACCTTGTCTCTATAACATGTTCTGGATTGCCCCAACTTGTCACTTAAACATAACGGTAAGACTTGAAGGTTCTTGATGTCACAAAACAACTGTACATGTGATTCATAATAAGCAGGTTGTTCAAACACAGTGGGTTTCTTTATTTATTAATGTAAAAAAAATACAGTGTTCTTTTTCATTAAGAGATAAATTAGAACAATGTGTAATGATAACATAACCTGCATTTCACTTTTTTACAGTAGTAAAAGCAGTAACCTCTCATGAATTGAGTGATTTTTAAGTTTGTATATATCATCTTTTGTAGGACTTTTAGAATAATATTGTCCACTTAAAACTCCCATGAGTTTTGTTTGGGTATAAAGCAAACTTAAATGAATATCGTTGCATCAATGCAACCCACAAAGCAAACCAGATCATAAGTGACAAGACTGATAATTTCTATATTGTCATTTTTAATTTCTGTAACCACTGTTTTAGGGTACACTGTATGTCAGGTGAAGGGAGATAAAGAAACAGCTGTGGAAAGACTTACAGTGAGTAATATTATTAACTAATTAATGACAGCAGGATAAGATTTTGCCATCAGAAAATTCTACTAACACATGTACAGGTCAAGATCTGCAAGAGGTAAGGGGTACAGTTTTGTCCACATGGGGTGCCAAACTCGTTGCAAACTGAAACAGGAGCTTTACTTTAAGTGAGTTGGCATAACATAATGATTAAAGACTACAGTCATATTTTCAAATTGATTCCTGCACAAAATGACATTGGCTTCTGTTATTTTCACAACATTGTTATAGTAAACTGTCACCACCTCTATATTATGAACTCTAACAACATTAATTACTTATATTACTAATTATTAATTTGAAGCAGGTGACATGCTGACAAAAAAAGTTGTATCCCATGATTTCCGTCATCACTCAAAGGATTGATTTGGCCCAACTCGGCATTCCACTGGTGCTGGCCATAAGCTTGTTGTTGCAAGTGTACATGATAGGGTAGTCTTTGATCTTCAGAAAGCAAGAGCATTCCAACTGTCCACAGTTGTAGTGGGGAGTTACTTTCCATTGTTCTCAAGCTGTGGTGGTTCCACTGACTAACAAATTCCTCTCCAGATCTATTTATTCTTGGTAGGTAAACATGGTGAAGAGCCGTAGTGTGAACTGGGTCAGTGCTATCCAAAATTGTAACATTTTCCATGAAGAGGAAAAGGTCTTTAAAATATGCTGACACCACCCTGTTTAGTTCCCCCCATAATCTTTCAATTCTTTGATTATGAACACTTCATCCAACCATAAAACTTCCCCTGTTCACCCCTCTATTCTGTATCATAAACCTTGCAATATCAATATTCTCCCTACCAGCATCACCCCTGACGTGATGTGGCAGTCCAAACAGATTAACTGCACCCTGGAAAAGTTGAAGGGCAGTTGATGCTCTATTGTCCGTGCAGCATCTCAGGTAGGTAATGCAGCGACTAAAGCCATCAATTCCTCCATGAAATACAAATCCCATGGATTTAGCTTGTGGTTTGAGTCAATATGCCTGGAAGAAAGAGATCTATGATTATTTTTGTTATTGTTATTATTATTGTCATCATCATCATTATTGTTATTATCAGTATTGTAAGATGTAGTTCAAAAAATCATATTTAGGTTTGTTGGCTGATAAGAAGCCTTGTTTTTAAATTGAAACTAGTTATTGTTTATATTTTATGATGAGGTTAAGGTCCTTGTTCAAAGTCTTCAAAAAAATATGATACTTCAAATAAAGAAGTAGATAAACACTTAAATTCATTTCCTTATTAAATCTGATTCTTTCATGTTTACTTTCAGAACTTTTTGTCAAATCATATCACTATCATTTTAATAAATCAATGAATCAATAAATCAATGTTGTAACATGGTTTTGGTGCTCCTGGCATGTTTGACTTAACACCTATGTGACAACAATTTGAATGTTATTAACAATTAAATGATACACACCACACTTGGTTTGGGACAGAGACATTGTAGACCCTCCGTTGAATTGCCCTTTGTCCTCTTAAGGTTCTTCCCACTGGATCAGCTATCCTCAGACGCTCTCGCACTCTCCATCGCTGAACTCTGATCCCCCTCCCTTTCAAACTACCACTAACATAGTGGCTCTCCTGAGCCAGGGGTTTGTCTCAGTATCTCATCAATAAGATGATCAAGATCCTCGTTTGAAATGTCTGTAAAACTTCCATAGTCCACCAAACCAAGCTGTACCCTGTGGTTGTACAGTGTTCGAATATTTACAGACATCATTCGCGATATGGCCGTCCAGCTAAATCCTAAAATCCTAAATCCCGCATGTGAGTCAGCTGAACAGCTGATATATTGTACCTTGAATAAAAACAAAAAACAAAACTTGCATTTATTGACTACTGACTAAATGACTACGCTACAGGTGCTTCCATTTCCTTACACTTTTTTTATCACTTACCTGGGTCTTCCTCTCTGACATGCAGAATGCGCAGCATCACCTGCCTCAATAGCTTCTACCTGTAATGCTATTTTGGCTAAAATCCCTCTGAGAGACTCGTAAATTTCTTCAAGAAGAATGCACAAAGTTCGCTCAGCAACGTTTTGTTGCACAGTACTCATAACCAGTAAAAATGTTCCAATAATGGAACTATGATCCTCAAGGTGACGCAATCTACGTTCTACACTATCAATATTATTCGAAACATGATCAGCTGTTGCACAGAAATTTTCCAGTTCAACAAAATACTGATATATTTCAGCTGATGCCATTTCTAAAACCAGCAGATTTAGCAGGGTATCTCTTCTGTGACAGCAATGCAATACAACTGAACATGGTGGATTCTGAAGATTTGTTTCAGCTGTCATTCCATATATTCATTATATATATTCTGAGTTTCATTCCATATATAATTTCTTAAACGGCTTGCCATATATATATATATATATATATGGCAAGCCGTTTATACATATATATATATATATTTGTGTGTGTGTAAGTATGTATATGTATGTATGACAGTACAGAGAGAGGAGAGGAGCAGAGCACCCCTAACTATAAACTTTATTAAATAGGAAAGTTTTAAGCCTAATCTTAAGAGTAGAGAGGGTGTCTGCCTCCCAAACCCAAACTTGGAGCTGATTCCACAGCAAAGGAGCGTGTTAAATTACTCCCATCAGGACCGGCCTCACCAATTAGTGAAAACTTGTGGAGCTTTAAGCAGCGCGAAGCACTGTTGCTGTTGTTCAAATGAATAAATATCGTTATGAAATAAGTAACGAAATAAATACATGCTTCAACAAATAGCTGCATGAGTTCAGCTTGGAGTAATAATATGTTTATTACTGAGATAATCTCACATCGGCAAAAAGCCTACATTTATTCAGGTAAGGTTTCCTAAAAAACTGATCATTTACAGTGGTTTACATGGACTAGGTCTCATTAAATTATACAGAGCAATTATGATAAAACAGCCACGGTGAACTTAGAAAAATATATATTATATATAAAAATACATATATGTATTAGTTTGGCTATGTTGTAAGTGAGGCCGCTACCTCAATATACTTCAGAGTTTAAAATAAATAAATACATTACTCTGTTGTCTTTTATTCTTTATGAAGCTATGATTTGAAATACACAATTTTTTTAGATAAACACCTGCCCATTTCTCCTATATCCAATGTGTTGACTACATGAACCATGTAATATCTCAGACCTTGACATGCATCTTTGTTGCAGGATAATCAATGTTATTTGCTTCATCCGAGAGTGGTTGATGGTTTGTGCGACATGGGGGAGAAAAATATTATACTTTGAACTGGAAGACACTTCTGACAGAACCAGACTCAGGAGGGGCCACTGTCTGCCTGAGCTGGTTAGGGAAGGTGATAGCAGAGACAAGAAAGATGAGCTTTTGAGCAACAACAACTATGAAACACTAAGCAAGTTGATGGAGCCTGCAGCTCCAGAACTAGAGTCTCCTGCAGAAAAGTACAGTAACAGAGAAGACATAAAGTTTATGACACATATAAGTGGCATATAAATACATGGAGGGTAAAAGAGAGGAGAGTGGAGGAGAGGTGCTCGGTGCGTGCATGCAGTGGAAAGTCCATCAGCAGCCTGGACCTACAGCAGCATAATTAAGCGATAGTTCAGGGTCGTCTGAGCAGCCCCAACTATGAGCTTTATCAAAAAGAAAGGTTTAGGGCTAATCTTAAAACTAGAGAGGATTTTGGCCTTACAAACCCAAACCAAGCTGAGTCCACTGCAGAGGAGCCTGATAGCTGAATACTCTGCCCATTAAAGATCTAAAGATTCCCCCTACAAAGAAGAGATGAGCTGCCATATTTCTAATTTAGAAAAGAGCAGTGGGCCCTGCTCACGATGGCCTTCGAGGTAGGAAGTGGGTCTGGGACTGGTGGCGGTTAACACTGTTGCCCCTTTTAAGCTCTCCCTTGTGGGAAACAGCCAGGTAGATGCCTGGGTGAGACAGTGAGGAGTAGGTGGTGTAGTGATTCTCCTCCAGGTTCTCCTTCAACATACAGTCATCAGAAAACTGCTCCTGGAACAAAGACAGTCATAAAGATGGTTATTGCTATGTTATCCTGTTGGTTTTTTTGCCATTGTGCAGCCTTGATGAACTTGGTGTTTAGAGCTGAAAGCCCATCCATACTTGCATAAGGTGATGTATTACATGTACTTACATGATGTATTTAAACTGTGCTATATTATGGTATCAACTGTGTAGTAGCCTTCCTACCGCTGCATAAGGCAGTCCTTCTTCACTCATACAGAGGTACAAGCCACTCTTAACCCCTCTGATTCCCACCACTCCATGCTTCATAGCGAACACCTTCAGCCAACCTTGAACAGGTGTAGAAATGTAGGATAAAGTAATGCATTAAAGTGAAACAATATAACTTTTCAAGCAATTAAGCAATTAAATAAACTTACTTCCATTTTTAACCCAGTACAGGAGACAGAAATATTCTCCTAAAAACAAACTGTATAGCAGCACACTGTAGTGGTGCAATGCTGGCAAAAAAGTTGTTGAGCTGCTTAATAGTAACCCAGCGCCAGAAGTTTATCTACCCTTGTGCTTTTTTCCTGTCCTGTATTTGGGGGACAGCAGTTACTTGGTTAAGTTGAAAAGTTGAATGCCTGATTTTTAACTGACTGCTGGTTTTTATTTGAGTAAATACTATATATTAGCAATATGTCCAAACTTTTCAGATAAAACCTTGGTCTAAAATATTGACCACATTTGTGACGGTAATCCCAGAAGTAGACCTATGAATCTACAGAATGTAAAAATGCAGGTTTCTAAGACATTAACTAGAGGGTCATACGTGTGGCCTGAACTCACAGTATTCAGTGGGTTTGTGGACACCTCTCACCCAGCCGCTGGGCAGGATCTGAAGATGGAAGCCAATCCCAACAGCGCAGTAGAGCAGCTGTTGCTTGATCCCTCCTCTGAATGGATGAGGACTCGAACCTGCATTACAAAAATATGATAGGGTGTTTGGAGCATGCATGTTTTCTTGGCTACCAAGTGAACCACAAATGCCTTTAAGATGCACCTGGAATGTCCTAATGAGCCATGACAATGAGGAAGCATAACGGGACTCATCCCAGCATACATTGTGAAAATGTACAAGTGCTACTAATAACATGAAGGACAGTTCTATTCTCTTCAAGTGGTTCAGTAATTCATGACAGTATGAAAGTAATTGTCTAAATGGTAAGTGGTCTGAAATGTCATTGCACTTTTCTACCTTAGTGTTACTTAAAACGTTTTACAGTGTTTCCCATTTACAAACCAATGACTGAAGAGCGGCCATTCAAGGTCAAAAGGCAGTTCGGCACGCAAAGGTGCTGGGAATTAAACCACCGAACTTGTGATTAGTGGACAACCTGCTTGGCCATCATGTCAACATGTCTTCTTCTGTGAAATGATGTGTCTGTCTTTGTATAGAATACTCCTTGAATAAACTTTTGAAATTATAAGTAGCATTCCGGGTGTAATCAGCCTTTACAACCGGAAGTTGCACACTTTAGCAATCAGCCAGGCTGCGCTGTCTCAAAACGAAGGGGCTTAAGACGCGCAGCCCTAGAAGTGTGACCCTGAAAGTGCATCCTCTGGTGCTGCAGACACATACCATTGGTTTTATGCCCCTGCTCAATTTGCTTTGAGTTGAACTACCTAGACAAAGGAAACTCAGTGTAATAACTCAAAACCATGTGCAACTTTGCAACAAATAATACAGTTCCAATTGGCCTGATGGAGGTGCTATGATTTCCAGTCAAAAAAGGGAAAATTTGAAAGGCTGGCTTTCCTACACTGATTGACTTCAAATCTGACTCACATCTACAATAAATAAAATAAAATAAGCTACAAAAAGTAATTTTTAGCTGCTTCTGTTGAGCTAAGAGAAGTTTGAACACACAAATTGTAGCATGTGGCTATATTTCTGATTTATTTTTATGTCAGCCTTTGTGTTTCTGAATATTATCTCTTCCTCCCCCACTGCGATTCCCGTTAGATATTAAGAATACTACTCTTAATAATATTAAGAATATTACTCTCTCCCAAACCTTAGAGGTTTGGGAGAGAGTAATTATTGGTTAATAAAATCAGAATTACAAAGTTCAACTTAAACTAAACTAAATTAAACCAAACTAAATTACAGTATTAAATACATAGTTTCGGTAAGCATAAACAGCAATTGGTGTTTCCAAGAAATAAGTTTCTGTTTTCAAGTAGCTTTTCTTGCACACCCTGACAAGCAAGGACTACAGCTATTTCTCCTTAACATCATGATTTCATACTGCATGATGCTGCCAAGTGATTTAACAATAGACGGGAGACACTTTGTCAAAATGTTTGAGGTGGGTTAGGGTTAGGGTTGACATCCAGAAAACTGCTGTGAAAGTTCTGTTTCCATTCTAGCAGTGAAGCTAAAAAAAGAGTTTTGTTTGCTAACCTTTTTCTTTTAGCAGGGAATCCCTCATGTGCACCTTCCAGAGGCCCCTGAGGTGAGTGCCGTGGTCCTCATGTAAAACCACTGCTTCCTGTTGCTTTAGAACCAAGAGCAGCAAGAGGCTAGGCAGCAGGGAGAACACATTCATACTGAAACACATCAGACATCTGCCTGCAGACCAAAAACTGATGTCCTACAAACAGTCATTTCCACTGATGAAAGGCCACAGTCTCGGGTTTGGTGATCCTATCTGTCCTGCAGGTCTGGGTTGGGTCTCCTCTTCTTCTGTTCAACTCCACTGGCTCCTCAACTTATCCTCAATGTCTGTTTCTACACTGACGCACTGACAGGGACATTATGAGGGACACGTAACTGTACAGTCATTATCAGTGATATATCAGTGATCCTACTAACAACAGCCTGAACACATGATGTTTACTGAAACTGCTGCAGAAAGCAGCTTGTTGTAGTTTCACTAACACAGCTTGTCCAAAGTCAACCTACTGGAACCGAATGAGCTTGTAGTTCGAATTTCAGCCACTGAAGGACGGCAACAAGTACAGTATGACAAACTTCATTGTTTGGATGTTAATGGGAATATGTTTTCATGTCACCCAATCACAGCTGTGATGGCCAAGAGAAATGCATACTGTTTGTCCACAGATTGGAGAGGGAGCTGAGCTGATAATGAGAGCAGAGGCAAAAGCAAAAGAATACAATCATAATAGAAACACAAATACAAGTTCAGAGATTTTGTCGTGGTAACCTGAACTGACTGATGTTCATTTCATATTTGTTCAGTGTTTTCTAGGCTAATAACTGCATAAAGAAAAGTATGTTGACACATGAATGTTGAACCCATATATGAGTAACTCTTTTTAAAAAAAAGAAAGCTCTCAATCCCCTGGTGTTCCTCAAACTGTTTACATAGTGTCGCAAGCAAACATAATCATTTAACATTCCACAACTGTATGCTGGATGTATATTTTAGAGGGCAATATTGTAATTTGCAGTTTGATTTAATGGTGCCAGTATAGTGTGACTATTCCAATTCCTGTGCCCCCACACAACGATGCAGAAGTGTGTTTGTTTGCATTATTGTCACAGTAACATGATGACACTACAGCTGGCTACAGGATAGTTCCTTTGATCTCTCTATAAGCTGCTAATGATGAGAAATTAACTATTGTGCCATTCATGAATCAGATAATTTGAAAGTTAAACCAGACCATGACAGTGACAGAGCAATTCATAGCACATATCACACAGTATGACTTCTAAGTGGCAAAATGGTCAAAATATGTACAATTACCAGCCAAAGAAAAGCTAGGACTGATGATAAATCTCAGTACACGAGGCCACAAATTTTGAGCTGCATGCAGATATCCACAGATGGGTCAGCATGGATCCTTGCAGACTTGGTTGGATGACAAAATTTATGCCATGACAGTTGCACACCCTTAGGAACGCAAATGCCAAAAGCATGAATTGGCCTTAACACTGGCCACAGATGTGAATCAGTGTGTGACACAAAGACATTGTGCCACTTCTAACTTTCTCTCTGTGCAATCATGTCTATTGTAAATACTGCCAAATTCACAGTACAGCCATTGATATAAACCCATGTGTATGGTGAGTATGTCAGACAATGTTGTTATGAAGTCAGTATTTTAGTGGTGCAGAGCTTTTTAACATGCAGTGTTAATAGTTTGAGCTTCTGCTCTCTATTACTTCTATTCATCAATTTCTACTTTTTTATTCTATTACAACACAAACAGAAGAAAACAACTGTATTGGGATTTCAGCTGTAATAAAAGCAAGATAGAAGAAAACAGATGTATACACCAGCACAGGTTAAGTTGCACTGAATTAATGCAGATTTTAATAAGTCCTCCAGGATTTTAACGGACACTGAATGTGAGGACTTTGCAGACCACTTCAGAGGTAAGATCAATGCTATAAGAAGTTGCCTTTTATCACAACAACAGGTTGTTTTTAATACACCTGAACCTTTGCTTTTACCTGAGGAGACACTGGACAGTTTTGTCCTTGTTGATGCTGAAACGCTTGGTCGAGTTTTCTCCCAAGTTAACCCCACAACCTGCCTTTTAGACCCAATTCCCACACCGTTTTTTAAAACGTTTTATGGGTTCTTTGAGTTTGAGCTCCTTAGCATCATGAATTGCTCTCTTCAGATGGGTGTCTTCCCTGCCGCCTTTAAAACGGCGGTGGTGAAGCCCCTTCTGAAGAAGAGTAATTTAGACCCAAACACTCTTGATAACTACCGACCAGTATCCAACTTACCATTTTTAGCAAAATTTTAGAAAAACTGGTTTTTATCCAATTAAATGACTTTTTAAATAGAATAAATATTTTAGAGAAATATCAATCTGGTTTTAGGACGAACCATAGCACCGAGACAGCCCTAGTAAAAATGGTTAATGACATCAGGTGTAATATGGACGCTCAGAAACTTTCCGTCCTGGTGCTACTGGATCTTAGCGCTGCCTTTGATACGGTAGATCACCACATCTTATTAAACAGACTTCGAAATCTCTCTCTGAATCTCTCAGATCGTCGATTTTTCGTAAGCATGGATACTTGCTCCTCAAGAACCCATGAAATTAAGTGTGGAGTTCCCCAAGGTTCAATCTTAGGCCCAATACTTTTTAATCTTTATATGCTTCCACTTGGGGACGTCATCAGGAGACATGGCATCAGCTTCCACAGTTACGCTGATGACACACAGCTGTACATTGCTGTGTCTCCTGATGACACAAGGCCAATAGACGCCCTTTTTAACTGTATTTTAGATATAAAGTCATGGATGGCAGAGAACTTCTTACAGCTCAACCAGGACAAAACAGAGGTTTTAGTTATTGGTCCTGAAGGCCAGAGAGAGAAGCTTTCACCAATATTACAGGATTTTAAAACCTTGCAGTGTGTTAAGAACCTGGGCATTCTCTTTGACTCTGAGCTTGATTTTATTCCCCATATTAAGAATATAACGAAAACAGGATTTTATCATCTAAAGAACATAGCCAGAGTCCGTCCTTTTCTCTCTCTGGCCAGCACGGAGGTGCTGATGCATGCTTTTATCTCCAGTCGTTTAGACTATTGTAACGCCCTGCTTTCTGGTCTTCCCAAAAAGAGTACTACCAGCCTCCAACTACTCCAAAATTCAGCAGCACGAGTGCTGACGAAGACCAGAAAGCGGGTGCACATTACACCTGTTTTAGAATCACTGCATTGGCTCCCTGTGCGTTTCAGGATTGATTTTAAGGTTTTATTAATAGTTTTTTTTTTTGTTTTTTTTTTAAACTTTTTATTTTGTCATTTTTTCGACAACAGTTACATTAACACCAGCAAAAAACAAAAACAAAGTCTATAACATACTGGGGGAGGTTTTCCATGTTCTTGTACTTTCTTTCTTTCTTCTTCCATTTTAATATAGTCCATCATTGCTGGGATTTGACAATGAATGCAGTCCATTTCTGCCATTTTAGTTCCAAATCCCCTTCTCTGATTCTCAGGCGAAAAGTCAATTTTTCCATGGTGTATATTTCTTCAACAATGTCCAGCCATTGTCGTGGCTTAGGAGGGTCACTTTTCAGCCAGTTTCTTGTCAAGGCCTTTTTTATAGCAATGGTTAGGATTTTAAAAAGGTAAGTATCTTTCTTTTCAAGTGTTTCACCAGGTATTAGACCCAGATAGACAAATCGAGGGTCTCGGGGTAGTTTTACGTTTAAGATTTCCTCCATTATATGTATGACATTGTTCCAGAATGATTGTATCTTAATGCATGACCAAAAGATGTGGGAGTGATTGGCATCAACATGTCCACACATTCTCCAACAACTCTGTTGTAATTTTAATTGTTTAGTTTTTATTTGTGGAGTTATAAAAAAACGTATGAGGTTTTTCCATCCGAATTCTCTCCATTTTCTCGAGCTAGTTGATGTTTGTTGTGTGTTGCACATGGAGAACCACTCACTCTCAGACAATATGACACCAAGTTCTTGTTCCCATTTTGATTTCACATACAATGAATTTCTCCCATTACATTCTTGGAGGCAGCCATACAGTTTAGACACAATCTTTAAAGGTGTATTTTCATATGCTTTTGCCACAAATAATATCAATTTCTGGATCTCCTCTGACAGATTCCTCTTTACTTCCTTTTGATAGAAGTCTCTTAGCTGTAAGTAACGATATAGGTGTCTGTTTTCCAACTTGAATTCTTGTTTGAGTTTTACAAAGCTTTTAAAATTTTTCCCTTCAACCAAAGTACATATTGCTGTTATTCCCCTCTCTCTCCACCAGATTAATGCATGTTCTGACTCACTGGGACCTAAATTAAGCAATTGAGAGGGCCAAATTAGTAATTTACTGTCTCCTTCTATTTTATTTTTTTTAACAATCTCAAACCATATTTTTAAAGTGTTTCCTAATATAATACTATCTTCTTTATGAACTTTATATTCTTTCCACCCTAATTTTGCAGGAGGTGGCACTTTATCTAGGTTGAATTCGATAGATTTCCACCTTGCTTGATAGTCAGGAGAACACCAGTAAACTATGTATCGCAGTTGTGCCGCATAGTAATATTGTTTTAAATCAGGCAGGGCGAGACCTCCTCGTTCTTTATCTAGCTGGAGTGTTGTGAGCTTTATCCTTGGTTTAGCACCTGCCCAAATAAATCTAGATATTGATTTATTCCATGCAGAGAACTGGGATTCTGGGATTGCTATAGGGAGTGAGAGGAAGACATATAATAACCTGGGCAGAACGTTCATTTTTATCGCCTCTATCCTAGAGCTGAAGTCCAGAATTAATGTTGACCAGCGTGTTATTTATTAATAGTTTTTAAGTGTGTTAATGGTCTTGGGCCTTCATATTTATCTGACCTGCTTTTACGCTATGAGCCCTCGCGGCCCCTGAGGTCCTCTGGCACTGGCCTTTTAAGGGTTCCTGGTGTCAGAACGAGGACTTATGGTGAGGCCTCGTTCTGTCACTATGGCCCACGTTTGTGGAACAGCCTGCCGGAGGACCTCAGGGCCGCAGAGACTGTTGGTGTTTTTAAGAGCAGGCTTAAAACTCACCTTTTTAATTTAGCTTTTAATTAATTAATTAACTTATTTATTTATGTATGTATCTATTTATCTAGTTATTTACTATGGTTCTATTATTATTATTATTCTTACTCTTTATTTTAGGTATTTATTTATTTTAGCCCAATTTTAACATTTATTTGCTTTATTTGATGTAACTAGTGTTTTAGTTCAATCTTTTATTTATTTATCAATTCATTTTACAGTTTTCTTATTTTACTCCAGTGGTGTGGGCTCCTATCGGGCTGGGCTGGGGCGGTCCCTGTGGCTGTGGGCTGTGTCACCTTTCAATGTGGACGGCCCCCTAGGATGGTGTTTCCTCTCCTGGTCCATCAGTGCCACACCATTATCAGAGCTGCTTTTAACTGTCTGATCACTAGGGAATGAGGGTTGGGGTGTGTGTGTGTGTGTGTGTGTGTGTGTGCGTGTGTGTGTGTGCGTGTGTGTGTGTGTCGGGGGAGGGTTTTGTTTTTGTATTTTAATATAAAGGTGTTTTTATTTTTGCATGTAAAGCACTTTGTGTTACACGTATTGTATGAAAAGTGCTCTACAAATAAAATTTGATTTGATTTGATTTGAAGCATAACAGGCAGCATGAAAACTTAATAACCAACCTAGTCCTTGTTTATGAGTGTCATATAGCTCTTTGAGTTTGTACCATCTGTGAATGTTCCTCCACATTACAGCTTTGCTTGTGGCTCAGACATTCTAGAGTGAGTAGAAGCAGCTTTAGAAAGTACAAACCTGGTGGACAGCTGCTCATTCTGGATGGTTGACATGGAAGCAGTGAGGGGGTAAGATTATGCAAACTTTTTAGCTAACTATTGGTTATCCAGTTTCCATGTAAGAGATTGGTACAAATTCCGACTGGCTTGTAAAGCTTAATAGAACTGGCTTTGTTTGAAACAAGACAGGGCCAATGTTCTGACTGTATTCAAGTTTGTAAGTCACCCAAAAACAATGAACACAGATTTTCACCATATTGGACCTTTGAACAGTGAAAACATTCTAACTAAAATGTTTTCCTCCATAAGACAGGTGTTTAGTTAGTTCTAGCTTTGCAACCATCCACACACCACAGCACTACAAACAAATATGATTACAAATCTTTAATAAAACATTCAGTATCTAACAGCAAGGTTTGTGCAGGTATTTTCCATCTAACATCTGTCCTAACAAACTGACAAGGCACCTGCCTGTCTGTCTCTCACACCTACATTGTAAAAGTAACATTATCTGTGGTGTCTTTTTAGAAGGGTGGAATCTACAACTCTGATTACTGTTACTATGGCTTGTTCTGTACATCCTGATTACTGCTATAACTGTGATTCCACACTCTTTTAGTTGGTCACCAATCGTCCTGTATCCTTTGCCATCTTTGTCAAATCTCACATTCTTGCAGTCATGCAGACGGACACAGCCTATAGGTCCAGAACTCAGAATCTGCTGGTATTTACAGGTATTTTTATAACCATGTTAAAGCAGTTAGGCTGATTGGACATGACAGGTGAACTTAGTTTAGTTGCAATGATAATTTGTTTTCTAACTTGTGTGTCAGTGATCACAGGTGAAGTCACTTTTGTTGCATTTGGGATTGTATTTTCAATATAATCTTTCTAAAGAATTTGCTTTTGTTTTTAATTGCTCAGCAAATACTCTCCTCGTAAACTCAGAAATAACGCTGTAATTGAGCAGCGATACAATGGGATATTTCACAGAGGAGTACTCACTTCACTTCTGTTAAATACCGTGTACAGTATTCAGAAATTCTGAGTCCACAATAAAGCCAATCATTTATGAAGCACTTTGGACTTATATTCAACTTGCAAGAAGATAAAGTGTAAAGTCTGATCTAAGATTATATATTCTCACTGTTGCCCTGGTGTTAAGCTTCAAAAACTATGTTTTATGTTGATGAGTTAACAACCACCTGCAAAGTTAATCTTGGAATATACTCATATACAGTCTTCTACGTGCTCCTTTAGAAATGGTAACTATCCTAGTCACTGTGTTCATTTGGCGAGCTTGTTCATGTGTATCAGGAGATTTGAAGTGTTTTGATAATACACAGGACATTTCCTTCACAGATTCATTATGTGACTTTTTACTACACTGGTGACTTGTGATAGCACACTGTCTTCAGTGAGCACAGTGTCTGACAGTAACAACTTGTCTGAGATTAGTAAAGTCAAATGCATTTCAACTTTTGGTAGAAACATATTTTTATTCACTGAACACTGATCACACATTGTCATTGGATGATAATAGAGGCAACTATAAGACAAACTTCACATGTATGCAAGAACAGTATCACTGGCAAATAAGTCATTTAAAGGTGTATCAGGAACCTTCAAACATCAGAGCCACTTTATGGTTCACATAAAGGTGTAGGAGCACGTTTCAACTAGTGCAACTTCCAGTACAACTTAATATTAGTTGAGTTATGAGTAAATCTGACACTTGTTACATAGTGCTCCTTTGTACAACTCCACAGTAAAAATGTTGCCAGATATTATTAAACACAGTCAGAATTTATCATTTGTCACAGGCCTCTAAATATTGTTAGAATCTAAAATGTAACACTTACATTAGCTAGATCTCAGCATATGATGGCATATATTAGAAGTGCAGTGGAATTGTAATGTCCACGACTTAACATCCAGGTCCTTGGTCTGTTTCTAACTGTATTAGCCGCGCAGAAAATGTGCCATGTTACAAAAAACCTCCATACTGATGTAGTTTATTCGCAATCAGTTTACAAATTTCCATTAAAATAAAACCACATGCCAACAGCAATATCCGGGCTAAGAGGCTCCTTTAGCTCTCAGCTTGGACAGCAGCATCTCATTCTTCCGACACTCCTGGTGTTGGGGGGAGAAAAGGAATAGTTGTCATTACTGTTAGATGTCATGCACAGGGTTATATTTTCACCGTAGATATATTTTACCAGCGGGGTTGATTTGTTATTACGCTTTATTGGTTTTATCAATAGCTTTTTAAGAACTCATAATGAGAATCTCATATCATTTTTACCATAGAGCTAATGTGCATTGAATTAATAACAATGTAGTTTTTTGACTTGAACGATGTGTGTCTCCATGTTACAAACTGAAGGAAACACACATCTAAATTTGTCAAATTATAATGATCAAAATGCTTAATGAGGTTAACCGTGTTCCAATCACATGCATAACATAATCATTCACATCACCCACATAGCTAATTTTGATTAAGTCCACATAATGATAGTTTGAGTGTTAGGAGGTGAACGGAGTTTGTAACTCAACTATACTGTATATTGTTCCTATGTTGAGTGGCAACCAGATAATTTCTGGAGCATGAATATTAATTAAATTCACCACAGCTCAAGGGGCAGAAATTGAAATGGTGACCTCGTACAAGTATTTGGGTATCACCATTGATAATAACTTGTCATTTAAGGAGCACATTGACAGTCTTGTGTCTAGGTGTAAACTTTGTGACGATCCCGCTCTGCTTGTGTAACATTGTGCTGTGGAGATTGCAGGCGGAGTCGTCAAGGCTGACACACCTGGGCCTGATGGCAATCGGACACACCTGAGCTTGATTGTCCTCTCCATAAATGTGCCCTGATGCTGCTGCAAAAGAGGCTGGCTCTGGCACACCTGACACCACTCGGCAGCAGACAACAGCAGTTCTGTTTGGTTTCCATTGTGTTGCTGGCATTATTTTTGCATTTTTGTAAATAAACGCCGTCTTAACTTTTGAAAAACCACCTCGTTGTCTCCCTCAATGTTGCAGTCTTGAGCCGGGCTGTAACAACTTAAATTGGGATTCTTCTTCAGAAACAAGTCCTGTTTTTCCCGTCAGGTCAGAGATTATTTAATCTCCACAACTTTTTTACCTTTACTGGACTATGGTGAGTTGCTATTTATGAATGCACCTGAAAAACATTTGAAGAAATTGGACTCGGTGTATCACTGTGCTCTACGCTTTGTTACTGGCTGTGGATACAGTGTCCATCACTGTCTGCTGTACGCTGCTGCTGCTGCAAACCGTCCCTCCCTGTCTGCCCGTAGACCGTCACACTGGATGCTCTTGGTCTACCAATCTGTCCTTGGGCTGCTTCCCTCTTACTTGACCTCATATTTGATCAGGTCTAGTAGCCGTCATGGACTACGCTCTCTGGATTTTACTAAAATGTTTGTTCCCAGAGTTAGAACTGAACTGGGTAAGACAACTTTTAAATATGCCGCCCCCTCTTCTTGGAATAGTTTCCAGACAGATTTGCGACTATCAGAACTGGTCACTGTCGGTGAATTCAAGTCTTTGCTAAGGGACCGGGAAAGAGCTGATCTTGGACAATGTGACTGTTTTAATTCTTGACTGCTTGTCACCCTACTTTGAATTGATGTCTCTAGAACTGCCAGGTTTTTAATGTACTGATGAATGAATGTATTTGTTGTTTTTATGTTGTAACTCTGTCTGCTGCTGCCATGCCAGGTCCCTCTTGAAAAAGGGATTTCTTATCTCAATGAGGCTTTTTATCTGGTTAAATAAAGGATATAATAATAAATTCTCATATCTGTAGTCTTAACAATACATCATTATTTCATTCTATAAATATCATGGTTATTGTCAATACTGGCATACTGATAAAAAATAAAGACATTTATGTCTCTATTATAATTTTTGAGGGATCTCATTGTTTCCTCATGTTACAAAGTTATTTTTTAAGAATACTGGACAATATATACTTATCAGATTTTTCTAATGTTCAAATATTAATACTAGCCTTAAAAAATCTCGTGACAGACATTTCTGGAGCATGACCCTGGTTTGTCACTCATTATTCAGTTATTTTCATGACATCACAAGTTAAGAGTAATTTGTCTAATAAACACTAAATATCCTGTTTGTAGGTACATCCAGCTAAAACTAATTAAGTTACACCTTTCCTGCAATGTGTTCTACCTTGAGTTCCAATGCTCTACTAAAGCAGTTCTTAGAAAGGAGCTAATTCAGCTTCACTGCAGTTGTCATGGCTACAGTTTGTTACTGTATTATAATAAGGAGGTTTTAATATTTTGTTTGTCTCACTTTGCCTGCATTTTCTGTAGAAAATAATGGTCTGGCTATACCACCACATCATTCCTCTATAGGAGGAAAAAGATGCCCTGATTTGTTTTATTTCTTTAAACCAGTCACAGTTGTTGTGGACAGAGCTAAGCAAAAAAGTAGCTTTAGTGTTCCTCAAAACAGTGACAGGTCAAATTATTTTGGTGGAACATTTGCATGCAAAGAGACAAGCACAGTGACTGAGATGGATAATCCATTCAGGTAACAAATAGCAGGCCAGCCTTAATGCATGATCCAAATCCTTGGCAAAACTTGACATTTTCATGTGCTAACTTTCTGGTAGGAGCCGGTTGGGTTTGAAGAAAACAGCTGTACACAAATAATGGGAGGGAAGGACGAAGCCCCCTGAAATGACTGGACAGTTACAAACTTACACCTACATCCTACATCAGTTTATTTCTATCATTTAAAATACCAGTAAATATTACCTTTCCAACATGTTTACTGAATGGTTGCATTCTTCTTTTATCATAATGGTTGTATTCTGACTTTACATGTCCTCCCATTGTAGCCAGCAACACATAATGAAGCATATGCTTGGTGCTAAAGTGTGTTTTTATTACCTCTTTAAACTCCTTGACAGTTTTGAAGTACAGCCTCTGCTTGTCAAGCAGCTCCAGGTACTCATCATTCAGCTGATCTCTCCTCATTTTGTTCTCCTGCTTCTTTTTCTCCATCTGGAAAATAAAACAGGCTAGAGTAACAATGTGCAACAATAACAAGTAACATAAGTTGTGTTCACAAGTGCACTGAAATCCCAGTTATGAGGCTTATCCCCATGTTGATCAAATTCAGGATTTTAACATGAAGCAGAGAAATCTGTTTATTTATATTTCCATATACATGATAAATAATAGTATCTGTGATGTTCACCGGAACATAATGCACTTTATTTTGAAGTCACGCTGTTAGACAGGAAGTACGTGCAATATGAGTTGCTACTTGACTAGTGATATGTGCATACAGTGATAAGATGCTGCTGCCGAGTTACAAGAACGAAGTCTCTTCATTTCTGCAGCCACCATGATACGCAAACATTACATTGGCGACGAGTATAAAGACAACGACAGTGCAAGTAAGACAGCTGTTTTTCTCTGGGAAGAAGAGGAAAAGCGGCAAAACTAGTTAGCCCGCAGCAGAGGCTAAGTTAAGCTAATCGGAACGGCTAATCGGAGCAGGCAAGAAATGTGACAAACCGGCAAGCATGGCTGCACACACTCCTCCGCTTCCACCGTTTGATACCGAGACCGAACCTGGTTCCGTTGGGCCTCGTTGGACCAAACGAGGCCCAACTGCAAAGGTTTGAAAACTACACCATAGCAATGAACATTAGCGGCGATGGAAGATTAAAAGCACTGCTACTGCACGTCGCTGGAGAGAGAGTGCATGACATCTATGACACACTGGCAGCCGATGGCGACAAATATGCAGATGTAAAACAGAAATTATCGGCATATTTCACACCCAAGAAAAATGTCAAATACCAAGTGTATCTCTTCAGAAAAGCGGTACAGGAGCCTGGAGAAAACCTGGACACCTTTCACACCAGACTGAGGATGTTAGCCAAAAACTGTGAGTTTGCAGACATTAATGCAGAGATCAAAACGCAAATAATACAAAGCTGCACATCATCAAGACTGCGCAGAAAAGCACTAAGAGAACCTGAACTGACTCTAGATGACATTCTGAACCATGGACGCACATGTGAACTGTCTGAAATGCAAGCATCAGGTATGGGAAGTGGCAATGTGACAACAGTAAACAAAGTATATCACAAAACTACCCGTAAAAACTCAAGCAAAAGCACCTGGTCAACAAAACAGCAACCCAACAACCGCTGCAGAAACTGTGGAGGTAAATACCCTCATGAAAATGATTGTCCAGTTAGAAACAAACAATGCAGAGCATGTGGCAAACTAAATCATTTTGCACGACAATGCCGATCAAAAGCTAAGGACATTAACTACAAACAGCCACATTGGAAAACTCAACAAGCATCCAAGAGTGTGCATCAGATAATGGACAGTGCCTCAGGTGAGAAAACAGGACACACATCTAGCAGTGATGACGCTTATGTTTATGTAGTTAACACTGCTGAAACTGCAAAGCTTCCACAAACTAAGGTCACAATGAATGGCACCCAGATACTTGTTCTACTTGACTCCGGGGCTACAGTTAACTGCATAAGTGAAGTCACCTACAACAAACTGATGCCACATCCCACACTAAACCCAACTGACGTTAAGATCTACCCTTACCAGTCAACAAAATCTCTTCCAGTGCGTGGTGAGTTTGAGTGCTGTGTGGAAAAACACAAAAAGAAAGCAACATGCAAGATCTTTGTTATCAAAGGTGATGGATTCAACATTTTGAGCTATGATACATCCAAAGACTTTGGACTGATCCACATTGTTACAGCGGTAACAGGTCAAATGCAGGGCTCAGTAGCAGATGAGCTGGTCGAAAACCACCCCGAGCTATTCAAAGGGATCGGTAAACTCAAGAACTTTCAGGTAAAACTGCACATAAACACTGACATTAAGCCTACCTGTCAACCTCACAGACGTGTTCCCTTTCACCTACGTCAGAAAGTAGAGGATGAACTTCGCAAGCTTGAAGCAGACGACATCATTGAAAAGGTCACTGGACCGACACCATGGGTTTCACCAATAGTGACACCTCTCAAACCTAAAGATCCTGACAAAGTAAGGCTTTGTGTAGACATGAGACAAGCAAACACAGCCATTGAAAGAGAACGTCATATCACTCCAACCATTGACGATGTGATTCATGAGTTAAATGGTGCAACTGTGTTCTCCAAATTGGATCTTAGAGCTGGATACCATCAGCTGGAGCTACACCCGGACAGCCGGTACATAACAACATTCACCACTCACCTTGGCCTACGAAGATACAAACGCTTAAGTTTTGGCATTTCTTCCACAGCAGAACTGTTCCAAAATGCCATTCACCAGTCCTTGATTGGACTAAAAGGGGTCAAAAATCTCAGTGACGACATCATTATGTATGGCACAAACCAAACAGCATGACAACAACCTTCAGGCCCTGTTTGCAAGACTCAGAGAGACTGGGGTGTCCTTGAATCGTGAGAAATGCGAATTCAACAAAAAGAATCTGGAATTCTTTGGTTTCATCTTTTCCGCAGACGGTGTCTCAGCTGATCCGAAGAAGGTTGCAGCTGTTCAGCATGCCCCTGACCCTAAAACACCTGCAGACATCAAAAGCCTACTAGGCATGGCTAACTACTGCTCCAGATTCATCAAAGACTTTTCGTCCATATCAGAGCCACTGCGCAAACTCACCAGGAAAGACACACCATGGACATGGGAACAAGAGCAACGGGATGCGTTACAGGCACTCAAAGATAATCTCACCAGTGACACAACTATGTCATACTTCTATCCAAACAGATACACTGAACTGATCGTGGATGCTAGTCCAGTGGGATTGGGTGTGATCCTGTGTCAACAAGATGAAAAAGGGATGAAGCACATCATAGCATATGCAAGTCGATCTCTCAGTGATGTGGAAAGGAGATACTCTCAAACTGAAAAGGAAGGGCTTGCCATCGTGTGGAGCTGCAAGCACTTTCACTTGTACATTTATGGACATCCTTTCACACTTGTGACTGATCACAAAGCACTTGAGATCATATGGAACAACCCAAGGTCAAAACCACCTGCCAGAATCGAGAGATGGGGACTAAGGCTTCAACCATACAACTTCAAAATTGAATACAGAAAAGGTGCTGACAACCCAGCTGATTTCATGTCTCGTCACCCTCTGCCGTCACAAACCAGCGAAAGCACTCGTGCAGGTAAAGTGGCAGAAGAGTATGTGAACTTCTTTGCATATTATTCCACACCAAAAGCTATGACACTGCAGGAGATAAAGGCAGAGACTTTGAAAGACCCTGTTCTACAAGAAGTCATAAACCATATCAGGAACAACACATGGCATCAAACTGATAAGTCACGATATGCTGACACATTAAAGCAGTTTAAACATGTTCGGAATGAGCTAACAGCAACGCATACAGCAGACATCCTACTGAGAGACACTAGGATTGTTATTCCAGCTGTGTTACAGGACAGAGCAATACAACTTGCTCATGAAGGGCACCAGGGTATCGTCAAAACCAAAGCACTACTCAGAACTGAAGTGTGGTTTCCAGACATTGATCTCAAGGCCGAAGCTGCAGTTCGTAATTGTCTGGCATGTCAAGCTACTACACCAGCCGCTCACAACGAGCCATTGAAAATGTCACCTCTACCTGAAGCACCATGGCATAGTGTGAGTGTAGACTTTTATGGACCACTCCCTACTGGAGAATATCTCCTCGTTATTGTAGACGATTACTCAAGATACTCGATTGTTGAAAGTGTGAGGTCAACATCAGCCAATACAGTCATTCCAGTGATGGACAAAGTGTTCTCCATGTTTGGCATTCCGAGAGTTGTAAAAACTGACAATGGCCCGCCATTCAACAGTGACTCTTTTTCACGGTTTGCAGACTACCTAGGTTTTCACCACCACAGAATAACACCCCTTTGGCCTCAAGCGAATGCCACTGCTGAAAGATTCATGCGAACCCTAAGTAAAGCTCTCCGTGTAACTGAAACACAAGGTATTCCTTGGAAACAACAACAACTTAACATCTTTCTACGTGAGTACAGGTCAACACCTCATAGTACCACAGAGTGTTCACCAGCTGAACTAGTATTTCAACGCAAAATGTACACAAAAGTTCCTTCTTTCAATAATGCTGCACAACACAGTACAGATGCTGATGTGAGAACAAGACACAGCAAGGCAAGCTCCAAAATGAAAAACATCGCAGATGCTAAACGTCATGCCAAGCCTCATTCACTCATTCCAGGTGACACTGTGCGACACCGTCAGCCCAAGCACAACAAACTGTCAACGCCATATAACATCAAACCTTACAAAGTGACCAACGTGAAGGGCTCTATGGTCACAGCCTCAAGGAATGGACACTCTATCGTCAGGAATGCATCATTCTTCAAAAGGATCACACCTGAACTTCAAAATGTCTCTCCACAACACCAGGACAACTCTCTACCTACTGCTATGTCCTGGTACCCATCCAGAGACAATAAACGTCCACCTGCTTACCTACAGGACTACACTGACTAGAAGCTGATCACTTATTGAGTCGGTATAATGATTATTGGTCATGTGAGAACTGTCTTTTGATTTTGTCTTTAACTGTACGAAGGACACTTTATGTTGCATACTACATGGACCAATGTGTCGATTGAGTTATTCTTGATGTTTAAAGCGTGCATCATTTTAGACACTGAAGGTTTCCTATTGTTTCAAATAAACACAATGTTCAGTAGCAAGTAAGCGTAACGTTTACAGATAACACTGTTTTGATTACAGGCAGTATTGTTTACATATATGCAGTGTGATGTTTGATAGGAGTTAAAACTATGTTTCTTTTATTTAAAAAAAAAAAGGGGGGTAAATGTGATGTTCACCGGAACATAATGCACTTTATTTTGAAGTCACGCTGTTAGACAGGAAGTACGTGCGATATGAGTTGCTACTTGACTAGTGATATGTGCATACAGTGATAAGATGCTGCTGCCGAGCCGTCATTAAAGTTACGAGTTAGAAGAACGAAGTCTCTTCATTTCTGCAGCCACCATGATACGCAAACATTACAGTATCCTTGTTTCCTTGTTTCACTTTAGAGAGAGACTATTACCTTAATGCGACTCTGTTTGATTCCCTCCACTATTTGTTCCATTTGTCTAAGGAACTGCTCCTTGGCTGCTGAAGATGACATGGCTCTGGACAAAAAGTACAGCAGTTTAGAACATATTCACCAAACACAGCAAAGAAACACACAGACCCTGCTGCTGAGAGGAAAAGAAAGCTGACTCCACTATGACTTCAAATGCATCAGTGTTTCATGTTACAAACATAGAACAAATGATTGTATTTATACTTACTGTTGGAAGTTGTCGTGAATGGAATTCAACAAATTCACCTACAGAAACAAACACATTTTACTGATATTTAACTGTTATATTTAGATCTTTACCTTTAATTTACTTAATTAGTTAAATGTATCCATAGTTAAAACATAGTACATTTACAAAAATCACAGACAAATACACTGTATTCAAAGCCAAATTCTCCCAGAACCTGCCATAACATTCAGGGATGCAGTTGTGGTAAAAAGAGAGAAAGAGTCAAGTAACAAAGGTCTGTGCTAGTATACACTTAAATACATAGTAAATTCTATTATTCAGACACTCATATCTATTCTATTACTGCATACTTACATCATTAATAGAGAGACAAATGGAGTAGTGAATTATGTTGATGTTCATTTTGTATAATTAGCAGCAATTGAATTTTTGGATAATATCTATCTGCACTAGTAGTTCAGTAATGATCTTTTCAGCTGCTTTGTGTTGTAATGTTAGTCGCAATATTCTGCTTGTGTATTTCTGCCTGACAGTGTGCAACCAGGATATGCACATCCCATGCTGCTATAACTGATTTTTTGAAAACACTTTCCTGACTTCACTTAATTGTGACATCTAGCTTAAACTACAACCACATCCAATGACACCTCCTACCTGCATCCAGCTGTTGCACAATAAGAGTGTCCTATTCATTGCTATCATTTTGACCTCAAAGTTGACTGTATCAGCAAAATGGCAGGATAACTATGTTAGTTTATCTAATGATATAAAACTACGCTGTAACACTACATGACCCCACCTCTTCGAGCATGGTTAGCTGGTCATAAGATACTGTTGCAACTTCACGTTACAGACAGAGTTTAATGTTAGTCAGTTCGATGAAACACTGTATTTATCTGCATGAAGTTAAATCCTCTTCAAATGTTCCTGCCATACGCCAGCTTAATGAATGTCATCTGTTAATTTATTTTACAAATGGAAAAGCTGCAGTAGCATGGAGTAATTGTACCTTTCGTTTACAGGACATAAACATCAAAACCATATGAAAGGTACGTAACAGAAAAAGCAGATGTCGTTACTTCAGTGATTTCAAATCCAAATGAATGTCAAGAATGAAGGCAAAACTTTGTTCCACTCGTGATGTTAAAGGGTAAGGTAAGGGATTTTTGGTTTTACAAATGCACTGACTTATATTAAAGTACCTGCTTTAATGACACATGTAGCATTGACTCTTGCCTGGGTCTTTACTTAATGAACACCCACTACCCCCTCAAAAAGAAAAAAATTCAGATTTTGATGATTTACACAAGTCATCCTGACTGACATGAAAAAAGTGACATTTGCCAAAAAGCAGATAGTTTGCATCACTAAACGTTGCCAAATATTTTCCATCTTGCTGACAAATGACTGCTGTTGTAGCTTGCCTCTTTCTCCAGATAGACCTTCTTGTCATCCAATGTGTTATACAGTGTGAAGAACTGCTTTGTCTCTTTGTGTGTAGCAGAAACTGAAAGTCACAAGAATGAGCACAGATTTAGTGTCTTACATATTTTTAGACAGCCATTTGTGAATGCGGATTAGACCAGATGCAGCTGAGGAACCCACCTAGACTGTAGAGTTCAATAAATCTCTTCTGGTATTGTGTCAGTTCGGCCCGGCTTGGCACCTCATCAAGCTTCCTCTGCAGGATGGCGATCTCACGATTTCTACGAGCCTGAGCAAAATGAAGGAATTTTCAGTGAGTCATCTCAAAGAAGAGAGTTTTTGTAATGCCAAAAGCTCACAGAAAAATCTTTTCCTTGTAGGTGAATCATAAATTGCATTCATAAATTCCCCATTACAACCAGTGGTGAAGGAACTATTCCAATCCTACTGTGAACGGTGTCTGATACTGTACATCTTACAGTATCTTATGTCCAAAAACTGTTAAAATACTTCAGTAAGTTGCACTGGGTTATTCATTATCAGGAACACACACACTGTAATATATTTTGACTCTTGCTGCCTCAAATACTCAGTAAAGCACCTATGTGGATTAATCCACTGCTAAAAGTAGTCACACCATTTTCACTACCAATATAAAGTATTCACCCCCTTTGGAAGATTCTACAGTTTCTACAAAGTATTGCCGGTTAATTACAGATAAAATGAGTTATTACAGAAGTATCCACCAACTTTAAAGTGACTCACCTAATTCAACACAGGTTCCAATTAATGCTAGAAATTACAAAATTATTTAATTCTTGTCAAAAGAGCTGAATTTGTCTGCATAATTTATATAAAGCAGAGCGAAAGAAAAAGAAAGAAAAACAATGAGATTAACACCATGAAGTTACTCTTTACACCTGATATTGGTAATAACGATAAGGTTGTTTAAGTCTCTCCATTTGTTTTATTTTTATCTGTGGTCTTTTATCTGCCACTGTGACATAAACTAGCAGAGATCATCCAGTTTCATTTAATCTTGTCTTATGTTCTATGAAGCAGTTACCATGAGCAAACGGATCTTCTGTAGTTTCTCTCTGTCTGTGTGGTACTGCTTGTCTATCAGCTGGTTCCTCTCCTGGAAAAAGAAAATGAAGTGCTAATTGTGAGGCTGAAGGTTTTTTTATGTGGGTTTTTTTTAGGGAGGCTACTTAAAATCTTGAGAAATTCAACAATTTCTTTCTCTATTAGAAAACTGCCAGAAGATAGCAAATATAGAATATATGCACCTTCTGCTCCTCTGTATCATGTCCTGATGCGGACTTCAACTCTGAAATGTTCAGCTGCAGACGGGTCATCTCTTCCTGTACACAAAATACACACATCAAAGAGAAGATGAATATCAATTACCATCAACAAGATATGCACAGTGAAAGTGTGTGTTAATACACTCACTCTGCAGTGTGTGCGGAACTCCTGCTCTTGCTGCTTCAGGTTCTCATTCATTGTCACCAGAGCCCTCAGCTTTTCCAGCAGGCTGGTAAACAGAGCACAACACTATAAGGCTGTAATATAAATCAAAGGTCACAGGTTTTATCCATGCCACAGACATCATGCTTTTCAACAGCAAGAAAGTGTTCCAACCTCATTATTTTGTCTTTTTTCTTGTTGTCTACACCACATGTGGCGATGTGTCACTTTGTGTTCACCTGCATTTTTGTAAATATCTAAGCAGTTTTATCATTTAAAGCTAAAGTTCTGACAGAGGTGGAAGGACATGAATGACCTTCTTTAATCACTTGCCAAACATAAGATAACTAACACCATAATTCCTTTCGCTAAAAAGATAGGCTTTTGTAATTCAAGATCTACGGTGGATGTAGTCATGCCAGGTCATGACATGCTCATAAATCTGGATGTGTTCCCAGGTGAGTCATTCCATGCCAACTCACCTGGGGCCTTCCAGTTGAGGTCATGGATTTTCTTGAAAAAAAATCAGGCAAAAACTTCTACTTCTAAATCATGGAACCTTGCAAAATCCCACAGCTCTACTCCAAATACATTTTGAGTTATGAATTTTTGAAACTAGGCCCTTAGTGTTAAATTTGGTAACTTCAGTGATTCTTTTACAGCATCTTTAAAGCCTCACCAGGTGCTTATATTTCCTAGGATTTGGCTGATTTTTTCACTGAATGTCTCAGAAACCCCAGGAAAAGTTGGGATTTGTAATCATGTCAACAGATTATGCTGTTTTTTTTTATTGGAAGTACAATAATAAAAATCTAGAATTTATCATCAAAATGAAAAATCTTTTATTTTCAAAAATTCATACCTCCACTAATAGTCACTAAACCAACCAAATGGGTGTTGTGGGTAGAAGCCACTTAGTTTTGTCACTAAAATGTCAAATGGTGGTACATCAAAAACTGACTGCCACAGGTCTTCCTAAAATTAGCTGTAAACTGAAAATCCACTTAAAAAAAAAATTAACAGTATATTTTTTTAGGAAGGATTGTTTGATTTCTCTGACACTTTTTAAAGACTTTAATTGTAAGGGAAATACTTGTAGTATTATTTCAAGGGTTTATATGTCTGTATGGTAGCTGTTGAGCTATTTTGTCATTAATTAAGGAAATAAACAATTCAAATTCAAGCTAATAGTGGTTTCGGTCATTGTGTAATAGATAATTTATTTTGCTCTGTGTGTCTGAGTCAGATAACATTTTGTAAGTTCATCAACTTGTAGCATTAATGTAATTAGCAAAACAAAATATACTATCAGGTACAATGCTGTGAAAAAGTATTTGACCGCTTCTCTAATTCTTATTTTTTTGTATATTTCCCCCACTTTAATGTTTAAGACCATCAAACAAATGTAAATATCAGACAAAGATAACCCAAGTAAAAACAAAATGCAGTTTTTAAATGATGATTTTATTTATTAAAGAAAAAAAAAACTATCCAAAGCTTCCTGTGTGAAAGAGCAATTGGCCCCTAAACCTAATAACTGGTTGGGCCAGCCTCAGCAGCAACAACTGAAATCAAGTTTTTTCTATAACTGGCAATGAGTCTTTCACATCTCTGTGGAGATATTTTGGCCACTCGTCTTTGCAGAACTGTTTTAATTCAGCAACACTGAAGAGTTTTCGAGCATGAACAGCCTTTTTAAGATCATGCCACAGCAATTTAATCGGATTCAAGTCTGGACTTTGACTTGACCACTCCAAAACCTTCATTTTGTTTTTTAAAGCCATCCAGAAGTCAACCTGCTGGTGTGTTTTGGATCGTTGTCCTGCTGTAGAACCCAAGTGTGCTTCAGCTTAAGGTCACGAAGTGAAGGACGTACATTTTCAATCAGGATTTTCTGGGAGAGAGCAGAATTCATGGCTCCATCAATCACAGCAAGTCATCCAGGCCCTAAAGCAGCAAAGCATCCCCAGACCATCACTACCACTACCATGGTTGACTGCTGGTATGATGTTCTTTTTCTGAAATGCTGTGTTACTTTTACGTCAGATGTTACGAGACACACTCCTTCCACAAAGTTGAACTTTCATCTCGTCATTCCATAAAATGTTCTCCAAAAAGTCTTGGGGATCATTCAGATGTTTGTTTGCAAGAGTAAGATGAGTCTTTGATGTTTTTTTTTGGGCAGCAGTGGTTTTGGTCTTGGAACTCTGCCATGGACGCCATTTTGCCCAGTCTCTTCCTTATTGTTGGGTCATAAACACTGACATTAACTGAGGCAAGGGAGGCCTGCAGTTCTTTAGATGTTGTCCTGGGTTCCTTTGTGGCCTCCTGGAGAAGTTGTCACTGTGCTCTTGGGGTAATGTTGATAAGCTTGGGAAGGTTCACCAGTGTTCCATGTTTTTTTTACATTTCTTGATAATGGCTCTCAGCATGGTGAAAGTGGAGTCCTAAAGTTTTAGAAATAGCTTTGTAACCCTTTCCAGACTGACTGATGTCAATTACTTTATTTCTCATCTGTTGTTGAATTTCTTTGGATTGCAGCATTTTGTTGCAGCTGTTGGAGATCTTTTGGCCAACTTCATTTTGTCAGACAGGTTCTATTTAAGTGATTTCTTGATTGAACAGGTCTGGAGGTAATCAGGGTTGGGTATGGTCAGTGAAATTGAACTCAGCTTTCCAAAAAATGTGATTAGCCACAGTTAATTCATGATTTAACAAGGCACGCATACTTTTTCACATAAGGCCAAGTAGGTTTGGATACCTTTATTCCCTTAAAACATTAATTGATCATTTAAAAACTGCATTTTGTGTTTACTTTGGTTATTTTGTCTAATATTTAAATTTGTTTGATGGTCTTAAACATTAAAGTGGGGAAACTATGCAAAAAATATGAATTTGAGATATACTTTTTCAAGCACTGTATATAAGAGAGTGCAATGTTGCACTCTCTTATATGCCTCTTCTGGAGAAAGAGTGGAGAGCCCCAGGGTCAAAGATGCTTGAAGTCTAGTGTGAAGTGTGAAGTCTCACAAGTCAGTGATGATCTGGGTGCCTTGTCATCTGATGGTGTTGGTCTACCTGCATAATCAAGTCTAAAATCAACGCAGCCATCAACCAGCAGATTTTGGAGCACTACATGCTTCTGTCTGCTGAAGAATTTTTTGGAGCTGCAGATTTTGTCTTCCAGCAGGACCTGGCATCTCCCCACACTGCCAAAACCACTCAGAAATGGTTCCAGGATCATGGCATTACAGTGCTAGATTGGCCAGTTAATGAGCTGTAAGGTGTTACCATCTAAGATAAAACAAATCAAGGCTTGAACTATTTCAGGTTATGTGCACTGAGTCTAGAATAAAGACTCCATAAACCACCATATTCTAATTATACGAGAGGCACTTGTATCTGTGCAGATGCAAGTCCTGCCAGTTGCCACCAGAGGTTGACAAAAGTCATTAAGTTGTTGTAACGGAAATGCTGGAAATTTAATTGTAACTGAAAATAGTCTTGGTGTTCAACATTAAAAGGTTTATTCATACTGTGTTTTAAAAACTGCATGATATTTTCTGGCCTTAGGGCAACACAAAGCTGTGTGCTCAGATGTGAACTTGTTTCTTTTCAACAATATGAAACATTATGTGCTTAAATGTTATGGTTTTCTTGTCTTATGATACTACTTGGTGCTCCTGATGATCGGTGCTTTGTTTGCTGACATACAGTGTGAGCTTTAGACAGGCAACAGTTGGAAGGAAAAACCACCATAATGTGTGTTAGTAAGGCTTTGAGCCACCATGCACTGCCGGAGGAGCTTCAATATGCTTTGGCATTGATTCTCTGAAATGTCCCATAGGTGGTCACATAGATCTGAGATCTAGTGACTGTTAAGGCCACAGCATATGATTCACACCATTTTCATACTTCTTAAACCATTCAGCGACTGTCCATAGATGGGGGCATTATAATCCTGGAAGAGACCACTTCCACCAGGACAGAAATGTTTCATCATCAGTACAGGTGATCACTGAAAACAACTTTGTATTGATTTGCAGTGACACTTGCCTCTAAGGGGACAACTGAACCCAAACCATCCCAACAAAATGCCCCTCACAGCATGATAGAGCAACCAGATCTCACCAATAAGTTTTGCATTTTAAAATGCATAACTGCTGCATCCACACTACTCTGAACTTTTAGGTACACTTAAAACGAAGATTTTTGGAAATGCTGCTGACCCCATTTTAGCTTGAACACTTAATCTTGCCTTTTAGTCTGGATGTGCAGAAATTGAGATTTTTGAAAAAGATCCTGCAGAAACAAATTTGCTATCTGATTGCGCCTTACTATCATTATGCTTGTTTCTTTATCGGTCATGCTCCTATCATGTGACCATTTTCCAAAAGAAACTAAACATCAGCCTTGTCTACTAATGGTTAAGCAAAAACGGATAACAAATTAGGCTAATCTGCTAATCTGCTAGCAGCTGTCGTGCAGTTAAGGAAATCTTGGTCTTACTTTTCACTTTTGCTGTTCTCCTACCATAGTATTTTCTGCTAAGCAACCAACTCTCTACTTCAATTTACCTTGGCACCAGTATGCCAGTGTACGCAAACAGTCATGTGATGTCATGTGCCAAGTTTTCAACATGTTAGTATGCAGAGAGTATTTCTAAAACTGAGCTAAAATGCTCATCTGAACAAATATCAGGTTCCTTTTAAAATGTTTTAAAACAAATATATATATGTATATATATGGCAAGCCGTTTAGGAAATTATATATGGAATGAAACTCGGAATATATATAATGAAACTCGGAATATATATAATGAAACTCGGAATATATATAATGAAACTCAGAATATATTGGATGAAACTCGGAATATATATAATGAAACTCGGAATATATATAATGAAACTCAGAATATATTGAATGAAACTCAGAATATATATAATGAAACTCGGAATATATATAATGAAACTCGGAATATATATAATGAAAGTCGCCATCATGTTTTTTGACTTTACTTTCACTCCTACAGCTGCAAGAAGTGCCATGATGAGTGAAGCTGTGCAATCTTCAGGAATGAACACCTTACTAACATGCCAGTGCTGTAGATCTCGGCATGCAGACATAACTCGGCACAACACGTGGAGATGTGCCGAGATCGGCTTGTTGTGTCAAGTTATGTCTGTACGCCGACATCGGCGTGTTGTGCAGAGTTAGATCTTCGCTGCTCACGGGAAATGGCGAGATCGGCGTGCAGCTCAGACATAACTGGGCACAACGCACCGATGTCGGTGTACAGACATTTACTCAGCACAACACCGGCGTGTTAACACCTGTCACATTAATAAAGCAACCTTCTTCACTGCACTGAAGAAGAGATCCATTTACTATTTAATCGCGGATCCACGGCAGTGCAGTGCAGAGCAACGTACACTACAAACTATTGTTTGGAGCATGACATGAAAAAGTTCCACTTCAACAAACTATTTCATATATTTCAGCCAATGCCATTTGTAAACTCAGAATATATGGAATGAAAGTTGAAGTAAATCTTCACAATACACCATGTTTAATTGTGCTGTCAGCACAGAATTTGCTTGGTATACAAACACACACCGATCTCGCCATTTCCGGTGAGCAGCGAAGATCTAACTCTGCACAACGCACCGATGTCGGCGTGCAGACATAACTTGGCACAACAAAGCCGATCTTGGCACATCTCCGCGTGTTGTGCCGAGTTATGTCTGCATGCCGAGATCTACAGCACTGGCATGTTAGTAAGGTGTTCATTCCTGAAGATTGCACAGCTTCACTCATTTTGGCACTTCTCGCAGCTGTAGGAGTGAAAGTAAAGTCAAAAAGCATGATGGCGACTTTAATTATATATATTTTGAGTTTCATTATATATATTCTGAGTTTCATTCAATATATTCTGAGTTTCATTCAATATATTCCGAGTTTCATTATATATATTGCAAGTTTCATTCAATATATTCCGAGTTTCATTCCATATATAATTTCCTAAACGGCTTGCCACATATATATATATATATATATATGTATTTTTTTTTTTTCACTATATTCATAGATATAGCCTCAGTGTAGAGGTCAAGGGTTCAGATTTTTACTTAATATCTATTAGAAGAAAGTTAAATCCACTGCTTTCAACTCAATAATTCCTGAGATTCAAGGTTCCTCTGCAAATATGAAGACAAATGAAACATCTCAAGAGTTCAAAGGAAAATTAAACAAGAAACATTTGCTGCATTAAGAAAATGTAATGACTCACCCACTGTCAGCCTGCTTCTCTATCTCTTCTAAAGATTTCAGCTCCCTCTCCAGCTTCTCTGATTGTTCTGTAGCCTAGAATGATACAAAAACATAAGATATAATTAAGTACAACACTGTAACTTCCTGACAACATCTTTTATTACTGATCCTAAGGGAACAACATGTTTTCTAGGATGCAATGTTTACTTCAAATACATAAAACTGATAATGTTTTTCAAATAATGGATGCTTGTCATGTAACTTGTGTTACATTGTGAAGTTGGTTGCAATTTTCAGCAGAGCTTTTAGCCAGACAGTTAACTCAACTGCAAATCTGATCACCTCTTGTATTATTTCTAAGTCAAAACTAAGTGTTTCCATTTTTGGGAGAAACTCAGCAACAAAAGTAAATAAACTTGTGATGACAGACACACAAGCTAGAAGATCTTTGGTCACTGAAATACACCTGTGATTTCCAATTAGCTCAGTTGTTTCGGGCTGTGTCTCCCTACATGTCTGCATCTTGGCTCCACATGGTAAAAAAAATGCCACAGAAACTAAAAACATTTGACTGTGAGACTTCAGACAGAGAAGGGATACAAGAAGATCAGAAACCAACTAAAATACAGCTGCAGCCTTGGTAGAGGGATTATCAGTAGGAATCAGCACTGCTGCGACATCTCAGGCAGTAGAAAGACATTGCAATGGTTAAACTCTTGCTTGGTCTTTGGCACAAAACTGCCGGATGAAACTTGGACAAATATCATGGAAAGAAGCCTGATGAATAACAGGAGAACGTTCTTTGGTCACATGAGACCAATAAATTTTTGTTAATGAGATCTAGCATGCTTGGAATAAACCTGGTCAGGACTACCACAGTGAATTTATTGTCTAGACAGTCAAGCACAGAGGTGGGAGTGTGATGATATGGGGCTGCATGCGTGCAAAAGGTGCCAAAACTGTCTCAATGAAGAAGTACAGCCAATTAAAAGTTACAATACTGCTGTGAGTATTTACCTCCATCAATCCTCTTTTGGCCTTGTCACTGCCCATCTTCACTTCTGCATGCTTAGCTCGTAGCTGTTGGCTCAAAAACAAATATTGTCAACATCATCTATGGCAATGCAGCAATTCTCTCTCCACTGCTATAACTCAGGGAAATTTCGTAATTTTACTAGCTAAATAAAGACTAATTGTTTACTCCCAATGAGCAACATCAACAACCAGTTTCTGGTGAAGTATGTATGACGTGAGAAAGTGTGCTGTATGACTTTAAATCTAAAACTACTTCATACTCAGGGCAGGTTGTTTGAGAATTTAGACCTCCAGATACAGGCAGAGTATATTACACTATCTGTTGCTGTGATTAATAAATTATTATCCATTTATAATCAGAATATTTAGCCCAAGAGTTACTAAACAGTGTTGTGTTTTCCCACAGGGTAGAGAGCTGAATGGGAGGCATGGACAAAAAACTAAGGCAAAGGTATAGCATAAATGGCAAATGCACGCAAGTGTTCTAACAACAACCGTAGGTTTGTTATTAGAAACTCACTGATATGAAATTTCTAGGCTGACAATACTAACTAACAATAGTTATGTTGTTATATTTCTGGTCTTTATTCCGATATAACTGATATTAATCTTAAGAATGCAAATTTTAAAAGAAAAGACTAGTTTATTTTTGTAAGACAACACCAATATTTACAGAGCTTTGTTTACTTGTTTGTAATGACAATTTGCAGTAGTCACATAGTTATTTTTTTAAATGTAAACTCATGGCAGACTTAACCCTTTATGTCAGGCATACAAAGGCTAAAAAAAAGACATTAAAATGTCTTTACATTTTTAAATGTTTTGCACAAAATCACAAAATTCTTTTTTTTACATCTGCATGTGAGCATGTGTCCAACAGATGCATCCAAAGACCAACAACTCCAAGACCCATGGTTGATGTGAGCTGTAATGAAGTGGGTCACTTCTCAGTTTTTACTGACAATAGAAGGTGCAGGTTCTCCCCACCATCTCATGTCAGAAATGCTATGGCAATCTGTGCACCATCAAAGAGAAAAGGCCATTCAAATGCTTCCAAAAATTCCATAAAAACTAAAGATAGAGGGAGCCCAATGCATTCTAGGAGACACAAGTCATTAAATGCTAAAAATATCAAATATTTTAAAGATGTGTGAAAATGTTTTACTTTACTGCAAATGAAATAAATAGTGACATTAAGTTTTTTTTTTAAAGGTTTAAAGTTGAAATCCCCTGAGGGTCGGAAGGAGCCAACTCCAAAAAAAAACACCTCTCTCTCTCTATGACTCCCAATCAAAAAGTATCAACTTCTCTCAATGCTTTTTTTCTCAAGTCACTGTGATGTCATTAACTAATCAGCTCCTTATGATGAGTGTACTGGTAGTCATTTTGAAAACAATTCCATCATTATATACAGCAGATATTAGACCTCAAAGAGAGGTATGTTTGGGGATGTGACTGGCTTATTTATGTCTGGTCTAGAGTGATTGACAGGTCATTTGGACAAGGCAGTCTGCAGGCTTAGTTACTGGTAAGCTTGAGTTGCAGCTCATTGTTTTAATTCAGTTGTGATACAGTGAGGGTTATTTTGTTGTCATGTGTTAGTGGTGTTGGCAATACAGTTTCCACAAAGTTTTGCTGCTTGATCTTTGATTGTGTTTGACTGGGTGGAGGACACAACATGGTGTAAGCGAACTTCAGATTTAATCACAGTGAGTCTGACCTCCTCCAGCTGTTTAGTTTTCTGGTGGATCTGCTTGTTGAGTGAGACGACCGCCCTGCGATGCTGTTGTAGTGGGCCGTAGCGTTCTGAACGCTCCTCTGAGGAAAGTTCCAACTGCTGCATGGACAAATGGGAGATATGTTTATTACCACAAGGAAAGACTACTAGAAATTTACACAAGCGTAAAGGTTTAATCAAAGTGTTGGGCCACCACTTGGTGACATTTCAGCAGTAATCAGTGCACTTTGGATTTATACCTCTTATTCTACTTTTTATTACATTTACCTGTATAAATAAAATTTCCCATATTTGGCACTTAAGCAAATAAATGAAAGTTTTGTATGTCCTAAGAATTTATCTTTCAATTTTTAGCTCAGAATATTGTTAAGATGGTTCATTTTATAATACTTAACACTTTACTTACATAAGAATTTTGACCACAACGTACAGTTGTGGTCAAAAGTTTACATACACTTGTAAAGAACATAATGTCATGGCTCTCTTGAGTTTCCACTTATTTCTACAACTCTGATTTTTCTCTCATAGAGTGATTGGAACAGATACTTCTTTGTCACAAAACCATTCATGAAGTTTGCTTCTTTTATGACTTTATTATGGGTTAACAGAAAAAGTGACCAAATCTGCTGGCTCCAAAATAAACATACATCAATGCTAATATTTGGTTACATGTCTCTTGGCCATCTTCACTTCAATTAGGCACTTTTGGTAGCCATTCACAAGCTTCTGCCAAGCTTCTGGTTGAATCTTTGACCACTCCTCTTGACAGAATTGGTCTAGTTCATTTAAATTTGTTGGCTTTCTGACATGGACTGGTTTCTTCAGCGTTGTCCACATGTTCTCAATGGGGTTTAAGTCAGGACTTTAGGAAGGCCATTCTAAAACCTTAATTCTAGCCTGATGTAGCCATTTCATTACTTTTGATGTGTGTTTTGGGGTCATTGTCCTGTTGGAACACCCAACTGCACCCAAGACCCACCTTGGGGCTGATGATTTTAGGTTATCTTGAAGATTTTGAAGGTAATCCTCCTTCTTCATTATCCCATTTATTTTCTGTAAAGCACCAGTTCCATTGGCTGCAAAACAGCCCCACAGCATAATACTACCACCACCGTGCTTGACGGTAGGCATGGTGTTCTTGGGGTTTAAGGCTTCACCTTTTCTCCTCCAAACATATTGCTGGGCATTGTGGCCAAACAGCCGGATTTTTGTTTGGTCTGACCACAGAACTTTCCTCCAGAAGGTCTTATCTTTATCCATGTGATCAGCAGCAAACTTCAGTGGAGCCTTAAGGTGCCACTTTTGGAGCAAGGGCTTCCTTCTTGCAGGGCAGCCTCTCAGTCCATGGCCATGCAAAACACGCTTGACTGTGGACACTGACACCTGTGTTCCAGCAGCTTCTAATTCTTGGCAGATCTGCTTTTTGGTGGTTCTCGGTTGACTCTTCACCCTCCTGACCAATTTTCTCTCAGCAGCAGGTGATAGCTTGCATTTTCTTCCTGATGGTGGTGTAGCGTACAACGGAGTACAACATTCCAAGCTATCAAACAGATAATCCAGAGACGGTTCCTCAGAGCTGTAAATTGGGTAATAAACCATTTCAGAAGACGGCTAACCCAAATCCCCCCTTTTTGGAGACGACAGGATGTCTCCCTCCTACACCAGAATCTGATAAGGGTCATAAAAGTGCCAAAAGGTGACGAAAACCATACACCTCGGGAGAAGACGAGATGGCACTCCTCCTAACACAAGGAACTCTTTGATGATTTGAACTAAACACTTCCAAATAATAAAATCAAAGAATTCAACATCTCTGGAGTGATGATCCCAACATCTGGACTCTGTGATACCAGGTTGATCAGGACCAGCATGGAAGGAGAACACATTGAATCTGAAGTGTTTATTGAGATGCATACGCACGACACCAACAACCCCCTCCTCTCTGTCACAGATCACAACCGTAAAGGCAGAGAGACTTTTATCCTCAGCATGTATACTGCTAAATTGTAGTTTTCTTATAATTGAATGTATATGCTTGCATTTGTAGTTACATTAATAGTTTACTTTCATGTAGCCTAAATGTTTACTAGTTGTAAGCTTATTCTTGTGTTATATCTTTTATTATTATTATCTCAGGAACCATGTGAGATAAACATATCATGTTTGGTGTCGTTTTAATCACACATTTAGTGAGATTTTAGATCTGTGATCATCATAGATATTTCACGATCGAATTTTCATGTTTAAGAAATAATCTTAAAGTATGCTCTAAAGGTATTTGGCCTCTGATCTCTCCTGGACAGTGAGACTTAAGACCTCCCCCTGGGATGGACACAGCCACGACTGGTCAGATGCTGATTTGAATTTGGTCCCAAAACTTTCTATATAAAAGGAAAGTCACTGGAATGCAACTTGGGCTTTTATTTGTTATTTTTCAAGGGCTTTTTACTTTTTAAGAACTTTTCAGCAGGCTTTTTCTTACATACTATGGCTTTCTTTTTCTTACTTACTTGGGCTTTGAATAAACTTTCTAAGGGCTTTTTACTCCTTTAAGGATTAGGCTTTTTCTTTAAGGGCTTTTATCGGGCTAAGTTTTTTGGTTTTGTGTTTTTGTTTCTTAAAGGCTTGAGATTTATTTTTTCTATGATTAACTTGAAGTTAAACCTCTTCAGTTAACTTTGATAATGCAACAGCACGGACATTTTCTTTTAACTATGAGCTTCGACTCTTAGTGTTTGTATTACATTTTTACAACATGACTACACCAAAGTGCCACCTTGTCTCTGCGTTCCTGATCAGACTCATCCAGCAGATCATCACAGCTGTACATCCTGCAGCAGCCTTCCTCTCCCTCCATCAAAGGGCTATGCAAGTATCATTTTCCTTCTGCTAAACGGGTGAATTTATAAATTACGATTGGCTTCCAATTCCAAAGTGATTCTAAATTCATCATCTTTCTATCAGCTGCTTCCAGGGACGATCACAGTTAATTAGCTTATCATTCATTCATTCACTGTCTGTTGTTACGTCATTGTTGTTTATTGTTTGTTTGTAGTGTTAGTTAATAAATATTTGTGTATAATTATCATCGGTTCTGCCGTGTATTTCTTTGTTTGGGAACTGGAGGTCAATGAAATCAGAATTTACGATTTTCAGCTAAGAGACTGGTCAACTTCATTCAATTAAAGTCTCTTTGAGACTTAATCTAGAATGATAATTTTCTCAGTAATCTGAGATGGTGCCCCTTCATTAACGAGTGCAAATTTTAATTGTAAAGTGTAGTTACACTACAAATTTTGGTGTGGCCATACGCTACAGTGGCAGTGACAAAACATTGCCCTGCACTTTATACTCACAAACAATTGTTTGCACTGTTGTTCTTGGAACCTGCAGCTGCTTTCAAATGGCTCCAAGTGACTTTCCTGACTTGTTCAGTTCAATGATTTGCTTTTTCAGATCCGTGCTGAGCTCCTTTGACTTTCCCATTGTAGCGTTTGTGGGCGTTTGTATTCAATGAGCCCTATTTAAATGGCCTCAGAGAAGTCACCAGCTGTAATCACTCATAATCACTCACAAGAAGTTAAGAGGCCATGCTATGAAGCTCATTTCATTGACACAACTTTCTAAGTCACCAAAATTGCTAATTCATGTTGCTGTATGTTTATTTTTGAGCCAGCAGATTTGGTCACTTTTTCTGTTAACCCATAATAAAGTCATAAAAGAAGCAAACTTCATGAATGGTTTTTGTGAAAAAGAAGTATCTGTTCCAATCACTCTATGAGAGAAAAATCAGAGTTGTAGAAATAATTGGAAACTCAAGAGAGCCATGACATTATGTTCTTTACAAGTGTATGTAAACTTTTGACCACAACTGTACATTCTAATGTGCAATGTGCAGTGAAGAACACTCTCTGCACCTGCTCTAATCAGTTACTGACTGAGTAGAGCAAAACAGCTGACCGCATGGCAGCTGACACAGATGTGACTGAGCGTGTGACACTTTAACTCCTTTCAGACATGCACCCTGGTCCGTTAACCTGACGGACACTAAACGGGTAGGCTGCATGTCTAAATGTGCACCCTGGTTGCTTATCCGTAAAAGCTGCACCTTGTAATGTTTCCATATAACTTTCAACAAAGTACAAGTGTGAGTTGAACCATCACATTAATGGATAGACACGCAAAAGTAGCAGTACTTTGTGAGGTGATTTGAAGGACTTTTCCACATTTCAGCACCAATATTGACAATTTCCACAATTCTACAATTTCATTTAGCTTTTATCCAAAGCGACGTACATCTGAGAGTAGATACAACACAAGCAAGGATTTAGTCAGGAGAAAACAATCTGGAGAAGTGCCATAAAACAAGTTCAAGTGTGATAGGACCTGGGTGCCTGCAGGCAGTGCGGGAGGTAACAGGATTTTTATTTTTTATTTTTTGCAGCCTGTCAAGTCCAAAGGTGTTCGGTGAAGAGATGGATCTTTAGTCTTTTCGTAAAGACAGAGGGATTCTGCAGATCAAACACAGTTGGGTAACTCATTCCACCACATGGGAACCACAGAGGAAAAGAGTCTAGCTATCAACCTCGCACGTTGTTGTGGTGGTTGTATCAGGTGCCTTTTGTTGGCAAAGTGTAGTGAGTGGGACAGAGTGTATATCTGGATGAGAGAGTTCAGGTAGGAGGGAGCCGTTTTCATTGTAGTTTTATAGGCAAGTGTCAGAATTTTGAATTTTATGCAGGCAGCAACTGGAAGCCAAGGATCTGAACAGCGAGGTGACATGTGCTGTTTTTGGCTGGTTGAAAACCAGACGTGCTGCTGCATTCTGGATCATCTGCAGAGGTTTGACCATGCATGCAGGGAGGCCTGCCAGTAAGAAGCTGCAGTAGTTGATGCATGATATTACGAGAGCGTACAAAACTGGTCTGTAGTTTTTGACCTGGGCTGGGTTGAGTGTATGTTTTTTGAGTATTGTAGTGACTCGAGCTTGCTAAAATGCAGTGGGGAACACACCCATAGCAAGTAAGGAGTTGATGATGTGTGTAACTACAGAAGGAATGACTTTTAAGAGGGTGGATGACATTGGGTCAAGTGGACAGGTAGGAGGACGAGAGTCCAGCAATAGTTTGGAGACTTTCTCAGAGGGGAAAATGAGGAGAGTGTGGCCCTACTAGCTAGCTAGCACCGCCCTTTGCTTTCTGATGACGTCAGTGAGCCATGGAGACGGGGAGGGTGGAACAAAAGCAGATTTGGATGCTAGATGGCAGAGATTGTTCATAGAGGAGGCTAGCGAGGAACAGAGAATGTCTGTGGCCTCGTCAACCGGGAGTGAAGAGGATTTGTTATGTGGGGCATGGAAGCCAAGACCTCATTAGAAAACTGGGTTGGTGTGAGGAACGATTGCGGCGGAAGGAGACCATTTGCGGAAGAACAAGTCCGTTAAGGAGACAGTGAACTGAATAAAAAAGTGGTCTGTCAGATGAAGTGGAGTGACACTCAGATTTGTTGTGGAGCAGTTTTGGGTTAGAAAATCAAGTCAAGCGTGTTTCCTGCTTTGTGTATGGGAGGGGTGGAGACCTGCTTAAGGCCAAATGATGCCATAAGTGTGTGGCAAAAAGTCAGATCCTTGGGCTTTGTCTGTGTGGATAATCACACCTCCCATGACAATAAGTGGTGGGTCATAGTCCTGAATGGCCGAGAGTAACGTCCATTTCAGCTACAAAGAGTGCTCTGCATAAACATGGTATGGCAGATACCTGACAACAAGTAGTCTGAATCAAACTCAAAACCAAAGTTTTATAAACACTTACCAACCAACTGCTATCTCCTATGGTCTAGATCTCAGCTTGCTCTGTTTGGAGCTTGCTTCAGTCTTTCTTAAGAGACACTTAATACACAGTTTGTGTGCCAAAATTACAACACACCTTTTTTCACTCACTTTAAACTACAAACTCAAATCTATTACGCAACAAAATGTAATATCCATAATCATAAAATCTTCCTCCGAGGAAAACCATCACAAACATCTTAAAAAATAATGATACTCACCAATAATGAGTGTAATCTGAGTCTTTTTTCGCCACAAGATGTTACAAAGATCTGAAGTTTGTTTCTTCCAGCTGCTTGGAACTATTGGCTCTGAGTTTGTTTAATACCTGCAGCACCAGACAGCAGCAGAATGTTTGCATTCATGTTTGCATCTCCAAAGAGAGAGTTGTGCTTATTTGCACACCGAAAAACACCACCAGCAGTAACTAATTAGATTCTTATAATAATCATAAATTATCGCTGAGAGCAGATTAGTTCGAACCAGGATCTGACAGCAGGTCACACTGTGTAGGTCTACATTTCTTCACATCAGACAAGTGAGCTGTCACACACAGAATGGCAGTTTAGTTTCCAGCTGTTTAGGACCATTTCTTTATAGTTTATTAGAAATCTGCAGCATCAGACAGCGTAGGCTCCCAGAGTGTCCCAAAGAGAGAGACAGCTGCTGCTTTTACGCATGGAGCAACAGAAGTAACTTCATTAATTAGGTTTAACTATAAATTATCCTGACATGGAGGGAGGGCCAGTCAGGATCTAACAGCAGCTGTGAACTTTTTGTTCATCTCAGACAGGTGAGCTGCTGCACAGAATCACAGCTTATCAGCTGCAGTTTGATATTTTGTCACATCACAGCCATCTGCACTTCGAGTCCTGAACTTTCAGTTTCACTGTTTAAGAAATCAAAAAAATTGGGCTGTTAGTTATTTGGACACTTTAATCAGCTCCTGTTATAACCTCTGCCAAGGAGGTTATGTGATGGCCAGGGTTGGTTGGTTGGTTTGTTTGTTAATTTGTTTGTTTGTGTGCAAAATAACTCAAAAAGTAATAGACGAATTTGGATGAAATTTTCAGGAAATGTGTGAAATGGGACAAGGAAGAAATGATGAAATTTTGGGACTGATCTGGATCACCGTGTCGATGCAGGAATTTTTTTTTTTTTTGCCAACTTTATTTGGATTTCACAGGCCATACAACAACAGGCAAATGTACAATGGCGTTAACGGCCTAATACCCAAAAAAAAACCACAAGAAAAAATTGAAACAGAATAATCAAGTTAGAACTTGAAGACAACCCCCCCAAATCAACAAAGCCAACAGACAAACAAGACAAGCAGAGAGCTACCACAAAAGAGAAAACAAAAAGAAACAGCAAAAAAAAGGACACCATCAGCCACACCAGACAAATTAACTCATACATGATATGAAAAAAAGGGGAAGGAGAGAGAGAGAGAGAGACACCTCCTGCAGGCCATCTTCAATGAGTACCAAAGGAAAAGAGAAAAAAAAAGATTTCTAAGAGAGGTCTAGTTGTCACTTCTTAACATAAAGAAAGAAAGCACCGCAAACTGTGTTGAAAGAGTTAGGAATACCTAGTAGGGAAAGACAAATTTTCTCTAGGTTAATGAAATACAGAATATCCAGAAATCCATCGAGAAAATGAAGGGGGGATAGTTTGCTTCCAGATCATAAGGATCTGTCTTCTTGCCAATAAAGTCGAGAAAGAAATTATACTTTTATGTTTTCCAAGGAGAGAATGTGGGAAAGGATAGACACCAAACAAAGCAGTGAGAGGGTTAGGTGTTATTTGCTGTACGATGAGCTCAGAAAGAGTATTAAAGGTTGAAGTCCAAAAATGTAACGGGGACGGACAGGACCAAAAACACTGTACCAGATCTGCAGGGGACTGAATATACCTATCACAAGATGGAGAAATATTGCGATATATTGTTGCTAAGCGGGCCTTTGTGAAATAGGCACAATGGACAAGTTTTAACTGAATAATACCATGTTTAGCACAATTTGAAGACTTATGAATATTCTTAATAACCTTACTCCAAACCTGATCAGACATACCAATTCCTAATTCATTGGCCCAGACATTTTTGATGGAGTCCAGAGAATGTGGACACAGAGAGTGAATTAGGTTGTACATAATGGAAATCATGCCTTTAAATCTAGCAGGTGGTTTAAAAAAATTGTCAAGAGGTGTTTCATTAGGTGGAAGAGGAAATTCTTGGTAGGTATTAGCGATGAAACTTCGAACCTGTAAATACCTAAAAAAATGGTTTTTGGGAAGTGAAAAGCGATCAGAGAGTTGTTGAAACGAAGCGAAAGTGTTATCAATAAACAAGTCTTTAATGCGAGGAATACCCACTCTAGACCACAGACCAAAAGAAGAGTCCAAGAGAGGAGATGGGGCAAATAAATGATTCTTAGCCAGAGCAGATAGAGTGGAAACAGATTGAAAACCAAGGTGTCGTTTAAACTGAAACCAAATTTTACAGGTATTCTTAACAACCAAATTTTGTGTATATGGAGATATAGAGGAGTGCCCAATAGCAGGACTTAAAATTTGGCAAGGCCATCACTCTCAGTGGCTTTGGTCTCTGCAACAGTGCTTTACGTATCCTGGGTACCTTCTTATTCCAAATATAGTCTGAAATAAGACTGTCTAGTCTGCAGAAAAAAGCTGAAGGGAGAGGAATGGGAATACACTGAAAGGGATAAGAAAAACGAGGCAAAACATTCGTTTCTTAGCCGAATGGTTAGGATAAGAAATAAGAAATGTTACGTTTCTTCTCCTTAGCTGCTCACATCAGTTGATGCGAGCGGCTAAGGATAAATTGAGAACAGACCAGCGCTCAAAGTCTTCCTGGGTACGGTTATCCAAGGCTAGGAAATTTAACTTGTAAAGTTTGCAGTGGTCAGGAATTTTTTTAATGTACATGTAACCGGGTGGACGTGCAACCTGAATAAAAAGGCTCTCTTGTTTTTGGGGTAACCCCCTGTGACCACATGACATTTTGTTGATTTAATTAGATGTGTTTGTAAATGAAAATTAAAATTAAAATACACTCGTGGAAAACTTATTTCTCTATTTCCTGTTTGTTTTGGCTCCGTGACCCATCTGACTTCTGATGAGGAAGGATCTTGTATCTGAAAGCTCCAGTGGTAGCTCACTATTAGCAGACCTTGCTGTGTGCCGTGGCCTGATGAAGACCCACTCTGGGGTCCAAACGTTGCTTAGCACACATTGTTCACGATGTCACAGTGGACTTTTCACCAGTGTGGGGTTTATTTGTCCCTTTGGAGGGACCTTGTTGTACCGCTAGCTCCGCCGCTAGCGCTAAATCGCTAGCGTTCAGCTGCTTTTCGGGACATTTTTAGGGGGCTTTGAGGTTTTCTGTTACCCTATCTTTGCTTTTTGGTTTCCTTATGTTTCCTTAGGGTGGGGGTCTTCTGCCTTGAGTTGTCATTTCATTTGCGGGGTGTGTTTTGGGGTTTTGTTGGTGTTTTCTGCCATAAATTAGTGTAGCGGAGCATTCATTTTTTTTGAGGGATTTTTATTTCATTACCAGGGTTAAAAACCATTTAGTTAGCACAGGCTGGGCTTACAAAGGGGGGATTTGATTTACGGGGTTAAACTTAAGGTTAAGGGGTTTAAAATAAGGTTTCAAGGGCTTTCATTCATATAAGGGACTGTATTGGGGACTGTAAAGTGGGGGACCAGGGTTCAATAAAATGTATAATATTTTCATGTCATAGGGCTTAAACATTCATTGAGTGGGCTTAATAATTTAAAATACTTTCACAGGTATTTCATAGTTTGAGGGATTTCATATAATTTTGAATAAGTTAAAGGTTGTTTTTTTTTTCAAAAAAGTGGAGACAGCACTGTGGGGATTTTTTTTCATTAAGGGGTTTGTTTGGAAGTTTTTTGGTTTCTTTCACCACTTTTCTGTTCATTCTTGGCCTTCAGTTCATAAGCATTTGCAATCCATATCCTCATATTAAATAATACACACCACTCCTTATTGTTTATGCATACAAAACTCACAGTATAACACAGACACAAGACGAGAGACACGCCGCATTGTTGGTAGGACATTTGAACTGTATGCAATTACATTTGTATCTGTAATGTTCCATACAAAATATGTGAATTAGGAGATTGTGTTGGGGGTGGACTGAAGCTCCTTGGCGGAGGTGTGCACTCTCTGAGTGCTTTTCTAGTTTTCATTTTAATCAGTTTTTACTCTGCCAGTGCGAGTTAGCACGGATGTTAGCACGTCATTGGAGCAGCCTTCTGCAAACCGCGATGGTAAACATCGAACTACCGGATTTAATCCAAAATGGTTAGCTGACCCTAAATTTAGCGGATGGCTCTACAAGACCGAGTATGGTAAGCCCAGATGGATTGATGCACTGATCCAACCTGCACCATGTGCAGCAATAAGTAGAACAGGTCACACAGCACAGCAGACCTTTTCAGCCTCTGAGTTCCCTGGTTTTACCCCTTGGCCATGTTTGCACTTTTTTATTTATGTTAATTTATTTTACTTTTAAATGTGACCAACAATGGCTTGTTTTAAGATTCACTAGGATTTAACTTAAGTGAAAACAATTGATATTATTTATTTTAATTGTCTTTTTTTGTGTTTGTTAAAACCATATTTCAAGATTGTGCCTCTTTATAAGACTCTACGTTTAAGTATTGTTAATAAATGGCTTATAATAGTCATAATTTCAAAATTCTTGTAAACTTTTAACGTTTTTTTTTTTTTTACAAAAACACGGTGGGCGGCCGGTGAGCTTCTCTACCACCGGGCTCAGCAAGTTTTCTGGGGGAAACCCTGTATGTTGTATGTCTGAAAGGGGCTTTTGTCACGTCTTACTTTCTCCAGACAGACAGTGATCATTTCACCAAATTTGCAAAACAGCTGTTGCTTTCAACTTATGTGTATGGTGAGTTTGTCAAATGGTGCGGTGGCTTTAAAAGCTGTATTTCAGCAGTGCTGAGCAGCAGCTTAGAAATGGCTATAAAGTGACTGCTGGTTAATATGTCATCTTAACGTGCTGATTTTCAGTCTGACAACAGAAAAAAAACAATACAAACAAGAACAACTTTATCTGGAATTCTGCTGTATTAAAATACAGTATTTACAATGCCCTATAGTAGCAAGAAATGTGTGAGAAAGACCATTTCTACTGCATCTTTAAACAAAAATAACATCATTAACTGACTGTTGCTTACCTTCTCAGCATACTCCGAGGCAATCTGTTTGATCTCCTCAGACTGTAGTCCCACAATCTGACCCACTGCACTAGCTGTCAGCTTACCCTACACAAAGCACACAAACATCTCAGAGTAGGACATTTTCAGAGACACGTATTTTCCCCCTACTTTTGAGAGTACAAATAACATTGCAGACACATTCTTAGGAAGTCACTGGTATCTTGGGCAAAATTCCCACAGGTGTTCTAACAATAGCTGCCAGAAAATAGGTTCAAAGCCCTGAAAGGCCTTGTAGAAAACTACTGAGGTAGTCAGCTTAAATGACTGATACACTATGAAAAAAGTTTTACTAAAACAATGTGTCTCTTGTAACAGACATGTGATGACAAACTACAGACATGTTTCATTCTGTTGCAGTTCCTGGTATACAAATGCCCTTAATCTGCTTGGAGTTGTACAGCAGTGTTATAGAGTGATGCCAACTACAGCATACTTTTCCTAGCATACCGCTTCATTTGCCATGGCAGCCATGCTAGTCATCAGGGTTTTGATTCGTATCTAAATGAAAAACAACACAAAACAAACAAACAAGAAAACAAAAACAAAGAAAGTTAAGTTATGGTTCAAGAGTAAAGTGTATTTGAAGATCACAGTCCAATAATAGCAATGAAATAAAAAAATAATTTGTAGAGTTATACTTACTGCATTTGCTGAGAAATAATAACATGAATAATTGTACATTCATGAAAAGTAACTACTTATTTTTATGGAGATTAACTCACAGTTTACACATGACTTGCTGAGGTTTGTAAATACTCACTTAAGCATTTCTGTATTCACCATTCACTAGCTCTCGTTTTTTTCCAGAAGCAAGATACTGCAGTTTTTAATCACAATAAATATTTTAAATCATAATCAATATGAATTGATACTTCAAACACTTGTATGGCATGTTCTGGTCTCTGTCTACATATTTCTCCTACTTCACTTTATGTCTAATAAGTTTATTTCTGCTTTCCATGTATAACATTCTCATCATATGAAGTGCTCACCTCCTCTGCTGCCTGCAGGTTGTCATCCTCTGACATCTCCACAGCCCCAGGGGGTGCTGCTTGAGAGCCACTAGCAAGGGGAACATTCCCTTGATCTACCTAGAGGTGGGGAAAGGATGTTGACAAAAAGAAAAGGAAGAAAAAGGAGAAGTGCTAAAATTCCATGCAGAAAAACATTAAAGCAGATATCTTTTTATTGCATATATCCTCTACATAGCCTCTTTTCTATGCTGTGGTCTGTTGGGGCGGCAGCATTACTTAGAGCAGTGGTTCCCAAACTTTTTCTGCAGGGCCCCTCTCTGGAAGATAAAAATATTTTCTATTTTCGAGAACTTTCTGAAAACTCTTAAAAGGAACACATCAATTTAAAAAGTGGAAGCTATAAAAGTGACTCTGCAGCAAACATCTTAATTTTGGATTTTGTCGTAACTGAGGAAACTGAAAAAGTGTGACATGTTCCAAAAAATATATAAATAAATGATGAACAAGTCACTGAAGTGGAAACATTAAAAGCAACATTTATAGCAAAACAAAATCAAATCCTCCCTCACATCATCGGCATCAATGAATCTGACGTATGTTCTGAGTAAGAGCAAGTGGCTTTTCTCTGTGTTGGGATGTGTCGTCTCAAAGTGGTGTCTTCACCTGTTCAGCTTCATACTGTCAGAAGCTAATATTTGGAGACACACAACTAGAGATGGGTATGGTTAAAATTTTATTGGTACTAATACTTATACCGATACTGCTTATTGATCCAGTACTTTAACAAGATTCTTACTGGTACTTCTTTTTCAGTTTATTATAATAACATTTTTTAAGATGTATATAAAAAAAGATCAATAAAGTAATCTTTTGAACAAATCACCTTTATTTACACTAATGTGGTTATGCTTCGCTGAAAAACAACAACTAGAGTACAAACTAGAACAAACAGAGGTACAGAGCAGCCACATGATTAAACCCCCACTGCTCTAAGCTCTGAGAGTGAAACTACCTCTGGACCAGTTCAGATGATGCTCTGACTTCCAGACTGACTTTATAAACACACCCACAGCTGAACAATCATGGCTAACGATTACTTTTAATAAATTACACATGTTCATGTCATTCAGCTCGCTTTGCATGTGGGCTCAGTGCCGCTAGCATACATAGCATACCTGGTTAACCAGGGACCAGCTATGAGCCAGGCTGTCTGAACTCTGTACGTGATGGACTTTAGCAAGATGTTTCAACAGATTGCTGCTGTTTCCATCCTTGCATGCAAACAACTTGCTGCACTGGTGGCAACCAGCATTGTCTGTATCAGTCCTACAGAAGTGTAGCCACACTTTGGACGTTTAGATCTCCCCTCCATCATGAAGCTGCAGGTGAGTGACAGAGAGCTACTCCAACAGGCAGCACTTCTGGATCTGGAGAGGGACAATACCTCATAGACGCATGTCTTCATCTTCTTGTAAAGAACAGTGAGGAAATACGCTAAATAAAATCCTTCCTACATTCTAAAGTACCGTTAACAGAACTGTTACCGTCAGAACTTCGATCGATCCTCCGCTCTTGAAAAATTTCGCCCCGGGGCTCGGGACCCATCCCTACACACCACACTGTGGCCTGTCTTCATTAGCCACAGTTGTTCTGGTGAAGCTGAGGGCAGATATACTTCGTCATATTTTCTGGTCTTTGTTTTGTTTGTTCTGAGGTTTGGTGTTAATTTATCTGCATTCCGTTTATCTCGACATCCTCTTGTCAAAACCTTCTCCATCCTTTGCTTGCTTAGACTGAACTACCCATCATTAGTTTACATTTAGCTTCGCCAGGCAGGGTTGCCAGGTCCGCGATTTTTAAGTGGAACTGGGTTACTTTTCAAATGTTGCTGCTGGATGATTTTGTTTTGTCCGCTGGCTGGGTGGACCTCTTTTACATGTAGATTACATCAATAATATCTATAAATACACATCCATAACTGAAGTGAAATAATTTATTTCTACTTAAATCTTATCAAACTCCAGTACATACTGTATGTGCACATACACAGACCTGGCCACCCTGTCACTGCGTGCCCCCCCTGGAATAACCCCGCGCCCCCCAGTTTGGAAACCACTGACTTAGAGGAACATTTGGCGGCTGGACAGGCTGGTAAAGAAGGCCGGTTCTGTGCTCAGCAGGAGTTTGGACTCACTGAGGACTGTAGTTGAGAGACGCACGCACAGCACAGTGCAGTTCATCCTTAACAATGCCAGTCACCCTCTTCACAACATCCTGGCTGGACAGAGGAGCAGCTACAGAGAGCAGCTCATCTCACCGCGCTGCAGGACTGAACGATTCAGGAGATCCTTTGTCTTCACAGTCAGCAGGCGGTATAACACCTTGGTCAAGGGCAGTGGCTCATGACCTGATCTGTTAGCTGTGACATTCCATTGACTGAACTAAACCGTGCAATAAACCAATGATCCGGACCCACCAGAACACAATGCACATTTTGTACTTAATATAATAGTACATGTAATAATAATAGTCAAAATTATTCTGTACTCTGTAATATTCTAGTTTATTGTAAATAACATCAATTTGCACTTTATTGTAAATACTAACAATGTTTGCACATTTCTGTAAATACCAGCATTTTAGGCACTTTATTGCCATTTCTTTGACTAGCACAATTTGAACGCCATTTGCATGCTCTTTTCTACATTGTTCCTTTACCTATCTATCTTTTATGTAACATGTGTGAGCTACTGGATACCTTTCATTTCCCCAAGGGGATGAATAAAGTATCAATCTACCTCTCTCTATCTATCTGTCTTCATTTTCAAAACCTGGCTCCAACATTACCCACATTATCACTCAAAAACCAATTCTGGTTTGAAGATTTGGGAGTACTTACAGTAGTAATGACTAATGTAGCCTGAAACCTGCACAGGTCTGGTGAGCTCACTTTTTTCTAACTCACTGCGCAGACTTCTTTACTTTTCACATTTTTGGTCTTCAGAGCCAACCAATGCTGGCTTAGGTGACAACATATTGGACATTTACCAGACTTCACACAGCTCCCTCACAAAAAAACTAAAGACATATTACAACTTTTTTACATATGTCCTTCTCAACCTCTGAAAAACAAATTTGTCTAAAATCAGCGCTATTCCTCTCTAACCACATAGAGATGTTTGTCTGATTGGGATTGTAGGAGCCTAAATGCGTTTATGTTTATGATTGCTACTTAAAAGGCAATAACTTAAGTTCATAGTATATAAACAGTAATTTACATTGATTTAAAAGAACAGATTAAGTTATGTTATGTATATTTGTACTTGAGGTGTGTGAATCGTTTAAAATGCTTGTTTCATTTCCATATTTTGCACGTGGAAATAGGTGGCTGTGATTATAGCTACACAGTAACTGGGCACGCACCTTTAATTGGTTGTTGAGCTACGGGGATGGTGGGTGTGGCTAGCCAGATCAGCAGTCGGGCATGGAGAGTGCAGCCACAGTTTTTTGTCCTCTGTCTCCGTTTCTTGCTTTATTTTTGAGTTTTGTAATTTGGACCTTTTTGGAAAAGGATGATTATTTTTGTACAGCGTCTTTTTGTTTTTTGTGAGTTTAAGTAAACTGTTCAACTTTCATAAGTGGAGACGTGGATTCTTTCTTGGATGTGGTATTAACAGAGGAATATTCAGAGCGTCAAGCTGACGGCTTCATTATTGGAACCTACAGGGATAAAGGAGGAACACCTAGCAGCCTATCTTACTGTATTAGCCTAATAACTGATAAAATGCTCACTTCAAAGCCACTTACTGAGTAGGACAAAACTACTCATTTGTGAAAGCCAGATCATCCGAATGCCTACCTGGTCATGTTTGGACTGCTTGCTGAATCCATATCGTCTGAGGAAACACAAAAAACATAAGTGACATAAACAAATTGTAAAAAAAAGTAAGCATTCATTGTTCCCTACCAAAACCAATGTTCAAATACACATGCTACATTTAAACATCAGCCCACCAAATGGCAGCAATCCAGCATGAGGACAAAACTTTCCCTCAGGGTAGGACTGTCAGAGTAAGTGAATTAATTAATGCAAAGGGCATCAAAGCAGCACCACAGTTCACATCCACCATGCTTCAAATATGTGAGTACTGTTTGCATTCTCTAACCAACATGTTCAACCACAAAACACGGCTCTGTGAGCAGCAGAGTACTTACAGCAGGAAACCTGACATTCTAGTACATGGGCGGAGATAGATAGATGGGTAGATCAAAACACGTGTCAGACGGATGAAAAATTAAACATGACGTGTGGATTCAATAGTAAATGAATGTGGTTCAACCTAGGGCATTGCAATTTGGAAAAATATCTAACTGTGATTTCTCTGACAGGCAGACAGATTTTTGGCATACTTTTTAAAGCTTCAGTTCAATATTCATGTCAGTGGGCACTTGCCACATGAGACAACAGTTTAAACGTGAGGTCTGCGTGCTGCAAAATGTTTATCCTAATTTGCAGGCTTTGCCTTTTACTAATGGAATTATTTCAAATTGCAATTTTGATTTAAAATCAACAAATTGTTTAGCCCTAGTTCAAACAGTAATAAAATGTATGCTAGAAAAAGTGAGATGGTGGATAACTGTGATTCTCAGGATGGTTCAGCTTTGAACAAAATTTGCTGATTGTTGCTACACAAATAGAACACAAATAGAAGCTATAGTATTATATATATCACATTATATAGAAATCAGTAAAAATGTACAGTATATTAAGAATAGTCTCTACTTTTAATGCTTGTTTTCTCTTTTACTGATATATTTTCCACAAACCATGAGCTGTAATACTGCTAATCTAAAGATGAGGCGCTGGCAGTGACAGCAAAAGACCAAACAAGCTAGGAATGTAAAGGTCTAGTGCACTTTTGTTTGCACTAAGAAAACAATATATTTTCTGTCTATACATTTTATTATAAGTTATTATTCCATAGCATTGTTGCCTCCCAGCAAAAAAAAGGTCCTGGGTTCGAATAGCGACTTGGCGTCTTTCTGTGTGGAGTTTGCATGTTCTCCCTGTGCCTGCGTGGGTTTTCACCAAGTACTTCAGCTTACTCCCACAGTCAAAAAATATACTAAAGTTAACTGGTGATTCTAAATTGTTCATAGGTGTGAATGTGAGTGTGCTTGTTTGTCTGTCTCTCTGTGTTGCCTGGCGTTAGACTGCAGATCTATCCGGGATGTACCCTGTCTTCACCCTAAGTCAGCTGGGATAGACTCCGGCCCCTCCACGACCCTTACAGAGGATAAAGCGGTGTATAAACAATGGCTGGCTGGCTGGATTGTTATTCTACTTGTTTTGGTTTGTAAAAAGTCAGAAAATAGTGAACAACAGTAGTGATCAGAATTTCATAAGTCCAAAGCATTCTATTCCAAAGGAACCATCCAAAATCCAAAAATACATCACACTGAACAGAGAAAAGAATATAGCAAATACTTCAACTTTAAAACAAAGTCCTCACTCTCATGTTATTCTTGAAAGTTGTGAGAACCAGCCTAGGTCCCCACAACTTTGTTACGCTTATGTTCATGGATCAAAATGGGTCTCACAATATGCACACACAAATACCTGATGTGAATCTCACCTGCCATATTCCAGCAAAGTGGAGTGAACCCTGGATTCCTCATCCAACAGCTCCCCTGTGTCCCACTGCCTCCTGTACTTCCTCTGTGGTTTGTACACATCCTGGAAAGCACCAGTGTGGATTTAGAAAACTGCTTGTTGTTCTTGCTGCTGAACATATAAATTGTTATCTGTATAATATGTTGATGCATTTACTTTATTGATGATATAGGTAAACTATTTATTTGGTGTGTATGTACCAACTCACCAACACATCCAAAACTGCCCTCACAGCCTTGTCTTTCCTCAGGAGAAAATCTTCATCCTAGACCAGAGGGGTTCATTCACAGCAGAAGTCAACAACAGCTCCTATTGACAGTGCAGTTGATGCAGTAATTCTGCTTTTACCGAAGTTCCAAGGATTACCATTACATGGATGACTAAGAATCTACACACACTCTGAAAGACATTACTTGGTGCCACTTCAGTTCTAACCGGCCATTTGTCAGTATGGTTCACAAGCTCTGTTCATGAGGTCAAATAGTGATTGTTCTCATTCTGTGAGTTACCTATTATCTGCATGTCACACTACCAATCTCTAAAGCATGTGATCCTAAAGTGGATGCCGCAACATCCAGAGGTGCACTAAGGACAGGCCTAGGGCAGAGCATGCTTTATCACATCATTTTTCATGTACAGTGCTGTGACAGACTATTTGTCTCCTTCCTGATGTCCTCTACTTTTGCATATTTCCCACACTCAAATGTTTTAGATCAAACTAATATTTATATTTACTTATCATTAGACAGAGAATGTCTATGAATGTTTGCCATAGCTTGTGATCAGTCTTTTACATTGCCATGGAGGAATTTTGGTCCACTCCTCTCTGAAGAATAGTTTTAATTTGGTCACATTAAATGGTTTATGAGCATGAACTACACTATTAAGGTCTTGCCACAGAATCTCTATTAGACTGAAGTCCGGACCTTGACTTTAAAACCTTCATTTGTTATTTTTAAGCCACTCAGAGGTAGACTTGTTTGTGTGCTTTGGGTCTTTGTCATGCTACATAACCCATATGTGTTGAGCTTTAGGTCATGAACTGATGGTGGATATTCTCCAGGATTATTTTCTGATAGAGAGCAGAATTCATCAGTTATGACATCTCATCCAGGTCCTGTGGAAGCAAAGCAGCCACAACCCATCACACTACCACCACGTTTCACTGTTGGCATGATGTTGTTCTTGTGGAATTCAGTATTATCTTTACGCCAGATGTAACAGGACCCGTGTCTTCCAAAAAGTTCCACTTTGACTCATCAGTCTACAGGATGCTATCCCAACAGTATTGGGGTTCACCGAGATATTTGTTTTGCAAATGCCAGATGAGCCTTTATGTTATTTTTGGTAAGGAGAGGTTTGCGCCTTCAACTCTCCCATAGATGCACTGTATTTTAAGTTTCACCACAATTTCATCAAAACTGACTGCATTTACGTTAACCACATCCTATGTTACATTTTCTAATATATCAAGACACAAGGGGAAAAAATCCCGGAATGAACCCCCAAAACCTGCCAGCAGATTTGAAAGGCAGGTTATGTTAAAATAAATAAATACAAATCACCAAAAGGCACTGTTTACTGGAGCCATAAACTGTAAAACAGATCATCAGATTTTGCAATTTTTCTTGGCCTAATCAAGTGTCAAAAAATTTGAGGATTTTTCTGCAGACACTGAGCTGACAGAAGACAGGGATGAAAACAAATTTAAAAAACGGAAGTAAAATATCTGTTGTACGTAGAGCCAATATTATTTCCAGTACTGGTAACACCTGTGAGTACTTGAAAAAAAGGTAGTACATGTTAATTCTAGTTTCTTTTCGTTTTTTTGTAAAAAAAAAAAAAAAAAATCAAAGAAATTCAACTTTAATTTTTTCTCTTTTATATTTATTCCATTATGAATTATAATACTGCAACAAAAAAAACCCACTTTTGAGCTCTCTCTACTTCTAGACATGGTCCTTCTGTTTCCAAAGAGGCTCAGGACTTCATATTACAGTTAGGAAACATGGGATAGGCGCAAAGAAAAAAAAAGCCCAGAAACTGCTGAAAGGTTTCAGAGTCAATATGCAGCAGTATCCGCTAAATCCAGACTTATAGTTACTGGTTATCATTAGTAGCACAGCACGTGGTCCAGTTGTAGAGTTTTTAAGTTGTTCAGTAGGCAGAAAAACAGTAGCCATCAGAAAACCAAATAGTAAATGAAAGTCACATTAATGCTGACTCACCTCTGTCCTCAACACAGTCTGAATGTGAGCCAACCACAAAATGTGTGTGATCGGGCTCTTTTATCAATAGTTGAAATGAAAACCAGACAAACCTGAAGACTGTGCTCCCTCTGCACATACCAATAGTAGACTCACAATCTCCTAAAAAAATGCCAGCAACCTTTCGTTGTTGTATTTTGAAGAAATACAGTTAACACATTTGTGTATTTATTTGGATTTAGTGTTTATAATTTTTATTATTCATTTGTAAATCTGCAAAGCCTGTCAACTTGTATTCTGAGTGACAGCATGTTGGTATTATTTAACATAACACAACAATTAAATATAATATAAATCTGTATCCATACAGTATAAGTATGTCTGACGGTCTGAACTGTTTGGGAACACCTGTTCTATGGCTAAGTTCTTATTTTTAAATAATTGGATTTGTAATTTTCTGGTCTCTGTACAAAAAAAATTGTTCACTGTTGCTAGATCCTGGCTCTGTTACTGACTGGTAATCTTACCTCTGGGAGATTGTGGGTCTTCTGGAACTGAGAAATGGAATATGCTCTCACATAATCTCCCATCTCTGCCCTTGTCTCTATGGCTCGCTTCACCAACCACTAATAGAAGACACAAACACGTAACTCATCAGACACAAGCATAAAGTAGAAGGCACAGATTGACAGGAACAGTGCACACCTCCACAAATGTTGGCTTCTGGTTAAAGCATGCTCAAACTGGGTCCAAGTCCAACAGTAAGTAAAGGCAGCTGAATCCACTCAGTTGAAACAAATTTCCTTTAAGTTGCCAAACAAACACAAATAGTGAAAGGAGCCTTTGTCTTATGATGGACAGAACTACACTGAAGACTAATCTCCACACAACACTATAAGAAGTGTAGATGAGTGAAAAATTTAAAGGAAAAACTAAATGAAGTGTCTTAGTAAGGTTTTGGGCCACCACATGCCACCACAAAGGCTTCAGAGTGCCTTGGCATTGACTCTCTAATTGTCTGGAACTGGAGGGATGAACACTATTCTTGCAAGAGACATTTCACTCATTTGGTGATTTGATGATGGTGGTGGAGAGTGCTGTGTAACACACTGATCCCATACATGTAAAAATGGACTGAGATTTGGTGACATGCGATTCACAGATTCACATGCGGCCTCATCAATAGAGACACCAGTTTTTCCTCACTGTAGAGGTAAAGGGTTGAGGTATTTCCTTCAATTTGTTACCTGGGTCATTCCATGTCAGCTCAGCAAAGGTGGTTGCTTGACCACCTCGGAATCTCTTGAAACTTTCTAGGAATGATCTTTGGCATCTAAAACTGACATCTGCCCATTTTTTTTTAGCTGAAATTCCAACATTTTCAAGTGGAAATTGAACCAGATGCCACTTTCAGATGTCCATATCTCTAAAAGTATATGTCCTAGAGTTTCATATTTTCAGGAGATGTTCATAAGTTTCTGGTGAATGAAGCGAATTTTGCTTAAGACCTTTCAGAATGAATTTGAGAATTTCGTCTTAAGGAAAACACTGAGTCTTGACTCCAGGACATATACTTAAAGAGATATGGACATCTGGAAGTGGCATCTTGTTCCATTTATTGAAAATTTCCATTGGGCGAAAAATTATGAAAATGTTGAAATTTCAGCTTTAAAAGGGGCAGATGCCAGTTTCAGATGCCTAAGATCATTCCTACAAAGTTTCAAGAGATTGTGAGGTGGTTAAACGACTGAGCTCCCCTATTCTTGCTGAGTTGACATAGAATGACCTACCTGTCTATATCACACTTTGACTTGATCATTAACAATGTTTATAAATGCACTATATAAATGGGAAGTTTGTTGCTTTGCTGAATCCTCTTACTTGTATCACTGGAAAAATGTGAATAAAATCCAGCCCTTGGATTTGATGGGGCTCCAGGCGATGAGGACACTTCATCTTTGGTAGAACAGAAACTATTTTCTCTGTCAGGGCACTGCAAAGAAACAGAAATGACTCATCACTGTTAGAATACAATCGTTATCGGCAATCAGTCCACACACTGCACACCCAAAAACTAAACCAGTACAAAAAGAACAGTGGCCAAAACTATAAAAAAAAACATAAACCAATGTTGCATTTTTGTCCTTGCAGGCTTCTTTCTGTTTGTTCCTGCACAATTGTTCCTGAATATGCAATATAATTTATGTCCCAATGGGTTACAAAAAGCAAAAATATGAAAGTAACAGTTTTTATCATAATGTATATCTGTTGTTTAAACAAGCTACACATGTAATATCTGCAACATTGCAGGTTCACTAGATACTGTAAACGGTGTAAAGTCACAGTCATAGTCTGTACAACATCAGTGTTGGTATTGCTATTTTTGAAATGTGACAAATACAAGGTTAACTGCAATGTTTTTATGTACATAGAGGAAAATGGGAAGTAGGGAAAAACACTCATTCTGTGCCTGATTCATCCATCTGAGCTGCTCTTATGTTTTCAAAAATACACCAAAAAGAAAATCCGGCTTTGCTAACAAGAGTTTTACTTAATTTAACTGGATTCAAAAGTGGTGCTGCCAGCTGGAATTTCACTTACATTTTCTGGCCAATGGTTGAGTTTTCTTGAAAAAGGAGATCTACATCAATGTCAAAGTTACATGTTGTGATGCACCAGGTCATACCACCGACCACCTGTATGGAGAAATGAAGGAAGCAGCTTAGTGGGGGTGGAGGTTCACAAGGGTGATAAAGAAACGGTACTGTGTACCATGTGCAGTTTTTTAAACTAACTGTACAAGACATAAAGGTACTGACGTTTATGCCAAGCTGTTTTCACATTTAATCCTCATGCACCGTTTGAATTCTTTAAAATCTTTTTCAGCTTTGATTTTTAGATCATTTTGTCAGTGTTGATGCATTTGGCATGACATGTGGTAAAGGTCTGTATTTGTATGCAAAAAAGTTACACTCTGATCCATCTCTGTCAGTCTCCCTTTCTCTCACACATACAGTACCAATAAAAGTTTGGACACACCTTCTCAATTAGTGGTTTTTATTTACCGGTATTTTAATTATTTACTACATTGTAGATAAATACTGAAGACATCAAAACTATGAAAGAACACATATGGAATTATGTATTTTTTTTTTTACATATTTCCAACAGTCTTGAAGGACTTCCCAGAGGTGCTGAGCACTTTTTGGCTGCTTTTCCTTCACTCTGCGGTCCAACTCATCCCAAACCATCTCAGTTGGGTTTAGGTCGGTTGCCAGGTCATCTGGTGAATCTGGTGATGGTACTCCATCACTTTCCTTCTTGGTCAAATAGCCCTTACATAGACTGGAGGTGTGTTTGGGGTCATTTTCTTGTTGGAAAACAAATGATGGTCCCAGTAAGCGCACACCAGTTGGGATGGCATGGTGCTGCAGAATGCTGTGATAGCCATGCTGGTTAAGTGTGTCTTTAATTTTGAATGAATCAGCAATAGTGTCACCAGCAAAGCACCATCACACCTCCTCCTCCATGCTTCACGGTGGGAACCACACATGCAGAAACCATCCGCTCACCTTCTCTGGTCTCACAAAGACACGGTCGTTGGAATCAAACATCTCACATTTTGACCCATCAGACCAAAATACAGATTTCCACTGGTCTAATGTCCATTCCTTGTGTTTCTTGGCCCAAACAATTCTCTCCTTCTTGTTGGTCATCTTCAGTAATGGCTTCTTTTCAGCAATTACACCATGAAGGCCTGATTCATGCAGTCTCCTCTGAACTGTTGATGTTGAGATGTGTCTGCTACTTGAACTCTGGGAAGAATTTATGTGGGTACTAATCTGAAATGCTGTTCATTTGCCATTTCTGAAGCTGGTAGCTCTACCAGAACCAGTTTCATCATAGCGTTTGATGGTTTTTGCGACTGCATTTGAGGATACACTCAAAGTTCTCAACATTTTTTGGATTGTAACGTTACAATACCAAAGTTGTAAAGTCACGTTTGCTGGCTAACTTATCTGTAGACTTATTTGAACTGGCTAAATCTGCTAAACTACCAAGCTATATTAGCTATATGGGCTAGTCTAGCTAGCTTTATCAACACAACATGACAGTGTGGTTGGATGGTTTTGCTAATCCCACATAGTGAGTGCAGATTGATGCAACGGAGTAAGTTAGCATTGCATGAAACATTGAAGAACTTGTGCTATTAAGAATAGTAGTAATTGTTTTAGCTGGCATTATAACGTCATATAAATGTATGACCCCCTTTTTCTTAATGTATGATCCAGGAGGTGTCGGCGGGACAACCACAGGGGGAAAGCTGTGAGGAAGTGGATTGACACAAATGGATTTTTGCAAGATCAAAACTCTTGGTTGCTGTGATTGTTTTAATAAAATGTTTTCTACTTTGATACTCTGTACTCCTAATTCTGTCACTGTTTGATGTCACAGAGAAGGATGGATCCCAAAGTTGTCTACAACATTTGTTACATGTGAAGAAAAAGTCTATAAATGTTTAACAAACATTAGTAGATATCTGTGAATGAGGAATAGTTTTCACTTTAGATTAGGGGCCATAATAACATCTGCAAATGATTTATAGATTTATTATAAATGTCTAACAAATCATTTGTTAAACATGAAAAGAGAAGTTTCTTTTTTATCTGTATTCATAAAAGCCAGATGGTTCATAAGACGTGAGTAAAAGGTCCACAAATCATGAATAAACATGAACAAACATTAGTAAACAATGAATAGTTTTCACTTTAGATTAGGGGCCACAATAACATCCACAAATGATTTATATAATTTTATGAATGTCTAACAAATTATTTGTTAAACATGAATAAACAAATGGTGGTAGTGGCTATTTTCTGAAATCATTCCAAAACTGTTTTCCTACAAATTAAATAACATTAGTTGATGATGAATAAATCATGTACAAACAATGTTGATGCAGTGTTTCTTATAATGTATAAATCATATATAAATGTTGTACACCTTAAGTTTTAACTGGTTTAATAATCATTTACAAATATATATAGTTTATTCAAGATTAGTTCAAGATATACTAATAGCTTATAAATGTCTTATAACTTAAGTTGTAAATGGTTTAATGATAATTTAATAACAATCATTTATAATCATTTATAAATGGTTTAATAATCATTTACGAATGTTTATAAGTGATTTGTTCATGATTAGTTAACTATCTACTAATATCTATTAATAGCCTATAAATGCCTTATTATAAAGTGCTACCGAAGAATCTTTTAAAGATTTTTTTTTTTTGGCTTTTCATGCCTTTATTTGACAGGACAGTGGATAGATTAGGAAACAGGAGAGAGTGGGGAAGGACATGCGGCAAATGGCCAAGGTCGGACTCAAACCCGGCACAGCCGCTATGCTTCTGCACATGGGTCACGCGACGTAACCACTAGGCTAACGGGGCGCCCCTACCGAAGAATCTTAAATATAAAACATATTCTGGTTTGTTTAGCACTTTTTTGTTTACAACATAATTCCATATGTGTTCTTTCATAGTTTTGATGTCTTTAGTATTAATCTACAACATAGAAAATAATTAAAATAAATAAAAACCATTGAATGAGAAAGTGTGTCCAAACTTTTGACTGGTACTGTATACACACCGTTTCCGAACTATACGCTCACACACACACATGTACAAACACGTACACTCAGGCCAACAGACTCAGTAGAATATAATTTACACAGCTGCTATTACAACTAAAACTATGTATGTGTGTGGTTTTGGGGGCTGGTCATCTCATATTCCACCTGAAAAGATGACAAGAAGGTTCAAAGCTCATAAAGCTCTTGAGCTAATCATGCAGCCTGCTGACGACGAGCAGGATTCAGAATGGTTTTTTGTGCAAATGAATCTTATATGGTTTTTTTTTCCTAGTGTAATATAGGGCAATAGTCCAATCAGAAGATAAAAACTTGTAATAACCAACAGTGGACATTTGATATGGATTATAAGTTATCATGTGAGATTTTTTAATCTTATGTTTCATCAAAAAATAATGCATCAAAATTAATGATGTTGCTGTTCCCTGACATATCCCACCCTGTGACAATGCAAAAAAATCTTTTCAGAATTTAGAATATGGAAAAAATATATGTTTTGTTTTAAATAAAAAAATGATAGTGACATTGTGTAAACAAACCGGCACTTCAAGGTTTAAAATTCTAATATATATTTGACAGCTATGATCAGGATTGATGCTTTGCTGAAGTTACCAAATTGACCACCAAGGGCCTATTTTCAAAAATTCATAATTCAAAAAGTATTCGGAGTAGAGCTGTGGAATTTTGCAAGATTCCATGGTTCAGAAGTAGAAGTTTTTACATGATGATTTCAAGAAAATCTATGACCTCAACTGGGAGCCCCTGCTGGCTTTTTGTCCTCTCAGGTACTGAATGTGAGCTTTTATTAAAAACACGACACTGCATAAAAATAACAATGCATCAGAATCAGTGTTGCGGTTATTCATCCCAGACTGTGATTATAAAAAAAACTTCCACTTAGCACTTATTATATGACTATACCCTTCATATATTATTGTGTCACTTATTGTTTTTTTCATAAAGAAATACAATGACATCATGTAAATAAACTGGCATTTAAAAAGTTAAAATCCTTAGAAATGAATGTGTATTTGGTAATTATGATCAGGAGTGATGTAGATTTTTTCAAGTCATCTTAAAGAACCTCTGTGTGAATTTAAGTTACAGATATTAACAACATTGTTTTGACTAGTTGTAATTACACTGTGACTAGTAAGAATTTTTATTGCAGATATCTATAAGGTCATTCTGATGAGGCATAATAACAGTAAGAGATATCTGTAATTCAGTTTGGACAAATCAGAATAATACCAACTAGTCTGACTGCTGCACGTGATGCTGCTTATGCAAAACTTCTCATTGGATATTGGTCCAGCAAAGAATTTGAACAGAAGTAATGGCGGATGCTGTGGTGGGTAAGATTGTTAGAAAATGCTGTGAAATATTAACAGCTTGTCAGCATGGAATTTGTGGAAAATAAGAGCTTCATTCATCCGAGACTTGTGATTGAAATTTACTAGACCTTTGGCTTCTGGTTGCTCGGACATGGCGATAAAACTGCTTCTTGTCACATGTGGTTATGGTGGTAGTAGCATAGTATATTGGACGAGCAAGCCAACAACATTCTCTGCAACTACATTTTGACTAAGCCAAATCCCAGTTTGAGACATCTACAATGTCTTGAATAGCTCAATACTTAATATAATACTTAATATAAGATATTTAAAAAGGACCAGTCATTTAGGTCCTAAATGACCTAAATGACTGGTCAGAAATAAACTGAATTAAACTGTAGATATCTGAAACTGGATTTAAAAGCATTCATACTTCAGCTGCAGACATCTGCATTATTATTTGTAGATATCTGTAATGAAAACACATGGATGGTAAAAGTTACACAAAAGTGACAAGCAAGATGCCCCTTCCTTTGTAGGGGGGATTGAGGGATTTTTCCAAGAACATGAAGAGTCTAGCACTGACAAAACTCAGACAGGTCCTATGTGTACCTTATCAAAAGGCGACAGTCCTTTGATCCGGGCTCTGAAGTATCCAGCTGCCAGCAGAAGCTCCAGGATCTCTGTCAGCTTGACACTCTGCTCTTCATCCTCTCGGGTTTCCACCTAGAAGTCAAAATCACTTCATAGCTCAGATAACTGATGACAAAGGAATGACATCCTCTGACTGTGCCCTAATGCATTAGCATACATCAGACGTATTGTTAGGATAGGCCTGGGCATCGGAAGAATTAACCCCAAATGTTTTAAGAATAATCCCAGATCTTTTTTTAACGACAGTAAGAATAAAAAAGTGCTTTCAATCTGTTCATGTCATTTATCTCCAATGTTAAAGTCTCTGCAATATAATTAATCAAAAACGTTGAGCTATTATTTCACTGTTCTTAGCAGTCTGACCTGAAGTCAAAACTATTTTTGTGCCATGTTTTTACATCATGAAGATTTTTCTGTTTCACAGTTTCACAGCAGGATATTTGCAACAAATACATTATTGTGGGTGTGGACGTTTCCTATAATCATACAAACATACCATGACCTCTCTAATCTTTAAAGCAACTACCAAAATGTGACAGCAGGTAACTGAGTAGCTACGAAAACATATTAGACTTATTCTTGTTGTACTGTAAGCTGCTTAGACATTTATTTAGATTTATTTGGAGTATTGTGCCATGGGACTTGGGCCACAAAGCAGAAGGTCCTGGGCTTAAATCTCTTGGCTGGCTGGAGCCTTTCTGTGTGAAGTTTGCATGTACTCTTTGTGCCTGTGTGGCTTTTCTTCAGGTACCCTGGCTTCCTGCCACATTCCAAAGGCATGCATGGTGGGTTAACTGGGGATTCTACACTGGTCATGGGTGTGTGAGTGTGCTGTGATGAAAAAACAATCTGTCCAGTGCGTACAATGAATAAAACGTATGAAAACATATTTTCAAGACACAATTTTACACGACTATAATTGTAAATAATATAAATAATAATTTGGACAAACTCCAAGGCACTGAGTTTGAGAACCACTGGTAGAACTGTAATGTGGAACATAAGCTGAGCAAAAAGAAAGTGGTATGACCTTATTTTGCCAAGAGAACAGCATTTTACATTTTATATTCATTTCACTCTGAACTGTTGGACTGGGCGAGGCTTCCAATGTGACCAGTTCCCTACAACGCTTCTGGCATACATGTTTCCGTCTGCAGTCAGACCTCCACCGACACCCCTCATTTTACCTTTTCACTGCTGTTGAAAAAATAATGAGGCATGTAAACGGCTAAAACATAGTTTAAATTCAGTTTATCAGTTACAAGCTAACTTGTTCGTGTAACTCCACCGTTAGCTAGCCAGCCTCGATCTTTACTTCTGTTGACCGCAGTTTTACAGTTACTGTCTTGTTGCAGTTTAAAAACCCCGATAATAATTATCTCTACCTGAATGACGTTGCCTTCTTGGTCGTACTGGGCTCCTATTTTCGACCCAGTTCTCATTCTGTGGAAAACAGACGTAGCCGCCGCCATGTTGAGCTGAAGCGCTGATGCCAGGTCACATGACAGCACATGTGACTGACAGTCATTCACCGATAAGTTTTAGTTTGGCTCCACACAAACAGAAACATTAAAACATGTTTTTTTAATCTAATCTAGAATTTGGAACGGTAGACTTATTTTCAAAAACCCTGGACAATCATCGACAAGAAACAGACCAAACAGTGTGCATGCGTACTTTTCACCAGCAGAGGGAGCACTGAGATTGTTAAAATGCTGGCCAGAAGAAGAAGGAGGAATAAACGACTGAGAGGTCAAAGTAAAACAATTTTTAAAACTAAACAAAGCTTTTGACTTCACATTTGCGACAGATTAAAGTCTGTTGTGGAATGTAATTTAGTACATGTACGTAAGTACTGTCAGCGCAACTTTGTACTTCTTTTTAATGTTGCTTTATAATTTTACTTCACTATTATAACACTACTTTATGTTTCTTACTCTACTGTACATTTTTTTCGCTGCTTTATTTATGGTTGCAAATTAGTTGCATATTCAAATTAGTAGTGTAAAATACATATAATAAACTACCAAAAATCATGATGTAGCTATTTATTATGGATTAAGCTGTAAAGAAGTACATAAAGTTATTGCAGAAAAAAGTTAAAATTACCTTACAGCCTCAACCTGATGTAACATCAGCGACAATTTCAAATTAAAACAGCAGGAAATACTGTATACAACAGAAGTGAGTACAACACTGTGCATTATCACTTAATGTATACTGATTCAAAATTGAATCCATCCATTATCTCGACTCTGCTTAATCCTCTGTAGGGTCATGGGGGGCTGGAGCCTATCCCAAATGACTCAGGGCGAAGGCAGGGGACACCCTGAAAAGGTCACCAGTCTACCACAGGATCACATGGAGACATACAACCAAGAACACTCACATTCACACCTCTAGACAGTTTAGAATCATCAGTTAACCTCAGCATGCTTTTGGACTATGAGAGGAAGCCGGACAACCTGGTGAAAACCCACACTGCTCAGGGAGAACATGTAAACTCCACACAGAAGGACCCAGGCTAAGTTGGCAAATACAGTAGTTCCTCTTATAACCAGTCAAAAACAAATACTTTAGAAAGACTGAAAAGGTTAGTCAGGCTGTTGTAATAAAACCACTTCTCAAAAAGCCTACTCTAGATCCAGGTGTTTTAGCCAATTATAGGCCCATATCCAATCTCCCTTTTATTTCTAAAATTCTTGAAAAAGTTGCTGCTGCCAATTATGTGATTATCTGCATAGAAATGGTTTGTCTTAAGAGTTTGCGTCAGGATTTAGAATCCATCATAGTTCAGAGAATGCACTGGTAAAGGTCACTAATGATCTTCTAATAGCCTCAGACAGTGGATTAGTTTCTATACTTGTTCTGCTGTATCTCAGTGCTGCTTTTGATACAGTTGATCACTGCATCTAAAGCTCTAAAGTGGTTTAAATCATATTCATAAGGCAGATTCCAGTTTGTTCATGTTAATGATGATTCTTCCATCTGCACTAGGGTCAGTTATGGAGTTCCACAGGGTTCCGTATTAGGACCAATATTAATTAATTTGTATATGATCCCCTTTGGAAAAATTATGAATAAGCATTGCATAAATTTTTATTGTTATGCAGATGACACCCAGTTATATTTATCTATGAAGCCAAATGAAACCAATTAGTTGGTCTGGACGACCTGTAATTTTCTTCATTTAAATTTGAAAAAAACTGAGGTTATTGTATTTGGCCCTAAACACCTCAGAAACACACTATCTAACCAGGTAGTTACTCTAGATGGTATTGCGTCAGCCTCCAGTTCTACTTTAAGGAACCATAGAGTTATTTTTAATCAGGATATGTCATTCAACTTACATATAAAACAAGTCTGTAGGACAGCGTTCTTTCATCTACATAATATTGTCAAAATCAGTAACATCTTGTCTCAGAGTGACTGATAAACGAGTCCATGCATTGATAACTTCTACGCTGGACTATTGTAATTCCCCATTATCGGGATGTCCCAATAATTCTCTAAAAAACCTCCAGCTAACACAAAAGTAACTGACTAAGCAGTAATCAGGAGATATAGAACAAGTCATTTGACCACTAATCAGAGCCACAGTCACCATTCTACTAATATGATGCCATGGACAGTGTGCTACTTGTACAATTTAGCCCTAAAAACTAGGCAAGCAGGTCCTTCATAGTTGGTACGGGCATTATCAGTGGAAATGACTGTGTAACAGCTCAGATAATGCGAAAAATATGGTATAGCATCACCCTCTATGGATGGCATCCAAGAAAAATTGCTTCCTCTTTGGCATAGATTACAGTACATTTTAAAACTTTGCTGATAAAATGAATAGAAGCCTGATGAATACTGGGAGCCCGTTTTCTGGACAGATGAGACCAAAATAAATTTGTTTAGCTCAGATGGTATCCAGCATGCTTCGTGTGAACCTGGCCAGGACTACCACAGTGAATGCATATTCTCAACAGTGAAACACATAGGTAGGAGTGTCGATATGGCGCTGTATGAGTGCAAAAGGTGTTGGGAAGATGACATTTATAGATGGCACCATGAATGTCTGTAGATATACCAAAATACTGGCTGACAAGATGACTCCCACTCTGTGGAAGCGCTGCAGAAGACAAATATTCCAGCATGATCCAAAGCACACTGCAAAAGTCACAGAGGAGCTTCAGAGGATTGAGTCTGTCATCAAAAAAATAAAGATAGATATTTGAAATATTGGAACAATAAAAGAGCTGAATCTCAGTAATGAAAGGTATCCTGACTTTTGTTCCATCGAGGTGGTTTTAAATTTACATGAGATTAGATATTCTACTGTTCAGATAAGAACTGATGCAACTACTTCAAAGTGACACAGTTGTGAATCAACTGAAATTTAAGTAATATTGTACACGGGTGCACTCATTTCTGTTGTATACTGCATATTATCGGTCTGAAATTGGCCGTTCTACACAATGCACTATTTCCTTGTTGGTACTTTTCTTAGGAGCATTTCTACTATCTCTCTGTCACTTTACTAAAATATGTGAGTGCATCTTCCACCAACATTCAGTGTTTCAGTCTAATTATTTACATCAATGAGACAACAGTGAGTCTGCTTTTTTTCTCCATGTGAGAAGAAATATGCTGTTTCTCTTTACTGCCTTCTTTACCGTCTTCTTACTTAAACCGCTGTTCTTTCTTGCAGAGCTCCCAGGCACATGTTCACTATAATCAAGACCAATCCAGCATTGTACACCTGAAAAAGAAAGCATGTGAAGAAAAGCAACCCCCAATTTTAAATAAAATTATCTGAACGTAGAATCTATATTTTGACCTATTTTCTTCGGATTTTATTTAAAGTAAGCTATATTTTTTTAGGATAAATTAATTCACATTTTATCTTTCGTCGTTGTTTAGAAGTGTATCTTCTATAGTTGTCATTTCTTGAGATGAGGTAATCATATATTTTGCGACAATGTTGCCCACATTATGGCGACAATTTTACGACAACGGCCCGGTTTACGGCACACGTGTGTGTACAGCCCTCTCCAGTGGGTTCCACGGTGTTAAGTCCAGTATGGCTAAAGTTACAAAGAAAGTGAGTAAAAAGGTCTTTAAAAAAAGCTCTGAAGTGACCGCGAACAGCTCAGCGCTGAAACCGGAGGTTGTCTACGATGACGACGATGTAGACGAGGACTTGAAAGGAGCAGATGAAGACATTACTAGTGAGGAGGAGGACGGCGAGGATGAACGAAAACGTCAAAACCTGCTGGAGGCCATCAGCGCTCTTGGAGGTAAGAGGAGGAAAACTCTGGGAGAGAGATCCGAGGCGGCTGTGCAGATGTCTGAGTTTATGGTCAATGCGGAGGACGAGGGTGAGAAAGTGGATTTGTCGGACCTTATCCAGATCATGGAAAAAAACTCCACCGTCACTGCCAAGACCAAGAAGCAGCTGAAGAATCTGCAGCGCAGTAAGAAGACCATTGAGTGCCCTCTCAGCAAACAGGAGAGTGAGAGGATTCAGAGAGATGTGGCTTTTCAGAAGGCAGCTACAGATGTTAGCCGGTGGAAAAGTATTATCTCACAGAACCACAGGGCCGAGCAGCTGGTGTTCCCCCTCAATCAGGAGCCTGCGGGCCCCAAGCCCATGGAGAGAGTGGTGACAGGCTGGAAGGCCCAAACCCCGCTTGAACAGGAAATTTTTGCCCTCCTTTCCACCAATAAGCAGCCTATCAACAACCCCATTCTGACCCCCACTGAGGAGGCTTCCATGAGGGCCATGAGCCTAGAGGAAGCCAAGGTCCGCCGTGCAGAGCTGCAAAAAGCCCGGGCTCTGCAGTCCTACTACGAGGCCCAGGCTCGGAGAGAGAAGAAGGTCAAAAGCAAAAAATTCCACAAAGTGCAGAACAAAGCCAAGCGTAAAGAGTTCCTGAAGCAGTTTGATGAGAAGGTGAAGACAGACCCAGCTGCTGCCTTAGAAGAGCTGAATAAGATGGAGCTGGCCAGGATGCAGGAGAGGATGTCACTGAAGCATCAGAACAGTGGCAAATGGGCCAAGTCAAAGGCCATCATGGCTAAATACAACGAGGGGGCTCGCAAAGCCATGCAGCAGCAGCTGGAGGTGAACAAAGACCTGACCCAGAAGCTGGTGACCTCACTGAATGATGAAGAAGAGGAGGAAGCAGGTGACCCAGAACTGCTGCCTGACTTTGTAAATGATGCTGAGCAAGAACTGGATTCTTCAAATCCTTGGATGAGAGGGAGGCTCTCTGAAGATCCCACAGAGGAAGAGAATAGTGATGCTGTGGGTCTGAAAACGGAACGATCTGGAGGGGTGGGAAATATAGCTGAAGAAGAAGAGGAGGAGGAAGTTGAGGAAACAGAAGACAGTGTGATCCTCAGAGAGTTTGACAGCAAGAGGAAACTGCGTCAGGCTCTGGAGGCTGACACAGCAGCAGTTGTGTCTCTGGATGAGGAGGAGGAGGGGGAAGCGGGCAAAGCTGTAGCTGAGGATGCAGATGCTTCTGACAGAGAAGAAGAGAGACTTTCAGAGTTCACAAACCTTTTCCGTGAAATAGTACAAGGTCACAGTAGAGTTGAAGCAGCAGGTGACGCTGGTCGCACAGACACTTCAGCTCAGCCAGAAGCAGGAGTGATGAGGATCACTACTCTGGCGGATGCGGAGCTCCTCATCCAGGAGAACTCAGCCATTGATGAAGTACATGTTGAGGCCCAGAAGCCCTTAGCCGCAGAAAACCTCCCATCTACAACACAAAAGGCAGGGAAAAGCAGAAAAAGAAAGAACAAGATTGAACTGAAAGAAGTTCTCACCAAAGAGACAAAAGTCATGAAAGTCTTGCTCAGTCCATCTGCCGAGGACTCTGAGGAGTCAGAAGAAAAGCTGGACCAGAGGGGTCTCATTAAAGAGGCTTTTGCTGGAGATGATGTCATCTCAGAATTCCTCAAGGACAAGAGGAAGCAGGAGGACGTAGGGACACCTAAGGTACTGGACCTGACACTACCTGGGTGGGGTGAGTGGGGAGGGACAGACCTTAAGCCATCACGCAGCAAACGCAGGAGGTTCAGAGTCAAGACTGCACCACTTCCACCCAGGAAGGATCAGCATTTGCCCAGCGTCATCATCTCGGAGAAGAGGAACAGCTTTATCAGCCTCCACCAGGTGAACTCCCTGCCCTTTCCCTTTGAGAACCATACGCAGTTCGAAAGCACCATTCGCTGTCCACTGGGCCGCACCTGGAACACAGAGCGGACTGTTAAAAAGATCACCAAGCCCAAGGTGGTCACCCAGCTGGGCACTATCATTGAGCCCATGGCTCAGGAGGAGCTGGTGAAGGTCAAGGTGTCCACCGGAAAAAAACACACAGCTGTGGACTCATTTAAAATGAAACATTAGCAACAGTTATTACTATGATCCATAGTAAATAAAATTGTACACAGTGATGACAGGTTGTTAGTGTTTCTCTAGTCATCAGCTATTCTGTGGACATTAAAAGATAACTTCACCATTTTAAGATAGACCTGGAAAAACTTGCCCTTTAAGTGCAGTATGGTCTTTATGGCATTTTTCTGGGCTGTGAGCATATCTCAGCATATAGAGCTGAAATAATGCCCACTTCTTTAACTCATCTCTTTCCTGGAGTTTTTTCATGTTGTGTGTTTGATATCAAAATCAGTGAAATCAAATATATAAACCAACTAACTGGTTAAGAATATTTGAAATAAATGTCACATTTGGAATTAAAGATGTCATCTCAAGCTTGTAAGTTGTGTTTTTGCCATCATTTAGGTTCCAGCCTACACAGCCTAGCTGGCTGGATGCAGTTTAGTGGTTATATTCTTGGCAATGTTCAAGTGTATGCTGTTGGTACACATAGTTGGTACACATAGTTAAAACCAGTACAATCTAATACAGCAGTCCTTCTTTAAGGACCTCACTTCTGTTGTAACCGTCTGAAGTGTTGTTGAAATTTATAGTCATATTGGAGAGTGTAGTGTATGGCACTGTTGAACTGTGGACTACAGCTTTATACTGACAGGTGTTTTTATTTGTTTTTTGTCCATCCTATTAAAGAGGATAGGCTAAATATCAAAAACAAATTTCTGTATAATGTTTATTCCTTCATTAGTGCATTACTTTTAGATTACATTGAATTGTTTTATCTTGATGGGCCTAATCAATTTCAAACTAATTTATTCAAAGGTTGTAAATTCTTCAGACAGGTGCTTAACCTAACAATGATTTGACTGTAAAAGTACATTGAATTTAAACAGACACAGGATTTCTGTCAAATAAATATATGATCCTTATTGCCCATGGGTTGTGTTTGTGAAGGTTGCAGACTTCTTGCTTTCTGTGTTTATAGTGTAACTCCAGTGACGTTGGGGATTTAGTGTTATTCTTTCTAAAATCACAAACAGCCTGTCTATACTTTTGTTTTTTGTGTACAAAGAAATATTTTTCAGGTTACATTCCTGTTTAAACTCTGCATAGAGATCACATGCTGATTTGTGTAAGCATATGAGCAGTTTCAGCCAGCTGACATTGTGTTTTTGTGTAAGCCAGCCCACCTTCATCTAGTAGGTGCTGATTTGTATACACTACAAAATTTGCAGATATTTAGCCAATATTTGTCTTTTTTTTTTGAAGCAGCACGAAGTGCTGGCAATTTTCCTGTCACTGACTAGATTATTACTGATTTGTCCATCACGCTTTTACAAGTGATTTTAAATGACTGCCTGTTTGCCCAGGAGGGATTGCCCCAGCAAACTCCAAGAGCAGACTAGTCTCAAAAACCCCCACATTTCATCACAGCATCTGCAGGTAACTCTGCAACTATTGCTGAGGAAGAGATTGATTGTGAAAAGAATTTAAACTGCATGGAAGACATACCAGGAAAAAGCCTTTACAGTCCAAATAAATGATTAGTGAAAACGGCAAACATGTGCAAGGAGCATTCCTTTTGGGACAAATGAACATGAATCCAAGCCTTGTTTGGACATAGTAACAGCAGACACGTTTGGGGCAGACCAAAGACAGCTTTAAGAGAAGCTTAAACCAGCCGTAACGTATAATAGTGATTATGCTTTGAGGTTGCTTTCTTTCCTCCAGGACAGAAGAAATGTAGTGTTATGGTATGGCAAAGTCAAAGCCCCGATTTAAATCTCATTTTGAGTCACAGAACTATGGTATTGACTTTGCTTTTTAATGCTTTTGCTGCTACATACTGTATTATGTTGATTTTTGGATTTGTCACTTTACAGAAAGTATTTTTCTGTTGTCAGTTGAAACCAAAACATCCTGGTGTTTTACACACTGGAGAAAATAATGCAATTGAAACCTATTTAAAAGGTGTAAACTTTGTTCTCCAGGTGAGTGTGTGAGTTTCTACTGCACTGCCTGAAAGAGGGAGTGGTCATGGTTAAAGTATCTAACATGAAGCATTTTACAAGTTTGCGCCTGACTTCCTAATCTGTGTTTCTCTGCTAATGTTCAATACATTTGTAAGACCATGCAGCAGTGTCGAAAAGAAAAGCCATTACAGTTGGGTTAAACCTTCACACATGGGTGAGAGTGCATGCTTTGGCACCTGACGTCTCTGTATTTCACATGATAGACACTCTATTAAAGTGGGGGATACTGTAATGGACTATGCATCAGTTCAGGTAATGGTTGTCAGCCTGAGTACCCAAGAGACAGTGGAGAATTCCATTAGAAACCTTATAGTTACTAAATCAGTCATTCTCCACCTTCCTCTCTATTGCACCACCTCTTTGGGGGCAATTACTACAGCTTCATACAGCTTTCAACAATGAAAAGAGACCCAGTCCTTGGACTTACTCCTGACCACTGAACTGCAACAAAATCAGACAGTGATTCTCACTCAAATATATGACTGTTGTGGCTGTAAATCAGAGATCTAGGGTTGGCAATGGCTTACAGCTCCCATGATGAAACATGTTTCTCCCATATGTGAGATCTGCATACATATTTGTTGTAAGATGAAGGAGCATTTATGCCTACCAAATTGGCTGGCTGCAGAACATTAAAAATGCAATACTAGCTTATCTTCTGTTCCCTGCTCTGTTCTTGCAGTGTTATGGCAATGAGATGTGACAGAAAACAACTCCCATACAGAGTAGTTAGACTGACTGGAAAACAGTTGAGTGAATTGAAGTGTCCATTAACAGTGGCTATTTCAGCAGTAGATGTTCATACCTGCATTTTTTTTCTTTCTTTTTTTCTTTTTGCCAGTTGCCTTGAAAGTCTGTGCCTGGAACAATTTGATAGAGCACTCTTTCCCATTTCACCCTGTAATCCAAGGCCCAACTCCATTCCCACCCTGACAGGTGTAAGATTAACTTAGTTAGGTGCAGAGCCGCTCATGCACCACAAATTAAATTAATGGAACAAATTTCCCTCCTAATTAAGATGAAAATACGTGTCAGTTGTAACCTTGCTGAGCACTAATTATGTACAAATGATTTATCATCTGTTTCATCCTGAATAGCAATGGGCGCACCTCTCTGATAGCCCTGGCTAGCTGTTAAGAGATGGCCCCTGATTAACACTGACAGGTTGTGCTGCAGAGAAGCTGCACGTTGCCAGCCAGCCAATCAGAGCCAGCCTGAGCTCACTCTCTCCTCCCTTCCATTAACCTACATTGAGTGTGCAGCTGAGCATCACTCCACCCCAGTTCTCCTTCTTGTTTCTCTCCTTGGAATGAAAATAAAGTACCTTCCAAAAGGTGTGTGTGTGTGTGTGAGAAGCAGGCTGATGGAGCAAGGAGGGTGAGAGTGGTAAAAACTGAACCAGGGGATGAATCCCACCTGAGACTGAATTAGTTTGTGCCTACATGATCCAACTAACAAGAGGAAGAGGCATCTTTGATGGTCTATCTCAAATAACAAATTGAACAACGCAGAATACAGTCAATCTCATACATCAAAATTGTGTGGTAAATAATTGCTTCAAAGTGCTCGAGAGCAAAAACAAGCTTGTTCACCGGAGTACCAGCCTGAGGCCAGCAGGTGGTGCAAAAGGTCAAGCCTGCCAAAAACCAGTCAATTCCTGTGGGCTAAAATATCAAAACAAACAGGGCTTCATCATATAATTACAGCCTAACTGGGCTATTCTATCTTGTTTCTGCCTGCCTTGGAAGTACAGATATATTTCAATAGGCAACAGCACTGATTAGCATTAGAATTGAAGTCCCTTGTGATGCTAAGGACACACTGGCCAATCTGTAATCATTGTTCCGCAGGCTTGCTCACAGGGGATATAGTCTGCTTTGTTGCTACCATTCAATATGCCACACACATGCTGGCATAGCTTCCGTGGTGCTTCCAGCAACAGGGAATTTGCATTTCCTCCGCATAGTCCCAAGAATTTGTGCAGACAATGATGTACCACAAATGAGTCCTGTCCTATTACCACTGGCTCAAGATGAGAGATGCCTTTCCTTCCTGGCTGCTGCAAAAGACTCAAAGAAGCTTTCCCATTGTAGGTCTCTTTTCCATCTTGTGTGATTCTTCTACTGTAGTGGCTTATGTATATTTGAGTGTGTGTGTGTGTGTGTGTGTGTGTGTGTCCCCTTGTTATGTGCAGGTGTCAGTTCCAGCCATTAGGGATCATTTGACTTTCCATTGTGATTTGGGTTTATTTGGCCTACACCTTTCATTGCCACAATTTGCTCGTTGTAAGCTTCATTGTTGTGGTAAATGTCAGTGTTCCTGCACAGGGAAGGTACCTGTGTCTGTCCAAACCTGGCTATTCTCCATGCTGCTGAAGAGACAAGGCTGAGCTGCAGTTAATGCAGATTCAGAAACATGTCAAGCACACACAAACAAAGGAGGGATGTCAGACACTTTGTGCTGTATGCTCTTTGTGTCTAGGTTGATGTAACAATTGAAGCACAGTTCTGGAAATAAATCTTCATTTTAATATTGACATATTTCCCCAGACAACAAACTAGAGATGAGACTTTGCTCTGTCTCTGTCTTTGTGCAAATTCACATTCTTAGTGAGAGAGATAAATTTTAGAAGTTTTAAATTTTACCCCAAAATGCAGAGTGCTTCTCCCAAACTTGCGACATATACTCTATACTACAACACAAGAGCAGCAGCCATTTTCTGTTTGCTTCCATACCCTTTTTTCATTTTATACCTCTGCCTTCAGCATGAGAATGAGCGGCTGAGGTTTTGGAGACTTGGCAAACAGCGTGCACCTCATCATCATGGCTGTCTGGGGATTGGTGAATGACGCAGAAAGGGAGGGGGTTAGAGGTTAATTATAGACAACAGAGAGGTCACAGGGCCTATTATTTTGGAGCCTGGACTTGCAACGGTCAAATGGGGATGACATTTATGACGAGGACCCGGCCCCACCCCTCCGTCACCATCCACACCCACAACCCACCCCGCACACGCCATCACTCACATTTATACAGAAGCATCCGACAGTGGTCTGATAATGAAAAGGCCCTTAGTGCTTGGCACAGGCAGGATGATGAATTATGTCCCTGGCTGTTCCCTGGCTCTGTCAGGGGGCCTCCAAGTAGCCCTTGACAACTAATTGAAAGACCTCATACCCTCCCTTTATTACAAGACTGCCTTTATCACTTAAATTATTCAGGTTAAGTGAGTCTCTATTGGGACTGTAAGGAGTACAACATAGAGCCTGTCGAGTCATCCTTTTAAATAAAACACAAACACCAAAAAATTAAATCCAGTTTTAGTACTTTAGTTTAGGTATTTGTGCTATATATATATATATGTATATATATATATATATATATATATGTGTGTGTGTGTGTGTGTGTGTGTGTGTGTAAAAAATATATATTTTACAGGAGAATGACATGTCAGAAATCAAACCAGTGACTCTCTGCTCAGGGCATTTGCACCTACAAGGTATGTGCAGTAACCACTTGGCTATTGAGGTACCCTTGAAGTGCATTTTTAAGAAGTGAAAAATGTCTAGTGAAGGATAGGGTTAGCAATATTTTTGTTACTGTGAAAAGACCCATAGGAAGAATACATGAACCCTACATGCTATTCTATATGTGTTAGGGTTAGTCCCACATTCATAATCCTGCCCGAAATCAAATCACTGCTGCATCACCTGTGGATTAATCCGCATCTGAAAATAGTCCCCAACAAATGCACTATTTTCTCTTGTTTGATTAACATCTAAAATGTTTAGTGACCCATTGTGCTGGGAAATTACTGAGCCTTTTATTAATAGCAAAACTAGAATTTTATGACTTGAATTATGTGTTCAGTAGGAATCAGTGAACCTTGAAGCAGGACAGGGAAGTCAGGACAAACAGTCAGAAGGACTAACAAAGTGTTGTTTTTGATTTGTTTTTGCTAAAGTCAATAGAGGGTATTATTAGCATTAAATTTTCAATTAAACATTTAATACTTTTGGATTTTTGCAAAGATACCCTTTTTGTGTTCTTTTTTTGTAAATCATGGCATGTTTACAGTTTTTGTTGTTGTTTGTTTGTTTGTTTTAGAAATTGTGAAGTTTGCCTACCAGCAACCAACCAACAACAATAAAGTGTTTTAAAAAAGAATCCAGAAATCCAAAATTCAGTTACTCATTTAATTGGATTTTTTGTAAGTTTTGTCTGCCCACAGGTGCCAGGGATGCAACTATGTGATCAAAATGTCTTTTTTTTAATTGAATAGCATCTTTCTTTTAGTCTTAGATACAGTAAAAGTGTTTATAAGTATATATTATGCAGTGTCAAATCGGCATGTTAGGGAGCCACAGTAGCCTGATGTTTTTAATGGTTGTCTTTGCCAAATACTGGTCCAAATGCATTGTTGTCTTTGAGTAGATATAAAATACTAGGCTCAGCCTGACCTTTGTTCTCAGTAGTAACTGCAGTCCTGCATTCTGTATGAGAGCAGTGAACCTCTCACATTTATAAGAATGTAGGAGCTGGAAGAAAAACACTGCAGTACACAACAGTTTCATGTGTTGAGGTTTTGCTCAAATACTCAAATGTTACCTTAAGCAAAGAATTTAATTCATGCACAAATAACTTACTTTAATATTTAAGAACCAGTAGCCTTGTGTTCTTTGTGTTTCAGTTTGTTTGACATACCAGCAGCTAGCGTTTTCATTTATTTATTCATTCAGTCTTTTTTCATTCATTCATTCATTCATTCATTCATTCATTCATTCATCTGTAGCTTGGAAACTGCAGTTAAATTTAATACAGTTGACTAAAAGCTATGATGGAATGAGAGACCATGGATGGCATGTTGATGTTTAAACCCTTGTGCAGCCAGATATAATCCCTGAAACTCCAACATGAGCAGCAGGCCTCAGCATGCTGAATACAAAAGGGAGTGGATTAAGGGTGATCAAGTCTGCACTGTGACTTTCTCGCCTTTGCATGTCTATAAGCCTATTAGACCACAAGAGCAAATCAAATATTTTGTGTACACCTCTACAACATACAGCTGCTTATTTTCAACAGGTAAAAACTGCAACACACATGGAGCTCTCCAAAATAGTTGGAGGCTCTCCGAAATAGTTTCCTCACCTATTTTTCAGGTGAAATTAAGGATTCAAGGCTCTTTATTGTCATACCAGCATATATGTACACACGAGATAGCACGAAATTGGCACTCAGGTCCCGGTTATAAATCCAAAAATATCAGTAAATATATAAAAATAAGAAAAATAAAGAAAGATAAGTGAAATACAAGCAATAAAATTATATATAAACAAGTGTTTACTAGTGGTAAACAGATGAATATGCATGTGTGTAAAGCTGTGCTGTGAGGTATATTAAATTAATGACATTAGCGTGTGACTTTTAAACCGAAATTTTTAATATTACTTCAGCCAGCTGCAAATCACGGGTGCAGAAATCTTTTTTGGGATAATCCCTGAACTACAAACTCCAATCACGTGATACGTCAGTTTTGTATAACGTGGTTACGTCATGGCTTTAGACGCTGATTGGGTCTCCATTCAACCGGAAGTAGTCGCTGTAGGGAGAGACGAGAAATTAGTGTTTTCGAGTACTGCAGCCTGGTATCACAGTGAGCTGTTTCAGATGGTATTTCATATGTATGACTGTATTCCTTGAAGGTCTCTGTCAGCATTAGGTAAGAGTTAGCTTCAGCAAGTGTGCTACAACGGATAGCGGTTCATGGCAAATGCATTTTAGCTAGGTATTTAGCATTTACACATAATCAGGCTAACTAAAGTTGAGCTAACGTAGCATATATGCTAACGTCACCACTACTTGTAAATTTGTATTGTGATTTAATCGAGGTTTAATTGCTTCTTTTATTTTTCATCTGCAGCAAGTAGTTAAAGACAAATCAATGTTGTGAACGCTGCTTAATGATGAGCGAACAGACTAAATTTATCAGGTTATCACAGGCTGATGCTAAATGCTGTAGCAACCTTGTTGCTTGCTCACCCTTTTTATTAAAATATAAAAGTTGCATTATTAAACTTGTCAGCTGTATAGCTCAAACAACCATACTGAGTCTTATGAGGTAGTTTGTCTAATGTATTGCCACTGCACGAATGGCACAGACTTGGGCTAAAGGTTAGTTAGCCACCATTGGTGTGTGAATGGGAGAATGAGAAACGCATTGTCAAGCGCTTTGGAGCCTAAGGTTAAAAAGCGCTTTTTGTGGTGCATTTACCACTCAGTGCACAACACAGCCTAATGCACTTAATTATCTTGTCATTCATTAGAACCGGAATCAAATATTCAGGGTGAGAACCAGTAGCATATACAGAAAACATTTTGTGGGTGGGCATGGAGAAGATCAGGCAGGCCACTTTCAATACCTTGAGGTCCAGTGTGACCCCCTACAGACATGCACACATGTCCGAACTGAATCATCAGCACACACCACAAGCTGAAGTTTGTTCCTTCCAGCTTTTTAGAAGTGTTTCCTTTTGTTGGCCTCCAACATCTGACAGCAGGAGAATCCATGTCAACAACTTTGGTAATTGAAAAAAAAAATATTAAAATTCTAAGTTATACCGGAGAGAGCATTGGGAGCAGATCACTCTAATCCAGGACCTTGAGCTTTCTGTTTCACTGTTTAAGAAGTTAGAGATAAACTGGGCTCTTAGTTTTTTGGACACCTAGATCATCTCCAAATTTTGTGGCTCTCACATTTTAGTTTACATCATGTGCCGCTGGCTGTAAGATGCAAACCACATACACACCTTCATGGCAACGGTATCCACTCATGGCAGTGGACTCTCTCAGCAGGATAATGTGTCCTGCCACACTGCAACCCTTGTTCGGAAATAGTTTGAGGGATATGGCAAAGAGTTCAAGTTCAAATTCAATCTTGGCCTCCAAATTCCCCTAGATCTAAATCCACTCGTGTTGGAAAACAAGTCTGATCCATGGAGGCTTGACCTGGCAGCTTCCAGGACTTAAATGATGTGCCACTAATATTTTTGTGCCTTATACTACAGGATTCCTTCAGATGTCTGTGGAGTCCATGCCTCAAAGGATCAAAGCTGTTTTTGCAGCATGTTGGGACCAATACAGTATTAGGCAGGCGGTTTTAATATTGTAGCTAATTAGTGCACATACAGATTTCATGCTTATTGCAATAGACTGCAATAATTTGAGCACATACACTATATGGTCCTAGTGAACTTGAGTAAGTTGTGTAAACTGATAACATGCATTATCTAATATACATAGGCAACATTTTTTTGCTGTAAGCTATTTACAGGAATACTGATAGTACATGCATGGGCAACCAAAGACTCCTGAAATTAATATTGGATGGATAATTTAACAAGCTGTGCTTCCACACGTTGGTTATGCATTGTGTCCCAGGGAGGGCTTCTGCATTCTGTGGCAATGTTGTTGGACAGAGCTGTAAAATGTCCAAAGCAGCCTAATGTAACATTTCTTTTATGGTGGATTTTTCCAGTCTTTGCTGATTCTCTGTTTGTTCTTGTTTTACAGTTTTGGAATGTCAGGGAACATTCAACTTACAGGCGGATAAAGACGTCACGCACGGTTTCATATTTTCCTGACGAAGGCTTACGAATGTCCCTAACACTGACAGCCATGAGTGACAATGCAGTGACCAGCGGCCAGCAGCAGTGGTCGGGGTCTGGAGAGGTGCGGCACCATTCCCGGGGACCGTATATCTCAGTCATCACCAACAGGTCAGCTCTATGACTGCTCCACCTAGGTTCACTGTAAGAGGAACAACATGATGACCAAAGGCAGGAATGTGGTATTAAGCCCACTACTCTCATAATGTAATTTTGGTTGTCTTTGCTTTATGTAAAATAGTCATTTAAGTATGTAGAAGTCTGCTGTACAGAGGATATAGTATAAATAATGTTTAAAGCAAAAAAAAAAAAATAAATAAACTGCTACCTGTAAACATACAAAAACTGTTCAAAGACAGAGTGGGGGGTTATGACTCTAGACGGAAACTAAACTTGACACAGCCTTATGCTCGGACCAATTTAAAAAGTATTTGTATTTCCATTTGTGGGGTGGTTCTGTGGAATGGTCTTGATGAAACTATTAAACAAAGTATGAATATAATGCAGTTTAAAAAAATGTACAAAAGCTATATCCTTGAAAAGTACAGAAAAGAGGAAGGAGAATGTAAATCTTACAGATGCTAATCGCGCTGTTCATTTTGTTCTCTTTTTGTGTGTGTGTTTTTGTTTTGTTTGGTTTTTCTTAAAGAGCTCGACTGGAGTATTTATTTATCATTATTATTTTTTTTTTTTTGTATTGCCTGTTTATTTTATTGGATTTTGTATTTGTTAATGGTGAAGAATGGGGGTAGGACTTAACAAGCCTAGGCTTCTTCCTATCCCTTTTCGAACGAGACAGATGTGTATTATATTGAAATTGGCTTTCTATTATTATTATTATTATTATTATTATTATTATCATTATTATTATTTGTAATTGTTTTCACCTATTTTTAATCTTTTGTTTGTTCGAAATAAATAAAGAAATCAAATTAAAAAATCAAATCAAATAGAAGTACATTGTCTTGATACACTCTGAGCCTCAGCAATAGTAGAAATTTTCAAAGTGTCCTGACTGGTTTTTACTCTGCACTGCAGGACCACCAACCTGTTGATCCGAGGGGGCATGCTGTTCTCTGTGGGCGTCTTCCTTGCCCTGGTGCTTAACTTACTACAGGTACAGAGACATGTCACTCTCTTTCCCCCTGATGTCATCAGCAGTATCTTCTCCTCTGCCTGGTGGGTGCCGCCCTGCTGTGGCACAGCCTCAGGTGTGTGAACATTTCCTTCTACAATGAGTGTAAAACACGTCCAGTTTGGGTAATTTTCATCTTTAAATTTAGGTGGCATGCAGATGTAGATAAAACAACTTGGGTTTTCTTGTCAAAGTAATTTTTGGTGATCCACCTATCTGAGTGTGTTGCAGGTGCCTAGCAGTATCTACTGCAGCCTGCATGTGAGGTGTTTAGGTAACAACTGAAAATTATATTTTCTCTATTGATACGCAGATATGCTGCAAGCGAGGAGTTTAGCCTGTGGCTAGTTCATAGGACTGGTTTCAGAAAACCTTCATGAATAGTTTGTTGACAAAATAATACATTTTCTGATTAAAATAATTTTATGTAGCAAGTCACTGTGAATCTATATCTAAAAAACTATTCATCAGCATGCAATGTTAATTAATACCATACTGTACCCAAAAAAAGGGGTGAAGAGGTGCGACCAAATCATGTCTTGATGGTATGTGTCAAGTCTTCTCTGTTGACTTGCCTTTGACAGTACTGTTTGCAGCAAACTGAATAGATTCAGTTGTATTGTTTTATGATGTTAGGTGTTAAGATGAAGCAAATATTTCAATAGATGTTGAATGTCTTTAAATATTTTTCTCTTGTGTTGTTCTTTAACATAACTAAGATTATAGAAGCATAAAAATAGACCTTATGAAAGAATTCCAAGGTTCTCACATTAGGGGGTCCATGGTATATTTATTAATATATTTATATCAGTTAACTGTTTTAACTGCATTAGCTGTAATAAGTAACTTTATTTGTATTTTACAGATACTTGGATTAATCAAATAAAATCAAATTGTACATTTTAATTCTGCTGAGCTGACTTGAGAAAAATTAAAATATCTTTTATGCAGTTACATGAGAGTATATGCAATAGTCCTACCATGACTCCTGGAATTTGGAGAAAACATATGTAGATGATGCTGGTGTATAACTGCACACACACATACACACAGCCTTACATATGATTGCACACCATGCCCACCAGCTTCGACTGACCAGCATTATTGAAATGTTAGCGCTTGCTATGAAGCTGTAAATGGAAATGCATAGCAACACCACATGCTCCCAAGTGACTCAGCACAAAGCACATCAGTCTGAGGCTTTCTTCCTCCCCAGACACCCTGCTCCTCCTGCAGGACCCTGTTGCTTCCACCTGTTGCTAGCACATAAACTGACAGTGCATTGTGTCTCAGGGGAGGGCTTCTGCATTGTATTGACAATGCAAAAATAAATTTGTTTGAAGCCTTATTTGTTCGGTCAGAGGTTATCTTGATGTGAGATGCATTGCAAATTGGTTCAGTTTATTCCTGTTATTCAAAATACCAATTGGCAGTGTCTGAAATGCACCTTTTGGCTTCCTTCTAGGTTCAGAAAGAAAAGAATTTTCACTTTCTGTTGAAGTACATTAGAAACTGAGGCATTTTGTCAAGAGACAAAAGGACATTTAGGCTTTTTTACATTATCACACACAGAGTCATTTCTTTAGGTTAGTTGACCTATAAAAATTACCTTACAATTTTATGTAGAACAGCAAAACATATACTCAGTAGGCATGCCATTTCAATATATAACCACAATACACTCATCCTCAAGGAAAGTTGTGGTGGCAGTGTGAGAACGGATCATAGTATTTACTGAAGCCAATAAAATGTTGCTAAGTCAGAAGTTTTGCTCGTGTCAAGATGTCTTTCCAGGCCCCAGAGCACAGACATGCAAAAGGCCCCCACCCCTTCTGTGTAGGAGCAAGTCACTCAGACTTGGATGTTTTGGTGACTTGGCCACATAAATTTTAATCACTTCTTGCGTATTCTATGTGTGTCTCTTTGTAGAAGTTTTATGTTGCCCTGGGTGATAAAACAATAGTGATATGTTCTGGAAATAGACACTTTATCGATAGCAAAAAAATAATCAAATAGAATGTTTGATAGTTTTACCTAAATGCATTAGATGCAAGCTATTATAGCACATAACAAAAATGCAAAGTTCAGTTGGATAAACAAACCCCAAATGTGTTCCCTACCTGGCTTATAACAGCCTGTCATGTCCCTTGGTAATGGAGAAACTTCAGGCCTTCTGAGGCGCGCTGGTCCATGGACAACTGGGTCTCTCCTCACCCTTTTCCGTGCTCACAGATCTGCCCCTGATGGAGGCTGTGCCCAAAGGGGACCAGCAACTGCCATTTCAGGACAGTTTTCACAGTCAATAAACACCATGATATGTATCGGTGTGAGATGATTCCTTATTTGCCTTTATTATATGTGTGCCTTTATTCATTTGCATGTTTTTTACTAAAACATTAAAATTGTTGCCCGTATTGATATTGTCTAAACTTAAATGTTTTATTTTGTAAACTATACAGCGATATTGCCCAGCAGTTATACTTATTATGTATCTGTTTGTGCTTATTCTGTGCCTCTGTGGTCTCTTTGCTGTCACCAAGTCTCCTTTTGAGAAACCGGCCACAGGGGCCGCTGATCACTTAGGCCCCCGGGCCAGAGCCTGTGTCCAGTACACCTCTTCAGTAATCCCTCCATCAGAGTAGCATGAATGCTATGTGATATACCACCATTACTGCCTCTTGTTCTGCTATTTCCTTACAGCTTTACATCCCTTTTTCCACTTGCAGCAATGATCGGGTTGTTGTACCCCTGCATCGACAGCCGTCTGGGTGAGCCACACAAGTTTAAAAGGGAATGGTCCAGCGTGATGCGGTGTGTGGCTGTGTTTGTGGGCATCAACCATGCCAGTGCTGTATCCTTAAAACTTTTGAGTTTTATGTATGTATTGTAGCTGTTTTCAGTGCTTGTGTTTGTCTGTCAAGAGGCCCATTTAAACAGGGTTATCATTACAGAGGAGGCAAAATTGCCAAACATCATAAAATTGCAGAATGTGGGCTTTAATAGACATGGATGAGTAATCTAGCAGAGCAAAACACAAAAAAGTAACTGTACATAAACATCCATAAATCCACTTCATCATCATCAATCAGTCATCTTTGTAATTGATTGATAGTTGTCTTCACATCCATCCGCACCTTACAAGCAGGAACTGCAAATAGATTGTTCAGTTACTTTCAATGACACCAGTTTGACAAAATGTAAACAAATACAGGAGCCGCAAGTTTGTGCAACATTTTAACTGTATTTCAATATTAATGAGGAGGGCATAAAAAATGACTTGCATGGCCTCTGGACTGGTTTAAAGTCACTAGCCTGGGCAGGTAATATTGTAATATTACCCCATTCCTATAAAGAAATAAATACTATCTCAATCAGTGGCGTCTGGGTAGGAGTCAGTTTTTGACGAGTGTGAATGTTGCCAGTGATTTGTGTTCACTGTAATACGCCAGTGTTTAACTGAAGAAATGCAGTTAAAATGCTTTTATTCATTTGATGACTAACTCAGTAAAAGGTAGAGCTGTACATCACCTGTTGTAAACTAATGTTTACATACACTTGGAAAGACCATGTGTATCAATTGTGAGTTTCCAATGACCTGTATAACTCTTAATTTTCTATGATGGAATCATTGAAAGACATGCGTCTTTCTCACAAAAAACAGTCATGCATTTTTGGTTCCTTAATAGATTTATTATAGGTTTCTGGAAATATGGCAAAATATGCTGGGTCAAAAATAGACAAACGGCAACATGAACTCATCAGTTTTTGTGATGTAGAAAGCTGTGTTTATCAAATTTTCTTAGTGGTATAGCTCTTTTCTTTAATGATTATAATTGACTACAGCTGGTGACGCCTGTTCAATTTAAATAGAACCCATTTGATACACTCATTAGACCCAGCCACAAACATTACTGTAAATGCTACAGCAAAGATCTGATAAAGCAAATCAGTGACTTCAACAATTTAAGAAAGTTTCAAAGCAGATACAGATCCCAAAATCATTTTGCAAACAATTGTTTCTAATTATAAAGTGTATGGTACAGTTGTGCCACTGCCATGACCAAAAAGAAAACACAAGTTATCATCTATTGCTATGAGAAAATTGGTCAAGATAAGTCAACCAAGAATCACTAAACAGCAGGTCTGCAATGAATTAGAAGCTGCAAGAACACAGCTGTCAGTGTTGACAGTGTTTTTTATTACCATGGGCTAAGAGGCTGCTATGCTAGAAGGAAGCCTTTCCTCCTGGAACGGCACCTTAAAGCTTGACTGAAACTTGCTGCTGATCACATGGAGAAAGAAAAGGCCTTCTGGAGCAAAATTCTGTGGTCAGATGATATAAAAATTGAGCTATTCGACCACAATGACCAGAAATGGAGGAGAGAAGGTGAGGCCTTTAACCCCAAGAACATCAAACCTACAGTCAAGCATGGTGGTGGTAGTATTATACTCTGAGGCTGTTTTGGTGCCAGTGGGACAGGTTCTTTACACATAGTAAATAGAATTATGAAGGAGGGTTATTTCAACATTCTTCAGGAAAATCATCAGCCAGAAGGTTGGGACTTGGTTGGGTGTTGCAACAAGTCAGTGAAACCAAAGGCACATTAAAACTGGTGAAGAATTGGCTAAATTTGGATAGAAATAATGTGTTAGATGGGCCTCCCTAAAGCCCTGACTTATACCCATCAAGAACCTGTGGACTGCTGAGGAAACACGTCTTTGTATAAAAAGAACAGCACCAATTCTGTCAACAGGAGTGGTCAAAGATCAACCAGAACCTTGCTAGTAGTTTGTGAACAACAAAAAACAGTTAATTGAAGTAAAAGTGACCATGAGCCATTTAACCAAATATTAGCCTTGCTGTATGTATACTTTTGACCCAGCTTTTGTCATATTTCCAGAAGACCTATATTAAGTCTATGAATCTATAAATATAGTTTTTTGTGACGATGCGTGTGTTTCAGTGATTTCATCATAGAAAATCAAGAATTACAGGAGTCATTGGCAACTCAGGACTGCCATGATATACATGGTCTTTACAAGTGCATGTAAAAACTTCTGTTTACAACTGTGTATCTACAGCACAGCTATGTAAATAAAGCTTGGATCTGTTCTCCACTGATAATCTGGTCCTTAACCACTACCAGAAAGTGGACTTTGCTAACAACGTCCAGCTGTCTCTTACTCTGGCGGCACTCTCCATTGGTCTGTGGTGGACATTCGACCGCTCCCGCAGTGGCTTTGGCCTGGGAGTCAGCATCGCTCTGCTGGCAACACTGGCTACCCAGCTTCTAGTTTACAATGAAGTCTTTCAGTAAGTTCTCTCAAACTTAGTCTGTGTATATGCAGTGGAGAAATAAATGGATGGAAATTTGATAACACAAACTGAGATTAAGCAAATTGTTGTTTACAGTCATTTTCATTACAGCAGAGCTTTTGCTGTCTTGCAATCTTGTGTCACACAGTTATGTTGCAGTTTTCCTTTTATTGAACAGTCAAACTAAAATTTTTAGTGCAGGGCAATGTTGCAAGTTAGGCTTTGGTACATATGATTTAAAGATGAGTTTTTGCCCTGTGCTTCTTCCATACCTAGGTATACTTCTCCAGACTTCCTGTATATTCGCTCGTGGTTACCCTGCATCTTCTTTGCAGGGGTTATAACTATGGGAAACATAGGACGGCAGCTAGCCTTGGTAAGAAAAAGAAATAATTTCACCAAATCTGTTTTGTCAAAACTGTGTTGATTTATTATAGATTTATGCTGGGTTCTTCAGGTGGACTGTAAACTAAAGAATTTAAGTGTCAGAGTTGCATCAGTGTCCTCCAGAGTTGAGTACTGAAAGAATCAGGCCATGAAGGTGAATTCAACTGCCCTGTGTCTAACAGTTCTCCTGCTCTTCTTGTTGTTTTCATTCAGTATGAATATAAATTCCTTCAGGAGAAGACCCATCAGGACTGAGAGATGATTTGGCTTCATCAGGCCTCTGCTCAAAATGACTTTGTCTTCACACCAATGTGAGACCAGAGATCGGTTATCAGAGAACATTTGCATGCAGCATAGACCAGAATGAGCTGGCCCTGGACAATCCATTCAGGTCATGCTTACCGCTGAACAAGACAGTATTTTTGATTGGTTCTCGTCAGGCCTTTCGATGATCATGGCAGCTAGGGGCTACGTTCCACCCTGAGCTAAGGAGAACAATGAGAGTGTAGTTTTGTCTCTTTTTTCCTTTGGTGCAGTTTATCTCTATTTACCTGGAAAGGGATTAGTGTCAGAGCAGCTATCGTTCTTCAAATCAACACGGATGTTTCAAACCTTTGGCTTCTTTGTGCCAAACACAGTCAAACAGGATCAGTTTTTAAGTCTGCTCTTATCTCCTGATTTTTTCCATGGACTTCATATATCAGTGGAGAAAACACAGCCGAGTTAATGTATGTCTACAGAGATATGCATCCATGTCCCAGAACCTTTATTGTGTGTTATTCGCTTATATCTACTTTGACCTTTCCTTGAAGGAAATGTAAAATAAAGGAATGATGATGGTACTGTATGAGAATCTACCCTGGCTGTGAGGACCCAGGGGGTTCAGTGTTCACCAGAAGTAGGTATTTCTCTCAGCCACACCAGGTCTGTTTGTCAGCAACATATACATTATCATCAGGTCCAAAGAATAAAAGGATACATGAAGCTCTTTGGGTTTTGGTTGGAAGTTAAGTTATGTTTGGAAGAAGAAATCATCTATATGTGAACACTAGCATCACTTTTAGTCATAATAAATACTGTTTTCATTTCTGGAAGCAACACTTAGCCAGCAGTGTCTCTGTAGCCTTTTCAGTTGCTTGTTAAAAATAAGCAAAGCCCAGCATTTGCTTTCCCCAAAACAGCAGGAATGCCAAAATTTTCCAGCCTATTTTTCTTCATGGAGCTAAAAGATTAAGTTATGTTGGAATACCTGAAACATTCTGGTAGATAAGAGAGATGGGTCCTTAGAACTTAACATAGAATCAAATAAATTGTCTTGGGTGTGTGTCAAGATTGTAGGTATGACAATAAATAACAAAATGTGTTAGCTTAATATTTACAGATGCACGCTACTTAGAGCTAACCTATAAACTGGACAGCTATATGCTGTTTGTGTTCTGCTTTCACTGATGGTGTTATGAGTATGGGGTATTTTTGTCAGTCAGGTAGGATATAGAATCTGGGCTTATTTTCATGCACATGAATCTACGTTACTGCTTATTTTCCTTTATTCTGAGTTAGGTTAGATATTTAACTCTTGGACATGTTTGTTCTGATTGTAATGCAGGCATGGGTTTACTCAAAGAAAGCCTGTAAATATGGTGATTAGCAGTGTTCATTTTTTGCTGCATATATGCAGCATGTTTTTTGGCTTGATGTATTAAAAAACTCATTGTAGGAATTAACAAATACAAAAAAACACTTGCAGAATCTTAACAGTGAGCACTTATGTATCAGTAAGTGAGTGTATAAGTGTAACTTAAGCAACCGTTTCTTTGTGATGAAATATGATTAATTACTATGAAAACAGTTCTAATATTTCATGATATAGGTTAGATGGTATGGAAAACATGATGGAGAAACCTTTTTAATACTTTTTTTGTGAGTGAAATGTTTTGTAACAGACCTGTAGCAACTGTAACTTGAAAGTATGACAACCTTTTGCTTGCTTTATGAATTGTATTACAGTTAAAAAGGGATTAATAGTTCTACTCACTAAAGCAAACTCTTAAATACGAACATGTGCATTTTTGGCGAAATAAAGACTATGACTTTTTGGTAACTGATTTCTTCTTTGACCTGATACACTATATTACCAAAAGTATTTGCTCACCCATCCAAATGATCAGAATCAGGTGTCCTAATCACTTGGCCTGGCCACAGGTGTATAAAATCAAGCACCTAGGCATGCAGACTGTTTTGACAAACATTTGTAAAAGAATGGGTCGCTCTCAGGAGCTCAGTGAATTTCAGCGTGGAACTGTCATAGGATGAAACCTGTGCAACAAATCCAGTCGTGAAATTTCCTCGCTCCTAAATATTCCACAGTCAACTGTCAGCTTTATTTTAAGAAAATGGAAGAGTTTGGGAACAACAGCAACTCGGCCACCAAGTGGTAGGCCATGTAAACTGACGGAGAGGGGTCAGCAGGTGCTGAGGCGCATAGTGCAAAGAGGTGGCCAACTTCCTGCACAGTCAATTGCTGCAGAGCTCCAAACTTCATGTGGCCTTCAGATTAGCCCAAGTACAGTACGCAGAGAGCTTCATGGAATGGGTTTTCATGGCAGAGCAGCTGCATCCAAGCCATACATCACCAAGTGCAATGCGAAGCGCCGGATGCAGTGGTGTAAAGCACGTCGTCACTGGACTATAGAGCAGTGGAGACGCGTTCTCTGGAGTGATGAATCACGCTTTTCCATCTGGCAATCTGATGAACGAGTCTGGGTTTGGAGGTTGCCAGGAGAACGGTACATTTCGGACTGCATTGTGCCAAGTGTGAAATTTGGTGGAGGAGGAATTATGGTGTGGGCTTGTTTTTCAGGAGTCGGGCTTGGCCCCTTAGTTCCAGTGAAAGGAACTTTGAATGCTTCAGGATACCAACACATTTTGGACAATTCTATGCTCCCGACCTTGTGGGAACAGTTTGGAGCGGGCCCCTTCCTCTTCCAACATGACTGTGCACCAGTGCACAAAGCACAAAGTCTGGTGTGGAGGAACTTGACTGGCCTGCTCAGAGTCCTGACCTGAACCCGATAGAACACCTTTGGGATGAATTAGAGCGGAGACTGAGAGCCAGGCCTTCTCGACCAACATCAGTGTGTGACCTCACCAATGCACTTCTGGAAGAATGGTCAAATATTCCCATGAACACACTCTTCAACCTTGTGGACAGCCTTCCCAGAAGAGTTGAAGCTGTAATAGCTGCAAAAGGTGGATCGACATCATATTGAACCCTATGGGTTAGGAATGGGATGGCACTTAAGTTCATATGTGAGTCAAGGCAGGTGAGCAAATACTTTTGGTAATATAGTGTACATATATTACACTTCTAGATAGTACAATGAGCAGTTAAACGGCAGTACGGATAGTATGTGTTGTGAAAATTTGCACCCCAATCTTGGCAACAGCACTTCTGATGGCAATGGTCTCCCCCAGCAAGTGCACCCTACCACACCTCAAAAACTGTTCAGGAATGGCTACAGGAACATAACAAAAATTAAAAGACATAGACCTGACCACCAAGCTCCCTAGATGCATCTGATCAACCACCCACCCCATGCAGGCTTTGTCTGGATCCTAATATGACCCCAAAAGAAGCCAGTGTCATGGTGCTGGATACCATAGGACACTCCCAGAGGTCCTGTGTCCATGTTCCATTGGGTCAGGGCTGTAATGTTGGTGCAAGGGGGACTTGCACAGTATTCAACTTAGTTTCCTCAATCAAAGGCCTTAGAGCCAAAAAAAAAAACCTGTTACCTAAAATAAGCTGGCTGTATCTAAAATGATAACTTTATGTGACTGACACATCAAGATTCCCAAACACCCCATTGCATTGTGGGACAGAGATGCTAATATTTGCACATTTAGATCTAATTGCAGAAGGCTCCAGGTACAGGGAGCGTAATATAGCCAGAGTGTATGGTTGAGCTGTCCTTGTGTAAAGTACACTGAACAAAAATATAAACGCCCCATGTGAAATATTGATGCCACATGAAGTGCGCCTCCCACTTCGTCACGTCACAATGCAGCTGAATGTTCACTATCAGATGATAGGACGTTTGAGAGTTGGTTTCCAACAGATGGGCAGTACTGCAAATCCACCTCATCCATGTCGGCCACATGTGACCATCCCAGCACAGGATGGACACATCCGCCTTGTTCACTTGTGGGATGATCTCAGACCAGCAACCCGTACAGCAGATGAAACCTTTGGTCTGCACAACAGACGCAACACACCAACATGCCAATGACACATTCCCACATGACTGGAGTCATCTGAGGCATTGCTGCTTTTGTCAAAATGTGACATTTTGGGGTGGCCTTTTATTGTCCCAAGTATAAGGAGTGTCTGAGTACTACTCATTCTGTTTGAGTAGTGTCTGGATATGCCATACCCATGTACTGAATGGAATTAATGCATCACTGAGCAAATGCTCACAGGCAGTGGTGGACTCAAATTTGGGACACTAATCAAGAGAAATATCCATTTTTTACAAGTACAAGACAGTATACGCTCACTTTGGGTGGCCCACTTCATGTGGCATCAGTATTTCACATTGGGTGTTTATATTTTTGTTCAGTGTAGTTTATGTTGATAGAAGGGCTTGTCTAACTTTGTACCCCTTTGGAATTCTGAAAATCTCTCTCAAGAAACTATTCGAATATCTGGAATTCTTATTGTTGCCCCAGTGTCATAAAATGGCAAAGTGCCTCTACAGTTATATTCCCAGGCTTTACTAACAAACTGTAACAATGAGGATGACTGACAAATGTTCAATCATGCATTTCCCCAACATTTTTTACTTAACTGCATCAACTTATCACTGAAAATATAATTTACTTTCCCAGAAAGATTTTCAGTGTTTGCTGCTGTTTGTTGTCTGCCTATCAGCAAGATTAAGCAAAACTACACGGACAGATCTGGAACACTTCCATTAGAACTGCAAGATTTTAAGGTATGTCTTCATGCTAATGACAGCCAAGGCCAGAGATTTTGTGCTTTCAGGTTGTCTGTCCAGCTGTCCCATTTGATTAATGCAATAAGTTTCACCTGAAGGGAATTTCTTTAGATTTTACACAAACATTCACTCGAACTCAAGGATGACTGATATCAAGGTGCAGATCGCTGTGACCTCACAAAACATGTTTTTTTTTTTACTATAAGTCTAGAATTCACAAAGGAGTTCTGATTAAATTTCACACTGATGTCTAACGGTATAAAACGATGATGAAGTGATGACATTTTATATCCAAAAGGTCAAAGATCAAGTGTAGGCAGACATGGACATAAACTACTAAAATGATCTTGTTGGCACCTTGTACAACCATGGGGCGGTTACTCTGGTTTAGTTATGAGCTGGTATGAAGACATGCCTTATGTATTCTATTTTTAACTGTTAATAAACTTATTAAATGGTTTCTCACAGCGAGGCCTCATGTGGGGCTCTACACAATATAACGTGCAATATCTACTCAGGGCATTTATTTATATTTTTTATACAGAGTGCTTTTTATAATGTGTAATTACTTTATTCTTATAATGGATATTTGTATATATAGCTTCTCTTTTGCTTATACGCTTACTTGTATTCTTTCTGACTTTGAGACATGGACAAGAATTACAATCTACCTATACTCTAATGTACCCATGCAGATGGCAATAATGTCTATTCTATTCTATTCTATTCTATTCTATTCTATTCTATTCTATTCTATTCTATTCTGTTCTATTGTATTCTTTGACCATTATGACCTTAAGTAATTGTAGTTTTCGCTTCTGTCTTTTTGAATTCTTGGTCTGTACTTATGTAGCACTAGGTTCTACAAAGCTTTTTCCTCATTCTCCCGTTCACACACATACCAGTGATTGTAGAACTTGTGGTTCAGTGTTTTGCCCAAGGACACACATGGAGGGGCTGGGGTTGAACTGGCCACCCTTGTAATAAAAAAACATAAACTATTACTAGTACTATATTTTGAGCAATGAAATAATTTGTTCTCTTGGCATTTGAGACAACCGTGCCAGCTTTTGCCATGTGTACTACTCAGCTTGAACAACAGCCTATGCCAGATTTTCATCTGTATCACTGCTAAAGCAAATTCAGTGCTATAATAGATATTCCAAAAGCTCAACAGCATTTTACAACAATTTGGTACTAAAAATGCAGCCATTTATGGCATGACTGTATTACAAGCTGTCCTTCTGGTTATGTTACAGTTACACATTTTTACTGTAGTATCAATATGGTTATGTCAGTCAGCTTAAACAAAAAATCTAGACCAAGAGAAAACCTTTCACGTGTAAACCCTTTGTAGTCACAGATGTCGGAAGGCTGTTTATCACATGTTAATATTAAATGCCTTTTCCAGCACTTGTAATCTAATGTGAACCAAGATATAAGATACAGATTAAGATACAATGCATATCTGTAAGCTGTTGTTAATGTTCTTCATAAGTGAATTATCAGTTTATGTCATTCGAAAACACAATTAAATAAATAAACATTTTACACTATAGAATTATAGTGTTGCTGCAAAATTGCACACATCATCTGGTACAGTGTTCATTGCTAATGTGGATTAATGTGTCCTGTCTTGTTCCAGCTTCCACAGACATGGGCTCCTATAGACAAATATAATTAAGATGAATAATCAGAATTTAAACAGTCTTTGTTCACATTATTGCTAAATTCCAGAATAAGCACACTGTTTCTCTGTGGTCTACATGAGTGTATGAGGCAATTTGCTGTGTGATTGTTCAAGGCTAACTAGCTAGTAAAACAATAGGCGTGATGTGTCATAGCAGTAAGTGCTGCTCCGAAGAGCTAAACTCCCCGCCGCTAATGAATTCATTAATCTCTCTATTTATTCCTGACAAGCAATTATCTCTTCTCACAGAATGAGGGTTAGGAGGCAAGGTTGAGAGCTCTCATATATTTGCTGAGGAAGGAACATTACACAGGAGCCAGTTGCTGCTGTCCTCTCACACCTGGTGCTACTTTAGTGTTTTGTTTTAGGTAACACTTTGATACACTTCATCCCATGATTAGGAACACATTAATTCAAAAGCAGACTTGAGTCACAGATATCAGCCACAGTCAGTCTCAGACAACTGTGCATGTACAGGGTGGCGAAATGAGGTAGCCGCCAACAGTTTCATTCTGCAGCCTTGGTCCTGCACTCCCACACTGACTAACTCAGACACACTTCAAAGCTAATTTTAAAGGCAGTGGGGTTGCATACAAAATCAATGAAGAAGGACATTTACGCCTTTTTCTAACATGGAATACATGATACTGTTGACTGACAAGCCATGAAAAAGATGACTCTGTGTCTTTCAAATATGAGCAGCTTTTAAGTTAACATTCCTTATGGTTTAATACAGACAAGTGAAGACTTTTATGCAAAGAGCAATATTTGGCATCTAATACTAAAACTAGAGAGTGACAAAGTTACATATAATTTATGAAACATTTCCCATTTGGTTGCCTGGTTGTCTTATCCTCTCTGTGCAGGGAGTAAAGCTCTCTGATCTCAGCATTTCCAGACATTTTTCTCTTGTTGTTACCTAAAACTCACTTGAACAATAGCTTGATTTTTTGAGAAAAAAACCCACACTTTTTTTTTTTTAGCTCAACACCAGCACATAGCCTTTCACATGAAGGACTTTTGAAATGAATCAGGTCTGTGTCTCTGTTGGTTTGGGGAAAGTTAGATTGCAATTGTAGTTAAAATCAAGTACAAACCTTGTGGTTTGTACTTGAGGTACTTGTGGTTTGTTGTGGCCAATTAGTATTGGCTACAACAGCATTCATTTACAATAGAATGTAATTTTTACATGTGTTTTTGAGCGCAAAATTCCTAAAGCTTTGTGTAGATATTTTTAACATGTTAAAATGTTTGACATTTTTACTTTACACCTTTTTGACACCCCATGTAGAAATTGCTGGTTCCACTTAGTCTGGGTTGGAAAGCATAAAGTTTGACCTTGCACTCACTTGTGAGTTTTTCACACATAGTGGTGCACAAAACCTATAAAAGGCATGCAATAATGGCTAAGGACAAGCCGAATACGATGAAATAAGCTCTTGCTGGGAAGAGCTTGTTGGATCCATCTCCAGCCTGTCTCTGAGGGATGACCATCTAAACTGGAATAAAACCCTGTTAAACGGTGTCACAACATGAATCACAGTCCCAGGAGACATCCATCACTGCTTAAAAGGTGACCACAAATGATCTGTGAACTACTAGATATTGATTACTCATGTGCTGCAGGTGTCAGGTTTAATGTTGCAGTGGGTTGATAGTGTCGCCTCTGACAGCCGCTGCCCTAACTCTCCTCTGATAGATTTTAATGGTGAAATATTGATTTCTTTCTGGCCAAGGTCTGCCAGGAAGGGCCAGATCATTTGTTGGGGTAATGCAGGACACTCTGTGCCCTGGTCCCAATCAATCATTTTGACAGGGAGCACCGAAGAGAAAAGGAAGAAGGAGAAGAGAAAAAAAACTCCGACATGGTGAAGCTGCAGCGGATTCATCCACAATCAAAGCACAGAAAGGAATGCAATTGGCCCCTGCACTGGCCACAGTTAATATGAATACTAATGATGTGTTTATTGAGTGGGAATGCTCAGCAAATCACAGCTGACGGGATAACAGTCGGAGTGCCTTGAGCAGGGAATGAGGATCTCGGAGAGAGGGTCTATATTTTATTTAAGCGGCTCTTGGCTGATGCTGGGGCAGAGACTCAGGTAATGTGTTGTGTTACAACTCAGTAGTCGTTCCCCCCAGCCGGAGCGATAACAGACTTGCTAATGGGAAGCCATCAATCACAATCAGCCTCCTATTCCACCAGTGTCTCCACACTACTCAGCTCTGTAAGAGGGAGCTGGAATAGAGGTAATAATGGAGTTTTGTGGCTGAGCAGCATCTCCAGCAGCAGCAGCAGCAGCAGCAAAACGTCCCAGAGTCACATATGTAGCCAAAGCATGCTTTGCCATGTCAGCATATCTTTTAATAAGAGAGCCACACAATGATCATGAGAACCAATTTATAACTGGTCAAGGCCCTGTGCCACCACAGGAGAGGACAACTAATACAGAGCCAGTCTCAGGTAGAATGTGTGTGTTGAGTGATTGCTGCCAAAAGCTGCTAATTGGTTTTTCATTACACTCTGTTCAGCCTACTGTCACACCTACAGAGCATGGACTGCAGACAGTAGACAAACGAATGAGCAAAAATGAAACGATTGCATATATGTGGATTTCAAGTATTTCTCCATCCATCCATTAGCTATACACTACTTTATCCTCTGTTAGGTTGTGGGGGAGCTGGAGCCTATCCTGCTGGCTGAAGGCAGGGTTCACCCTGGACAGGTCACCAGTCCATTACAGGACACTAGTGGTACAGCAAAGGAGAACTGATTGTATTGTCTGAATGTATTTGAATGGATCTGAACTCCAACATAGTTTTACCTTGAGAAAACCCTTACAGCTTGTCTTATCTATTTAACAGCTTAAATGCTCTGTTATGTGTTTATATGCATTTACCATCCACTAGTGCTTGTTTTGTTTTGGGGTTTTTTGGTTCTTTTTTAGATTTTTAAAGGATAAAAAGTTAAGATTGTCATTATTTAACATTTTTCTTGACTTCAGCAATTTGCATATAAAGACTAAAGCCAACAATGCTGACACATTGACCTTTCTGCTTTACCTGTGGTATTCAGTGTTAGTAAGTCCTCCCCCCAAAATATATAAAGACTCCAGAATGATCATATCAGGACAAATAATTAAAACAACGACTCAACTACATGAAGATCTGTGCTATATAGTAATGCATAAAGATAAGGCATTGTTGTACCATTAACCTTACCAAACAAAGACAGCCATAACAAATGAAGAACAGCCTCAAAAGGTCCTCTAAGGCCAATAGTATGTGTCCGCAGACCCACAGGCTGCACTCTCAAGGCTGCAAGCACACTTCTAGGACTGCATGTGTTTTTTTCAAGACAGACGCAATTTATAATCGCTAAAGTGCACAACTTACGGTTTTAAAGGATGATTTCACTCAAAATATGCTTAGGATTTAAAGGGTTTTTTCAACTTGTGAGGCACTGTGTTGACCAATCCAGTACATACAAGAGCACGTTCCTGGTTGACATATATATCATTTGTGGAATTCAATTTGTATTCAGAGAAAGGCAATTAGAAAACTGACAAATAAAATAAAATAATAAAATAAATAAAGTTCTTGCTCAGAGATTGAGGCATGTGTGAATCCAGAAAGAAAGAACATGGTGAACCAGTAGGGGGCACACTTCCCAGCTCACAGCTAGTCTCACTGAAGTGTCAACCCCAAACACAGTCAACAACTTGACTGTAGTGGATGAAGCGATTCTGACCAAGGGGAATAAATACATAAGTACTTATATCATGAGATTTCTGCTGTAAGTATACAGTAATCATATTATATGATTCTACTTTCAAAAACATACCGTCACTATTGAGTTTCTAATTTTCTTGTTGATGGGCCTCTATGTGTAATAAAACACATTACAACATAAATCACTGGGGATATGACTGCTGCTTTCTAAGGCAACTCTCTCTCTCTCTTTCTCTCTCTTTCTCTCTCTTTCTCTCTCTCTCTCTCTCTCTCTCTCTCTCTCACACACACACACACACACACACACACACACACACACACACACAGGATTCAAGAGGAGGTTAAAGTTTTGTAACCATACTAATGACTGTCTTCCGTTGTGTATTGTTTCCTTTTCTTTGACCTGTCTGCTCAGATCATTTACGTATGTCAGTCAAATGTGGTGGCTGTATGTGGCTCCATGTTCCCTTGGTAACCTTCGAGCAAATGTAACCAGACAAGGGGGCCCTTGAAAGGTGTCTTCTTTCCACCCAAAAGGATTAACATCCACTTATTGTTTTGCAGAGCAACAAAATTGTCTTTAAAATACTGTGCTATTTGTGCTGTAACATTGGTCATGTTAATTAGCCGTTATTTTGTGTAGTATTTTTGAGCATCTGCTTTATTTTACGGAAATATGAAAGCAGTTTTAACCTGATACTTTAGTGAAAAAAGATTTCTTTTAGCATAATGCACATCAGTTACTTCTGTTTAGGGTGCTCATATCCACAGACAGTAGAGTCACACACATCAAAGAGAGGACTTTGTATGAGGGGAAACAATGGTGTGGTCACACATGAAGAGCTGTGTTTTGTGGCAAATGTTCAAGTCCCTGAATCTCCAAAGACATCCAGCCAGTGGGGATCCAACAGACTGAGGCGCTGCTACAAAGACAGGTCACTACCAATGTCAGCAGACTGGGATCAAACTTGGCTTCAGACCAGAACCACTTAACATGCCTGTACAACAAAATACATTCCCTTGTGAATATGTCTTATCATGATAAAAGTTTATCGATCACAAAATCTGCAGAAAAAGGTTGCTAACTTTGAGAGTTTTTTCATATTAATAAAAGCTGTAGTAAATACTCATAAAGAAACCCCCAACACAGACACTGTCACCTGGACTGAAGACAGGCTTAAATCATTTCAAAAATGAGCTATGGAAAGAAAGTCTTTCATGAAGATGTCGGTCACCACTTCCATGAAAACCTTCCTGGGTGTCGGTTGCTTGAGCACAAAGGCAGACTGTGCTCCTCCTCAGGAGAAAGTCAGTTTGTGTCTAATCACATCTGGCACTGTCATCATACAGTGATTTCCTGCCCTGACAATAACTCCACAACAACTTGGTCATGGAGGTCAAACTAAATTTTGTCAGAGGGTCTGAGGATTCAAAGACACTGTCACGGTCCCCTCTGTGATTTTGACTTGATCCCCTGATGTGTTGCTGTCATCACAGAAGAACTCTCACAGGGACTCTGTTTCAGTCCATGCAATTGAATTGAATTTTAATCCTGGTGCGACAGATTTTGTGACTTTCAGGTTAGAGGATGTCTAGACATCTGAGTTAAACCTTGCCAAAAAGGGGCCTCAAGCTCAGAGGTCACAATGTTGTCGATAATAAAACACAATTAAATGTATTTGTGACATATTTTATTGGTAATGTTCAGTATTTTCAGTAAGGTACAAAATTACTTAGATTTTTTTGTTTGCATAATCAATACAATATGGTGAAATTCATAAACATGTACGGTCATTGTCATTCCGCTGTCATTGAGTGTTTGTGGTGCAGTTACAAGAACAATACATTGACAGTACTGACAATACCAGTACTAATATTTCTCTGCATGTAGTGTCAGTGTGAACCGAACGCCTGAAGTCTAAAGTAGGAGCTCAGCTCTCTGCACTCTCTCTGACTGATGGTTGCTGTTTACCCAGTTGCTCTCCTTTTGTATGGTTTGCACGTGGCCTCTGTCCTGTCCTGTTCCCTTGTATGCTGACAGACACATATGACATGCTAAATCACTGACATCATTAGACATGCTTTCTGACCAAACGGATGACATGCTAGGCTCCTAATCCTTGGTTTGAATTGCTGTGTGCTCCGTGACTAAATGCTTTTGGTCAAACACAAATCATCAGTGTGTAATCCACTTAGCTCTCTCTCTCTTTCTCTCTGTGTGTGTGTGTGTGTGTGTGTGTATGAGAGTGAGAGAGAGAGAGAGAGAGAGAGAGAGTGAATGTATGTGTGTGGTCTGCATAATAAACTGTAAAATAACAGCTTTTAAGCTAGACGTGGCCTGCAGGTCATGAGGGAGCTGGGAGTGTTAGCAGATATCAGAGTAGCTAACACTAAAGCTAATGCTAAAGTAGTTATTCTGCAACCATTTTCTAATTCTTGAACAAATCTATGATTAAACATTTATTAACAATATGATGTGGTGTTTTTCACATATTATGTTTGATTATTTTTGGACAAAAATGACTAATTATGAAACATTTTCCAGTCATTCTGCATCATTTCAAAGAATCATACTGAATTTCACCAGTGTTGTTAAAGCCCTATAAATATCACCAACCAGGTGCCAGCTGCTCTACTACTGTCACTGCTCTTGGTTTGATCCCAGCCCCCAGCTTATATGTCCTTGGGCCAGACACGGAATCTGAAGTTGCTCTCAATAGCACATGGGTACCTTGGTAGGGCAGCTTTGCCACCTTTAGTGTGTGTGTGTGTGTGTGTGTGAGAGAGAGAGAGAGTGAGAGAGAGAGAGAGAGAGAGAATGGGTGAACATGAAACACTGAAAAGTGCTTTGGGTTATGCTAAGGTAGAAAATGACCCTAACTGAGAATAATTCTCGAGTCACTATTTACAAACACGTTAAGAGATGTGAAGACATGCAGACATTCAGTTGACATCACTAGTGGCACAGACAGAAATGGCACAGACAGATATCTATGATAGATGTTTGCAGTGCTTTGTTTATAAATGATTGTGAGTGAATTTCTTTCAGAATAACCCCTCAGATTCATTACCTGTGACAGCTATTCCACTCATCACTGCTTATTGCATGAAAAAGTTGGCTGACCAGCTCTATCAATAAGGCGAGACAGACAATGGTTTCTTTTTATCTACAAAGCACTGATTGGCAAAATGCCACAATATATAACTTCTTTGTTAAATTCATCCCAAAATAACTATTGAACTCACTCAAGCAGTTGGCTAACAGTCAAAGGCTCACCTGCCTCCACTGCAGTTGAAAAAAATATTTTTAGCTTTTCATTTGCACATAGTTGGAACATCTTGCAGAAAACATTAACACTTGCTGCACCCGTATCTGCTGACCAGTTTAAATCCACAATTAACTGTGTTTTTAACTGTTCTCCTTTCTTTGTTATCTCGTTGATTGTCGCCTTTTTATCCTGTTGACTGTAGTCTCAACAGCACTGCAAAAGAGGGCTTGCTCTCAATGATTCCTCAAGATTTAAATATTGGTTAAATGAATAAGCACAATCAAAATTAAAATTTCCTAATGATTCCTTTGGAATCTAACTTTTGGAAGTCCAGCTCATGTTTGTGTGTTTCCTTGCAATGAACTTTAAATTAATTTTGATCCATATGAACAGTTTGGGTGCTGGTCCTGTCAAGCTGTCATGTTATGCCAGTTAGGGGAAACACTCCATTGGTACCACAGGAAGAAGAGATGACATTTGATACGTTATCTTTATCACCATTATTACCAATTATTCATGTCAAAAGGTGGATCTCTGACCGTATCCAGTAACTTGTTGTGAGCACAATTGCAGCTATTCTACCTTGGTGTTAGGGTGAAGCTTCCCATAGGCAGTGAGAGACCCTGTGGGGACATCCAAAAGACTCCAAAAATGATCACCGTTCCTCCTTGTTTTTATTAAATATTGTAGTATTGTATCGTATCAGTACATCTCAGTTTGACATTGGAAAATGTAGGAAACTAACTATATTAATAAGAATAGATTATTTTAAAAATTATTTCTTATTTCAAAAATTATTACTTATCTGGGCATATAAAGTAAACCCCATGCCATACAGTTTATGTTTTAAGGTTTTTTTTCTTTTTTTTTTTTAAATGCACATTTTTACCCATATTGTCTCCTAATTCACAATGGTTTCAGTTCATTTCATGATAATTATTTAATTGCTATATTTACAAGATGAGGGCAAATTAACTACAGTAGCATGTAACTTCCAACTTATGGATTCTTCTGTGTGCCACACAACAAACCGTGGCACCCATATAGTGTTAACATATGAGTTCATGTTCACATCCTCAGTGTGACTACATTTGCTGTGTGGCCAGCTATGAATGTCAGAGTATTCAGAGCACCTAATGGGTTTAACAACGTGCTTAACTCCAGCTACAAGTCCCTAGAAAAACCAATTTAGCTATAATAAAAGGTCCGCCTCTTCTTTTCCCTCTGCCTCGCTTTCCCAGATTTTCCTCCATCCCAGTGATGGAGATTAGGCTTATTAACAGAGCCTATTGTCTGTGGTGTCATGGATACCCAGTGATTACACACTCCATGGCGACTCCTCCTCCGTTTGCCCTCAAACCTCACAGGGATTCAGTGCCTCTGAAGTCAAATCAATTATTCCCCCTTCCCCTCTCGACACTCACCTCTGATATCATGCCAGACAGGCAGTGCGCTTCATTATCAACCAGCATGGATGGCAAAAGCAAGGGAATATTTGAAAAGAGACTGATTGTGATTGTAGTATGTTGATATTGCAGTCTTTCAGAATCAAAATATTCCTTTCTGGTTTATTTAATATATTTATTTTATTTTATTTTATTTATTCCCATACATATACAGACACATAAGGAAATATGGATGCTACATTATGTTGCCAAAAGTATTGGGACGTCTGCCTTTACACACACATGAACTTACTGATATCCCGTTTTTAATCATAGGGTTTAATATGGAGTTGGCCCACCCTTTAGTATATATAAGAACATTTATGACTAAAGTTTTAAAGTTGTACTAATTAGTTTTGCTTTTGTTGCTTATATTGTTTTTTCCCTTGTGCAAAGACTGTACAAGAATAAAAATACACTTCCTGAATTGGAAGTGTGGAAGTGATTTCACCTCTGATCTTGCCATCACCCCCACAGTTATAAGACAATGATTTGTGTTATTCAGGAACCACCTGCTGCTGCTGGTGCTGCTGTGTATTCACACCCTGGATGTCCAAATCCTGAGTAAGACTGTGAGCCTACATGGAACCCCAGTGGACTGGGGGGTCTAAAGAGAGCTGAGAGGGGCAATGGGTTTAAATGCTCCCCTGCTGCTGTGGCACTTGACCCCAGCTGCCCCATTGTAAACTCTTGGTCACAACTGATACTGCACATTTTTGGAGAGCAGTCATGCTGAGTCTGGACTGACTTTACCTGTAGGCCTACTTCATCTCTCAAAAATCATAAAAAGAGAGATTCTTCTGGGTAAAAATAGTCACCCACTTACTCTTTCCAAGAATGTCTTTTTATGACTACCAGTTTGCTGGGTCACAACAATTGAAGCTTTGGGGTTAAGAAGTGTCCTGACACTAAGTGTATCTAAGGCAGACCTCTAATCCTCTCTGGAGCCAGTTCTAGATCCCCAGCACACCAGGAAGGTACCATGACATTGGCCACAAAAGTGTTAAAATGTGTCAGTAGTCATTAGAGCTTGTTGACCTTCAACTGTGGACCCCCCTTCAGCCCCTCCAGTCATTGCCTCTTTGGAGGTTCTATAAGGCAAGGAGTAAACAATTGGGATAAACAGTAGGGGAAGCAGGTGAGGAGGACAGCGACAGACCAAAAAAGAAATGTATAATTAAGGTTGTGCTGGAACAGATTATCTCTCTCGTCAGTAGACCCCAAACACAAAGGTGTTGTATGTGAAGAAACTTGGCCCATGCGGGACAAAGTGTGTGTGTGTGTGTGTGTGTGTGTGTGTGTGTGTGTGTGTGTGTGTGTGTGTGTGTGTGTGTGTGTGTGTGTGTGTGTGTGTGTGTGTGTGTGGGCGTGTGTGCGTGTATGCATGTGTGCGTGTGTGCATGTGTGTGTGTATGAGCAGACGGCAGAAAGGTCTGGAACACAGGAGACCCTGGCCACTGATAGGCACTCATGGAACCTATTCAGCAGGTTAGCTGTGACATAATTAAAAAGATAAACCTTATGAGCAGGGCACAGAGATAAGGGGTGTAATGAGAGCAAGGAAGGAGATCATCCAATGAGAGCAGAACAGGGGGGTTAGAAGGCGGTCTCAGGGGAAATAAACCCCAACCTGTCAATCACTTACCAGAGAAAAGTGTGGATATCGAGCCCTGGAGCAGACCTAGGAGAGCATGATCTGTAGCTTAATGTAGTCAGGACTCTCCCCGAACAAGAGTGTTTATAGTGAGGTGGGTCAAACTACCACGATGACTGGCTTCAAATGCCAAATCTGATGACACAATATATACATGTAAACACAGGGTTGCTTCTCTTGACATGGAGTGAAAGTCAAATTTATGTGCCGGACTTTTGGTTGATATGGTTCAGCTCAACACACAAGTATGCAGAATGGGTTTTTCTTTTTTTAACAATCGGGTTAGGTAACTAAAAAGGTTATAGTTACAGCAAGATATAGTTAGAGTTAGGCAACGAAAACAATTGGATCAATCTACAATAAACTTTTGATCCAGTTTAAGTTTAAAAGGACAATTCTTTGACACACATTTGCATCTTTACACATCCAACAAACATGGGGCAATGTTATCGCTACTTAGGAGTTATACTTCTAAACACGTGGAGAAGGTATTTTCAATACTTAGTGTCTCATTTCAGCTTTGCTTTCAATCTCCTGTGACTACTTAGCTGGATTCTCTGTAGGTTTCCATCACCTTTATCATTTGTATGATCCATGGTTGGATATGGATTATAGCCCCTTTTAAGATTATGGATAATAAAACTACAATTAAAAAATTAACAAAAACAAAGGTCCTGTCTGTGAAGTAATTCAACCATTAAAAACCTCCATAGCATCATGCTGTATTCAAACCGTATCAGAATTATCTCAGTTCACAGTTTCCTACTTGTTAATATCAACATCCAAGTTGTTATTTTGGCAAAAAAATTAGTTTTCTGTAAAATTAATTTTTTAAACAAAACTTAGATTGCGAGGTACAGTAATGTGAGGTTCTTTGAAGAAATGTAGCTATCATTCATGTCTTGCTGTTTTGTTAGTGTTTATTAAGACAGTTGAAATATCCAGTCTTCAGTCATGTCCAATGGGTGAAAAGCAACAGCGCAGGAAGTGGCAGCCAGCATCTTGAGTTGTCTGACAGCGTGAACCATCCCACATAACATGGCATCACCCTCTGCTTGGTTAAGGACACACTACACTCTACATTTGCACTAAATGTTGGCACATAAAATAATCTTCGCTGTTTAATACAGGCTGACTGTCAGCCTCTTTTTAAGTATTTTGGAGGCATTTTAAGCCATTTTTGATAATAGAGAGAGAGACGACAGAAAATGAGAGATGATGGTGGATTAACAGCTTTAACTTTGATGAACAGAATCCGTCATTATCTGGATTATTATGACTTAAGTGAACTCCAGTCTGTGCTCAGATTTAAAGGGTCACTTCCGTCCAAGCACAAGAGCAGTGATCAGATTCAGTTCCTTCATGGCCTGTAACTCTGCTGCTCCACAGCTGCAGCAGTACAGCCTTCAGACATGTATTTGTATAGTGAATAATTCCCACTCTTCAAAACACACATATAACAATCTGTTCCAGTTGCAGACATACGACTCTCCCCCACTTGGGTGTGAAAATTATCTGGGAGCACATTGTCTTTTCCTGCGCCAGCCTACCATGTGAGCCCTGCACAGGCGGGTGCCTTGTGATTGACAGTTAGTTCATCCCTGTGACACTCGGCTGCTCATATGTAGAGTTTAGAGCCGTGAACGCAGGCGTCTCCTGTGAAATGCTCCTGCTCTCTTTCCCTCCTCCCTGCCTCTCCCCTTCTTCTGTCTTTGACACCACAGATTAGAAGGGAAACCTGCGTGGAGAGAATGCATCTCTAACAGGAACAACGTGTGGTGCTATGAGGTGGAAAGTGAGCTCTCTTGTTACAGGCCTGCAGTAGAGGTTGTTTACATGAGCACCTGAGGAGGAACAGGGTTTACAGCCTGACAGTTGGTGCTGCTTCATCTCCAAGGCCCCCTATGAAAAAAAATACCTGAGGATGCAGCCATGATGCCTCCATGCAGCTTTGTAGCCTTCCTGCAAGAAGCAGCAGGAAGAGGTGGAGGAATTTTCCTAATTGTTACATTCATGGCACTCTTCCTTGTTTAAAAAAAACAAAGCAACCCTCCACCTAAAAAAAACCCCCAAAAAACAAAATAACAAACAAAAATATCCTCAAACTAAAATGACTGTCTTTCAAGGTGAATAGATTTAGACTGGGTTACGTAATTATCTTCCCACATCTTCTCTCTCAGATGTCTATACACCAGTATTGGGGGCTGAAATTAAGGCAGTCTGTTCCAAGGCAGCTTTAGGCTTCCCCAATGTGTCATGGATCCAGTGGTAGGGAAAATCATCTATTCCATACGTAGAAATACTAATACCAGACTGCAAAAATGTCCCTTTACAAGCTAGGGTCCTTTACTGAATTGATTACAGAGGTAAAAGCATGTAAGAAATGTTGGAAAAATGTATCTATGCACTTAAAATAAAATGCCCAATACCCTCTGTTACTGTTATACTACTACAGTAACACTAATAATACAGTGATTAGATTAGATTAGATTAGTTTATTTGAAAGGGGACAATGCAATTTCATAAAACACATGGTTAAACATGGTTAAAAAAGCCAGAATTATCCAGAAGGCTATTTTTCATCTGTAGTCCCCTGGCCCTGATGTAAAAGAGCACTAAAATACATCTACATGAAAAAAAAAGGTTAACACAAATGACAAAGGTCCTTCAGATAAAAATTACAAAATATTAACAACACATATAACAACCTGTTAAAGGAGCAAAATATGTACAATGTTATAGCTAAAATCAAAGCAACAAGATCAAAATTACAATACAAATGACAAAATTACCAAACAGCACAACAGGCTCGTCTTAGTGTTTGCAGACGTAGGTGTTACTAAGCCACATTTTCAAACTTTTTGCAAAGGCCTTATAAATGGTCAGTTGTTTGATCTCCTCAGGTATTGAGTTCCACTCATTGGCACCTCTCACTGACCAGGCCGACTGACTGAAAGTGCTCCTGTGCAGAGGGATAATGCCGTCACCTTTGACAGAGCCTCGAGTGACGCGTTCAGAACTGTTTCTTTGACTGATGAATTCAGCCAAGGGAGCTGGCACCAAATCATGCAATACTTTGTATATGAGCGTTAAATCTGTGAATTTGTGAAGACCATCCCAATTTAAAAAGTGGTATTTTTTTAATATTGCACAATGATGATAGTGCCTTGGTTTTTGATCCATAACTTTAATAGCTTGTTTATACAAAACTTCCAATGGTTTTTTTGCACTTTGACTGGCCTGAGACCAACTAGTAATGCAATAGCTGAAGTGGCTGAAAATCATAGAATGCAAAAAGATTTTAGCGGCCTCAGTTGACAATTCATTCCGAATTGATTGAAAATTTGCAAGGTTTAGCTTAATTTTTTTTTGCATAATTTGTCAATGTGGGCTTTAAATGAGAGCTGTGAATCAATTACTAACCCAAGATATTTGTACTGACTTACAATCTTTAATTTTTCTCCAGCCACGTATATGTTAGGGTCATGAGAAGTTCTATTGGATTTACTAAAGTACATGCCAACTGTTTTAGAAACATTTAGCTGCAAACAACACTCCTGCAACCAGTTTGTGACATGGGACATCGCTTCAGTGAGTTTAGCAGCAACAATATTTTTCGAACGACCATGAACAAATAAGACTGTGTCGTCTGCATACATCAAGCACTCAGTCTCAGAGCAGACAGTGGGCAGGTCATTAATATATAGGCTAAATAAAAGTGGGCCTAATATTGATCCCTGCGGGACTCCAGTGCTTAGCCCATGAGACTCAGACCTGCAGTTGTAAATAGATACAGATTGTGTACGATCATGCAGATACGATCCAATCCAGCTCACGGCGTCAAGAGAAAAGTTAAATTGTGAAAGCTTGCTAAGAAGAACTGAGTGATTTACTGTATCGAAAGCTTTCCTGAGATCCAAAAATACCGCTCCTATAGCGCCACCCTTGTCTAGAGAAGATCTTATTTTCTCAATAAAGAAGCATGTTGCCAATTGAGTTGAATGTTTGGATCTGAACCCAAACTGCATGGGATTTGAGAGAGGGGGAGCTACTATTTAGATGATGGACAATCTGCTCTGCTACCCATTTTTCTGCAATTTTAGAAACAGCTGGAAGAATACTTATTGGTCGATAGTTATTCACGAAAGTTGGGTCACCAGATTTGAAAACTGGGGTAACAACAGCAGATTTCCAGGCCTTTGGGAAGTAACTAGATGAGATTGAGAGATTGATAATTGAAGCAATGGTAGAAGCAAGGGATGAACCTAAATCTTTAAGCATGTTTGTGTCCATTCCAAAAACATCCTTGGCCTTAGATGGTTTTAGCGATTTGATTATATTTACAACTTTGGTCTCAGTAATGTTTGTTATGGCAAAGGACTGTGTTGTAGACAATCCAACATATTCTTTCTTTCGTTGTAGATTAGATTAGATTAGATTAGATTAGATTATACTTTATTAATCCCACAACGGGGAAATTTCCTCATTACAGCAGCAGACGAAAAGCAGAAAAAACACACAACATACCCTACACATAAAAAATAAAATAAAATAAACAATCTCCTATGAAGAAACATTTAAAATATACAATAAGATACAGCAATAAGTGAGGTATGAATATGAAAGTAATATTTACCAAGGAAAATTTGAATAAATAATATTGCACATGGTTACAGTACGATGAATAGTGCAAGCAGATGAATAGTGCAAAAACAATAAAGTTCTTTGAGATTTCAGACACAGATTCAATTAAGTAATTGTTAAAGGCATCAGCCAATACTTTGGGCTCTGTAAAAACTGAAAAATGTATCATTAACGTGAAGTTCATTTAAACATGTTTTTTATTATTTGTTTTGTCTAATCAACAGTTCAAACCTCAGAATTATTAAAAACAAAATAAACATCTTTAAAATAATTATGAGGATTAAATGGGAAAAACAGCAAATTGTCAAATATGAAAAGCTGAAATCCAGAAATCTTTAGCATTTTAGGATAACAATTACTTAAATGATTTGAAATAGCTGCCAACTAATTATCTGTACATAGTTCTGCTCTACAGGTAAATGCTATTGGGCAGTGTAATTTACAAAGCACCGTACTTTACTAACTCTTCATATGAGCTGAATGTAAAAATGTGCTTTATTTTTTGTTAGCAAATCATAGGTAAAACTATCAAGTTGTTGTGGACTTGTGATGATTTAGAAGTATATGAAAGATAGTACTCAAGTAAAGCACAAGTTCCTTCAATTTGTACCATCTGCAGAACTTTAGTAAGTATTTCACTACTGTATCTGGAATATGTGAGCCAAGTGCAATTATGGGAAGGCAATAAATCCTTCAGATGTGACTGACATGTCTTAGTGACTATGATACAGAGCTGCTGGCCTCCACACACACCTTAAACACCCGCACTGTTGGATGAGAAAGTAGACATAAAGAAATCACAGCCAGCTGCTGCAACCCAAATTGTAAAGTACAAAGACTCCAGCATTATTATATTTCAAGGAACAGCTATCGTACGTTTAAATTTGAGAATTAAGTCTGAATGTGAAATATTAAATATAAAAAGTTAAGTATATTTAAATCACAATAAGTATTTAAAGATCTGTGCTGTTCCACACAGTACATCCACAGGTTAACAGGCTGACTGCAACGGTCTTAACTTTTACAACAAAACTACAGGACTTGCTATGCCTCCTAGTGTCTAAGCTAGTTTATAGGAGGCCTAATAATGGCAGTTTTCAGTATATACTTATTGACATGTCCAGCAAACAATGAATATTCAGATGGTATCACATCAGATCTATGAAAGAATGACGTGTCATACATCATACAAAATAAAGTTCTCAACATATGGCAATGCTTATGACCCACTAGCTAATGTTTAAGTCCAGTTTTATGTAATGGGTAAGGTTTGCACCTAAATTACATTTGTCTGTAAACAACCTTTTCCAGATGAGGTGTCACAAATATATTAAGATTTTAAAGGAGGAGGAAACATGAGGAGTTTAAATGATAAAAATAATACAAAGATAACTGCTTTGTATATACGAGGAAAAAACAGAATCGTCACAGGTACGCAAAATAATTTATTTTACTATGTATCTACCTGGGTCCTGCAAGCTGCACTAACAGAACATCAGTTATACACAAAGGAACAATCTGTAAGCACTGACACATTATCACCTTTTTAAAGTTTTACTAGTGATTCCTAGTCTTTACTCACACTTTCAGCAGACACAGGCCAACAATGGCATTCAGCTGGAGTCATTTTTCTGTCCAGAGATAAGAAGCGACCAACAAAACAAACAAAAATATACATAAAAATGAGAGCAGCTTTAACTCCACGAATGTTAGCCATAAGTGCTATTTCTGAAGAGCAACAACAGCAAGTTATATTAAGCTTCAAATTAAAGTTAAAAATAAAACACCAAACTTTTTAAAAATGTAATTTCATTTTCCACTGGCAAATCTTCTCTGTGTTTATGCATGATTATGTTAATGGTGTAGTGAGGAATAATTAGATCTTATTACATGCAGTAAAGACCTTCCTTTAAACTGGTACAATGATATTGACGTAATGGAGACAATATTTAGCTAACATGTTTGAGCTCCTGACAGATAATTAGCATTATTCATCAACCAAAACAAGCCATGAAGATGTTAAAGAATCTCTCATCCTAATGAAAGATGAGTCCTCTCTCAGTCTCGTGTCTCTTTATTCAAATGACCACCAGCTTAGCATCATTAAGATATTGGTTGTTTTCTCTTCATATTGACTGACATTTTTGAAAAAAACTCTAATGATACAGGAAACACTATATAATTTCAGACAGAAAACTTACTGTTTATTTTCTCTCTTAAACATTTTAAAAGCATTTTTGTCAGCATTTGTCAAGGTGACATTGACAGCACCTTGGTCTGCACTGACTGATTAGTTGCTGGTTGTATTGGAGCGTTTACACCACATTAATGAGCTCTTTTATTGAGCAGAGAAAGCAAACAGAATCAACACTCTTGTGTTTAGCCGCTTAGCATCACAGCCTCTAAAATTTGTCCAGCAGACATTGACACTAAGTCAAAAGTCTTGGCTCATTCAACTAAAATCCTCATCCTCTGGGAGCATAGTTCATCTGTGCTGTTTGTCAAGAGTTATTTCAAATGTGCTTTATGAAATACAAGCTGTTTTATTCCAAATGCTAAATTTACAGCAGACAGCCTTGTTGAATTAGTCATTTCTGGGAACTTGGAAGGATCTTCATTATCCTGTTTATTGTGGTTTGGCATGCATTCTTTACAGGGTACCAACAGTTCACCATTTAAAACACCATTTAAACTTTTAAAAGGGGGAATGTGAGGCACTGTCTGTGGTTACAGTAAAAAACAGAGTCTAAAACACACTTCACACTGACTCCCAACCATACAGTCCTGCATTTCACTCATTTATTCACACAACTCACATTTATACTAAACAAATAATTAAAATATATAAATTATTAGCAATAGATGTGGCTGTATGGGCAGTGTGTCTTTTATTGTCTTTATATGTCTTTTATTTATTATGTCATATTGATCATGAAAAAAGGCAGAAAACAGAATGTTTAAATAACGTTTAAATTATGTTTTAATGGTGCATTTTTACAGTATGTGCTAATTGCAACAATAAAGTAAAATAATCATGAGGATTTGACTACTGTATTCAGCTGACTGGACTTACATTAATGCTACAACTATTCTCTTAAACTAACCTGATCCACACTTCAGCCCGTTCCTCATTTCAAACTTTATTTCCACTGACTAACTGTCAGTATAGCATTTCACTGTGGTGTTTCAGAGTAAACATGGTTGATAAACACTGTCCACACCAGCCAAGTTGTAATGCACAATGCTTCTTCATTCAGTTTGGCCTATATCCCATATAAGAAACCTCCTATCCTTAAAAAGTGACAATGCAACTTAGCTCTTTCCTGGAGAGTGAGCTACTCATCACCAGGACATCAGTTACATACATATCATCCACACACTTCTGTCCCTGATAGAGGATTTCACAGATGGAGCCGGTAAGAATGACATTGCCTCTGCACTATTTGGCCTTTCGCTGTCCTGAAAGCACAATAGAGACTGTAGGATTAATGGTTTATCTTTCTCTGCACCTCCTGGCTCCTGAGAGAGCAGTGGCGTACAGCTGATACCAGAAACTGATGCATTGTGGATCAGGATTTATGTTACTGATGCTCTCCTCTTGTCTGAGTTAGGCAATCTTTTAGCTTTTATGTAAGACAGAACCATTCTGTATGTGCTACCATATAACAGTTTGAATGTTGGTGAAATGGAGTATGGTTTGCATCCACTCAGTCTGAATCAAACAACAAAATTGTTCAGTTCAGTTCTTTTGTTTTATTTAATCCAACTACAAAGCCAGGTGGAAACATATTGTTAAGAGCAGCAGTTCTTAACTTGCATCAGCTTTTAATAAATAATTTTGGAAGGATATATAGTAAAAAACACACAAACTGCAGCCTCTCCAGTATAAAGACAGGCTTTAAGGCTCAGTGTCTGTCAGCTTTGCTTTTTCAGAATCCCTGCATCTCTTAAAAGTAGAACAACTGGTTTCACATATTCTTGTGCTTTCTGTATATGACCTGTTTGTGACTTCTGACTCCAGCAGATGTGTTTATGTGATCCAGTCTGATTCGACATGCTAGTCCTCATTGTACCACTAGAAAGTGCTCTTCAGCAGCTTATCATTCATCTTACACAACTCGACTGCCTCTGCACTCCATCCCTCCATCTTTCATATCCCCATCTGTCTCTTCTTCCACTTCTCCGCCAATCTCTGCTCCTCAGACAAAAGCTCTGCTTTCAATTTTGCAGAGGAGGCAGAGAGAATGTGATTTAACAGTGTGAAGAAGACTATAGTCTGTACCACCAGCACAGCACATGGTCCCCAGAGTCTCTTTCTACGTGTGGTCGACGAGCACACAGGAAGAAAGGTAATGTCTCCACTGGGAGCCTCTACTCACACTACATGCTTCCTCTTTCCCTCATGTACAGATGATCTGTTCTGTGCATTTCAGACAGAGTTCAGAAGTTGGTATGTGTCCCTATTCTGGGATGGATGTATTTTAGGAAGGTACAAGCCAGTGGAGTCTTTCACTGCTACTATAATTTTATATCTCTAAGTTTAAAATAACTATAAAATACCACAACTGAAAAAGAGCACTGCACTTGAATTAGGAGTATAATAGTCATTGGGAAACAACAAAAGCTGTGAGCAGCAGTTCCTCCCAAGCATCTGCTTCGCAGTAGCAGCTATCAAAGAGGCACCCAGTGAACAGCCAACCTAAATCACTGACTGCTGTAGTGTCAGAGGGAATGACAGACCACTTCAAGCAGCCAAATACCTTGAACTGTTTTCTTGTCTCTTCTACCAGACAAACGTGGTATGTATAGTAGTTCATGCAATAAAAAAGGTTCCTCTTGTAAGAATCCTGTTGATTATTTTTGATTAGAAAAACAATCTGACAGTTAATTCTCATCACAGAGTACTTTGAGTTCTGCAGCTTTCAGACATATCAGTAGACAAAGTAATAATGCCCTGTTATAAATGTGTGTTTTACGCTGCATTACAATGTGGTATATTGTTATGCAATATACCACCTAGGCAGTTAGAGAACTGCCTATGCTAACTCAACAAGCACCAACAAAACTTTGAGGCACAGGCCGGTTAAAATCCAAATTTGACATGTAGCAAATTCACTTCTCAAATGTAACACTGCCACTTAAGTCTTGTTAGGTCATGTCTTCCTGGTATGATATCGGTCACAGAGCTTTAAACAATGTAATGAAGATGATATTGGGGCTACACCTGAGACATTCTCAGTTGTGATTTTTATTCTTAGCTGAATGCATTCTAATTAATGTGATCTCTTGAATCTTTGTTACAAAAATACGAAGATCAGTCAAAAAGTAATATAGAAGACATCCAAATACCTTCCAGAGATGCTGAAGTCATATCATGTGCTTTGCTAATAAGATGCCTCTTTCTTCTGATGTTATCTGCCAGTAATGTTTGCTGATAGTTTAAAAAGAAAGAAACATCAACATCCACTATTCCATTGACCTGGGACCAACAGTAAAAGACAGGGCTAACACCAGACATCTACTCTTTCATCTAATAGTAGACTGTTTGGCGTCCGAGTTTGGGTGACAACTGTAATAACTATACACGACAAAGATGGTGAACGCTGAATACATCAAAGACACAACATTTTATTTTCACTTGAGACTACTTGTTGTTGATTAAATAGTAATAAGGGGGCCAATATAACAGGTGAAACTAATAAGCACTTTAAGAGGACTAAAACTAAATCAGACCAGATGCCACTTAATTGCTGCCCAGTGTATACAAAATCAGAAATATATTACCTTTATAAAATTATTTTCCATTATTTTCTAAATCCATTCATATTCTGTAGGTCATTGTCCCATATTGATACATATCCTCCTGCAAAGCCCTATATCTTCTCCAGAGTAATAAATGTTAATGGCACATCAAGGAGACATTATGGAGTCATGGTACACCGAGTCTTCATTTAGAGCCACATATGAGATGAACTAAAGGCCAACTGTTTTAGTGTGCCCTGTCTGCTGACCTGTAATGTCCAATCCATTCTGATTAATTGGATCCTTTAACGAGCATCCAGTGACAATTATATGTGTGCTCCAGAGGGAGAGGTGCAGTATGTTAGGGTGGGTCCCCTGTGTAGTGCTGCTTGACTGGCCCCACATCCTTTCAGGGGCCCCCTGAGAGCACTGGGCCTCTCTGCTCATTGAGGAGGAGCAGCAGGATAGGGTAAGATTACCTCAAAAGATGGCTAGGCCAGCTCTCTGGAGAGGGGTTGCTGCTCATTCAGATGATAAATACATAGAAAGATAGATGATAAATTGTTTTGCGGGCAGCTGTTGATTTGATGTTGCAGTATTTTATCTCGCAGACCTTTTTTCCCTCTGAATTTGTGAAATTCCAATTAATATTATGTCTGAAATGTGAAACTGTGAACCTATTTTATCTGCACCAGTGATTGATATGCTAGAATTATAGAATACAACTTCTACTAATGCTACTGCTACTACTAGAGGTGGAAATCCTCAGTTTGTTGATATGAATCATTCTGTACTCTTACATTTCCCTGCTGTATCCCAGAGCTGCAGGAATGTTGGAGTGACAGAAAAACAAAAACTGAGGGACTTAAACTGCTCCATAGATTCAAAGAGGTGTGTGGGTCTGTATTGCTTGTTGTTACCACTGCCTGACGATGCTCTTGTCACCAGTGAGGAGTTCTACTGTTGAAAGATACTAATTTGCTCAGTGGCAGCACTGATTTAGTATAATCAGAAGGCCAGTTCCTTTAAACAATTTGTTGCTGAAGAAATTTTCCTACATTATGCTAACAAAGTACTTACAAGGTGTGAAAGCATAAATAAAACAACAACCTCTCAGATACCTTAATAATAATAATGAATAAAAATGCATTATATTCGTTGTGCTTTACTTTAATGGTCTGAATGGCCCAAGCTTATGATTTTGTTTAATCCAGATTTAAAACATTTTGTGAAGTCTAGCATTTACTGCTTTGAATTTTGCAATTTTAGCAAATGTGTATGAAACAATGAAAGATATTTCTGAGAAATTTCAGAGGAATCACAGAATTTTAGCATATTAGACAAATCTGAGAAGGTAACAATTGTAAACTTAATCTGTGACTTTTTCACACTGCAAAACTGATTTTTGTTAATTCTTTGGAATTTTTAGTAATGCAACACCCCTAGCTAACAATATTTTTAAAAGTTTTTAAAAGTCTGTGAGCAGATTTTGACACTATTGGATCAGCTAAACTAAAGACCCAAAACCAAACGAAAAAACGGTGATGGATTCAATTAGTCCCTGTTTGTTCATCAACAAAGAGAATATTTAGCACAAATAGTGATAACAGCAGACACACACACACACACACACACACACACACACACACACACACACAGATTTATACAACACTGACTACATTAAGATGCACATGCCCAGGTAACCGTCACAAACATTCTTAAGTGTTTTTTAAATCCTGCACTGCAGATTAAAATTCAGCAGACAGACAGAACAAAGGGGTCATTTCAATAGTGGGCAAGCAAATGTTTGGGTAAGTTAGCTTTCATCAATTCAATTTGCAAATGTTGTCTGTCTTCACAATTCAAGAGTGTGCCTAAATGAACTTCAGTGATCAGAATCAGCAGTGTAACTGGTTCCAGTCACGGCCTTTCATTCAGTATGAGAATGATCCTAGGAATGTTTCTCTGGCTGGGCAGTGATAGGAAGCTCCTTTCATTCACTGGCTTAATAGTCCTCCTGAAACCCGTTAATTACTGTGATGGTAAGATATGGATAGGGTACTATACAGATAGTAATTGAAGAGATGTGTGTAACCACCCCTGCCATTAATAATCCACATAATTTCCTCTCTCATTTCAAATTAATTGGAATAAAATGCTTGCTACATTAGCCTCATAATGAAAGGCAATAATCTTCGAAAAATGTATAAGAGCGAAACCTTCTCTGCAGGTTCTAATTAATTAAATTCATTTTTAGCCATATTTCATTAAAACGCTCTCATTTCAGGCCAGCCTGTATCAGGTCCTTCGTCATTCAAGAGGCACTGATGAGAAAAAAAGGTGAATTGTTGAGAGAAACCAACTGTCAGCGAATTTAGTTCCAAATTAATTATTTCAGCCCGTTAACCTTTTTCATCTCTTTTGACTTACTTTATAGAAAGAGCCAATTAATTATGTCAAACATGCTCTCTCCTCTTTGCTCCCCAGAGTGGGCAGGCAGACTGATGGGCATGTTTACTGTAAGAGGATAAGATGATGGTGTGTGTGTGTGTGTGTCTGTGTCTGTGTGTGTGTCTGCGTGTGTGTGTGCGTGTGTGTGTGTGTGTGTGTGTGTGTGTGTGTGTGTGTGTGTGTGGTGTGTGTGTGTGTGTATATGTGTGTGTGTGTGTGTGTGTGTGTGTGTGTGTGTGTGTGTGTGTAACACAATGTAACACATTCCCCTGGATTGTTGTTAGAGCCAGGCTCCTGACAAAATCAGCCTGGGCCCTGAGTGCCTAGATAACGAGCTGTTTGCCTGACAGGTGTGTCGAGATTAGAGGTGGGTAGTTTCCTACACCACCCCACCTCCCTCCCCCCTACCTCACACACACACACCCACACCCACACACAAACACACACACTGTCCACTATTAGACAATTCACTCAATTAGCCCACTGCACTCAGCCGCAGCCTTAAAGAGCTGGGGAGAGGAGAAGTCGACAATCAGTGGATGTTGTTTTTCCTAGAAACTTACATCCATGTTTATAACATTGCCTGGTGGAAGAATGTGTTCTCATCATTGCGGTCATGTTTCAGTGAATGTCAGCATAAGTACAGTAAAAATATCTTGTGTTTATCAGCTGGTGATGAGCTGATGCTGCATGGTTGGTACAGGCACTGGATTGAAATGCTGGAACATTTCCAGAATCTATGAATTACAAGTGAGGGGTATTCTAGGAATTTTAACCGTCAGATTATGTATAATATATACAAACAGGTAAACAAGACTACAAATAGAAAATTAAGATTTCATTTAACTGTCATCAATTCATCATTTGATCATTTGTGAATCTTTGTAAATGCCAATATAAACAAAAATAATAAGAAATAGGGGATGTCACACTTCCATTTCACTATGCCAAGAAAAATTTAGAAATTATTCATAGGTGTATAATTTTTGCCAAAAATGTTTTCAAAAATAATGATTAGAGCCGTTAGCATAGTTGGCTGTATGTTGGTCGATAAGAGGATTTTTGTCAACCACATTTTAAAGAAACCCTTCAAACTCTATGGAACGTGATGCTGCAGACATTATCATTTACATAGCTGCTCCCTGTGGTTAATAGAGACGAATTACATATTTTCAGGAAATCAGAAGTGTGGGATCATTCCAGAAAGTACAGGACACCTGCAAAACTGGAAGACCCCAAAACTGAAGTTATGCTGTTTGGCCCTTAAAACCTCAGAAACATATTATCTAATCCTATACAGGAGCTCCTCTCAATGGCAGTGCCTGGCATACAGCACTATAAGAAACTTTAGTTTCATTTATTTCCAAGAGGAAGGGAAGTCTAAAACCTTAATTTTATCCCGCTTCTGATCAATGATTTTAGGGTTTCCTGAAGAATGTTCTTCATTATTCCATTTATTTTGTGTAAAGCACCAGCTCCACTGGCAGCAAAACAGCCCCAAAGCACAATACTAAAACCATCATGCTTGATGGTAGGTTTGGTGATCTAGGAGTTAAAGGCCTCACCTTCTCTCCTCCAAACATATTTCTGATTATTGTAGCTGAATAAATACAATGAATAATTAAAGCTGCAAGCAGCATCGGACAGGCCTTCGCTTCTCAACGCACTACTCTCCACAGGACCTTGTCTAGGGCGCGCCGTAGAGCCGATTGGAATTTCGACTGTCCAAATCTGTTTGTCTTGGGATACTATATGAATGTACCAATTTTAATGTTTGCAGGATTAAGCAGTGATTTTATTTGAGTATTTAAATATTTGTAGGGGGCGCTGTGGAGCCGTTTGACCACGTCCATTCCTGAATTGTATATTGAACGTTAGCTTTTGAGATTAATGAGGATTTGTGTGGATTTGGTAATTTCACGTGGATCCCTTCACCTCCAAAACCCATTTTGTTCCACATGGCGAATTTGTTCAAAATGGCCGCCATGCCCCGCCCACATTGTGTGACGCAGCCACGACATTTTAATAACTTTTCATTCTGGAGGGATCTAGATACCACACAGGCAATTTGGTGAAGATGGGACAAAAATCCTGAGAGGAGTTCGTTAAATTCCAATGCCTGCGGACCACGTTTTTCACGGGGCGCCGTTAAGTTTTTCTGTTCAAAATGGCCTTCATGCCACGCCCACATTGTGTAACGCAGCCACAACATTTTAATAACTTTTCATCCTAGAGGGGTCTAGATACCACAGAGGCAATTTGGTGAAGATGGCACAAAAATCCTGGGAGGAGTTCAATAAATTCCAATGCCTGCACACCACGTGGTTCAGGAGGCGCTGATGAGCTTTTTTGTTCAAAATGGCCGTCACGCCACGCCCACACCATGTGACGCAGCTGCAAAATTTTGATAACTTTTCATTCTGGAGGGGTCTAGATGCCACACAGCAAATTTGGTGAAGTTTGGACAAAAATCCTGGGAGGAGTTCGTTAAATTCCAATGCCTGCAAACAACGTTTTCTAGGGGGCACCATTGAGATTTTTTGTTCAAAATGGCCGCCATGCCACGCCCACACCATGTGACACAGCCACAAGATTTTAAATACTTTTCATCCTGGAGGGGTCTAGATGCCTCACAGCGAATTTGGTGAAGATCGGATAAAAATCCTGGGAGGAGTTCGTTAAATTCCAGTGCCTGCGCACAACGTGTTCCATTGTACAATGTTAAGCTTTTTTGTTCAAAATGGCCGCGATGCCACGCCCACACCGTGTAACACAGCGACAAGATTTTAATAATTTTTCATCCTGGAGGGGTATCAATGCCACACAGCGAATTTGGTGAAGATCGGCCAAAAATCCTGGAAGGAGTTTGTTAAATTCCAATGCCTGCGCACCACATGCTGTAGGGGGCGCGGCTGAGCTTTTTTGTTCAAAATGGCCGCCATGCCACGCCCACACCGTGTGACGCAGCCACGAGATTTTAATAACTTTTCATCCTGGAGGGGTCTAGATGCCACACAGCGAATTTGGTGAAAATTGGATAAAAATCCTGGGAGGAGTTTGTTAAATTCCAATGCCTGCGCACCACGTGTTCTAGTTGGCGCTGTTTAGCTTTTTTGTTCAAAATGGCCGCCATGCCATGCCCACACCGTGTGACGCAGCAACAAGATTTTAATAACTTTTCATCCTGGAGGGGTCTAGATGCCACACAGCGAATTTGGTGAAGATGGCCCAAAAATCCTGGGAGGAGTTCGTTAAATTCCAATGCCTGCGCACCACATGCTGTAGGGGGCGCTGTTGAGCTTTTTTTGAAATTTCAACAGCAGGAATTTTTTGTCTTGGGCTACTGTACCTGTGTACCAAATTTCATGAGTTTACGTGAAACTAGCCGTATTAACTCCACTAAAGCCCAATTTTCTAGGTGGCGCTATTGAGTTATTTTGCCATTCATATGTGTAATTCCCCCAAAATATTAAATTTTTCACCAGTCCTGATGTGTGTGCCAAATTTGGTGAGTTTTTGAGCATGTTTAGGGGGTCAAATTGAGGTTCAAAGTGGCGTAAGAAAAAGAAACCGCCAAACAAACAAACCGCCAAACCGCCCCCCAAAGAAACACTACAGGAACAATAGGGTCCTACGCACTGTAGTGCTTCGGGCCCTAATTAATATTCAGTGGACAACAAACACAGCAGTTCAAAAACAAATCATCCCCATCATGAAGTATGATGGTGGCAGCAGCAAATTGTGGGAATGCTTCCTGACAGCAGGCCCCGGAAGGCTTGTAAAAGTAGAAGGCAAAATGAATGCAGCAGCAACACATAGGGAAATCCTGGGGGAAAGCCTCATGCAGTTTGCAAGAGAACTGCGACTTTCTGCAAAAACTAGTTTTTCAGCAAGACAGTGACCCAAAGCATACAGCCGAGCTAGACAAAAATGGTTTAAAGATCAAGAGGAATATTCTGGAGTGGCTGAGTCAGAGCCCAGAACGCAATCCAATTTAGAATTTGTGGCTGGACTTTAAAAGAGCTGTTTACTCATAATCACTGGTAAACTGACAGAGCTTAAGCAACTTTGTAAAGAAAAAGGGGTAAAATTATAGTGTATTGAGTGAGACCTATCCACACAGGTGTAACTGCAACCAACATTTACCGTACTAAATATGACTTTAAGTGGGAAAACACTTTTTCAATCGTTTATTCTACATTTTATATTTTTAATTAATTGCCATTGCTTGGTAAGAATCTGCATTTACTTTGACATGAAAGAGTCTTTTTGGTATATTCTTGGTTTTTAAAAAAAGCCAAATTATTTTCACCATGGTTCAGGGTTCAAAAGCAAAAACAGGTGACAACTTCCAAGAGGGTGAATGTTTTTAGTAGTGCTTCTTACCAGTAGATCCCTTCAGAATGGATCTAATTTTCTCTTTTTCCAATTTTTCCACTAGCAATCAGAGATGCTAATCCATCTAATAAAACATTGTAAGATAATATTTTGGCTGTAAATCCACTTGGAAACAGTGTGGTTCCTCTGCTTTATGGGCAGATTTTTTGATTATTATTTTTTGGGCCTTTTTGGGTCTTAATGGCCCTTCTTCATCTATAATTTAAGGCTTATGGGAAAAGGATCTAAATTTGCACCAAACCAATACTGATAACCAGGAACTTTCAATATCAGACTGAAAAACTAATCCATGCATTTGTAATGCCTATGGTGGACTATTATAATTCCTTACTATCAGCATGGCTCAGTAACTCAAGCTCATACATCACTGGTTGAATGACTGGGCTGCTGTGGTAATGGTAGAGGGCTGGTTGAGGGGGTTGGAGCTCCTTCCATTGTTGCTCATTCTGAGTTTAAAGCCAACAACACCTTTCAGAAAAGTTCAGACAGGAGCAACCAAAGACTGGGAAAGTTGAGGAATGCTCAGAAAGACCTGGAATATTCCACGGGTTAATTGGAAACAGGTGATAGTGTCATGATTGGGTATAAATGCATTCGGTCACAAGCAAGGATAGGGTGAGGTTTACCGATTTGTGAACAACTGCATGGGCAAATAGTCCAACGGTTTAAGAACAACATTTTTCAATGCAAAATTGCATTTAGGGATTTCACCATCTACAGTCATCAACAGCATTAAAAGGTTCAGGGAATCCTCTATATGTAAGGGGCAAGTCCAAAAACCAACATTGAATGCCTGTGACCTTCGATCTCTCAGACGGCACTGCATTAACAACCAACATCATTCTGCAATGGATATTACTACATGGGTTCTGGAAAACCATTGGGTTTTGGGAAACCATTGTCAGTAAACACACTTCATTGCTGCATCTAGTAGTATAAGTTAAAACTCTACTATAGAAAGAAAAAGCCATAAATCAACAACATCCAGAAACGCCACCGACTTCTCTGAGCCCAAGCTCAGCTAAGGCTGACTGGCGGAAAGTGGAAAAGTGTGCCTTGCTCTGACGAGTCCACATTTTAAATTTTTTTTTGGAAATCATGGATATCTTGTCCTCTGGGCTAAAAAAGAAAAGGACCATCCAAATTTATATCAGTGGAAAGTTCAAAAGCCAGCATATGTGATTGTATGTGTTAGTGCCCATGTTATGGGCAACTTGCACATTTGTGAAGACACCAATAATGCTGAAAAGTACATACAGGTTGTGGAGCAACATATCCTGCCATCCATCTTTTTCAGGTATGTTCCTGCTTTTTTCAGCAAAACAATGCCAAGTTTGCACATGTAACAACAGTGTGGCTTTGTAATGTGGGTACTACACTGGCCTGCTTGCAGTCCAAACCTGCCTCCCATTGAAAATGTGTGAAACATGCTGAAGTGGAAAATATGACAACAGAGTCCTGGAGAAACTGAATTCATATATCAAGCAAGAATAGGAAAGAATTCCACGTTCAGAACTTCAACAATTAGTGTCCTCAGTTCCCAAATGCTTACTGAATGCTGTTAAAAGAAAAGGTGATGTAACAAAGTGCTAAACATGCTCTTGTCCCAACTTTTTTTGGAACATGTTGCAGGCATCAAATTCAGAATGAGTGTATATTTCCAAAAAAAACAATAAAACTATCAGTTTTAACATTATATATCTTGTCTTTGTACTGTATATAATTGATTTTAGACAGAATGCATTATCTTCCTTGCACTCTCTTTTTTATCAGATATTTCAATTTGATCCTTTAACTTTGTCGTTTGAAACAAAATTCAAACAAAATTCCTCATCAGACAGAAATCCGATACTGATATACTTCAGTTCCTTAGTTTAAGATTAATGCCATCAATTATCTGATGTTTGTAGGCAGGTATAGTAAACATTTTGATTTGGGTGACCACTATTTAAATTGGCCCGTATTTCATGCATCTAACTTGGATGTCAAGCTAGAAAAGAACTGAACTGAAGTAGGTTCTCACATTTTTGGCCAATATACTTCTGCACCAACTGGTCCATATGCATTTTTGTTGTTCATGTATGGAGTTTGAGAAACAGCTGCCCTATATGTACTAAATGATGGAACATGAAGAACAGAGTACAGGTGGGGGGTTAGGGTTATGTTGCTTGGCGGCCACTCTGCTCCTCATATGAAACACAAACTTACATCAAAGAGCTAAAATTGCTGTTGGGGATCCTGAAGACCAAGAAGAAAAGCAGGGCACGATAAATGGAAACTACTCACAACTCCCAGCTCAGCATGAGCCTGACAGACACACACACACACACGCACACACACACACACGCACACACACACACACACACACACACACACACACACACACACACACACACACACACACACACACAAAGTAGGGGTTTGAGGCTTGAGAGGAAACCAAGACCATTATTTCACTGCGTCTGTTTGTGTGTGTGTGCGTGCGTGAGAAAGTAGCCAGCTGGTGGGGATTTTCCAAACCAAAATGAGTTTGCAGCACACTGCTGCACTACAAACTAATACTAAACTGATTTATTCAGTTGTTTAATGGATCAGTTCTGTTGATCTCCATTGCCTCAGTCTAAGTTTAATGCCTGCACTTTTCAAGTTTACTTTATACCTCAGAGATACAATATACAGTTAGGTCCATAAGTATTTGGACATTGACACAATTTTCAGCATTCCAGCTCTGTACAACACCACAATGGATTTGAAATGAAACAATCAAGATGTGCTTTAAGTGCAGACTTTGAGCTTTAATTTGAGGGCATTTATATCCAAATCAGATGAACGGTGTAGGAATTACAATACATTTTATATGTGCCTCCACCTTTTTAAGGGACCAAAAGTATTTGGACAAACTAACATAATCATAAATCAAATTGTCACTTTTTAATACTTTGTTGCAAATCCTTTGCAGTCAATGACAGCCTGTAGTCTGGAACTCATGGACATCACCAGACGCTGGGTTTGGTCCCTGGTGATGCTCTGCCAGGCCTCTGCTGCAGCTGTCTTCAGTTCCTGCTTGTTCTTTGGGTATTTTCCCTTCAGTTTTGTCTTCAGCAAGTGAAATGCATGCTCAGTTGGATTCAGGTCAGGTGATTGACTTGGCCATTGCAGAACATTCCACTTCTTTGCCTTTAAAAACTCTTTGGTTGCTTTCGCAGTATGCTTCGGGTCATTGTCCATCTGCATTGTGAAGCGCCGTCCAATGAGTTTTGAAGCATTTGGTTGAATATGAGCAGATAATATTGCCCGAAACACTTCAGAATTCATTCTGCTGCTCTTGTCAGCAGTCACATCATCAATAAATATAAGAGATCCAGTTCCACTGGCAGCCATACATGCCCATGCCATTACACTACCACCACCATGCTTCACTGATGAGGTGGTATGCTTTGGATCTTGAGCAGTTCCTTCCCTTCTCCATACTCTTCTCTTTCCATCATTCTGGTACAAGTTGATCTTTGTCTCATCTGTCCATAAGATGTTGTTCCAGAACTGCACAGGCTCTTTTAGATGTTTCTTGGCAAACTCTAATCTGGCCTTCCTGTTTTTGAGGCTCACCAATGGTTTACACCTTGTGGTGAAACCTCTGTATTTCCTCTGGTGAAGTCTTCTCTTAATTGTTGACTTGGACACAGATACACCTACCTCCTGGAGAGTTTTCTTGATGTGGCCAACGGTTGTGAAGGGGTTTTTCTTAATGAGGGAAAGGATTCGTCTGTCATCCACTACACTTGTTTTCCGTGGTCTTCCAGGTCTTTTGGCGTTGCTGAGCTCACCAGTGAGTTCTCTCTTTTTAAGAATGTACCAAACAGTTGATTTGGCCACACCTAATGTTTTTGCTTCTCTCTGATGGGTTTATTTTGATTTTTCAGCCAAATGATGGCTTGCTTCACTGATAGTGACAGCTCTTTGGACTTCATATTGAGAGATGACCTCACCAGATTCCAAATGAATATACCACACTTCAAATGAACTGCAGGCCTTTTATCTGCTCCTTGTAAATTAAATGAGGGAATAACACACACCTGGCCATGGAATAGCTGAGTAGCCAATTGTCCAAATACTTTTGGTCCCTTAAAAAGGTGGAGGCACATATAAAATGTATTGTAATTCCTACACCGTTCATCTGATTTGGATGTAAATGCCCTCAAATTAAAGCTCAAAGTCTGCACTTAAAGTACATTTTGATTGTTTCATTTCAAATCCATTGTGGTGTTGTACAGAGCTGGAATGCTGAAAATTGTGTCAATGTCCAAATATTTATGGACCTAACTGTATAACTGTATGGGAGGACTGTCCCAAACTGGTTTGAGTTGGGAATCAAGGAAGGTAGAGTGGTCTGCATTTTTTTTGAAAAATGACAAGTGAACAGGCTTGCATGAAGTAAGGCTTGAACTAAGAGGACAGTGACCTCTTGCTCCTGCAATGGAAGCAAGATGATTTGGTACCCCAGATAGCACTGGAAGGAGGACAAAACAGAGGAAGAGTCTGTTAGTGTGTTGTAGGCAAATTCCACTCATGGTACCTTGGGAACTCAAGGAAAAGGGATTATCCAAGTTGAGGCAGCAGAGAGCTCTCTCTAACTCCTGGTTGACCTGCAGAGTGAAGTTTTGGCAAGGCTACCAAATGGGGAGACTTTGAGAAACAATCAACTATAGTGACAAAGACAGTGTTACTGTTTGATGGCGGTAGTCTGGGGACAAAATCTTTTTTTTTTTTTCTTTTTCATTTCATTTCATTTTCTATTTCAAGAGATGTAATTGACTGGTTAAGGATAGACAACAGTCTGCCTTGCTTATAGTTGAACAAAGTGTCAAAGTCCTGATGTTGACACAGATTTGTTATGGTCAGTTTATATCATTTACAATTTTTATTCAGTTCATATGTTTATCAGACTTAATTTCAGCTCCATTAACACTTACCTCTTCATGTTGTAGCAGCAGTTGATGTTATATTACATTTATTGGAAATTGCATGCAATTTGACATCCATAGTAGATTTTTGAAAAATTATGTTAGATTTTTGCATAAAACTAGAAGGAAGACCTTAGTTTCCAACATATAGACAAATTGTTCTTGGAGAGCTGGATTTGGCCCATGGCACACTATTTACTTACCTTGGCCCTAAAGTAAAAAAGTGTGAAAGTCAGGAAGTGACAGATTTACTGATTGACTACTTCCCGTATCAAACCCTGGACCCTGGCTTTAAGAGTTGCTGTGACAGTGCCAAAGTTGCAGAACCATCTGCCACTAGAAAGCAGAAAGAGCCAGGCTTTTATAGAATGCTTGATGAGGTCAGATGAGCTGCAGGTGTGTCTCATCAGGAAAGGGAGGAGGGGAAAGGATCATGGGAAAACAAAGATCAAGAACAACCAGGACCTGTAACATGGTAATCCTTTCTTCATCTGTCTTTAACTCTGGTTTTTCTGCCCTCTGCCTAAACATAGGGGTCCTTTCTGTTGGACTTGAAAATTATTTTCTAGTGCTGCTACTCTCATTTTCACATGGCACTAATATTACCTGTAGAGGTCTAGTAATTCTTTTGTGTAAAAATCTTTCATATTAGCCATTCATAAAGTATTCTTTTAAGTTCAAAAAACACTTGCAGAGCTGTCCCAATAATATTAATCAACATCTTGTACAATTATTTATGATTCAGTACTTTATATTTGATATCATTTGCAAGCCCCCCTTGTAACTGTCCATGAGACAGGTTTTGCTGAGATTTTTGGTTTCAAGTTTGTCATTATTTTCTGTCATAAAAATTTGAATTCATATGGTTATTAAAAATAATTAAAAGCACAATAAATTAGATGTTCAGAGAGATAACTTTAAAAATGTATAACTTTGAAATTGATGTTTGGTTTAAAAATGTAGTGCTATTTTACAATGTTTATTTTAGGGAGAATGAAATAGGTCACAGGACTGCAGTTTACTGAAGAGTCTCACCTGTGGGATGGGATTGTGGGTCATGCAATATGGCTGCAGAGCAATACACCAGCATTGCGAGAGAGGAAGCCCAAAAACATAACTATTCTGTATGATCTGAGAGGCACACATGGTAATTGTGACTTTAAGTTTTATTTGTTTAATATTTGTTGGCATTGTTTGTTAAGATGCTTTGTATTGATGGTTTTAATGCATTGTTGTTGCAAGCTAGCATATTGGACCAGTCTAAAGACTAAATCTAGCTTGATCGATTCACTTTGGAATCCATCTAATTAGAGACACTTTTTCTGAAAGTCTGTGTATTTAAAATGTTTGTATGTTTTTTATTTTCATAGTTTTCACAGTGTCGGCAGACTGGAGAGAAATAAATGTTAAAAGACATCTGTATGATGCGTGGCCTTCATAACTTCAGACCAGAGTAGTAACACCCCTCTTGATGAGACTTTCTGTATTAAAAGAATCAATTTCTATATTGCCCAGGCTTATGCATAAAGTTGGCCACACTTGTCAGATTTCCACAGTTGAAGGTGGTCAGATGGAAGCAAAAATACTGTGTAATACATTCGCTGAAACTTAAAGCATGAACAGCCATTTAAAAAAATGCAAATAAAAATAAAAATAAACACTATTTTAAATAACTCCTGAGTCAAGAAGAGGAGTTCAGAGAGAGGGGGGCCTAATTTAAGACAGGCCAGAGGCCAGGTGTCCAGCTGAAGCTGCGATGATGTGTCGTAGCAGCAGAGAGTAAACACAGATTCCTGTATAGGAGTGCATGCATGTGTCCATATATACCAGGGGTCTCAAACTCCAGTCCTCGAGGGCCACTATCCTGCATGTTTTAGATGTTTCCCTCTTCCTACATACCTGATTCAAATGATCAGCTCTCATCATCAAGCTCTGCAGAAGCCTGATAACGATCCTGATCATTTGAATCAGGTGTGTAGGAAGAGGGAAACATCAGAAACATGCAGGATAGTGGCCCTCGAGGACCGGAGTTTGAGACCCCTGGTATATACTGAGTGTGAATTGTCTAATAGTGAGGATAGTATGTGTGTGTGTATGGTTTGTGTTTGTTTGTGCGTATGTGTCGGACATAGAGAGCCAATGTAGACAGTATGTCCTTCAACGTCTCTGCCTCAACAAACACAAAGGCACAAAGAAATCTAAACCCGCAGCACAGACACATAGGCATGGACAGATTATAAGTCAGCAGGCCAATGGGCACGCACCTGTAAAAGACCCTACAATAACAAGATATCCAGCCTGCCAGAAACACAGAATGGCAACAAATGATTCAGCTGTTTGTGATGTTTTCAACTAAAGAAAATGACTGCACAATGACCTTTGCAGTCAATTTCGATCTATTCGTGGTCATTTTTCCTCTCTTAGTTGTCTCTTTGCATGTCTCTGTGAAGATTTATTGTCACCATAATTGTTTTGTCTCTTTGTAGTCATTTTGCATGCCTTTGTAGTTGTTTGCATTTCTTTAAAGTCACTTTATGTGTCTTTGTCATTATTGTACCTCTCCTTACAGTTGTTTTGTGCCTCTTTGTAGTTGATTTACATTTCTTTGAAGGCAGTTTGCTACACAATGTGGTAGTTTTGTTACTCATTATAGTCAGCTTCTGCGTTTTTGTAGGTGTTTTGCTTCTCTTTGTGGTTGTTTTGTGTGTCTTTTTAGTTGTTGGATTGCCATTCTGACAAGAAATGCCACTTCAAACACGGGACCTCTGAGACCAGGGGTCTGTGTAGTAGGCCCTTCTAGAAATCCACTGGTGATTATAGGCTACATACCCACAGACACTACACAAACACAGATGCATACAGCAGCAACAGTATGGCAAGGTGCTGGCTTGGCAACAACATGCACACACACACACACACAGACACTCACATAGTCTGGAATTCCACACATAGCCCCCCACCAACCTAAAAAGTGGCTAGAAAGCTTCTGACCGTTCCTCCTGACTTGGTTCAGGACACTGTTCAAACCTCCCACAGGCATGACAGGTGGCAAGGGAAGGAGCTATGGGGAGTGAAGGGAAGAGTGGACCATTTAAACCAGTCTATGTGATCCCTCTCACCCTCCAGTTCAGACCCTTGACCCTCTCTGATCTCTGAGGCACCTGCGCAAGCTGCTCCACAATATGTAGACAACTTGTTGCCATGCACCATTGAGCCTGATGCCAGAGTACAGACATGTATACTGTACATGCATGCACTACTAATTAAACTTTAAGTTATACAAACAAAAGTAAGACATACTGTGCAGGCAGAAATATTTACAATAACTGTGTTAGATAGATCATTTGTCTTGTCATGGGGTGAGGCACAGAAGCACAGAGGTAGGAGTGTCATGAAATCAGGATGCATGAGTGCAAAAGGTGTTGGGCTGTTACTGATGGTACCATGTGGATATGCCAAAATACTGGTTAACAAGAATACTCCAAGTATGCAGGAGCTTGACAAAAGCATGATAACAATTCAAAGCAAACACTATGAGAGCTTAAAGTGGTAGGTATCTTTAACCCGAATCTATAATTACTTCAACAACAATTGAGGAGTAAATCATTTTTACCATTATGCACTTGTTTGTACAGCTGGATATGTGCTCCTGAGGCAGAGTAGTAGTGATGAATGTGAGACTTTTCCTATTCAAGAGTAGGATCTAAGATTTTGGCATTCGCAAAAATGATACTGAAATTAATATTGCACAGTTGTGAATAATTGCCAGCAGTAGGCCTACAATGCTTTATAGAGAAGACCAAAGAAATGTCGTTGCAACCAGGTTATTGAACCATTTTACATAAATCAGTCAGTAAACACTGTAAACCTTTATTCAATGTAAAGTAGATAAATAAACCAAATTGGCCATGTCAATAGGTAGTAAAGATTTTGCAGTTCAGTATAGTAGACGTTGGTAGTATTTTACTCTTGTGCACATGAAATAGACCCCCAGATATACTCAAAAGCATTAATTTAACATATTAAAGCAAAACACACACTATATACAATCTAATCTAACTAAATTTACTTCAAAAGAACTAAAGGAATTGTGCCTGCATGCCTGAATCCTGTGCTTAGCTGAGTACACTGTTAATATACTCTCTGTGTTTGCCCAATTATCCATGTGTAGTAGGAATACTTGAGTGGTAGCAATGCTGTCCAGGGATGGCAGTGAGCAGCCAAAAATCCTCTCCTCAGAGTGAATTATCTGCTGCAGAGTCTGTTTTGTCTGCCATTGAGCAGTCTCCATACCACACCATTACATTGTAGGGTATGGCGCTCTCAGTCGCAGAGTGGTAAAAGGCTACCAGCAGCTTCTTCTCTAGATTGTTCCTTTTCAGCAGTCTTAAGAAGTAGAGGTGCTGCTGTGCCTCTTTGGTGATTGCAGTGGTGTTGAATGTCCAGGAGAGGTCATCAAACATTTGGAGCCCCAGGAATCTGAAGTTATGGACCTGCTCCATGCAGGCTCCATTGATGTACAGCGGAGCAGGGTGCACTCTCTTTTGTCTTGGCGGTGTTCAGTTCCAGGTTATTTGCTGAACACCACTCTGTTAGTCTCTGGATCTCATCTCCTTCTAGACTGGAGGGAGGAAAAGGTAAAATCAGTTTACAGTTACAGCATTCACTTTAAAACACAGTAATGCACACATTGATCTGGAAAAGTCAGTTGTCCTACACGATAACCTTATTCAAATCACATGGAATAATAAATATGATGCATAACAGCATTGTGATAGCTGTCTCCACTTGACCATTTTCTGTCATAACCAGCTCTGGTTGTGAGGACTGTTTCTGAAAAAAGTGTTAATTAAAAACTTTGTGTGTGCCGTCCAGGTTGCTATCTCTCCTCAAGTTTCCCAGCAGTCTAGGAAGTAGGAGATTTGCAAGGTATGACTCAACATACCTTGTTAACCTATTAATCTCGCTTTGAAGCACAGCCTTCTGTTGTTTGGGAAATTCATGGAGCCAGTCATCAGAATTTAGTTCCTGTCACTGTTGCTCAGATTCTTACAATACATAATTTTCCCTGCTTTCAGCATATCATCTTCAAGAACTGATTATTCTCTTGCTGCCGAATGTGTCCCACTTGCTGACAGGTGCCATTGTCATTAGAAGACCGTTGTCTTTCACTCCACCTGTCAGAGGTCTTAATGTTGTGGCAGATTGGTGTACGTATTTTTAGATCTCTAACACACAATAATTTTACCATTACCACCTGTTGTGTTGCAATGGCACAGCTGTATTAATATAGCAAAGGTTCTCCTAAGAAAGATTCAAGGTGACTGCAAAACACCATCTATTGTCTTGAACAGGGTTTGGAAATGATTTAAAACCCAAAAGACATATATCAATCTGATGAAACATCAAACTGAAGACATTGAAGCATGACTAATCTTAAAATTATCCTGTGGGCAATTCCCTTTGTTTTCACTCACACACTTTACAGATGTGTTTTTTTGAATATCATATTCCACATTTAAAATGCATAAATTCATTGCGCATTCAAGAAAGAGGGTGATGATTCCATGCAGAGAATTGGGACCTTGGATTTCAGGAGACCATCAGGTTCCCTGCTGTGTTTCTCATCCAAACTCATTTGGATGTGTGACTGGGAACGAATCAAGAAAAATTACTTCTTCTCAGTCGAATAGCTAACATGCGAGCATGCATGCACACACACACACACATACGCATGCAAACGCACACGTGGCCACACACGTGTGCAATAACATAAGCACACAGTGCTGCTGGAAAAAAATAGTTATAATCGTCCATGGATTTTTAGAATCTTCTTTTAGGTAAAAATAAAAGCATTAGAAGTTTTCCATTCATTTGATCTTAAAATGTTCCCTGGCTCATCTAAAGCACCTTTTGCAACGTTCCACCTGCACCTACAATAATCTATCATGCACCTTACATACAGTTTGTATAGTTGGTATACAAAGTTTGTACATATAATTTATTATTTTTTTATGTACTTTGTATATAGTCTTCACTTCCCGTTTTTTAAGTGTGTCTATTTCTTGTATGCTGATTGCACTACACTGTCTCTGTAACAATGACAATAAAGCTTCTCTTCTCTTCTCTTCTCTTCTCTTCTCTTCTCTTCTCTTCTCTTCTCTTCTCTTCTCTTCTCTTCTCTTCTCTTCTCTTCCATTTTATTCTATTCTGTCTGTTGTATTTATTGTCTGAATTTGGGTCTCTGATTCCCTGTGACAAATAACGAGTTTCTGGTTTAATGGCCTTTGTTGAAAATGACTGACCAGCAACTGTAGGAATATGTTTTTACTCAAATAAAAATAAAAATACAGCAATACAGGAATTGTTGCATTTACCATTACGAATAAAAGATTTTCTATTCACAGTCCTTCTCAACTAAGATTATTATTAACTTACAGTTAAGTATTTTAGTCTGGGGTTCCCAGATATGTTTGTGTCTGGTCCTTCCAAAGGGGTTAACAGGGTTGTGAGATAATAATGGGAGTGGAAAGAAGAAAAAGTTCCTGTCAGACACTTGACAAGAGGCCCCTGGTGCTATTTTACAAAAATATTTGGGCCCATTAGCTTTTCAACAATGCTCAAGTTTGAGATCAAAATATACATAAGTTAATAATTTACTGTGTAGGTTTTCACTGTCTGTGTAAAATGTATATTTTTCAGTGTAGAAGTTTATACAGTCAATAGATCTACATAAAAAACAGGTAAGTAACTCTTGCATGGCTGAACAACTAGAATAACTAGTACATATACTTGTCAGATAAATTTAGTTGAGTATAAAGTACAATATTGGCCTATGGAATGCAGTGGAATAGAAGTGCAAAATAGGATAAAATGGACATGCTTTATAAAGTACAAATACCTCAAAATGGCATTTAAAGTACTTGACTAAAAGTAATTAGTTACTTTCCATTATTGTGTTTCATGGATAAGAAAGAAGTCAACACTTACAATGTGACAAATGTAAATCGCATCCCAAACTGTTTAACTGCTAAAATCACTATGGGTAAAAGTAGTAGTGGCTAAGACCAAGTCAAACATGAAGCCCAGGAACATTTCACATTTTTAAAAAGACTGACATGCCTTAAATACTCAGTGATCTGAGTATATTACAGATGGAGGTCTTAGTTGCAGAAATGGTAGCAGAGGTTCAGGTCAGGGAAAAGGAGCTAGATTCATCACTGTCAACGCCCTGATTAAGTTACACAGGCACAGTGTTCGAAGTGCCGTCAGATACATGAGAAAAGTTTGTAATTACATTTTATAAGGACAGTTATAGGTTTTCTTGTTTTGCAAAGAAAGCAAAACAAGAAAACCTATAACTGCTGTTGGCATCCAAGAAGACAAGATACACAGGTGACTAAATATGTGTGCATGTGTGTATTGTATACAAGGGGTGATCAAAAAGTTACAAGACTGTACCATGCAGACATACCAGTTGACCAAAGTAATCTCAAAGTAGTCTCATTGTGCAGTGACGCACCTTTCTGAGCACTCCTGCCAAGCTTCGAACTCTCTTCAGAAGATGTGTACTGTGATCAGCAGTGAATCTCCTCCACTGTGTGAAAATGGGGACCTGTGAACTTGAATTTAATTTTTGGGAAACAGGAAAGAGTTTCAAGGCGTCAAATCTGGTGAGTAAATTGTGTGGAAAATGATGATTGTGTTGGTGTGGCCAAAAAAGAGTCACTCAAATGCCACTGCTCCACAATTCAGGTCATTTACACAGAATGTTCTCCATCAGGGACCTCAGGATGTTTAAGCAGAAGTTAGTGTTCACAGTCTGCCCCTGGGGGATGAATTCTCAGTGCACAATCTTGTGAATATTCCAGAAAACAACTGGCAATCTGTTGGTGTGCTCCTGATCTAATGCTTTTTGTTCAGCCATGGAGACTGCGGGATCTTCCATTGAAGACTGCTGTATGGTCTATGGGTCAGAGTCACAAGCCTAACTTTGTGACCGGTGATGATCTTCAACATGAAGTCTGACTCATCTTGACCCTGTTGACGGACATAGAACGTAATGTTTGGTCTCTGCTTCAGTTTAAGGTCCATGGTTAAATCACAATTGGTGCAACTTCTAGTGGTCGCAAAATTGCATGTTAAAAGTTTGTTAGTAGCATGATGTCCCTTACTCATGACAGCTACTGTTCACACCTATTGCAAGTGTATCCTAAGACTCTTCATGTGTGCAACAGGAATGGTCTTAGAACTATTTGATCTCACCTCCCATACTTTGAGATCTGCCAATGATTGGAACTTGCAAATTTAAAGAACACAATGACCATTATGAGACATTGCTTATGCCATGCTGTTGACATGTAGAAGTCTATGTGCCCATGAAACATAGGCCTATTGTCAGATTCATAAAAAAGAGAGACAACAAACTGCTGTGAGTGTAAAGGGGGGAGTCATAATAGAAAGAGTTAAGAATGCAGAGAGGGTCAGGGACTGGGCCAGATCGTTCACATTCTGTAAATGTGGGTGGGCTCTATATTCCATTACTGCCATTGTTTAGCACAGTGGCCCTGGGATGCAATACACGACATTAGATAAAACATAACAACAAAACTGAAAACATAATAGCACTTAACAAAGCGCAACATTTCAGAAAACACAACAACAAAACAGAGAAAATACAACATGTTACTATATACAACTAACAGAAAACATAATAACATTTTACAAACCAAAACAGAAAACGTATCATTTCAGAACGTAAACCATGAACCAAGAAACCAACAATTTACAAAACAGATATTTCAGAAACGACAACACTTCACAAAACACAGCAAGAAAACAGAAAAAACATTTACAGAACACAACAACAAAAAGTAAACACAACATTTAACAAAATGTTAACAAAAAGAGTTGTGCTGACCTGGACAGCTACTCGAATACAGTGTTATGTGGTTTACTTTAAAGCAAAAATGTGTGTCCACTGTGTTAAAAGGGAAATGCTTATGCAGATGCTCCATGAAGTGAATCAACACAGAACCTTGTGGCAGACATGTTGTAGGTTTATTACACCAATGTTACAAACTCCATCAACAGCTCTCTCACCTCTCTGTCTGACCAAATAAGAGGAAACCTCACAACCCCCTGGGTGTGTGGGGTGTGTGTGTGTGTGTGTGCATGTGGTTTATGTTTGTTTGTGTGTATGTGCACAAGGTCAGAAGGTGGTATATAAGGGCAAACCATTTATCGCCCATTATGAAAAACTATAGGACAGGACAAAGTTGAAGCATCAGGCATTTTTCACATTTCAGCACCAACACAAACTCACAGAAAGCACAAACGGCACAATTTGCATGCATTTATATTTGATAGAGGCACATACAGAACTCCTTCACTGGAAGTTCTGCCTCATTCCATTTCCTCTATAATGTCACATCTGTGACAGATTGAAATGGCTCAACCAGTATGTTGAGTCTACAGTCAGAATCTTTAATGTCATGATGGACGCTCTCTTTTATTCTGGCTAGATTACTATGGTAGCTGATGCTGCATACCTAATCTGCTTCTGTGTTTCTGATTTAAATCAGCTGTAAGAATTGTCACCCTTGTGCCAGTTCACAGTTACACTGGTGGTACTGAAGCTAATAAAACAGATGAGAAAACTGATTAGTCTGTTGGTGTTTATTACAGAAAACATTAAATCAATAACATCAATTTCACTTTGATTTGGTCAAAGACTAAAATTGTTTCCACTTATCCTTTATTATGGGACAGTGTCTAAGTGCACTTCTTGAGTATCATGTTTAAAAGTATTTACATTTAAGTTTAAAGTTTGTAATGTGTGAATGTCATGATAGAAATAAATGGCTGCATTGAGAGTCATAGTGGGACCATAAATCTATCCACTGACACCATTAAGAGTTTTCTACCAGCATTCCTTTTGTGACCTATTTACAGAAACTGTGTTGCTTTTTGTCATAATACATTCTTTACATTCTTTATAGCTTTTCAACATATCAACCTGTTCCTCTTAACTGAAGCATGTGATTGGTCAGTTGTGAGCAGAGGAAGAGTCAAATGAAGTGTCAAACATCCCCTTTTACGGGCGTGCACACAGACCCTGATGAAGAAAAGAAAGTCAATAACCACCATTCTGACACTGTGTGTAGGCCTGCACTCTGAAGTACGATTTGAGATTCCTGAGGTAACTTTAGGTTTACATCTGGGTTGCCAGGATGATGACAGTGGTTCACGGTTTACCAGAGTGCATCACAATGGTAGCTTATCCAGCACACCAAATCTCCTCCAGAGCAGGTTGTGCTCGAGATATAGATAATCGTAAAACAAAAACTGATTAAATGCTAAAACCCCAAGTCCACTAACTGGTATGTTTATATTTGTTTGTTTTACTTGCTCCTGAAACTGTTTAACAGTGCCAAGGCTGCAGATGAAGGAAAAACACAGTGAACAGTGAACACCGTTCACTGAATGCGTTCATATTTTCAGTGAACACTTAACTGAATGGATCAGTTTTCAAATAATGAGCGTGAACGTAAAAGTGAATGTGAGCGTGAACGTGAATGCGCTCACTCTCGCGAGAATGAGCGGCACACACCGTTCACGTTCATTTGAAAATGCTTGCGAGAGAAAGCTGTTTTCAGGTTTTATGACAGTTTATGGCGAACACTGGTGGCAGCCCAGCAAGGCTAGTGCCGCAGCAAGTTTAATAGAAGACCTGGCGAAGTTTTATGAATTAACAAATGAAAACACAGACAGCAAGAACCTCACATTTTATGCAAACTATGTCTGACCCGGTCTGAAAAAACAAGTGCGAATGTCAGTCTGACGTTCGCACTTGGTTCTATTGAGTAACATGATGTCTTATCTATTTAAAAAATTTAAACAAACGAACGTGAACTAGTTCATTTTTAGGACCGTGAACAGATTTTTAAAAAATGAACTATGAACGTTGTGAAGTTCATTTTCACATGTGTGAACTGAACTTTGAGCTAGTTCTCTTCAAGCATGAACTGGCACAACACTGGCTAGGTCAGCATTATGTTCACTGTACGTTGGATTTATTGTGGCCAAACTGTAGTCACAGGAAATCAGAGAGCCAAACTCAGAACGTAAACACGCTAGATAATGTAAAAAAGAGTTTTATTTTACACAGGATACAAAATGAACAAAGGGGAAGGGGAAAGAGTACGGCTAGGAACAGGATAAGGGAGAGGGGCAGTAACTGTGGGAGTGTGCACTAGCTGCCTCTATGGGAAACAGGCAGGACAACCTAACCAGAGAGAAATAGAAGGAGCTCAACCTGGAAGTGATAATGCTACTGCAGCTACACCAAGCTAGGCTACACAAGCAGCTGCAAGTTACAAATGGGAAAAGAATTAATCTAATTATACTTAGCAACTGGAGTACTGACCAAAACCAGGTGATCACCAAAACAAGGCAAGGCACAGTGAATACAGATTAACACACGATGATGTTAAGTGATTGTCAGGAACAAAATGCACAGTGTGCTGCAACACTATACAAATTAAGTATGCACAAGCATTATTAATGATAACAGAATGGAAGACGCAGTACGGCATCACACCACACTATTTCAGAATGAACAAGCATTAAATAGCAAACACTCAGAACAGGATTGTAACTGTAATCACGATATACAAGAACCTTGAAAGGGGAAAGGAGCGAGAGGGAGAGCTGCCAGCTAAGCAGGGGTGAAGGTGGATAGCATGACACTTCAATTTGTTCCTTATGCTTTTGTTGTTTGCATATTTGTCACAGGTAAATGTTTCCGATCATCAAACTAATTTTAATATAGGACAAAAATGACCCAAGAAAACATAAAATGCAATTTTTAGATGATGATTTAACTTATTGAAGGAAAAATGCTGTCCAGCCCGTCTTGCCCTATGTGAAAAGGTAATTGCCCCCTTAGTTACTAATCTAGCAAATGACCAAATTCATTTGTCAGTTGGGTTCCTTTTCACACCCACATATGATCACTACCAGGCTTGTTGAATCTAAACATCACTAAATAGAACCTGTCTGGTTCTTTGTCAAGTAGCTGAAGGGTCTCAGAAAGCAGCACATGATGCCACGCTCTAAAGAGATTCAAGAACAGATGCGAAACAAAGTCATTGACATTTATCAGTCTGGAGGGTTACAAAGCCATTGTTGAGGCTCTGGGACTCCATAGAACCACAGTAAGAGACATTATCCACAAGTGGAGAAACATGGAACCTTCCCAGGACTGGACCAACAGCCAACATTTCTCCAAGAGCGCATCAACATCTCATCCAGGAGTCACAAAAGAACCAAGATGAACTTCAAAAGATCTGCAGGCCTCACTGGCCTCAGTTAAAGTCTGTCTACATGATTCCGCAATAAGGAAGACACTGGGAGAAAATGACATCATGGGAGAGTTGCAAAGCTCAAACCACTACTGACCAAAAAGAACATAGTTTGTCTGGCATTTACAGAAAAATATCTAAATGAGCCCCAAGAGTTTTGGGATGACATCCTGTGGACTGATGAGTCAAAGAAGGAACTTTTTGGAAGACATGGGTCCTGTTACATCTGGTGTAAAGCTAATACTACATTCCATAAGAAGAACATCATACCAACATGATGGTGGATTATTCTGCACATGCGTCAGCGTGGTGACAGCTCGGTGTGTGTCTGGCGGATGTTTTTCCAGAAAAAGTTAAGCTTTATTAGTTTTAAGACATAATTTTATGCTGCACTTTTAAATCCTGGATCTTTTAACTGTCTATTTTTATAGGGTGTAAGATTTTAACAATCGGATTTCTGGAATTTAAGTTTGAACCTTTTTAAGGACAGCGTACAGGCTGAAGGCCTACTCTGGGGAGTTTTCAGCAGTAGCCCTAGCCATGCCTTCTTTTAACACTGAGGACCATATTTTACTTCAAAAGGCAAATAAAGAGATCACAGACCTTAAGGAGGACATACGACCGCTCTCCAAAGAACTGGAAATAAAAGACTCCCTGTTGTCCAGTTTCATGGAGGTAGCCTTGGGGCAGTCTAAACATATTGCCTCGCTCAACGCTACCTTTCAGGACACAGTTGTTTGGGATCCTGCCACTTACCCAAGGCCTTCCTCCTGCTTGACCCCCAGCCATTGGCCGTCTTGGGTGGAGGTGGTGGTCCGCGGTCGCAGCCGGTGCTCAGGCGGGGCTGCTTCGCCTCCTTGACTGTGCCTCTCCAACAGCTACGCACCTCTGTCTGATGACGCTCTGGTCCACCCGGCTGATGCTCCGGTCCGCCTGGCTGATGCTCCGGTCCACCCGGCCGATGTCCTGGTCCACCCAGCTGAGGCTCCAGTCCACCCGGCTGATGCTCCGGTCCACCTGGCTGATGCTCCGGTCCATCCAGCTGTTGCCCATGTCCACCTGGCTGATGCTCCTGCCGCTCAGACGCGTCAGGATGCTGCAGAAGACTATCATCAGACGGTCGGGGGGACTCCCTTGGTCCGGGCCTCCACCTTCCAACCATGTACTGCCATCATCCATGGAGGCGGTGGAAACTGAACGTTGGGCAATCCGTCCAACTGAGAGATGCGTACCACCTCTTCACCCTCTCTTCCCCCCTACAACTTTGGTGGTGGGTGATTCAGTGACCCAGGGTATTCGGTTTTTTAATGTTGACTGCTTTCCAGGAGCTACAGTCCCGGTTATCCTGGAGAAACTCCCCGGCCGATGGAGAGTGTAGAGCTGGTCCAGTGTTCCACAACCGGGACGAAAACCGCATTGTTCCTCCTGGATCCAAGGTTCGACTATCGGCCAGATCCTCCTCTCCAGTACTCTGGAATAGACTTTCCCGGGGAGGCTGAGGAGTGTGATCCCCCGGAGCCCTGCCACCGAGGAGCTTGTCAACCACCTCGGTGACTTCGGCCCGGGTGATGGGCAAATCTGCCTCTGAGCACTCAGCCTCTGCTTCCTCAATGGAGGACGTGACCGCAGGATTGAGGAGATCCTCGAAGTATTCCTTCCACTGCCCGACGACATCCCCAGTTGAGGTCAACAGCTTCCCACCTCCACTGTAAACAGTGTTGGTGAAGCACTGCTTCCCCCTCCTGAGGCGCTGGACGGTTTGCCAGAATTTCCTCGAGGCCGACCGATAGTCCTCCTCCGTGGCACCGGAGACCCTGCGACCACAGCTCCGAGCAGCAGCTTCGACAATGGAGGTGGAGAACATGGTCCACTCGGACTCAATGTCTCCGATCTCCCCCGGGATCTGATAGAAGCTCCCCCGGAGGTGGGAGTGGAAGACCGCACTGACAGAGGGCTCTGCTAGACGTTCCCAACAGACCCTAACAACACGTTTGGGCCTGCTGAGTCTGTCCGGCCTCCTCCCCCTCCAGCGCATCCAACTCACCACCAGGTGGTGATCAGTTGACAGCTCTGCCCCTCTCTTCACCCGAGTGTCCAAGACACGTGGCCGGAGATCAGATGTCACAACTACAAAGTCGATCATCGATCTCAGACCTAGGATGTCCTAGTGCCACGTGCACTTATGGAAACCCCTGTGCTCGAACATGGTGTTCGTTATGGACAAACTGTAACTAGCACAGAAGTCCAATAACAGAACACCACTCGGGTTCAGATTGAGGAGGCCGTTCCTCCCAATCACCCCCCTCCAGGTCTCACTGTCGTTGCCCACGTGAGCATTGAAGTCCCCTAGTAGAACAATGGAGTCCCCAGTTGGAGCACTATCCAGCACCCCTCCCAGGGACTCCAAGAAGCAGTTTCTTTTAACAGTTACTTGTCATTTGAACACCATGCCTTTGTTTTTAGCAGTCCAATTCTCTGTATCACTGTTTACAGACCACCCCATCACTCCACGTCTTTTATTAGTGAGTTTAGTTTTCTGAGTTTTTATCAACACCACATATAACAGAATTTTAATAACTGGCGATTTTAATGTGCACATCGACGACATCTCAGACCCACTGTCTAGAGAATTTTTAAACCTTTTAAATTTCATGGATTTTAGCCAACACATCACACAGCCAACTCGCAACAGAGGACACACCCTGGACTTGGTCATATGCTATGGCCTGTCCACTGGTGTGTCCTCTGTTGTTGACCTGGCTATGTCTGACCACTACTGTGTGTTTTTTAACATTGCCAGTTTTAATCATCAGGAGGCCCCGGTGAGAATGGTGAGGAAACGCTACCTAACTTCTGAGGTGGCTGCAAATTTTATCAGAATTTTACAGAGCAACTCCTGCTGAAATTTTACCTGCACCCTGTGATTTTATTGTCAATAATTGTAAAAGGAAATTGAAATTAACATTGGATACAGTGGCTCAACTTTTAACTAAAATTATAAAAACAAAACCGACCTGGAGCAATGATGAAATTAAAAAATCCAAAAGAAAACGCAGGAGTGTGGAGAGAAGGTGGAGGAAAAGTAAACTGACAGTTCATTATGAAATACGATGTGAACAACTCAAATCCTACAATAAAACAATCAAACAGGCAAGTGCATCCTATTTTTCAAAACTAATTACAGACAATAAAAACAATCCTAGATGTCTTTTCTCTGCCTTCAACCTTTTAACCAATATTATTTCTATAAAGTCCTCAGAGACACCAATCAGATCCAGTCTTTTAGCTCATCAAAATGTAAGTTTTAATATACCTGGATAGTCATTTTTACCCGAGGAAACACTGGAGAGTTTTGCCCTGGTTGATGCAAAGACACTTGGTCAAGTTTTCTCCCAGGTAAACCCAACAACCTGCCTTTTAGATCCAATCCCCACATCACTTTTAAAGACATTTTATGGATTCTTCGTGGAACAGATTTTAAATATAGTAAACTGCTCTCTTCAGACGGGTGTCTTTCCTGCTGCCTTTAAAACGGCAGTAGTGAAGCCCCTCCTGAAGAAGAGCAATTTGGACTCCAGCATTTTTCATAATTACCTACCTGTATCCAACTTACTGTTTTCAAGTAAGATTTTAGGAAAATTGGTTTTTACCCAATTAAATTATTTTTTAAACACAAACAGTATTTTAGAGAAATATCAATCTGGTTTTAGGATGAACCACAGCACCGAGACAGCCCTTTTAAAGATTTTAAATGATATCAGGTGTAATATAGATTCTGAGAAACTCATAGCCCTGGTGCTACTGGATCTAAGCACTGCTTTTGATACCGTAGATCACCACATTTTATTAAATAGACTTAGAAACCTGGTGGGACTCTCCGGTGCTGTTCTAAACTGGTTTTATTCCTATCTCACAGACCCATGTTTCTCTGTAAGTATAGATACATGTTCCTCCAGAACTCATAAAATTAAGTGTGGGGTGCCCCAAGGTTTGATTTTAGGTCCAGTACTTTCTAATCTTTATATGCTTCCCCTTGGGGATGTCATCAGGAGACACGGCATCAGCTTCCACAGTTACGCTGATGACACACAGCTGTACATTGCCATGTCTCCTGATGACACAGGGCCTATCGATACCCTTTTAAACTGTATCTTAGATATTAAGTCATGGATGGCAGAGAACTTCTTACAGCTCAACCAGGACAAAACAGAGGTTTTAGTTATTGGTTCTGAAGGGCAGAGAGAGAAACTTTTACCAAATTACAAGATTTTAAACCCTCACAATCCGTGAAGAACTTGGGGGGGGGGGTCGCCCTGGACCGGGTCACGAAGCCAAAACCAACAGGAAGTAGAGAAATAAGTTTTCCACGGGTGTATTTTAATTTTAATTTCCATTTACAAACACATGTAATTAAATCAGATAGCGGATAATGGATAATGAATTAGGGCCCATTTTCCATGTTTCATTTTGTATTATCACTGAAAAAAAAGGGAAACCGTTTATTTTTTGTTTTTATTTTGAAATCTCAAAATAAGAAAAGGAATGGCTGCGACATACACGGACCGTACGTGGCTCTATGTGTGTGTTTGGGGGGAGGGAGCGGGTTTTCTTTTTGTGTTATTTTTCTATTGTATGTTTTTATTTTGGGAAGCACTTTGAGTTACATTTTTTTGTATGAAAAGTGCTATATAAATAAAGTTTGATTGATTGATTGAACAGTGAAACATGGTGGTGGTAGTGTGATGGTTTGGGGCTGCTTTGTTTCCACAGGACCTGGATGACTTGTCATCATTGATGGAGCCATGAATTCTGCTCTCTATCAGAAAATCCTCCTTGAGAATATCCACCATCAGTTCAAGACCGGAAGCTCAATACAAATGGTTTATGCAGCAAGACAAAGATCCAAGGCACACAAGAAAGTCCACCTGTGAGGAGCTCAGAAAGAACAAAATGAAGATTTTTGAGTAATGTTATGATCAAAAACCATCTGATGTGGCTGAATTAAAACTATTCCATAGAGAACAGTGGACTAAAATCAGTCTTGCAAAAATCCTTTTCACGTCCTTGGGTTCATTGCGGAAAAGTTTCAAAAATCCGACACGACGGCAAAATGAGCTGAGGCACAGGCTGAATGGCCTGTAAGGCCGCTCCTTCTGCTATCTCTTGCAGAAGGAAGAATATGTTGCTCTGTTCCATCTTCAACAAAATTGCAGACTGATCTAAACTGTTCTTTTTCTTAGTAGAGTAAAACTCTACTTATTCTGGACTAAAGTCAGATTGAACCATCTTCTGCAATGTCCTCGGACAACTCCGTGTAATCTCTTCATTTTGACTCAGTTTCAACTCCGTTTAATTTGTGTCTGTCTCTCATTTTTATACTTTCCTATATTCTTCAGAGACACATGCACATTTTTCTCCTCCCAAAACAAACTTTCTTAACTTTAGCTCATTGTCTTAGTTAGCTCAGTAGCATGATTCATACTTTCCAAAACTTGAGACATCGTCTCATCTTAAGAAATCCGGTCCAGTCTGGGTTTCTAACTTCCTCTTTCTGGTTGCGACACAGTAAGAGGACTGGACTTCCTCTTTTTCTGTCAGCTGCTCAGAGAAACATATTAATATTAGAATTACTTCAAATCTCATTGATATTATATATTTAGAATCATCACACCATCTGAATCAACTGAGACAACTTTCCAATCACTTGATCATTAAAAGTTATTGAAAACTTAAGGACACACACTTGAGCACAGACATTTTAATCAAATCAAATCAAATTTTATTTGTAGAGCACTTTTCATACAATACATGTAACACAAAGTGCTTTACATGCAAAAATAAAAACACCTTTATATTACAGTTTTTCTCAATTGGTTTGGCTCATTTCTCGAAACTGAAATTACATTCTCAAAACTCTAAGATCATTTAGCAAAACAGTCTTACAGTTCAGCACAACACCATAGCTCACTTGCAAAAGCTCATATCTCTCCCAAAACCTTTCAGTCATGCTTCAAAACTAAGTTTCTTTCTCATATAAATAGTCAGTGCCACCAAAAATGCAAAGATCCTTCTCAGTTGCTTTGGCTCATTTCTTGAAACAGACCGGACGTTCTCAACACTCTTGGTACTTTAGCCAAAATAACCTGGATGGTTCAGCACAACACCATGGTTCACCTGCAAAAGCTCATATCTCTCCCAAAACAGTTCACACGACTGGTCAAAACTAAATTCTGTTCTCATGTAAATAGTCAGTGCCCCCAAAATGCATCGTCCCTTTGGCATTGTGTGAGCACTGCAAGTCAACATGTTTAGATGTTTTGTCACTATTGTAGATGACCATTGAAATATCCCTCATGTCCACCTCTCAGTCTGAGCCCAGTCCTTCATTCACAATGGTTACTGTGCTAGTTTTTGTTTGTCCAGCTAACAGAATACAATTGTGTATAAAACTGAAAAAATAGGATTTCATGGTAAGAGTAGACTCCAAGGTTTGTCATCACACATTGCACTCATATTGTCAAGGAAACTGTAACTTTTTACAGTTTTTCTTAGTTTTTTACACACAAATACTGGTACTTTAGACACAGTGACCACAACATGTAACTCATGCACCGACCCCCTGAACCAGTTCTGCTAAACTACAAGCACAATTCATGCTTTACTCTCACATTGCAGTTCTAAAACACACTTTTTGAAAACACTACACACAATTCTCTGCATTTGGCAAATTTTTCATGAAGAAAATCTCTTGTTTTCTCAAAGAACACACTGTCATTCCAAATTCTACAGTTAATTGTCCTGCTATGCACACTGACTCATCACATGGACGAACACCTGTCACACAGTTTTACAATTAGCAGTCAGAGCTTTAGCATAAAAGGGCAACAGGTGAGTTCTTCTGTTTTGGAGCAATGGTTACCAACATTGGAAACAGAGCCAGAGGAGTGAGAGTAAGAGGAGTACTGTAGCTGTAAACTGTAAATTCTTCTCTTGTTTGTATATTTGTATGTACTGTATGTGCAACTTTGTGTTGGTTGGTGTGTTCACTGTATACATAGTTTTAGCAGGAAAAATAAAATATATTTGTTACCGTGCAATTGTGTGTTCTCAGTAAAAATAACAATAGTCTAAAATACTTTACAACACACTCATGTATGTACTGTCTGTAGTGAGCATAACAGTGAACAAAAAAAGGCCTAAGTCCTTCTGATGAATGGAGAAGAAGTGTTTTCTGTTCATCATAGTGCTTTACTTTGAGCACATCAGTGTTCAACTGGTTCCTATAAATGTCTATTCATATGATGGTTTGTGTCATTTGAAAACAAAATAGCATTTTGAGAAGAAATAACATCGTTTTGAATGTAAAGGTTAATTTGAAAGAGAATTGAAGGGTTTTGTCCATTGTGTGTGTGTGTGTGTGTGTGTGTGTGTGTTTTCTGATTTGTGTGCAGAGTTCTGAAAGTATGAGGCATACTTTCAGAAAATGTGTGTAAACAATTGAGAAAACTGTATTGACACACATAAAGTAACTTTCATACATCAGAGTAAAAAGAAAATCTATACAGCATTACATACTGTAATATAAACACATAAACAAAAAACAAGGAACATTATATGGAGCCTACAGAGCTGTAAATAAAGCTGTCCTCACCGTCCCTCTCCTGGCCACTGTATGTTCATGACTAATCCTGACAACTGAACAGACTATTGTGCATGTGATGACTTATACAATGAAATGATGCTGACATGTTTTGGAGTGATCGACCATCAGACTGAGAAGTCAACAATCAGTTTAGATCAACAAGATCTATTCACTTGGAAATTGTGCTAAACGAAGGCTACCTGTACTGAATCATTTGCAAAAATGTACTGAGACATCGAGACATGAACTAAGATGTTTGCAATTTGATGAAATGAAGGAGAAATGCCAGTCTGTTGTGAACAATTGCCAAGTAGTTTGGAGGTTTGTCCATGTTGTTTTGAGAATGTAATTTCAGTTTCGAGAAATGAGCCAAACCTATGGAGAAAAACTGTAAAATACAAAAAACAAATCCCTTCCCCGACACACACACACGCACACACACACACGCACACACACACACACCCCACCCACCCACCAACCGCCCATTTCCCACCCAACCCTCATTCCCTAGTGATCAGACAGTTAAAAGCAGCTCTGATAATGGTGTGGCACTGATGGACCAGGAGAGGAAACACCATCCTAGGGGGCCGTCCACATCGAAAGGTGACACAGCCCACAGCTAAAGGGGCCCCGCCACAGGGACCACCCCAGCCCAGTCCGATAGGAGCCCACACCACGGTCAGGGAACCATAGTGCAGAGCCCCCACCACCCAGGCCAGAACAGTCCCCAGGACGACGCCCCCAGCAGATGGGCCAGAACCACCTCCTGATGCGGAGGGCCCCATGAGGAGGAACACTGGAGTAAAATAAGTAAACTGTAAAATGAATTGATAAATAAATAAAAGATTGAACTAAAACACTAGTTACAAATAAAGCAAATAAATGTTAAAATTGGGCTAAAATAAATAAGTAAATAAATACCTAAAATAAAGAGTAAGAATAAGAATAATAATAGAACCATAGTAAATAACTAGATAAATAGATACATACATAAATAAATAAGTAATTAATTAATTATAAGCTAAGTTAAAAAGGTGAGTTTTAAGCCTGCTCTTAAAAACACCAACAGTCTCTGCGGCCCTGAGGTCCTCCGGCAGGCTGTTCCACAAATGTGGGCCATAGTGACAGAACGAGGCCTCACCATAAGTCCTCGTTCTGACACCAGGAACCCTTAAAAGGCCAGTGCCAGAGGACCTCAGGGACCGCGAGGGCTCATAGCGTAAAAGCAGGTCAGATAAATATGAAGGCCCAAGACCATTAAGACACTTAAAAACTATTAATAAAACCTTAAAATCAATCCTGAAACGCACGGGGAGCCAATGCAGTGATTCTAAAACAGGTGTAATGTGCACCCGCTTTCTGGTCTTTGTCAGTACTCGTGCTGTTTACTCCATGTCCTGTTTCTAAACTGCCACACAGCTAAGTTCCTCTTTTCAACCTGCAGAATTCTGGTTACAAAGAATCATTTTTAATCTTCCCAATAATTATAAACTGTTTCAAATCATCACTTAACATAAGAATAATTTCAAATCATCATTAAGCCTAAGCGCAATCAGATCATTTTCTTTACTTAGCCTCTGTAAATGGCTGCTCTGGGATCTCAAACCTTGGCTCCACTTGACAGTTTTCAGTAATTTGTCAATAATCATCATTTAAAAATGACATTTTGAGTTGTGTGGGTTATTTATGTGTATTATTCAATAAATATAGATATTAGTTTGATGATTTGGAACATTTAAGTGTGAAAAATATGCAAAAACAAAAAAAAATCTGTTCAAATACTTTTTCACGGCACTTAATGCATGTCAGTAAGTGAGCACATTACTGTTCAGAGGTTCTTCATACATTAAACAACAAATGAATGTATTAGTATTCCAACAACCTGATGTTCAGATCTGATTTATCTTCCACTCAGCACAAAACTAGCCTATACAAGGGCTATAAAAAAGGTCAATAGTTTGGCAACTTATCATTTACTTGTCAGTTCCTCAGATTTTTTAATGGAAGCTTGTTTGTTTTTATACTGACCACCTCTATTCCACTCAACGAAAATCCTTCAACAAGCAATTCCATAACAAAAAATGAAACACATTCTTAGCTTTAAATTATTTTGTGTGTGCTGCCAACAGTGAGCTTAATTTACAGATTACACTTCGTAGAGGATAGCTCTTCTATTAAAGAACAGTTTGTCCTTCATCATGACAATAGTTGCTACTAAAAATTGCTACTAACTGCTACTGAAAGGAAAGCGATGTTGACTTTATAAAAAAAATGGCTGATTTCAACACAATTTAGGTCTGAATACTCAAGTAAGATTGAAATACAAATAAAATTAAAGAACACTATTTAAATCTTATTTTTCATAGGGCTAGCACCTCAAATTTAGATAGATTTGTTTTCATATGAGGGTTGCTTCTTTTTGCCTTTTTGCCTTGTATTTTTAAAATTTTGTGTAACAGCTTAGGGGCATTAACTGAGCTTGCAATAACAAACAATTATCTAGCAGCTATCCAGCAGTGTCAGTAAATGAAGCAGCAGAGGTTTAAAAGGCACCTTTAACAACCAGCAATGATAGAAATGTTAGCAACTGCACAAAAGCACAGGTTTAAAGACCCAAGCAGCTGTTGCTCAACACAGTTACACAAAAGCTGTGGAAATCCAATCGGGCCACTAAAGGGAGGGTTGTGTCACTAGAAAACCCCTCAATAAATCATGTCTCTACAAGACTGACTGATTGTGTGCTCATGGGTGACGAGTGAGTATTATTAGCATGAGTATGTGTATTGCTTTGTATGACCAATTACTTTGTGTTCAAGTGACTGAAAGTTGAAGCTGAACTCACCATAGTCTGTGATTGTTGGCTGCTTCTCTCACTGACTGGAGCTGCTCAACTGCTACAGCTATGAATGCAAAAAGATAACTGATTAACACTGTAACTTATTAATTTGCTTTCAGGCAAATTCCTTTCAATACCCAAACAATTTATAAGAAGTGTCTCTCAAATATTTATAAGCCAGGGTAAGTGGGCAATTTGTGCCTGACTAATGATGAGAGCATTCCCTCTAATTACACGAGTTGAAATGGGATTAGACAGTTTTTAGTTCTTACAGGCCACTGACTGGCATAACCAACAGCATTAAACATTTACTGCTGACAAAAACTGAAGCCGCCACCATACAGCACACTAATAAAAGTGTGTCGTTTAATTAAGGCTAACGTTTCTCTTATAATAAACCAGCACATTTGAAGAGCGTGCCCGGCGTATCAAGAGATTTGTACTTACGCCCCCACACGTAATTAATAAGACACTTATATCGCAGTGTGTCTGTGGTTCCAAATTCAAATGGCAGCGCTGGCAAACACAAAGCTGCTAATAAACATATGGAAATAGGATTCCCTGATGACCTCCAGAGGGTTTGAGAATTTACACACACTTGTGCAAAATTAGGCAGTGGTTATGAATACAAAGTGATTCAACCTTGTGAAAGTGGCAGAGAGAATAGCTCAAAACCCTTGTCAATTTTTCAACATTTATTTCAGTCCCCCAGCAGTGGGATATGGCTCAAAATCAGAGGAAGCTACATTTCCCCCCACCCCAATACAACCAAGACAGAAGGTTACTGCTGATATGGTGAGGCTTTGAGGGCCTTTATCAGACAGCGCAAACAATTAAGGATGTCAATAATGAGAGAATAAGAGGAGTCTTTTGTGGACTACCTTTTGTGACAGAGGCCCCTCTGGCATGAAAAGACCTAGACACAGTGTTGGACCTCCCCCTCACTGGTGTGCCGATGTAGTCATTAGCTAGTGATAAGACCAGGCAGGAGGTGCAAAGAAACAGAGCAGAATCCAATTTGGAAGAAAAGAAAGATATGTGAGCGGTAAACCTATGGCGTGTATGTCACTCTTATATGAGGAAAGATTTCTAATCAGGATAAAAATATATTATTTTACCTTTCATTGTAGTGCTGGGACCCCAGACTGCCTAAGCACACATGGTAATATCATCACTGTTGTCAATGCTAGTGCCAGATAAATAATCATCCTATAGCCAACTTGATTTTTTTTCTAACTATCCTCCTCTCCAGACATGATTGACACCTGCATCCGCCAGGCCTCAGAGAGCAGCCAGCCGGTCTGTTGTGCTGCAGCTCTGCATGGTTGATCACGGGGGTCCCGCCCTCGGACCCTGGCTGCTGGGGCCCAACAGGGAACCATTCGGCTTCCAATGACATGTTTAGGAAGTAGTGTTGGCTGGTAATTGTCCTGTGCCAGCAGGGAAGATGGGGGACACAGGGACAAGACAAAGGGAGGAGAGGGTGAGCGTGAGGGACAAGGCCTCTGAGCCTTTCATTCAAGAGGAGCTGTCTAGACATCAATGCTTCACAGGAGCAACTGAGCCCCTTTTAATATGACTTTAAGAAACTTTGCCATACTGCTTTAGTGACTTTAGTATGGGAAAGGTTTGAATTTTAGGGGGAGGTGGGTAGGACAGATTCAATGAACCAAAGCAGAACTAGAGCTTGACCTTGCTGACACAGCTCGATGTTAGAGATCCAATGACAACACTTTGCACATGTGAGTTTACCTGTCACTTTGCCTACTCACTTCTATTCTGATCTATATTGGAGTATTGCTGGTAGTCCACTTTTTGGGTAGATATTCAGAATATTACATTTGAAAAATGATCTGTCTGTAAAATAGTTCAACCAAAAATCCTATGTGCATGACATTCTCCTGTATTAATTTTTGATGAATTGCAAAATTAAGATAAGCATATACATTGCAATATATGTATATATATATAAATATATATATATATATATATATATATATACATATATTTATACACACACACACACACACACACACACAAACACACACACACAAACACACTATATGCCTGGCAAGTCTGTTTTCACTTCTGTATGACTGTGATAACTGAATGCATGTCATTAAACTGCAAAGATGCAGGATGTACAGCTCTTCTTCAATCGTATCTTAAACAGGTGCAACGTGTGCATGTGAGTGTATGTTAGTGCTGTCTATATAAGTATGTAGGGTGTGTGTGTGTGTGTGTGTGTTTGTGTGTGTGTTTGTGGAGAAAGAGAGCAGGTGGGGGGTGGGGAGAGAGGGTAATGGGTCAGGACTCTATTTTGAACAAGTACTTACTGGTTCTTTAATAAACCTTTGACCCCCACCATGGGGTCATATATCCCCAAACAACTGTGCTGCCCTGCCACCCACAGTGCTTAGCTCTTCAGGATGTTGATTTGACACTCCACATTTACCCTTCAAACACACCTCACAATACCAGACAACGTTTTCAAGGGAGTAGCACACTCCCCTCTTCTAATACCCTTTTCACTGAGTGTATCCTTTATTCACTGACTAATCCAATTAATAGTCATATTTTTAGAGCATAAACTCCCTGGTGGAGCCCCACAAGGCTCATTATTATTCTGTGCACAATTACTTGGTCGTGATGTCTGTCTAAGAGGTTTTTGCTGGTGCTGTGAATGTTACTGTGGTGACAGTAATTTCATCCATGTGTTATTTTGTTGATGCATACATGTATTTCCATTCATCCATAGAGTTACATCATAACATCACTGTTTCCACTCTGCAAAGATTTATCAGAAGAGAAAGCACATATAGCATATCGAGTGAATGTATGTAAAAGTAACTTTTATTAGATATATTGAGATCTCACATCGTAATATTACGCAGATTGTATGAAAATTTACAGTACAGGTACACTTGTGTTTTCAAGAATATAAATGTGCCATTGTTGGATGAGTTATTTTGAAAGGCTCTAAGTAGAAATAGTATAATTTAAGATTATTGAAACTATTACTGATTCATTATTGTAATAGTATCATGTCAATATTGTAGTTTTCTACCAATTTTGATCTAATTTTAATTTTCTAATGTTAGGCCATTTAACCTTAAACAGTGTAGGACTGAGATAACAATATGCAGTATTTTACACAATATATGATAACATAACATGATAACTTGTTTGGCATGTCGGTGTCCGTGTGTGTAGCAGCTTGGCATTTGGTTGCCTGAGGAAGGTTACATTTATATTGTATTTTTTCTGCTGCCTCTATTGGTTCTTATCACTGCAACGTTTTTTGTTAGCACTGGAAATGTGATCATATTAGGATTATTCACGTCATGGTAAATTACTAGGTTATTATTTTCTCAAACTTTATTTAGGAATTTGTTTTTTTTCCCTGAACACTTTCTGGTGTGTACTTTTAGTTTACAGAAGGTTAAAATAAGTAAAACATTTAGAATTAGGTTTAACAGTTCAATACACAGAACAAATAACAGTTTTCCATAAAAATAATCTCTTCTTGCCTCGAACTGGCTTAAATTATAACTCTGCATCTTTGCCTCCTTTTGTATGTGAATTTGCAAATCAGTCTACCTTTTTTGTTGCCTTCTGCTGGTTGCCTGCAGCTTGAGCATACCTGCTTACCTTTAAGCCTGCACAGTCACTGTAAAACTAATTGCCAAATGGGATTATTTATTTCCTGATGCGGTCCTTTTAAATATTACTCAGTAATAAGCATTTCTTACTTTTTCTGATTCTGCACTGATTTACTGTATATAGGTGCTTGCGTTGTTGTGGGAGAGGTAGGGAGAAATGAGGTGTTGCATGGACACCAGAGCCCCCCGACCAACCCACCCCCTGATGTGGGCTGAGTCAGAGGTTCATCCCAATACAATGCCGTCCATCACTTTTGGTGTCACTCAAATGCTGTCACATTACCCACTCAACTACAAGGGCAACAGCACCCTTAACAATAATCCAATTAGGTATCAATGAGGTCCGTAGCCCTAGATGTAATTGGTTTTTTATGAGCATGCAAGAGAGTGTGTGGGGGAAGGTGTGGGGTGGACTGGAGGCATTGGGTGTACAGCTGGTGACAGTAAATGAGACAACATGCATTCTCAGATGTTTAACATGTGTCACATTCACACAAATATCATACATGTGTGATTCTTGCACATAATCACCCACATAATACGAAAAAATGCATTATGTAGATTTAGTCCAATTGTATTAAAAGCTGTTGTGTACTTTAATCACATAAATGTGACTTATTTTGACGTTTTCATATATTCTTATTGTTTACTATTGCCGGTAATTCATTTGTTGATTTTAACAAAAATATATGAAAGCTGAATTTGAATCACTATTTCTCTTTGCAGAGCTGGGATCACTGGCAAGCAAGCAATGACTATAGTCTCATATTTGTGAAAAATTATTTTTGAGAATGTTTGTGTCAAATCACTTTCATTATTCTTTTAAAATTGTGAAGTGTTTTTGATTACTTGTTTTAAATTTGTAATCTGTTGCATTAATCTTTCAGAACCAGTTGGATGTGATTAGCTAACCTCTGTTGACATTTACGGAAGCTGACAGGGAAGCATTTCACTTGGGGGCTAAAGATGCTCTAGCTGCTATTTTGCAAGCTGTTTGAGGTGGCCTATAAAAGATAAGGAGAAAAAGCAGTAGGGAGAATGGAATGTACAGTAAAATTGATGTTGATGTTGATGGATCCTCTAGCTTTTAAAAGGATGCCAGTATCTCAAAGAAGGTAGTACTAGGACTTCTTAAGAGGAGTGTGAGGAGAGTTCAGGGAGCAAAGATTAGCAGTGAGAAACAACAACAAAAAAGATGGCTCTTGTTTGGACAAGATTTATTGTGGCGACTATTCAAGAGCATGAGTGTGGTTACTGAAAAAGACTGGTCGACTGGTATTGAGGTGTGAGTAGGGGACTGAGAAGAGTAAAGGCCAATTCATGGTTTCCACATTAGCGATACAGACTTTACCACAACAATGTCATTCTCTGTTGTTTGGGGCTGAACAGACATGTTACTGGTTTAGAAGAATTGACTATTGACATGGGCTCTGAGAAATTTACAGCAGAGAAGCAGTCCAAGTATAAATCTGGTCCTAAGGATGCTTCCAGAACCACTGCACCTAAAACCATGTTCATGATTCTTTGTGTAATATTCAAAACTTTATTTGTAAAAGTCATGAAGGCATTTATTACTGAGAGCGTCATTGCCTTTCCAGTCTTCTTGAACTCTGCTTTAAAATGTTCAGCTGTTCATTAAACCATGGAATTATTTTATTATAATCTATTGCCTTCTTTTGATTTTAGAGGGGCAGCAGTGTTAATTGCTGTATGCAGTAAAGCTGCAGTCCCATCAACAAGATTATCAATCTATGTGAAACTAACATTAGAGGATCTGCTCTCTGTTGTGTTGGCATTGAAGTAAATAATGACAGAATCATTTACTTAAACTTAGTTACTGCAGTATCAGATAAATATCTGCTGTAATGGAACTTTTTGGTAAATGCTCCGTAGTCCATTACTGTAAATTCAAATGCTATTAAAAATGATCAGACAAAATGAAGTTTGTTGAAAAATAGTTAGATGTTCAATTTCTATGCCATATGTCGTAACAAGATCAGGGTGTGATTAAAACAGTGAGCTGGTTTATTAACGTTTTGAGAAAAACCAACTGAGTCTAACAGTGCACTAAATGCAGAGTTGACGCTGTCATTCTCATCATCTACATGGATAGTCACCCAGTATAATGGCTTTATCTGTACTGAGCACTAAATCAGCATAACTCTGAGAATTCAGACAGAAACTCAGAGTAAAGGGCCGGTGGGCGATATACAACAACTAGCAGAACGGGTTTTTGTATTTTCCAATTCAAGCATTTAAGACTAAGACTAAGGCTTTCAAATGAATTAAAACTAAGTTTTGGTCTCTGGTTGATTAAGTTTGAGTGGAAGATTGCTGCCACTCCTCCCCCTCTGCCTGAACTTCTGGGTATATGAAAATTAATATGATGTATGAATATCTTGCTGCAGCCAGGTTTCAGTCAGACACATTAAGTCAGTGTGATGATCTGTTATCAGATCATTAACTAAAAGAGATTTGAATGAAAAAGATCTGATATTTAATAATCCACATTTAATTGTCTTGTTTTTTGGTTCTGATTAAGTTGTATTAATTCGAATAAGGCTGTTATGAACAGCTCTTCTATTTTTAATGTTAGACTTGTAGAATCTGTGTGGTCGGGGGATAGACTTCTCTATGGGATACTGGGACAGTGACAGCCATAGGTAAACATTAGAGAAGTGTAGAAGACTGTAACTCTGCTTCCTGGTCTCACCTCTGGACTGTCACTTATCTATGTTTCTAGATAAGAGAGCTGCACCATGCAAAGTGGAATGTATGCCATCTCTCTTAATGAGACCAGGTTTTCCCCAAAAACTTTTCCAATATCTATTAAGCCATTGTCAATGTCATTCCCATTGATGTGAATTACAGTCTTATTATATTTACTATTGTCCTTTACCAGCAGTTTTAAATTGGATTAAATGTTGCCCGCTCCGGCCCCAGGAATGCATTTAACTCTGGTGAACTTCTGTTTGAAACCTGTGAACAGTCACCAAGCCCGCCTGCCTTTCTGGCTGCTCAGGAACTGCTAAAAGGAGCTGTGCTACGATGCTCCATACCAGATACAGAGGGAAGGCTAGCTGCTACAGCCACTGGGTTGTTTAACATGGTATGCGGCTGTGCCTCTAATTTGCTGTGCCTTGCCTCCAAAGATATGAACAAGCTACATTTATTACAAGTACCCTTATCACTAACGGAGGCGGGTGAGTAACTAAACATACGACACACTGAACGAGAGCGAGAGAGAGGGAAAGAGATAGAGGGAGACATAGAAGCTGTGTCTAGCTTGTTAGCGGTTAGGCTAGCAAATCTGGAAAAAAAGTTATATTAAGATCTATGAAGCAGTTCTGCACACAAGCACTTTAGGAGCAGCCTGTGTATGTAATTTCATTGATGGTACAGACAGTTTTAGCGCCAAAAGGCAGAATTTAATAATAACTGAGAAAGAGCCGTACAAGCTGCAAGCACTAACACACAGTCAGCTACGATAAGAAAACAGGAAGTGATCCGTGATACAATACCTTGCTGCACAGGACAGCAAAAAAAATAAATAAATAAAATCATGCTTTTCTGCAGCTTCCATACAGCTGTCACCCTTCCAAACGTCCCAACACCCCCCTACACACTGTGTCTGCTACCCAACCACTTAGATTATATAAATCAAAAATTAGCAGAAGAACCCCAACTTTAAACATTAGAACCTGATATCAGTAATACCACTACTTCAACAGAACAACAAAAAAATGAGAATTAAATGTGAATTTTAAATGTCACACTTATTTCATCTAGTTTAACAAGCAAGATGGCGGGGCATGTAGATGTAGCACCCACGCTCTCCCTCAGTTAGCAGCTACTTATTAAGAAAGACCTACATCTGAACCAAACTTATCAGCCTGAAACAACATCGGACAGGCTGGATCCCAGAATTCAATTAATTCCTGGAGACGATGTGCCGGCATGAACGGACCAAGAGGAAGTGATGACGGCGCTGCGAGAAACGGCATTAGAGCTAGGCCAACTGCGACCCTGCATAAACCAGCAATTCCTTGCCAGTGTCTGCTCCCTAGTAAGCAAGGTGAATAAGATTAAGTTATATATTGTTAACAACTGCATGGACAGCTGTATCATGGTGATAACCGAGACCGGGCTGCACAAAAACATTCTGGGCCTAGCCGTGGAATTAGCTGGCTGCACAATCTCCCGGTCAGACCACACATCAGACTGCAGTAAGATGACTGGAGGAGGTGTGTGTGTCTATGTTAACAACAGCTGGTGCACGGACACGGCCATTATCAAAAGACACTGCTGTCAAGAACTGGAGTTTTTACTGCTAAAGTGTCGACCTTTCTATCTGCCCAGAGAAATCACGGCTGTGTTTGTAGCTGCTGTGTACATCCACCCGTGAGCTAATGCTAATGCAGCTATGAACAAGCTTCATGACAGCATCAGCCAACAGCAGAACAAGCATCCAGAGGCCTTTTTCATCGCAGCTTGAGACTTCAACCGCACTAATCTGTAGACTGTGCTTCCCAGATTTTATAAGAATGAGGACATTAAAACAAGCCACCCTCAGTCATCTGGAAAGTCCCAACACATACATCAGGATGATGTTTGTTGAGTTCAAGTCGGCATTCAAGTCCATCAACCCCAGTGGACCTATTAACAAACTGCAGACGCTGCAACTTGGAACCCCCCTTTGTCTGTGGATCAAGAACTTCTTAATGAACAGACCCAGCATGACAGGATGGGCACCTCAACCATCATCCTCAACACTGGTGTTCCTCAGGGCTGGGTCCTGAGTCCAGTCCTGTTCAAGCTGTACACTCATGATTGCGTTGGCACTCATGGCTCCAACACCATCATGAAATCTGCTAATGACACAACTGTCGTGGGACTGATCAGCAGCGACAACGAGGCACCATACAGAGTGGAGGTCCAGGCACTGATGGCCTTGTGCAGTGACCACCACCTCATCCTCAACACCAGGAAGACCAAAGAAGTCATCACTGACTTCCGGAAGTCGAGGATCACGCAGCACTCAGGCCTGAGTATCAACGGGGAGGAGGTGGAAGGTGTCACGGACTTCAAGTTCCTTGGACTGCACATTTCGGAGGACCTGGTCTGAACTGTGAACACCACCTACATCATCAAAAAAGGCCAACAGCATCTCTTATTTCTGAGAATGCTGAGGAGGGACCAAACTCCCTCCAAATCTGCTAAGGAACTTCTACCACTGCATAATAGAGAGTGTCCTAACCTACAGATGCACAGTGTGGTACCCCAGCTGCACTGCAGCAGAGGAAAAAGCTGCAGCAGGTCATCAAGATGGTTCAGAGGATCACCAACTCCCCACTCTCACACCTGGATGAGATCTACTTGAGCTGTCTTGCCACAAAGATCTGGAGAGACCCCACCCACCCAGGACACTCTCTGTTCACCACCTTCCCCTCTGGCAGGCTCAGAGCTATGAAAGTGTGAACCAGCAGATTCAAACACAGCTTTTTTCCCATGGCTGTGAAGAGACTGCTGCAGGAAACAGCATAACTGCCCTCTGTTTGTTTGTATCGGCCATCTTCACCCTGGCTTCGTCAGATCTCCTCGTTGGAATCTCCACCTGGTCTTCACCTGCTAAAGATGCCATCTCGACTCCCACACCGCACCCGCCATGTACCATGCCAAACTCTGTTTGCATTCCCTCAGCCCTCTCCCTCCTTTGGCTGCCAGTTAAGTTACCCCCATCTCTCACTGGGTTCCATATAGTGTAGTTCTGTGTACTGTTTAGCGTGCAGTTTCGGTTTCTGTCTTTCTCGCCTGGGTGGCTTGTGTATTATTAATGTGTCACACTGTGTGCACTTTTCGGTCTTGTAATTCAGTTTTCGAGTTTGGTAGTACCAAGTCTTGGTCAGTCGCTCTGCCATATATAAATATATATCCTGCTTACGTGAGATTAAGTTTGTCTAATTCTATTGAGTAGAATTACTACTTATTTAGTCTGCTTAATATCTGGCTCTTTAGCGTCATTTATCCTCTGTCCACTATCCTCTGGTATACACTGTAAATATTCTTGTAAATAAATTATTGTTGGATTTAATGTATTGTTTGTTGTGTTTTAGAACATAAAGGTCTGGATTGTTTGTAATTTTCTTCATTTAAATTTGGAAAACACTGAGGTTATTGTATTTGGCCGTAGACACCTCAGAAACACAATATCTAATCAGACAGTCACTCTAGCATTGGCTTAGCCTCCAGTTCTGCTGTAAAAAAAAAACTTGGAGTTATTTTTAATCAGGATATGCCGTTCAACTTACATATAAAACAAGTCTGTAGGACAGCATTCTTTGATCTACGTAATATTGTAAAAATCAGGAACATCTTGTCTCAGAGTGATGCTGAGAAACTAGTCCATGCATTTATAACTTTGAGGCTGGACTATTGTAATTCCTTATTATCAGGATGTCCCAATAACTTTCTTAAAAACCTCCAACCTCCAAAATAATGCAGCCAGAGTTCTGACAGGAACCAGTAACAGATCATATTTCTGCTGTATTAGCTTTTCTTCATTGGCTCCCTGTAAATTCCAGGATAGAATTTAAAAACCTAATGACCAAGCTCCATCATATACCAGGGTTTCCCCCAGTGCTTTTTAAGCCTGGCGGGCCGCCAGGCTTTCCTTGCCCCCCTGCCAGGCTAAGCTTATAATAACACATAATAATCATAATTTAAAAATTCTTGTAAACTTTTAACGTTTTTTTTTGTTTTTTTTACAAAAGCACGGTGGGCGGCCGGTGGGCTTCTCGACCACCGGGCTTAGCAAGTTTTCTGGGGGAAACCCTGATATCCTAAAGACCTTATTGTACCATATCATCCCAACAGAGTCCTTCACTGTCAGACTGCAGGTTTACTTGTGATCCCCAGAGTTTCCAGAAGTAGAATGGGAGGCAGAGCCTTAAGCAATTAGTTCAATTCAGTTTTATTTATAGAGTGCACATTTACAACATATGTCATCTCACAATGTTTTGCACAGTAAGGTACAGACCTTTTGAATTATACACAGAACAGAAAACCCAACAATCCAAAGTTGCTTTTGGATTCCCTATGAGTAAGCAGTCAGCGATGGAGGGAAGGAACCAAAAAACAAACTCCTCTGTTGTGGAATCAGCTCCAAGTGTCATGGTCCCGGCTTCAGCCCTGTCTGTCTCCCTCTTTCTTCCTCTTTTATTCTCCCTTTCTCTCTCCCCCTCTCAGCTTTGCTTTCCTTCTCACTCTCTCTCACTCTGCCCTGCCTTCCCTCACCTTCATTCCTGCTCTGCTCTGAATACCCTGATTCCAGACAGCTGCGAACAACCACTCACCTGCCAGTAATCACCACCTTCAACAAAAGCCCGGTTCTTTCACCAGAACTCTGCCAGACCATAAAACTATTCTTCCCCGGTTCACAGTCTGTCTACACCCTGTCATCTACCTGCCTTCCCTGAGCTTCAGCCTCTTGTCGCCCGGTTCCTGCTGTTTTCAGTTAAGTTTCTGTATTTTGTGTAATGCTGTTTCTTTACTTTTGCTTGTCAGCCTCTCCTTACTTCTGTCATGGGTGTTTTAAGTTTCGTATGTTGGCGTGTTTTGTGTTAGTTAGTTTTTGTGTTATGTGCTTGATTTGCCCTGGGGATTAGTTTGGAGTCTTGTCTAGTCTTGTCACAATAAAAGTGTGTGTGTGTGTGTGTGTGTGTGTGTGTGTGTCCGTCCGTCCGTCCCTGTCCTTTGGCAGTTTGCATTGTCTTTAACTCTGCTTTTGCTCTTGCATCCCGTTTTACCTTCTGTTTGCTACTCTAATGTTTACCAGCCTGCTGTCTACCTGATTCTACTTGTGTTCCTTGTTTGCACATTTTGTTTTTGTTTACATCCCTTTTAACCACCTCCCTCTTACCTGCCTGTTTCTCCACAGGTCCCTCATCAGACTCTAGCTTGTGAGTTTAGTTTTTTGAATTCTCCTGTCTCAATCCCTACGTACTCCAATGTTTTTTGATTAGTTTCTTTACCTCTGGATTACGAGCCGAAACTGAACTACTTCTTTGCCTGCTTTGAGGTGGAGGCAGTGTCGCAAGTCATAGCAACACATACACTGGCCCACGACAACCACATTTTCATAGTGAGATTGAGGTGAGGTGCACACTGAGGGCAGTGAATCAGAGGAAAGCTGCTGGACTTGATGGAGTGACTGGGAGTGTGCTAAATGAATGTGTAGATCAGCTTTCTGGAGTCTTCACAAAGATCTTCAACCTGTTTGTGCTCCAGTCCAGTATCCCACATTGCTTGAAGTCTGCCACAATCATACTACTACTAACATAGACCAAAACAGCACCCTTAATGATTATTGTCTGGTAGCACTGACACAGGTCATCATGAGCTGCTTTGAAAAACTGGTCTGGCAGCACATCATAAACAGATTCCCACCCACATTTGAGACACACAAGTTTGCCTACAAAGCTAAGTGATCAAGATAGGATGCCATCAATACAGGTCTTTATACAGCACTGACCCACCTGGAAAATCAGAGACTCTATGTGAGGCTGCTCTTTGATGACTTGATTGTGTGGCGAGGGGAGAAAGAGAGTGAGCAGGGGGCGCTCGAGGTAAACTAGGGTGCTACAGCTTCTGAGTGTAGACACCAGCCAGACAACGCCACCCTGGGACTTTCACCCAGGGAATTTTAACCACTGTTAACAAGAAGGCAACTCAGGTTCATTTTACTGCTGAGACAAGAGACATGATTCCAGTGTAGACAAATAATAAAAAATTTATTTTACATCATCAACCATATTCACCTTAAAAAGAATCTGTTTTTAAAAGTAATTAATCCATTCACGCAAGGCTATTAAATGAAAATGTTAAGGACTAAACAAAGCTGAGGCTCTATGGTAGGGGTTTGGGCCGACGGGCGTCTCAGGAGAGCCCAAAAGAAATCACCCCACTCGCACGTGAACACACACACACACACACACCTTAGTGCAGTAATCAAAGCACAACCAGGGGATGAGCAGCACGTCACACAGGAAGGGGTTCCTACCACCCGAGGACACCAATTCCCTCCACCGTAGGCCCACAGCTTCCGACCAAAGACGTCGGCAAAGCAGACCCACGAGGTGAAGCAGCACCCACGAGGCAAAGCAGCACCCACGAGGCAAAGCAGCACCCACGAGGCAAAGCAGCAGCGTCTCTCACGTCCGTCACCCAGTACAGCCAACGACACGCGCCGTCCACCATGAGAGAACGGGGAGCAACCAGTGGCCACCGTTACGGCCAGTAACGACCCGTGAGCAGCTCACTGCTCGGACGCACACAACAGCCACCTGCGAGCGGCTCACGCTACAGACGCCCAACGGTGCCTCTGTCGGCAAAACGTGAACAGGAAGTGAGGCGAACGGGGAGCGGGAGCGCTTTCTGCATCGTCGCCCCGACGAGGAATTAGTTAAACTCTAAAGTCCCCAATTAGTCCCAAGGTCTAAAAACAGCAATGACTGTGTTGGACACCGGTCCAGAAGCATTTGCAGCCCCATCTGCTGATGGTCCCACCGACCTAGGAAAGTGATGCACGTTGGAGTGCTGACCAGCAGTTGACCGTGTGGTCCGTCTTACTGGCCTTGCGCTGGTATCAGAGCAAGTGGCTGATGGTCCTACTGATGGGGCAGAAGGCAAGTCTACTGCCACAGAAACGGGGGTCACTGAAAGACCCTGCCCAGGGAGAACCGGGTCAGCCAGTGAAAGCAGCAACCGAGGGGTGGTTTGGGTCACTGCAGCTGTCTGACCAGGAGCTGCCTGAGGGATGTCATGCCTCACAACCATTAAGTCCCCATCATATAGGAGTTCATCCTCCACCTGCTCTTGGTCAGGACAGGGTGAAAGAGGGGCAGCAGCGCAATCGGAAGCACCTGCGCCAGCGCCAGCCACGGCCTTCAAGAGCGTACGATGGACGTGTTTGACTTTGAACAAGTCATCGTTCTCAATGCCACTACGGGTGGGTTCCAGCACAGTGAAGTCCATAGCAAGGATTTCATTTGGTCGAGAAGCCATCAGGTGCCCCGTGAAGCTGCGAGCAGCTGGCTGTGTGTTCTTGGCAACCTGGCACCTCTCACAAACCTGGCACCACTGTGCCACATCAGAGGACATGCCTGGCCAATAACACCGCTGCCGCAGTAGCTCCAGGGTCCTCTCAACACCTTGGTGACCATGTCTCTGGTGAACTTCAGTAAGCACCTCCTCTTTCAGGGCAGCTGGCAGCAGCAGCTGAAAAATTGCCGCGGCACCATCAGAACGATAGACCTGCCGATACAGGATCCCGCTCCTCTCCACCAGGCGCTCCCACTGGCGAAGGAGAGCCAAGGCAGGCGCAGAAAGCTTTCGACGCTCTGTCTGGCTTGGACGCCGCTTCTCCGTCCAGAACACCAAAACCTCCTGAATAACAGGGTCAGCCTGCTGGAGTTGCTGAAGGTTAACAGGAGCACAATGAGGCAAAGCTGCGACAGCAGCTTGGGTTGCTTTGGACTCTCCCAACCACAGGGCTTGCTGCAAGGGTTCAGGAAGTGACATGCCAGGGAGCATGGCTTTCATGTCCTGTGCACCAGAGGGATGCTGACGGGACAATGCATCAGCGTTCTTATTAATCCTCCCCGAGCGATATTTAATATCAATATCAAAGAGTGCAAGCTGCGCTGCACAGCGTTGTTCCATAGCACCAAGCTTGGCAGATGACAAGTGGCTAAGTGGGTTGTTGTCAGTATAGACAACACACTTATGACCAAGCAGATACTCCCGGAATTTTTCAGTCATGGCCCACTTAAGTGCCAAAAACTCCAACTTCATGGAGCTGTAGTTGTCCATATTGCGCTCAGTGGGCCGCAGGCCTCTGCTGGCATATGCAATTGGCCGTATCTTACCACCCTGCTCCTGTGACAGCACGGCTCCCAAGCCACCATGACTTGCGTCAACCTCAAGAATGAAAGGGAGGGAGAAGTCTGCATAAGCCAACACAGGTGCGGTGGTAAGTCTGATCTTAAGTGCCTCAAAGCTCTGCTGACATTCATTGGACCACTTTTCAGCAACTGCATGTTGTGACCTCCTCCCAGACTTGGTGCCCCCCAACTCTGCCACAGCCTGTGAAGAGGGGCAGCCAACTTAGCAAAACCTTCCACAAACCTGTGGTAGTAACTGGCAAAGCCGAGGAACGACCGCAGTTCAGAGATGGTAGATGGAGGCTGCCAGTTGGCCACCACCTCCACCTTACTGGGGTCTGTAGCAACACCTTGGTCTGAGATAACATGGCCCAAATAATGCACCTCCCACTGGAAAAAGGCACACTTTGTGAGCTTTGCTTTGAGGCCCTCCTGTTGCAGCCGCCTGAGCACCACCTCCAATCGTTCCAAGTGTTGAGCAACGGTGGAAGATAAAACCACGATGTCATCAAGGTACAATAGCAAGGACTGGCATTGCTGATCACCAAAAAGTCGTTGCATCAACCTCTGAAAGGTGCTTGGGGCATTGAAGAGCCCAAAAGGCATGCAATTCCATTCGAAGAGGCCAAACGGAGTGCAGAAAGATGTTTTAGGTTTGTCTGCCTCTGCGACTGGAACCTGGTTGTAACCACTGGCAAGATCCATAGTGGAGAACCAGCGAGCGCCTGTTAATGCGTCAAAGGACTCCTCGATGCCAGGAAGAGGAAACGCATCCTTCCTGGTTTTACTGTTTAACTGTCGGTAGTCAATGCACATGCGGAGACTACCATCTTTCTTTTTAACCAGCCCAATAGGTGATGCGTAAGGACTGCTACTCTCCCTGATCACTTGGGCTTCAAGCAAATGGTGGATGTGCTCTTTCGCAAGCTCATAATCAGATGGAGGAATGCGTCGGTAACGCTGCCGAATGGGAGTGTCGTCCAAGAGAGGAATGTCATGGGCGATCAAGTTAGTACAGCCAAGGTCTCCCTCATAAGCTGCAGAAACAGAAGAATATTTTGTGAGGAGGGACTGTACCTGATCCTGCTCACCAGCAGGCAAGGAAGAAAGATCCATGGCTGCTATCTGCTCCGGCACAGAAGTAGAAACCGATTGGGACGCCACTGTGGCCAGACCAGATGGCACTTCAGTGACCCCAGCAGGTAGGCTCACAACATTCACCTCATCCAGGCTGCCCACAACTGTCTGAGGATACAGCAATACATCAGTAACTCCTACATTCACAATGGGGATGTAGGCAGTGCCCCGCGTTACTCGAATTAAGGCAGGGGAGGCAAGTAACCCAGCAGGAAGGCCATACTCCAAAGGTTCAAACAATACAGTATTACCTGAATACTGCTCTGAGCAGGTGGCCGCAACGATCTGCATCACGCCGCCAGGGATCCGCCAAGCCTTCCTGCCACGCACCTTGACCTTACCAGAGGTAGGCTGAGAGGCCTGCACACTGGCTTGGTGACACTTTTTCAGGGCCCCCACAACCATTCCAGGAGCATCACATACTGATGGCAAGTCAAACAAAGCCAAGCCGTGCTTCCCAAAGAGCTCATGGTAACATCTACGTATGACATTCATACCTAGAACACCAGGAACCTGAGCAGAGACGCCACCAGGAGGATCCTTGACCACCAAAATCCCACATTGTGGTATTGACTTGCCACAGAGCTCAATTTCCAGCTCCATGTAGCCGATGTAGGGGATGGCCAACCCGTTTGCCGCCCTGAGCTGAAGCCAGTGAAAAGACTGAAGCTTTTCTGGACCCCAAGGCTCAAAGTGTTGTTGGAAGAAGCTCTCCGTTATGGTGGACACCAAAGAACCAGTATCCACCAAGCAGGGAACGCTAACACCACCCATGGTTACATCTAAGTTGGGACAAGAGGACACAAGTTTACCAATGTCATCAGAATCACTAAAAACAACTTTCGAGCCGATGGCTACCCCCCCCGAACCTTGGCTCTGCAATTCGGCGGGCGCTAGTTTTCGGAAGGCTGCTTAGCCTGAAGCTGCCGGCTGAATTGTGCAGGCACAGGAGGCTCAGTGCGAGGAGCAGTACGAACACCAGCACACTCTCTAGCGAAGTGACCAGGCTGTTGACATCTCCTACAAATGACTGGGCCACGATAAGAGGGGCGACTACGCGGATGAGAGCTCTGCAGGTGAGAACTTTGCAAGCGAGAGATGCTTTGCGTAAGTTGGTTGAGTTGCTCCTGTTGGAGTTTAAGCATCTCCCTCATCTCACTTAGCTCAGTCGCCTGAGCTGGGCTGGCTACCACCTGAGGACCACTTTTAACTCCATACTGGAGGCCAAGAACTGAAGAAACAGAATGACTTCGACCCCTAATCCCTGCAGGTAAACCCTCACGCTCCCACCGAATCGCCTCACCCCAAACCTCAAGCAAAGTAGCAGAAGGCTGCCTGCGCACAAATTGTTTTACCTCCTGGCGAAGGGAACTATCCATGACGTGCTCAATGAATTCGTCACGCAGCAAACTCTCTGCATTGGGCATTTCACTAGGTGCACGTTGTTTAACTGACGCCATAAGACTCATTAGTGCGAGGGAGAACTCAAGTAGGGTCTCTCCCTCTTGCTGTCGTCTCAAAAAGAAAGCCTCCTGTAGGGCTACGTAGGAATCAGAGCAACCATAGAGCTCCTGCAGCACCGAAATAATTTTGGCTGGGTCTCCCCGTTCTGCACTAGGACGGAACTTGAGTTCCTCACGTGCCTCTCCCTCAAGGTGGTCCAACATAAAGAACGCCTGATCGGAGATGGACAAATGACGCACCCTCATGCACGCCTGCACCTCTTCAATCCACTCATTTAACCCTATACCTGTTCTTCCTCGAAACATGGGACACTTTCTGTCACGCGCCACAAACACAAGCCTCTCTGGTAAAGGGGCGTTAACTGTAGGAGGAGCAGTAGGGAGCACAGCAGATGTGGAAGGCCCGACAGTAGGACCAGGCACGGCCGCAGCCTGTTCTTGTCGCAACCTCTCATTATCCGCTCTTAATTGTGCAGCCAAATCCCTCAACTCCTGTAACTCTTCAGACTTTCACTTAGTCACACTGAGGGTCCATGGGAAACCTGCTGCTGCTTTGCCTCAAAACAAAATCCAAAAAAAGTACACTCCTATACATAAAATAAGAATGTAAGGAAATGGAACAAAACAAAAACAAAAACCCAAATACCTTCAACAAGGAAAAAAAAGACAAAAAAAACCAAACAAACTGGAACACACGTCTCTGCCTGCAACAAGTAGATCCTGCCGACAACACCACATTGTGGCGAGGGAAGAAAGAGAGCGAGCAGGGGGCGCTCGAGGTAAACTAGGGTGCTACAGCTTCTGAGTGTAGACGCCAGCCAGACAACGCCACCCTGGGACTTTCACCCAGGGAATTTTAACCACTGTTAACAAGAAGGCAACTCAGGTTCGTTTTACTGCTGAGGCAAGAGACATGATTCCAGTGTAGACAAATAATAAAAAATTTATTTTACATTATCAACCATATTCACCTTAAAAAGAATCTGTTTTTAAAAGTAATTAATCCATTCACGCAAGGCTATTAAAAGAAAATGTTAAGGACTAAACAGAGCTGAGGCTCTATGGTAGGGGTTTGGGCCGACGGGCGTCTCAGGAGAGCCCAAAAGAAATCACCCCACTCGCACGTGAACACACACACACACACACACCTTAGTGCAGTAATCAAAGCACAACCAGGGGATGAGCAGCACGTCACACAGGAAGGGGTTCCTACCACCCGAGGACACCAATTCCCTCCACCGTAGGCCCACAGCTTCCGACCAAAGACGTCGGCAAAGCAGACCCACGAGGCGAAGCAGCACCCACGAGGCAAAGCAGCACCCACGAGGCAAAGCAGCAGCGTCTCTCACGTCCATCACCCAGTGCAGCCGACGACGCACGCCGTCCACCACGAGGGAACGGGGAGCAACCAGCGGCCACCGTTATGGCCAGTAACGACCCGTGAGCGGCTCATGCTACGGACGCCCAACGATGCCTCTGTCGGCAAAACGTGAACAGGAAGTGAGGCGAACGGGGAGCGGGGCGTGACCCTGACGTCACCGCAAGAGAAAGGCGAGTAGCCATTGCCCAGCTTTATGCTGCGTCTTCCTACTATGATTGGCTAAAGCGAGTCATGGGAGCAAAACACCAGCCAACCAGGAGCAAGAATGCATCACTCATTCTGCTACAATCGGTAACCAAATTGTTGGACATGCAGTTTTCACAAACCATCTGTCCCTGGAATAAAGCCTTCCTGATTAATTGCTCCCATAAAGTGATAGTAAATACTTATCCCTCCTCATCAATTAGGCAGAACACCATCTCACCACAGGGCTGTGTGCTGAGCCCCCTACTTTTCACCCCGTTTACCATTGACTGCATTTTGACCCACCTTAGCAATGCCATTATCAAGTCTGTGGATGATACCACTATGTTGGGGCTCATCTCTGAAGGGGATGAGGTCCAACAGCTGTTTGTTGTTGTGCAGAGAACAACCTGAGCCTACAAAATTGTAAGACCAAGTTGACCATATACTTCAGGAGTAAGAATTCTGGACTATATTCCATCCACAACAATGAGGACTGTGTGAGGAATGTTTCCACCTGGTTTCTTGGCATACATATGGACAATAACCTCTCCTGGGAAACGAAAACTTGTGTGATTTTTGGACCTAGCAGAGACTATACTTCCTGAGGATCCTCAGGTAGAACAACTTGGCTGAGAAACTGCTGGTGTCCTTCTACCACCCCTCTTTTGAGAGTGTGCTGAGCTAGTGGTCTCCATGTGGTTTGTCAGTTGCTCTTCAGCAGACAAAACCACTTCAGAGTGTCACCTCAACCCAGAAGATCATCAACTGCCCTCTCCTTTTCCTTACAGGCATCTGCAGCTCTTACTGCCTTGGAGGAATCTGCAGCATCCTCAGCCTCAGACCTCTAAAGAGAGCTACAGGGCCAATAAATCTAGGATAAACAGACTAAAAACTTTTTATCTAGAAGCTGTCATTGCACTTAACTCTGTCCAGCTTTTGATCACACTGCTCAATGTATAAACTGTTATGTGCAATATTTTGATGGAAAAGCCGCAATATTAACACAATCATGTGCAATAACTGCTACCGATACAAATCTTATGCAATATTATGTTTGATATGTGGCACACAGCACCTGAATACTTTTGTCTACCTCCCTTTTGATAGTATAGTCTATTTTATTTTATTCTTGTAAATATACATTTTGCACTGCTAATGTTTTATTTTCTGTTAACACATTCTTTGCATTATTCCTATACTTAATGTTTTTATGATTTTTACTCTCTTTGTATTGTAAAAGGATAGCCATCGAATTTCAATGTACTTGTGCAATGACAATAAAAACATTCCAATTCATATTCGTATAACCTGCTTGCCAGACTCTAGGCATATAAAAAAATGCCATGGTTGACAGTATCAAATGCTGCACAGAGGCTAAACTGAGCTAAAGTGGTATGTGAACAAGAATTGAAAGACAAAAAATGTTGTAATTGACCTTCAACAGAGCAGACTCAGTGCTGAATCCAGACTGTACTTTGTCATGGATCTTGAAAGTTTTTTAAAAGGAAGAGACGTACAAAATTCTTCCTTAGCAGAACTCAAGACCAATATAATGGAATTGAACAGTGTTTTGACTTCTTATTGATTAGTTCAGCATTGCATTGAACTTTAGCTGTCTTAACAGAGATTTGTTTTATTCCATTACATAATCTCTTACAATTTTAACTGAGACCTGGAGTTTGACTTCTTTCCATTGTGCTCACCTCTTATACAAAAATATATAATGGCACCCATGCAGTATCAACACTGTTAACCTTATGTCTTTTCAGTTTTGGAGGAGCTACACATCCAGGGCGTCAGAGCAGGTTGAGTATAGGAAAGTAACAAGCTCCTCACTGTCAGTGTTCTCAATAATAAGGTAAACTCTAGTCAAAATGTGTTGGAGAATTGTATAGCCATACCTGAGCTTAGACTGAAGACAGAGAAATCAGATGATAATATGAGGTCTAACATGTGGCACCAGAAACTGACTGAAAGACACTTAACATTCTGTAAGGCATAGAAACATAGTTTTTAGAGTAAAGCAGATATGAATGTTAAATCCTCTAAAATCAATGGTTGATCAGAACAGGAGTCCATAAATCACAGAAGATCAATTAAATCTCTACTAAAATCATTTTTATCAGAGACTCGGAGAGTCACTGCTGAGGCCTAATAGCCCCTTGACGCCTGAATTTATTTACAATTATATAAAAACAATAATTGTATGTGTTTTTGATTTCAAGTTGATGTTAAATTAAGTAGAGACTGTTAATTTGTCTATAGCACATATAGATATAAAGGTGTAATGCAACAGACATTAATGGTAAAATTTTTTTTATTAATGTTGCAAATGCCATTCAAACCGGTTCTAAGAGAAACCAGTGCTTGCAAAAGGTTCCTAGGTATGTATTGAATATGCATGAACCAGCATTGGGGGAATGCATACGCTATCGTGGCTGCAGCGGTATGTTGCAAATTTGCGACAAATGGCGTTAAGGGGTTAAAGCTGATTGTCAGGATCCCTGCCTCTGCCCTGATTTGCTGCAGTCTCTCCTCCTCCTTCCTCTCTCCCTCAGTGTGTGTTTGACTGAGCTACTACCTAATCAGCAGCAAGTGAAGACACCTGTTCACCTGCCTCTCTATAAAACCCTGGTTCAGACAATCACTCAGAGCCAGATTGTCAATCTATACTCCATGCCTCGACCAGTTCCCCCACATTATCCATCTGATTCTGCTGCCTGTTTCTACTGACACTCTGCCAAGATCTCCGGACTGTGAATTAGCCATCTGGTTTACCTGCCTGCTCCAACCATCCACGACGCCACTGCATTCCTCCCTCCACACACTGCAAACTGCATCACAAATTCCTGCCTGCCCCTGCTATGCTTAGATCTGACAGTTAGGTTTTTCCTCGCCTTTTGCCTAGAGTTTGTCAGCGTTGTTTTTTTTCCATCGCTTACTCAGCCCCGTTCTTTTTACTGTATTCCCTGTAAGTCACCTACCCTTGTCATGCTTGGTTTTGGTCAGTTTGTGCTCTGTCTCCTTGTTCACCTGGTAATGTCTTGTGTCTCCCAACATATTCTGTGCTCCGTGGGTTTGTCCCTTGCCTCCTGTAAAGTTTTTTGTTCTTCTGTACAGGGTAATCCACTGTGAAATTGTGGTTAATGTAAATAAACACTTTCTTCATTAGGTTTTGGTCTCCTTGTCCTCATTAGTGTCTGCGTCTGGGTTCTCCCTAAAACTGAGACAGTATGATCTGGCCAGAAAATGGTCCCAGCAAACATGCTTTTTAAGGACAATGACTCCTATATTTATTTGTAGTCACTTATTTATTTATATGTAGAATTTTAAAAAACTGAAGACTTAAAGAGTCATATCTGTCTGTGGAGAGCAGAGAAGATGCACGAAATCCCTGGCTCAGGGACGCATTACCTGAGTCTATTTTGGGCTTCATCAACACTCCTACCTCTCAGTCTACTTGCCCATACCATATCCCCAGCCAACCAGCCATCAGCCTACCAGTTCCCTGGCAGCTCTAGAGTTAGCCAGCTACTGGCTTGCTAGCTCCAAGCTCACTCCGCAGGCAGTTAGAGTAGATGTGAGCAGCTTTCAACCTGTTAGCCACCAGGGAGTTTCTCCTCCTGTGTTGGCTAACTTTCTGCCAGCCACCAACCTGTCAACACCACCACCCAGTTGCTTTCCTGATTCTGTGCAACCAAACACCGCAAATATCACCATTTCATCCAACTCTCAGTTATGTCTTGCTGGACATAGCTTTTGGACTGAGACAGTCTCCACACTAAGCCTGCCAGTTGCCCGTCTGATCTTGCTCCCTGAGATTCTGAGGAAGCATCTTCTGGAAGGCCTTCCAGAAGAAAACGTTGCACCCAAAAATGCCAAACCACACCACTCCCCAGTGCTCCAGTGCCTGACCTCACCACGCCTGAGCACCCTGGACCTCACTGCTCCCGATTGCCTTGGACTGCACCATTCCCAAATGCTGTGGAGGTCCCACCGCTGAGAGCCGTGAAGTTTGCTGGGCATATCTGGCCCTGTCTTGCCAATGTCACTGGCCTCCAGAGAGGCTCTGCCTTTGCTGGCCTGCCTGATCAGCCTCTGGCTGCCCTCAGGAAAGACCTTGCCTGCCTGACCAGCCTCCAGTCTGCCTCCTGGAGTGACCAAATATTCTTGCTTTTGGGCCGCCCTCCGGACTCTGTTTGCCTGTTTTGACCCCCCCCTCCAGACCCTCTCCACTCACCTAGATTGACTTGGACACCTCTGTTTAGTTTTCCACAAACTTTGGGAAGATAATACTCTCATTCACTGCTCAAGGCTTGCACAGTTCCTGTAGCTCAAAATTAGCTTGAAAAACAATCCATGAAGGTTTTCAGAAGTAACTGATATTATTTCTAGCTTGGAAGATGTGACAGACAATGTCAGATCAAAAATGGAAAAATGCAATGTTCATTAGATTTGATTTATAATTCAATTTTATTCATACAGAGCCAATTTACAACATATGTAATCTCAAAGCACTTCACATACATAAAGTGAAGACCATACAAAATGTGTATGGAGAAATCCAAAAAATCCAAAGCTTACCCTTTACTGAAAGGGACAAAAAAAAACTCCAGTAGAACCAGGCTCAGGGAGTAGGACAATCTTCCTCTACCAGCCAGGGTGAGTGTAAAGAGAGAGAGAATGGGACAGCAGATGGAAACCATTCAATCAGTGCATTTGAGAACAAGAAACACTTTGGAGACAGGTGAGACCAATAAGTGTAGATCAGATAAAACACAGCTACATATCTATCGATACCTACAGAGAGGCATATAATTGTATAGAAAAAAAGAGGCTAGACTAGAGGTGTACAGTGCACTATGGGAAGTCCCCCCAGCAGTCGTTTTGGAGACTTTATTCTTGCTTTTTTTGTAGTATGTCTGTTACGAATAACTTGGCCTAGCAGTATTTGCAGTTGTGACACTGTTGGAAATGGGTTAGTCATTATCCCTGTCAGTATAAATGGCAAGCACGCAATCTTGTAGTATGAAGCTATGAAGTTAAAATGCCTATATTACATGTATGGAAAGAATCAACTTTTAAAGGGGTAATTTAGAAAATGTCAGGTTCCCTTTGTTTTACACAGGCGGTAACACTTTATAATAACAATCATTTATAAGGCATTTATAAGCTATTAATAGATATTAGTATATAGTTAATCTAATCTAATCATGAACAAACCACATAAACATTTGTAAATGATTATTAAATCATTTATAAATGATTATTAAATGGTTTACAACTTAAGTTACAAGACATTTATAAGCGATTAGTATATCTTGAACTAATCATGAATAAATTATTTATATATATTTGTAAATGATCATTAAACCAGTTAAAACTTAAGGTGTACAACATTTATATATGATTTATACATTATGAGAAACACTGCATCAACATTGTTTGTACATGATTTATTCATCACCAACTAATGTTATTTAACTCATTGGCTGCCAGCCATTTTCAGAATTCATACCCCCCTCACTGCCAGCCATTTTCAAGCATTTTGAGTGATTTTTCAAGACCCACGGAATATTTTGTACTATGACCTTGTAAAATCTGAAACCAGATTCTGAAAGAATAGACTTTGTACTTTCATCAGTAAAAAAAGTTTGTTTTCAGCTTGTTTTGTTCTTCCATAATCAGCAGCTGAATAGAGGTAAGTTTCAGACAAAATGCCAGTTTCTGACCAAAAAGCTTAGAAAACAGGCTTTTAGTGAAAAGAAACGTGTCAAGCAGAACAGAGACTTTGAGGCTCATGTTTTCTGCTTTAGTGACACCTCAAACATCTGAACACTGGTTCCTTTTATCAAACAATAAAAACAACACTGAGAAAGGGCTTTTGATGGCAAAATTGTTATTATTATTTCACAAATGTATAACAATGTACAATGACAATTTTTGCATCTGACAAAAATGTATGAACTTATTTCCAGGTATGTATGGATTAATGTGAATCTGGTGGGGTTGGGGTCTTCCTCACGACCTCTGCTGGATGGACGATCTGTAAATTATAGAAATACTTACAATTACCATAAAAATACATGTGTTTGCTGCAGTGTGATGTGGAGAAAGATGCTTTTTTTTACCTTGCTTCTTAGCACTGCCAACAGGAGTGGGTTCTCTGCTGGATGCACGATCTGTAAATTGAACATTGCTTCACGTCAGTACTGACAACAGATTTTACAGTAGTTTATATGATGTAGTGGAACTAAATGGGGTTCATCTGCCGTGGACTAAAGGAGGGGGGCGGGGGGATCGCTTTGAGGTCAGGATCGCATTCATGTCGGACCGATTATCTGTCAAACCACGCTCAAAATGATAGCAATAAAAGTTAGCTAGCTAGCTAGTTAGCAAATCAAATGGATCTTTATATATAAAGCAGGTTAGTTCTTTCCTCCTTCATGTCTTTCTGGAGAATCTGGGAACGAGGTTCTGCTGCCGATCATCTGGAGAATCTGGATCAGGTTCTGAATTCATCCGACTCAGATTCGTCTGAGCTGGGCTGTGGAGAAATGCGCCATCGTGAAACGTCGTAACGTTACAATACCACAGTTCTAAAGTCAAGTTTGCTGGCTAATTTATCTGTAGACTTATTTTAACTGGCTAAATCTGCTAAAACATCAAGCAAGCGCAAACACTAATTGTTTTTAGCTAGTTAGCTATATTAGCTATATGGGTTAGTCTAGCTAGCTTTATCAACACACCATGAAAGTGTGGTTTGGATAGTTTTGCTAATCCCACATAGTCAATGCAGATTAATGCAAGGAAATAAGTTAACAAGTTAACGTTACATGAAACATTGAAGAACTTGTGCTATTAAGAATAGTAGTAATTATTTTAGCTGGCATTATAACGTCATATAAATGTATGACCCCCTTTTTCTTATTGTATGATCCAGGAGGTGTCGGAGGGACAACCACAGGGGGAAAGCTGTGAGGAAGTGGATTGACACAAATGGATCTTTGCAAGATCAAAACTCTTGGTTGCTGTGATTGTTTTAATAAAATGTTTTCTACTCTGATACTCTGTGCTCCTAATTCTGTGACTGTTTGATGTCACAGAGAAGGATGGATCCCAAAGTTGTCTACAACATTTGTTACATGTGAAGAAAAAGTCTACAAATGTTTAACAAACATTAACAGATATCTGTAAATGATGAATAGTTTTCACTTTAGATTAGGGGCCATAATAACATCTGCAAATGATTTATAGATTTTTTTTATAAATGTCTAACAAATCATTTGTTCAACATGAAAAGAGAAGTTTCTTTGTATCTGTATTCATAAAAGCCAGATTGTTCATAAGAAGTGAGTAAAAGGTCCACAAATCATGAATAAACATGAACAAACATTAGTAAACAATGAATAGTTTTCACTTTAGATTAGGGGCCACAATAACATCCACAAATGATTTATATTATTTTTATGAATATCTAACAAATCAGTTGTTAAACATGAATAAACAAATGGTGTTGGTGGACATTGTCTTAAATCGTTCAAAACTGTTTTCCTACAAATTAAATAACATTAGTTGGTGGTGAATAAATCATGAACAAACAATGTTGATGCAGTGTTTCTCATAATGCCTCTCTTGGCCAGGTCACCCTTGTGAAAGAGGTCTTGATCTCAATGGGTCTTTATCTGGTTAAATAAAGGTTTAATAAAAATAATAATCATAAGAGCCAGCCAGGAACTGCAGTTTTTGGCACATCCACGATGGCTTCATTTTCCAGCACTGGAGGTTGCAACTACAAATTACCAAACATATTCACACTATGAATATACAGTAATCCCTCGTCATATCGCAATTCACTTTTCACTCTCACTGGTCTCACTGTATTGCAAATTTTTACATTGTATATAAAATACGTAGCGTACAGCAGATGAATAGACGCATGTATGGAAAACACCAGCTACGGCCACTTCCGCTTGTGCTAGTGAGTCACTGATTGATTGGTGGTGATCGAAGCCATCCAGAACCTGTAGTCCCACTCAGTGAGTGTTTACTGGAAATAACCATCAGAGAACTGGTGACAGTCTGTAGGATTACCCGTAACATCATCATCAGTTTCCTGGTAGGCAGCTGGATGTCTTCGGTATCGGTGTGTTTAAAATACGGCAAAGTTTTTCCGAAGTGGGCGTTTCAAGTGGATCCCTGCATCGCTAATTCCATTATTGGACATGGCTGTGGAAGCTTCTCTTGATGGCTAGGTTTAAGAGTGTAGAAGGTGTTTAGGAGCATAGGACGTGTTTATAAGAGTGTGGGAAAGGTTAATAACAGTGTGGGGAGGGTTATTAAGACTTAAAATATGTAAAAATAATAAATAAATATAAGGTTGCTACTTTGCGGATTTCTTCTATTGCAGGGGTTAGGTTCCAGAACCTAAGGGATTACTGTGAACTGGGATCTATCGGAAGGTATCTCTCTATCTCATTTGCTCAGCTCACTTAGACAGTTTGTTTGGGGGAGAATTAATAATTAAAGCTGCAAGCAGCATCGGACAGGCCCTCGCTCCTCCCCCGCACCACTGTGGAGATGTTTGAAACGTCTTAGCACGCAGTTGTGTTTGTTTTATCTTGTCCTGCACATGTACCAAATTTCTTGTCTTTAGGACAAACCAGTGATTTTATATGAATTTTTGAAATTTCTAGGGGGCGCTGTGGATCTTTTTGGTTTGATTACTATTACACCTCAAATTAAAAACATAATCCCTCACAACTACGATCCCATTATCGATCAGGTAAATGATAGCTTGGATAGGTGGGTGTCCCTCCATTTGACAATAATTGGTAGAATCAATATTATTAAAATGAATATCCTCCCACAATTTTTATATTTATTCCAATCAATCCCTCTTACACCCCCACCAGGCTTTTTCTCTAGTATAAAGAAAAATTTCACTAACTTTATATTGAACAAAAGATGAGCAAGATTACGCTTAACACTGCTATATCTGCCATATGACCGGGGGAGGGGTTCTGGTTCGCTGAGCCTTTTGATCTACCTTGGTTTCGAATAGTGAGAGGAAATGCCAGTGGACTCACTCTGGACAGGTATCTTTGTTCAAATTATTTTAAGGGACTTAACCAGGGCACAGTTAATCCATTCATTAAAACCACAATTAGAGCTTGGTATGAATCACAGGACATGTTTGGAGAACATCCAGGGTTATCACAGTTTACCCCCATCTGGGGCAATGCATTTTTTACACCAGGTAAATCAGATCCTGGATTCAGAAGTTGGGCACAGTTGGGATTACAAAGGATCTCAGATCTTTATAAAGATAATACTCTTATGTCATCTGAAACTCTTAAAGAAAAATTTGGGATACCTCATATTCATTTGTTTAAATATTTTCAGATTCGTAGTTTCATTCGCTCTAGGATGCAGTCATATCAATGTCCTCCTTTAAGTATCCTAGAAGAGATGGCAACATCAGACCATCTGGAGAAGGATAATTAACACAGTCTCAAATTTTATAGACAAAGAAATCCCGATGTGCCCGGAGATCTGTATTCTGGGACTTATTCCAGAAACTTTGTCTCTGAGAACTCATGAAAAAAAGGTGTTGAACCTCTGTCTCATACATACAAAACGTCTTATTGCTAGACATTGGAAAAGTGTTTGTAGCAGCAGGTGTATTGTGTCATTAGTGCCATGCTGCTTCACCTGATTCTGTGCAGCTGATGTCAGTTGGTAAGTGGGGCTGGGTATTTAAGCTGCGGCCCTTCTCCTGCCTCTCTCTCTCTGCACTTCCGTCTGCGTCACATCCGAGTGCAGGCTCACCTGCAACTGAGGCGACTGCATGGTGTGTCCTCGGCGAGTGACTCGAGCTGCGTGTACGTTCCCCACTCCTGGCTGCTTGCGGGAAAGTGCCGGGTTGCATGGGCTCTCTGCCTCCCTCCTTGCGTGCGCGTATGTGTATACCCTGCCATTGACAGGTGAAGTTGGTTCGGGTGGCCATGCCTGCCACTGCTGACGTCGTGGTCAGCCGCTGGGACTCCTGCTGTTTTGTCTCCTGGAAATTTCCACAGCTGTTTTGGTCTCTGCGGAAAGTTCAATGGATGGTTTCTCAACTGCAATTCTTCGACTGCTTTGCTTTTTATGATTGTTTGTCTCTGCGGCGTTTCTCCAGCTGCTGGACTGCTACCGCTGTTGCACCATTCTATTGATCGGCGGTGCATTGTAAGGCGCTGTGACAATTCACATTGACAACCCGCACCCTCCAGAACGGAACTTAATTTTAATCGTATGACTGAGGAATTTATATTTAGATTTGTTTGTTATGGTTACTTGTTGCTTTCCTGCGTGTATTTTCTTTCATTTTGGGGCTGTAGTATTTTGTTTGGTTATAGTTTAATTTGAACCCAGCCCATTTGTATATGTTATTTCCTTTTTATTGAATTCTGTTGTATAAGTTGCTCGTTTCTCCCAGTAATTGGTTTGTTTTGTTTCTTTTCAGTTGCTGAATGCCGGTGGTGGTGCTGGTGGTCCGGGTGGTGGCGTCCCCCTCCTTTGTGTGTGTTGTGCTCCCCTAGGAAATCGGTTCACTTCACGAGAGTGTGTGTGTCACGTAAGCCTGGGTGTTTTTGCTTCATTTTGGGGTACTCCCTTCCCCGTCACTAGCCCCTGTCCACATGCTAGCTCAGCAACTGATTAGCTTTTTTTTTAGTTTCATTTGTTTTGCCCTGGTGTGGCTGCTGTCTGTTTTTAAAGAAGAAATATATTTTTAAAGTTGTTTAAAATAAAATGTTTAGTTGAATTGTGAACACACGTCTCTTGTCTGCGAGTTAACGAATCTGTGTGCCTTCAGCACTGAAGGAGAATTCTCTGGGTGCAACTCCCAGAGTGGCGTTGTCCGGCATCCGATCGTATTCTGAAACCATCTAATGTTGTTGTAGTCTAGTCGCGCCACATGTTCATTGTCCATCATTGAATCTATGGTCTCCTCCTGCATAGCTGTTGAAAGGCTTACATACACAGTCAAAAGAAAGAGTCATATCTTCCATAAGATATGGGATTCATTCCTTAAATCTTTGGAATCAAGATCTGATACCCCATCAAATTAAGCTGTAACACTTATAAATTGAGACCATAACCCCTTCTTTTCTTTCCTTTTTTATTTTTACCTTTCAATGTATCTTTATTTCTTGTTTTGTGTCCTTTTTATTTATTTTTTCAATAATATGAAGATCATACATTTATGCGTATGAATGTAGACATGTAATTTTCTGTCATAATTGATAGTATCATTTGTCAATTATTGTTTTGTTATTTATCATTAATGAAACCTGAGAACTTATAGGTGGTTGGTTGGGATGAGGGAGAGTTATTTTGTTCAAGGGAATCCCACAATGCTAACAATTTATGCTGGAAATATGATGTAATGTGTTTAAAATCAATGAAGATATGTGTTTTTTAAAAAGTGTGTGTGTGTGCTTGAGTGACAGTCTGTTCAACAGGAGTGAAGACAACTTTGTAGGGGGAATGCTCATAAGTCTCCAGTCAACAGGCTCAGAGCATCGTGCAGTGTCAGACAATTGATCTTAACCCAGTCAGTTAGCCTAAGCCAAGCTTTACCTTCTTTTGAATGTCCATATGCCAGATTGTAAATTTTGTTTGCTTCACCATAGTTCTTCGACTGCTTCCCTGTATAACATCCTCCACGCTGAAATTCCTCCTGAGCACATACAGTCAGCCCGAAATTATTCATACCCCTGCCAAATTTTGACATGCCACTTTTTGTTCAAATGTAAATAAAAGCTGAGAAATATTTTTTCCACAATGATGCGTCTTGTACATCATCTTATTATCTTCTGGGAGATGCCTGTGCAATTTCCATTCAGGAAAAAAAAAACTGGCTGGTTAAATAAAAGTAACATTAAGCCAAAATTTGCCAGGGGTATGAATAATTTTGGCCTTGACTGTACCTCTGCTTCAGCCACTACTCAACTAGACCCTTTATGTTAAGAACAAAATGGATTTTTTTTTTTTGCCAGCAAGCTAGACCAGACCTCAATCCAGTTGAGAAGTTGCTGACTTCATACAGGCTGGTTTCTCATGATCCCTGTGTAATCTGACAGAGCTTGAGCAGTTTTGAGAGGAAGAATGGAGTAATTGCAGTGTCCAGTGTCCACGGCTTATTGAGACCTATCCACACAAGTTCAGTCCTGTAATTGCTATCCTTAAGAGATCGGTCAGGGTCACCTGAGCCAGCGCTAACTGTAAATATTATCAAAGAGGAAATTTATAAGCTGGATCTCCTAAGTAGAGAGGGTATCTGCCTACAAAAACCAAACTTTTCCTGAGAAACCAGCACCCAGCTCAAGGGCCTGCCTCCCATTCTACTTCTGGATACTGTTAAGTCTTTAATGGCTTTGCATATAAGAAGAAAAATTTCAAATTAAATTCTGTAATGTACAAGAAATCCATGAAGATAAGCAAAAATAGTAGAAACATACTGGTTCCCGTCACAACTCTCACTGTACCTTTTTTGATTAACTGGAGGTTTTTTCAGAGAGTTATTGGGCCATCCGGACAGGAACTTACAATAGTCCAGCCTAGAAGCTACAAATGCATGGACTAGTTTTTCAGCATCACTCTGAGACATGATATTCCAGATTCTGACAATATATTGCGCATTTGAAAAACGGCCCTCCAGAGACTTCTGTATGTCTGAGTTAAATGACATTATGGTACAAAATAATTCCAAAGTTGCTCAAAGTAGTAATGGAGGCCAAGGCAAAGTCATCCAGAATAGATACGTGGCTTTAGTTCTGTCTGAATTTAGAAGCAGAAAATTACAAGTCATCCAGGCCTTTACATCCTTGTGACATGCTTGAAGTTTGAGTAACTGATTTGTTTTATCAGCTTAACAGATAAATGCAGCTGGATGTCATGTCATAAAATATTCTGATCAGATTTGTTAAATGCAGCACTGAGATCCAGTAAGACCAGTAAAAAGACAAATCCACTGTCTGAAGATACCGTACAAGAAGCTCATTGGCGACATTCACCAGTGCAGCTTCTGAGCTATGATGCATTCTAAGTCATGATTGAAACACTTTAAACAAACCAGTGTGTGCAGATGTTCACAACATTTTTAAGAACTTTAGAAATAAAGGGAACATTGGAAATGGCTCAAACGCAAGGATCAAGAGTAGATTTTTTTGAGTTGCGGTTTGATGACAGCACCCAAAAAGCCTGTCGACAGTCTGTTAATGAATACAGTTTGATCAGATGTACAGAGTTTTATTTAAGGGGAAAATATACTTACGCTGTCTGGTTGGGATGGTTTAGATAAAATGGATACTGATGTTAGCTCTTAGAGCTCTATATGAGAAATATGTATCAAATCCCACAGATGACTCCAAAGCCAATGAACATGACACACCCATGACACATATGGGAAGGATGTGTTGAGTTTTTGAATGATGAATAATATACAGTTCTAGCTTTATGATGGGTGCTTTTCAGTATAGTTAGTTTATCTTTCACAGCTACTTGAAATTTTTCTAAGCCAGTATAATACCTCTTTCTTTCTACCTTCTTTTTCAGAGGGGCAACAGTGTTGAGTATTGTATGCTGTGACGTTGCTGTCCCATCAATAAGAAAACCAACCTGTGTCAGAGTAACCTTAAGGTGGCTCCCCTCCATGCTACTGGCTTGTGGCTTTAAAATAAATAATCAGAGCATCATTTCCTCAACCCATAAAGATTTAAGGTGCCCTTGTCCCACTGCAGGTACACACGTATGTTGCATCTTCTTAATGAGTCAAATTTGGTTACAACATTTACAGACACCTTTTCTCATAGATGCTTTTTTCCCAAATGTTGTGACGTCCATTATTGCAAATTCAGACATTACTAAGAATGGAGACTTTTCAGAGATTATTGTTAAGTCTTCAGTTTCAATGTAATTTGTCAGAACAAGACTGAGGATGAGAGTAAGACTGAGTTTGTTTGTTTTTTACATTTTGAGAAAAAACAATTGTGCCTAATAATAGATTAAATGACGGTATCATTGTAAACATCTATGAATGTTAAAATCACCCACTATAATGACTTTATTTGTACAAAACACGAAATCAAATACAAAATTTGAGATTTGCAATTAGAGTCTCAAAGTAGGAGCCTGGAGGTGGTGGTGGTGGAAACACAGTCCTGATGGGGTTTGGGAATTTCTGGGAGGGTGACAGCAGAAAATTGTGTAATACTGCAGCTCCTGGTCTCATTTCAGGGTTGTCATTGTTCAGGGTATCTACATGATAAACTGGCCATATTTCCAGATTGAAGAGCCACGTTATCCAAAGTGAGATGAAGGGCTATGTCTATGTATGTTGATGGCGTACTTTATAGTGCTGTATAAAGTCTGCTGAAAAATGAGGAATCTAAATGATCTGACAGATCTGTGTCTACACAGTGTTATGTAATACACAGTAGTCACAAGGTATGTAATTATGGTTAATATGGTGAGAAGGATGGTCTGGGTGTACGTGTGTGTGTGTGAAACCTATCCCTATTTAACTCCTGCTTCCAGACGAGTTGCTATCATCCTCACTGTCTCTTTCTCTTTCTTGTCCACTTCCTCCTTGCTATCACTCCCAGCTCGCCTACAGGTCTTCTAAGCCTCCAACATTCCTCCCCTGAGCTGGCCACTCAGGCTATAGCACCGATGCGCTACATTAGCTCAGCACCAAAGAGCAGGGGCGCGCTAATGAGACACGGGTGGGGGCTCTGTAGCTCGTTCATCATTCTGCTCCCTCCAATCCCAACGCCCTTTTATCAGGACCTGGCTGGGCCCCGTGTCATCTCCTCTGACATTAATCAGCTGTCTGGCCAGGCGGGGGCCTCGATAATGCCCTATTAGCTGCTGAGCTCAGAATCATTACAGTCCAATGAAAAGGCCAAGGATTACACTTCCACCCCCCCCCCCACCCCCCACCCCCACCCCCCACCCCCACCCCCCCCTCATGTAGAGGATAGTCTCCTGGAATCAACAACAACTGGCCAGGAGATGGAAATTAGTAAGCTGGCACAATAACTTAGCCTCAGGAAGAGGTTGGTTTGGCTTGTTTACCCACCCTCCTTCTACCTTTTTCTCTTTGCTTGATAAATACACTCCAGCTATTGCAGAGTCTCTAATTTGTAGTCTGGAGGGTTATTGTCTTCAGAAGAGCCTCCGAATTTAAGCCAATATAGGTAGCACAAATAACTGAAATTTCACCCACAAAACATATTAGTATGAAGAAAGCTTTGCTTTGTCTGTTCGCCTACAGTGGGATGCAGATGATATTTGTAGAAACCTGTGCTGTCACAACAGTCTCAATTTTACCCATATATCCCCAAATTTCCATATCCACTCAGACACCTCCCATTGGTCTTTCAGCCCTTGGCCTCAGTTCCTTTCTTATTCTTATTCTTCCTTTCTTACCACTGTGATCAATGAATGTCACCAGAGTCAGTTGCAGAGTGCCAAAAGTATCAGTAGTAATTCTTCTGTATGGATCATAATCATAATTATGAGATATGTTTTCACTTCCCTTTCTGATTGTCTGTCTGCATTTTTGAGTGAGTTGGCATTAGAGGTAGCAAACATTCATCATACGCAGACACAGGCAGATTAGTAGGGCTAGCCTGCTGATAGATAGCCAGAGAAAGAAATAATGATTCCTTTAGTATCCACTGAGCCAGGCCTGCTTGTGTCACACACTGCCTTCCACCAGCCATGCAAAGTGGAGCATATGAAAGCCCATTTGTATTCATTAGAGCATGGAGTTAGCTCTTTTGAAGGTACTCTTTTTCTGCTGCTCTGTCTTCATGTGCTCTCTTTCTGCACACTCGCCACACTTGTCTTTTTGGAAGACATATCATGAGCAAAATAAAGAGTCAATACCATCGCTGAGAATTTCTGCCTTAAGACTGCAGTGTACCAATAACACAGACAATGACAGCCAGGATTTCATATATAACAAAGCTAAGGGACCGATCCCAGTAAGTTAAGGACAATGCATAAAATACATTACCATTCGGACATCAACTTGTAGACACAATCTATCGACAGTGAAACTACACTCAACACGATTACTGACTTGAAAGTGAAACTACACTTAGCTGGCAGCCTGAGTCGGGGAGAGCGGTAGAAGGAATGCGGGCAGAGGAGATGTGTGGCATGGCAGGAATGGTAGGTGTGGTGGGCTGGGGGTGGTGGGGGCCTGCAGGTGAGGCAAGGCAGGAGACAAGACCTCCACAAGAAGAAGGAGAAGCAGAGAGTGGCACAGAACTGAAGCAGAAGAGAATGCATGTTAGACATGGAGCAAACACAGCAAGAGCACAATATTGAGCCTTGGTTGACTGGCTAGAGTAGTTCAGCAGTCTGGCACTGAGTGATGGTCAGAGCTCAGCTTATATTGTGAGAGGTGATGCATTGCAGGTGAACCACTCCCCCAGGTGTCAACGATCAAGTGATTGTCCAATGAGCTGCCCTGCACATATTCTATACACACACACACACACACACACACGCCTTGTTCACACCCAGGTGAGGAAAAAAGGAAAGGAGGGAGAGACAGAGGGTGAGGGAAGGCTGCCACTAGGCAGAGGTGAAGGCTAAGGGCTTGACATTGTGCAGTCTCTCCTCAAAACAGTCATTTGTTTTAAGCACCACCTGTCTTCTTGACACATGTCGGCATGGTCACAAATTTTGGCCTGCACACAGAAATCCAGAGGGAGCACTGAAGTGATGCAGAAAGCATGAACTGGCCTTAAGGGTTTTGTTCATGTAACTGTTGCTGGCAATGGACTTTAATTCCATTGCACAGCAGTCTAACCCATTACACATCCTCTCCATAAGCATTCTACAAAATATTTTTCGGAAAAAAAATGTTATTATTATATTTAATCAATAAATGTAGACATTGTGTCTACATAATAATATTACCTTATAGTAATTAAGTATGGGATAAATTTTGTGCCAGTAGGAAGTGAATTTGAATTCTTTATATCTGAATGTGAACCAGTCAATTTGAACCTGAATTGATCGGTTTGAATAATTGCTTTTATAATCTGAATCTGAATGGTCTAATTTGAAATTGAATCTATTGGTTTGAATGTGTATCGATGTAAAATTGAAACTGTATTTCATTCAGTTGAAAAATTTCATTCCATTTCAATATCAAATTTTGAATTCAGTTTTTTGTGCCACACATCCGGGGCCTGGCGCAGGCAGAACTAGTCAAACGCAGATGGGAAGAAGTCGGTTTTACCACAGCAACGCGCTTTACGTTGTCTTTGCCGAAAGAATGAACGAATGTAGTCTGTGGACTTTAGCAGCAGCAGCTAACGATAGCTCAGTGTTTCATCCGATAAAAATAATTATTGGAAATACGACGTGCCCAGTGGTGTACTGGCCAGCTGGCATACCGGGACAAATCCCAGTGGACCCCCGGCGGCCGGTCTCCGGTGACAAAACGCTACAATCTGGTAAAGTCCTCCTCCTCGCCATCCACGCAGCATCACATCAGTTTGATCTGATCAGTTCATCATTCAAATTCACTTTCTACTGGCACAAAATTTATCCCATAAATTCACTAACAACCAGTGGTGGCTGATGCTGTTTTCTCCAGGGGGGGCTATAACTCCAAAACAGTCATATACAAAAAAAACGTGTTTCTGCAGGTTTAAACAAATTTAAGACTTTTTAAAGACTTTTTTACGATTATTTTGAATTAAATTTAAGATCTACACAAAGTCAGAAAAAGTAAGGAAAATTGCAGTCACAGAATTGCTTTCAAAGTAACCAAATTGATTTCCACAGAACCCATAAACCAGCCTCAACCTCCTCATTGTGCTTACAGATCCCTATCCTGTTGTCTTCATCAAGCTGACATGACATGTTTATTCTTCCTAACATGGCTGGTCGTGGATCCTAGTGTGTTCATGCTTCTTTGCCTTTTCTGAAGTGCTTTAATCAGTCATACCTGCCCTGATCCATGCTGGGTCAGTTCCTGATGTTTGAAAAAGGAGGCAGGGAAAGCAGAATAAAGCATCAGCCTCACTGCATGCAGTTAGCCAAGCCTTGTTGCTAAACCAGGTCCTGTGTTGTCCCCTCTGTCTTGGGACTGCTGGTTAATTATGATGATCGGCTGATCAGGTCTGAGCTCTTTCACCTGCAGCTTCTCCTGAAATGTTCTCCTCTCCAAAGGTTTTGATTTAAGTGACTTCACTTAATTAGGGCCCGAGCACGAAAAGGCAAAGGCCAGCGATCAGTGTGAAACACTGAACGGTGCCTTTGCCTTGCAGTGCAAAGGCCCTATTGTTCCTGCTCGCTTTCTTTCTTTCTTTCTTTCTTTATTAGGGCCCGAAGCACTACAGTGCGTAGGACCCTATTGTTCCTGTAGTGTTTCTTTGGCGGTTTGGCGGTTTCTTTTTCTTACACCACTTTGAACCCTAATTTGACCCCCTAAACATGCTCAAAAACTCACCAAATTTGGCACACACATCAGGACTGGTGAAAAATTTGATATTTTGGGGGAATTACACATATGAATGGCAAAATGACTCAATAGCGCCACCTTGAAAATTGGGCTTTAGTGGAGTTAATACGGCTAGTTTCACGTAAACTCATGAAATTTGGTACACAGGTACAGTAGCCCAAGACAAAAACATTCCTGCTTTTAAAATTTCAAAAAAGGCTCAACGGCGCCCCCTAGAGCACGTAGTGCGCAGGCATTGGAAATTAACAAACTCCTCCCAGGATTTTTGTTCGATCTTCACCAAATTGGCTGTGTAGCATCTACACCCCTCCAGGATGAAAAGTTATTAAAATCTTGTGGCTGCGTCACACGGTGTGGGCATGGCATGGCGGCCATTTTGAACAAAATCGCCATGTGGAACGAAATGGGTTTTGGAGGTGAAGTGATACATGTAAAATCACCAAATCCACGCAAAACCTCATTAATCTCAAGACCTAATATTCAATATACAATTCAGAAATGGGCGTGGTCAAACGGCTCCACAGCGCCCCCTACAAATATTCAAATACTCATATAAAATCATTGCTGTATCCTACAAACATGAAATTTGGTACACACATATAGTATCCCAAGACCAACAGATTTGCACAGTCAAAATTCTAATCGGCTCTACGGCGCCCCCTAGACAAGGTTGTGTGGAGAGGAGCATGATCAGGAGCGAGGGCCCGTTCGACGCTGCTTGCAGCTTTAATTAAGGCCCGAAGCACTACAGTGCGTAGGACCCTATTGTTAGGGCCGGAGCACTACAGTGCGTAGGACCCTATTGTTCCTGTAGTGTTTGGCGGTTTGGCGGTTTCTTTTTCTTACGCCACTTTGAACCTCAATTTGACCCCCTAAACATGCTCAAAAACTCCCCAAATTTGGCACACACATCAGGACTGGTGAAAAATTTGATATTTTGGGGGAATTACACATATGAATGGCAAAATGACTCAATAGCGCCACCTAGAAAATTGGGCTTTAGTGGAGTTAATACGGCTAGTTTTACATAAAATCATGAAATTTGGTACACAGGTACAGTAGCCCGAGACAAAAATATTCCTGCTTTTAAAATTTCAAAAAAGCTCAACGGCGCCCCCTAAAGCACGTGGTGTGCAGACATTGGAATTTAACGAACTCCTCCCAGGATTTTTATCCGATCTTCACCAAATTCGCTGTGTGGCATCTCTACCCATCCAGGATGAAAAGTTATTAAAATCTCGTGGCTGCGTCACACGGTGTGGGCGTGGCATGGCGGCCATTTTGAGCAAATTCGCCATGTGGAACGAAATGAGTTTTGGAGGTGAAGGGATCCACGTAAAATCACCAAATCCACAGAAATGCTCATTAATCTCAAAACCTAACGTTCAATATACAATTCAGGAGTGGACGTGTTCAAACGGCTCCACAGCGCCCCCTACAAATATTCAAATACTCATATAAAATCACTGCTTTATCCTACAAACATGAAATTTGGTGCATACATATAGTATCCCAAGACCAATAGATTTGCACGGTCAAAATTCCAATCGGCTCTATGGCGCCCCCTAAACAAGGTTGTTGGGAGACATTGGAATTTTACGAACTCCTCCCAGGATTTTTGTCCTATCTTCACAAAATTGGCTGTGTGGCATCTAGACTCCTCCAGGATGAAAAGTTATTAATATCTTGTGGCTGCGTCACACGGTGTGGGCGTGGCACGGCGGCCATTTTGAGCGTGTGACAATGAAGTGTGAAATGCTCATAACTTCACTGTACATCGTAAGATGTGAATGAAACTTGATATGCTTGATGACAGGCTATCCCTCAACACTGTGGCGCACTCAAACTGCTCCACAGCGGCCCCTGCAAAATTTTAAAATTTCATATAAAATCACTGGTTTGTCGTACAGACATGAAATGTGGTACATGTGCAGAGCAGGATGAGACGAACACGAGTGCGTGCTTTAGACATTCCGACCGTCTCCACAGCGGCGGTGCAGGGGGGAGCGAGGGCCCGTCCGACGCTGGTTGCAGCTTTAATTTTTCTTACGCCACTCTGAACCCCAATTTGACCCCCTAAACATGCTCAAAAACTCCCCAACTTTTACACACACATCAGGACTGGTGAAAAATTTGATATTTTCGGGGAATTACACATATGAATGGCAAAATGACTCAATCCCCCTACAGCACATGGTGCGCAGGTATTGGAATTTAACGAACCCCTCCCAGGATTTTTGGCCGATCTTCACTTCACACAAATTCGCTGTGTGGCATCTAGACCCCTCCAGAATGAAAAGTTATTAAAATCTTGTTGCTGCGTCACATGGTGTGGGCGTGGCATGGCGGCCATTTTGAACAAAAAAGCTCAACGGCGCCCCCTGGAACACGTGGTACACAGGAATTGGAATTTAACGAACTCCTCCCAGGATTTTTGTCCCATCTTCACCAAGTTGGCTGTGTGGCATCTGGACCCTTCCAGGATGAAAAGTTATTAATATCTCGTGGCTGCATCACCCGGTGTGGGTGTGGCATGGCCATTTTTGAACAAATTTCGCCATGTGGAACGAAATGGGTTTTGGAGTTGAAGGGATCCATGTAATATCAACAAATCCACACAAATCCTCATTAATCTCAAGAACTAACATTCTATATACAATTCAGGAATGGACGTGCTCAACCGGCTCCACAGCACCCCCTACAAATATTCAAATACTCATATAAAATCACTGCTTTATCCTACAAACTTGAAATTTGGTACACACGTAAAGTATCCCAAGACCAACAGATTTGCACACTCCAAATTTAAAACAGCTGCACAGCGCCCCCTACAAATTTCAAAAATTCCTATAAAATCACCGCTTTGTCCTACGCACATGAAATTTGGTACATGTGCAGGGAAGGATGAGACAAATACTATTGCGTGTTATAGACATTCCGATCGTATCCAAAGCGGCGGTGGGGGGGGCAGCGAGGGCCCGTCCGACGCTGCTTGCAACTTTAATTATTATTATTTTTATATCTTATTTAAGCTAAAGTGGTGAGTGATGAATGGTGGGGCGGCGCCATAGCACCCTTTATTGGCCAGCCGCCACTGGTAACAACACACATTTCTTTTAACAGGACAGTCAGAACAGTCTGTACAGAATCTGCATATTAATTGGACACGGCTTTGCTTCTGAGTGTACTGCTCATATTGTTGAAGTGAGACAGGACAAAATGTTGGCCAGTTGAAACCCCGATGTTGACATGATTGAGGTGAGGAGATAAGTTAGATGTTCTATTAAGTTCAGCAGGGTATTTTACAAGATGCTTGCTCCAATTTTTTTTTCTAACTATAGTCTTTATATAAAAGCTAGTGGAATGCCACTGACGACCAGTAGGGACTGGTTCTAGAATATCTCTGGATCCATTCGAGTCACATTCAGAAAGCATCAACCTCTCTCATGAAATGCTAAATCAATACATTTTTATCACAACATGAATAACTGTTATCACTTGCTAACCAAACTAACTAGCTAGCACTAGCATTAGCTGATGTCTTAGTGTTCCCTCCTCCTGTCCAGTTGATCACTTCAGGTTCCAAAAATCCAAGATGGCCAAATGCCAAACTCAGGCCTTCAAAACAGTAGTCCATAAACCAATGGGTGAAGTTGCAGTGTCTGTGTCTTATAATTTACAATGTATAGATGGCAAACAACCAACAAAAACTCCTGGCTTCACGGAGCACTCCAACCTTCACATGACCAACAGACATACAGCAACTCTCTTATAGCTGTGTTCCTGGTTAGTGCTGTTAGCTGTCTTGGCATCCACCAATGAGAAAATTATTAGTCTATCTAGCTGCAAAATATGCCACTACATCTATCAGTTAGATGCAAACTTTGTATATCCCTTGTTCATTTATTTCTGAACTAGTTTACAGTGGATTTTTAAATGCTATTTAACAAAGACAGCTGCATGCTGCTGAAGTAAACTAGGGGAACATGGTGTATACACAGATGGCATAAGAGCAGTGAAACATGCATCAAAGTTGTGGAACTTTATGCCAAAATAATGACCTTAAAAACAGGAAAGCACGCTGCAGAGCTGAGCTGAACAGAGGAGTTTGGTGGTAATCCACTGTGGGTTTGTCACTATGAGCAACATCTTTCATATTACATTTATATCCATTCATTCAGGGATAAATTCATTGATGGGATAAATTCAGTCATTTATCCCATTATTAATATAAATATATTGATAAGTGCAGCTTGCCGCTCATTAAGATTGACTGTGGTTATTGTCAGCATAGATACAGAGGCTATTTAATTACAATAGGTACAATCAGTGAGTAGATGACAGATGACAGGCACCGAATTTCACTTAGAGTGAACCTAAAGTTTCCTGATTACAGCAGCCAAAATCAAAATCCATCAGATATGCATGTATGGCATACGTTGACATGTAGGTTTTATGTTTGTGCATAGTAGCCTACAATGAGGAAATGTGCAGCTTCAGTATTTGAGACATTTGTTTGTTGACAGGAATAAACCTGCAACCTTTATCTGGTCCCATTCCATACAACCAACCTCCCACCCTGTCACCTTTACTTTGATTTAGATACTGACTGCTATAGATGTGGAAATAATCGTTAAAAATAACTTAAAGAATACAGCTAATACTGAATATTGCCATCTATGGCTGACATCCGTTCCATGTTTTTCTTATAATTTTACATGGTTGACAACATGCAGCTCTAAGTCCTGCTTAACCTTAACATGAGGAAAATAAATGCAGCCTGAGGCTATTGTCACAGCTTGTCAACCACTGCCAGGCCAAGTATTGACGTAGTGATGATAGTGTCACTGTAAATCAGCCTGACTGCAGTGTATCAGATAAGTGGTGCACTGATACATGTATACGGAAGGCCGTAATGAATCAACAGGAGCTAAGAGGCCTCTTTGAATAAATACTCAGTTCATTATTCAGATAAGAAAATATCAGAGGAGTAACATACTGGTGCAGCTGACTGGACAGCTGTCAGCTAATGCATTGGCAGTGGTATTATAATGCAATAAATTATGATGACAGTCACGGCTATTCTTCCATCACTCCCTTTTCATTGTTGGATGGGTGTGTCTAATTGTGAACAGCAGTCATAAACTGGGGTCATCATGAGTATTTAGCGTCATGTCGTCACCTGACGCTAAATACCGGCTCTCTGATAAGATCAGTTTCCTGACGCTGCTAAACTTTACACTGTGATTTATGGGATCAGAGGATGTGGTATTGCCTGACTGCAGACAACAAAAGGCGTCTGCTGCTGTCTGGAAAAAGGGGGATGCAGAGCCCCACTGTGACCATCCGGTGTGCAGTCCTCCAGTCAGTCTGATAACGGGCTTAGGTATGCCCCTCAGGCCTACTTAGGACAGTAAACACAGTTGAATGTTTTCTGGCCGTGCTACCAGGTTCATGTCTTTATGTGATGGTCCGTTCATATATTTTTGTTCTCAGGAAAGATAGATAAACCTTTCAACAGACAAATATTTACTAACCCTACACCCATACAGCTGGGCAGCTGTGGCTCAGGTGGTAGAGCGGGTTGTCCGCTGATTGCAAGGTTGGCGGTTCAATCCCCGGCCCCTCCACATGCCGAAGTGTCCCGATGGCTGATTAGCACCTTGCACGGCAGCTCTGTCGTGAATGGGTGAATGCGAAACACATTGTAAAGTGCTTTGGAGACCACTAAGGTAGAGAAAAGCGCTATATAAGTGCAGACCATTTGCCATTTACCATACTACATACTACTATCACTAATGCTCTAAAGCTCCTAGCCTACACTGGGATAGGGAAGCTTGCTTCATGACTTTAATTGTACACACCTCATTTCTGCTTTTTGAGTGCATGTTATCCAGCTTATGCACTTCAGAATTGTTTCTTGCCCTCCAGATGTTGTCTAAAACTAAACCAGGCAAAGAATAATTACCAAATCTGCAGTCGACATAAAATCTTATATGGAGAAACATCTATATACACATTCATAGACACAATTGCGTATGTATACACACACAAAGGACATTTTGAAAGACAACAAAAAAAGCTGTTGGTGTTCCTATCCTCACTGCTCTGCCGTCGATTTACATGGAAAACTGTTGCTGTACAGAGTGGGACTTGTCGAAGCCAGAAAATTCTTCCTATGTCCAATGAGAATAATCCCAGCTGTGGAATCACAACTAAAGAAGTCGACATAAACATTGCAGTCCTGAAGGTGTGTTTCAAATCAAACTGGAAGAAAAGACCAGAATCAGCTGTACGAACACTCAGCTCTTCACATGACAGCAAAAGCTAACACTGTTAGAACAATGTGAGTTTCAGACAGCTAATTTCTGTGTTTACTTGTAGTCAGTCTGAAAACCAAAAATTTAAATGATACACGTAAAATTGAGCTTTCTAGCTCTTAATGTATGAGTAAAGCACCCAAGATGAGGGTCATCTTTGCTTCTTTTCCAGCTACAATCATGTTACTAGTAGTGGTCCTTTATCAGCAATGTTCCAGTCAACACGTGCCTCTTTTTAAAAAAAACACACACACACACACACATTTTTCCCCTGTGTGTCGTTCACTGAATGCTCTCGTCTGACTTTCAGCCTGAACAGGTGTTGTGCACTGTGATTGTCACATAGGCTTGCACATGACGTCCAGGCATCAGTTGTTATTGCCTCTTGCACTGCATTTGACAGTTCTTCTTTAACTTTGTTCTTTACTTTGTTTTACAACTCTGGCAAGCATTTGTTATTGAAGTGCTGTTGATTTGGTATCTTGCATAAGATAAGACAAGATTAACGAAGGACATTTTTATGTCATCTTGGCTCCAATGTATTTATCATGTCAAGAAACCTGTGACTTTCAACTACCCTTTATATAGGTATTGTATAATTGAAACAGATACATGCCAGCTAGTCAGAAACAAGCATTTATTCTTGCCTTGTTGAGAAATGGCTACAACTAACATCTCCAACATTGTGAACTGAGTGGACAAAGCTCCTTGCCATTATAAAGGTGTCAGCCTTTCAGCAGGCTTTTCAGGTAAAAGCTTTACTTTCTATGAAAACTAAAGCAGGAAGATATTTGCCAACATGCTGCTCTGCCATTATATTAAATATTGTATCTCAAAATTCACCTGCATGGCACCAAATAGGCCTGCAGAAAGCTGTTAATCCTGACCTTTAGAGAAGAGCACTGGAAGCTCCTTCTTTAATTAAGCGTGTCATTTTTTGGCTGTTGCTTTGCAATAGTCCATTTAAAGCCAGCATACACACCACACTCTGTCTTCATAAAGTTTGGGAGATTCATATTCTGCTGCTTTATGGCCTCTCTTTCTGCCAGTACAGTGTCAAGGTGGCTGATGGAGTGGATTAGTCATGACCTTTAAGGAGGAGGAGTGAAAGCCCTGTCATTAGCAAGGTACCAGGAAGACATTACCCCGCCTCAGTGACCTACACAGATACTGTTCAGATAAGGGATGAAGAATCATCGCTCTGTCCCTGGAAGCCCCAGGAGGAAAATGGTCTTCTCTTACCTGCTAACTTAGTGTTCTCAGTGCATTATTTTCTCCTCAGTATTTTACCAAGCTGGGTGAGCAAGTTTGTTTGTTACATCCACCTCCTAAGAATTTTACGTTTCACCACATCACAAGGTGTTGTACGTATATCTGCTGCTGGTTTCTTCTTAAACATATTCTTGGAATGTGAAGAGGATGAAAGGATGAAATCTCTAAATGTGCCATCATACAATCAAAGCTGTGAAACTGAAGGCTTTATAGAATATGAATGCAAGCGTGGAGGAACGGGAACTATTGTTCATGGTGTTATTCGTTTTTATGCCTGTGCAGTCTGTTGCTATGCTCCAGACACCGTTGCAGGGGTTGCAACATTTAGTGTAGATAACCAACAGAGGGAATTTTCAGATAGAAAAAGAAACAGAACTGATACCAAAACAAATAACACATTTTCTTATTTCTGCTCATGTTTGGCATTTATTTTGAAAGACATATTTTAGATGTGAAGAGTGAGCAAAAAAATTAAGGGTAACTCCACTCATTTTTGTGGTTACAAGGAGACCACTACTCAGTCAAAGTGCATTTTGAGAAATTAGCTCCTTTTTGTTAAAGGGGAACTCCATTCATTTAATATATGAAGGTCATTTTAATCTGCAATAGTAGTATAAAAAAATGCTGTTTTGCATTAAACTTGTAACCCAGGTACTGCACAGTATGCAACTCTGGCAGTAAGCTCAACAAACAGAAGTGTCATTGTGTGTGAGTTGAGACACTGTAACCACATGCACTGCCATACAACAAACTTACCTTCATGTAGCATACTGTAATTTAAAAAAATGTAATGTATTCAGTGGCAGCTGGTGCAGTTTTCTCCAGGGGGGGCTATAACTCCAAAACAGTTATATACAAAAAAACGGGTTTCTGCAGGTTTAAACAAATTTAAGACTTTTTAAAGACCTTTTTACGACCATTTTGAATTAAATTTAAGATCTACACAAAGTCAGAAAAAGTAAGGAAAACTGCAGTCACAGAATTGCTTTCAAAGTAACCAAATTGATTTCCACAGAACCCATAAACCAGCCTCAACCTCCTCATTGTGCTTACAGATCCCTATCCTGTTGTCTTCATCAAGCTGACATGACATGTTTATTCTTCCTAACATGGCTGGTCGTGGATCCTAGTGTGTTCATGCTTCTTTGCCTTTTCTGAAGTGCTTTAATCAGTCATACCTGTCCTGATCCATGCTGGGTCAGTTCCTGATGTTTGAAAAAGGAGGCAGGGAAAGCAGAATAAAGCATCAGCCTCACTGCATGCAGTTAGCCAAGCCTTGTTGCTAAACCAGGTCCTGTGTTGTCCCCTCTGTCTTTGAACTGCTGATTAATTAGGATGATTGGCTGATCAGGTCTGAGCTCTTTCACCTGCAGCTTCTCCTGAAATGTTCTCCTCTCCAAAGGTTTTGATTTAAGTGACTTCACTTAATTATTTAATGTCTCCTTCTCCATTTTGCGTCTCTGTCTATCGTCTCCAACTCCCGCTACTCGACCTGTCAATCAGCCACACTTTATGACAGACGGCTGTGACTCGGGCCGACGTCCCGACGTCAGCCCCACCCATGGCGGGAGGGTGGTGGTATCTAAATAATATACGTCAGCTGTGGGTGCAGGGAAGCTGCGCCCCAACTTGGCCCTATCTCTTGTATTGAAGAGGAGTTACTGCGCATGTACAACTTTTAATGAGAGTCTAATGGCAAAGATTTTTGCGCCCCAGGGCGGAAATACGTCACCAATCAGACAACGCAGATGAATGAAACAACTTTACTTGATCTACTTCTAGGGGGGCGCGGCAAGATGGCGACCTGGTCAAACGCTTCTTTCTGAGCTCCTTAATATCCCCGAGTACCGAACCTCTAAATGAATGATTAAAACTTACCCATCTTCAGAAAAAGAAGTGAAACACTTTTCTTATGTCCGAAGCTTCAAAGGTAGGCTTACACCACCTCACAGCCAAGTCAGAGGACTCTATCGTATCTCCTGAAGCTAATGCCACTAGCATAAAACTTTGCTAGCAACAAGTGCTACAATGACCAAAAGAGATGCAAAAAGCCAGAAAAAAGGAACATTGCTAATGGACAACATCCCAGAGCATGCTTACGCAGGGCTGTGTGCACCATTACCTTCCTATCCTCACCAAAGCCCCAACCCAAAAAAGATCTGCTCTGAAATGGAAGACGAAGGGGTCACCAATGCTGACATCTTAAAAGCCATTAATAATTTGAATGACCGCTTTTCCAAGTTTGAAGAAAGGGTATTAAAAAACTCCGCCGAGATCGTGGCAGTGAAAGAAAACATGAAAAACCTAGAAATGCAGTGCAAAGATACAGACGACTCCGTGAAGTCACTAAAAGACCAACTCACCATCATGCAGGAGAAACAAGATGATGCGGAAAGGTACAGCAGGAGGTGGAATCTCCGTCTTCTAAATCTCCCAGAGAAACAAAATGAAGATGTAAGAAGGAGGTACTGGAGATCATCACCCAGTTAATCCGAAACGAGAAAAACCACCTTGGATTTATGATCGATACAGTGCACAGAGTCGGACGACCACGAGAAAATCAAAGCACACGCCCCATCATCATACAGTCCACTATGCGCACCTTCAGATACAAGGTATGGAGAGCATCCCTCAACGCAGATGTGATGAAGAAAATAAAACTTCGGATGGCAGAAGATCTCATATATCAGGAAAAACAATGCAGAAACAAACTTTGGCCCCTCGTCAAGCAAGCATGCATCGAGGGAAAAAAGACCAGATGGCAGGGACCTGTTGCCATTATTGACGGTGTTAGATTCACTGCGTAAGTCTGTATGTTTCTGATTCAGATGTTCCATCTAAACTCCAAGTAATGTGAAGCCCACGTTTTAGGTGACCTGTTTTCTATATTTGTTTACTATGTAGATAAAACCTTATGCTCACTTCTTGGTTAAAAAAAAATAAAAAATAAAAAGTTTAATATTGTTCTCTAAGGTACTCATAACTCAGTGTTTAGTACTTGGTAAGTATTTTCAAACTCTTTAACAGCCTCAGCTCAGAGTTCTGTTATCTCATAGTTTCACTTACAGACATTCAATTCATATATTTCTTTACCTTTTTTATTTCCTTTCATGGCAGACTATTTTAGTTCCTTAAAATAATATCTCTCAATGTTAATGGTATTTGTGATATTACTAAAAGGAAGTCGATTTTTATGTTCTGTAGACGAAAAAACGCTGATATAATTTTCTTACAAGAGACTCATTCAATTGAAAGTGATATTAAGTTTTGGAAAGCACAATGGGGTGACCAACTTTATTTTTGCCATTCCTCTCAACAATCAGCAGGCGTAGCCATCCTCCTTAACAAATTCAGTGGTGACATAATTGATTCACTCATGTCAGATGAGGGCAGATGGATAATTCTGACTCTTAAACTAAATAACTCCTATTTCATAGTCTGTAACTTATATAACCACAATTACCCTGCGCAAGCCAAGATTATGCTTACACAGCTCTGTGATAAACTAGCCGCTTTTAAAAACAAGTAGGCCTACAAGGCAGCATACTTTATCATTGGAGGTGATTTTAATGATGCTCCAAATGATCTCATTGACAGAATTCCAGCAAGGACAACCCAAAACTCAAGATTTAAGAGTACAGCCTTTATTTCTGAACAACTCTCAGTTATTGACATTTGGCGCTTCTTAAACCTGGATAAAAAAGAATTAACCTGGAGTAATGCTAACAGATTTTTACAATGAAGAATTGACTTGTGGTTTATATCTCCCTCTAGTACACAATTTGTTGTAGAATCATCGCATGATTACGCCCCCTTAACTGATCATAATTTAATCACTATTCATCTGGCTGGGTCTAAACAAAAGAGAAATAACTTACGTGGTTACTGGAAATTAAATATTAATCTGTTAAAAGATGAATTATTTTGTAATTTAGTAAACACAACTGCAAAAAAAGATTTTTAGTAACAGTGCGTCAAGTCACACTCAAAAATGGGAATATTTTAAACTCAAAGTTAGAGAATTAGCAATACGACGTGGCAAAGAAATAAAGAAAAATAATGTAGCTAAAGAAATCAATGTTATGAATGAACTTAATACTTTATTACTGAAAGCTTCTTTATCAGAAGAAGAACGAATTAAAATGAAAAGATTAAAAGAAGACATAGACAACTTATACATTAATATGGCTAAAGGAGCTTTCTTAAGATCCAGAGCAAAATGGCTGGAGCAAGGGGAGAAAAATTCTAGTTATTTTTTTGCTTTAGAGAAACGAAACCGTAAAAGAAATAATATAGTTACTCTTAAGATTAATGACAATGTAACCACTAACCTTTCGGATATTTCAAAATATGTCAGCTCATTCTACAGTAATATTTACAAGTCTAATTTTCAAATTAATGATTGTGAAAAGTTTATCAATTTAACAAAAAAAATTACCCCTACCATTTCAGAACAATTTAAACAAAACAATGATGACCCAGTTACAAAACTTGAAATTTCAGAAGCAGTTAAATCCATGAGTAAGGGGAAGTCGCCTGGCATTGATGGAATTCCAATTGAATTCTATCACCATTTTTGGAGCATCATTGAAAACCCTTTAATAGAACTATTTAAAGAATGTTTGAGTAAAAAAGAAATGTCCACTACTATGAAACAGGGTCTAATAACTGTAATTCCCAAACCAGACAAAGACCACTTATTAATAGAAAACTGGAGACCCATTACGCTCTTAAACTCGGACTATAAGATTTTCTCTACAATTTTTGCTAAACGTTTAAAAAAAGGTCTTAATCAGATCATTGATGAAGCTCAAACAGGTTTTATGAACAAACGTCACATTATCTCTAACATAAGACTTGTTCTTGACCTATTGGATTATTCTAATCATATTGAATCTGAAGCACTCATAGTCTTCCTTGATTTCTACAAGGCATTCGATACTGTAGAACACAGTTTCTTAGTCAAAGCGCTCCAAATTTTTGGTTTTGGTCAAAATTTTATTTCAACAGTTGAAATGTTTTATAAGAACATTGATAGCAGTGTTATGCTATATCCGAATACAACATCAAGATTCCCGGTTATGAGATCTGTTCGTCAGGGATGTCCTATCTCACCTTTTTTATTTCTGATTGTTGTTGAATTACTTTCATTACACATTCTCCATGATCCAGTCCTTAAAGGTTTATCTATTTTTGGTAAAGAAATAAGAATAACTCAACTAGCTGATGACACGGCCTTATTTCTAAGGGATAAACAACAGATTGAACATGCTATATCCCTAATAGACATGTTTTCAGCTGCATCAGGTCTAAAACTGAACAAATCAAAATGTGAAATCTTGTGCTTATTTCAGACTGGAGACAAAACCTTGTATAATATGCCTGTTAAAAATAGTGTTAAATATCTTGGAATCCATATTTGTAAGGACCCGATGGAACGACAGCTTCTCAACTTCCTTCCCAAAATAAACAAAACCAAAACCATTTTAAACATATGGCTCCAAAGAGACCTTTCCATTATAGGAAGAATCCTATTAACCAAAGCAGAAGGAGTGTCACGCTTTGTCTACCCTGCTCTCTCTCTTAGTCTTCTGGACTCAGCTTGCAAAGACATTAATAAGATTTTCATTAACTCTGTGTGGAAAAACAAACATCATCACCTGAAGAAGGTTTTGTCTGGACCCAAAGTGGAAGGTGGCTTTGAACTCTTGGACTTTAAAGACTTGAATTATACATTTAAAGTGAAATGGTTGAAAGAATGTTTGAAAGCACCCAACTCTTTATGGTATTTCATCCCTCACAATATATTCAAAGAAGTGGGAGGTCTACATTTTTTGTTATTATGTAATTATAATGTCTCTAAACTCCCTTTATGTCCGTCTAAATTTCATCAACAACTCTTGTTGGCATGTAAGTTGTGTTATTCACATAATTTCTCTCCACATGAAACAATAATATGGAACAATGAGAACATTACTAAGGGGAACAAGTCTCTTTATTTTCAAAACTGGGTTGAAAATAACATAATACTCATAAAGACCTTTTCAGCAATGAAGGCCAATTAATGTCCTATGAGGCGTTTCTCCAGAAAGAAACATTTCCTGTCAAACCCAAAGAATATAGATCTGTGGTCAATTCTATTCCAAGTGGTTTAATAGAACTAATGAAAAGATACAATAAACAGAACGGGACTCTTAACCCTCAATGTACACTTTACATAAATGGCATTCAATTTATGAGTTACAAATGTACCAATAAACATATCAGGAAATGCTTTTATAACAAAAGAAAAATAACTCCACGAGGAAAGGTTTATTGGAATTCTCAAATTGAAGACATAAATTGGCATAGAGCATGGCTTATCCCCTTTAAATTCTTATTATCTAACAAAATTAGAGAACTACATCTTAAATTGTTACACAACTTCTATCCAACAAATATATAAATTTCCAGATTCTCAGATGTTGATGATAAATGCTCTTTTTGCAAAACTGAAACTGAAAGTATAATTCATTTATTTTATAGATGCTCAACTTGTGTTACTTTCTGGAAGAGAAATTTTTGTTTAACAAAACTACAATTAAGTTTCGATTTGATGAGAAAAATATCATCTTTGGCTTTTTGCCTCAAAACAATAAGTATAACATTGTGAACCTTTTTATTTTAATGGGTAAATTTCACATTCATAAAGCTAAAATGTCAAAAGCAACCCCGTCATTTACATTATTTTTAATTGAATTGAAATTTTATTTTGAATCTCTCAAATATATAGAAAATAACAAGAAAGCTTTATCAGCCCTTCAGTTTTACTCAGAATACCTTGAATGAGTTTGTCTGCCACTTTATGTAAATTGCCCTTTAATTTATGTCAATTTTTTTTGTTATTATCTGTTCCTTTAAATCTGTTGTTTACTTTATATTCTCTTTCTTACCTAATTTACTATATTGATTAGCCTCAATGTAAAATGTCTGATTGTTTATGTATATATTATTCTTATTATTATGCCTTGTATATTCTTGAATTTAAATAAAGATTTTTCCTTTAAAAAAAAAGAGAATCTACTTCGAACAATATGCAAACCAAAAAAAAAAAAAAGAAACAACTTTACTCATTATCATTGCCTACATAATATTTGTTTTCCTCATCTTAAAATAGATATACATTTATTTTGAAATATTTGTATTTTATTATTTCATTTTTACTATTATTTTTATATCTTATTTAAGCTAAAGTGGTGAGTGATGAATGGTGGAGCGGCGCCATAGCGCCCTTTATTGGCCAGCCGCCACTGAATGTATTACATACCTCAGGGTCGCTAAATGGTAAATGGTCGGCACTTTCATAGTACCTTTCTACCTTAGTGGTACTCAAAGTGCTTTACAGTGTCTCCCTTTCACCCATTCACACACAAATTCACAATCCAATGGCAACAGAGCTTCCATGCAAGGTGCCTGCCTGCCATTGGGAGCAACTTGGTGTGCCCAAGAACACCTCAGCATGTGGACGGTCTCAAACTGCCAACCTTACAATCAGTGTACAGCCTGCTCGACCACGTGAACCACAGCCACCCCAGCAAACCTAGCCAACCTATTCACTTTTTAGATTAAATACACATAGTTTCAAAAACCCTAACCCAGGTCTGAGAGCTTAATTTAAAAAATGAATAAACTGCACTGGATTTCTTATGGAGCAGTTTAAAGTATTATTTCAAATATCAGAAAGCAGTGCTATCACAAAGTCATGGTTAAAGTTAAAAATCAGCCCAAAGAAAAAATAAATAAATAATGTAATGCAACTTTATGTACTTACGATTTGTGTGCTGCTTCTCAACTAGGGGAATAAGTGCAAGCCTTGCATCAGTGGATCAAATAGCAAGTGATTCACACTCAGCAGCAACAGATGTGTACGATACGTCAGACAAACGATGCAAGACAACCAGGCCAACATGGAGAAGGGGTGGGGGTTTACTGTAATCATACTATCCAATGGCTCCCGAAGCTTGCCTCGTGAGTGTGCTCTCTGTGGCTGGCTAGTGTTCCGTGAGCAGCCAGGCAGCAGTGCCTCATTCACGCCCAGGGAGGAGACAGACACTCACCGTCTGCCTCTTCTCTATGTCTGAATGCTCCGTCGCCTGTCCTCTCCTCCACCTCAATCCTGATGAGGCTTCCTGAGGATAATTAGTCATTAGTTACGTGAGAGAGACACAGAGGAAGAGAGCCCAGGAGTGGCTTGTGTCTGTACCTGTGGAGGTTTTATTACAGTGTCACCTAATCTTTGTGTTGATCACTGTAACAGCTCCTGCGTGCATTTTGGGAATTGTTATAGAATCATATGTTGTGATCCTCCACTTCCAAAAAGCACATCTACTCTTCCTTGACATAATTGTTGTATGAATGATCTCCTAAAATACTTTCAATTGCTCATTCAGTGTTTATACAGCCAAAGTTCTGGCTTCTACTCTCTTTGTTCCTCTTTGATGCTTTTTGACATGTCTTCTCAATTTCACTAGTGTACATAAAAAAGGAGAAAAATCCACCAAACAAACACATGGACCAAAGGAGTTCTGCAAGAGTCACAGTGACAATTTTGTGTTGACTCTCAATGTTACCTCACAAAAACATTTGTGACCTCTCAGTAACTGTTGGCCTATTTCAGTTCATTCAGCATCTCAAGCAACAAAATCCAAGTGTTATTCATTTTTAAAGGCTGATCTCCAACAGTATCCAACTGCTGGCTGTGATCACGGCTAATGCTTCCCTGCCTGCTGTGGTCAGTTCATTTTGGACATTGGCTGCTGCAGTGGTTCAATCTGTGGTGATATATGTATATGACTGCGACTAACCCTAACCTATGGTGCTTCTGTGACAGATAGGTTTATTTTTTTAATTTAGGAGTTCAAGAATACAGTGAACACTCACCCATCTAAATTAACACTGCAGACACACACTACAGCATGCAACTGTGTTACAACCATTAGAAACTAATCAAGGCTAATTCACTTTTCTGTTAATGGTAATGTGTTTTTCTAGATCCAGAAGCAGAACACAGGACACTGTTAACAATGTTTATGAACAGTTCATTGCTTTAAGTGCACACCAAATAAAAAAGTGAAACTATTAATAACTATTAATTAGTAAATGTGAAACTATTGAGAGGCCCATGTTGCACTCAACCTTGCAGAAATTGCACCTTTGTTCAGCCTGCAAAAACACACAAACATGTTTTCAAACAGTCTCTCTAGGTCAGACTTAACACACATTCTTGCTGGGATCTTGACCACCACTGAATGCCAAATTCAATCAAAGGCAATGCCACTGTGATCAAGGACCTGGTGTCACAGTTGCTTTTACCTCAGAATCCACACATTCAAACAGACACAGTCCCAAAGGCTGGCTGACAAGACTTCTTTTTGTTTTTAATATAATTCTCTCCCCCATGAGCCACAGGCACAGGAATCTTATTCAAGAGCATTTATTGATCCTGATCATGGCCCACCAGAGCCCCTGCATGTCTTACTAGTGTGCACACATGAACTAACACGGGAGCTGCAGTATTTCATTAAGCAAAATGTAGATGTGACTGTGAAACTCTGCTCCAAGAGGCGGGATTCAAGGGAAAAAATGAAGTTATTCTTACTAAGACAGATCCTCCACAGATTATAGATAGGACAACATTTGTGCAAACATGGAGTTTTCATCACCTCCACACCATATTTTGCCTACTTGACCTCTTCTATAAAGGTGGAGTCTATGACTCTGGTGAAGGATTGTTCATATTTAGGTCATATATTTAGACAGTTATGCTAGTTTGGCATATACCAAATTTACCGACCCTCTCCTTCCTCTACTCCTTTTCACCTCCATCTAACCTCAACCTCCATTTCTCCATGTTCTGTACCCTCATATAAACGTGCACCAGCACTAACATGCAGAACATGCTGATATACATGCTCTTTAGTTTGTGTCCTATTTACAGATACAGGGATTTTTATTCAGTGTGCACACGGACTTGACAGCCATCTGCCATGATAAAATATTCACAGAACGTGACAAAAAGTATATTGCAATACTATAATTGACTCAACCTTTAATGTAACTCTTTTTCAGTTGAACATTTCCTGTTTCTTGTTGTTAGCTCCTGTTCTGCTCTTTAATTTGCAGTTTGGGTTTATTTTGTTCAGTGAATTCTTTTATTTTGAAAGTTAATTTAGCAACCATTTTGTTTAGTTTTTTGTGATGCCACATGTGGAAAAATTCATCCATCGACATCAGGTTTTCTGTTGACGCCATCGACACCATCGTCTGTAAGTTTAGTTAATATTTAAGAGCAAAATTTTGTTTGAGTGTTATTTGTGGGATTTGATGATGATGGGATGTCAATGGGTTTATGTTAGTTTTGGTGCAATGCTGGTGTGTGGTATAATAGTTTTTATGTGTTTAGCCTTTGTCAATGATATTATTTTAATAGTATTTTTTTATTTCTGTTTTACAGTTTTACTCCACGTTGTAATGTTTATAGACTATCAGAATAAAGTGGAGCTAGGAAGTTACACCCTGACTCACATCATTATTAAAGTGGAGTTAGGCTACCTGCTAAATTGTGTTGGACACACACAAGGAGAGCAGGATAGCTCCCATTAATTTATGGTTGGCTATCAGATTGGAGATTCTACTATAATCAGATTTTTAAGCTCAGGTGAGGTTTTAAAAAGCACTCATATCGTATGGGCAATTAGAAATTAGATAGGAAGCCATCCGAACAGGGATCAAGCACAAAAAAATCCAGAAACATTAAAGAGTCAGGTCTTATTGATCCACAGGGAACCCCAGGAGAGGAATTTACCATTTTTTCTAATCACTGTCAGTTTTATAGTAAGGAGGAAAAGCTGTGATGAGAGGGAAAATAAAATAAATAACCAATAAATCCATATTGAGAAAAGCTCGTCTGGAGCAGCAAAGAGTTCTAGAAAGACGCTGGAGTTGGAACAAAAAAGAACATTACATCCATCTACACTCCTTGAATTTCATGAGATAAGCAATAAAACCAGCCGTTTATTAGCTTCCCAACTTTGAAAGGCCACAGCAAAAAGGAAATTTCAAAAATAAGACATCATGCGTCTAAACAAACTTTGATAAAGTAGACATAGTCTAATCCTTTGCAGAATATTATAAAAATGTAGAAAATGACTTAAAGTCCAATTCCACTTACAGCAAAAACACTAAAGTTTCTTTAAAGATTAGAATCATTACTGGCTGAGGAAGCTTCTGAAATGATGGAAACTAATTTCATGAAGGTAAACATCCAGCACAGATGGGTTTCCAGGAAATTCTCTAAAAGTTGATCAGAAGTGATAACACCAGTATTATAAGAGATCTTTAGGTATGCTCTGTCATCAGGTAATCCACCAACAACAAAGTCAGAAGCCATAACTTCTGTCTCATATAAGGAAGGCAAATATCCAACCTCATGTGAAGGATGTAGGCCTGTTAGCTCACTTTGTAATGACTTCAAAATATGGACATAGAATGTCAGTATTTTCACAAGAATGCAGATATATATATCTAAATCAGTGCAACCAGATTCATCAGGGTATACAAGATGCCAACAATATTAGGAGACAATGCCTATAATGTTGCTTAGGTTAGATGCACAAAAGGCATATGATAGGGTTAAATGGTGCTGTCTTTATCAAAGGTGGGCAGTTTTTGGGTTTTGTGCAACCTTTATAGACTGGGTGAAAATTGTTTATAAAAACAAAATCGCAAATCAAGGTTAACGACTGTTGCTCAGACTTTTCTTCCTCAAGACGGGAGTCAGACAAGGAAACTGTCAGCATCTGTGATTGTTGTTGTTGTTGTTATCGCCTAGTATATCTGCTATTGTTGCAGCTAAAGACAAACCATTGGCAGTAAGACAAAAACAGCTGTAATAAGACAAAACAACGGCATAAAGGGAATGAGAGAAGTATCAGTATATGATAGATAGATAGATAGATAGATAGATAGATAGATAGATAGATAGATAGATAGATAGATAGATAGATAGATAGATAGATAGATAGATAGATAGATATACTGCTGTTTTTGTTCCAGTCATTACCAGTATGGATTCCTAGCTTCACTTTTAAAACATTTGACAAAATTCTTACAGCAGAAAAAAAGCCAGAATGAAATATAAAACACTTCTTTATAAAGGAAAGGGTAGGTTTACCTAATTTGAAGCACTCCTGTTGGGCAGTGCAACTTAGAGCTACAGGTATGTGGATACTAAAGAGAAGGATACACTGTGGGTGGGATTGGAGCTGTGTCACCTTGGAATCACTTCGCTTTTGACTGAAATAACAGAAGAAGTTTGAGATTTGCAATGAATGGATCAGGAGGACAATGAAAATATGGTCACTACTGGGACAGAAAAATGGTCAAATTCTATTAGCAAGGCCACAAAACCCAAGATTTTTTAGGATGTTTATTGTTAATATATAAAAAACTTGACAAACAAAAGATTAATATATATTGAAAGAGTTCACAAATAGATTTTGGGATTGCCCAAAAATCCTGGACTTCTGGAAAAATGTTAAAAAAGGGATCAAACTTAAAACAGGTACCAGCTTTTCTTTAGGGCCAGCGCTCCTTATACTAGGTATATTACTGGACAATATGATGAAACAGAGAATGGGTCTCTCTACCTGCTTTTAACAGCAAAGAAAATGGGTGTTTGTAATATATGTTATGTTTGAAGTTAAAGTCCTAAATGAGTCATTATTCATATCCTATGTTAATTTTGCAGCCTACACTAAGTAACTATTAATATGACTTCCGCCAGGAGTTGTTTGTGCTGCCTAAGAATATAAATATACACATAAAAAGCATAAAAAATAACCAGTTCCATTGTCATTGCTATGATTTGTATTTTATTAGCTATTAGCTCTGCATGTAGTCAATTTCAAATTGGTGTACAGTAGCTGCAAAGGAGGAGTCAAACCATCCAATAATTTATAAACTTGAAGAACATTTTTGTACTTGGTGAGGACTTTACTACTAGGAAGGTTATACTTCTTTAAAGTATGGTAATGGTAAAAACTGAATCACTTCTCATCTAAACTTTGGTTTCTTTGTATAGCAGCTCCATTGTTAAGGACCACATAGGGTGTATTAGACCATCTTTTGAGACAGTAGGCAATGGGGGATGAAATCACTAAGTGAAAGCACTAATGTGTATCTCAGAACATTCAAACATCTTGTTTGTCATTTTTTGTTTTATTATTTACTATGCAACAATAAAAAACTGGAATCAATATCCATCCATCCATTATCTGTACACTGCTTAATCCTCTGTAGGGTCGCGGGGGGACTGGAGCCTATCCCAGTCAACTCAGGGCGAAGGCAGGGGACACCCTGAACAGGTCACCAGCCTATCACAGGGCTACATATAGAGACAAACAAGCACACTCTCATTCACACCTACGGACAATTTAGAATAATCAATTAACCTCAGCATGTTTTTGGACTGTGGGAGGATGCCGGAGTACCCGGTGAAAACCCACGCTGCACAGGGAGAACATGCAAACTCCACACAGAAAGATCCCATGCGTCCTAACCGGGACACGAACCAGGGATCTTCTAGCTGTGAGGCGATGCTGTTAACCACCGAGCCACTGTGCAGCCACTGGAATCAATATGTAAAACATTTTTTGTGATACCATTATTGGAAAAAAAAAGTGGGGCTCCACTTGTTATGGTATAAATAGGCTATCTGACAAGGTCTATTTACATCTTTACAACCTCTACAAACTGGACATTTTTTACTCTATTCTGCACACTAGCTCTGAAAAAGATGCTTCACCATTCTGAATGTATCTCCCAAAAACTTGCTCCTCTGTTTACCATTTTTAAGCAGCCATGCTACATTTATTTATAGAGACCAAGTATGTTTAATTTTCCTCTCAATGGCTCCTCTTATCTCCTTTCTGCTCTTTATGTGCACAGTTCACATGAAGACTCTCTACATTTTTGTCATGTGACTGTTGGTTACAGATTGCTTGTCAGTTGCTGAGGAGCAGAGGATTTGTTTCCAACAATATCTTTACCATTTAGTATTCAATCATACATGTACAGGAAAAAAAAACAACTACAAAAAAATAATAAAATTAAACACACCAACAAGCAAACAGTGAACTGCTCCTCTCTTACAACAAAGTTAACTGTCAGTACACCTTTTTAGGGCAAATCTATGTCCTTCACATACTTTACAAACTGTCCCCAAACTTCCCCATATTCTCTTAGTTGGTCCTTCATTACATGAGTCACTCTTTCCAGTCAGAGGCTTGACATCATTTGTCTTATCCAGTGTATGATGGTTGGTCAGTGAGTTTTTTTTCCTGCACAGAGCTACCTTTTTAGCATTTAGAAAGCTGAGGTTTATCAATAATATGTGTTTTTGTGATAGTTGTGTTCTTTTGGGTACAAACCAAGTAGAAACAATTCAGGGTCTAATCCAATTCTGTTTGAAATAATCTTCTTACATTTATCTCTGACCACTTCCCAAAATGTTTTAGTCTTCCTGCACTGCCAAACACAGTGAATCAGTGTTCCTTTAACCTCTGTGCATTTAGTGCATATGTCTGCTATATCTTTATTGAACTTATTTAGCTTTGCAGGAGTTACACATGTTCGCATCAGCCAGTTATAATGAATCAGTCTGAAGTGTGTTTTTATTGTGTTAGTATGAGCTGCAGTACAGGTGGATTTCCACTCTTCTGCTGAAATTTCAGTTTCCAGATCTTCTTTCCAAACACTTAACTTATACTGTGAGCTCTCAGATGAGTAAGATGTAATCATATTATAGAATTCAGATAAGACACCCTTTTTTAAACTCATTTTTTATCAATGTTTCAACAAGTGACTGTGGGGGTTTAGTAAGTATATTGTTCTGATTTGTTTTTACAAAGCTTCTAAGTTGTAGGACTTAAAAAAAGTGGTTACTGTTCAGGTTAAACTTATGCTTCAGTTGTTCAAAAGACATCATAATATCTGAATTTGCCAGATCCAGATCAATCAAATTTAGATATGTGATAGATACAGATCTTGGATCTTGTCAAGTCCTTTAGAGGTCCAGATTTTAAATTTAGCATCAGCTCTTCCTGGTGTAAAAACACTGGTTGCCCCACATCGGGCTGTATTGTGACAAGGAGTCTGGTTCTTTTAGATATTTTCTTACATCAGACCAGATTTTAATCATATGTCTAACTGTTGGGTTGCTGGTATTTTTAAAGATTTTTTTACTGCGTCACAGTAGAGGTACATGGAAGAGGGGGTCTTAGTCTTGTCAGTGCTACTAGTACTGCTTCTGCTACTGCTGCTGCTGCTGCTTCTTCTACTGCTGCAAATAACTAATAACTATTGTTACTGCTACTACTACTGCTACTGCGTCTACTACTATTACTACAGCTACTACTACTGCAACTACACAGCAAATTGAAGAGTTAAATTTTGGGTGTTGGTGAAAAGTGAGCAAGAGTAGAGTTAATTTTACTCTGGATAGAGTCAAATTCCTTATATTTAACTCTCAGCTGACAAGCAATTGGTGTTAGAACAGAGTGTCAAAACCCAGTGTCTCAGATCAATTCTGTAAGTGTAACAGTAGTAACATGAACTCTGAACGTCTCACTCTGAACTCAGAACAGCACCGGTGTAACTTCACTCTGCCCCCTTCGTCTCACGAACTGAATGCCTCAACTGAAGCTGAACCAAAGAGTCTGAAAAGTGACTGTGTGAACTGTGACTGTGCAGCTTGTTGAAGCTTGTTTCTTCTTTACATTTTTCGGTAAGTGAATAAATTTTTGTGACCATTATGTTTTGACATGAATGTTTCGCCTCGGCCCCTGGTGTTTTTGGGATTGTAAGTCACGTTCACACTGCTTGCCGCCACGCTCTCACATAGCCACCGCTAAAACTCAACATTTGGTAGCAAACACCGAAGCTATGATAAAGTTTTAGAAGATAGTTTTCCTACTGAGCTGTTCAAAAGCTAAAGTAACGATAACTTAAGTAGTGTGTCGATTTTGGGCTGTTAGCAATAAGTTAGCATTAGCGCTAGCAAACGTCGAACAGTATTGCTAACCGCGATCATACAGCACAATGTTATTTTGGTGAGACGCTACATTATCAAAATTATTTTGTACAAGTAGCTGAGGGAACGTGAGGTGTGCCTCTGGGAACGTTTACTCCAAGTCTAATCACAAAACATCACTTCTGTGCCACCACAGAGCTACAAAAAGACTGGAGCGAATAATTTACCTCCATAGCGTTAGATTAGCCTCTCGCTTAAGAGTCAGGTGCCCTCAGAGTTTGCTAATAATTTCCAAGTTTTTTATGGCTTTCTGTATTTAATTTGGTCATGGTATATTGTCTTTTATGGTTTTATTTTATTGATAATGAAGATAATTCTATTTGTGTGACATCTTTTGGGTGCCCTCTATGACATGATGCAGTAATATCTTCTGATGTTATGGTATGGTAAGATACTTGTGCTATATAAGTTACAAGGTGGCTAACATTGACTTTGTAGTTATTTGTTTAATTACATTGTCCAGATAAATTGTGCAGAAAGCTCATCTCATCCTTTTACTGACTTGTAAACAGAATATGCTGGCCAAGGTGGAATATGGAGGTGTCCAAAAATACATTAAAGTTCCACAGAGTAATGACAGTTTTGATTACATCCTGTTTCTTCAAGAAGGTACATATATATGTTTTCATATATACTTAAAAATCATAGATGACATGACGTGCTTGATATAGTAGCTTAATGTGATTTATGTTTTTTTTTATTTCTCCCAGTAACAAACTAATTTAGTCTGCAGGCTAAACTTCTAAGTGAAGGTGCCCTCATCTTGACTGATGAATCAAGTACTGAGGTTGACGCAGACATATTTGATGAGCTGATAACATCAGGGGTACGAAACTTCAAGATTAGGAATCGCCAGGATACAGTAAAAGGTAAGATCATTAAATATGTATTTGGAAGAACTGACTCAGTCTTGGTCATGGCCATGAAGGGGAATGGTCATGGATGTATGAAGCAGGAGTTCTTCAGTGACATCTCGGTTGCCTAAAACCTATACTGATCCAGATCAGTTTTGTTTTTTTGTTGGCCTATTACTGCGGGCGGAGGGAGCAGTCCATATTTTATCAATCTAAACTAAAGTATCAGTATCAGTTTAGTTTACTCGAGACCGCCCTTTCCATAAATATCCTAATATCTTAAATTATAATTTAATCTGTCATACTATGAATTGGTTAAGCACTTAAATCATGATATATTTTAAAATTATTTCTCTGTGGATCAATTTATAGATCTTCAGATAACTTTGGTAGCCGACGAATCCCTGTCATCTACATGGAGTGACCGATCAACATCACCAGCTTCATTGCCCTCAGCATCACCAGCTTCTTCGGATTCATCAGGTTCGACTATTATCCTCTCAACCACAAAGAATAGGAAAAGGGACCTGAGAGAGCTGGATCGCGATGAAGCAAGACAGGTAACTCATGTAACCATCAACAAATGTATATTTTAAGATTATTAGTATTGAATATGCATCACTATTGAACTACAATCATTCAGCCCATACCAGTTTATTGTTAAACTAAAATAAATTTAACAAAACTTGCTGTCAAATAAACATATTTGCTAAAGCTAACAGTTTGAAAAACCATTTTTGCAGAAGATTGATACTGTTCTGAGGTCCAGTGCAAAGGGTGAAGAAATATTCAAAGAGTATGACAAAACTAAAACACTGTCAGATGCAACGCGCAGACAGATGGTCAACATATTGATTGCAGAAATGACAGAATCATATGGGTAAGAAATCACATAAAAGGACCAATGGTTATATACACAGATTAGGTATTAATGTACTAAATATTTGTTTCGAAAGGAGGATTCCACCCGTAAGTGTGCGGACCAGCTATGCACTGGGAATTGTGACCCTTTTTCCATATCTCCAAGATCCTTACTCAAGAAATGGATATGTAAGTTTCAGTGTCTCTTTGAAGAAAAAAACTGTGTTGTTGTATTTCGATCTTTAGACTGTATTTCCTTATTAACTTTGGTAATGTTTTTGACTCATTGTTTTGTGTCTGTTTACGTGTGTGCATGCTTGTGCGAACAGGAACATTACTATGATCCTGATTTCAATACTGGCTATCTCGCTTGGAGACTCAAGACAGTCCAACGAAACACCAGTGATGGCTTCCAGGTGTGTTCCAAGTTGACTTTTCAGGACAGCCCAACAACCCACTGTGAGTCTCTTGTGATTGTTGGACAGCTTCTTGGTGAGGAGTGCAGGGAGGCTCTCTCTATAATTAGACACTCAACAGAGAGATCCGTGGTGAAAGAGAAGATGAGCTACATTTGAATACAAATAGAAGCTGGTCCATGACCAGGATGCAGCCTCTTCAGTCTTGGACGTCTTCCCTCATTTCCTTGGCATACCCGGATTGGTAAGGTTATGTATAGGTTATTTCATATTATTCTAATAATTTGAAATTGAATCATGGTAAATGCAAAGGATTTAACACATGCATGGTCATTGTTTCTTTGTTTAAAGATTGACGAGGATTTTTCCATGATGTTTGGGGACAAAGTGTCTGAGAGGTTTCTTGCAAAGTGTTCATCATATTTCAAGCACAAAGTCATCGCAGAATGCCAGAGTCTTCCTTCTAATCAGTATGTTGAGGAGCTGCTGGAAGCTTTTGATGCTGAAACTGAGAATGACTATGGTAAATATGAACAATTTTTCTGTATCCAAAATACACTCACATCCATTATGCAATAGGAAACTGAACTTAATTTAACATTTGTATGAAGGAACTAATAACGATTTTTTTTTGTTTTGTCTTCAAGGCTGGGATACAGATATGTCAGCTATCCTGTTGCTGTTGCATCTCCTGCCCCCTACCCCAAGAGGCCAAAAGAAAGGAGCCAAGATCAGCTCAGCACAGGCAGCTAACCGTCTTGTAAGATTTGTGAAGGTATGTACTATCAGTCTTTTGTACTACCAAGTCTAATGTAGTACGTTGTGCTAACTTTACAAGTTCTGCTCAAATCACAGGAAGGAGCCAGCCTCGATACATTCCTGGAAAAAGCTGGTGCAAGACAGCCTTTCCTCCTCTGCTGGGGTGAGAACACGAAGATGATCCGAAGGTTCTTCATTGTTGTGGACCAGAAAGCGATCCCATGCAATGCTGAGACATCAGTGGCTGCTTTTGATGGGCTTTTCAAAGCTCAATATGTCTTCAGCCTCTCGTATGGTATGATGAAGCTCTTTCCAGTTTCTACACTTTCATTCAAACCACAGTTTATAACATAGATGTTGGAAATGCGAAGGAAAGCCCTCGAGTCAGGGAACTGAGAGCACGACTGCTGCGAGAGCGTTAATATGCCACCAAGTCACAAAGGTCAGAACACAGTGAAATCTATTTGAATATGTTCAGATGTTTTGTATGTAAAATGCACCACAAAAACTGTTCAGTTCTTTGTCAACATCTAAAATTTCAACATGGTTTATATCCAGCCAAAAACTTGCGTTTGAGATGTAGAGAGCAAGGATGTTCGTCATCTTTTTGTACTTATAATGGTTTCAGAAAGCACCTCAACACTGTACATAGCCATTGCCATGATGAACAGGTCAACAGTAGCCCGGTAATGGCCAGACAAAGAGATTTTGAGGTGGAATTTTCAAGTGATCAGCCAACAACTTCTGCATCTGTAAAGCAGGTTCCCCCTGTTGTCACACAGAACTCACTTAAACAAATGTGTGGATCAGTTGTTGCACACTTGCAAGCTTCTGGTCTTTCTGAAAGCATTGTCCAAACAATGGTTTCTTCAATGGAGGAAGTTGTCAGTAATGTTCAAAGTCAAGCACGAGAAGCAGTTCTCCAAACATTTTCTCCTGAAACTAAGGGGTCCGATATTTATAAAAAGGTAGAGCACAGTTTAAATCAATCCTTTTTCATCATTTAACACAGAGACAAAGAGACAAAAATATTATGATAAAAAATGGAAATTAGTTGAGCCTAAAGAATTTGTCCTCCATGTGAGGTTGGATACACGAAGAGATAGAACCTCTGGGATTTATAGTCAGATCCCTGTGACAGACAAGTATATGTATGTACCAATTTTGGGTACGCTAAAATCTATTTTCAAAAACAGTGAGATAAGAGATTGCTTCTTGCGAGAGAAACACTGTAAAAAGGGGACATACAGAGACATCAATGACGGGTTATATTTTCAGAACTATCCCTTGTTCTCAAAACAGAGGCATGCCCTACAAATTTTGCTCTATTATGATGATTTTGAAACCGCTAACCCATTAGGTTCTAAGAAAGGGATCCACAAACTTGGATGTGTTTATTTTACTTTAAAAAACCTACCCCCAAAGTTGAACTCTGTGCTATTGAATGTTCACCTTGCAGCTCTTTTCCACACAGAAGATTTAAAGACATACAGTTTTGATGAAATACTAAAGCCTCTAGTTGATGATTTGAAAATTTTAGAAACAGAGGAAATCCAAATTCGATTTTTTGAAGAACCATTGTTTGGCTCTATAATTCAAGTCACAGGGAATAATCTTGCTTTAAACAGCTTGTTAGGTTTTGTGGAATCTTTCAGCGCAACACATTGGTGTAGGTTCTGTTTGACAACTAAGGAAGAAATTCAGTCTGTATTTACTGAAGATAATCCTGGAGTTCTTCTGCGTTCTAGAGAAATTTATACTGAACTTTGTAATGCATTAAGGGAAGATCCTGCTTTATCTTCCATTTATGGTGTTAAAAAATCTTGTGTGCTAAATTCATTAGAGTATTTTGATAGCACTGACAATTATGCAGTTGATATCATGCATGATTTGTTAGAGGGCGTTGTACAGTATGAGCTGAAGTTGTTCTTTCGGTACCTGATAAAAAATGGTTACATCTCTATAAGCACACTGTCAGACAGGATACAGAGTTTTAATTATGGAAATACAGAACGTAAAAACAAACCAAGTGGCTTAAAAATAGATGACAAAAGCAAGCACTTAGGCATAAATGCCATTCAATCATTGTGTGTTCTCCGCAACACTCCACTTATCTTCGGGGATCTAGTTGAAAGGGACAATAAGCACTAGAACTTTGTTTTGCCTGAAACTGTGCAGCCTCATACTCTACCTCGGAGAGAAAGAAGAGGAATTATTTGAAGATTGCCTGGTAAAGCATGGTTTCTTAAAACACCACAAACGTTTAACCTTCATACCCTGTTTTGAAATAGTTGTGTTGTTAGCATTAAGGGACAGGTGTTCCTTCAAAAACACTATCAATATGTCATTTGTTAATATTTTCAATTTTTTGAACAAAATTATTATAATCAACTTTAGCCCTAATCATACATATAAAATATTTAATTAATTTCAGAATTTTAACCCTTTAAATGCCAGTATTTGTGACATCATCACAAATTCTTTTTAAAAATAATACACAAATATGTTCAATATACTGAATGCAAAGTGGTTTTTTGAGGCATTATTGTTTTGCATAATTCAAATAATTACACAAATAAATGTAAAATTATATAAACATATGACATATTTATAGTGTTTTTGAAGACACTTTTGTTCCGTAATGTTAACAGTGTAATTATTTTGATTACACAGTGTAAAAATTGTCTGAAATGGAATATGTTTGAAATATAAAAATTATTGTACGTTACTGGTTTTGAGTAGCTCCAAAGCAAGACATGAGAACTCATTTTGAACTTTTTCTGCAGTGTTTATTCAACTTGTAACCTTCACTATATATGTTCTTACCAGCAGACAACTTCACTGATTAATTTTATGTGTTCTTGCCCAATTTGTTATTTTGTAAATTATAATCCTTTGTTTTGTTTTTGCTTATTACCTCCGCCAAGGAGGTTATGTGATGGCTGGTGTTGGTTTGTTTGTTTGTTTGTTAATTTGTTGGTTTGTTTGTTTGTGTGCAAAATAACTTGAAAAGTAATTGATTGATTTGGATGAAATTTTCAGGAAATGTGTGAAATGGGACAAAGAAGAAATGATGAAATTTTGGGACTGCTCCAGATCACCGTCTGGATCTAGGAATGTTTTTTTTAATGTAACTGTAACCGGGTTTACTCTAAAAGCCACCAGAGGGCTCTCTTGTTTTTGGGGTAACCCCCTGTGACCACATGAGATTTTGTCGATTTAATTAGATGTGTTTGTAAATGGATATCAAAATTAAAATGCACTCGTGGAAAACTTATTTCTCTATTTCCTGTTTGTTTTGCTCCGTGACCCATCCGACTTCTGATGAGGAAGGATCTGGTATCTAAAGCTCCAGTGGTAGCTCACTATTAGCAGATCTTGCTGTGTGCCGTGGCCTTATGAAGACCCACTGTGGGGTCCAAACGTTGCTTTGCACACATTGTTCACTATTTCACAGTGGACTTTTCACCAGCGTGGGATTTATTTGTCCCTTTGGAGGGACCTTGTGGTGCTGCTAGCTCCGCTGCTAGCGCTAAATCGCTAGCGTTCAGCTGCTTTTCGGGACATTTTTGGGGAGGTTTTGAGGTCTTCTCTTTCTTTAGCTCTGCTTTTTGGTTTCCTTACGTTTCCTAAGAGTGGTGGGCTTCTGCCTTGAGTTGTCATTTCATTTGCGGGGTGTTTTTTGGGTTTTTGTTAGTGTTTTTTGGCGTACATTAGTATAGCGGAACATTCACTTTTTTTGAGGGATTTTTATTTCATTACCAGGGTTAAAAATCATTTAGTTAGCACAGGCTGGGCTTACAAACGGGAGGGATTTGATTTCCAGGGTTAAACTTAATTTTAAGGGGTTTAAAATAAGGTTTCAAGGGCTTTCATTCATATAAGGGACTGTATTGGGGACTGTAAAGTGGGGGACCAGGGTTCAATAAAATGTATAATATTTTCATGTCATAGGGCTTAAACATTCATTGGGTGGGTTTAATAATTTAAAATACTTTCACAGGTATTTCATAGTTTCAGGGATTTCATATAATTTTCAATAAGTTAAAGGTTTTTTTAAAAAAAGTGGAGACAGCAATGTGGGGATTTTTTTTCATTAAGGGGTTGTTTGGAAGTTTTTTGGTTTCTTTCACCACTTTTCTGTTCATTCTTGGCCTTCAGTTCATAAGCATTTGCAATCCATATCCTCATATTAAATAATACACACCACTCCTTATTGTTTATGCATACAAAGCTCACAGTATAACACAGACACAAGACAACAAACACACAACACAAGACATGGGAAAACAGGAGGAACAGGGTGGCGTGGATATGATCATGATTGATATAGAGATGGAGACAGATGGAATTGGGATGGACCAGATGGATTTGACAGGAGGGACTGGTATGGAGACAGGGATGACGATAGGACATATTGGAGATGGAGACAGGGTTGGAATAGGAGAGAAGACAAGGAATGGACTGTGGACCAGGGCCTGGTAGTGTTGGGGGTAAACTGAAGCTCCTTGGCGGAGGTATGCGGTCTCTGAGTGCTTTTCTAGTTTTCTTTATTTTGTTAATTTTTGCGTATTTTCTTAAAACATGTTTTTAAAACAGGATCTGGTCAGATGTGAACTTTGGTAAGTCAATGTTTATTCTTCTGTAGTTGTGTGATTTGTGATAAAAGTATTATCTCGTCATATTTACCAAAATAAAATCAGTCTAATTTACATAATTATAAGTATTAAAACTTGATACAGTTGATTTAGTTTTAAGTGTCAAAAAGATTAAAATCTATTTATATTTTTCATAACAATAAATATTACAGAAACATTAGATTTACTTAATATTTTCATGTTGGCTCTAATTTAGATTGATTCCGGTGTCATATGCTTCATGACAGATGACCAGCTAAGAGACTATCTGCCATCCTATGGTGATCGACTAGCTGTTTTTGGATTCTGCAGGCGGAAGGAAAAAGAACCCTGCAGTCGAAAGTCAAAGCTCTTTGAGTGACTCCGAGGAAAGCTTTAAAAAAAAAAAGGTGATCTTGAGCGAGGGTTTGTTAGAGAGCATCAAAACCCTCCAGAGAATGCTCAGAAGAATTACAGAAAAATTGAAATGGGATGGTTGCATTTCAGGGAAGGCACATTTGTGCAAGTTCGCACCAAAAAGGGTGGTGGAACCAGAAAAGTGAGTGTCTCAAAAGAAAGTAACAAACAGAACTTAACTGAAAAAACTGTTGAGTTGTTTTTTCCAGGTGGAAAAAATGCAGAGGGAAGCATTACTGATTTAGACGCTGACTTATCGGACTTTCAGCAGAATTCATTAGAAGATGGCATCACTGTTGGTGAACTGTATGAAAAAAAAATTCCCTCTCTTACGTTTCTATTTAACAACCAAGAAGAGGGACATTGTCAGTGACATTATTGTAGAGGAACAAAATACTGATCGTGCTGCACAAGATGATGAACAAACAAATCACAGACCTGACATCCATAACCCTGACACCTTTGCAACAGAGGCTGTGGGGATAGATACTTCAGATGTCATTTATGTTGAAAACACCACAGTATTTGCACATACAAGCAGTGAGAGTGGTTCCTTTCTTTACACAACAGTCAACCCAACTGATGTATCTGGCTTGGTAGAACATAAAACAACACTTAACTTCAAGATAGTGGCATTGTAACTTTCCACCCAGAAAGTGTCTCTGGGATGGAGTATTCCAGTCTTGATGATACTTTGCCTCTCTCTCGGGAGCCATCCTTTGAATCACCCTTGCCACATTCCATGGATATGTTGCAAGAGCAAGCCAATCAGAGAGAAAGACTCAAGAAAGTTATTGTTCTTCATCATGGACATACAGTTAGGTCCATAAGTATTTGGACATTGACACAATTTTCAGCATTCCAGCTCTGTACAACACCACAATGGATTTGAAATGAAACAATCAAGATGTACTTTAAATGCAGACTTTGAGCTTTAATTTGAGGGCATTTACATCCAAATCAGATGAACGGTGTAGGAATTACAACACATTTTATATGTGCCTCCACCTTTTTAAGGGACCAAAAGTAATTGGACAATTGGCTACTCAGCTGTTCCATGGCCAGGTGTGTGTTATTCCCTCATTATTTCATTTACAAGGAGCAGATAAAAGGCCTGCAATTTATTTCAAGTGTGGTATATTCATTTGGAATCTGGTGAGGTCATCTCTCAATATGAAGTCCAAAGAGCTGTCACTATCAGTGAAGCAAGCCATCATTAGGCTGAAAAATCGAAATAAACCCATCAGAGAGATAGCAAAAACATTAGGTGTGGCCAAATCAACTGTTTGGTACATTCTTAAAAAGAGAGAACGCACTGGTGAGCTCAGCAATGCCAAAAGACCTGGAAGACCACGGAAAACAAATGTAGTGGATGACAGACAAATCCTTTCCCTCATTAAGAAAACCCCCTTCACAACAGTTGGCCACATCAAGAAAACTCTCCAGGAGGTAGGTGTATCTGTGTCCAAGTCAACAATTAAGAGAAAATTTCACCAGAGGAAATACAGAGGTTTCACCACAAGGTGTAAACCATTGGTGAGCCTCAAAAACAGGAAGGCCAGATTAGAGTTTTCCAAGAAACATCTAAAAGAGCCTGTGCAGTTCTGGAACAACATCTTATGGACAGATGAGACAAAGATCAACTTGTACCAGAATGATGGAAAGAGAAGAGTATGGAGAAGGGAAGGAACTGCTCAAGATCCAAAGCATACCACCTCATCAGTGAAGCATGGTGGTGGTAGTGTAATAGCGTGGGCATGTATGGCTGCCAGTGGAACTGGATCTCTTATATTTATTGATGATGTGACTGCTGACAAGAGCAGCAGAATGAATTCTGAAGTGTTTCGGGCAATATTATCTGCTCATATTCAACCAAATGCTTCAAAACTCATTGGACGGCGCTTCACAATGCAGATGGACAATGACCCGAAACATACTGCGAAAGCAACCAAAGAGTTTTTAAAGGCAAAGAAGTGGAATGTTCTGCAATGGCCAAGTCAATCACCTGACCTGAATCCAATTGAGCATGCATTTCACTTGCTGAAGACAAAACTGAAGGGAAAATGCCCAAAGAACAAGCAGGAACTGAAGACAGCTGCAGCAGAGGCCTGGCAGAGCATCACCAGGGACGAAACCCAGCGTCTGGTGATGTCCATGAGTTCCAGACTACAGGCTGTCATTGACTGCAAAGGATTTGCAACAAAGTATTAAAAAGTGACAATTTGATTTATGATTATGTTAGTTTGTCCAAATACTTTTGGTCCCTTAAAAAGGTGGAGGCACATATAAAATGTATTGTAATTCCTACACCGTTCATCTGATTTGGATGTAAACGCCCTCAAATTAAAGCTCAAAGTCTGCACTTAAAGCACATCTTGATTGTTTCATTTCAAATCCATTGTGGTGTTGTACAGAGCTGGAATGCTGAAAATTGTGTCAATGTCCAAATACTTATGGACCTAACTGTATGTTCTCTGCACAAAAAGTAGTGACGTGCTTTCTTTTGCACATGGTTATTTGTGACTTTCTAACCGGAAAGGTCTTCGTCTCACACTTTGTCAGTTACCTGTATTGTTTGAAGAAAGCAAAACTGGATAAACAACTTGTCCAAGAAGTTGTCGGAGAAATACTCATCTTCTCTCAGTTTGTCAAATCGGTCAATCCAGAACTGGATACACTGACTTCGTAAGATCAGCCACCATCGTTCAATGCGCTGGTTTCCAGTGCTGGGACCAAAGGTTACACTATCCCTCTTGGTGTGGTTCTCAGAGGAAATCAAAAACCGCTGCATTTCCGCTATATGACTATTTTCTGTTCCTAAATCAAGTCTGAGTCTAGCAGGGCACCCACCAGCATTAATCACTGCATCCATAAAGTAACCAGCAATAATTTTTGGGTCGTTGTTTGTTTTATAAGCTTCAAGCCATATCATCTTTCTGGAAAATCCGTCAATACATCCACTGATCGCAATTCCAAATGGCTTAAGCTTGTCATAGCCATCAATGTGCCAGACATAGTTCAGACCACAACTGTGGTAAACATGCCTTAGCAGTCTGTTTCTTGACCTCAGATCCACCTTCCCCATCCAAAAGCCGTAACAAACATCGGACTGTCTCTCTGTCAGTCACAATTCCATGTAACCAACACTTCTGGTGCATCCATCTGTATCCATGACACTGACCAGCTGTTGCTCAATGAAGGATGCTACTTCCACCACATCCGTCTTATTCTTTCTACGCCAGAGGTTCTTCTTGTTTAAAATCCTTTCAAGTGTACGTTTGCTCAGTATAATCCCATGCGAATCAGCAAGTAAATGAAGTATTTCATCCGTTGTGAAACCCCGTTTAAAGTAGTCCTCAATGTGCTGGCAGTCCATTTCTGTGTCAAACTATACAGGATTCACACAAAGAAATGCTGCTTTGGCTGCTGTGTAGTATCTTGTAATTATGACTTTTTATCTCATAATTATGACTTTTTATTTCATAATAATGACTTTTTACCTCATAATAATGGCTTTTTATCTCATAAAAATGACTTTTTATCTCATAATTATGACTTTTTATCTCATAATAATGACTTTTTATCTCATAAAAATGACTTATCTCATAATTATGACTTTTTATCTCGTAATTATGACTTTTATCTCATAATTATGACTTGTTGGGATTTTTTTTTTCATCACCATGCCTGGCTTTTCTTCTTTTTTTTTTTTTACTGGCGGAAACCCGCTTCCATAGCCATCTCCTCCTAATCTTAAAAAAAATTTAACAGAACTGGATGCAGCATCCACATCCATCACACTGAACTTGTGTGAGAACAATCCTTTTTCCCCCACTTATGTGAGATTCCTGCCCACAACAAGTTCTACCTCCAGTTATCACCATTGGCTGTTCCTCACTCTCTGTGAGGATTAGTCTATCACCCCTCCTCTAAAAAAAACACAAAACCAGAAAATGCACTGAGGCCAACAGATTGCTATTATCGAAATCTTGTTTGCACAGTTTTTAGTCACTTTCTTTCTTTGAACTTGAGGTTGACTAGACAGTGACCAAAGTGTACTCCCCATACCTGAGTATGCTGTGAATCTTGTTTGTTTGTTAATGCTGAACAGTCCCATGGACCATTGTTTTATCACTGTTGTAAATTGTAATCAGGTACTGTTCAAGTAAGTAGATGTTTGGCAGTTTTACCAACTTCTTGGTTTTTGTGTCAGTTGTGTAAGCCTATGTCTGTGTTCCACTGATCGCAAGGTTGGTGGTTCGAAACCTTGGCCCCTTTGCATGCTGAGGTGTCCTTAAGCAAGACACTGAACCCCAGGCTGCTCCTGATAGCAGGCAGGCACCTTGCATAGAAGCTCTGTCGCCATTGGTGTGTGAATGAGAAACCAATTGTAAAGTGCTTGAGTACCACTGAGGTAGAAAGGCAGACCATTTACCATTAGGAGTGAAGTCTCATCTGAGACCATTGCAGTAGGTCAATCATTCAAAATGCTTTGAATTAAAATGTGATGAAACCCCTCATTGTCCACTTGTTGTAGAACACAAGCAATTATGAGATGAATAAGACTCTCATCCTCCTCCATGATCAGAGGTAGGCAACTCCATTTTAGTCCACCTGTCAAACCTTCTGTATTTTGCTGTGGTCCAAGCAAGTTAAGGCTTCTTGAAGCTCTCCTTCTGCACCAGTGACATTTCTGTCATGGTCAGATTGTGTACAAACTGCTTGGTCTGTACACATCCATCTTTTCATAGCATTAATACAAACATCAGTATAAAGATTTCAACATGTAAAGAGGAGAGGAGGTGAAGTGTCTGTAAGAACGAGAAAAAGAAATCTGGTTGCTTTTCAGAGAAACTCCTACCATGACCTAGATGATAAATAAGAATATACACAGACATTTTGAAATTCCCATCCCATTTATTTTGTAGTGACTTGTTGTGTAGTGATTTGAAGCACCCCTCACACCATCAGATGAGTCCTATGCTTTGTACACCCAACCATGCAACATATTAGGGAACTTTATTCTCTCTTTATTGTTTTTTGTTTGTTTCTTTGTCATTTGAATTTTTTGTATAAAATTCAGAATTTCATTCCTGAATTTCCCTTTGAGAATGAATAAAGTATGTTCTATTCTATTTGATATGTGATTTCTCCTCAGACAACACTGTGTGCATTTGATTTTGGAGCAGATGGAATGTAGCTTCCGAGATCAAGAAATCAGTAAGCCAATATTAACCAAGCCCTCTGTCAATAGGGCCAAAGACGCCTGCCACAGGCTAGGACAAAGTCTTACAGTATTTGACGTATTATATTAATATATATAGTTATGTTTGAAATATGCAAGACTTTTCTCCGGTGCTTTCAACCACTCCTCAAGGTTTAGATGCATTTATAAACCAATCCTGAGACCCTTTGGTCAAACTACTACTTGGGCAAGCACAAACACTGTTACATTAAATGAAGTTACTGACTAAACTCGTGAGCAGGACTGTTCTTGACTTCATGGTGCCTTAAGCAAAATTCTGCTATTGGACCTTCCTACCTGATCTGTGAAGCCTGCAAAACATTTGCCATTGCCACACAAGTCACACCTGACACCTTAGTAGTCTTTGTATCCCCCCTGTTCTATACCAGTTTGCTACATCAACTGCATCAGGCCAATTCAGAATTGCTCATCCAGATTTCATTTTATGCGTTTTAGAATGTAAAACGAGTGCATTCATCTTGCTCAGTATGCCTACCTAATTAACATTTCGAACACAATGTTTCATCAATCGTCAGTGTCACTTCATTGTTTTTTATCTGGTATTAGTCTAAAGTTGTAGCTAAACCTTGACTGAGAGACTGGATACTATTTTTTTTTTAATTATTTGCACCTATAAGGTGCTCCATTACAATTATATTGTCTGGACAGGTCCCTGTCAGAGGATGTTGCTAAAAAGCATGAGTTTCATTTCATGTACATGTATATGTACATTTTTTCCAAGCTGCAGTTTATAAGCAGCATTGCCTGTTAGCAGTTATTAAACTTAATGAATAGGTGTATTTCACTCTTACTTTTGCAAGAAACAGACTCGGCATCTGGCCACAGCAGACAGATTGTTGAATATGAGCAGTGCTTCATCTCTCTGCCACATTGGAGTGACACATGGAAAGGAGGATCCCTGGGTGTATGTGGTGGGTGTTGACTGGTGAACTCTGGCTGAACCTCAGCCTCTGACGGCCCCCTAACGGGTTACGCCTGAGCTGAGCGTATGGACTCTCAGAACACACACACTGTTTATCCATATGATCATTATCTCCTATAGGGTTCAGTAGAATTGAATTAATTCCTAAATGAAGTATTTGGCATTAAAGGTGTTGATCTCCATTTTAAAACGTATCTTACATGGTAGCTGATCACTCATGGCTTACTGAAATATGAAAAAAGTTCAGTACCTCCCAAAGACAAAATAAAAATTCACACTGTTCTCCAAAGTGGCTTTATGTGATGCATTTAAGATAGGATTAGTTTGTGCTTGAAATATTCAAGGAACATTGCAAATGATTTTTCAAAGTAAAACAAAATTTTAAAATATCTTAATATGCTAATTTAATGTGCATTTCATACATACACAGCTTAGGCAACTTCCTGTAACAAATGATTAGTTCCATCCATCAATCCATCCATCCATCCATCCATCTTCTACCGCTTATCTGGGGCCAAGTTGCGGAGGCAGCAGTCTAAGCATAGAGGCGCAGACTTTCCTCACCCAGACACCTCCTACAGCTCTTCCGATGGGACACCAAGGCGTTCCCAGGCCAGCCGAGAGACATACTACCAGTATGTCAAAAAATAGGGCCTATACATTTCTAAAGCTGAGATTTTAAGGAGAAACAGGAAAAGAACTATGTTGTTATCTTTTGACAGCCTCCTTCATTAACAAACAAACAAAAAACAAGTCCGTGTCAGGGTTGTATTTTATCAAAATGACAGTTTCAAAAAATGTGATTAATTGTTCAATTCACTTCAATATACACTTTGGTATAATCATATAGATTATGAAATACATTTGTTTACAGTCACAGAGCATGAATAGTCTGTTTAAATCTATTATATTAAACATGCAGGGCTCATATAGGAGCTCAGCTCAATCAGCAAAGTCAGCAATGTGAGTCAAATTCCCACATAAGTTAACTTTGTTTGATGACAGATTCAATCCTCTTCTGCATGGTGGATACGAGTGGTGGACACATTTCTGAACAGATGTTTTGCCATTCTGTGAAGACTATTTTTCAGCTGCTCTTTGCTAGAGGGATTGTGTTGCTCTACCTTTCTCTTTAAAATACCATTACAGTGTTTTCTTGGATTCAAGTCAAACAGATAATAGATTTCTTTTTTTCTCTTTAAAAACTCTGGTATCATTTTGGCAGTATGTTTTGGATGGTTATCAAGCTTGATATTCCTCTTCTGGTGTGTGCACAAAAAACAAGTATTTTACTTTGAAGTATTTTATTTAAGTTTCCATACACTTGTAAAGATCATGTATATCATGGCAGTCTCAAGTTTTCAGTGACTCCTAGAATTCAGTTATGCATTTTTGTTATTTCATAGATTTATTATAGGTCTTCTGTAAATATGACAAAATCTGCTGGGTCACAAACATACATACAATCCTAATATTTGGTTCAATGTCTCTTGGCCATTTTCACCTTAGCTAGAAGCTTTTGGTAGCCATCTACAAGTTTCTGATTGTGTCTTGTTCTTAGAGGGGTTTAAGTCAGGACTTTGGAGAGACAAGTCTAAAAACCTATTTCTAGCCTGATTTAGACATTTATTTACCACTTTTGATGTGTGTTTGAGGACATTGTCTTGTTTGAATACTCAGCTGCGTCCAAGACCCAACCTTCTGACTGATACCAAAACTGCCCCAGAACATGATACTACCACCACCATGCTTTGATGGTAGGTTTGGTGTTCTTGGAGTTACCTTCTCTCCTCCTCCAAACATATTTCTGGTCATTGTGGCTTAATAACTAACATTTTTGTTTGAGATGACCACAGAACTTTCCTGCAGAGGGCTTTTCATTTGTCAGTGTGATCAGCAGACATCTTGGTGTCGCTTCTAGAGAAAGGGTTTCCTTCTTGCATCATCACTGATGCAAGAAGGATTACATAGTGATGTAGAACACTGTGGACACTGGCACCAGTTGTCTGCCCAGTTAATGTACACTTGTTTCATTTCAGCTCAGTGTATGAATGTCTACTGGCATTTTGCTGCTCTCCTCTGGCCTCTTTCTCAGCATCTGTGTGTCTCCTCTGGTCTGGTCTGTGTGCATCATGGTGAAACAGACTCACGGGAAGCAGAGGAGAGACACGTTAGGGTGAACATAATATTATATGAGCTGACAACACTACATTATGGGAATTCAATAAATTTTACAATGCTAATGGTTGCTACTTTTTAACCTTTTTTAGTTTGTGGCTCTCGTCTACACAGGCTTTGTGGTTGTAAATAAAACAAGCATTGGTCTGAGATGTTGGTGCTTGTGTGACATCCAGTGATTTAGAATGTCATATTTAGCACTTTTAAGGTAACCCACTATACCTCTGACATAAAAAGAGACATTGAGAGATGTGTTTTCAGATGTAATCAGCTCTTACCCAAGTTACCTCAAGCATTTGCATCTGTACAATCCGTTATCATAGCCTTAGGTTTCTGATGCAGTTTTGTCAGAGTGGCTGAATTGAGACATACAGGTTGTTGAAGTTCTGCCTTACTCTAACTGATGTTACAGAAATGTTCAATCAATTCAGGTAAAGTCAGAGCAGAATCTGTGCAGGATCCTTTTTACCAGCTGTGAATCAGCTGCAGTGCTGTAAGCTAGCAAGTCGGTGCTTGCTGTGTAGATGCATGTTGGAAAGTTTTTCAAGTCACAGTATTTGCATGCATTTTTCCTTACATTGTTTGCATGTTGATACTGTTACGAGGGGGGAGGGAGCAGAGAACCCAGACGCAGAACACAGAACTTACAAATTAGCAGAATGTTAACTTAAGATGCTTTTAATAACGAACCCAGACAAAACTAGAACAAAGATTAACCCTGGTGACAACTGAAACAAACCCCCATACAAATACATACAAAACCCTACAAAACTCAAAGCCAACATGAAAAGGAAATGTAAGGAGAACCTAATTTACAAGCAACAACTAGAATACTAAACAGGAAAACTCAAACCAGACTCAACCGAAAGTAAACTGAATGAAGAACTAACACAGGAGAAGTAAACTGAAATCAGTAAAAACATAAAGCTAACAACAAAAAACAACTAAACTCAAAACTGGCCACAAAGGGAGAAATCAAAGAACACCACAAAATGAGACTAATACAAAACACAACTACAAAACTCAAAAATACTCAACGAACAGACAAAGTGGAAAACAAACTACACCGAACATTAAATGTGACAAATTAACCAAAGACTCAAAACATACAAACAAAGTAATCAACAACACTAAAGGCTACAGTCAAAAACAAATCAAACTTAACCAGTGACAGGCAGGATCCAGGCAGGGAGAGTGACGCAAAGGCGGGGGGGGTGAAGCAGACAGGTTACAGGGAAAAAGGCAGAAGACAGAGCAGGGACAAACAGTGAACCGGGGAAGCGTAGTCTTATGGTCTGGCGAGGTGTGACTGCAAGAACTGGGCTTTTATGGAGGGAGGTGATTAGTGGCAGGTGAGCCTCTGCCTGCAGCTGATTCAAGTCAATAATCAAGCTGCAGGCAGAGCTGAGGTGATTGAGAGAGAAAGTGAGGGCAAACAGACAGGTGTGAGGGTGAGAGAGAAGAGGGAGAATGAAAGAAAAACCAAGCTGAAGACAGACACAGACAGGGGCAGGAGCGGGGATCATGACAGTACCCCCCCCTCAACGTGCGCCTCCTGGCGCACAACGCTAATGAGGAACTTCACCGATGAGGGGGGAGTACAAACTGAAAAGTCCAAGACGAGCCGGGTGGGTGGTGGGGGTCTGGAGGAGGGTCAAAAACAAACAACCAAAAGTGTCCCAGTCTGGGGGCGGCCCTTGTTAGAATTCAAAAAACCAAAATTAACAAGTTCAACAAAACTAGTTCAGGAGGGCGGCCAACAAGCAAGGTCCAACGAAATATAATCCCAAAAAACAAACCAAAATAGACCAGGGACAAGTCCAGGGATTAGTCCATAACAAGGACAGGCGGGGCCGCTCCGGAGGACGGCCCGGTGGCTGGACGGACAGGCGGGGCCGCTCCGGGGGACGGCCCGGTGGCTGGACGGACAGGCGGGGCCGCTCCGGAGGACGGCCCGGTGGCTGGACGGACAGGCGGGGCCGCTCCGGAGGACGGCCCGGTGGCTGGACGGACAGGCGGGGCCGCTCCGGAGGACGGCCCGGCGGCTGGACGGACAGGCGGGGCCGCTCCGGAGGACGGCCCGGTGGCTGGACGGACAGGCGGGGCCGCTCCGGAGGACGGCCCGGTGGCTGGACGGACAGGCGGGGCCGCTCCGGAGGACGGCCCGGTGGCTGGACGGACAGGCGGGGCCGCTCCGGAGGACGGCCCGGTGGCTGGACGGACAGGCGTGACCTCACACGCCGTCGGCGACGAAGGAGGCGGAACCCCTCATGGCGTCGGGCAGGAGGCCGGCGACGAAGGAGGCGGAACCCCTCATGGCGTCGGGCAGGAGGCCGGCGACGAAGGAGGCGGAACCCCTCATGGCGTCGGGCAGGAGGCCGGCGACGAAGGAGGCGGAACCCCTCATGGCGTCGGGCAGGAGGCCGGCGACGAAGGAGGCGGAACCCCTCATGGCGTCGGGCAGGAGGCCGGCGACGAAGGAGGCGGAACCCCTCATGGCGTCGGGCAGGAGGCCGGCGACGAAGGAGGCGGAACCTCACATGTTCCACCTCGGGCGGTCGGGCAGGAGGCCGGCGTCGGGCTGGACGGAGACCCTCGGGCGGTCGGGCAGGAGGCCGGCGTCGGGCTGGACGGAGACCCTCGGGCAGTCGGGCAGGAGGCCGGCGATGCAGGGTACCCTTTTGCAGACGGACTGACGGACGGGCAGACTGACGAACAGACAGACGGACGGACGAACAGACTAGCAGGAGACGAGGACCCTCGGGAGGCCAAGCAGCAGGCCGGCGGCACAGGAGACGAGGACCCTCGGGAGGCCGGGCAGCAGGCCGGCGAAGGCGGAACCCTTCGGGAGGCCGGACCGGGAACCGGCGAAGGCGGGACCCCTCGGGAGGCCGGACCGGGAACCGGCGAAGGCGGGACCCCTCGGGAGGCCGGACCGGGAACCGGCGAAGGCGGGACCCCTCGGGAGGCATTGGCTCTGAAGCAGTGGCGGCCACTGCGTGCAAAGTCTCTGAGGGCGGAGTGGCGGCCACTGCGTGCAAAGTCTCTGAGGGCGGAGTGGCGGCCACTGCGTGCAAAGTCTCTGAGGGCGGAGTGGCGGCCACTGCGTGCAAAGTCTCTGGGGCAGTCTCTTTGCCAGACAATTCATCGGCTGACTCCGGAACAGTCTCTTTGTCCAGAGCAAAGTCAGTTGAATGTGGCAGACTCCAGTGCACACTACTGGAGGAGACGGCGTCGACGACCCACTCGGGAACTGGAACGGGATCAGGATCCGGTGAGGCGGCAGCATCGGGCCCCTCTGGAACGGGATCAGGATCCGGTGAGGCGGCAGCATCGGGCCCCTCTGGAACGGGATCAGGATCCGGTGAGGCGGCAGCATCGGGCCCCTCTGGAACGGGATCAGGATCCGGTGAGGCGGCAGCATCGGGCCTCTCTGGAACGGGATCAGGATCCGGTGAGGCGGCGGCATCGGGCCCCTCTGGAACGGGATCAGGATCCGGTGAGGCGGCGGCATCGGGCCCCTCTGGAACGGGATCAGGATCCGGTGAGGCGGCAGCATCGGGCCCCTCTGGAACGGGATCAGGATCCGGTGAGGCGGCATTTACAACACCCTCGGGGACAGGACCAGGAGCGGGATCCGGATCCGGTGAGGTGGCACCTTGCCGGACAGGAACAGGAGCCTGGCAGGCGGAGTCGACCATTACAGGAACAGGAGCCTGGCAGGCGGAGTCGACCAGGACAGGAACAGGAGCCTGGCAGGCGGAGTCGACCAGGACAGGAACAGGAGCCTGGCAGGCGGAGTCGACCAGGACAGGAACAGGAGCCTGGCAGGCGGAGTCGACCAGGACAGGAACAGGATTTGGCACCGGAACAGGATCAGGTGAGACAGCTTCAGCGAACCCCTCGGGAACAGGATCAGGTTCAGGACATGCCCCGTCCAGACCATCGGGAACTGGAACTGGACGAGGAACGGGAACGGCCAGGATGCAGGCGCTCGGCAGCTGGACCTCCGCAGCGCTGGGGAGCGGCGAGGTCGGGGCGCTGCTGTGGAGCGGCGAGGTCGGGGCGCTGCTGGGAAGCGGTGTGCTCTGGCGCCCTTTGGAACCATGCTTCCTTCTGGAACGTTTTCCAGAAGGTGGTACATCAGGGTGCTGGGGAACTGGGTCATGCAGGTTACTGGGTTGGTTGGTGGGAAAATTGTCCAGTCCAAGAGCTCTATCGAGCAAAAATGAACACAGTTCGCTGGAGGATATGGAAATGGGTGGTGAGTGGGAGCCTTTCTTCCGCCTGGAACCCTGCCGACCCTTGGGGGCTGATTTAAAGGCTAGGCGGGTTCCCCAGAAGGAAGACTCCCCGCTGACACCAGACAAGGCATCAGAGGCATCTGGGGGAGTACAGGGTGAATTTGGTGGTGGGTTAGTGGGAACTGTCAAGAGACTGGGGGTATCCAGAACAGGTGGGCTAAATCCAGGTTGGCTGACGGGTTGCAAGCGCAACACACCCATTTGGACTGAATGGGGTGTGGACCGGGTGGTAGCAGGTTGGGGGCTAGCTGACTCCGGAGCAGACAGGGAACTTGTCGGCTGCACTTTGGGCGTGTTAATAAAATCCCGAATAAAGTCAGGTAATGCAGCTTGAAGCCAAGGCTTTCGAGCTGCTTCCTCGTGCGCCCAGGAGAGATAGATTTTCTTAAGGGGAGCATAATCCTCCCCTTTCCACAGTCCATAAAAATGCACCAGTTGGTCAAGGTATCTGTGCGAGTCATCGTCCTGAAAAAGTACGTCATGACTGGATGACTCGGTGTCTGCTGGGTTCTGTCTTGGCCAGACCATACTGTTACGAGGGGGGAGGGAGCAGAGAACCCAGACGCAGAACACAGAACTTACAAATTAGCAGAATGTTAACTTAAGATGCTTTTAATAACGAACCCAGACAAAACTAGAACAAAGATTAACCCTGGTGACAACTGAAACAAACCCCCATACAAATACATACAAAACCCTACAAAACTCAAAGCCAACATGAAAAGGAAATGTAAGGAGAACCTAATTTACAAGCAACAACTAGAATACTAAACAGGAAAACTCAAACCAGACTCAACCGAAAGTAAACTGAATGAAGAACTAACACAGGAGAAGTAAACTGAAATCAGTAAAAACATAAAGCTAACAACAAAAAACAACTAAACTCAAAACTGGCCACAAAGGGAGAAATCAAAGAACACCACAAAATGAGACTAATACAAAACACAACTACAAAACTCAAAAATACTCAACGAACAGACAAAGTGGAAAACAAACTACACCGAACATTAAATGTGACAAATTAACCAAAGACTCAAAACATACAAACAAAGTAATCAACAACACTAAAGGCTACAGTCAAAAACAAATCAAACTTAACCAGTGACAGGCAGGATCCAGGCAGGGAGAGTGACGCAAAGGCGGGGGGGGGTGAAGCAGACAGGTTACAGGGAAAAAGGCAGAAGACAGAGCAGGGACAAACAGTGAACCGGGGAAGCGTAGTCTTATGGTCTGGCGAGGTGTGACTGCAAGAACTGGGCTTTTATGGAGGGAGGTGATTAGTGGCAGGTGAGCCTCTGCCTGCAGCTGATTCAAGTCAATAATCAAGCTGCAGGCAGAGCTGAGGTGATTGAGGGAGAAAGTGAGGGCAAACAGACAGGTGTGAGGGTGAGAGAGAAGAGGGAGAATGAAAGAAAAACCAAGCTGAAGACAGACACAGACAGGGGCAGGAGCGGGGATCATGACAGATACATGTTGTGAATGTGTTTGTAGCGAGGAATACTGCATGACTGAGAATACACATATGTTTATTTGTATTTTTTTTGTTGTTGTTGTTTTTGTTTTTGCTAAAGCATGTCCAAATTTAACAAACTGACTTGAACATTTTTTTTACCTGGATTTTGTGTTTCCAATAAAATTCCACTACACTTCATACTAAAGGAGTTCTTTTTGGAATGCTGCAAGCATTTTCTAGAACTGGTCCTGATATCTTTTAAATCTGATTTTCTCCAAGCTTACTTTTATTTAAGCCTCTCTTTTAATTAATAAGTGATATAAACATTACAGGCTTTGAACTCCACTAGGATTCAGAAAAACTCTGAAAAAAGTTTACAAAGGTAGTGAAAAACAGATGATCATGGACATCAGCTGGTTCTTTTACTCATCATATGGTGACTGAAACTCACTGATACTGTCTATGTTCTCACATGTGAGGACATAATCAGTTTGTGGTTTTGTTTGGCTGATGACTTTAAGTGTGCATGCACTTCTGTATATGTTAGAATTTAATTTAGAATAGGATCATTTGTATATTTGTTCATATATAGTCCATGATTGTGAGAATGTGTATTTACAATTTGTAGACTTTGTACATGTGTATATTATACCGTAGTATCTAACCCATGAAAATACAACAGTCATATATACGCTGTATTGTGTGTGTGTGCTTGTGTACACAAAATGCCTGCACTTGTTTTGTTAACAAATGTGGATGTGCATATCTGTGTGTCAATAAACAGATATACACTGTGTTTGTGCATTAATATGGTTTTTATGTAGCACATGTGTGAGAGGATAGAAGAGGACACTGTACAGTGTGTGTGTGAGAGAGCGAAAGCAGGAAAAATGTGTTGTGTCTTTTGCTGTTCAAGGTGAGTAAGAGGAGGATGGCATCTCATCTTCTGTCTGCAAGCTGCATTGCCGGCATGGCAGACAGGTAAAGGCCATTACTGCTGGCTTGAACCATATTAGGCACGGTCAGACGTGCACTGATTCTAAAACCTAAAACTCATTTTGTCTCTGCATGACCTTTGCCACTATCAACAACAACACAGCAGAAGGTTGAGGTCGATTGTTAAGGTTGAGGTGTAAAAGCCCTGTGAATCCCCCTTTTCTTCTCCCCTGAACTCTCAAAACAAATCCAACACCTAGAACACTGTTGGATAGCCAAAGATCCCTATCATTTCATTTCATTCCACTCAAGTGAGAGGGTGACAATTTGTCTTTAAAGGATTAACAGAGCATCACGTGTGAACTACCCCCCCCCCCCCCCCCCCCCCCCCCCCCCCCCCCCCCCCCCCCCCCCACGTGTGCTGGATGCAAAATTATAGGTTCTCCAAAAACATCAGGGGGACAGCAGATTTTAATAAAATCCAGGCTCCATGCTGCTTTAGAGATAACAGCTAAAATCAGACTCAAGTTTCCACTGAGACAACTACTGCTCTAGAAGCTGAAGAAAGACACAGTATGTCTCACTGATAAACCTTTCACAGTGCTTGCATGTCACCACTTTACAGTGCATGTTTCTTACAGTATTATTTACTATTCTTAATTGTCAAGTTTGCTCATTTGCATATGTTTGATGTCATTATGTAACTACATGTACTGTCTACCAAATCTTAATGAAAGAAGGTGAAAGTAGTCAGGCTACATTTACCTCACTCCACTACATGCATTATTTGTTGTAATTTTTCAAAATGCTGTCATGTATGCATCTAAATTTACTACTACTACTAAATTTAAAAAGCTGTTTTGTAGATTGTTGTCTGGACTGAAGACCTAAAGAGTCATCACAAAAGAGGATCCAGACCCAAGAATAAACTCACTATTAGAAGCTCTCTTCACAGGAGGAAACCAACTTCATTCGAGTCAGATCATTTGGAACCAGAGCAAAGGAGGAGTTTCCCAGACAAATGATTCACAGCTATTCACATTTGTGTATGGCTTCCGTCCTGCCCTCACTGAACACAGTCAGTCAGCAGAGCCACATGAGAGCACATTGACCGATGACTCCCTTCAAGGGAGTTGACAGAAAGTTACAAGATTTTCTGGGGAAGAGTCTCTAAAGGTTTCTCAAAAGTTGCCAAATATGGAGAGAAGCTAGCAGCACTGCTCTTGTTGCCCTGTTTTTAATAGAGCTGAAAGAAGCTGGTTGGCAGCTGGCCAATAGAAGTTGTGGTCAAAAGTGGTGCTTAATTATCTGTTTTTTAAAAAATGCAAATGTAAATCTTAATTTCAGTAATAATTAAAAACTTTGAGTCAAACTAAATTATTAAAACTGGTAAATAATATTTCTAGTCATGTAAGTTTGTGCTGTGTGTTCAGTGTGTAGAAATGCTTTAACTTGTATGTATTTGGTTTCCCCTCAGAACAATTCAGACTCCACTCATATTTCTCAGTCAGCTCATCCCACCTCCAAACCCATCACCTATGAAATGTGCTGCTGTTTACATCTGACTAAAATATTCTGTGCAAAATGTCTTGAGTCAATGTCTTTATTGTTAGGTAATGATTCCATATCAATGATTATTGATCATTTTTAATTGTCTATTTTCAGTACAGACTAAGTGAATTAACCACTTTAGGTATTTATCAAATTAAAAGGGTAATGCTATTATTGTTAATGTAACTAACATAAATAACACAAGTGAATAAATGTGCATAAATAAATAAAAATAAATTAGGATTTACATATTAAATACACATTAGATAAAGAAAGCAAGTCAAATCCACAGGTGTATAGAGGATGACAATGGTGAAACACTGTGCTAAGCGAAGGTTCTAAGTAGCTGGCCTGGATCAGATGTCACCAGATGGAGATCCCACACTGACCTCTGTGTGCACCCTGATCCTGTTATTATGAGTCAAAGAAGGAGCCTGCTTGGAGTTTTTTATGATGGAACCAAACTTTATGTTTCAAACATTCAGTCAAACAATTTTATATTGCCATTGATGAAGTGTTTATCATGGTACATATTGCTGTCATTTAATGCCCAGGCCTGATTACAACCATGGCTGGCTAGGTAGCTGGGGCTGTGGAAAAGGAGTTAGTAGAAAGAGTTTTTTGAGCAAAGAACCTCAGTCTGTGACATCTCAACCCTCTCTATGTCAGCAGTGTTTTCACTACATTTAGAGTATATGTATAAACTCAGTATACAAGAAAGTTTCACTATAAAACACAGAAATGTATTGTTATTTAAACGGAAAAATCTTGTTCATTTTATTTATTTCATTAATTTGAGAAGCATATCAATAAAACAAAGATTGCAGAAAGGAAAAGAACACAGGAGTTGCTACTCAAGTTAAAGGGACTTATGAGAAATCCTACCCCTCTTTCTTAGGGCAGTGATCAGCAATCTGCTGATCATTGCCTGAATATTGAGCCATCAGATCATTTCCATTAGAAAGACCATGTGTGGCATTTTTACTTGGTATAATACAAGATGTCTCATATGATCCAGATGTAAGATGCTGCATCAAGACCACACAGAGGCATACCTTGACCTATTAAGGATCAGTGCTTTCATTTAGTCAAGCTACACACCTTCCTTACCTGCACACACCAGTGCGAAGCCTACAGGAGCAGGTTATGCTCCACAAACTTCTCAATGCACTCACTGACACACAGTTTTTCTGTTTACATGCAACATATTCATTGACCTCTCCCTTATTTCCCTATCTCCACACCAAAAGGGAAATTGAAAGCAAATCTGTTTTTTTGCAACTGTGTAATGGCTTCCATATGGCAGTCCTTGTCTCCAAGTCTACCGCAAAGAGAGTCAATGAACCTTTGAGGTGCACATGCAGCAGTTTAAAAAGTTCAGCTCTGGGAACAACTGGGGATGAGACAACGATAGAGCTTTTATAGAGTGGTTCTACCCAGATACGTGGAAGATTATGATTCGGCATGTAAGGGAAAGACTTGGGTGGCTACAACTAGGAAGTGCTATGGAATATGAACTAGAACAAAATATATAAACATGGATTCAGGCACACACATGAACACACAGAAAAATGTGCTCTTAGTATCAAAGACACAAAAAAGCATGCTAACAGGCAAAAATATACAGCTTTGCACCAACCAGCTCTGACATTCCCACTAATCAAATTCCACTTCTGTTACAGACGATGTGCTTCTGCATATATCAACATAAAGTTGGTGGTTAACACTTTTAAGAGGCTCTCAGACATGTTAGTGATGAACAGCAACTGCTGCTGAATTGGAGCTCACAGAGCCGGGCAAATGCACCTGCAGTAAGTTAATCAGTCAGTGTCCTAGGCAGCTTATACAGACCAGCTGTGCAGTTCTGCACTCTGGAGGGTCCCCTGGAAAAGCAGCACATTTCCCCTCATGCTGGAATTGGGCAGATGATAAATTGGGATCCAACAAAGGTGGCCATTCAGCCTTGCTAAAAAGCATATAACCAATTGCTTGTGGATGAGCGATGAGTGAGAATTATGCCCCCCAGTTTTATGTATTTCTCACTCTCCGCCTACAGGAGAATTGCCTACAGGCCAGATTTCCTGCTGCTCAGCTCAAATAAACCTGACTTGGATTTGGGCTCTCCTGAACCTCGATTTGTATATGATGTTGCAGGTTGCTGCTCATACATTAAGGTTGTTCCATGTAATTCTTCTCATTAATTGTGGTGTTACCTGTAGCTAATTAGTGCCTCTGTGACTTGTAATAGCAGCTATAGGTAATTAATTAGCCCCTTTTTTATTCACCCTCAGCTGATCATATGCTGCCCTACTAATTAAGGCAGCACTGCCTCAATTATATCACTGGAAGTGATGATCTTCGTGTGTTTTTCACCAATGGCCTATGAAGAGTGTGTCATATCAGAAGATTTAGCATCAAAATTTAAAAACACAAATGTGTTACACATGGTGAGAACTACTTATCTGTATGATCTTTTTTCACTGTTCTAGAGAACTCTGTCAAGTCCATGAAAATAGCCTTTCACTAGCAAACACAGCTTCCCAGAAATGCTTTGGCTGCATTCTTGGTTGCCAATATTGGAGTTGTAGGATCTAGTAAGGATGTCCAAAATTAATTTAATGTGTGCTTTTTTATTTATGTGTCTGATTTTTGAGTGTGAATGTATCCACTACAGCTCCCTAAAATTCCACAAGAGAAACTTGTGTCCACGGCATTTACTAATCAACTGCAAACAGTCCCACAATGCAATGTGCCACATTTTACAGATGCAAAACTTCCACCAGGCAAATTTTTCTTCCTGAAGATGAAAAATTATATGAAATTAAATGCATAGTTAGTGTTCAAAATCTCGCTTTAATGTCCACTGTGGGGTAAAATGGAGTGAATAAGAAAACAGATACAACCTAAAAGTCAAAAGGGCTAAATCTCAGCTGGAGTCATCTGGATGGTTCCCAAAGGCCTGTCTGTTGTGAGTTCCATAATTCCATGGAAGTAGAAAATAAAATTAAAGTAAATAAAATTAAAATAAAGTAATTTTATTTATTTATTTTTTAAAAATAAAATACTGGAGCAAGTCTTTTACAAATCACCAAGTTCTGAAGCCATACAATATTCACATACTGCAGTAATTTATATGGTTTAAGCAACTTTTTCAAAAACTAGACCTCTCATCTTGTTGACTCGTAAACAAGTGAAGGTTTAATTGAAAATAAAAAATATACCTGATTCAAAACATTTTTATGATTAACCAGTGCACCTTAACTTTAGGATTTATTTTTATGTGTATACAATTTCTATCTTTTTCTTTCTTTCTTTCTTTCTTTCTTTCTTTCTTTCTATTCAGATTAAAGTGTCATATTCAGGACCTTCTCATTCAAATGAACATATTGTGCTTAAGAACTATTAAGCAGCATAGTGGTGATAGAAGACCATATAAAGGTGGAAGTGTAGGCCTGTTCATGCTTTCCATGTCCATGCACACGACCACGGAGCACAGACAGCTGACGCGCATGTGCCTCTTCATGCTTCAATTTAGGGTATGCGTCGGTCTTTTCACATAGATACATTCCACATATCCACATGAACCAAGGGACTGTGCCTACATATGTCCTTGTGTTTTCCAAGCATACATATTAGGAATGAAAATGTCAAGAATTGGGAGCTGCTCATGAATAACTTCACTACTTTTAGTGGCAGCAGTTTTAACAAACTGTTAACAAATACAGTGTAAGAGTGGGGCTCAAGTAGAACACCATGCCCACCTGTAGCTGATTTACCCTAGTACGTTAATGAGCTTATAGGGTGTAGCTTATACGATTGCTTTAATTTTTCTTTCATCATATGGACCCAAATGGACCCACATGTTTGGTGTTAAAGTTGATATTTCTATCAGACTGACAAATTTGTTCACTTCCTCCATATGCACACAACAGCTTTCACATGAAACTCATTGCATGAAGAAGAAGAAAAAGAATCACTTTAGCTTACAAAATGTGGCTTCCCAGGGGAGTTAAAATAACAGGATAGGCAGCAAATGTGCTGAAAACCAGGAAGCCATTTCAGATGGAAGTGTCACTGGGGAGTGGCTAAAAAATGACTTCAAACTGGATTAAAGTCACTGGCTGGCAGTTAATATAAAAATCATTCCAGAGAGTCAAAAGATGAACAATCCACCTATTTCTGGCAGTTTATTTAATATGTTACAATGTGCAGGTGTCATGATATAAAAATAAAATATAGATCAGTTTTTTGCTATTTGTTGTTTGTCATTGTAATGAATAATAATAATAATAATAATAATGATAATAATAATAATAATAATAATAATAATAATAATAGTACATTTTATTTGAAAAGCACTTTACATTTCAAAACAAAATCTCAAAGCGCTGCATATTTAAAACATACCAAAAAACAAACAAACAAAAAAATGAATGAAGAATAACATAGGCTACTCTGACCTGAAGGACTTTGGCCCTCAATACATACTGTATACACATCCACACACTCTCTTCATGCCTGTCGGTATTCACTGGAGTCAAAAATATGGCCAGCGACATTATGACATCCATCTGATCAGCAATGAAGCCTATCTACTCTCTGCCTTAAAGCTCTTCAACAGCACTGACTGTGAGATGAAATAAAACTCAGCAACTGTGTCTTTATGGTTCTACCTTCAATTTCTGATCACAGAAATGCTGTTAGCACTGATTCTTATTGTGGTTGTACTGTCTTGTAATTTACAGATCATGCAAATGTTGATGGCAATGTTATATTACTGTCAATACATTAGATAGACAAAGCCACCATGAATGATATGAATGAATGATAAATAAATACAAAAGTATGGGTTCAGATACACACACACACACACACACACACACACACGCACACACACACACACGCACACACAGAATTCCACAGAGACCACACAGGACGCCTGCTAGACTTTAAGCTGTTAGCCATGGTCCATGCTGAGCTCCATTCCCTAAATGCCTCCCAGTTGTAACTTGAACACTTGAACTCTTTGAGGAACACATGGGGTGAGCACTATCTCTCTCTGTCTAACTGTCTGTACTTTATGTACACTATCATACTTCTTTGAAGTATTAACCTCTTACTTTTATGAAACAACTTCCAATCAATCCATCAATTGTTTATTACCTGTGCTCTATCTGGTGTGTAAAAATCATGCTCAAACCAGCCACCAGCTTTAAATCAGTCCATTATTAATTGTTGTTACCTCCTAGTTGACTCAACAGGTCGTTATCACTACGTTAAATTGCGACGGCTCAGACATGTATATGTGCAGAAGTGACGACAAAAGTCCACAGTTGGTGGTGACATAAGCAAATTGGTGAACCATCACTAAGGAGACTGGGTTTATGTGGAGGCTGGACAACACCAGTGGATATTTTACATGCGCTTAGTCACATGACTGCATAAGGTTGCCTATGTGATCTGGGTTGTTTTCCTTTTTTAATGATTAGAATAGATGATATGAACTTATGGGCCTGCTAGTAAGTGCACTTTGCCCAATCTTAAGCATAATTATAGGAGTGATAATAACAACGAACAGCCATTTAATGGACTAGCAACATTTGAAGTGAGTGAACCTGACTTTAATCAGGCACGTTCTAGAAGCCTGATTGAGAAATGAAACAGACGACACTGAGTTCACAGGACTGTGAACTTTGACCTGAGGTTAAAGCCTAAAATATAGCACCTCATCAGTACAACAGCATACTGGACTAATGTAAAAATGTAAATAACATGCAGGTCTATGTATACTCACGCCCACGCTGTGATTAATAACAAACATAATTACACACACGCAAACAACACATGTGTATTATAATAATAATAATAAAATAAAAATGCTACAAAGTGCACTGGAAGGAGGCTGAGAAAAAAGACAGCTTACATGACCTATGTAATTTAAACGTCCACAGGAGAGACGAAAAAATAACACATGAAACTAACAGAACAATCACATTCACATCATGCTTTTTGTTACATTTTTTCCACCATCTGAGATTTGACTGGACTTTGTTCAGTTATGTCATATCACTGCAGATTCTTCTTCGTCTTCTTCGACAAAAAGAGTAGCTTTAAAGCAGCAACAACGGATTGTTTGGAAACACAGCACTGATATATTACAACCTGTTAAAGTAGTAACGGTCAGCGTGTTATCATGCTAGTACTTGCAGAAGTGTCGCTGAACACCTGATGAATGTACCTCCAATATCCTCTCCTTTTAACTCTGTCTTGCCTGCTGATCATTGTCTGTGGGTTTTGTCCTAATGAGTGACTCTTTTAGTTATACACGTAGTCATCTGACCCATTTTTGTTTCTGGCCTAAAATAAACTTTTTTGTTTGAATACTGCATGTACATGTGTGCATGGTTGTGTAAAACATATTCTACTTACATGCTGCTGAAAGCAGTCCTGTGTAGTGCCTTCTTTTGCTCAGCAATAACTGCAGCGCTACTGTCCATCTCCCCTACATTGTAAACACTGTGCAACCTTTTATCAGGCAAGAATATGATAAGATTCAATATCACAACACGGTGTGAGTCTATTATTGCCCAAAGGAGATGCACACATGCTCCTGCAACAGTATTTTCATTTCATGCAGAGAAGCCCTCGTCTCGATTATCTGTCTCTGACACCTCTATAAATGTCTGTTCTGCTGTGGCAATCGACAACCTTCTCCCAGTCACTCATACATATTTATGCAGCATATGATGCAGCAATGCAAGGCTTTCACACTAAAAGATCTGTGTGTAGACAAATGTAATAGTTTAGACACATACATGTGAATGGTGAAGCAGGATTCATTTATGAACTCAAATTCAAGCTGGCAAGAAGGACTTTAATTCAATTTAATTAATTTAATTTAACATTGTTCAATAATTGATAAAAGCATTTTTTAAATTCTGAGATTTTTCTGTTATTCTAAAAAAAAGAAAAAAGAAAATGTATTTGGTGACTGATTTTGCAGCCCATATGGTTGTAAAAGCCTTCAAGTAGCGAGTCCTTTCTGTTGCCGGCTGTCCCAGACCTTTACTGAGTGTCACTACACAATCTGAATGTCTCTGTCCCACACCCGTTTCTCTCCACTGTATCTGTCTATTTAAAAAAAAAGTGACAATTCCAATAAATATTCCAGAGAAGCACAGATTTTCACATCTAATTTATTACAGAACATCGTATTTTACATTTCCTGTCATATTAAGATGCTGGCACTAAATGATTTCCTGCCGAAAATTCTAACGCATGGTGCAGAAACTGTGTTCTCAAGCCACACACACAGTAAGCACTGCTGGTATTTTGTTTGAAATTTGTTGGTACAGGTAACTGCAAACAGATTATTTGAGGAAATGTCAGTGCTGTCGCTTTTATTACCTTTTTAACCTTTCATACTGAACACTCACAGAGGAGACAGTTTTACAGTGCTGCTCGGAAAACAAATACAGTGCTGCTGTGTTTTGGTGTTCCCCAGTTCAGGCAGTTTGAAGTGGAACGTTGGATGCAGGCTACTAAATCTGGAGCCTTGTATAATTAAATATTGTAGATGCAGCATTGGCATTTCAGACAGACCAGTGTGTTTTAAACTCACTGACACTGACAGTTATAGCAACAATAGGTTGTTTTTGTGAGGTACCTTAAAACATTTGTTAGTCTTTGCAATAATGTTCAACATGCACAGCTTTTAAGAGAATAATACAGTTAGCAATATTTGCAGCTGAAAGCTGTTTCTATTGTTGTGGCAGTTTTTGTTTTTCTGCACCAGGGATTATGAAATCAAACCTCAGAAGAATCTTCTACTCTTGCACTTGAACTGACAGACATAGTTCAGTCAAATCAAAATTCTTCCACTGTTATTAGCTCATCAGAAGCAGACTGATGGACTGCTCTGCAATTGAAAAGAAACATCACACACATTTATGAATTGATCCTGAGCAGGAATGAATGATTGCACAGAATTCAAAGCTGCTGGGAGAGTTAGTAAAAGTAGCAATATCAATGAATAATGGCAGAAAAAAATGTACTTAATATTGAAGGTATTTAATATTTGGTATGTTAGTATAACTGATAACAAGCAACATTTTAATCCTGTCAAACTTAAGCTGACGCTGAGCTAATTATAAAATAACTTTTAGCTAATACTTTTGGGTAGGTTAATAATTCATAATGTTTATTTTTATAACTTACTTGTTTAACATTTGATATACAGGCTTGGAAAGTGGTTACTAACTAGAGCTGTCACATACATGTGGAGTAAAAAGTACATAGTATTTTCCTCTGAAATGTTGTCTAGTAGAAATAGAAAATACCTGAAGAGTGTACCTGAGTAAATGTACCTTGATCGATGAGAGTCAGACTGGTCAACATGCTGTGTGTGATATTTGATAAATAAATATATAGCCTACTGACACACACACACACACCGTTTAATGGCAGTATGGGAGGCCTGTACATCTCAATGCTGCTTTTGTTACTCACCCATGATTAGACAACTTCAGCCGTTTGGGCCACGACTGCTCTGCCGGTCCACAGCTCACTTGTTGACAGTCTGCAGACAGAGAGAGGCATGTGGAGTTTTAGTGTGCCTCCTCCTAGACCCCCCTCCACATGACAGTCAGCCACGGTGTGTGTGTGTGTGTGTGTGTGTGTGTGTGTGTGTGTGCGCGCGCCCATGTAAAACCTTGCTTGTGTACTCGATCAACTTGCCGCTTGCATACGTGTGTCGGTAAGGCTCAAAGGGTGAGGACGCTCGAGCTGGTGGACACAGGGTGTGAACAAAGAGGCTCTCCGTGTCTTGGTCAGCGGTCCTTCGACGTGACACGAGACTGTTCAGAGACGGCCCAGACTCAGCCAGCAGGCCGCTCCTCTGCTCCTCTGCTCCTCTGCTCCTCAGCGCTGCGGTGTCTCTGGTTCCTCCTGTACGGGATGAACGCTGCAGCCCGGGCTGATTCTAATCAGTTTGATCGCTAATTTTAACTCCTAACTTGTCCTCAACAGAATCTACAGTCTGCCAGTTTTTCAGATTTGTGTTTATCTCACCATAAAGACGTCTTTGACACATAGATATTGGCCACATTGCTGTACTGGAAATTCTGAAGCGAAAAGACGGCATGATGAATTTGTGCTCAAACCACATGAATCTCTGTGTATCACTTCCAGAAAAACATGAACAACATGTTCACACAAATATGATCCTTTTTAAAGGAAAATATGAATTTATTTCAAATGACTAATTTAAAAACGGAATCAAGTTTTTTACTAAGATGTTTTAACTCGTGGCGACTTAAAGATTTTTGGGCTTCATTTCATGCGTAAACGTACATTTTATGATTTGAAAATATGACCCAGTTCTTTGAACACTAGTACTGATCAGGGTAAATATATTATAGAGATGTACATTATATTATTTGTTGTTTGAATGCTGTTTGTGGTGCCTCGGATTAACAATGACCATCTGAAATCACAATGCGTCCTTTCTTTAGTCAGCTCCAGATCTTGTTCGGTGTAATGTAGTGGGAGACAAATGTACAGATGTACTTTCATAATATCTTCTGCTAGCAGCTGAACAAATGACAGCCACTCCGTGTCTGATCTCGGGTCAGCCCTCCTAGCTCTGTAAAGCTAAAAGCCACTGACCCATGCAGGCAGAACAAAGTCAGATCTGGACTTGATTATTAATATTATTGTTATGATGACTGTACATCCATACAGTTCTTCATCAGCAGGGAGGACAGCAGCTCTCACTCTGTTTATTACCTTCATTTGCATGTAAATTAAAGCTGCTGCGTAGCCGCAGGGCCGGCTGCACTCTGCAGACCCTCTCATTCACATGGGCCAACACACAGTCCAGAGGCACACACACACGGATATATATTGTTCTGTATAATTGGTAGGGAAATGTTAATTTGTCTAATTGTTTTTGAAATTTGCATCGCACACTGCAATGTCACACACAGGCACACACTATGCTTTTATTATGCAATTATGTGTGGATGGTCTGAAAAACCAGGAGTGAAGGATGGAAATAAATGACATGGAGTTCTCTGCTTCTCTGCATAATTACAGAGGCCTACAGCTCCCTTCTCTTTCCTACATATCTGGAGTTAGCAGTAGCTACACAGAGGAGGAAAACAGGTAGAGACAAAGATCCAGTCAAGCTGTCACAACATTTACCTTTGAATTTGACAAATTGATCTCAGCCTGCTGCTTCCCTCTGTTTTTTTCTTCCTTTCGTTTTTTTTAAGAGGTGGGGAATACTTTGTTTGGACAGGCTCCAGAGCAATTATAGATGAGACCCACTCTAGCTATAAGGGAAGTATGAAGCTCCGGATGACAGATGACCTCCAGGCTGCAGAAAATAGCTGGGTTTCATCAGGAAGATGCTCACTCGATAAGTAATTTGGTCCAAAATAATTACACAGTGGACTCCTGTCAGCAGCAGCCACATGGCTCTCAGTTTCCCACCACACACGTCCTATCTATCTATCTATCTATCTATCTATCTATCTATCTATCTATCTATCTATCTGTCTATCTGTCTATCTATCTATCTATCTATCTATCTATCTATCTATCTATCTATCTATCTATCTATCTATCTAACCTTGTTGCTTTGGATGAGCACACAGTTGGAGGACATTGGATGATGATTCATTTCACAAAGTAACTGCAGGACATTCCACCTACAGGATCTGTTCCTATCAGCTGTTAAAAACCACACCTGCTCTTCTCTCTCCTTTAATAAATAACTACAGACGTGTTAAAGCCTCTTCCAACCATTTAGCCAAATAAAACACTTTACTGGGATGGAAAAGCTGATAAATGAAAAAGGAGATCACATGGATAACGCTGGCCTGAAGCTTCTGCTTTTTTCATTTTTTTCAGGATCTTCAGAAACACACACGATGACGTTCATTTACAAACAAACATTTGCTTTTTTACTTGGTTATGTTTTTTAATTGAAACCACGAAACAACGTTCATGGGATTCTCGAGCATCTCCTATTTTAAATGATGAATTAAAAATGTCTGTAAAAATACAATCGAAAAATTGTAAGTAAGAACAGAAACTGGATGTGCTGTAAGAAATACAGGGAATGGAAAAAATTACAACTGCACTGAAATAGCCTGGTTGTGTTTTCTGTAGGATATTTGCTGACTGTTTTTACATCCAGGCCTTATTTCAGACAGCTACGTCTGTTCCTGTTGGATTTGGTGGTGGTGAGGTTGAAGGCCTGCAGGCCGCGGACTGACGCCTCTCCTGCGTCTCACAAACACGCACGCAGCAGCCGATCCCTCTCCTTTTACTTCCAACACCTCTGTATTTTTGTTCCAGGCTGTGCAGTGGGCTGGCTGATGAAATGGGTGAACACTGGGAGACGGAGAGGCAATTTCATGCTCTGCAACGCTTTGAACAGCGCTGATAGCGGCGCGTCTCGCAGTGTAAATTTACCTCCTTTCCAAAGACCTATGAATATGGATTCAGTTGTCCCACTCACTTGAACCAGTGAGCTGCGACCAACACACACACACACACACACACACGCACACACGCACACACACACAGCAGAGAGAGAGAGAGCGAGCGAGCGAGCGAGAGAGAGAGAGAGAGAGAGAGACAGAGAGAGAGACAGAGAGAGAGAGAGAGAGAGAGAGAGAGAGAGAGAGAGAGAGAGAGAGAGAGAGAGAGAGAGAGAGAAAGAGAGAAACAGACACCTTCATTTATTAATTGAGTACTGGGTGTCATCCACCAGAAAGAGAACTCGGTCAGTGTGTGAGAATTTTCTTTTCCAATATAAAATTGTTTATTTGGAAACATGGTATAGCTGTACATAATAATAGAACCCCCTCCCCCGCAGTAACGCTGGCTATGTTTCGGATAGAGAGTCCAGATCGGCTGTCTGCTGTGTGTGAGGCCTCCACAGCACCACATGGATGTGCTTTTGGGATCTGGTGTATATGTAGTTTCAGCTCTCTGCATATATCTATAAGACCTGTTCAATACCTATAGTCATTTCCCAAGGGCTCTTGCAGAAGCCCCAACGTGAACATGTTGGAATGATTCTCCCTCACTGTCTCAGACACACTGTGAGGGACCAGACGGAAACACTGCAGACAGTGTTTCTTTCAAATTCACGCAAATAAGCTTGAATTTATTTGACTTTTTAATTTTTCTTTGTGTGTTTCTTTTTTATTGTTTTCTGATCTCTATTTATCTGACAGGGCCAGAACAGTGCTCCTGGTTATTACTCCTTCATATTTTGTGCATGGTGTCATTTCAAAGCCTTCTCCACATGACACGGAGCGGCACTGTAGATGTTCCTGAATGTTTCTATATTCCTGAAGGGATTTAGTGTCTTTTCAAGTGTCTTGTACTTATTATCAATACATCGTTACTTTTTGGCTCTTTCATCTCTATATGGCATCTCCGTCGAATATAACTCAGGATTAATGCAACTCTTAGACGTCGCTTGGTCCAGAAACCAGTAAAACCACAGTTTTCACGGAGCTACTTGCTGGAGAGAGGGGGTTGCTTTTTCTTTATTGTTAGTGAAACTGTCCAGGCTCTGCTTTCCAATAAAATCTTTGGTTTTGCGGTGGCAGGTCAGTCCAGGAGTGTGCATTTGTCTCTTGTGCTGTGGAGTCACTTCTGAGGAGGAAGAGAAGAGCTGATGACACGCGCTCACCCCCTCCCCGTCCTCCTCGTTAAATTAGACATTTATTTACAAGGTACACAGTGTGTGTGTGTGTGTGTGTGTGTGTGTGTGTGTGTGTGTGTGGAGGACAGCGACCACACCCGTGCTTGCAGCGGGCTCCTCAGTCGCTGTCCTCCTTGTCCTCCTGGATGGTGGTGGTGGAATGGTTGTACAGTCCCTGCGCCATCAGCTGCAGCGCCAGCCCGTTCTTGAAGCCGCTGGCTTTTTTGATCTTGGCCCGCTTATTCTGAAACCAGATTTTAATCTGGGACTCGTTGAGGTTGAGCTCCTGGGCCAGAGACTGCCGCCGTTGCTCCGTTATGTACCGGTTCACCTGGAACTCCGTCTTCAGTCTCTGCAGCTGCTCGGCCGTGAAGGCCGTCCGGGGCCGCTTGTCCTCTTTGCCACTTTTCGACTTTTTCAGTTTCCGTGTCCTTGGTCCTGCAGTAAGGGCGAAAGGACAGGAGAGCGGAAATATAAATATACAGTGCATAATCAGCAATAAGTAATTACAACAAAACAATTAGATATCGGAAAAAAACAATCAGAACAGGAACCGATTCGTACAGGAAACTTCCGCCTGCATATTATAAGAATAATAAAAAAAGAGCATCCAACACATTTTATGCACCCGGACAACTGGAGGACACCCTGAGGACACCCACCGACATACTCACTGGGAAAGGTGGTCCCTAAGCACAACCTGACCCACAGCTAAAGGTCTAAGCTCCAACCGAATCCTACACCCGATTCTACCCTTACACCTATTATTATTATTTGTTATCATAACAATAACAATAATGATATCAACAATAATACTATCTATTATCTTTATTACTATAATATTAGTAGTTGTTGTTTTGAGTCATTACTGTGATTACCAAGGGTTGGTGTACAAATAACAACAACGCATAATAAGAACAACAACAACAACAACAATAATAATAATAATAATAATAATAACAACAAAAATAATACTAAAAACAGTCGTAATAATATTAATAATAATTGCAATAATAATACTATGGATTATCTTTATTACTATAATATAAGTAGTTGTTGTTTTGAGTCATCACCGTGATTACCAAGCGTTTGTGTACAAATAACAACATCGCATAATAACAACAATAACAACAACAACAACAATAATAATAATAATAATAATAATAATGATAATAATGGTGAATGGCTGATAGTGTCTAGTACATGTTTGTATTTCTGTGTGCTGATCACAGTGATCCGTGTGTGTTTGCTTCAGGATACACCCGACCGTTCACACACTCCTAATTCCTGCCCGCACGGATGAATACAGCAGCCTGAATTATCACGAAAACACACACACACACACACACACACACACACACACACACACACACACACACACACACACACACAGTAAGGTGTTTATCACACAGTGATCCTCACTACAGTTATTAGGTAGGTTTTAGAAAAGGCGGCCGTGCAGAATGAGAAAACAAACAAACAAACAACCAAACAAAGCGCTCCGCACCATTCGCTCTGTCGGGCCTGTTGACAGGAACACCTCTGGTCCTTCGACTATTTACTGGACCAATAACGGGAGTTCTGCTTTAAGTTTAAATTCTTTCACACAGAATAAGGTTCACGTTAGAGCCTTAGAAAACCCTCGGTTATGGTACATATTTACTACATTTTCTCACAGATCCGTTTATTCCTGAAAAATAATTCTTTTACTGCACACTAATAACGCCAGTTCTATGCCTATTTTAGAACCAGTCAGACCGATGATGTTTACATGGTGGGCTAAATAAGCTCGCATACAGAGGATCATCTATACTATACTGTACACATGGTTCTGAAAAAACCCACATGTGAGACGTGGAGCTTATTATTATTTATTATTATTACGCCTTTATTTATTTGTAGGCTATCAGATATATAGGACGACTTCTTTCCTTGTAAAATAACAATGCATCAAATTAAAATCAAATCTAAAACACAACACGTTTACCAGCAGGCATGTATGCCAGCACACAACATACAAGAGATCAAATGGTAATGAATGACATATACATGTATGTAACACAGGTTATTAACTCAACGGTTCCCAGCATCATTACACACCCTCTGTGTTTCCGGTGTATAAACAGATGTATGTACACTAGACGTGATTTCAGCTGGGGTGAAATTAAACCGGCGTTTAATGAATTCAAAATGTCTCCTGTACAGAGGAGCCTTTCTTTACATTTCATTCCATTGTGTGTTATTCATGCTTTACTGACAGCAGCCCAGCCTGGTTCAGGGGACACCAGGTCACACGGCCAGCAGGCTAAGGCCAGGGAATGACTTCATACCGACAGAAAGGCTCTGCTGAGTCCTCCCACCAAAAACACCAACCTAACACCGCGATCCGAGGCCTGACCCCGAGGAACCAAGACCGGAACTAACGGGACTTATGTGTCTGGACGAGAACGAAGTTATTCAGTCTGCAGCTTTGATTTTTTTTATTTCCATTTATTTTATTGTATTTTATTTAGTTTTTTTGTTCTTATGTCTTTAAATCATTTACTTTATTTTTACGCTGCAGACACAAGGTGAAGAAAGAACAGAACTTTAAATTAATGGTGGAAGGAACACAAAAAGTTCCTACAGTCAGAATGTCACCTAAAACCTTGGAATTAATTCTCAATGATGTCTTACCGTTGTTTTGTTGGGAAGATTGTTACTTATTTTATTAAGATCACACACACACACACACACACACACACACACACACACACAAGCATGAAGAAGGTGAACACGTCTGTTTTAAAGGATTGATCCTGTCTAGCTGGTGTTCAGTGTGCTCGGCTACGGGGCCTATCGCATGTGATGTTGTGCTAAACGACGAAATGTTAAAAATTAAATATTGAGAGGATTTAGAAAAAATATTCCCACTTTATAAAAAATAGTGAAATACATTTTTTTTCACAGCAGCATGAAGCCGAACTAGATTTTAAATGTGGGTTTTAAAGAGACTCTGTAGTCTCTGTAGTATATAAGGTAGTAAAATGTTCTTCAATTGTTCTTTAGTTTCTGAAGGGGGAAAAAGGAGAATTGCTGAATAATAAATTGCACTATAAATAAACCTTTGTGTTCACCGTTTGAACGTTGACCATTAAATCTGACAGCAGGTCTAAAGTGAGGTTCCGGTGAATCCTTCCTCCGTTTAGGAAGCTCACTGATGTATTTCTTCACGAATCTATTGCCTTACCAGATGAGGGCCTGTCCGAGTACCGTGTGCAGTAGACCCAGGCAGGCCAGAGCAGAGGCTGGCTCTCCGGTGTCGGTGCCCCGGTGCCGTTCAACACTACCAGCGAGGAGGAGGTGTTCTCCCCGGCCCCGCCGCCAGTCCTTTCCTCGGCTTTAACAGTGCCGCTGCTGCCGGTGGACACGGCGGCCACTGTAGGTCCTCCGCAGCCGCCGTTGCCCTTTTTGGGACTCGCCAAAGAGGCGTTGGAGGAGGCAGAAGACGAAGTGCTGTCACTGCTACAGTTTGAGTCCTGGCACGGCGTCCCGGGAAGACTCGGCCTGCTGACTACCGGGTGGACGCGCTCACGGTCGGAGGTCTGCGCCCTCTCCCGCGGGCCCAGACCGTGCTCTTTCTTGCAGCCGAAGTCCGGTCGCAAAATGTTGTCAATGAAAAAGTTGGTGGTTCTGTGGGCTTGCTGAGCGACCTGTAGAGGCAGTATAGGCGGCGAGGGCAGGCTTGGAGACGGGGAGACGCTTTCCCCTTCGCTGCTATCCGTGCTGTTAAGATCCCGCTGCTCCTCCATCGCTGTTTCACTGAAGAACGTGACTACTGTTCTCTCAATCCACTTCCAATTCGTTTCCACTGTGTTTGTATCCAAAATATGACTACAGAAAACACTGACACATGGTTATTTTCTCTCTGAGATAATGCTGCTTTCTGTAGTTATTGGTAAACTGTGCAATTCCTGTCTGCGTAAAGGAGCGCCAGCGCGTCATGGTCGGTGACTTACTATTAGACCGGCTGTGGTTGCTGCTGTGCACTGCTCTCACACAACCAATGATGTTCACCGCTGTATGACAGTAGGATCTTCAAAAAGTCCTTACATCGCATCACCATGCGCACACATACTTACGCACACTACTCGGAGGCGCATGAATAACAACCAAAGCGCAGCGGGCCAATCGCCGACCAGGACACTTTTGGACACGGGGTGACGACGTCCAATAATGTCAGACGTCTCTGTGCCAAGAGGAGAGTTGTGGAGCAGCGAGCAAGCGTCATGGAGAAACCAAACAAGAGATAATCACTTCTCCACGCCAGACTTGTTACGGTGTATCTGTTGCATCTTGTAAAGCTGTGAGAGAGGGGAGCAGAAGAAACTCTCTCTCTCTCTTATAAACACCCACTCACACGGGAACGGAGACCTGACCTCCATTTAGTAATTGAATATTCACTGTCATCCAACACACAAAAACTGCTGTATAAACTATATAAAAGTTAAGATATTGGGGGGGGGGCTTACCTCTAATAGTTTACTTTGAACAGACATATGGACGGACGGGCCTCAGGCTGAAAACAGCAGGAGCTCATCCTTGATCCAACTCTGACTTTCCTAACAGCTTCGGGCTCCTGCATCCCGACAGTGGAGTTTTAATCCAAGACGTTTTGTTGCGTCTTTCTCAGACTCTCACACTCTTGATCAAGAGCAGGCCTGCAGGTTTGTACCAGTCTTACATTGCAAATCTCCCCGTTTTTCTGATTTGGACTACTGTTTCATCCTAAATTGCACATCTCCTACATTTTCATATGCGCAAAATTGAACACATCTGACGCATGCTCCACCTTCACTGTTGCTGCCTTCTTTCTGAGGTATAGCCACCATTGTCAGCCAGTATTGTTTTCCAGACTGAGCTCTGGAAAAGCACCCTCTTATCTCTCCGTGAGAGCGAGAGGAGCTGCCGGCGGATAATTTATAGGTTTTAATTACTCCTTATTCCGCCTGATCAGCCGGACGTTCATCACCTGGCTGCGAGGAAAAGCGGCTCAAAGCCTCTGTCATCGTCGGCGAGCCAAACAGTTCATCAAAGTGCTCGCAAAGTGGGCCGATAGAATAATATAATGCAGCACAATAGACAGGCGTGCTGCAGAGGAGCGTTTCCAAGGTGTTAACAGAAAAACGGCTGTACAGCGGAAATCTGAGAGACTACATGAAGCAACAACTTAATTGGTGTAATTCATATTGAAGCATTTAAAACGTTATGAATTTATTTATTTGGGCGGATTGATCTGGAGGCCTGAGTGTACCTCTTACACCAGGACCAGACGAATAGTCGTGTTTTCTATCATGACAAGCTCACCATCATTTCCAATAATAATAATCACTATTCGCTGATGAACTGTCTCTTAATAAAATAAGATGATTTAATTGACTATAGTGTCACTAAAATGTTTCCACATTAGTAATTCTCCACTGTTCCTTCAGGGACTCAAACTATCAGCATGTTTCTATTTTTATTTTGCCTGTGTTTTACTGATATTACAGCGGTTTTCTTTTTTTTGCTATAATAGGAATACATTCAATTCACTGTGTACAACAGATTGTTGAACTTACTATAGATGATAGTAAATCACTCCACTATTTGTCGTAATCATCATCATCATCATACAGTTGGTGTGAAGCCTATAGGAAGGAATACTGTTTAAGAACCTCACAAAGCTCCCCATCTCTCGGCCTCCCTCCTGCCGCCTCCTCTTAGGACACCGTTGTCTTCAAGCCTCAGCCTTCCGCTGCGGAGATGATCCACCTCCAGGCCCGACAGGCGAGGCTGAGGAGAGCTCAGCCAGCTCCTCTCCTGGTTACAGAATACAGCAGCAAAACGTAGGAATCATCAGAGAACAATCTGACGTGACATAAAATAAATACGGCAAATATATACACAAGTTCAGGATATTACAGACATTACCGCTCTAAATTTTACTTTTAAATTTATGTTATAACGATAATAATTCCTATTGGATTTGAATGGACTCTGGACAGATGACAACACCTCTACGGATTTTTAATAACACTAATACTCACAGTAGCTTGGCATCCGCTTTTCCAACACTGTTGTAATCTGTTTTAAAAGATTATTAAATGCACCAAACACACGAAATGGGCCGTTTTCGATAGAGAAATGAAACACTAGTAGCTTTGAGGCTGTAGCGGTGCCGCAGTCTGAAGACTGCAGGTCCGAGAGCCCAAGAACGACTGAAAAGAACCTGACAGAGGAAAAACCTGGAACCAGGGCAGAGGTTGCCTGTGGACCAAAAACTCTCCTGCCTCCTGGTTTGACTAGATACATCCCGTTAAGTAACCTGACTGGTAGATTATAATTACTGTTATAATTATGAGGCAAATGGTTGGCTTTATGAGAATTAGGTTTTGGCCATGAAGAAAAAACCCGCTGTTTATTTTTCCGCTATTTTGCTGCAGGATAAAAACATACAAACCAAGAAACAAATAAACCCAACAACAACAGCAGAGTATAAAAAATACAATGAGAATTAAAAAGCTTATTTCCGGAACATTTTACAGGAACAGATTATTAAATATGACATTCACTTCACAGAGGGTAAGATCCAAAGGCTGAAAAAACAGCTGTTTTCTGAATACAGCAGAAAAGTGAAACGCTGAAAATGAGTAGTGGCGCTGGTGGAATCTGAGTTCTTCCTTAACGCTCTCGTTTCAGCAAGTGTCTAACTGTTAGATCCGGGCGACATCTAGTGGCCATGAGACGTGCAGCGCGTGTAAAAAATAGACTTCCCACCTCTGAAACTGGACCAAACCCAGTTTCACTGCAGAGGTGTGTTGACTCGTTGAACTAATCTGACTCCAGCTGCAGTTAAGAAGTGGATCCATCAGGGACAGCTGTGTAGAAAGTTCTGCAGAGAAAATGAACCACTAGTGGACTTAGAGTTATGAACAGCCAGTGAAGAAGAACACAAAACAGAGTAGAGAGCACATGTGAAACTGTCACAATGCTGGACATCAGAATGCAGAGGCTATACTAAAAGATCTCTCAAAACTGTTATTGGGAGAAATAATCCAAAAGCCAGAATAGAATTTGACAAACCTGAAAGATTCTCAAGCAAAGTCTTTTTGCCAGATGACACCAAAATGAAAAGTGCAGAGAAGGACATTAGGTGGCCATGATCTAAACCATTCCAGCTCTTTGGTGAAACATGGAGGTCATGTGATGGTCTGGGTATGCTGCTGCTCCTGGATCTGATTGTCTTTTTTGATGAGGGGGCAGATGACGGCAGCAGCGGAATGAATTCAGAAATGTCACACACATTTTTTTCTAGCTATTAACAAAGCAGTTCCTTCCATCTCACTGTCTCTAACATCATCCTGCAACAAGACAATGAGTCCAAACACACGCTCATCAACTGAAGCAGATATCAGTGACAAAAACGGTCTTGAACTGGCACCAGATTTAAACCCTACTGAGCCTGAATCTCAAATGGTAGACTGTATTTAGATTACCCTTGTCAGGTTGTTATTGGTTCTTCTATTTTGCAGTTACAGTACAGTTAAACACCAAAAAGAAACATAGGTACAACACATGTACACTGTCAGAGCTGATTCACAGCACTGATTCAGCTTTTCAAGATGAAAACAAGAGACAGCACATTCCACAGACTGGGTTCACTGCACATTAACGTGTATATATCAAGTTCAAGATCAAGTTGACTTTATTAGTACCCATAGGTTGATTTGTTCTGCAGTAAAACAGGAGATGTATGTGTGAGTAAATACACACACATGGCCAAAATTGTTGGTACCCTGCTGTTAAAGAAAGAAAACCCCACAATGGTCACTGAAATAACTTGAAATTGACAAAAGTAATAATAAATAAAAATATACTGAAAATTAACTAATGAAAATCACACACAGTTTTTTGAATTGTCGTTCAACAGAATCGTTTTAAAAAAAACAAGCTAAGGAAACTGGCCTGGTGGTATTCCTAGAAAAGATTGAAATTGATTTGATGATAGGGACACTAATCAGTCAGTCTGCCTATTTAAAGGGTAGAAAGTAGTCACTGTGCTGTTTGGTATCATGGTGTGAACCACACTGAACATGGACCACAGAAAGCTAAGCAGAGAGTTCTCTCAGTAGATTAGAAAGAAAATTATAGACAAGCATGAAGGCTATAACACTATCTCCAAGCAGCTTGATGTTCCTGTGACTACAGTTGCACATAGTATTCAGAAGTTTAAGGTCCACGGGACTGTAGTCAACCTCCCTGGACGTGGCCACAAGAGGAAAATTGATGACAAATTGAAGAGATGGACAATACGGATGGTAACCAAAGAGCCCAGAACAATTTCCATAGAGATAAGAGGTGAACTCCAAGGTCAAAGTAACAGTGTCAGATTGCACCATCCGTCACTAGTTGAGCCAAAGTAGACTTAATGGAAGATGACCAAGGAGGACACCACTGTTGAAAGCAAATCACAAAAAAGCAGGACTGGAAATAGCCAAAATGCATATAAACAAGTCACAAAGCTTCTGGGAGAACATCCTTCGGACAGATGACACCAAACGAAGCTTTTTGGGTAGTCACATCAGCTCTATGTTCACAGATGCAAAAATGAAGCATACAATGAAAAGAGCACTATACCTACAGTAAAACATGCTGGAGGCTGGGCTGTGTTCTGGGGCTGCTTTGCTGCATCTGGCACAGGGTGTCTTGAATCTGTGCAAGGTTCAGTGAAACCTCAAGACTATCAAGGCATTCTGGAGCAAAATGTGCTGCCCAGTGCAGAAAGCTTGGTCTCAGTCGCAGGTCATGAGTCCTCCAACAGAATAATGACCCAAAACACACAGCGAAAAGCACCCAAGAATGGCTAAGAACAAAACATTGGACTGTTCTGAAGTGGCCTTCAATGAGTCCTGATCTGAATTCTATTGAACATCTGTGGAATGAGCTGAAACATGCAGTCTGGAGAAGGGACCCTTCAAACCTAAGACAGCTGGAGCAGTTTGCTCATGAGGAGTGAGTCAAAATACCTGTAGACAGGTGCAGAAGTCTCATTGAGAGCTACAAAAACCACTTAATTGCAGTGATTGCCTCAAAAGGTTGTGCAACAAAATATTAAGTTAAGGGTACCATCATTTTTTTCCAGGCTAGTTTCCTTTTTAATTTAACAAGGCCACATTCTAAATATGAAGAGGATGACTGAACATTCTGTTAATCTGAACTGTGTACAGAATAAGCCACTTTCTACTAAGGTGGATTTATTTATGTACATTGATAAAAAAAAATAGGAGTTGACACAATGTGCTTGTTATGATCAGTAGCTCTTAGTGTTTACCACTAGGCGTCGCTGCTGTGTGGACAAGCACTGTCTGAATGATGCAGTCTTAGAGTGGGACACACTTTGGTGAACATGTGAACTCTATGTAAACACAGCCACGAGCTGCTACAACAAATATTCATCTTGTGCAAATGTAAGCCTCTTCCATCAATAACACAAACACAACATGGTACCAGGAGTGAACTGGAGACAAAACCGGACACGAGAAAGGTAGCGCTTTTGCCACAGGCAACTGAAGTGGACAACACGTTCGTGTTGGATGCAGCTGATGATAAAGAAAAGATAGACATTGTGCTTGCTAAGTTTGATGCTCACTTCACTCCAAAGAAAAACGAGACATAGGAAAGATACATGTTTAGGTCTCCCAAGCAGCTTTAGGATGAGTCGTTGGACAGTTTTGTGACCGCCCTGCGTTTGAAAGCAAGTCCTGCAATTCTGGGACACTGAAGGACTCAATGGTCAGAGACCAGGTGGTTTTTGGTGTTGAAGACAAAAAGTTAAGAGAGAGACTTCTTTTTTGACGCTAATTTCGGCTATTAAAATATGTCAGGTTGGTGAATTGTCCCAAAAGCACATGAAAACATTCAACGTGATGCCCAGTGCCACTCCACCCATGAGTTAGGGAGCAGCCATCGGTGCTGTCTGGTTTCAGAGCGGGAGACATCGCCCACAGGCCTGGACTGCACTGCGGACCGAGGACGCCACGTTCTTCTGCAAGCGCTGCGGATCACAGCACAAGACAAAGCGATGTACATCGTCTGGTAAAGTATGCTCCAACTGCAACGGAAAGAATCATTTTGCCAAACAATGTTTCTCCAAAGAGAAAGACAGAATGAAAGGCAAAAATGTAAATGTAGTGGATGACACAGATCTAAGTGACACTTTGTTGGCCTCGTTAACTGTGAAAATGAAGGAGAAAAGTCAACAGCATTACAAATGATGACAAATGGATCGCTCCTCTGCTGATTAACAGGACTATAGTCACTATGAGACTGGACACTGGGGCAAAAGCAAATCTCATTAGCATGTGTTATGACTGCAGTCATATGTGTTGCTCTGAGTGATTGTTTCATCATGCCACTTGGTATGCAAATAGGCCTGCGCCATACCCGCAAGATGATTGGATGCCAGGATGACACCATTTAAAGTCCGGAAATTGACGTTGTCCGGGGTTCAGAGGGTCGGAGGGCGTGGCAATCTTCCCCGGCGAGAAAGGACACGTCAGCACACAGGAGTTTTGAGAGCGACTGCTTAGAGTTTAAGTTTTGGATTGATTGCAGTGAGCAGCCACCTTTTATTATTTTGTGTTGCTTTTCTTTTGGTTTGCTCACTGTCGCTTTTAGTTGATCTTCCATTTATTGTTTCATTCTCAAAATGTAAATAAACCTTGTAAATGAATTGGAGACATAGGTGTGCCTGACATCCTTGGGACCAGGGGAGGGTTGCCTATTCATGTTAGGCTCAGTGTCCCCTAGGCTGGGCGTAACATGAATTGGGGGCTCGTCCGTTGCTTTTTCTCGCTTAGTATATTGCGCTTCGTTTGGTGAGTATTTATTTCGTGGTTGGCATATTTTTCTTGTGTGTGGGAGGAATTAGAAGGGAGGATGGCTGAGTTCTCCATTGATGAGTTTGCTGACAGTCCCTCGTGGGAAACATTTGACAGCTGTAGAAAGACAGACTTAATAATTATTGCGGGACATTTTAATCTGGGTGTGTCTGCTAGTGCCCGCAAAGCAGAGTTGCAGGCTGTTTTGGCTAAACAGCTGGTGGACACCGGTGTGCTTCCTGGCAGAGCTGGCGTGAGCAAAACGCCACCGCAGGTGGATGCTGCGGGGCCGCAGGGTCCCGGTGAAATCCCTACTGGTGTGGAGCACAAACCGACCGCTGGTTCTCTGGAATGTTTGGCTACAGAGGATCTCCGCATAACTCTGGCAATTAAAGAAGCTGAGCTGAAAAACAGGCAGCTGGAAGTGCAGGCGATGCACCTCCGCATCCGAGCTCTGGAGCTGGAGCGGGGCCTGCCTGGCAGTCACTCGTCGGTGTCCAATCAAGGTGCTGCATCTGCTTCGTCAGGCGGGTTTGACGTGAGTAAGCACATCGCTTTGGTTCCTCCATTCCGTGAGTCGGAGGTTGATTCTTATTTCAACGCTTTTGAGCGCATTGCTGCCGCTTTAAAATGGCCTAAAGAATTTTGGTCTTTGTTGCTGCAATGCAAACTTGTGGGTAAAGCGCAAGAAGTCTGCGCTAGTCTGTCTATAGATCAGAGTTAGAGTATGACACTCTGAAGAAAGCTGTGCTACAGGCCTACGAATTAGTCCCAGAGGCATACAGACAAAAGTTTAAGAACAGGGAAAAACATGCCAACCAGACCTATGTTGAGTTTGTGCACGAGAAAAGCGTTTTGTTTGACAAATGGTGTCACGCCTGTAATGTGAAATCTCTGGAAGAGATGCGTGAATTAATCCTGTTAGAGGAGATTAAGAAATGTTTGCCGGAGCGCATTGTGGTATATTTGAATGAACAGAAAGTCTCCTCTGTTACAAACGTAGCTGTCTTAGCTGATGAGTTTATCCTGACTCATAAGAATGTGTTTTCTCCACAGACATCTCGTGGACCAAATTTCGTGTCGGAACGGAGAAACTGATCACCGAGGCTTGCGCGGAGAACCGTTCCCACCGTTGCAGGTGACAGCCGCGAGTGTTACTACTGCCATGAGTCGGGTCATCTAGTTGCAGTCTGTCCAGTTCTAATAAAAAAGAAAGGTCAGACCAAACTTAATAAGTCACCCGCCGGCAAGTGTTTAATAAAAAGTGCGACTTCTCCTGAAGTGCGTTCTGTGCCATCTGAGTCTAAAACCTCAGACGTTGATGCCCGTTTTCAGCCGTTCGTTACAGAGGGCTTTGTTTCTATGAACGGAGAGGAAAAACAAAAGGTACCGATAAAAATCCTACGTGACACGGCCGCGTATCAGTCTATGATGCTGAGTGATGTCCTGCCACTGTCGAACGAGACGTCGTGTGCGTCTGATGTGTTAGTTTGGGGAATCGGGATGGCGATACTAAGAGCGCCGCTGCATCAGGTGTATTTGAAATCACCGCTGGTGACAGGACAGGTAAAAGTAGCCATGTGTTCGCGGTTGCCAATCAGTGGTGTCTCGTTCATTTTAGGTAACGATTTAGCTGGAGGAAACGTTTTTCCTCAACCCGTGGTTGCCGATAGTCCGGTCTCTGTCTCGTCCTCTGCCGCTCCTGCTGACCTCTCTGAACCACATCTGTTCCCTGTGTGCGCCGTTACACGCGCACAGGCTCGTAAATTTGGTGATATTGTGGATTTGTCTGAGTCATTTATGACTAACTTGGATGAAAGTAGGAAATCTGGTGTTACTGAGAATATTGTAAAGACTGAAAATAAGTCCACATGTAAAAATGACAGATCTCTGTTCCCTGGTGATGGAGAGTTAACTTTGAATGTGACCCGTGACATGTTGATCACTGCTCAGAAAAATGATCCATCGCTAACTGTGTGTTTTTCTTCTGTGTTAGTCACTGACAGTGCGTCTCCTGTTTTCTTTATAGATAACGGAGTTCTAATGAGAAAGTGAAGTCCTGATTCTGATGATTTGAGTGTGGTTAATCAGGTGGTCGTGCCAAAGGAATATTGCCCTCAGGTTCTCAGCATTGCACACGATTCCTGTTTTGCAGGACATTTGGGTGTTAAGAAAACTTATCAGCGTGTGTTGCGCAATTTCTTTTGGCCTGGTTTAAAAACCGATGTGGCCAAATATTGCCGATCTTGTCACACATGTCAGCTAGCAGGAAAACCAAATCAGCCTGTTCCGCCAGTACCGTTGCATCCTATTCCTGTGCTTGGGGAACCATTTGAGCGTGTGTTGCTTGACTGTGTGGGGCCTTTGCCAAAGACCAAATCTGGACATCAGTATATTCTGACAATTATGTGTGCTGCTACTCGCTACCCTCAGGCGATTCCTTTACGCACGTTAAAAGCTAAACCAATTGTCAAAGCACTTATCCAGTTCTTCTCGACATTTGGTTTGCCGAAAACAATTCAAACTGATCAAGGCACAAATTTCATGTCCAAACTGTTTGCTCAGGTGGTCAAGGAACTAAACATTAAACATCAGACATTTAGTCCTTACCATCCAGAGTCTCAGGGTGCGCTGGAAAGGTTCCATCAGACACTAAAATCCATGTTGCGTAAATTCAGCTTGGAGACTGAGAGAGACTGGGATGAGGGTCTGCCTTTGCTCATGTTTGCTGTGCATGAAACGCCACAGGAATCTCTAGGTTTCAGTCCTTGTGACCTGGTGTTTGGTCACACGGTGCGTGGTCCTTTGCATCTTCTAAAGGAAAGATGGCTGTCTGATTCCACTCAGAGTGAGTACAACGTGTTGGATTATGTCAGTACATTTCGTGAGCGTCTTCACCATGTTTGTGGGCTGGCGCAGGAAAATCTCACGCAGGCTCAAACAAAGATGAAACGTCTTTTTGACAGGAAGTCTGTTATGAGAGTTTTCCAGCCAGGTGACCAAGTGTTGGTGCTGCTGCTGCTGCCTGGATCCAGTCTGCAGTGTCGGTTCAGTGGTCCATACGTCGTTGATCGTAAGATAAGTGACACTGATTATGTTATTAAAACTCCTGATAGGAGAAGAAAAAGTCGTGTGTGTCATATTAACATGTTGAAGCGTTATTTCTCCAGAGATAACCCCCCAGTGCCACCTGCTGATGTTCCGGTGGCTGTCGTATGTGAAGCTCCTCCACAGTATAGTGTGTGTGATGACGGCTTGGAAGAAAAGAGTGGTTTAATGCCAGCCGCTCGTCTGCGAAACTTGGAGGTGCTGAGTGATCTAGAGACGTTCTTGTCTTATTTGTGTGAGTCAGCTAAAGCTGACATTATTCAGTTGATAGAAGACAATTTGCTCCTATTTTCTGACCATCCTCATCAAACTTCTGTGCTGTACCATGATGTTGATGTGCAGGGTCATCCTCCTATTAAGCAGCACGCATACCGGGTTAACCCGACAAAAAGGGCCCTAATGCAGCAGGAGGTGAGCTACCTTGTGGAGCATGGGTTAGCTGTCCCAAGCATCAGCGCATGGAGCTCTCCATGTGTGTTGGTACCAAAACCAGACAACACGCCTCGTTTTTGTAATGATTATCGAAAAGTAAATGCCGTCACAAAACCCGACTCCTATCCGCTGCCACGGATGGAGGACTGCATAGATCGGGTGGGTTCTGCCAGGTTTGTGACCAAATTGGACCTCTTAAAAGGCTACTGGCAGGTTCCGTTAACTCCCCGTGCTTCAGAAATATCCGCATTCGTTACTCCTGATGCGTTCCTCCAATATACGGTGATGCCGTTTGGTTTAAGAAACGCTCCCGCTACTTTTCAGCGTCTTATTCCAGCGTCCAGTAGCAGCCAAGGTACATGCTGTGGTCGAGTTCCCTGTTCCTCAGTCGAAACGAGCGTTGCGCCGTTTTCTGGGGATGTGTGGGTATTACAGAGGATTTTGTAGAAATTTTTCTGAAGTTGTTGCTCCTCTTACTGCCCTAGTCAGTCCGTCAAGGAATTTTGTGTGGACATCCGCTTGTCAAGCTGCTTTTGAGTCAGCCAAAGCGTTATTGTGTAGCTCGCCTGTTCTTGCTGCGCCCGATTTTGCGCGTCCTTTTAAGTTAGAGGTGGATGCTAGTGTGTGGGGCGCAGGCGCGGTTCTTCTGCAGGAAGATGACCAAAACATCGACCATCCCATCTGCTATTTTTCTAAAAAGTTCAACAAGCACCAAATACATTACAGTACAATAGAAAAGGAAGCACTGGCCTTGCTGCTCGCCCTGCAGAACTTTGAGGTTTATGTGGGTTCTAGCTCCCAGACAGTACAAGTGTTTACGGACCATAATCCTCTAGTGTTTCTATCGAGGATGAGAAATTCCAACCAGAGGCTTATGCGTTGGTCTCTTTTGCTGCAGGATTTTAACCTGCAGATTCGCCACAAAAAAGGGAATGAAAATGTGTTGGCTGACACTTTATCTAGGTCCTCTTTGAATTAAATACCTTAGGGGGGTATTTAATTCTTGGGGAAGGGGGTGTTATGACTGCAGTCATATGTGTTGCTCTGAGTGATTGTTTCATCATGCCACTTGGTATGCAAATAGGCCTGCGCCATACCCGCAAGATGACTGGACGCCAGGATGACACGCGCCACCATTTAAAGTCCGGAAAGTGACGTCGTCCGGGGCTCAGAGGGTCGGAGGGCGTGGCAATCTTCCCCGGCGAGAAAGGACACGTCAGCACACAGGAGTTTTGAGAGCGACTGCTTAGAGTTTAAGTTTTGGATTGATTGCAGTGAGCAGCCACCTTTTATTATTTTGTGTTGCTTTTCTTTTGGTTTGCTCACTGTCGCTTTTAGTTGATCTTCCATTTATTGTTTCATTCTCAAAATGTAAATAAACCTTGTAAATGAATTGGAGACATAGGTGTGCCTGACATCCTTGGGACCAGGGGAGGGTTGCCTATTCATGTTAGGCTCAGTGTCCCCTAGGCTGGGCGTAACACATGTCTGACATAAAAGAAATGCTGGTAAAGCCACTAATACACAGAAAGAGATCAAGGTTGAGAGATTACAATGAGCAACCCATAGAGTACCTGGTACCAGAGATGGGAACTTGGGACTCGAGACTCGGACTCGACTTGGGCTCAAGGCCTGATTTTATGACTTTTTGACTCGATTTGATCAAATCAAAAAAAGACTTGGATTTGCTTGGACTCTAAGCTCAGCGACTCTTGACTTGGACTTGATTCGAAACCTTTGACTTGACATGGCTAGTCGAGTCATACTGTAATACTGCGTACAATTTTTGATTTGAAGTGTGAGATATGAATTGTTTAAATTTTTATCGCGTCATTTCATCGTATTATGGTAACAGCCACTGTGAGTCATGGGGAAGTTCAGGGCTGTTACACACATGCGACACATCCCCGTTTACGGCTGGAAGAACTGAATGCGGCCGCTGGGCTTTAGTGGAGTTAATACGGCTAATTTCACGTACAGCTATGAAATTTGGTACACAGGTACAGTAGCCCCAGACAAAAACATTCCTGTGTTTGAAATTTCAAAAAAGCTCAGCGGCGCCCCCTACAGCACGTGGTGCGCAGACATTGGAATTTAACTAACTCCTCCCAGGATTTTTATCCAATCTTCACCAAATTTGCTGTGTGGCATCTGGACCCGTCCAGGATAAAAAGTTATTAAAATCTCGTGGCTGTGTCACACGGTGTGGGTGTGGCACGGCGGCCATTTTTTACAAATGTTGGGAATGGGTTTTGTAGGTGAAGGAATCCATGTAATATCACCAAATCTACACAAATCCTCACAAATCTCAAAAACTAATGTTTGATATACAATTCAGGAATGGGCGTTGTCAAACGGCTTCACAGCACCCCCTACAAATATTTAAATACTCATATAAAATCACTGCTTTATCCTACACACATGAAATTTGGTACACATGTACAGTATCCTGAAACAGATTTGCACACTCAAAATCGGCTCCACGGTGCCCCGTAGACAAGGTGATGTGGAGACATTGGAATTTAATGAACTCCTCCCAGGATTTTCATCCCATCTTGATAAAATTGGCATCTTGACCCTTTCAGGATGAAAAATTGTTAAAATTTTGTAGCTCCGTCACACGGTGTGGGCGTGACAGGGCGGCCATTTTACTTGACTGTACATGATCAAATGTGAATGAAACTTGATATGCTTGATGACAGGCTATCCCTCAACACTTGGGGTAGTCAAACAGCTTCACAGCGCCCCCTAGAAATTAAAAAAAATTGTATAAAATCACCGGTTTGTCCTACACACATGATATTTGGGACATGTGCAGAGCAGGATGAGAAAAACACAATTGCGTGTTTGGACGTTCCAATCCAAACATCTCCACAGCGGTGGTGCGGGGGGAGCGAGGGCCCATCCGACATTGCAGCTTTAAATTCCTTTGCTTACAAAAATTACAAAGTGGTTTACAAAAAATGGATTGCTGAATGCAGGTTTTGCAATTCGAAGATCACCGAAGGTCATGAAACTACTTCCAACTTCAACCGGCACTTGAAGAAACACAAGGATAAGTATGTACTACCTGTTATTTTATTATTTAGCATTTTACTAGCAAGCGAGCTAATACTTTGGACGCTCTGCAGTCTATGGTCTTGTCTTTTAAAATCCCAAATCATTTTCTAACATTCACATACCGTCGACTATGAATGGCAGAGCAAATATTTTTTCATAGGATAGCAAGAATAGCTAATCGCTGTTTAGCGGCTACTATCAAAACTATATTAGTGTAAAAAAAATGGAACACTAACAGGTCATTTGGTTCCACTTGTACACTCTCAGAATAAAATGAAGGCTTCAGGATTTTACCATGTAGTTTGGGTTCCCACAGTCAACTTTTTTTTATTAAAGTGAATCCTAAACATAACAATAGCCATACATCTTAAAAGATGTGTTGAACACATGGATTGCTTTCCCCACTTAAATTTCTTGAATTACAAAGACCCAAGGTTCCTTGTGGTACCCAATCTACACTATCAAACCCTTAGTGTAAATTTAACTTTGAGTGTACACATGGAACCAAATGACCCATCAGGGTTTTCTGGTTCCATGTGTACACTCAAAACAATGATCTAGTGGCTGAATGGTGATGACAAGTTTTCTTAAGCATTTCTGCTTGTAAGAGCTGTAATAAAACTGGTCTAAACCATAGCTAGCATGTAAAAAAATGAATAATTCAATTCAGTTTTGGTTTTGTATTTTATAGTAACAATAGCAAATCTACAAGCCGCTGATGAATTGTGAGGTTGTAGATCAGCCATTTGGGGCTTAAGTTGTTAAATATAACAGTAAAATACTATAAAAAAGGATTATTATTGTGTCTTTTAACCTCACTGAGTTGAACATTATAATGAAATAATTTGACTGATAATGAGTAATAGAGTTGTTAGTCTGCTGTCATGAAGGCTGTAAGACATTTACTGAAACCTGAACCAGAACCACAACAGCCTTCAGTCTCACAGTTCCTGGGCAATTTGAGGCCATATGTCATGAGTATGACATTAAAAATAAACTGGACTATGTTATTACTGACAATGCAGCCAACATGCGGAAGGCATTCACAGTGTCCTTCCCCAGTAAAGAAGGTGAAGTACATGATGACGATCACCTTGATGACCCAGAGCTATGGCATGACCTAAGTCCAGATGATCAGGAGGCAGTAGATGCTGCTATGGCAAGAAAACAGCGCTTGCAGTGTTTTGCGCACTCTCTCCAGCTGGTGGTGGGAGACGGGTTGAAAGACACAAAGGTGATAACATCTTCTCTGTCAAAGTTGTCAAAACTCAGCTCACTCCTTCACACAAGCACAACATTCAAAGAGGAGTTTGAGGCTGCATATGGAGAAAGAAATGGGATCCATGCTGCTGTCAACACTAGATGGAACTCAACATTGAGGCAGGTGAAGGCAGCTCTCCAATGCGATCATCTAAAGCTCTCCAATGTCCTGGAAAAGGTGGGACACAAGGAGTTGATGTTCACAGCACGGGAGTGGAGTCTGTTTAAGGAGCTGGTAGATATTCTGAAGCCATTTGCGGAAGCAACAGACTTGACACGGGGAGAAGTTGGTCACCATCAGTTCTGTTGTTCCTTCAGTTCTGGCCCTCAATCACTACCTAGAGAAGACGACACCTCTGGTCCATTTCCTGGGCAATCTGGTCAGAAGTCTCCAGGAATCCCTGAAGAGAAGATTTCTCGGAATCTTTGTGAATATGAAAATGGCCACTGCACAGTATGGAACCACAGCGCCGTTTTCGGACCCAGTCTACCTCAAAGCAGCTGCCTTGGATCCAGCCTTTGCTTTGTATTGGGTGGAGCATCATGTGCTGGCCAGTCCTGACGTAAGGGCAGAGGTGGCCAAAGAAGTGAAAGGTAAATTTTGAGTTTAAGTATGGATAGAAACAACTAACTTGGCTATTTTCACTGCAATAGTTTTGGTATTTTGCTATTTTTATCCACACTGTGTTTGCATCCCTGTTAATGTATTTCCTCTTAAATGATTGACTACCACAAAAATACCCTTGAGTTAAACCCAATGTATTATCAACACTAACAGTAAGGGCTCTGTTTTGTTTTTACATGTTCTGCCAGAACTGGTCTTGCGAGGTGCGAGGTGGCTGACCAACCTGTGTCTCACAAAGAGGAAGATGAGGACCTTGAAGAAGAAGGTCTGTTTGCTGCAGACAGAGGAAGGATGCAAGCACCAATCCAGCGTTACAGCTAAGTCACTATCTCAACTTGTGTGAAGGACAAAGTGTGCTATCATTCTGGGCAATGCACATGAGGGCTCTACCTTCACTATTTCGAGTTGCATCAGGGTCTTAGCAGTGCCTGCTACCAGTGCTCCAGTTGAGTGAGTTTTCAGTCATGGTGGCATCATAATGCGGCCCCATCGTGCACAAATGACTGACAGACTTTTGGCCAATTTGGTCTTTTGCAAATGCAATGCTAGTCTGTAGGTGAATGAAACGTTGATGTGTATTCCACCACCACAAACACAATATAACAGCTATCCTGACTCTCTGTCACACTCACACACACACACACACACACACACACACACACACACACACACACACACACACACACACACACACACACACACAATATAACAGCTATAGCTAATATGACATTCTCATGTCAGTTCTTTTCTCACTGTCTCTCTCTGTCTCTCTCTCTCTCTCACACACACACACACACACACACAAATAACCAAAACTGCAACAGGTCAACTGTGCATGACATTTTAATGTCAATTCTCTTACACACACACAGAAACAGATGATTTATTTAAGAGCTTTGTGTACCAGATTAGAACCTAGTCATTGATTTAACATGACATACTTTCGGCTTCAAATTGATCACATTCTTTCTGCTGTGTATTGTTAAAACATGTAAGACAACCACTTTAGGAGAACTTATATGTTTACTTATATACTAAAATATGGCCTTTCCTCTATCAATTAATCACCCCTGAACAAATGGAGGAGTGTGAGTAATTGAAAGAAGAAAAGTCATTTTTAATGTTAAGTACTAAGGCAAGGCACACTGGGCTGTATTTCAAAACTCAGATCTTGTGTTCAACAATAGGCAAGGGCATGTTGCTCATTCTGATTTATGCTGCAAAATGCAAACTACCTCCTATGTTCTGAAAGAGGTATTATCATTTTTTGTTTATCCTTTTTTTTTTAAATTATTTTTTCTGGAGATTTTTGAAGCTTTATTGATAGACAGGGTAAAAGGGGGTAGAGAGGAGAGAGACATGTAGGTCTCACGACCGGCTGCTGGTGACCTGCGTCCACGTGGTAACGCCTTAACTCAGTGAGCTATGCGGCGGCCCCACTTTTTGTTTATCCTTAAAAGACATTTTTGGTAATGGCTTTCTGCTGTGCATAAGTTTTACTGTTCAAGTTTACTGTTAAAGGAAAACTTTATGTTTTAAATAACTTTTGTCTAGCATTTTCGCTCACCATGATGAGTTGAATACAAGGAGAATGTTTGTTTTTGCCACATTCCTTTAAGGGGACTCAAGAAATCCAGAATGAATGGAAGTGGTAAAATATTACGTTCATTACTTTCATATTCATACCTCACTTATTGTTGTATCTTATTGTATATTTAAAATGTTTCTTTATAGTAGATTGTTTATTTTCTTTTCTCTGTATAGGGTATGTTGTGTGTTTTTCTGCTTTTTCTCTGCTGCTGTAACGAGGAAATTTCCCTGTTGTGGGATTAATAAAGTATAATCTAATCTAATCTAATCTAATCTAAGTGGAATGAGGTTTGCTCTCCCCGGTGGGCAAAATCAGTCCCTATCACATCCATTCAGCAAAAATTCTCCTTGAATTCAACTCATTATGATAGAACAAGTAATTTTAAAGGTGAAGTGGTCCTTTAAAGTTGAGGTTTTACAGTTAAAAACAAAACATTTTCATGTAATGCTGTATGAATAAGCCCAAAGAATGTTATAGGCAACAGAAAAATGTGCGTGTTTTGGGCTCTATTTTTGTGCAGGGTTTTTGTTAAAATTCAGTGGCACCTTTGGGGAAAAAACCTTGAAAGAAATAAACATCTTGAAATGTATTTTTATTTATTAAGGTTCAAGTTAATCATTTTCTATTAGGGTCTCTGGATCCTTAAATTATTAATTCTTCATTTAATTTAATTCAAGGTGTGAAAGTATGAAAGTGTCTTAAAATGTCTGGAATTGTAGGAGTGGGGCATTGCATTTGTTTCATTTTCTTGTGTTTGACAGACAAATATTGTGAAAATAGCCAATCTACAAGCTCATGTCTCACAACAAGAGTATCGATATCTCAGTCAAAAATGTCCGTATCAGTGCCTCCCCAGTTCAGTTTTTTCATGACTTGTTTAGGACTCGAGGTTGGACTCTACTCTGGACTCGAGCGCAAAGACTTGGGACTCGACTCGGAACTCGACCGCCGAGACTCAGGACTCGACTTGGACTTCAAATCAAATCAAATCAAACTTTATTTATATAGCACTTTTCATACACTAAAATGCAACCCAAAGTGCTTTACAACGTTAAAAACATTAAAAACAAGCACCCATCCCTCCCTCCATATATACACACAACTGTGGAAAAACACACACACCTATGCACGCCAACACACACACCCATACATGCACAGACACACACGCCCACACACTCTCAGCACTGACTGTAGGGAGACATGGCATGGCACTGAGGATCATGGAGAAAACGCCTACACTGGGGTCCTCCACACCGGGAGGAGCCATAGGCCATGACCACCGGGGGCGCCAGCACACGGGCCCCCGACCCCGACAGATAGGGGGACCCCCACACCAAGGTGAGGAGCCCCCCAACCAGCCGGGCCAAAGGGATCCGCGGACAGAACCCCCAGCAGCAGGCCAGACACAGCCCCCAGTGTGGAGGACACCCCTGAGGAAAAACACTGGAGTTAAAAACCAAGAGTTTTAAACTATAAGAGAAAATGAAAGATGTCAAACATAAGTAAAAGGGTTAAAATAGTAAAATACATAAAGTAATAAATAGAAAATAATAAGAACATGAAAAATTGTAAAAGTCAGTTAAAGGCCTGATTAAAAAGGTGAGTTTTTAACCTTCTTTTAAAAACATCGACAGTCTCTGCAGTCCTGAGGTTCTCTTGCAAGACAAGGACTTGGTCCCACCTCTGCCATTTTGCATTACACTCAGTATTTTGACCAATGTTCAATTTGAAATAAGTGCCGGTTTAAGTTTGGGAAAAATCATAATCGTGTAAAAAAAAAAAGGTTTGCAAGTCTGTGATTTGGCAGAAGTGAAACTATCCAGTTGCCATTCTCTATTTTTACCCCATCATTGACTCCATTAGAAAAAACCTTAATCTGTAAATGCAATTTGCTTCGTTTGTTACAATCATTCTATAATTGATTTAGCTGTGTCAGCTTTGTGTGGTCAATGCAAGTAGTCATCAACAAATTAACCCTGCCCTCACCAGACTAACATTGTTCACTGATGACTCCTCTAGTTGCCAAAAGAGGTTTAATTATGTATAAGAGAAAGTCTGAGAATCTGACTTCATTCCTCCCTTATTTATTTACTTCAGTATACAGTTTTATTGTTGAGTTTCAAGAGTTTATGAATACAACATGTTACGGGGGAATGCAGAGACCCAGGCACAGACAGAGAAGACATGGCACACAATTAATGTAAAATTAAACCTTTTTATTACACAACAAAACCCAGAACAGGAAACAAGGAAGTCTAACAGCTAAAGCAGCTGGACTAGTCAAAACTAAACAAATGCAAAATGCTAAGCAAAAGGAAAACTAACCAAACTTAGAAAATTAACCAAGCGCCAACACAGCGAACTAAAGGAATTTACCAAATGCACAAAGCACAAATAGGGCGATATAATCAAAGTATAAGAAATGTCTGTACTGCAAAAACCAAAGATCACTAAATGTACTGAGATCGACATGGCAATAGAAAAAAATTCTGGGAATGCCGACACGGCTGGCAAAAAAACTAAATACAGAACACCAGTAAGGCAAAAATAAAAATCTCTAAATACACAAAAAAAAAACGCAGACAAGGCGAAACTACAGATCACACAGAGGGCTGACATGGCGAAACATAAACTGTCAATAACACTATTCAAACTTAGCTGGCTGCCTGCCTGGGAGGGGGTCAAGAGAATGCAGCTAGGGATGTGTGGCGTGGTGATCTGGTATGGAATGCAGGGAATCAGATGTGAACCAGGTCTGAGTGGGTCTGCAGGATCTGTGGCGAAAGCAGGAGTAGGTCGGAGACACAGATGGGGCCAGCTGGGAGCGGCTCGGAGAACTGAACAGAGGAGAACAGTGTTAATAAAACAGCAGAATACTGGTCAGAGGTTGACTAACAGACTAACAGGTTTGCTGTTTCACGGTCTGACGTGGGATGATGAACTCTGCCAGGCTTGATGTAAGGAGATGATGATCTCGAGCAGGTGGAGTGCTCCAACCACTGTCCTGCATCAGCTGATTACTGAGGTGAGGAAGAGGCTGCCACTATGCAGAGGAGGTGGAGGCCATGACACAATATGGATGGCACTCTATAAACTTTTGTCCCCTTCCTTTTTTCTCACCAAATAAACTCCTTTCCGGTCTGCTGTGTCCACACTTGGTGCTCTGATTTTTCTGTGACATCCACCAATCGCTTGCTATGTCCACTTTCAAAAGAACAACACAGCATATTCTGATATCCTACAATGTACGACCTGACGTGAACCTCCTTCTAACTGGGCCAGTTGGTCTTTTCCGCATCTATCTTTTTTTCTTCTTTTTTTAAAAAAAAGATTTATTTTTGGCATTTTCAGCCTTTATTGGAGAGGACAGGACAGAAATGGAAACAGGAGAGAGAGTGGGGAAGGACATGTGGTAAATGGCTGAGGTCAGACTCAAACCTGGCACAACCACTATGCCTCGGCATGCGGTCCTGTGACATAACCACTAGGCTATCGGGGCACCTGAAATCCCTCATTTTGGTTTGACATAATTGGAGATGGTCAAAATTTGTTTCACTTGTGCTTGACTTTTGAAGTCAAGTCAAAACAACTGCAATAACCTATACTAACATCTGACTGTAAAAAGCAAAAGAGGAAGAAGTTGAGGTGGATGATTTGGTGTACAAAGTGTCAGTCTCTGACACAGTTTTCAACCTATGTCCCTGCAACAGTCAGTGTTTTCTTTTCATTATGACCAGTCTTTCTATGTTTAATCAGAAATCTGACTACTCATATATGTTGTGTAATAATCATATGGGCCATTGTGGAATTCATTTACATAGTTTTTTGCTTGCAGGTTTGAGAACCTGTTGACAATCCTAAGTGTCCTGATGAGGAGATGTTTGTGATAATGACTCACCACTTTGACATTTTGTGTTTTAATGTGGATGGATATGCTCAGTAACAATTTTCATGTGGCTGACTGGGTGTCAGCTTACTGCTCTACGTGTTATGTAGTTGGTAAAAGTGGTGGACATGAATAATAATAAATAGTTCATAATAATGTCACCAGGCAAGTGTTCAAATATACTGAACCTTATGTAGGAATACTTAACTTTATTTCTGTTACTGTTTTGCAAGACCTTCTTACATCTGTGGTTGGAAGGCCAAGTTCCTTATTCTGTGAAGCATTGCACTGAATGGGTGTTTGCTGCTGAATTTTTGGCCAGCTCAGCTCCAAATCAGATACATTTCCTTCCTCTACTTCAGTGTCCCATGCGATCTTATTCGTGGGGAGGTTCTGTTGCAATCTGTGAAAGAATTGTGTTTTGCCAACATCATGAACTGTGAGTGTTATAAGACCTCCTGAAGTACAAAGTGAAGGTGACTCTGAACACTGGACAGCATGGAGGGAAGGACGACAGGCCGGGTCTCGTACACCCAGAGTAACCCGCTTTTTGACATGTCACTCAGCAACAGTGATCTGTGCAGCGTCCAGCCTGACTGTGAGTACCGAGGAAAGTATTAAAACAAGTGAATTAGATTCTAAAACCATGGTGACATATTCGCTGAATTTTATGTTTTCCACTGGTAAGCCATCCTGAGGATTTAAATTACTTCATAGACACACAAGAGGTTATTTGCTTCACTGTATAGTGGTCTGCCAATAAGCTCCTTCATTACAAAAACTGTCCTACTAGAAACAAAAAATATTTTCACTAGTAAAATTAGCTAAAAATTAAAAGTAAGTCAAAAAAGTCATTGCTGTAGACAAAAATGACTTTATAAGTGTTACTCAACCATGATAAGGAAGAATCAAACCTTAGATGTTGCAGTTACCTGGCATGCAGCTTGTCCATCAGAGAACATCCTTCAAATACTTACATAAGATATAAGATGTTTAGATAAGACAAAAATGGCGTTATTTACAAGCTATTTCTTTTTAAAATAATAAAATAGTTTTTTTGTCTTTTAATTCAGCTCCATTTAGAAATTAATTTTTCTGTTGGAACAATGAATGTTAGAAAAAATGAAATACTCGGTTAACCAGTGAAACGACTTGAGAAGTCTCTTAGGACTAACATAAGTAGTGACCATTTTGCAATGGAATTACACTAGTGTTGACATGTGTCAACGTGTGCTTGTAATAATGCATGCAATGTAGTTGTAATGTCTACATTACTATATTATTACAAGAGTACCCAGTACTAACTGGTCTGAACACACCCGTCTTTAAACTTAGACTCTGAGCCTTCTTTTGATCCCAACAACATGTCTGTGATTTGTGACTGTATGTTTTATGGCTGCAACACATTTGCATTGACAAAATCTGGCTCCAGACATCCAGGGAGACAGAGATACACATGCGTGTCAAAGTAGGTTATGAACCACAGAGGTGCCAGAGTGCGCTGGGCTCCTTGTAGTAAGACATCCCCCACAAACACCAGTTATGTATTTTTTTGTGGGATCTCTAAAATATTGTGAAATAACTACTTTTGCTAGAAATTTCTGATGATGGATTGATGATTGATGCATGAAAGTGAATTATCACTGATTCACTTTAACTCTTTAACCACTGAGCATTATCTGGACATCTTTTGCTCCTGTGACATGTTTTTTTCACTGTGGGCTCATTTCTCACTGCAGTCTGAAGTCCTTCAGCTCTGTGGAAACAGCACAACCATGGAGAGTGACATCAGAAATGTCTTTATTCCTTTTAAACCTGGAATCAACCTCTACAACTTTTCATATGCCCATATTAAAAACACTCGACATACTACAGATCTTGACTACTTCTATTTGTAATTTGTTTTTCTCTGCTTGTATATTCACAGCCTGCAATTCAGGATAGTGAATGATAGACACACAGCACATGCATACAAGGATTTATGGTAGGGATTTACAGCTGCAGAGGATCTGCCATACCCAGGGGTCGCCAACTGACCTAATAATAATAAGATAATAATAGTTCTAATGTACGTAATCAGCTAGTGAAGGTTCATGGTGAAATCCATTAGTTAGTTTTTATTTTCAAAGACTATTTTTTGAAAGAGTTTTTTCTCTGATTTTAAAAGAGAAATTTCCCTGTCAGTGGCACTTAGACTAAGCTTTCCAGTTGTAGTCTTCTCTGAGTTCTGAAGGTTTTTACAGAGAGATTTGTTCATCTATTATTTACAGCCTAATTTATAGTTTGAAGAATGTAAAGAAATTTTTTTAATGATTTTGTGGAGGGATAAGACAAATCCCCCTGTAAAAAAAAAAAAAAAAATCAGATTTATGCAGTTTAGTGCATCTACCTCATGCGCATATTTGAACATTAACTTATATCTTCAGCTTCTTTCACTATGTATATTTTTAAAAAATAACAGAATGAGATGCAGAAACAGGAAGCTCCAGGCCTGCATTATGAGACTTACAGTGCTGTGAAAAACTATTACACTACCCTACAAGAAGAAACCTTCTATTTTTGCACATTTGTCACACTTAAAAGTTTTAGATCATCAAACTAATTGTAATATAAGACAAAGATAACCCAAGAAAATACAAAATGTAGTTTTTAAATGTTGATTTTTTTTATTGAAGGAAAAATACTGTCCAGCCCACCTTGGCCTGTGTGACAATATAATTAGCTACCAATCTACCAAATGATCAAATTCACTTGTCAGTGAGGTTCAGTCTCACCATCCACACCCACATATGATCACTGCCAGGCTTGTTGAATCTAAACATCAGCAAATAGAACCTGTCTGGTTCATTGTGAAGTAGTTAAAGGGTGTCAAAAAGGAGCACATGATGCCACGTTCTAAAGAGATTCAAGAACAGATGAGGAACAAAGTCATTGACATTAATCCGTCTGGAGGGTTACAAAGCCATTGCTGAGGCTTTGGGACTCTAAACCTTATAAATGCATCTTTAGCATAGAATCTATAATATTTACTGAGGCCATGTATTTTTTTTTTAACATGTATCATGTATAAAAAAAATGCTGTGAAAACTTAATCAAGTACTCTGTGACACATGTCTGGCATATGTAAAAGGGCTGGAACCCCAAATATCCAGTGAGATGTGATTTAAAATGGACTTCCTGTTCTGACAGACTTGCATTAAAAGGCACTGACCAACACACTGCACCAATGGGCTCTTTGGTGTCAAACTCATGGAACAGGGCAATAAATAATGTTGTTCTCAAGTAATCCTAGCCATTGCTGCTTTGACAGGTCAAAATGTAGGCAGTGACAATGAGAAGAGTGATTTCTAAGTTAAATAACACAAACAAAGAGCTTGTTATCGTGTAGAAGAGCACAGACTGTGCTGAGGAAATTAAACAGAGCACATGCAGTGTAATTGAGACAGCACCACAAAACAACTGAAAGAACTTGGAAATGACTTGACTTGACAGGAAATGGCAGCCACACCAGCAGGTGGTAGCAATGTTTCATCTTTTCTGGGCACAGCAAGTTTTCTGACAATAAGGAAGAGCAGACTGTTGCTAGTAGCTCCTGGAACTAAACTGACTGTTTAGGTTGAGTATTTAACAAGTCTGAGCACAAACACAGCTCCGCATATCAGAGTTATACATAATCATACCAATACAGCAGGGCTATAATGTATTCACATACCATAAAAGAACTGGAAAACACACGAACACATAACCAAAACATAAATAAACAAACAAATGCCTGCAATTGTGTAAACAAAAAATCCCAAAAAAGTTATTAGCTAAATAAGTGCTTTAAGGTGTGTGGAATGAAAACAAACCAATAAACAACTATTAATCCTCAGTAGACAAGAGTAGTAACTACAGAGGTCCTAGTTAAGTAGTTCAGAACACTGATTTTTAATTAAATATATGTAATATGAATTTTAAAAGTATCTTCATTAAGTGAAGCCATACATCTACTGTACTCTGTAAAATTGGCTTTTAGCATCACTGGATTGGTGTTACTTCTTTTTCTGAAGAAAGTTCAGTTTAGCTTCAGCAGATGAGATATGAAAAAACAAATGATTCAGAAGTACGATATCACATTTTAAATGACACAGGAAAGGCACACGTGATAGTACAAATTTTAACAGTGACCGTGTTTCATTCCAGTGAACCAAGACAGGACAGCAACCCAGTATGAACATTGTCTGCACTCCGAAACTGAAGCAACTAAATAGAATTCATTTATTTTTTACACTTGTGCTTTTCCCAGATGCACTGGTTGTTGACTAAAGATACCATCAACCTGACTTAAGCCAAGTTTATTTACAGAATTTACAAGAACAGGAAATGCATAGAACTAATGCGGGTCAGCAATATTTGCAACAGAGGCTGCCATGCCTCCAAAACTTAGAGGTCCAAAAAATTCAACTGTAGCCTAATCACAATCCTACAGAGACAGAATCAGAGACTTAAATGTCACAGCTGGTCAGGGAGCCCAGAAGCAGACACAAACCAGGCAGAATGGCAGATGTAAAAGGTTTTACTTAAACAATAAAGAAAGAACTGAATATAGCAAGCTAAGCTAAAGCGGGATCTCTAGCACACATGGCAGGGCGTTAATCACTGAGAGCGAGTAGGCCAAAGCCTAACTAAAAATGCTGGGGACTGGTTAATTTAAACACAAGATACTTGTGCTAAAAAAAAGAGGATTCGTACTCAATGAGGACCTAGGATCCCTAATCTGTCTCAATACCTCACAGTGAGCAGTGATTCCTAACACATCTCAGGGGGTCATCAGGTGGAAACCTCCCTTCAACGGTGTTTCGCCTACTTAGTCCCATGACATCTCCAGGAGGCTAGGAGGTGAACTCTGGGGTCCCAGAGTCACCCCCCCTAGTGCCAGTTCACACTGCTCCTACACAATCCAACCAGCACTGCCACGTTCAACTGACCCAGGCCTGTTTAGGAAATGCTCCAGGTAGTGACCAGTGCCGATGCTACCATTTAGCTAGTGCAAATGCTACATGCTACTGCTAACCACTAATTGCTTAAAATATACTACTAACAAATTACTATTGTTAAGTGCTGCACTGCTACCCTAGCACTAGATGCCACACACAACTGCTAAGTGCTAAGTAATTATGACAGAAGGCAAGCAAAACAGGAGCACAAATGAAACAAAGCTGTACCTTACAACACAAACTCACCTGAGCTTGCCGCATGGTCCCACAGAGAGACTCTGCAGGCCACTCCCTCACCTTAAATACACTCACTTCCTCTTCCTGGATCTCTGCCTATTGGGAGAGGGAAAGAGGGGCGGGGAAAGCAGAGTAGAGGAGAGGTGTCTGTTTAGAGGCTGTATAACACACAATGTGGCACAAACCCACTAACTAAAAATGAAGCAGAACAGAAAGCAGGGACTGATGTGACTGGACTAACAGAATTAACAAAGATCAAGTACCGGGTAGAAAGAACATTAAGGATAGCACTCTGTTCTTTAACACTGATTAAGGGAATTAGCATAGACTTGTAAGTGCAGGTCATGGGAGCTGCTCATAGCTTAACTGGCAAGAGTTACGATGATTGGGTAGAACAATTTGAATCTGGCAGGCACTTGGAAGCTGGGTGGGAGGATGGGCAGCAGATTCGGAAGGTGTAGGCCAAGGCTGTGTGTTGTAAGTGTAACAGGGGCAGGTGGAGTCCAGTAGTGGAGGTGCTTTAAAAGATCACTGCATGGGTGAAAGTGTGGCTGGTTGGGTTGGGGTGGGTATGTTAGTTTGGCAGGGAGGCGGGAGGCAGGTCGGGGAACGGACAGCAGATCGACAATCAATAGTTAGGAACAGGTCAAACATTCAGTGAGCCTGGAATGACTGGTTAACCATGGTCTGTTATTGCTAAGGTAGGCAAATGAACACAGATGTTACTAATGATATTAACAAAATCTTGATACATGCTCTAATATTTCCCAGGCAAATATCTCTAATGGCTATATAATGACTGGTGCCACTTATCATATGTGTCACTGTGTTACCAGTATGTTTTGACTAATACTCGACTGTCAAAATAAAAGCTCCCAGATGTTCAAAGGAGCCATGCATACATGTGCCTGTCTCTTTGACGGACACAGTCTCCATGTCATGGGTTCACCTTCAAAATAACAGGTCACTGGAAGTTTGCGAGAGGCTGTATAATACTCTGGATGTTTTCTTTAAAGTTGAAACCCCAACAGGAATAAACAATATCTACCTGGAATGTTAGATTTTCAGAATAAAAGCATTCAGTTAGTCATATGAAGTTACCAGGATGCTTTAAGTATGTACTATTTAAATAAACTCTCCGAAATGTTAGGTTATCGAAGGAGCCCTTACACACTCAAAATGTTTTCCAAAATGTTCTAGTTTCTCTGTATTTCTTTGGTTGATTTGTTTTTTCGACCTTGTAAATCTAAAAAAACGCTAAATAATTGCACAGGCAGAACATGTTATTCCTGTAAATCGACAAAACCAATACATAGTTTTTAGAGAGTAGGTAAGTTCTCAGTTATCTCATCCCTGTCTCCTGGAATGACTTTCCCAAGATCTGTAGAAGAGTGATCACTGTTTGGCATTTTAAATGTAGTTTCCTGTTTGTGTTTCAGATCTGACGCCAGCAAGGCCCAGAAGAAAGTGGTGTTTTAATGTGATAGTTGCTTACCTTATCCTGCAGACGCCCCTTAATGCCTTTCTCATTTATAAAGGTAATAGTGTATTCATGTAGTATTAATAATATCACAGATAATGATGTAATAATATGACATATAATGAGAATTAAAATCCTTTCTATTATATTTTTTTGTCATTACTGTACATATGAAGTAAATGAAGTTACTAAAGATACATATGTGTTATTTTTCCTTCGTTGCCTTGTTCCCAGTTTTCATGTTGGAGTCTTCACTGTCTAACCCCAAATCTGAGAAGCTGACATTCAGTCACATTTCCCAGGGTGATGACATCCTCCAGACTCTCCACAACAATAGTCAAGAAACCAAGACCCTGAGTGGTCACTTATGGGCCCTGCAGAGCCAGGTCATCCAGTTGTTTTTAAGCATTATTTCATTTGATACACACACTGTTTGTAGATTCAGTTGTGTTTTGATTTCTTTATTTCAGATTCAGTTCATTTTTTCATTTTATTTCGCAAAATATTTCTACCTATAAATTCTATCATTACAATTACTTAAAAATCTTATGTACTAACCTGTTGGTTTTATCTGTCTAAAAGTGAGATGAGAAGGTCCATATCAGTCTTATGTCTGTGTGTTTAGTACAGAACTAAAATTAATCAAATATTCTTCACTAAAGGCAAAGCTTTGTTTCAGTTTGTGTCTGAGCACACCTTGTACACATGTTGAAAGATGTGTTTTTTGGCCATGCACTTTTATCGATGGTGATGTTTGGTGTGTGGATTGTATAAATATCTAACAGCCGCAGTGCTCCTTTGACTTTTTGTTTAGGGCCAAGTCAGTCTTTTAATTCGTCCAGACTTCAGTTTATGATCAGTACTTGCAAAACTAAAGACACTCATCAGCCTGAAAATAAAATACCTTTCAATTTTATTTATTTAATTTTTGCGTCACCAAAGCAAGAGTTCCTTCTGTAGTCGTATGCACACTCTTTAACTCATATGATTTTATTCACACAGACAAAGAAGCTGGACAAATGTTTTACATTTGTAAAAAAAAATATACCAGCAATTAGTAGTAAGAAAAATGTTTGACGAGAGAGGACCTTACATAACTTCTGGTATGAGGGGCCTATTTTCCTGATACTACAAGTCTTTATCTTAGTCTTTATCACTTAATGCTAAAACATCAAGTAACAGTAGCCAAAGTTGAGACACAACATCAAGTAAGTGAACTAACTCAGAAATGTCAGTTACAACGCAACATCTATCAACAGCTTAATAACACTGGCTATCAGTTGCTTCGTCATACCAGATCACTTGAGGCTGAAGAAACAAATACCTAGGTACAATGCAGCCATGATTGTATTTTAAATCAATTCATTAATCTTTTAGTGTAGTCAGGATTCACAGGGTTGCTTTAACATTTAACATAGCCATGTTTCTGTTTGTTGCCATGACAACAGGTCAAAAGCATGTGTGGAGAGGAGGGTCAGCTGGTTAGGCTGAGGGCTGACCTGAGCCAGCTCAACATTAGCAACCACAACCTGGAGGGCAAACTGACAACCATGAGCCTCAGGCCAGGTGTGTACATGTTTGTCCATTTGTCCTTATAAGCCAGAAAAATCGGCACAATTTACGACACAGTTCTTGGTTTAAACCAATTGATCTATTGGTTTAAATTCATTGATTCAGGGTTTGGTCAACCTGGACAGAGTTTTGAGATTAGAGTTTATCAGCTGTATAGCAATTAATGTGTGTGTGTGTGTGTGTGTGTGTGTGTGTGTGTGTGTGTGTCCTCAGGACCTCCAGGCCCTCCAGGTACAAATGGGTCGCATGGATATCCAGGTGTACCAGGGATGAAAGGTAAGTTAAACTAAAAGCAGCTATAATCATTGTTTTACACCAACAATGTATTAAATTACAATGTAAAAAACATGCGACAATGTCAAATGTCACATTCAGCTTTACAGAGCTTGTCTTGCGACAATTTTATTCACCCTCACTGCTCCCATCCTGGGATTTCAACAACAGCACGCAGCTCTTCTGGTCTACAAATGCCCCTGTACACTATGAGTGAGCAATCTGTGTTTTCATATTGTCCTATTGTCTTTACCAGCAACAGCTGATAGACAATCCAATCACCTCTGTACTCTGACATCATTCATTTTAAATGTCAGTAAAACTGATTTAACTGAACAGCTGCTGCCATAACCAAATAAACTGATCTGATATAAAAATGGTCAGAGAGAGAATTAAATCTTAACCCCTGCAGTTTTAGAGCCTCACTCCAACCTCTGCTGTGGAGCACAGCACCAGAATAAAAGTTTCTTTATTCAAAAAGTTCATTTCATTAATGAATGCGTTAAGGGATGTCAGCGTGTCCCAGGATCCATTAGCTTTCAGTTGCTGGTCTGGTGATGATCTTGGCATTGATGACATGTCATCTCCTGTCAGACGACTGATGATTACCAGCTGATGGATGGGCTGCAGCCATTATTTCACATACCCTCAGTGTAGTGAAATGACATAGCCTGTATGAAATCTTTATCAGGACTAGACTTTTACTCAAGCCAACAAACTACCTGAGTCTGAGACACAGGTTTTCAAATAGGTGAACCTCACCTGTCCCCACACTCCCTGTGAAAAAAGAAGGAAAAAATCCTTGATTAAGCTTATTAAGCTTATTAAGCTAATGACCGTCAGTAAACTTTGTATGTACATGCATTGTTTGGTTTTTATACACATTTTGTTAGTAGTTTTAATATGTTTGACCCAACATAGGAAAAATGGCTGAGACTAAAGGCAAACACCTGTCTGCAAAATAAATGGCACTGAGGATACTGAGGTCATGTCGCTGACCACTGTTACATTATACACATAACACCTGAAGACAATTAATGAAATACATACGTTTGGTAAAGTATGCCAAAACAGTGAATAACAGTGAAGACAACCAATGAAAGTAATAAAATAACAGAGGGACTCCAATGAAAGTATGATATCTTCCCAGAATGCATTTTTCAATTTCAGCTTGAAATACTGCAAAGAGACTGTTGCAGTGTCGCTTTGAATGCAGCTGAACTGCTGCTGTCCTCATCCTCTACAGGAGGAAGACTCACTGCATGTGTGCTAAAACTATAAATTTTCCTGTTCTTGTGGGGACCTTGCCATCATTAGTAAAAGTAGTCCACTTGGTGTTCAGTTCTTTTGATGCTGGGAGCGCTTGTAGCTGAGGCATTTTAGAGTTAGAACATGGTGGACTGTGAGGAGTCTGCTCATTCATTTGAAGTTCACCATACAGGAACTTTAAAGGTACCTGCACTGAAAAAATCCCAACACACAACAAGTTTTATGATCTTTGGGTCTGTCAGTAGTTTATTCCCTGTAGTAGTTTGACTTTCTTCTTGATTCTTTGTCCTGCCCTCATTGGTTTGCCCTGTGTCTCATCACCCAGTCAGCACTGAATATGTTGACTTGTCCGTCCCTTTTTTATTTGCTAATCTGCCTAGATACTTTACTGTGTAGATCTGGTTTGTGCTTCAGTTAGTTTTTGAGTTGCTGTTTTATATTTTTCTTCCGTTTCTTCCTTATGCTTTTGTTCCCGTTTGGATTTTTTGGTAAACCTTTACCTGCTCCCGGATTTTGATTTCACTCTTGGATCTTAAGTTATTTTGGTATCAGCTATAGTTATTAAATTAAACACATTTTTGACCAAGCAGATTTTGTCATATTTCCAGAAAACCTAGAATAAATTTATTAAAGAACCAAAATGGTCTTCACAAGTATGTTAACTTTTGTTCACAACTGTACATGGAGAGAAAGACAAAAGTGAGTGAAACGAGTTTGTGTAGACATTATGTAAAGTTAAACTCACTGAATTTGGTTCTTTGCAGCATTGTAGCCAACAGTGTATGAATCAGCACTGGTTACAGCCCGAGTCATTGTGAATAACTGATCTAACCTGCATGGTAAAACTGTAGACTTGCTTAGTGACTCTATGGTCTGCCTATTCTACATGACGCTGTGATACAGCTTTGAACAGCAGTGGTTGCAGTTCATCACATATGTGTATGCCTCTTTACAGGTGCCAGAGGAGATGCTGGCCCTCTAGGACCAAAAGGTGAAATGGGACTCAAAGGAGACCCAGGAGCTCCTGGTAAAATAGGTGGGTTTCAATTCGATAATCAGTGTTGACCTAATTGTGACATGCAGACAAGCCGATGTAAGAACCTTTAAACTTTTTGCTTGCTTTAGGCAAACAATGATAGCCAATAGTCTAATATTACTGATGTATAATTACTGATATTTTTTGCAGGATTCTTTACAACTAAATAAATTCCAAGACTGGTCATAAACTTTGCCGTCATCAGATCAATATTTCTTTTTTACAGATACTTTAATTCATCACTAAGTACCTCCAAGGCTAATGGTATTCTCAACAGCCTCAAGTCTAGATGGCTAACAAAACACCTACTAAACATCCACATGCATCCACACACATACAGACCCATTGTCTTATATTTACGTAGCATATATTTGAAGTATAAAAACATTGCAAGACAGTTTTGAAAAGTTGTATGACATCCAGGACAGTGCTGAAGTGGGGTATGTGTGTTAAGGCAAGAAAATCCTGAAAATGTGTTCATCATAACGTTTGTGTAATTCACTGCATGATTCATGCACTGAATTATATTTAAGGAAACAAAACCACGAACTTCCGTAATTTCACATCATAAGTGAGACTGGAGACTGGTGAGTGAGACTGGAACATGAACTGATTTGGCTTTTAGAGGAAGAAATGTATCAGCAGACTGTGGTTACAAAATAGCTGAGTTTCTCTTCCTTCTGTAACTTATGGTCATCAATAATATTGCTGACATGCTATTTAAATAATACCATAGCTTGCATTAATTACACTGCAAATGTGCACCAAAAATGTGATTTGTTCATCATTATCAATTTCTGTGTGTGTAGGTCCCAAGGGTCGACCAGGGGATCAAGGACCAGGTGTGAAGGGAGAGAAAGGAAAACCTGGGGCTCCAGGTAGTTCTTGGTTAATTACCTCATTACTGTGGAGATTCCAACCCCTGACATGACAACATGAAGCATCCATGCATCCATCCATGCATCCATCCATGCATCCATCCATCCATCCATCCATCCAACCATCCATCCATCCATCCATCCATTCATCCATCTATCCATCCATGCATGCATTATCTTTACACTACTTTATGGTTTAGGCTTGGTGAGGTGGGAGTGGGGGTGGTGGAGAGGATTAGGGACAGGGGGAACTCTCATTGGCTGTGAGAAAAGCCCATAGCTCAAAATATTTCACTTCTGACTGTTGGCTCCTGTGCTATGATTGCAGGAGAGAAAGGTGACCTTGGAGTCCAAGGCCAGAAAGGTACCCAAATATATATAAAGATGAATGGATATATGTGTATTTATGTTTAAAATGTACGTGTGAGTAAAATTAATCATGTATTGCTCACTTTTGCAGGAATTCCTGGAGTTCCTGGCATCAAAGGAGCAAAAGGAGACCTTGGAAATGTTGGTCCACCAGGACCTCCAGGTCAGATGAACATTGTTTGAAATCGTGGGTCTACTTGTCATTGCATATGTGATATACCAGGTTCAAACACAAACAAGCAGACAGGTACAAGCAAAGGAATTTATCACAGTAGCATTTTCAAACAAACTATAAGGCACAACAGATTCTAGGCTACAGAAAAAACTCAACAAGGTATAAACTACCACCAAATGATGAGGCTAGCAGGCTACAGTCTGAGCACAAAGCATAGGTAATGGGGAACAGACTATCAAAATAAACTAAATGGGATGAAGCTTGAACTTTACAGACGTGGTCAAGAAAACAAAAAAAAGAGAGGATGTACAGAACTAACAGACACGACAGGACAGAAGAAGAACAAATAAAAAATTAAAGCTGCAAGCAGCATCGGACGGGCCCTCGCGCCTCCCTGCACCGCCGCTGTGGAGATGATCGGAATATGTAAAGCACGCAATTGTGTTTGTGTCATCGTGCTCTGCACGTGTACCAAAGTTCATGTCTGTCGGACAAAGCGGTGATACGATATGAGTTTTTGAAATTTCTAGGGGGCGCTGTGGAGCTGTTTGACTGCTCCACAGTGTTGAGGGATAGCCTGTCATCAAGCATATGAAGTTGCATTCACATCTTATGATGTACAGTCAAGTTATGAGCATTTCACACTTCATGGTCACATGCTCAAAATGGCCGCCATGCCACGCCCACAACATGTGATGCAGCCTCAAGATTTTAATAACTTTTCATCCTGGAGGGGTCTAGATGCCACACAGCGAATTTTGTGAAAATCGGACAAAAATCCTAGGAGGAGTTCGTTAAATTCCAATGCCTGCACACTACGTGCTCTAGGGGGCGCCGTTGAGCCTTTTTTGAAATTTTAAAAGCAGGAATGTTTTTGTCTTGAGCTACTGTACATGTGTACCAAATTTCATGAGTTTACGTGAAACTAGCCGTATTAACTCCACTAAAGCCCAATTTTCAAGGTGGCACTATTGAGTCATTTTGTCATTCATATGTGTAATTCCCCCAAAATATTAAATTTTTCACCAATCCTGATGTGTGTGCCAAATTTGGGGAGTTTTTGAGCATGTTTAGGGGGTCAAATTGAGGTTCAAAGTGGCGTAAGAAAAAGAAACCGCCAAAGAAACTGCCAAAGAAACACTACAGGAACAATAGGGTCCTACGCACTGTAGTGCTCGGGCCCTAATTAAAGCTGCAAGCAGCGTCGGTCGGGCCCTCGCTCCTGATCATGCTCCTCTCCACATGACCTTTTCTAGGGGGTGCCGTAGAGCCAATTGGAATTTCGACTGTGCAAATCTGTTGGTCTTGGGATACTATATGTATGTACCAAATTTCATGTTTGTAGGATAAAGCAGTGATTTTATATGAGTATTTGAATATTTGTAGGGGGCGCTGTGGAGCCGTTTGACCACGTCCATTCCTGAATTGTATATTAAATATTAAGTCTTGAGATTAATGAGGATTTGTTTGGATTTGGTGATTTTACATGGATCCCTTCACCTCCAAAAACCACTTTGTTCCACATGGCGATTTTGTTGGCATCTGAGGTAAGGGCAGGGGTCTGGACCAACCCTCCAAATGGCATGTCCCTCCCTTGCACGGTGTAGCCTGCAGCACTACTTTTATCAACGGAAAAATAAAAATTAAAGCTGCAAGCAGCGTCGGACGGGCCCTCACTCCCCCCCACACCGCCGCTGTGGAGACGATCGGAATGTCTAAAACATGCAATCGTGTTCGTCTCATCCTGCTCTGCACATGTACCAAATTTCATGTCTGTACGACAAACCAGTGATTTTATATGAAATTTAAAATTTTTGTAGGGGGCGCTGTGGAGCTGTTGCACCACAGTGTTGAGGGATAGCCTGTCATCAAGCATATCAAGTTTCATTCATATTTGACCATGTGTAGTCAAGTTATGAGCATTTCACAGTTCATGCCCACAGGCTCAAAATGGCCGCCATACCACGCCCACACCGTGTGACGGAGGCACAAGATTTTAATAACTTTTCATCCTGAAGGGGTCTAGAATGCCCCACAGCCAATTTGGTGCAGGTGGGATAAAAATCCTGGGAGGAATTTGTTAAATTCCAATGTCTCGGCAAGACATTGTCTAGGGGGCGCTGTGGAGCTGGTTGGAATTTCAAGTGTACAGATCTGTTTGTCTGGATAGACTATACATGTGTACCAAATTTCATGTTTGTAGGTTAAAGCAGTGATTTTATATGAGTATTTCAATATTTGTAGGGGGCGCTGTGGAGCCGTTTGACCACGTCACTTCCTGAATTGTATATTGAATATTAGGTTTTGAGATTAATGAGGATTTGTGTGGATTTGGTGATTTTACATGGATCCCTTCACCTCCAAAACCCATTTCGTTCCACATGGGGATGTTGTTCAAAATGGCCGCCGTGCCACGCCCACACCTTGTGACGTTGCCACGAGATTTCAATAACTTTTCATCCTGGATGGGTCTAGATGCCACACAGTGAATTTGGTGAAGATCAGACAAAAATCCTGGGAGGAGTTCGTTAAATTCCAATGCCTGCGCATCACGTGTTCTATGGGGCGCCATGGAGCTTTTTTTGTTCAAAATGGCCGCCATGCCACGCCCACACCGTGTGACGCAGCCACGAGATTTTAATAACTTTTCATCCTGGAGGGGTCTAGATGCTACACAGTGACTTTGGTGAAGATCGGATAAAAATCCGGGGAGGAGTTCGATAAATTCCAATGCCTGCGCACCACATTTTCTACGGGGTGCTATGGAGCTTTTTTGAAATTTCAAATGCAGGAATGTTTTTGTCTCGGGCTACTGTACATGTGTACCAAATTTCATAGCTGTACGTGAAACTAGCCGTATTAACTCCATTAAAACCCAATTTTCAAGGTGGTGCTATTGAGTCATTTTGCTATTCATATGTGTAATTCCCCCAAAATATCAAAGTTTTTCACCGGTCCTGATGTGTGTGCAAAATTTGGGGAGTTTTTGAGCATGTTTAGGGGGTGAAATTAGGGTTCAAAGTGGCGTACGAAAAAGAAACCGCCAAACAAAGAAAGAAACAAACAAACCGAGCAGGAACAATAGGGCCAAATAGGGCCCTTCGTCTTTTCGTGCTCGGGCCCTAATAAAGAAACAAACTGCCAAACCGCCAAATGAGAAACACAGCAGGAGCAATAGGGTCCTAAGCACTGTAGTGCTCGGGCCCTAAAAATATTCCTTGGATAAGGCCCAGTATTTGCTTGTAAATACCATTTCATTTGTGGAAAGTAGAAAATGTGTGCTCTCTCTGTATATACATCTGGCCCCTGGACTGACAAATGAGTAGGGTGAAACTCTTACCATATTGTGCTATTGTACTAACTGTACTTCTGTACTGCTGCAACGCACTATGTCTCTCCTTCATTAGAAGCCAGTCAGCTCTGCCTCAAATCAAATGCTGTCAATTTCTAAAATACAAAAATTCTGGTCCATTTTTATTTGAAGAGCCACTTAAAACACTTGTTATTTTATGGAGAAGACAAGATTTAGCAGTAATGCACAACAAGTGTTTTTAATGACATTTGATTTTGTTATCTTCAACAGGTGTGAGAGGACCTCATGGTTTCAATGGAACTGAGGGTGAGTGTCTATTTAAGTAACTAAAAAAAGTGACTGTTCAAATCACTTTTCTTTCACTTGTACAAAGTAATAAAATCTATCAAATAACAGAAAATCATTTCACTTTATGTGTATTTATAAAGACACAAATGGTCATTTGTTTGCTACAGGTCCTCCTGGACCACAAGGTGCCAAAGGGGAAAAGGGAGAACCAGGAAGGGAGTGTAAGTGTGTACAGTACAAATTTGAAAGCAGCAGAAGTCTCAGAAACTAAGTAAAAGTAATTAGTATAATGTCTGAGAGATGTTTAAAAAGTCTGAAGAGAAAAGCCAGATATGATTAGAAAAAATTAAACCACAAATTGTATATGGTTTCAGAAGATTTCCTATGATTTCTCCTTCCTTAATGAACTAAATATTTTGACCACCTGGTGATGGTCATTCCCATGCTATCAAAACAGCTTTGACTTGCCAGAGACATAGACTCCACAGACCTCTGAAGGTGTCCTGATGTATCAGGCACCAAGATGTTAACAGCACATCCTGAAATCCTGAAAATAGTGAGTTGGGGCTGCTGCAGATCAGACTTATTCAAGTTTATCCTGCTGTCACCAATTCACAGTCTGTCCTTCCTTGAACCAAGAGTATCCCACAAGACTTGCAGTTTTTAGAGGTATCCAGTACAGTTATCTGAATGATTTGGTCCCTTATTTGTTTATATTTTTATTTTACCAACCCATTTTTGCAAAATCCATCACACTGGCTATGAGAACTCAAGATTCACTTACCATGTAACATATCCCAGATATGGACACTTCTTGTTGTGACGTTATTCAGACCGTGTCTGAGTGGTCATGATGTTTTATTTCATTGCCGTCTTGTAATTTATGCAAATACGCACTTAAATCCCCATCATCTCCAACTTTGTGGCGCCACAGTGAGGGTTCGTCTTGTGCCGGGGAAATACAGAGGACGAGTGGAGGTTAAGCACAACAACGTCTGGGGCACCATTTGTGATGACAGCTTTGACACTTTGGATGGCAAAGTGATCTGTAAGATGCTGGGCTTTCAATCCGTCATTTCCACCTTCACTGCCGCCCCAGGTAAGAATGCTGCTCTGTCGTCTTATCTTCTCAATAAAGTATCTTGTGTGTGTATATTTTTGTGAGCATCTCTTGTAAATCAAACCTTTATTATCTTGCATTTATGTTTAGATTTGGATGCCTCTGCCAAATAAATGTTCTCACAGTCAACATATATTACATTAGCACTTATCTGACAGAATGTAGAAGTTAGATGATTATTTTTTAGTCAAATTAAGATTAAGCTGTAGGCAGAATTTAGATGCTGTCTTTGCATCAAGTGATGGCACTGAGTGACTTTTCATAATCGGTTAAGTTTGACTAAAAAGACATTGACATAATGGGAAATTCATTAAAAATGTAATGAGGATATACTTCCTAATGTGTCATGGTGGGTCAGGGAACCCATGTGCAGGCAGAGACTGGTTCAGGTGAACAGTGATTGATGTCAAAATACAAAACTCAATGGTACAAACAGGATGGAAATAATCAGGGGAGAAAATAACCAAGTTGACAACCTCACAAATCTAATTTCAAGGATAAATATTGTCTAATTTAACAGAAAGTTAGAATAGCATAATTCAATGGGGAAATTACATACACAAGTGGAGATAGCTGGGGAGAGGCAAATTAAGACAAACCAAACTTCATTCACAAAAGAGGCAAAACTACAAAAACCTAGAACTACTAACTAAAAAACAAAATAGAAAACCATGGAAATTTAATGTGAATTAACTAAAGCTAGACTAATATAATGGGGATACTCACAGGACGGGGGAACTAAACTAAAGGTACAGGCAGGCTCAGAAAATGTAGACAGGAGACAGATCAGGACCGGCAGGGAAACAAGGTATGAATGTCTATGGTCTGGGGGTGTTTGGAGGAATGAGCTGGGCTTTTGTGAGCCCATCACCACAGCTGTCTCCAATCCCTGTGATAATTCGATCTACCGCAGGCAAGACTGAGATGAAGGAAGGAGAGAGAGGGAGAGAAAAGAGAGAGAACGAGAAGGAGAGAGAAAAGGAGGGAGAGAAAAGAGAGAAAAAGAGAGGGGGCTAGGCAGGGCTGAGGCTGGGGTCCTGGCATAATGGTAGCAACTAGTTAGCTATGCACTGTCCCTTTGGGCTTCTTCTTCTTCTGCTTCTATTTAGTTTCAAGGTTGGATTGCCACCACCTACAGCAAAGCACTTGCACTTGGGGATTTTGAGACACAGAGTGCTAAAACAGTATCAAGATGATCCAAAAGTATATATGAAAATTCACAAATATGTTTCCATTGAGAAATGCTAAACTGGCATACAAATAATAACATACAAGCAACAACTTAGATTTAAACACTTTGTGATTAAAATTGCACTCGTTTATCAGGGACAGACCGAATATATATTCAGAACTTAATGGATTAATTAATACTTCAGAATAAATATTAATAATGAGTTAAATCTTCTTGTATTGATCAGTCTCATTGGGTTAGGGTTAGGTGTAAACTCTGATTTCATTGATCTCCAGTCCTCAAACAAAGAAATACATGGTAGAACCGATGATAATTACACACGAACATTTATTAACTATTACTACAAACAAACAATAAACAACAATGACGTAACAACAGACAGTAAATGAATAAATGCAGATAAACTAATTAACTGTGATCGTCACTGGAAGCAGTTGGTAGAAAGGAGATGAATTTAGAATCACTTTAGAAATGGAAGTCAGTTGTAATTTATAAATTCACCCATTTAGCAGAAGGAAAATGATCCTTGTGTAGCCTTTGATGGAGGGAGAGGGAGGTCGCTGCAGGATGAGTAGCTGTGATGATCTGCTGGAAGAGTCGGATCAGGAACGCAGAGACAAGGTGGCACTTTGGTGTAGTTACGTTGTAAAAATGTGCTGAAGTAAAAACACAAAGAGTTGAAGCTCACGTGTTTGCTCCACGTTGATAGAGGGATTAAATTTCTCAAGTTTACAGACATGTTTGCTTATAAGTAAGACCTTCTTGACTTTCAGCAACCAATCAGTAGGACAATAACAGCCATGTGACCTTCCTTGACAGTACTGATTGAATAAACAAGAAACAAAATGTCCACTAATGACCTTTATTTTTAAACTTTAGGTAATGATGGCTAACTCTTGATAATGAAACAAAAAAAACATATTTACTAAAATATTTATGTATTTATTTAAAATCAGACAAGAGAGTTTGTTGGCACATTTAAAAATATTTGTATCATATCAGAGCATACTTTCTCTGTTTTTGTATGTGTGTTTTAAAACTTAGAATGAAAGCCTCTGAAATGAAATGAAAGCATCTGATGTATGCATGTCACCTGTAATACTGCTTTCCTTCTGTAGGGTCTGGTCAGATCTGGCTGGATGAACTACGATGCACAGGAACAGAGTCTGATATCTTTGACTGCCAGCGCAATGAAGTTGGCGTTCACAACTGTAACCACGATGAAGATGCTGGAGTGCAGTGTGCCTAGACAGGAAGAAAAGAAGAAAGAGAAAGGAAGAAAGACTGTGTTTAAGCTGTTTACACATTTAGATATGATAAACACACAGTGTGCTTACATATTGGGTGGTGGAGGTACTGTAGCCATTTACTCCGACTGTAGTTGAGTACAAACGTGAGGTATGACGCTTTTCATTTTTTCATTTTATACTTGTTTCTACTTTACGCAGAAGAATATAAAACAGAATCAGCTTCATCTTCAGCCGAACTACAGCATTAAAACGCTGTTTACATATTAATGCAGTAGTAATACCAATCCACTGGCATAATAAATAACAGTATAATCCTGACAGAGTAATTTAGCCTGCTTAGTGGGTGCTAGTTTTGTTGAAAATACTTACAAGATAGAACCTAAGTACAGATATGAATGCATTTTTTTTTAAAAACTTGTAATGGAATGTTTTTTTAAAAAGAATGATCTGGACACGTAACATGCACACATCTCACTGAAGATATAAGCAGAGATCAGCCCTGCTCCTCATGATGTTCACAGCTCGACCCAATTGCATACTCATAAAACAGCATATAAAACTTCAGTTAGCTGACTTTGATTTTATCATCGAACACATGAGCTAAAATGACAGTGTGCTGTAAACAAAAGCTCATGCTAATAAAACTTACCGGGAGTAACATTTCAGGCCCTTCTCATCTCTCTCTATTCTGCTGGTTAGTCTGCTACTTTAGCAAAAGAATGTTCCTATCGTTTTGCTCTCACCAGTCCCTGTTCCCCTCCACTTAGCCTCTGTGGCCTTCAGAAACATGCTGACATACCTTCTGTTCATTGCATGTCACAACAGGTGACTTTGTAGAGGTCAGTGAAGATGAAAAGATTACATTCAAAAACACAAATGGGGATGAAGAATGGTTTCTCACACAGACGGCTCTATCACAGACACCTCAGGGAACATTCTGTTGATGCACATTGTCATCAAGGGACATCACAGTCATGGGGCCACCTGTAAAGACCCGCTCCTTTGCAAATCAATTTTTCCCTTTAACTTGTTCATATGGTGTTTTTACATGCTGAAAGACTTGAGGGAAATAAGCAGTCAACAGCATGGTTGAGCATTTCTACCTTAAAACTACAGTACACTGATGTCAGTTTAAAAAAAAAATACTTATTCAGACTTCCAGCATGTAACTGCAGTGGACAATGTCATCTACATGTGCTTGTTTCCAGATACATGTATATCTTCATTTTTATTCATGAGTTCAGGAGTTAGTCTTTATACTTTGCTTGGTTAATCATATAATCATCCACAGTTATCCATACAACCATATGTGTTTCCATATAGATATGTGTATGTTCCATGAGTTCTATATACAAATATTCATGATTGTTCTGTTTTTATTCTTATAAAAGCAAAGCAGTAGTGTATTCTCATATCTCCTCTGAGTCAGAACAGTGGAAATGGAAAGTGGGAAGGGAAAAGGCCTCTCTAACTGTTCTCCTCGCTGACCAGAAAAGAAAATGCCCTATCCTCTTGAGTGTCAAAGAAAAAACAAACAGCAGAAGTAAAAATAATTTGAAACCTTTGGATGATCAGAGTAATTATGAATTACTAAGAAATGGCAGGCTGATTCTAAGTGGTAGATGAAGCCAAAGAGGGAAGACTTTGGAAAATGACAGATATACTGAGGTTTGCCAACAGTGTAATAATGTATGTATGTATTAAAAATTAAGTCGTGTCTCTTCCAGAGACAATTGACTCAGATCTTTATTTTCAAATAAAGAAGATCCAAATAATGCCTAAGGTCTTTCTGAGTTTCACTCACAACACAACAAACCTAAGGAACCAGTCCTGTTAATTTGGAAGGTGAAACTTTCTGACTTATTTTGCTTCTTCTGAATCAGTTTCGGATCCAAGCATGTATGGCTGACTGACTCTAGGATTACAACCTTCCAGGGGGGTTTTTTGACAGTAATTAAGCAGCGCTGCAGCTGAGCAAGAGTTAGGGCTGTCTAAATATGTCATTTTGATACACAGAGGCACAGAGTTTATAGGGGCTGAGGTCATATAATCACTCCATAACTATTCACACTCTGCAATCATGGAAGACTAACCTGGGCAGCTGCAGCTAAAGTGGTAGCGTGGGATGTCCCCTAATTACACTGATCATATGCACAAAAGTTTACACACTTGTAAAGGCTATGTACACTCACCAGCCACTTCATTACGTACACCTGTTTAACTGCTCTTTAATGCAAATGTCTAGCAGACGACCTGCTGAAGTTCAAACTGAGCATCAGAATGGGGAAGAAGGGAGATTTATACAACCTTGAATGTATACACTGAATAATCCTGTGTGGACTGCAGTCCTGTGGAAACTGTGCCCAGTGAGGGCATATGAAATAGGAGAAGGCTGGAAGCAGGAAGCTCTCCTTTGAACATGAGTATGAGTTCAAATCAAGGTCATAATGCACTTGTGAGCAGAGTACAAGAGCATGCTCTCCTTCTTGCGCATGGCATAAATTGTAGTTAAGTTTATAATGGCCGACAGGGGAAGACTGTATAGTCAGCAGAAAGATGAGGGAGTGACTTTTAAGAAAAGGGAGGTGGTTCAACTTTTGACATGATTAGATCACATAGTGTCAAAAGATCACACGATGTGTCAAAAGTTGATGCATTCATTTTGTTTGAATAATTCAAACAAAATGATCATTGAGACATTGTGGTTGGTTTTTAAGAAGGATGGGTTGTGGTTTCACAGACAAAGGAGGAGAGTATAGGAGAAGTTTGCATAAGTATATAAGGCAATGTAATGCTTTGTTCAGGTAGTTAAAATCTGGAGATTTTGTTCATGTTTGTTCTTGCAGCCTCTGTATTGAATAAACATTATTTGCATCAGACTCTGAAGACTGTTTGAGGATTCTTTCCTGAAAACTTTTTTGAAGACTCCAATTCGATGATCCAGAAGAGATTTTTTTGACTACATGCTTGACTAAGCTGCCTGCTCATCACTGGCCTTTAGAGACAGAATAAGTCACGACAAGGGCCTCATTTCTGTTTTCCAAACATATTTTTGGCCATTGTGGTCAAAAAGCTAAACTGTCTTTTGCTTCATCTAACCACAAAACTTTCCTCCAGAAGGCCTTTTCTTTGCCCATGTGATTAGCAGTGAACTTCAGCTGAGAATTAAGGTGCTGTGTGGCAGCCTCTCAGCCCGAGGTGATGTAAAACAATGTGGACACTGACAGCTGTCTTCCAGCAGCTCTTAATTCATTGCAGACCTACTTTTTAGTGATTCTTGGTTGACTTTTGACCATCCTGACCAATTTTCTCTCAGCAACCAGAGTTAGCTTGTGTTTTCTTCCTGATAATGGCAGTGACACAACTGCACTTTACACTTAGTTGTTTGCACAGGTGATTTTGGGGATCTATTGCTGCTTTGAAATAACTCCAAGTTACCTGCACGACTTGTGCAACTAAATGATTTGCTTTCCTTAGCTTCTCAGTCTTTCCCACTGAATTTAATGAGTGTCTTAAGTCAGCAGCTGTAGTCAACGGTAACTCACAAGTTAAAGGGCCATGCACCTAAGAAAGTTTGATTAACACAGCTCAGTACATCAAAACTGAAAATTTAGAGTGTGAATATTTTTGACCCAGCAGATTCAGTTATATTTCCAGAAGACCTATAATACATCTATGAAGGAACCAAAAAGCATGAATGCTTGTGACAAAGACGAATGGGTTTCAATGACTCATAGAATATTCAGTTACAAGAGTCATTGGAAACTCAAGCTGCCATGATATACGTGGTCTTTATAAGTGTGTGTGAACTTTTGTTCACAAGCGTATATCACACAAAATTCACACAACACCATTAACAGTGGAAGAATACTGCAGCTGAACTGATCACTACACAGAAGAGAACACAAAGAGAAGACCAACTACAAGAGGGGGAGCTACTTAGCTGGCAACCGGGTAGGGAGTGAAGACGAGTGAATGCAGATGGAGTGTGGAGTGGCAGACGCGGCATCACAGTTGGAATGACATCATTAACTGGTGCAGGCCAGGTGTGGATTCTAACACGGTGATCCGGTGGAGCCAAGGTGTACGGCACAGTCTGGAGATCCTGATGGTTGGTAGGCAAGGCAAGCAGGACTGACAAGCAGAGCAGGCAGGGGTGGTTACAGACTGAGCAAAGAGAATTCACAGTAAGTAACAGAACATAACAAAAGCGAGAATATGTGGCTGGATTTGACTGTCTAAGAGTTATTCAGTGGTCCAGTATTGTGTTGTGGTCTGAGCCAGGCGGGTGAAGAGCTGATAGGTACACCAATCCCCGCTGTAGGTGTGCACACTCAGGTAATCAACCAATAACCGAATAACCGGCAGATGTCCACAATCCTCGTGTACATGCCCACACTCAACCTGCAGGAGGGAAAAGGAAAAGGAGAGGGAAGGTAAGCTGCCAACTACCTGGAGCTGGAAGTGAAGGGCCTGATATTTTATGGCCTTCAACAATGATACAAACAACGATGAAGTAAAGTTTCTAAAGTATTTCACGCCAGTTTACTGCTTTCTAATGTGACTCTACACTGAAGTATATTTGTATTATGTCAAAATTTTCAAAACAGGGACACTGTGTACCAACTATTTATTATTAATGTAATGATTTTTTTCTTTCTACATTTTTTCATTTTTTCATCATTTTTTGCAACAGTCAGCTTGCAGGGACATGTTGGATCTTATAGCAGCGTGCATTAATAACATATGCTGACGAAATGAACTGCAGCAACAGTGTGGAACATGTAGTGTCTGAAGTGCAATTCCATCACAGGACTCTTGTCTCTCTTCTGTCATTCACTGTAATGTGACCTATCCAATAAAAGCAAAAAAAAAAACAAAAACAAAATAATCCTCCTACAAAAAGTTTCACAAGATTCACCAGGCAGGCAAAGGTAACACCATGTTTTCTCTTGGTTTGAATTTTTATCAGTTGGCTATTACATTTGACATTTTCTTATAAAGTCTGGAAAGAAGCTAATATGGAAGAAATTGTTGCTATCATAACTGGTTGCATCATTTTGGATCAGCTAGAGGTTACTGAGAGTCTTTGGGCCATCCTGATAATAAGGAATTATAATAGTCCAGCTTAGAAATTACAAATGCATGGACTATTTTTTCAGTATCACACTAAGACAAGATGTTCAGGAAAAACAAGGCTGTCCTAGAGACTTGCTTTATTTGTGAGTAAAATGACATATCATGATCAAAAAAAGTTGTTGCAGTTCCATCCGTTCACCATAGGCAGATGACATTAAAGATTAATATGAGATTCCTAAATTAAAAACTAAATGCTCATCAGCAGCAGCTGAGCTGACTGATGCCCAAGAATAAATTGGAATGCAGAGTCAGACATTTAATTTCAGGACAGAGCTGCTGTAAATGGATTGGCCACCATGAGAAAGTGACAGCATGGCTCTGGATCCAGCTTACTTCAAAGCCAGACAAGGAAGGACTTGATTCACAGTCTATCCATCTAACCTGCTTTTCCCTTCAGGGGACATCAGCCTGAGTAACACCACCATCATGTCTGCCTATAAGTGGCACAAATCCCTTTATTTCCATTGTTCTTCTCACTGTATGCAGACAGATGGATGGAAAATGGCAGTAGACGAGGTGTATTAAAACTACAAAGTGCTAATTATAATTCAGAGTCCTTGTCTCTTTGTTCCTCCCAGGGGTCCCTGCTGTAGGTGAAAGCTGGAAATAAGCATGAGGGGAGTTTCACTCCATTGTTCATTAGCCAGACCAACTACAGGTCATCCAGGCCTGCTCCCTGGCTCCAAAGACCACTACCTGTAATTGAGGGCTCATGTGGATAAATAAATGATAGGCGTGAGAGAGGGGGTTGAGAAATGGGTGACAGAATGGGTAGTGGATAATGAGGGTGCCCTCGCTGTCCTCCTCACCTGTATGAACCCCATCAGCACTGCTGCAGACTTTCTGAGCAGCTGAGATATTTAGGAAGATATTCATAAGGCATAACTACACATTACTGGGTCACCACGGGCACTCTTTGTGTAGCTGGCTCTGGCCTGGCTCTATAGCGAGTTGAAATGTGCAGAGGCATGATGAACTGGAGGCATATTTCTGCCTTCATGTTAATTGTTCAGTTTTGTACGTTTTGTGAACTAGCAAAGTTTTACAGCATGTATAAGACATAGAATAACATAAACATGCATGCCTGAACAGGAGTAGAATACAGTCAAACAACTGCCTTATTGCAGTCAGTTAAGATCCAGCACATTACCAAAGATATGCAAGCAAGATGTCAAGTTATCTGCAATGCCATTTCTTGTTACCTTTTCAGAATACTTAATTAAAAGTAACAATTAAATACAAAATGTCATTAATGAAATCATACAGTCATTAACAGTCATAAAAATGCGTTTTTGAAATTCATAAATTTTTCTTAATGTAGACTGACATATTTTTTGTTTGTAGTATCTGTTAGATTGATAGACAGATAAGTATGCATAATTAAAAGTTATAATTAATCAAAAGTAAACACGATTAAACTCATGCATAATACATAATTAAAGATACACAAAATTACGGTTTGAGGTACTGGTCAGTTTGTGTTTTTTTCCTGCAAAGTATCTATATCCTGTACTAATTTAAGGACGCTTTCTGAAATTATGGATGATATAGGCGAAGAATAGTTCTTCAGTGTAGATGCATTCCTAGACGTACAAACAACCTGGGCTGGATGCTGTTCTGTATTTATCTGAAGTTATGAGAATTACCTTTGTTTGGTTAGGGTGTTTTAAATCATTTTTTACTGCAAAAGATATGAAAACTCTTATTCTGGTTGATTAATGAGCTGCTGATTCACAGGTTGAGGTTGGGTGTCTCAAGCGGCATCTCAAGCGGCGTCATTCCCAGGCTGATGGCCACACTGTGCCAAGCTAAGACTCAATGCTTAAAGCAGCTGTTGGTCCCAGTTGGATCAGCACCGACTAATGCCCAGGCTGTAGTCTGTAGGCTGGGCATCTGGTGAGAGGACTCAGAGGGTCCTGGAGCTCTGGAGCCAGAGGCTGTCTTGGAAGGAGCGGAGTCTCTTCTGAGCAGACCCTTGCTGACCGTATGTCACCCTGAAAAAATGAGCCTGGGCACATGCTGCTTGTGATCCCAAAAATTGCAGAACCTGTGAACCTAGCCTGTCAAAACACTTCCTTTTTTTGTAGGAAACAGTTGAAGAGTTTATAAAAAGTATAAGTCCTGTAACTTCCTGTTGCCAATGGATGGCACTATGACTATGAGTCAATAATGGTGTGTCCATGTATTCAGATCATGGGGTTTTACTAAATGGAAAGTTTGGGAAAGAGTGTGGTTTGATTAGGTTACAGTTTGTCATGTTGAAACACAGAAATTAGCCGTATTGCCACAGCAACAGTGTCTGATGAAAACTCACTAGCTCCACTTTATAGTATCATCAATGGACTTTACTGACCATATTTAAGTTGGATGCAGTTAACCTGGTAGAAAGAGCTAGCAATAGTGCAGTGCTGTGCACTTCTTGTTGCTGGTAGGTGACACTGTGAGTCAGTACTGACAAATGACATGTTCAGGGTGCTGAGACTCTTATCAAAGATGAGATGTTTGGGGTAAACTGGATGATGTACATTCAAGTTATAACAACTGTTTGTGTCATGGCTAAAACATCAAAATTTTTGCCATGTCATTCAGTGAAAAATCTGCTTTGAAAACTTTGCATTGCGAAAGTCTTTATAAGACGCTAACCAAGTTTGAAGTTGCTGTGATCAATTCTCTAGGAAGAGTTCGTTTAAGTGCCTGCAAACTTTCACACCGACACAATATAGCGTTCCATTCATTTTGTATCTCCCATCCAACAAGGAAAATGTTTTATTTTACTGGGTATTATTAATGAAGAGATGCATAAAGTGTCAGTACGGTAATAACCATAAAATTCCAATTCCAATTATAAGAAAGTGTAATGGCAGTAAGTACATAATTCACAAAGACTACATTGCTTGAGCTCTCGAGGAGTACATGTACAGCCACTTTTTTCTCCAAATTAGAAAATGGAAAATCTGTTGTTTGCATAATGCAGTTAAAATTCTTTGTTTTTGTCAGAATCCCTGGCCAGACCCTAATTTGCTGCCAGTCTCTACTCCTGCTTTTCCTCTCTCTCTGCCTTGGTGAGTTGCTGCCACCAAGGCAGCAAGTGTGAGCACCTGAGCAGAGGCTGGCTCACCTGCCACCAATTGCAATTCTCTGTATAAAATCCTGGTTCAGACGTCACTCTCTGCTTTGAGAGACTTTGAAACACAACCTGACTGGTTTCCTACCTCATACTCTGGATCTTTTGCTGCCCGCCATGCTGTTTAAAACCTCCAAACTCAAAACCAGCCATCCTGTTTTTCCTGCCTGCACCACCCCGACTTGATCTCCCAGCTAAGTTGACCTTGTGTTTTGTCAGTTCTGTTTTCCATTGTTCTCTGTCAGTCAATTTGTTGGGGGACTGTGGCTTGGGTGGTAGAGTAGGATGTCCACTGATCTCAAGTTTGGCAGTTCAATCTCCTTACCCCTCCTGAAGTATCCTCAGGCAAGACACTGAACCCAAAGTTGCTCCAAATGGCAGGTGGGCACCTTGCATGGCAGCTCTGTCGCCATTGGTGTGTGAGAGAGAAATACATTGCAAAGCACTTTGAGCACCACTAAGGTTGAAAGGCCCAATGTACAGCTGTGCTCAAGTTTACTGGCAGGATTTGTAAATTGAGTACCATTCCTTAATGAAAACATGAATGAGCAGGCAAAATAAATGTATTTTATCTTAAAAGAGATTCAAACTAAACTGAGGCATCTAAAAAGCCCAATCATTAAATAACAATAAAGCATAACAATAGAGATAACTGAGATAGTCCCTGTTCAAAAGTTTGGAAACCCTTAGTTCTTAATACGATGCATTGCCCCCTTTAGCATCAGTGACAGCTTGTAGTCTTTTGTAGCCCTTTATTTAATCAGATGGTAAAGCTGCCCATTCTTCTTGGCAAAAAGCTTCCAGGTCCTGTAAATTCTTAGGCTGTCTTGCATGAACTGCACATTTGAGATCTCCCAAAGTGGCTCAGTGATACTGAGGTCAGGAGACTGTGATGGCCACTCCAGAACCTTCACTTTATTCTGCTGTAGCCAAAAACAGGTTGACTTGGCCTTGTGTTTTGGATCCTTGTCATGTTGGAAAGTCCAAGCATGTTGCAGACACCACTTCTGAGTGCAAATTGTTCTCCAGAATTTTCTGACAACATGCTGCATTTGTAACACTTTCTAAGGCTACTGTAGCAAAAAGGATGCATATGTTTAAGTACCAAAATGTATCTCTGTAAAACAAATATCAATATGTGGGCTTTCTCTATGCAATGTCTATTTCATGTCTGAATGACCCAATAGAGGGAGGCAGAAGACCACAAATGGAATGCAAGCCTACTTTGACAACATTTCTGAAAAACTTCACTGTAGCACTGCTGTTTGGCCGATTTGTGTAAAAATAAAAATAAAAAAATGATATCCTGGCTCTCGATCATATTCTGCATATGTACGACAAATCTGGTAGAATTTGGAGGGTGTCAAATTTAGTCTTTTGCAAAAAATTACAATATGCCAATGTGGAGATATGGGTAGTCATGCTTCCTCTACACCACTATACAGAAAAAAAATTGTTCATACAATGTGCTTTTTCTCAACAACAATTGAAAATTATTAGCTTTTTCATCTAAACTAAAAATTCTAAACTCTATTCATGGTTGAACCTATTTTTCCATTTAGACGCTATACACTGGCTGCAGGATGTCAAACTGAAATCAGTTAGATTAAGCATGTCTTGCACATGCGCAGTGCTTGAAAATCTTGCAGTGTAGTCCAACATACAGGTGGTGCTAATGAATCTTAATGCTGGTTGTCTTGAGAACATGTCTCACACTGAAGTGAAAAAACTTTTGAATCCGGCGGTAACCAGAATTTATGGTACTCAGCGCTCCAAACAAAAGTGTTACAAGAAAGTTAAAATAAATAAACTTTGCAAACTTGTCACATGAAGTTAGTCTCCGTATATCTGACAGGATATCCTTGACTGTCATTATTCAATAGTGACACTCGAGTCTGTATTAGTTTGAGCTAACGCACTAAGCAAAATGAGTTAATTAATGCTACAGCCGTATTCTCGTAAGAACTGAGGTCTGAGCGCATCCTCCAACTTGCCTTTTACACATAAGGCACAGAACAGTAGGTCATTGTGGTAAATTGTGTAGCGATTAAGTGAAGATGATGAAGAAATTCTCCACCGATACTGTCTTATTTATATATATATATATAAAAAGGTTTATTAAAACCAGTACAGAATCTTCAGGCTCCATGGTCTGCCTGGGTGAGATTCACAGCCAGATAGAATCCACACCCCAAATAGCCTCTTCTACCAGGTTATATAGGGAAAGACTTTACATAAGACAGGTCACAAGTTACTTATTAAAAGAGTGGAAAAGCACCCCACATCTTAAGGAGGTAAAGGCCCAGATCTTATCACAACTCAGTAATTTGCTTAAAAGTTAACCTTTGACTTAGGCATACTAAACCCCAAGGTCAAATAACCTCTAAGCCAGGACACAGAACATCAGACACTACATATTTCCCCCCTTCGAGATTCCAAAGAGTCTCGAAAAAGAGTAACACAAACATGATTACAACTTTAACAAAATATCTTTTCCTCCAATTTGTGCTTACAACAGCATAACCTTAACAATATAACAAATTTATGGAGAGGAAGAGCGAAAAACCTGTCAGGCAGCCATCTTTCCTGAAATGTCCATCACACAATCTAGACAGGAAAATTCTCTCACGGCCCCTCTGCCTACATCGTCAAAGTCTGTGCAGTGCATGAGGGAAAGGGACTTAAGAAATATAAGCTACAGCCTTTAACCATGATGTAGACCTTTGCTAAAGACAATGATTTTATTTTTTCCCCTGCAGTACATCCTCTTTATTCACCCCCCTAATTACCTTATATTCAGTACATGTAAATCCTAATGTTATGCAGCCCAGCTAATTCAAGCTGGTAATACTAGTTAGCCCTTCTGTAGCAGATATTACATGTGTTCAATTTTTGTTAAATGTTAAGTGTTCCTAAATTGTGCATGATGCAAAAAGACACTTTGATGTTTAACAAAAACTAAAAAATGTTTTCTCTGTTAACTTCAGGAGAGCAGCTGCCAGTCTGTTGTGTTGCTGCCATACAAACTATTGAAAACACAAAATGAAGTTTTAGGTGATGATTTTAGATGCTTCTCCAGCCCACCTTGTCCTATGTGGGAAAAGTAGCTACAAATCTACTAAATGACCAAATTCATTTGGCAACTGGGTTTGATCTGACCAGCCACACTCACGTATGATTACGATCAGGCTTGTTAAACTGATGCAAAACAAAGCCATTGACATTTATCAGTCTGGAGGGTTACAAAGCCATTTCTAAGGCTCTGGGACTCCAGAGAACCACAGTAAAATACATTATCCACGAATGGAGGAACATGGAACAGTGGTGAACCTTCCCAGGAGTGGACCAACCACCAACATTTCTCCAAGAATGTGTTGACATCTAATCCAGGAGTCACAAAAGAACCCAGATGAACTTCAAAAGAGCCGCAGGCCTCACTGGGCTCAGTTAAGGTCTGTCTACATGATTCCACAGTGAGGAAGACTCTGGGCAAAAATGGCATCCATGGGAGAGTTGCAAGGCTCAAACCATTACTGACTAAAAAGAACATACAGACTTGTTTGGCATTTGCAAAAATACATCTGGATGAGCCCCAAGACTTTTGGGATAACATCCTGTGGACTGATGAGTCAAAGAAGGAACTTTTTGGAAGACATGGGTCCCATTACACCTGATGTAAAGCTAATACTGCATTCCAGAAGAAGAACATCATACCAGCAGTGAAACATGGTGGTGGTAGTGTGATGGGTTGAGGCTGCTTTCACTGGATCATAGCTGATGGAGCTATGAATTCTGCTCTCTATCAGAAAATCCTCCTGGAGAATATCCACCCATCAGTTCATGATCTAAAGGTCAATACAAATGGTTTATGCAGCATGACAATGACCCAAAGCACACAAGCCAGTCCACCTCTGAGTGGCTCAAAAAGAACAAAATGAAGATTTTGGAGTCAAAGTCTGGACTTGAATCTCATTGAGATGCTGTGGCAACCTTAAAAGGGCAGTTCATGCTCGACAACCATCTAATGTGACCAAATTAAAACTATTCTGTAGAGAAGAGTTGGCCAGAATTCCTCCATGGCAATGTAAAAGACTGATCACAAGCTATGGCAAACATTTAACTGCAGTTGTTGTTGCCAAGAGTGGACCAACCAGTTTTTAGGTTCAATTACTTTTTCACAGGGGTGATATAGGTTTTCAATAAATCACCATTTAAAAATTGCATTTTGTGTTGTGGGGCTGCACGGTGCGCGGTGGTTAGCAGCGTTGCCTCACAGCTAGAAGATCCCTGGTTCGTGTGGAGTTTGCATGTTCTCCCTGTGCAGCGTGGGTTTTCACCGGCTTCCTCCCACAGTCCAAAAACATGCTGAGGTTAATTGATTATTCTAAATTGTCCGTAGGTGTGAATGAGAGTGTGGGACAGCCACTGGGACAGCCCAGTGTGTGTGCTTGTCTGTCTCTATATGTAGCCCTGTGATAGGCTGGCGACCTGTTCAGGGTGTCCCCTGCCTTCGCCCGAGTCGGCTGGGATAGGCTCCAGCCCCCCCGCGTATAGATAATGGATGGATGGATGGATTTTGTGTTGTGTGGGTTATCTCTGTCTAATATTCAATAAATATAGATATTAGTTTGATCTGAAACATTTAATTGTGAGAAATATGTAAAAACAGAAGATTTCTGTAGTCACTGCATGTACTGTGCATCTTTTGTTTGACTAAGCAGTTCACAGATTTCTTTGAGAACAATGAAGCAGCTTTCCATCCACAGATTTCTTCAGGCTAAAGGTTAGCATTGTCTTGTAACTATTAAAGGCATCTCATACAGTGGCATCACAACATTAATAACTGTACACTTGTAACTATTAGGAAGAGTGCACTTTTCTGAGCTTTTAGTAAAATCGGCTAATAAACTTCCCTGAGAGTTGAGGTAACAGCTTAGCAATGCTGCCATGACAAAGGGTTGCCCACAGGAGCGAGGCCAGCTGGATGATCCTGCTGCGTAGCAGCTTGATCTCAAAGACAAATCATCGATCATCCTTCATTTCCTGCTGAGGTCCTGCTAGTGGAAGACAGGGTCAAGCCTGCACACAAAGATGGGCTCACCCAAGACCCATCAAAAACTGACAGTGTCCACCATGCCTTGCATGCCAAAGGACAGCCCAGTGTAGTATCAAGGGTAGCCATGCTCCTTGGTTGGATATGCTCTTGCTTTTCATAATGTATAATAGGTGGGGTTCTAAAAACTTCCAGCAGGGCATCACCATCCTGCTTGGTGGGAGCTTTCAGTTTGTTGCAAACAGTTAAGCAGTAAAGATGTATGTGTCCTGTGCTACGTAGCAAACATTAACACTATCCTTGCTAGTACGCGAGTAAGTCTCCACACAACCGCAAAGCTGCGTCATATAATTAGGGAAATTCAGACACACACAGCATCAGCTCTTCCACTACTTTGACCTCTGTGCAGGTGAGATGCCTTATTTCTATTGGTTGCACTGTCATATGTAATAGTGTGCAGGGGTCAAAGTGAACTTCTGTTTGCCCTTTGCTCGGCGCAAGCAATTGGAATAAATGGGTTTCATAGAGCGGTGGTGCCGGTGCCGAATCCTATGTAAAAAACCTTTAACACCCCTCCTTTGTATTTACTAGAGTCTTTGTTTCTGTTCTTAGTGAAATGCCATGTGGCCTGCTAGCTCCATGGCAACTCTGGGAATAAGTGGGTGAAGCCAAGTCTCAGTTATAAGCAGAATACAACAATCCTGTATTAGTTTGTTTGTGGAGAGTTGTAGCTTCAGTTTGTCCATTTTGTTGGTGATGGACTTGGTGTTTGTGAGGAAGATGCTCAGTAGAGGCGGTTTGTGTTGATGTTTCTTTAGCCTAGGGAGTAGGTCTGACCAGCATCAGCTCTTCTGTTTCCTGTGCTGCCACCATTTAAGGCGGCTGCCGGGCCCAATAACAATCCATGGGGAGCTTAGTCCTACGACATGTGGCGTGACTGCATAAATTCATTAGTAATGGCTTGATTACACTTTAGACCTATGATCAGAAGATCATGTCAGCTGTAGGTGGGGTCTGAATGGTTGTATTAATTTCTTTAGACCACAAATGTCTTGTAGATGTACAGCTACAATCTGACACGGAAACATTAAACCTCTTCTGACCCTTTGACATAACTGGAAAAATGTAAAAACTGCAAAAAATGTAAAAAGAAAAATAACATTTTACTTCCCTCTATTCCTCTATTGATACAGGTGAGGCACATGATAAACTCATACTATCATCATATGGTAAACACATAGGGCAAATAAAGCATTATTTCAGAATGCTGGGGGACTTCCCATAATGCAATAAGCACATTTCCCTTACTCTCCTCCCTCTCCATACATTTATATATCACCACAGCATGTCACTAACTTTGTGTCCTCTCTCTCTCGTAGTTTGTGTTTTGCTCTCTCTGTTGCTGTCTCTGGATCAGAAGCCACTGCAGTCACTGGCTTCACTGGCCTCCTAAGTATTCATCTTCCCCTTATATATGGTTTCTCTATTCCATCTCTGATCCTGCACTACAGTTTCACACATATTATGTAACAGGCATGCCTGGCTCTTAGTTTTTGAGTCTTAAAACTGGTGACACACTTGTCACCCTACTAGTCTGTGTTGTGTTCTGATAACACAGGAAAGGATGACTCAGACCACAGTGGCTGCTGGTTCTGTCTGTCATTTACAGGTAGCACTTGGGTGGCATCGTAGCATCTGTAGATCTGTACAACAAAATACAGGAAACACTGTCTGTATGGTTAAGCAGTAGTTTTCTCCCTCAATCCCTACGACACACAGACCACTCTCCTCAGTGTTTCTAGCACAAACTGACAGTAGCTTTACATTTTGCACACAGTTAGTTGCCATTATTGACAGTTCAAATGTTTCAGTATCTCATGAAAATAAACATTTACAAAATTTTCAGTAGAATTAACCATGCGGACACCATGTACAACCACACACTAGTCCCAACATAACAGAACCAATAAAAATGTATATAAATAAAGAGTAAGTGAAAATAAGTGAACATACCAGTATAACAAAATAAGTGAAACACAATGTCTGTGTGGTTAAGCAGCAGTCTCTCCTTCAATTACAGCTGCACACAGACCCCCGCTGCATTGAGAAATGTGCCTACTATAAGTTCTAAAAGTACATTTATAAACTTTATATTTGGACTCATAACACTACTGTATGTTCACAACATAAAAGTATCATTTAGAATTGCCTATTGCTACACTGACTGTTCAACAAAACCTAAATAATGGTTAATTTTGCAGCAGAGAAAAGTAAAGCCCACCTCTCCTCGGTGTTTCTAGCATGCATGATGACGTCATATGCTCTCAATGCAATTTTAAAGTGACATCACAGGTGTTTGATATTTAGGTAAGAACAGACTATGGAACCTTAAAATGTTTCCAGGACCCAGGATCCGGTTAAAATTACAAACTGAAATGTCCAAAAAAAAATCACTTTATTGTGATAAAGACAATGTTTGTACCTTGTCAGATTAATGAGATTTACCAACAATGAATATAATTCAGGTTTGACAAAATACTAACAGGAGCTTCAGTTTAGTTTGTTGCTTCCAGCTGTTTGTGTGAGTTTACCTGCATTATCGGACAGCAGGAGGATCCATATGAGCATGTGCAAAGAGATAACTGTGAGCATTTACGCCCATGGAACAACAGCAGTAACTTCATTAATAGTTTCTAATTATACATTACCAACGACACAGAGACACGATCGGTCAGGTCATGACGGCCAGTCACAGTGTCCACTTTCCTTCATCTCAGACAGGTGAGCTGTCACACACGATATCACAGTTTATAAGCTGCAGTAAGACTCCATTTAATGTGAGAAATGCTTTCCTTTTAAAAGTGACTTCACTCTGCAACTTAAACAGGTGACATTTCACAGAACGTACCAATCAGAGCTCTGAATCAAAGGTAAACCCTTGGTTAGCCACTGAACCTGAAAGCTCCATCTTTGTCAGCGGCTGTCAGACTTCATCAGACATGCTTGTTTACTGTCACCCCTTCCCTGTGCCACAAACCTCTCTGCCAAATGAGAGGCAACGGGTTTTTATGGTGCAACATAAAAAATGTGCCAACAGCAGGATGCCACGGCGGCTGGGATAAAACACTTTATTTGTTGTTTTCCTGCCTCTCTCATTTAGCCTGCTTTCAGAAGGGCCCCGGGGCATGCTTTATATGTCTGATTGACACCTGAGCCAGGGCTCTGACACAGATGCTAGATTTCCTCGACAGCAACACTAATAAAACACCAAGACGCTTTTTGTCACTTCCAGAAACAAACAGGGGAGCTGGACAGTGCTGCTGGCAAGTGTTGGGCATTGCACACTAACTTTTTCTGACAAGAGGCAACAGTTTAAAATAGGTTTGTCTCGGAGAGCAAACAGAGGGACTATAGGGCAAAAAGAGCACTTAGAGGACACATTTCACTCCAAAAAAATCCAATATGCTGTGAGAGAAGGGGAAACGACTCGTGTGGTGCATTTAAACAGGAATATGGTCGAGTGTGTTTTTATTTTTGTCTCTCTGAATTTCTTCAGGAGGTGGAAAAGGAGTCCATTCTACTAATCAGGAGGCAAGACACAGACCTAGGAAGTCTGCTTAGTGTCTCTAAACAACTAACCAATAAATTACTGGTCATGAGGGACCCTCCTGCACCATTTGCAGAAACTCATATTTCACTCCTTATTGGCCTTCTTCCGAAAGAGCTGGGGTTGGCCTAATCAGCTTCAATAATAAGGACCAAAGTCTTTAGGGAGATTAATGGTGTTGAATGTAAGAGTGGAAAATTAAAACGGGGCTTATTTAGAAATATACAATTTTCTTAGCTTTATATGTGATGCAAGTGCTGATCATTTAACATTCAAAGGATCCTTTTTCTTCGTTATGACTTAATATGTTATAACAGAGAAGACTGTAGCAGTAGTCAAGTCTGGATGAGATGAATATGTGGATGAGAGTTTCTGCAACTAAAAAGTTGAGGGATGGATGGAGGCTGGCATTATTTATAAGGTGGAAAAAGGTTGTTTTAGTGATGTGCTTGAAATGTTGATCAAAGGAGAGGGTTAACTCAAAGATGACGCCAAGACTTCTAATGTGAGGGGAAATGAGTACAGTGGAGCCATCAATGGTGGGAGAGAAGCTGTGGGTGGATTTGGGGAGTGATTTCTGACCAATTATGATGATTTCTGAATTGTTACAGTTTGGTCTGAGAAAGATTGCTTGCAGTCCTGACTTTATTTTTTTATTTCTGTAATGCAGTTGGTGAGGGTTGAATGGGTGACAGTGGTGATTGTTTCGGTGGAGATATAGAGTTAAATGTCATTAGCAAAACAGTGAAACTGGAGTCCATGATGGCAGATTAGGTGGCCAAGGGGAAGCATTTCAAAGATGAAGAGGAGTGGGCCAAGAACTGAACCTTGTGGAACACCTTGGGAGAGGGGAGCAGTGGACAGTTTACTGTTGTTGATGTTGATGTACTGGTGTCTGTTGGGGAAGTAGGATGTGAACCAGGAGAGGACAGTGCTAGTAATGTTGAAAACTGTTTCAAGGGGGGTTTCAACAATGGAATGGTTAACCATGTCGAAGGCAGCACTGAGGTCAACGAGGATAAGAATGTTTAAGTTGCTGGCAACATAGGAGAGAAAACAGTTGTTGATAACTTTGAGGAGGGCTGTTTAATTTGCTGTAGTTAGTGCAGAATCCAGATTGGAATGATGCATACAGATTACTGGCAGAGAGATGGGCTTTGAGTTGTGATGCAACATTGCGTTTCAATATTTTAAACAGAAAGGGGAGGTTGGAGATTGGTCTGTAGTTATTTGGGATGTCAGGATTTAGTCCAAGTTCTTTAAAAATGGGGTTAACAGCAGCAAGTTTGAGAGAGAGTGGGACAAAGACAGTAGATAGTGAGGAGTTTACAGTTTTGTCGGGTTTGAGTGGGGTTAGTGTTGGAAAGCAGGCCGTAAACCTTTAAGGCAGGGCTATTCAATTAAAAAGTCACTCGGGCCAGATTTTCAGACTAAGGATATGAGCTGGGACATTTTTAGCAGACAGTGAGCAAAGTTAACCATTTAAAATAAACACAAATAGATAAGATAACAAACACATTGGATGTTTATTAACATATTGCCACATCCAAAAGGACATAAAAACAATGGAACAGCAGTGCTTAAACTAAACCTGTGCTGAAAACTGCTTCTTTAAATTTTACATTTCAAACTCATAACTTCAATACATTTTGATAGGTAAATACAAGCATATGTTAAGGTGCATATGAACATAAAAACAAAGTGCAGATTAGAAACAACGTCTTTTGTTTTGGTCAAATCTGAAAAGTGTATAAAAAAGTAACTTGCTTGACAGCAACTTTTCAGAACTTGAGGTATTTTTCTTCTTCTGAAATAACAAAAAACAGAGTCTGCCCTTGTCCATATTTGGTCTCATCTGAGACAGTCATATCTTCAGTGCATATACCCAAAAAAATAAACAGTGGGCACAGTGACACAGTTACTATCCCTCTGAAATGAAATAAAGCTGACATCAAAGTGCATAATAAAGTTCAACTAAGTGAAATAACTGTGAAAACAAAATTTCTGTCTTAAATATTAAACTTATAAGTGAAACAGAAAATAGTCACATAAATACATAAAACTAAATTCAGTTCCTGCTACAGCACACTGCTTTGTTGCACTTAACATTAGGCATTACATGTCAACTTATGTAGATGTGTGTGTAACACTTCCCTCGTTGATTTTTCTAGTGGGAGAAATGACACGTCTTGTTTTGAACAAGAGCACGGGTGTTGGGCTCATAAGAGATCAATGCAATCCGAAGGCAGTGGTGAAGAGTACTGTCAGTCAGAGAACAACGAGAGCTGTTTTTTATCATGTTCATATGTGAAAAGCTTGATTCACATGTGTATGTTGATCCAAACATACTGAGCAAATAGACTGCAACTTTCTTAATGTTAGGGAACTGGTGCACATTGACATTACACCAGAACCTTGCAGGTCCATTGCTGTGAAGCTCGTGAGCCATGGCTCGGGATGACTGCATATCCACAAGCTCGAGTATGAATTTCCCCTCATCAATAGAGGGGACCATTTCCTTTGCTCTGGTGGACAAGTCCTGGTGTGTTGCAGCAGTGAAGGGGTTTTTGGCAAAGCTCATCACATCTGTGGGCAGAACAAGCCTATTGAGTCGACTGGTAAAGTTCTCTTTCAACCGTGCCATGAAACCTGTCATCACGTCAGTGATTTGCAAGGGGGATGGGATGCATTTGTGTAGTGTGGGAAAATGCAGCATTCTGCCAGTGCTTAAATCAGTTAAAATGGTAAAAATGTCCAGTTTGACTTGGAAGGCGCCCATCTGTTCTACAAGATCAATGACAGTTTTATCCCTACCTTGCAATCCCACATTTAGATCATTAAGATTCCTAAATATGTCACACAGAAAGTAGACCATACCACATCCGGCGCTGTTACGGACGGCTGCCTGCCAGAGTCGCTCCGCATTGTCTGTCTCTTCTAAGTACTTTTACGTTTCATTTTTCTTTCCTCTATTCTTTCTTTTAGTTTAATAGTTTTTTAATAATTTATTGCCGATGAAGACATGCTGCTTCACTCGCCACTTATCGTTTTCCTGGCGTTTGGATTACTTTTCTCGAGCCGGATCCCGGTCCTGGCGGAGCAGCGCCAGGGCCCCATTGTTTACACCAGGGACCAGCTCATGGAGATCCTACGCTGTGGCCCGGCTGGGATAAGACATGATATCCCAAAAGAACTGCAGAGGAAATACCGGGGCTGTAGAGCCGGGAGGAGATGGTTGAAAAAGAAGAGGAGATACCGGCCGTATCTTCCTTCCATCGTTATGGGGAACGTAAGATCACTGGCGAACAAAATGGACGAGTTAACATCACTCGTGAGGAGCGACAGTATGTTTCGTGAGAGCTCGGTCTTGTGCTTCACGGAGACATGGCTGCACGACAACATACCGGACTCTGTAGTGAGTTTACCAGGCTTTCAGTTGGTGCGAGGGGACCGGAGCTGCGCCGACAGCGGCAAGAAGAGAGGAGGGGGAGTCGCTGTTTACGTGAACAACAAGTGGTGCAGCCCCGGACACATTACGGTGAAGGAGCGTGTGTGTAACCCAGACATTGAACTGTTGGCAGTGAGTCTCCGTCCTTATTATTTGCCAAGGGAATTTTCTCATGCCATCGTCCTTATTGTTTACATCCCACCGGCGGCAGACGCTACACGGGCCAGTGACGTCATCACCTCCGTGGCGGCGAAGCTGCAGACTCTGCACCCCAGTGCTTTCATTGCCATCTCTGGGGACTTTAACCACGTCACCCTCTCACAATCCCTCCCCACTTTCAAGCAGTTTGTGGACTGCAAAACAAGAGACAATAGGACAATAGACCTGCTGTATGCCAATGTCAAGGAGGCATACAGCGCCACAGCCCTCCCTCCCCTTGGCAAATCAGACCATAACCTGGTCTATCTAGAGCCACTCTACATTCCTGCAGTCCAGAGGCAACCTGTGATTACTAGGGCAGTACGGAGGTGGTCACAGGAGGCTGAGGACAGTCTTCAGGGATGTTTTGAGGCGACTGACTGGGATGTGCTCTGTGATGCGCAGGGGGAGGACATCGGAAGCATTACAGACTGCATAACGGACTATATAAACTTCTGTACAGACACCATTATCCCAACAAGAACTGTGCGCTGTTACCCCAATAATAAACCGTGGGTGACCAAGGACATCAAGGTGACACTAAACAGGAAGAAGGCCGCATTCAGGAGTGGAGACAGAGAGGAGCTAAAGAGGGTGCAGATTGAACTGAGGGAGAAGATCGCAGAGGGGAAGGAGAATTATAAGAGGAAGCTGGAGAGCAAGCTCCAGCAAAATAACATGAGGGAGGTGTGGAGTGGGATGAGAACCATCACTGGTCATGGTAAGAAGGTGGACCAGATGTTGGAAGGAGACCTTCATGAGGCCAATGAGCTAAACCTGTTCTTCAACAGGTTTGACAACATGGACTCTGCCCACCCATCCCCCGGCTCCTCTCATTGCTCCACCTCCCCGGTGCACTCACCTCACACCTCTATCACCACCACCCCCATCCTCCCACCAACTTCTCCCCACCCACACCCCTGTCCCCCCTCCCCCCTCTCCCTTGCACCCTCATTCTCCTCAACATCTCTGCTTGCTCTTGCCCAGACACCTCAGCCCTCCTGCTCCCCACCACAACCGGGGCTCTCTCCTTCCTCTACCATCACCATCACGGCTGAGGATGTGAGAAAAGAGTTCAGTCGCCTTCGACCGGGAAAGGCTGCGGGCCCGGATGGTCTCAGCCCCAGAGTGCTGAAGGGATGTGCTATTCAGCTGTGTGGGATTTTCCAGCACATCTTCAACTTGAGCCTGAGCCAGATGGTTGTTCCTGAGCGATGGAAAACCTCATGCCTGGTTCCTGTGCCCAAGAAGAAGAATCCCAACACACCTAGTGACTACAGACCTGTGGCCCTGACGTCACATGTTATGAAGTCACTGGAGAGGCTCATCCTGAGGCACCTCCGCACAGTCGTCGGATCATTACTGGACCCCCTGCAGTTTGCGTACCAGCCCCATAGGGGAGTGGAAGATGCCATCATCTTCATGCTGCACAGAGCTTACTCCCACCTGGAGGAGGCAGGCAGCACTGTGAGAGTCATGTTTTTTGACTTCTCCAGTGCGTTCAACACCATCCGGCCTGCCCTGCTCAGTGATAAGCTGCTGGACATGAAGGTGGAGGCTCCACTGGTGGCCTGGATCAACAACTACCTCACAGGCCGCCCACAGTATGTGAGGCTTGGGGACACTACTTCTGACACCATTGTGAGCAGCACGGGGGCGCCACAGGGGATGGTCCTGTCTCCCTTCCTGTTCACACTCTACACCTCAGACTTCAGGTTCTGGTCACAGTCCTGCCACCTGCAGAAGTTTTCAGACGACTCTGCCATTGTGGGCTGCATCAGCAGAGACCAGGAGACTGAGTACAGGAGTGTGGTGGACAGGTTTGTGGAGTGGTGCGGACTTAATCACCTACAGCTCAATGTCTCTAAGCCATCTAATGGCAATAAGCCCAACAGTTACTCTTTGAAAACTTTTCCGTCAAAAAAACGGACATACATGCAAGTGTAGCGTACAAAGAAGCAGAACATTGGGAGTCAACGCACAGATAATCCAGAAACTGTTTCTCAGAGCCGTAAATTGGGTAATAAACCATTTCAGAAGACCGCTAACCCAAATCACCCCCTTTTTGGAGACGACAGGATGCCCCCCTCCTGCACCAGAATCTGATAAGGGTCATAAACGTGTCAATTTGTGACAAAAACAACACCTAGGGAGAAGAAGGAGATGGCATTTCTCCTAACACAAGGAACCCTTTGATGATTTGAACTAAACACTTCTAAATAATAAAATCAAAGAATTCAACGTCTCTGGAGTGACGATCCCAACATCTGGACTCTGTGATACCAGGTTGATCAGGACCAGCATGGAAGGAGAACACATTGAATCTGAAGTGTTTATTGAGATGCATACGCACGATACCAACACCCCTCCTCTCTGTCACCCTCCACCATAAAGACACACAGCAAGAGAGAAAGACCCTTTATTCCCAGCATGTATACTTACAAGTTGAACTTTTCTTATAATTGAATGTATATGCTTGTATCTGTAGTTACATTAATAGTTTACTTTCATGTAGCCTAAAAGTCTACTATTTGTAAGCTTATTCTTGTGTTGTATCTTTTATTATTATTATCTCAGGAACCATGTGAGATAAACATATCATGTTTGGTGTCGTTTTAATCACACATTTAGTGAGATTTCAGATCTGTGATCATCATAGATATTAACAATTGGATTTGCATGTTTAAGACATGATCTTAAAGTATGTCTAAAGGTATTTGTCCTCTGATCTCTCCTGGACAGTGAGACTCCAGACCACCCCCCTGGGATGGACACAGCCACGATTGGTCAGATGCTGATTTGAATTTGGTCCCAAAACTTTCTATATAAAAGGAAAGTCACTGGAATGCAACTTGGGCTTTTTTCTTACTTACTAGGGCTTTCTTTTTCTTTCATTCAAGGGCTTTTTCTTTCTTTTAGGGGCTATTTTTTAAGGGCTAGACTTTTTCTTTAAGGACTTTTTAATTTGGGCTTTTAAAGGTCTGTTTCTTTTAGCATTTTTCTTTTATCAGCATTTTTACTTAACAGGCTATTTCAAAAGCTCTTTACAGAGTTTTTCTTTACACAGCGCAACTTTCAACAAGGGTTCTTAATATTTTCGTGAGCTGTGTTTTTCCATGATTAACTTGAAGTTAGACTTCTTAAGTTAACTTTAATAACGCAACAGCACGGACATTTTCTTTTAACTATGAGCTTCGACTCTTAGTGTTTGTATTACATTTTTACAACATGACTACACCAAAGTGCCACCTTATCTCTGCGTTCCTGATCCGACACATCAAGCGGATCGTCACAGCTGGACATCCTGCAGCCTTCCTCTCCCTCCATCAAGGGCTACGCAAGTATCGTTTTCCTTCTGCTAAACGGGTGAATTTATAAATTACGATTGACTTCCAATTCCAAAGTGATTCTAAATTCATCATCTTTCTATCAACTGCTGCCAGTGACGATCACAGTTAATTAGTTTATCTGCATTCCTTCATTCATTCACTGTCTGTTGTTACGCCATTGTTGTTTATTGTTTGTGTGTAGTGTTAGTTAATAAATGTTTGTGTATAATTATCATCGGTTCTGCAGTGTATTTCTTTGTTTGGGAACTGGAGGTCAATTAAATCAGAATTTACGACTTTCAGCTAAGAGACTGATCAACTTCATTCAATTAAAGTCTCTTTGAGACTTAATCTAGAATGATCATTTTCTCAGTAATCTGAGATGGTGCCCCTTCATTAACGAGTGCAAATTTTAATTGTAAAGTGTAGTTATGCTACAAATTTTGGTGCAGCCGTACGATACACAAGGTTAGTATTGTTGCTGGTTGTTATTTTTTCTCTTGTGTGTGGGGGAAATTTAGGAGTGAGTACGGCAGATTTCTCAATAGATGACTTTGCTGAAAGTCCCTCATGGGAGAAATTTGACAGCTGTAGAAAAGCAGATTTGTTAATCATTGCGAGTCATTTTAATGTCGGTGTGTCTTACGATGCCCGGAAAGCAGAGATGCAGAGCATTGTGGGTAAACGGCTGGTGGACACTGGTGTGCTCCCTGCTAGAGGTGGAGTGAGTGAGTCGGTGGAAGCACCGCAGGTGCATGTGGCTGGGGCTAAGGCTCCCAGTGGCATCCCTGCTGACGTGGAACGTAAGCCGGCCCCTGGTTTTCAGGGAGGCTTGGCTACGCAGGATCTCCGCCTAACCCTAGCAATCAAAGAGGCTGAGGTAAAGAACAGACAGCTGGAAGTGCAGGCGATGCATCTCCGCATCAGAGCCCTGGAGCTTGAGCGGGGGCAGCCTGCCGCTCCCACTTCAGTGTCCGGTCACCAAAGCACTGCATCCACTTCCTCAGGTGGGTTTGATATGAATAAGCACATTGCTTTAGTTCCCCCGTTTCGTGAATCCGAGGTGGATTCATATTTTAGCGCTTTTGAGCGCATCGCTGCTGCTTTAAACTGGCCCACAGAGTTCTGGTCCTTGCTTCTGCAATGTGAGCTTGTGGGTAAAGCTCAAGAAGTCTATGCCAGTCTATCTATTGAACAGAGCTTAGAGTACCACACTTTAAAGAAAGCTGTTCTGCAGGCCTATGAACTTGTTCCTGAGGCATATAGGCAAAAATTTAGGAACCGTGAGAAAAACACCAACCAGACTTACGTTGAGTTTGTGCGCGAGAAAAGCGTTTTGTTTGATAAATGGTGCCAATTGTGTAATGTGAAAACTTTGGACGATATCAGAGAGTTAATTCTGCTCAAGGAATTTAAGAAGTGTTTGCCTGAGCGCATCGTTGTGTATTTGAATGAGCAAAAAGTTGCATCCGTCGCCAGAGCAGCTGTTCTTGCCGATGAGTTTATTTTGACTCATAAAAATGTGTTTTCTTTGCAGGCCCCGCGTAGTCCAAATTTTGTGGCTGAATGGAAAAACCGATCGTCTAAACTTGCGCGGAAAAACGTTTCCCCAGCTGCCGCTGAAACCCGTGAGTGTTACTACTGTCATGAGCCAGGTCATTTGATTGCAGTCTGTCCGGCTCTAAGGATAAAGAGGCAATCCAGACCAAATAAACCTCCAGCGGGCGTGTGTCTGATTAAGCCGGTGTCCTTGGCCAAGCCTGAAGTTTCAGACATTGATGCTCATTTCAAGCCGTTCATTAGCCAAGGCTTTGTTTCTGTTACCGGGGATGAAAAAGATAAGGTGCCGATTAAAATTCTGCGTGATGCCTGTCATTCGGTGATGTTAAGTGATGTCCTGCCACTCTCCAGTGAGACTTTGTGTGGTTCTGATGTGTTAGTGTGGGGTATTGGGATGACTGTGCTGAGAGCCCTGTTGCAGGTAGTGTATTTGCAGTCGCCGCTGGTGACAGGACATGTAAAAGTAGCCGTGTGTTCGCGGTTGCCAATTAGTGGTGTTTCATTTATTTTCGGCAACGATTTAGCCGGAGGAAAAGTTTTTCCTTCCCCCGTTGCCGCTGATGTTCCGATCGCCGTTTCGTCCGCGTCCGCTCCCGCTGATCTCTCTGTGCCAAACCCATTCCCTGTGTGCGCAGTTACGCGCGCACAGGCTCGTAAACTTGGTGAAATTGTGGACTTGTCTGAATCATTTATGACCTCCTTAGAGGAAAATGACAAACCTTGTGTTGCTGAAGATAGTTCAAGATGTAAAAAGTGAAAATAAGGGGAAATATAAAACTGAAACTGATCTGTTTCCCGGTGACGCAGAATTGAGTCTGAATGTGAACCGTGACATGTTGATAACTGCTCAGAAAAATGATCCGACTCTAACTCTGTGTTTGACTTCTGCAGGAGATGCTGACAACACTTCACCTGCTTTCTTTTTAGATAAAGGTGTGCTGATGAGGAGGTGGAGTCCTGATTCTAGCGAGCGAGTAAATCAAGTAGTTGTGCCAATGGAGTACAGACTACAAGTTCTTATTCTTGCCCATGATTCCTGTTTAGCAGGATACCTTGGTGTTAAGAAAACCTACCACCGTGTGTTGCGCAATTTTTTTTGGCCCGGTTTGAAATCAGACGTGGCCAAGTACTGCAGTTCTTGTCACACATGTCAGTTAGCAGGAAAGCCTAACCAGCCTGTTCCGCCGGCACCTTTGCATCCAATACCAGTGCTTAGGGAGCCGTTTGAGAGTGTTGTTGGACTGTGTAGGCCCTTTGCCCAAAACAAAATCTAGACATCAGTATGTTCTGACTGTCATGTGTGCTGCTACTAGGTACCCGGAGGTAATTCCTTTGCGCACACTTAAAGCTAAACCTGTTGTGAAAGCACTTGTAAAGTTTTTTTCGACATTTGGGTTACCAAAAGAAATTCAAACTGATCAATGCACCAACTTCATGTCTAAATTGTTTTCACAAGTTGTCAAAGAGTTAAACATTAAACATCAAACTTCAAGTCCTTACCATCCAGAGTCCCAGGGTGCTTTAGAAAGATTCCACCAAACACTGAAATCCATGCTGCGTAAATTTTGCTTTGAGTCCAAAAGAGAGTGGGATGAGGGTCTTCCTTTGCTCATGTTTGCTATACATGAAACTCCGCAGGAATCCTTAGGTTTCAGTCCCTGTGATCTTGTGTTCGGTCACACTGTGTGTGGCCCTTTGCATCTCCTGAAGGAGAAATGGCTCTCGGAGTCTCCGCAGGGTGAATATAATGTGCTGGACTATGTCAGTTCTTTCCGTGAACGTCTCCACCATGTTTGTCGGCTAGCTCAGGAAAACCTGGCGCAGGCTCAATCCAAAATGAAACGTCACTTTGACAAAAAGTCTGTGCTGAGAGTTTTCCAACCAGGAGACCAGGTTCTGGTGCTGTTGCTGCTGCCCGGTTCCAGTTTGCAGTGTCGGTTCACTGGTCCATACGTTGTAGAAAGTAAAATCAGTGACACAGATTATGTAATTAAAACTCCCGACCGCAAAAGAAAATCCCGTGTGTGTCATGTCAACATGCTCAAATGTTACTTCTACTACGAGAAGTGCCACCTTCTGATGTCCCGGTGGTTGGGATGTGTGAAGCTCCTCTACAGTATAATCCTTCTGATGATGGTTTGGAGGAAAAAAGTGGCTCACTGCCAGTTGCTCGTCTGCGAAACTCAGAGGTGCTGAGTGATTTAGAGTCGTTTTTATCCTATTTGTCCGAGTCTTCCCGAGCTGACATCATTCAGCTGATTGAGGAGAATTTACTCCTATTCTCTGATCATCCTCGACAAACTTCTGTTCTGTGTCACGATATTGATGTGCAGGGTCATCCGCCAATAAAGCAGCATGCTTACAGGGTTAACCCGACAAAAAGGGCCCTAATGCAGCAAGAGGTGAGATATCTGGTTGAGCAGGGGTTAGCTGTCCCGAGCCACAGTGCGTGGAGTTCCCCCTGTGTGCTAGTTCCAAAACCAGACACCACTCCTCGCTTTTGTAATGATTACCGAAAGGTAAATGCAGTCACAAAACCAGATTCCTATCCGCTGCCCAGGATGGAGGATTGCATTGATCGGGTGGGTTTTGCCAGTTATGTCACCAAACTAGACCTTTTAAAAGGCTACTGGCAGGTTCCCCTAACTCCACGTGCCTCAGAAATTTTGGCATTTGTCACACCTGACGCTTTCCTTCAGTATACAGCCATACAATTCGGACTGCGAAATGCTCCCGCTACATTCCAACGCCTCATGCATAAAGTTCTGGCTGGAGTGAAAAATAGCGAGGCATACTTGGATGACGTAGTCGCCTATTCTTCTTCATGGTCAGAACATTTGAAAACCTTGTCCAAGATCTTTACTCGTTTACGTGAGGCATCTCTTACACTGAACCTCACTAAATGTGAGTTTGGGAAGGGAACTGTGACCTATCTGGGGAAGCAGGTGGGTCATGGCCAGGTCCGCCCGGTTGCAGCTAAGGTGCTGGCTGTGGTGGAGTTCTCTGTTCCCCAGTCGAAACGGGCATTACGCCGTTTTCTTGGTATGTGTGGGTATTACCGAGGGTTCTGTAGGAATTTTTCTGAAGTTGTCGCTCCTGTTACTGCTTTAGTTAGTCCATTGAGGAGTTTTGTGTGGACCCCAGCTTGTCAGGCTGCTTTCGAGTCAGCCAAGGCACTGCTGTGTAGCTCACCCGTTCTGGCTGCGCCTGACGTGACGCGTCCCTTTAAGTTAGAAGTGGATGCCAGTGTGTGGGGTGCAGATGCCATTCTTCTGCAGGAAGATGAGCAGGCAATTGATCATCCCGTTTGCTACTTTTCTAAAAAGTTCAATAAACACCAGGTGAACTATAGCACCATAGAAAAGGAAGCGCTGGCCTTGCTGCTCGCCCTGCAGCACTTTGAAGTTTATCTGGGTTCTAGCTCACAGCTGGTACAGGTTTTTACCGACCACAATCCTTTGGTGTTTCTTTCGCAGATGAAAAACTCTAACCAGAGACTCATGCGTTGGTCCCTCCTTTTGCAAGATTTTAATTTGCAGATTCAGCATAAGAAAGGTTCCGAAAATGTTTTGGCCGACGCTCTGTCTCGGTCCTCTTTGAATTAAACACTGTAGGGGAGTGTTTAATTCTTGGGGGAGAGGGTGTTACGACTCCGGTCGTGTCCAGGATTATATCTGCGTACATGTATGTTTGTTCTTGTATTCTTCCCGAGGAGCAGGTTGGGGAGAATAAATCACTGCACATAATCGATGCGCCGTTGCACGTCAGGGATTGGCTGCCGGGGGATGACGAGACCGCCCGGGATTGGCTGACCTACCGGCGGAATCTCTTAAAAGGCAGAAGCAAGACGTGGCCGGTGGTGGCACAGCGGCAGATGCAGCATTTGCCATCCTTGCACAAGAACCAACCGGCAGTTCAAGTACAGCCTGTGTGCTGTTGAAATCTGTGTGTAGACATTGTTGGTAGAAGTGAGCGGCCACTTTTGTGTATTGAGTTTTCTCCTGTTTAAGTTTAGTTAGGTAGGCAAGGTCCTGTTTTTGGTTTTCTCAGTTTTGGTTTTGTTAGGTAAGTTTGATGGGAAGTTTAGGTTGGGGTTTTGTTTGTTGTTTTGGCCTTAGCTCACTCTTTTAGTTTCACTACTTAGACACATTACTGCTGATTTGTTTTGGAATCAGTCGCCCTTTGTTTAACACATTTTTGTTACTACGAATAAATCGATCATCCTTTTGTTTGAAAACCTTGTCTGGCTGCTTGGTTCCTGTGAAGGATGGCACTTCATGTTACGTGGCAGTAACCCCTAGGCTGGGCGTAACAGCTGGGCTGTGTCAGTTCTATCTGTAGACTCGTCTACTGCTACAGCCATAGTATCAGCTTTTCTGAGCTCTTTTAGCAGCGTTTCAAAGACATCTGTGGTGAGAATGTCAACCCTGCGAATGTTTGAAGTGTCAAACAGGGGTACCTGTTTGATAGCAGATGTCACACTCATCTTAACTTTATCGTCTGTTAAAACTTCATCCACGACAGCCAACATGCAGTCCTTCACAGTTTCTGACTCTGTGAACGGCCTCTTTTTCTTTGCCAAGACCCACGGCATGTTTTTCAATGTGGTGTCTTTGGATATTATAGTCTTTCAGCACTGCAACGCACTCATTGCAGAATAAACACATTGGTTTGGCGTTCGGACTTGGTGGTAAAATGACTAAATACTTGTCAGTCCACGCAGGATTAAATCGACGGTTTTCCTCGCCGATTTGTCGTTTCAGGGTAGAAAAAGACATGCTGCTATTTTCACCTGTATAGAACTGCTAATGTTAACTTTTCAAATGCGTCTCCTCAACAGCACAATGCATTGTGGGTTAGTTGCTAGGTTATGGTAAGTGTTGCATTCCATGTTTGTAATAATGTTGGAATTTTTGTAAGAACTTGTCAGTGTTACTAAAAGATGTTTTCCTGTTTTTCTCGGACCCAAGTCCCACTCACTCGTCAGTTGCTTTTGGGCCACTCGAGGGTTGCTTTCGGGCCGCATGTGGCCCGCGGGCCACTAATTGAATAGGACTGCTTTAGGGGATGGGGTCCAGGATGCAGGTAAAAGTTTTATTCCTGAGGTTGTAGAGGTTTGATGGGGAGGCTGAAGACAACTGGGATAGGGGCTGGCAGGTTAAAGGAGGGCAGGTAACTGGAGGTGGAGCAGATGTAGAAGAGGTTAACTCATTGTAGATGGTGTCTGTGATGGTTAGATTAATGTTATAAATAGGTTTGATTGTTTTTTCTATTAGTTCACAGTGCCCTCTAGTGGCGACAGTTAAGATTGTCATGCTAATTGTTCAGAAACTCAGTATGCAACTGTCATGGCCGAAGTGCTGCTGTCCTCCTGTTGTCTTGGCCCACATAAGGCTGTAGGTTTTCAGTTTAAGTCGAAAAGTGTTTCGTATACCAATCTGTAAACAAGCTAACAATTAGTACTTTTAATTTTAACAAGTAATTTAAAACTAAAACAAGTTTAAGAGAACAAACGTTAGCGATTGTTAGCATTTAAGCTAGCGGACTTTTGAGATGCTAATTAAGCTAATTTGGACATATTAGATTACAAATCAATTCAAAGTTATGGTAATTTAGATGCCAATCAGTTGCGTGGTGTGACGTTTAAATGTGTGTTTGAGATGTGTAATGCCCAATTCTGATTGTTGTATGTTTTGTGTGTTACAGCTTTACAGTAAACTAAAGAGATTTTCAACAGTATGAAGTCTCCTGTTCGCTGTCTGTCTTAGCTAGATAGCTGTACATTTAGTGAGGACAGAACAGTGTCTATTTTGTTTTGGAAGAATGGCAGGAAGGAGGGGCATTTGTTGACTGTGAAAGACTGGGAACCATTGTCCAAGGGGTTGAAGAGTTTGTTTATTGTGGTAAATAGTACTTTGGGGTTACCAGAGCCAGACTGTATTGGTTGAGAGTAGTAGGTGGATCAGGCGTGGGAGAGGGCATCTTTGTATTGCTGCAGATGGGCCCTGTAGAGTTGTGAATAAACTGTAAGACCTGTTTTAGTGTCTTTCTATTTGACTGGCATGGGTTTTCATCGGGTGAAGGTCAGGTTATACCAAGGACCAGAGTGGCTGAAGGAAACTCTTTTGGTTTTGATGGATGCAAGCTAGTCAAGGCAGTAGGAGAGGATGTGGTTGTGGTAATCTGTGAGGATGGAGGGGGTGTGGAGGTCAGGGAGAGGAAAGGTGGGGGTTAAATCATGATGGAGAATGAAAGAGAGGAGAGGGAAATGGAATTTAATTTGTGAAAGCTAATTGCATGTTTTTGTTTTGGCAAGTGGGTGGGAATGCACATGTCCATGGTGAAAGCTGAGTGCTTAGAAATAGTAGGATGAGAATCGAAGAGTTGCTGTAAAGTGAGACCCAGTGGAACAGACCAGATCCAGGATGTGATCATGATTGTGAGTGGGAAAGTTGAATGAATGAAGTTGAAGAAGTTGAATATTTCCATGAATTCAGTATTTGATGTGGAGTCTGTAAAGTCCATGTGGATGTTGAAATCACAGACAAGGAGGATATGGGGGAAAGAGAGCAGAGCTGGGTCAGGAAATCAGTGGCCAGAGAGAAGCAATATGCTTGGCTTCGGAGGGCAGTATACATCCATGACTAGCTGTGTAAGGCTGGAGAGTTTAAAAACCAGGTTTTCAAATGATAAGAGCAGATGGAATGGATATGAGTATGGTCTTTATGATCCGTCTGTGTATAACAGCAATGCTACCGGCTAAGCCCTCAGGGTGTGGTCTGTCGAGGTAAGTGTATCCGTTTGGTGTGATCAGGTTGACTGACAGATATTCCAGTGTTTTTTGCCATATTTCAGTAACACAGAGAAAGTCCAGTTTATTGTCCACTATGAATTCACTGAGGATGTCACTTTTATTGTTGATGGACCAGGTATTGGACAGTGTGAGCTTCAGTGTGTTTCAGTACCATGACAGTCAGGGACGAAGTACCGTAGAGCCTGGAGATGCTCGACAGTAGCCACGGAGTTGCTGAGCAGGACGACAGACACCACAGGATGACCCAGAGCATGGCGTGTGAAAGAGAATGTAGGGAGTCAAGACGTGGAGAGATGTGCAGATGAAGAGGGCAGCTGGTCCGACTGTTAACATTAGCTGCTACTGTAGATCTCCAGGTGCTTGATGACTAGAGTGGTGGCTTAGCTGACAGCTAGCAGTATGACAAGCTAGCGGTATGCTAGCCATTGTGAATGAAGTCTGTATTAGCCAAAAAAGGACAGATGGTAAGACATCTGGGAAAGAGTAGTCAGTAGCAGTGAAGGAGCCGGGCTGGTGAAGACAGGATGATTTTCATAGTGAATTGTCTCCTAGTTTACCCTTAAACAGGGCAATTGGACCAGCTCTCCATTTCTAGGGTTAGGTTCTAAAGTGCTCATAGGTATTACCTAATAAGTTCAGCAGAACAGCTTAAGCTGGTGGTGAGGGGACTCGCCTAGCTCTCACTGTCTTCATCCAGACGCCTACCCTGCTTGCTCTGACATAAAACTAAACTAAGTAGCCTCAGTAGCCTGGCCTTCTTATCAGTCACGTCTGTTAACGACAGCTCCCTCCTCTGTTGACAACGGCACTTGGTGAATTGCTAGGTCAGATTTTAGAGGTAAGGATAAGAAAACCAAAGGGATCCGTTTAAAAATCTATTTTAGGGCCGGCGTATAGCTCACTGACTTAAGGCGTTACCACGTAGGCACAGGTCGCCAGCAGTGGTCGTGAGTTCGAGTCCGGCTCAGGACCCTTTGCTGCATGTCTCTCTACTCTCTACCCCCTGTCACTCTGTCTATCAATAAAAGCTTCAAAAATCTCCCCCCAAAAACTGTTTAAAAGAAAAACAACTATTTTACACATTAACTAGAACAACCTTTCAGAACCTTCAGATCTCATGCACACAATTTCTTAACTTTTTACATCCACAAGGAGTCTATGAACTCAGGTAAAGAATTAAAAATCCATAATGCTTCTCTTTAAATGCATAATAAAGTTTATTGATTAATGATAGCAGGGGCAGCAGCAGCTCTTGATCAAACACACAAAATACATTTAAAATTTGATCAGGTTCAAATAATTTGGCTAATATTGCAGAACTGAGCTTTCCTAATTAAATCTCCTAATAGTATGTTTTAGAATGGACAGGGCAGACAGCTTGTCCTTTAACTGCCACGCCCGGTCCGAACCGGATTCTGGCAGAATCTCTTAACAGAAATACCAAACCCTGTACAGAGTCCCAGTAATCCTGTAAAAATTGTCCATAGCTCAGGGGGAGTTAACAGTTCTGATTCCAATTTAGTCTTGCAAAAATCTTTTTAATGTCCTTGGGTGCGTTGTGGAAAAGTTTCAAAAATCCAACACGATGGCAAAATGAGCTGAGGAAAGTTAAGGACTCTCCGAGCACAGGCTGAACAGGCCGCTCCTTCTGCAATCTCTCGCAGAGGGAAGGATATATTGCACTGTTCCATCTTCAACAAAATTGCAGACTGATTTAAACTGTTCTTTTCCTTAAGTAGAGTAAAACTCTACTTATCCTGGACTAAAGTCAGATCGATCCATCTTCTGCGATGTCCCCGGACAACTCCAACTCCAACTCTAACTCCATTTAATTTGTGTCTGTCTCTTACTTTTATACTCTCCTATTTTCCTCACAGACACATGCACATTTTTCCCCTCCAAAAACACACTTTCTTAACTTTAGCTCATTGTCTCAGTTAGCTCAGTAGCATGATTCATACTTTCCAAAACTTGAGACATTGTCTCATCTTAAGAAAACCGGTCCAGTCTGGTTTTCTTAACTTCCGCTTTCTGGTTGCTACCGAGTAAGAGGACTGGACTTCCTCTTTTTCTGTCAGCTGCTCAGAGAAACATATTAGAATTACTTCAAATCTCATTGATAATATATAGTTAGAATCATCACACCATCTGAGTCAACTGAGACAACCTTGCAATCACTTGATCATTAAGAGTTATTGAAAAATTAAGCACACACACTTGAGCACAGACATTTCACTCCATGTCCTGTTTCTAAACTGCCACACAGCCAAGTTCCTCTTTTCAGCCTGCAGAATTCTGGTTACAAAGAATCATTTTTAATCTTCCCAATAATTAGGGCCCGAAGCACTACAGTGCGTAGGACCCTATTGTTCCTGTAGTGTTTCTTTGGCGGTTGGTTTGGCGGTTTCTTTTTCTTACGCCACTTTGAACCTCAATTTGACCCCCTAAACATGCTCAAAAACTCCCCAAATTTGGCACACACATCAGGACTGGTGACAAATTTAATATTATGGGGGAATTACACATATGAATGGCAAAATGACTCAATAGCGCCACCTTGAAAATTGGGCTTTAGTGGAGTTATTACGGCTAGTTTCACGTAAACTCATGAAATTTGGTACACATGTACAGTAGCCCGAGACAAAAAAATTCCTGCTGTTGAAATTTTAAAAAAAGCTCAACAGCACCCCCTACAGCATGTGGTGCGCAGGTATTGGAATTTAACGAACTTCTGCCAGGATTTTTATCCGATCTTCACCAAATTCGCTGTGTGGCATCTAGACCCCTCCAGGATGAAAAGTTATTAAAATCTTGTGGCTGCGTCTTACGGTGTGGGCGTGGCATGGCGGCCATTTTGAACAAAAAATCCCAACAACGCCCCCAAGAAAACTATGTGCGCAGGCATTGGAATTTATCGAACTCCTCCCAGGATTTTTGTCCCATCTTCACCAAATTCGCTGTGTGGCATCTACACCCCTCCAGGATCAAAAGTTATTAAAATCTTGTGGCTGCGTCACACGGTGTGGGCGTGGCATGGCGGCCATTGTGAACAAAAAAGCTTAACATTGTACAATAGAACACGTTGTGCGCAGGCATTGGAATTTAACGAACTCCTCCCAGGATTTTTTTCCGATCTTCACCAAATTCGCTGTATGGTATCTACACCCATCCAGGATGAAAATGTATTAAAATCTCGTGGCTACGTCACACGGTGTGGGCGTGGCATGGCGGCCATTTTAAAAAAAATCACCATGTGGAGCGAAATGGGTTTTGGAGGTGAAGGGATCCACGTAAAATCACCAAATCCACACAAATCCTCTTTAATGTCAAGACCTAATATTTAATATACAATTCAGGAATGGACGTGATCAAACGGCTCCACAGCGCCCCCTACAATTATTCAAATACTCATATAAAATCACTGTTTTATCCTACAAACATGAAATTTGGTACATACATATAGTATCCCAAGACAAACAGATTTGCACAGTCGAAATTCCAATCGGCTCTACGGCGCCCCCTAGACAAGGTCGGGTGGAGAGGAGTGCGGTGAGGAGCGAGGGCCCGTCCGACGCTGCTTGCAGCTTTAATTATAAACTGTTTCAAATCATTACTTAACATAAGAATAATTTCAAATCATCATTAAGCCTAAGCGCAATCATATCTCCCCCTGGAACTGCTACCTTATCATGGTGGGGGAGTTTGAGTGCCCGAATGATCCTGGGAGCTATGTTGTCGGGGGCTTTATGCCCCTGGTAGGGTCACTCAAGGCAAACAGGTCTCTGGTGACGGGTCAGACTAAAAGCAGTTCAAGAAGCCCCCTATGAGAAGAGAAAGAACCAGGACCGTGACGTCGCCCGGCATGGCGCAGCCGGGGCCCCACCCTGGAGCCCTGCGCCTTCGGGTTGGGGACAGGCCTCTGACTGTTGTCTCGGCCTACGGGCCGAACGGCAGTGAAGAGTACCCGGCCTTCTTGGAGTCCTAGGGAGGGGTGCTTGACAGTGCTCCGACTGGAGACTCCATTGTTCTACTGGGAGACTACAACGCTCACGTTAGGGCAGTTCGGTCCCTGTACGACCGGAGCAGGAGTCTGGTTCGTATTTCCAACAGTAAGTTGGACCTGTTCCCTGTGCGCGTTGGACTCCGGCAGGGCTGCCCTTTGTCACCGGTTCTGTTCATAACTTTTATGGACAGAATTTCTAGGCGCAGCCAGGGGCCGGAGGGGGTCCGGTTTGGGTACCGCGGGATCTCATCTCTGCTTTTTGCGGATGATGTGGTCCTGTTGGCTTCATCGAACCTGGACCTCCAGCATGCACTGGGGCAGTTTGCGGCCGAGTGTGAAGCGACTGGGATGATGATTAGCACCTCCAAATATGAGGCCATGGTTCTCGACCGGAAAAAGGGGGCTTGCCCTCTCCGGGTCGGTGGAGAGATCCTACCCCAAGTGTAGGAGTTTAAGTATCTCGGAGTCTTGTTCACGAGTGAGGGGAGGGTGGAGCATGAGATTGACAGGCGGATCGGCGCAGCGTCCGCAGTCATGCGGTCGCTGAACCGGTCCGTCGTGGTGAAGAAGGAGCTAAGCCAAAAGGCAAGGCTCTGTATTTACCGGTCAATCTACGTTCCGACTCTCACCTATGGTCATGAGCTTTGGGTCATGACCGAAAGAACGAGGTCCCGGATACAAGCGGCTGAAATGAGTTTCCTCCGCAGGGTGGCTGGGTCACCAGGGAGGAGCTCGAAGTAGAGCCGCTACTTCTCCACATCGAGAGGGGTCAGTTGAGGTGGCTTGGACATCTATTCCGGATGCCTTTGGGACGCCTCCCTGGGGAGGTGTTCCGGGCATGTCCCACGGGGAGGAGGCCTCGGGGTAGACCTAGGACACGCTGGAGGGACTATGTCTCTCAGCTGGCCTGGGAACGCCTCGGGGTCCCACCGGAAGAACTGGAGGAGGTGTCTGCGGTGAGGGAAGTCTGAGCCTCTCTGGTTAGACTGCTGCCTCCGCGACCCGGCCCCGGATAAGCGGAAGATAATGGATGGATGGATGGCAATCATATCATTTTTATTTACTTAGCCTCTGTAAATGGCTGCTCTGGGATCTCAAACCTTGACTCCACTTGACAGTAGACAGCAGGTGGGAGTTTGTAGAGCAGCAACACGAAGCCCGCTGGCGTGACAGTGAGGTTAAAGTGACCATGTTTTGATTACCGAAAACCAGGATACTCGGCCCAGCAATGACATACTCAAATGACACTCGAAGTTTACTCAAAGATGCCTTATAATTTCAATATATTTAAAGTATGCCTCCTCTATATGAATAGAAAATTGTTATATTACTAAACACTATCTATAACCAAAGACATAAATTCAGATAGGCTTCTCAAAGTTTACTCAACATGCTTTATTGTGACAAGTTTCAAAAATAACAAATGAAATTAAAGCTGCAAGCAGCGTCGGACGGGCCCTCGCTCCCCCGCACCGCTGCTGTGGAGACGATCGGAATGTCTGAAGCACACAATTGTGTTTGTCCCATCCAGCTCTGCACATGAACCAAATTTCATGTCTGTACGACAAACCAGTGATTTTATATGAAATTTTAAAATTTCGTAGGGGGCGCTATGGAGCTGTTTGACGGCGCCACAGTGTTGAGGGATAGCCTGTCATCAAGCATATCAAGTTTTATTCATATTCGACCATGTGCAGTCAAGTTATGAGCATTTCCCACTTCATGGCAACAGACTCAAAATGGCCGTCCTGTCACGCCCACACCGTGTGATGCAGCCACAAGATTTTAATAACTTTTCATCCTGAATGGGTCCAGATGCCACACAGCGAATTGGTTGGAGATGGGATAAAAATCCTGGGAGGAGTTCGTTAAATTCCAATGTCTCTGCACCACATTGTTTAGGGGGCGCTGTGGAGCCGATTGAAATTTCAAGTGTACAGATCTGTTTGTCTGGATAGACTATACATGTGTACCAAATTTCATGTTTGTCGGTTAAAGCAGTGATTCTATATGAGTATTTGAATATTTGTAGGGGGCGCTGTGGAGCCGTTTGACCACGCCACTTCCTGAATTGTATATCAAACATTAGTTTTTGAGATTTGTGAGGATTTGTGTGGATTTGGTGGTATTAGGTGGATCCCTTCACTTCCAAAACTCATTTCATTCCATATAGCAAAATTGGTGACAATGGCCGCCATGCCACGCCCACACCGTGTGACGCAGCCACGAGATTTTAATAACTTTTGATCCTGAAGGGGTTCAGATGCCACACAGCCAGTTTCATCAAGATGGGATAAAAATCCTGGGAGGAGTTCGTTAAATTCCAATGTCTCCACACGACCTTGTCTAGGGGGCGCCGTAGAGCCGATTGGAATTTCGACTGTGCAAATTTGTTGGTCTTGGGATACTATATGTATGTATCAATTTGCATGTTTGTAGGAAAAAGCATTGATTTTATATGACTATTTCAATATTTGTAGGGGGCGCTGTGGAGCCGTTTGACCACACCCATTCCTGAATTGTATATCAAATGTTAGTTCTTCAGTTTAATGAGGATTTGTGTGGATTTGGTGATTTTACGTGGATCCCTTCACCTCCAAAACCCATTTTGTTCCACATGGCGATTTTGTTCAAAATGGACGCCATGCCACGCCCACACCGTGTTACGTAGCCAGGAGTTTTTAATAACTTTTCATCCTGGATGGGTCTAGGTGCCACACAGCGAATTTGGTGAAGATCGGATAAAAATCCTGGGAGGAGTTCGTTAAATTCCAATCCCTGCGCACCACGTTTTCTAGGGGGCGCCGTGGAGCTTTTTCGAAATTTCAAAAGCAGGAATGTTTTTGCTTCGAGCTACTGTGCGTGTGTACCAAATTTTATAGCTGTACGTGAAACTAGCCGTATTAACTCCATTAAAGCACAATTTTCAAGGTGGCGCTATTGAGTCATTTTGCCATTCATATGTGTAATTCCCCCAAAATATCAAATTTTTCGCCAGTCCTGATGTGTGTGCAAAATTTGGTGAGTTTTTGAGCATGTTTAGGGGGTCAAATTGGGGTTCAATTTGGCGTAAGAAAAATAAAGAAAGAAACAGAGGAGGAACAATAGGGCCTTTGCCCTGCAAGGCAAAGGCAGCGTTCAGTGTTTCACACTGATCGCTGCCCTTTGCCTTTTCGGGCTCGGGCCCTAATTAAAGCTGCAAGCAGCGTCGGACGGGCCCTCGCTCCCCCCCCGCAACGCCGCTGTGGAGACAATGGGAATGTCTAAAGCACGCACTCGTGTTCGTCTCATCCTGCTCTGCACATGTACCAAATTTCATGTCTGTACGACAAACCAGTGATTTTATATGAAATTTTAAAATTTTGTAGGGGACGCTGTGGAGCTGTTTAAGTGCGCCACAGTGTTAAGGGATAGCCTGTCATCAAGCATATCAAGTTTCATTCATATTCGGCCATGTGCAGTCAAGTTATGAGCATTTCACACTTCATGGCCACACGCTCAAAATGGCCGCCCTGTCACGCCCACACCGTGTGACAGAGGCAGAAGATTTTAATAACTTTTCATCCTGAAGGGGTATAGATGCCACACAGCCAATTTGGTGGAGATGGGATAAAAATCCTGGGAGGAGTTCGTTAAATTCCAATGTCTCAGCACCACATTGTCTAGGGGGCGCTGTGAAGCCAATTGAAATTTCAAGTGTACAGATCTGTTTGTCTGGATAGACTATACATGTGTACCAAATTTCATGTTTGTAGGTCAAAGCAGTAGTTTTTTATGAGTATTTGAATATTTGTAGGGGGCGCTGTGGAGCCGTTTGAACACGCCATTTCCTGAATTGTATATCAAACATTAGTTTTTGAGATTTGTGAGGATTTGTGTGGATTTGGTGATATTAGGTGGATCCCTTCACCTCCAAAACTCATTTCATTCCATGTGGCAAAATTGGTGAAAATGGCTGCCATGCCACGCCCACACCGTGTGACATAGCCACGAGATTTTAATAACTTTTGATCCTGAAGGGGTCCAGATGCCACACAGTGAATTTGGTGAAGACCAGAAAAAAATCCTAGGAGGAGTTCGTTAAATTCCAATGCCTGCGCACCACGTTTTCTAGGGGGCGCCGTGGAGCTTTTTCAAAATTTCAAAAGCAGGAATGTTTTTGTCTGGGACTACTGTACCTGTGTACCAAATTTTATAGCTGTACGTGAAACTAGCCGTATTAACTCCACTAAAGTCCAATTTTCAAGGTGGCGCTATTGAGTCATTTTGCCATTCATATGTGTAATTCCCCCAAAATATCAAATTTTTCACCAGTCCTGATGTGTGTGCAAAATTTGAGGAGTTTTTGAGCATGTTTAGGGGGTCAAATTGGGGTTCAATTTGGCGTAAGAAAAATTAAAGCTGCAAGCAGCGTCGGACGGGCCCTCGCTCCCCCGCACCGCTGCTGTGGAGACGATCGGAATGTCTGAAGCACACAATTGTGTTTGTCCCATCCAGCTCTGCACATGAACCAAATTTCATGTCTGTACGACAAACCAGTGATTTTATATGAAATTTTAAAATTTCGTAGGGGGCGCTATGGAGCTGTTTGACGGCGCCACAGTGTTGAGGGATAGCCTGTCATCAAGCATATCAAGTTTTATTCATATTCGACCATGTGCAGTCAAGTTATGAGCATTTCCCACTTCATGGCAACAGACTCAAAATGGCCGCCCTGTCACGCCCACACCGTGTGATGCAGCCACAAGATTTTAATAACTTTTCATCCTGAATGGGTCCAGATGCCACACAGCGAATTGGTTGGAGATGGGATAAAAATCCTGGGAGGAGTTCGTTAAATTCCAATGTCTCTGCACCACATTGTTTAGGGGGCGCTGTGGAGCTGATTGAAATTTCAAGTGTACAGATCTGTTTGTCTGGATAGACTATACATGTGTACCAAATTTCATGTTTGTCGGTTAAAGCAGTGATTCTATATGAGTATTTGAATATTTGTAGGGGGCGCTGTGGAGCCGTTTGACCACGCCACTTCCTGAATTGTATATCAAACATTAGTTTTTGAGATTTGTGAGGATTTGTGTGGATTTGGTGGTATTAGGTGGATCCCTTCACTTCCAAAACTCATTTCATTCCATATAGCAAAATTGGTGACAATGGCCGCCATGCCACGCCCACACCGTGTGACATAGCCACGAGATTTTAATAACTTTTGATCCTGAAGGGGTTCAGATGCCACACAGCCAGTTTCATCAAGATGGGGTAAAAATCCGGGGAGGAGTTCGTTAAATTCCAATGTCTCCACACGACCTTGTCTAGGGGGCGCCGTAGAGCCGATTGGAATTTCGACTGTGCAAATTTGTTGGTCTTGGGATACTATATGTATGTATCAATTTGCATGTTTGTAGGAAAAAGCATTGATTTTATATGACTATTTCAATATTTGTAGGGGGCGCTGTGGAGCCGTTTGACCACACCCATTCCTGAATTGTATATCAAATGTTAGTTCTTCAGTTTAATGAGGATTTGTGTGGATTTGGTGATTTTACGTGGATCCCTTCACCTCCAAAACCCATTTTGTTCCACATGGCGATTTTGTTCAAAATGGACGCCATGCCACGCCCACACCGTGTTACGTAGCCAGGAGTTTTTAATAACTTTTCATCCTGGATGGGTCTAGGTGCCACACAGCGAATTTGGTGAAGATCGGATAAAAATCCTGGGAGGAGTTCGTTAAATTCCAATCCCTGCGCACCACGTTTTCTAGGGGGCGCCGTGGAGCTTTTTCGAAATTTCAAAAGCAGGAATGTTTTTGTCTCGAGCTACTGTACGTGTGTACCAAATTTCATAGCTGTACGTGAAACTAGCCGTATTAACTCCATTAAAGCACAATTTTCAAGGTGGCGCTATTGAGTCATTTTGCCATTCATATGTGTAATTCCCCCAAAATATCAAATTTTTCGCCAGTCCTGATGTGTGTGCAAAATTTGGTGAGTTTTTGAGCATGTTTAGGGGGTCAAATTGGGGTTCAATTTGGCGTAAGAAAAATAAAGAAAGAAACAGAGGAGGAACAATAGGGCCTTTGCCCTGCAAGGCAAAGGCAGCGTTCAGTGTTTCACACTGATCGCTGCCATTGCCTTTTCGGGCTCGGGCCCTAATTAAAGCTGCAAGCAGCGTCGAACGGGCCCTTGCTCCCCCCCGCACCGCTGCTCTGGAGATGATAGGAATCTTTAAAGTACACAGTTGTGTTACTGCTCTGCACATGTACCAAATTTCATGTCTGTAGGTTAAAGCGGTGATTTTATATGAATTTTTGAAATTTCTAGGGGGTGCTGTGGAGCTGTTTGGCTGCGCCCAAGTGTTGATGGATAGCCTGTCATAAAACATATCAAGTTTCATTCACATCTGATCATGTGCAATGAAGTTATGAGCATTTCACACTTCATGGTCGCATGATCAAAATGGCCGCCATGCCACGCCCACGCCGTGTGACGCAGCTACGAGATTTTAATAACTTTTCATCCTGGAAGGGTCTAGATGCCACACAGCGAATTTGGTGAAGATTGGATACAAATCCTGGGAGGAGGTCGTTAAATTCCAATGTCTCCAGACGACTTTTTCTAGGGGGCGCCATAGAGCCCATTTGAATTTCGACTTTGCAAATTTGTTGGACTCAGGATTCTATATGTATGAACCAAATTTCATGTTTGTAGGATACAGCAGTGACTTTTTATGAGTATTTGAATATTTGCAGGGGGCGCTGTGGAGCCGTTTGACCATGTCCATTCATGAATTGTATATTAAACCTTTGCGTTTGAGATTGATGAGGCTTTGTGTGGATTTGGTGATATTAGGTGGATCCCTTCACCTCCAAAACTGATTTCATTCGATGTGGCAAACTTGCTGAAAATGGCCACCATGCCACGCCCACACCGTGTGACGCAGCCACAAGATTTTAATAACTTTTCATCCTGGATGGGTCTAGATGCCACACAGCCAATTTGGTGAAGATTGGATACAAATCCTGGGAGGAGTTCGTTAAATTCCAATGTCTCCACACGACTTTTTCTAGGGGGCGCCATAGAGCCCATTTGAATTTTGACTGTGCAAATTTGTTGGACTCGGGATTCTATATGTATGTACCAAATTTCATGTTTGTAGGATACAGCAGTGACTTTTTATGAGTATTTGAATATTTGCAGGGGGCGCTGTGGAGCCGTTTGACCATGTCCATTCATGAATTGTATATTAAACCTTAGCGTTTGAGATTGATGAGGATTTGTGTGGATTTGGTGATATTAGGTGGATCCCTTCACCTCCAAAACTCATTTCATTCCATGTGGCAAAATTGGTGAAAATGGCCGCCATGCCACGCCCACACCGTGTGACGCAGCCACAAGATTTTAATAACTTTTCATCCTGGATGGGTCTAGATGCCACACAGCGAATTTGGTGAAGACCGGATAAAAATCCTAGGAGGAGTTCGTTAAATTCCAATGCCTGCGCACCACGTTTTCTAGGGGGCGCCGTGGAGCTTTTTCAAAATTTCAAAAGCAGTAATGTTTTTGTCTCAAGCTACTGTACCTGTGTACAAAATTTCATAGCTGTACGTGAAACTAGCCGTATTAACTCCACTAAAGCCCAATTTTTAAGGTGGCGCTATTGAGTCATTTTGCCATTCATATGTGCAATTCCCCCAAAATATCAAATTTTTCGCCAGTCCTGATGTGTGTGCAAAATTTGGTGAGTTTTTGAGCATGTTTAGGGGGTCAAATTGAGGTTCAATTTGGCGTAAGAAAAATAAAGAAAGAAACAGAGCAGGAACAATAGGGCCTTTGCCCTGCAAGGCAAAGGCAGCGTTCAGTGTTTCACACTGATCGCTGCCCTCTGCCTTTTCGGGCTCGGGCCCTAATTAAAGCTGCAAGCAGCGTCGGACGGGCCCTCGCTTCTCACCGCACTACTCTCCACAGGACCTTTTCTAGGGGGTGCCGTAGAGCCGATTGGAATTTCGACTGTGCAAATGTGTTGGTCTTGGGATACTATATGTATGTACCAATTTTAATGTTTGCAGGATTAAGCAGTGATTTTATATGAGTATTTAAATATTTGTAGGGGGCGCTGTGGAGCCGTTTGACCACGTCCATTCCTGAATTGTATATTGAACGTTAGCTTTTGAGATTAATGAGGAGTTTTGTGGATTTGGTAATTTCACGTGGATCCCTTCACCTCCAAAACCCATTTCGTTCCACATGGCGAATTTGTTCAAAATGGCCGCCATGCTACGCCCACACCATGTGACGTATCCGCGAGATTTTAATAACTTTTCATCCTGGAGGGGTCTAGATGCCACACAGCGAATTTGGTGAAGATTGGATAAAAATCCTGGGAGGAGTTCGTTAAAATCCAATGCCTGCGCACAACGTGTTCCATTGTACAATGTTAAGCTTTTTTGTTCAAAATGGCCGCGATGCCACGCCCACACCGTGTGACGCAGCCACAAGATTTTAATAACTTTTCATCCTGGAGGGGTATAAATGCCACACAGCAAATTTGGTGAAAATCGGATAAAAATCCTGGGAGGAGTTTGTTAAATTCCAATGCCTGCGCACCACGTGTTCTAGTTGGCGCTGTTTAGCTTTTTTGTTCAAAATGGCCGCCATGCCACGCCCACACCGTGTAACGCAGCCACAAGATTTTAATAACTTTTCATCCTGGTGGAGTCTAGATGCCACACAGTGAATTTGGTGAAGATCGAATAAAAATCCTGGGAGGAGTTCGTTAAATTCCAATGCCTGCGCACCACATGCTGTAGGGGGCGCTGTTGAGCTTTTTTTGAAATTTCAACAGCAGGAATTTTTTTGTCTTGGGCTACTGTACCTATGTACCAAATTTCATGAGTTTACGTGAAATTAGCCGTATTAACTCCACTAAAGCCCAATTTTCTAGGTGGCGCTATTGAGTGATTTTGCCATTGTAATGTGTAATTCCCCTAAAATATCAAATTTTTCATCAGTCCTGATGTGTGTGCCAAATTTGGTGAGTTTTTGAGCATGTTTAGGGTCAAACTGAGGTTTAAAGTGGCGTAAGAAAAAAGAAACCGCCAAACCGCCAAAGAAACAAACAAACCGCCAAAGAAACACTACAGGAACAATAGGGTCCTACGCACTGTAGTGCTTCGGGCCCTAATAAACAAACCGCCAAAGAAACACTAGAAGAACAACAGGGCCTTTGCACCCAGTGCAAAGGCCAGCGTTCAGTGTTTCACACTGATTGCTGGCCTTTTCCCTTGAGTGCTCGGGCCCTAATAATGACAGAAACAATGTCGCTTCTGTATTAGAAAAAAAATACCTCTGCTATATTAGCAATCCAACTTTGGCAAAAAATAACTCTCATAAACTTACAAAAGCTAACCAAAAAATCTCTATATCTTTAGTTTTCTTCTTCGTCCTTCAACACAATGAAAACCAGGACATTTTCATCACTTTATAAAAAACAACCAGGACAGGACATGAAAACAGGACATGTCCAGGGAAAACAGGACGTTTGGTCACCCTAAGTGAGGTGCCGACAGGTAAGTAAGCAAGGAGTACAGCAATTGTAGTAGCCAATTCTGTAGAGGTGCTTATCAGTGCAAAGAAAATCAAAATTAAGGTTCAGATGGAGAAGCGGCAAGCAAACAATGCTAGTGTCCTCTCACATCCATTTTTTTGTCTTGTTTATTTTTTTTGTGAAAAAAATACTGAATTTTTTTTCCTGTATTTTTTTTTCACCTGAAGGAAACTCGTGTTTTTTGGTTGAATATACTATTTGCAGACTTGTCTGTGTGACTCATTGTTTTCCTAAGTCTCTACGACGTAGGTGGTGAGCGCAAAGCTGGCATGACCAGTAGTATCACAATGGACACATTTATGGGAAAGATGCCAGGATGAAACTAAAAAAGCACTCAGAGAGCGTAGACCTCCACCAAGCAGCTTCAGTCCACCCCCAACACAATCTCCCAATGAGAAAGTATCATTGTGTAAAGTCTGATTCTTTTGTTGGAAGCCAAAGAACAAACTAGAGGAATTTTCAGTTTACAGATATAGAATTTTTTGGGGGTCACAGGTAAAGTATGACAGCGCTGATCTCAAAATGGCAAAGCTCTCGCAGGAACTCCGCCAGAGTGAGCCCGATATACCGGTATAATTCACATTTATCTTCTTGGGCTGGGCCCGCCCCGGACACAGGTTGGACTTAGACGCAACCGAGTCTCATTGGCCAGTTATCTCTGACATGAACATGCCAACCACTGTTCACATGGATTTACTGAAATGTGCTAAAACAAGTGTGTGTGTTGTCATTAAGACGTGCATGTATTTTGCCACTGAACTTTGCTGAACACAGAAACTACTGAGTACAGATAAGACAGGAGCTGCGAGCACTCTACTCCCTTTTCATTCAGTTTATTCATAACAATGTCTGTCCATGGGAACAGAATAAGACAGAAACTGGGCGTGTAGCTATTCCCGTTTTCATAGCAACAAAGACAATGAGTGCAGACTGTCTATGACCCCAAGGCCACAAAAGGTCAGATGAATGATGATCAAACTGAGTAAATAATATAGCAAATCCAATCATAGTAGAATCAAGGAATAATATAACAAATCATAAAAATATGACAATTGTGTAGTCCAGCGAAATTAACACTGCACAGGACACAGAAATAAGTTGGTTCTTTATTCTGAACAAGTTACTTGGAGGATGCTCAATGGATAAAATAAGTAGGATAAAAACAGAAATTTTCCTCTTGAGAATTTGGTTTGATTCTGCTAAATAGTATTTCTGTTGCAAGCTCCGTTTGAGGACAAACAGCTCTGCCAAAAACAACTACTTAGTTTTAACAAGACATCCCAATTTACAGCTTTCTGACAATAAATAAGCACCAGCAGATTTCAGCAAGATAAAATAAGGCTAACCTTAAGACCATGTATGGTGTACTTCCAAGTACCCTAGCCTCGCTAAGTTAGCTAAAGGCCGGCACACACTACAGGATAATCGGGCCGATTTTTGTCCCGATCTCCCCCTTATGATCAAAGCCAGCAAAGGCCCGATTGTCAGATGTTTGCAAACGATATCGTTTCTGATTTTCCTGTGGTGTGGGGTGTGTTAAGAGTGATTTTGTCCGTTCCGATCCACTCGGAAGGTCTCGGAAGGAGAGATCATAGATAATGAAAATGTTTAATATTTGCGACTAGAAATCCTGTAGTGTGTGGGGTTCTCCGAGAGCAGCCGAGCACGCACGGTGTGTAATGTCACGTGTGCCAGATTTAAGCCAATCAAAATGCGAGCTGACTCAGCTGACTGACTGAAGAGGAAGTAAAACAAATTAAAGCTGCAAGCAGTGTCGGACGGGCCCTCGCTCCACACTGCACTCCTCTCCACACGATCTTGTCTAGGGAGCGCTGTAGGGCCAATTGGAATTTCGACTGTGCAAATCTGTTGGTCGTGGGATACTATATGTATGTACCAAATTTCATGTTTGGAGGATAAAGTAGTGATTTTATATGAGTATTTGAATATTTGTAGGGGGCGCTGTGGAGCCGTTTGACCAGGTCCATTCCTGAATTGTATATTAAATATTGGGTCTTGAGATGAATGAAGATTTGTGTGGACTTGGTGATTTTACATGGATCCCTTCACCTCCAAAAACCATTTCGTTCCAAATGGCGATTTTGTTCAAAATGGCCGCCATGCCACGCCAACACAGTGTGACATATTCACGAGATTTTAATAACTTTTCATCTTGGATGGGTCTAGATGCCACACAGCAAATTTGGTGAAGATGGGACAAAAATCCTGGAGGGAGTTCGTTAAATTCCAATGCCTGCGCACAGCGATTTCTAGGGGGCACCGTTGAGATTTTTTGTTCAAAATGGCCGCCATGCCACGCCCACACCGTGTGACACAGCCACAAGATTTTAATAACTTTTCATCCTGGAGGGGTCTAGATGACACACAGCAAATTTGGTGAAGATGGGACAAAAATCCTGGGAGGAGTTCGATAAATTCCAATGCCTGCACACTACGTGCTCTACGGGGCACTGTTGAGCCTTTTTTGAAATTTTAAAAGCAGGAATGTTTTTGGCTCAGGCTACTGTACCTATGTACCAAATTTCATGAGTTTATGTGGAACTAGCCGTATTAACTCCACTAAAGCCCAATTTTCTAGGTGGCGCTATTGAGTCATTTTGCCATTCATATGTGTAATTCCCCCAAAATATAAAAATTTTCACCAGTCCTGATGTGTGTGCCAAATTTGGGGAGTTTTTGAGCATGTTTAGGGGGTCAAATTGGGGTTCAAAGTGGTGTAAGAAAAAGAAACCGCCAAACCGCCCCCCAAAGAAACACTACAGGAACAATAGGGTCCTACGCACTGTAGTGCTCGGGCCCTAATTAAAGCTGCAAGCAGCGTCGGACGGGCCCTCGCTCCCCCCGCACCGCAGATGTGAGCTGATTGGAATTTCAAGTGTACAGATATGTTTGTGTCGATACACTATACATGTGTACCAAATTTCATGTTTGTAGGATAAAGTAGTGATTTGAAATGAGTATTTGAATATTTGTAGGGGGCGCTGTGGAGCTGTTTGACCACGCCCATTCCTGAATTGTATACTAAATGTTTGGTCTTGAGATTAAAGAGGATTTGTGTGGATTTGGTGATTTTACATGGATCCCTTCACCTCCAAAACCCATTTTGTTCCTCTTGAGGACTTTGTTCAAAATGGCCGCCATGCCACGCCCACACCGTGTGACTCAGCGACGAGTTTTTAATAACTTTTTATCCTGGAGGGGTCTAGATGCCACACAACCAATTTGGTGAAGATCGGACAAAAATCCTGGGAGGAGTTCGATAAATTCAAATGCCTGCGCACCACGTATTCTATGGGGCGCCAGTGAGCTTTTTGGTTCAAAATGGCCGCCATGCCACGCCCACACCGTGTGATGCAGCCACAAGATTTTAATTACTTTTCATCCTGGAGGGGTCGAAATGCCACACAGCGAATTAAGTGATTATGGGACAAAAATCCTGGGAGGAGTTCGTTAAATTCCAATGCCTGCCCACCACGTGTTCTGGGGGCGACATGAAGCTATTTTGTTCAAAACTTGCCGCCATGCCACGCCCACACCGTGTGACGCAGCCACAAGATTTTAATAACTTTTCATCTTGGAGGGGTTTAAATGCGACACAGCGAATTTAATGATGATTGGACAAAAATCCTGGGAGGAGTTCGTTAAATTCCAATGCCTGCCCACCATGTGTTCTGGGGGCGCCGTGAAGCTTTTTTGTTCAAAATGGCCGCCATGCCACGCCCACACCGTGTGACGCAGCCACTAGATTTTAATAACTTTTCATCCTGGAGGGGTGTAGATGCCACACAGCGAATTTGGTGAAGAGACGACAATAATCCTGAGAGGAGTTCGTTAAATTCTAATGCCTGCGCACCACGTGTTCCAGGGGGCGCCGTTACGTTTTTTTGTTCAAAATGGCCGCCATGTCACACCACACCGTGTGACGCAGCCACAAGATTTTAATAACTTTTCACCCTGGAGGGGTGTAAATGCCACACAGCGAATTTAATGATGATGGGACAAAAACCCTGGGAGGAGTTCGTTAAATTCCAATGCCTGCCCACCACGTGTTCTGGGGGCGCCATGAAGCTTTTTTGTTCAAAATGGCCGCCATGCCACGCCCACACCGCGTGACGCAGCCACAAGATTTTAATAACTTTTCATCCTGGAGGGGTGTAAATGCCACACAGCGAATTTAATGATGATGGGACAAAAATCCTGGGAGGAGTTCGTTACATTCCAATGCCTGCCCACCATGTGTTCTGGGGGTGCCATGAAGCTTTTTTGTTCAAAATGGCCGCCATGCCACGCCCACACCGTGTGACGCAGCCACTAAATTTTAATAACTTTTCATCCTGGAGGGGTGTAGATGCCACACAGCGAATTTGGTGAAGAGACGACAATAATCCTGAGAGGAGTTCGTTAAATTCCAATGCCTGCGCACCACGTGTTCCAGGGGGCGCCGTTACGTTTTTTTGTTCAAAATGGCCGCCATGTCACACCACACCGTGTGACGCAGCCACAAGATTTTAATAACTTTTCATCCTGGAGGGGTCTAGATGCCACACAGCGAATTTGGTGAAGATGGGACAAAAATCCTGGGAGGAGTTTGTTAAATTCCAATGCCTGCCCACCACGTGTTCTGGGGGCGCCATGAAGCTTTTTTGTTCAAAATGGCCGCCATGCCACTCCCACACCGTCTGACGCAGCCACAAGATTTTAATAACTTTTCATCCTGGAGGGGTCTAGATGCCACACAGCGAATTTGGTGAAGAAACGAATAAAAATCCTGGAAGGAGTTCGTTAAATTCCAATGCCTGCGGACCACGTGTTCCAGGGGACGCTGTTTAGCTTTTTTGTTCACAATGGCCGACATGCCCCGCCCACACCGTGTGACGCAGCCACGAGATTTTAATAACTTTTCATCTTGGAGGGGTTTAGATGCCACATAGGGAATTTGGTGAAGATGGCACAATAATCCTGGGAGGAGTTCGTTAAATTCCAATGCCTGCGCACCACATGTTCCAGGGGGTGCCGTTAAGCTTTTTGTTCAAAATGGCCGCCATGCCACGCCCACACCGTGTGACGCAGCCACAAGATTTTAATAACTTTTCATCATGGAGGGGTTTAGATACCACACAGTCAATTTGGTGAAGATCGGACAAAAATCCTGAGAGGAGTTCGTTAAATTCCAATGCCTGCGCACCACGTCTTCCACGGGGCGCCGTTAAATTTTTCTGTTCAAAATGGCCGCCATGCCACGCCCACACCGTGTAACACAGCCACAATATTTTAATAACTTTTCATCCTGGAGGGGTCTAGATGCCACACAGGGAATTTGGTGAACATCGGTCAAAAGTCCTGGGAGGAGTTCGTTAAATTCCAATGCCTGCGCACCATGTGGTTCAGGGGGCGCCGTTTAGCTTTTTTGTTCAAAATGGCCGCCATGCCACGCCCACACCGTGTGATGCAGCCACAAGATTTTAATTACTTTTCATCCTGGATGGGTCTAGATGCCACACAGCGAATTTGGTGAAGATCGGCCAAAAGTCCTGGGAGGAGTTCGTTAAATTCCAATGCCTAAGTGCGGACACAGAACAGGCACAAGGGGATCTATTAAATCAAAACCAAGCAAGAACCTACAGACACAGAGCGAAACTACAAAACCAAGAATTGCACAATGACAGAAGCGATCCAAGGACAAACTCAAACACTAAACTAACAAGACAGGGAAACAGGACTAAAACTGAAACCTTTGCAGAATAAAGAACTAAACCCAGGAACAAGCTGAACCAAACCTTTGACCAAAACTAGAGAATCAACCAACTAAATTCTAACTAACAACAGCAAGAAAACCTAAGACAACCACAAATGATTTAACTAAACAAAACTAACAGACTACAGACAAACACCACTAAAGAGAAATAAAGCTAAACTAAAGAGGGAGAACAGAATGAAATGAACCAGGCTTAATACAGAAAAGGGACAAAACTACAAAAACCAAGGAATAACTCAAACTAACAAACAGAATAAGGACAACAGAAAACAGGTAAGAATAAACTAAAGCAGGTCAAACAAAACGGGTTTACTCACAAAATCTAAAGCTAACTAAAGGGACGGGCAGGATCCGGGGAATGCAGGCTGGGAGTTTGGGTGATGGAAGTCTAGGTGAGGCAGGCAGATGCGCAGGCAAGCAGACAGGGAACAGGTGGGAAACAGAGCAGGGTCCAGCAGTATTCAGGGAAGATTGTCCTATGGTCTGGCAGAGATTGAGTGAGTTGCATGAGTATTTAAGGGAGCTAATCAAGTCCAGGTGGGCTGCTATCTGCAGCTGCCTCTAATACTGTAATTTAGGAGCCAGCAGGCAGGGCTGGGCCGACACAGTGTGTGAGGAAGTGTGAGTGGGGGAGCAGGGACTGGAGCAGGGATCCTAACAAATAAATTGGAAAAACTGAAGTAATTTCAGTGACCTTCTTACCACTCTGTTCTGAACTCCACTGACTCCGGAGAAAAACAAAGAGCTGAAGGACTCTAAAAGCTCCATAGAGTTGAGGGGGCCTGCAGAACTCTCCTTGGGTTTCTTAATTTGATTGAACTCTTGTACATCACATAGTTGTTGTGGTGTATTCAAAGTGACACATCTTGTATGTTACTAATGATCTTTGGTCACCTGCATAGTGACGTTACATGTGCTGTTTGAGTCGGTGAAACAAATGGAAGTGAAATCGTAGGAGTCTCAGTACAGGTCGTAAAGAACAGGCTGCTATCACATCTCCTACTGTACAGCTGTCTTCTCCCAGCTCTGTCATTTCCTCCTGCAGCTCTGCAACAGGTTTATCCACCGCCAAAGTTCTTTGTTATTCCTATATAGCTATAAAAGAAGGCACTAAAGGTCCGTCAAGTGGGAAAAGGGAGAGGGTGAGCAGAAATGTCACAAAATGGAGATGACCAACAGCCAAGGGCAGGATTTAACGCGGCGGCTAGCACTCCCAACATTACGTTTAGCATACAGCCACCGGAGCCCTTTGATTTTTCCAAACCACACGAATGGACAAAGTGGATATGTTGCTTCGAGAGATTTCGCCAGACAAGTAATATGTCTACAAGTTCTGAGGAATATCAAGTCAACACGTTAATATACTGCATGGGCGACGAAGCAGATGACGTCTGGAGAGGCTCAAGCTAACTGAAGCAGAAAAGCTGCAATATGATAAAGTGAGAGACAGCTTTCACAATTTTTGCATTGTCAAGAAAAACGTTGTATACGAGCATGCCCGGTTCAATATGCGGAAACAAGAGCCAAACGAGACCGTAGATGCGTTTGTAACTGCCCTGCATTCATTAGCAGAGCATTGCAACAACGGTAACCTCCATGATGAACTCAAAAGAGACAGAATAGTAGTGGGCTTGGCCGATACGAGGCTGTCTGAGCGCATGCAAATGGAAAAATACTTGGACTTGGAGAAAGCTGTAAATATGGCAAGACAATCAGAAGAGATTAAAAAGCAACAAACCACTTTGAGAAATGAAAGTAATGTTATACAAATGGCAAATTCCGTTGTCGGAGGAATCAGCCAAACTGACCACATTCATTATACCCTTCGGGCAGTTCCACTTTAACTGCCTCCCCTTTGGCATCAACTCTGCACCTGAGCACTTTCAGCGCACAATGTCAGAGGTCATTGAAGGACTAGATGGGGTGGTCTGTCACACTGATGATGTGTTGGTATGGGGATACAACCAGGAGGAGCATGATGTTCAACTACATGCCACACTGCGCAGAATCGAAAAGCAGGCATAACTCTGAATGTGGAAAAATGTGATCTTTCACAGACCAAAGTGACTTTCCTCGGTCACATCATCGCAGATTCTGGCATAAGTCCTGACCCAAAGAAGACAGAGTCCATCTCAGAAATGAAAGCACCAACAAACATGGCAGATCTAAGAAGTTTTCTGGGCATTGTAAATCAAGTGGGAAAATTTATCCCCCATTTAGCTGAAAAAGACAAAGCACTGAGAGATATTTTGTCCAAGAAGAACAGTTGGTATTGCGGTGCAGACCAAGTTAAAGCCTTCAGGTCTCTGAAAGATGCCCTAATCTCACCCCCAGTGCTTGCAATGTATGACCCAAACAGAGACACTAAAGTATCAGTCGATGCTTCATTGTATGGCTTAGGAGGTGTTCTACTGCAGCTGTGGGAAGAAGGATGGAGACCGGTAGCTTATGCATCGAGGTCCCTCTCTCCTACAGAACAGTGTTATGCACAAGTGGAAAAAGAGGCTTTAGCTTCTATATGGGCATGTGAGCGATTCCGTGATTTCCTGATAGGCAAACTCTTCTGCCTGGAAACAGACCACAAACCTCTTGTTTCATTGCTGGAAGGACAAGCTCTGGATCTACTTCCACCGAGGATTCAGCGCTTCAGAATGAGACTCATGCATGACTCATATAAGGTATAGCACGCCCCAGGTAAATCGCTCTGGACAGCAGACACTCTGTCCTGCTCACCACTGGAAACGAAACTGAAACAATCAGATAAAGAATTAATGGAGAACACAGACATATATGTGGACAGCATTACTGAAAATATGCCTGTCAGTTCATCATATATGCAAACATTCAAAGAACAGGTGAAAATGGACAGTGTGTGTGCCTGTGTAATGGACATGTGTAGTCAAGGTTGGCCAGAACACACTAAACAAGAATCGTTACTGAGAAACTACTGGCCCGACCGAGCCACACTCACCTTGAAAGATGGCTTGCTGCTGAAAGATTCATGACTTGTTATTCCTTCAGCAATGCAAAACGATGTGTTAACAAAACTACACAAAGGACATCAAGGCATTGTAAAATGCAAAGCCCAAGCTCGCCAAACAGTATGGTGGCCTGGGCTCAGCCAACAAATAAGTGACTTGGTGTTAAAATGCAGAGCATACATACAAGAAAGACGCAACCACAATGAGCCACTTATGCCAACTAAATGCCCTGACCTCCCATGGCAAAGAGTGGGTACAGATCTGTTCAAGCTGGGAGGAAAAACTTACCTTTTCGCTGTGGACTATCTTTCCAGGTTTGTTGAGATTGCCCTTCTGAACAAAACCAAATCCAATGACGTCATTACCCACCTGAAATCCTTCTTTGCCTATCACGGCATTCCCGAAGTCCTAATGTCAGACAATGGGCCACAGTTTTCAGAACAGACTTTCACAGACTTTGCTGCTGTTTATGGATTTAAACATATCACAAGCAGCCCAAGGTTTCCGCAAAGTAATGGAAAAGCAGAACGTGCAGTACAGACTGTGAAAAACCTACTGAAAAAGGCAGATGATCCATATTTAGCTCTCCTCGCCTACAGAGCTACTCCTCTCCAAAATGGATACAGCCCTGCTGAACTCCTAATGGGCTGACGCCTGTGGCCAACGCTTCCGACCCTTCCCTCACAGTTGGACCCAATACTGCCAGACAGCGCCACTATCGCTCAAAAGGAAAGGGAGAAGAGGATGTTGGACATTGCAAACTACAACAGGTGCCATCATGCAAAACCTTTGTGCAACTTGTCACCAGGTGAACACGTGTGGGTGACTGATGCAAAAACATCTGGCACGGTGATCCAAAGTCACTCCACACCAAGATCTTACACAGTAGACTTACCACAGGGGACAGTGAGATGCAATCACATGCATTTGATTCCTTTGCATGAAAAGTCTGTTGAACAGCAGAGTGTGTCAAATGTACCTTCAGAACAGGTGCCTCAAACACCTTATGTACCTCCTGTTATTCCTGTAAACACTGATGTTGTGAGAACCAGATCAGGTAGAGCTATTGTCAAGCCTGTTAAGTTAGATCTGTGAAAACTGTTTGATAATATACAGAATGTTCATATCTGTAGTATTAAGAGATATATATTTTGCGAGTTATTTGTTGAGTGTTATTTGATGCTACACGCTATGTCTTAGTGTAAAAAAAGTTGTGTGCATACTGAAGTGTCTAAAGAAAAAACAACACACAAAAATATTTGTTTGTTGTTTTGTTTTTATTGTTGTCTTTGATACATGTTTTGACTGGTTCCCTGTCTTGTTCTTTATTCTCCACATTGGGTCCTCTTTCTTCACAGTCCACATCCCAGGAGATGAACCCAGGAGCCAGTAAATAAAGGCAGTGTCTATACATGTAGGTACGTTTTGTATAACCTTGTTTGACCATGTGATATGATTATCTTTTTCCATATGTGTCATCTCAAAACCTAACCGAAACCAGCTCTGTCAAGTAACTGATAAATAATGGCGAGAGGAAGCTTGTGCTCTTGGGAAAGTAAGTGGTATAAAGATTTAAAACTCCCAGTTTAAATGTGATTGAAAAAGAGGGAAAGAGAATTTATGGGAGGCATTGTGGATTTCTGTCTGTTGGATGAATTAGCCCACAGAATGCTTATCCTTTCTCTCCTTCTTTATGATTAGCATAGTGTTGCATGTGATTTGCATGTCTACGACCCTCTGGCAGAGTCAGGGGGATCCTGAGCACAAGACACTAACAGCAATGCTTCTTGACTGTATCAGGGGACTCAGCATTGAGAGCTCTGTGATGCCATGTCATCCTTGCTGTTTCCCAAGGCTCATTTTGAAGAACATTAAAATTTCCATGAGCAGTTATCATCATAATAAACATTAAATGCCATTGTTTTATTTACTTCAGGTTATAATGGCACGTTTCACCTACTTGTCACATGTAACATGTAAGTGATGCAAGCCTTTGCTTTGACTTCTTTCCAGACAATTTGAAAAAAAAATAGATGTCTGTGCAAATGCTGGTGATAGAAGCCAGTCTGGTGTTGTTTCGAGTGGCCTGTTGCAGATAAAGGCATTTTGACCCTAAAGCAGCACAGCTGAGCCCACAAAGTCCATCTGTAGGCCTCAGGAAGAGTTTATATTTAAACACCTCAGATGCTGATCATGTGCACTAACTGACAGTACACCAGCGTCACCCTCAATCTTGCCCTTATTTGCTCCTTCTCATCTTTTACTGGAAACTTAATTGATCTACAGTATACAACAGAAGTGCAATATCACTTGAAAGTCAAATGACTCAAAATTCCTCTCCTTACAGTAATTGCATTACTTTTAAGTTGAATTGTAGTGTATTTGCTTTCATGTAAAATTAAAAACTGCGTTTCAATTCACTATATATTGTTGTATATACTGTGTTTTTTAAATACAGACCCTGTAGTAGGAACTCAGTACAACAAAAATCAGTAGATCTTTCATTACAATGATTCAAATTTTTTGTCCAACTTTATTTTTGATAACAGACTCAATCCTCCTCACCATGGAGGACACCAGTGTTGCACAAAGTTCTGGAGAGATGTTTTATCCTTCTTTAGAGACATTTTTCTATTGCTTTTTGCTAGTGGGGTTGTATTTCTCTACCTTTCTCAAAGATATTCTATTGCATTCATGTCGGGCAATAGATGTCTGTCCAGGTCATATTTTTTCTTCTTTTTTTCTTGTGATTCAGAAAGCGTATTTTGGATTGTTATCATGTTGGGATATTCCTCCTCTGCCAAGCTTCTGCAGACTTGAATTCAAAATGCCAGCAAGCAATTTTGCATAGTGCATGTCGCCATCTATAATAGTGATCATTTGTACTCAGTGAGCCCCATGTCATTAAAATCCAATTTAAAAACTCTGCACTTCAAATGTCAGGAGCATGCAATGGCCAGGGCCATCCTGGTCAGCTTCCTGCCAAACATAATGGACTACATCTGAGCCAAACAAAGTGTTGTTGATCTCATCTGACCAAAGAATGTTTTTCCAATACTCATCAGGCCTCTTTTCAGGTTCTGTAGCAAAGTTTGATTTTGCAAAGATCAAGTAAAACATTTTTCTTGAAAGCCCTCCATAAAGACTGATATTATGCAATGTTCTTCACACCGTCTTAGTTATCACAGAAACTCTTTCATTGATAAACCATGTAGTACTCATGTATCTGTTCTGAGTTAGATCATACTGTGTTTAGGACAAAGCAGAAAGTCTCTATTTCTGTGTTGAATGTAAAGGAGGCAAGAATCTACCTGAGGTACTTACTGATGATTGTCACCTGTGTGAGCATGTTGGGATGAGCTTCATAGAGGATAAAATATCCATCAAACATGAGGACACAAGTGGAGACAGACTGAGAGCCAGACTGGGCCACTTTGTCGCACTCAGATGGAGGGTGCTAGACAGAAAAGGAACCAGATAAGTTGGTGCCTCTGGCTTGTGCTGATGTTTGCTTAACTGTGCTGTGGTAAACTACTTCTTGCTGTCAGGAGTAAAATATGACTCTGCTGATAATACCGTGTGTCCAACACACTCCGCTCAGCTGGTGCTTCCTGTTCTGCGGGGAAGCCTGATGTTCAGACCCCACTGGGGGGTGTTGTTGCCAAATAGGCAAGCTAAGTGACTTTGATCTTTATGTGAAAGTGTGCTTGGGCTGTAGGGTCACTGCTTGTTGTCTGGAGGGTACTGCTTATTAGTAGTTGCGACTGAAGGGTTCCTCGTTGTTTTTAATGAACTGAGTCCTAATAAAGTAGGTCATCTTTTGTACTATGACTTGCCACTTGTGTATGTTCTCTGTCCTCTGAACACCAGACCAGACTGGCTTAAAAAAAAGCCAGGGAAGCATTACACAACTTCAGTTATCACATTTAAAAAAGGTTGTACTCACTTTTGATCTGCCAAATCCTGCTTTTGATACCACTGTTCCAGTTTTGTTTTAGGGCATTTTTCATACAAAGTCGTGCCAAGAAACCAATTAAAAGCTTATTTATAATTGAGCACCATTTGTGGTCTCTGTCCTGCAGTCATATTATATCAAGTTTTTAAGCCATATTTTTAAATTACACTGTTCACAGTCTTGTTGTTTTACTGAATGTTCTAATCAGGTAAAAGCTTGTAGCAATTAGACACTTGATCCAGCAGTTACAGCAGGGTTAACAAGTGACTTTATACGATAAGACAACTCAAATGATTGTTGTGCAGAATCTAGTCCTGCACAACAAGTAAAACTTATCAAAACTGACTCACCTGTGGTGGGCTCGGTACTGGATCCTCGGTGGTAGTGTTACGAGGTGGGGGTCAGAGAACCCAAGTGCAGGCTAAGAAGACAGACAGACTCATTAATTGTAAACTAAGGATTTAATTTAACAAGGAAATGAAACCAACATGCAGTACAGACTTAAACCAAAACAAAGCTTCGTAAGAAACATACAAAAACACAAACCAAACAACAAAAAGGGGAATCTAAGAAGAACTTAACTTACTTACTACGACTAAAATAACTAAACATAGAAACCAGACAAAACTGAAGGCAATACAGAATAAGAACTGAACTCCGGGGAAAGCAGGACAAATACAACAACTAGCCAACAACCAAAATCAACTAAAACTTTAAACAAACCTCAAAGGCAAAATTAAGAACACCACACAAAAACAACTAACCCAAAACACGCAACATACTAAACCCAAAACACCCACGACAGAAATAAGGAAAAGTTAACAAACAAAAGCCACAGAAACAGTATTTACACAGAATACAAAAACTTAGCTGAAAACAACAGGAACCTGACAACAAGTGGATGAAGCTCGGGGAAGGCAGGTAAATGACAGATAGGAGACAGACTGTGAACCAGGGAAGAATAGTTTTATGGTCTGGCAGAGTTTTGGTGAAAGAACCGGGCTTTTGTTGAATGTGGTGATTACTGGCAGGTGAGTGGTTGTTCGCAGCTGTCTGGAATCAGAGTAATCGGAGTGCAAGCAGAGCAGGAATGAAGGTGAGAGAACGCAGGACAAAGTGAGAGAGAGAGAGAGAAGAAAAGGGAGAATGAAAGAAAACGAGGCTGAAGACAGAGACAGACAGGGGCAGGAGCGGGGATCATGACAGATAAGTATGTACTGTTCCTGTGTTGTTGACTCATGTAAGGAGCTCAGCTCCCCACTTCTCTGTTGCTGTTTGCTGTGGCCTGCTGTCTCTTTCTTTTGTTTGCTGGCTGTGGTCCTCTCTCTTTTTCAGCTTCACTGATGACCCCATCAACAGAGATTGCTGAGCTTAGACATACACTGCAGTTAATTGAGCAGCCCATCAAGGACTTCCTCCAATGGCAGACAGCGCTCATTTCCCGCCTAAAGTGTCCACCAGTGGCCCTTGGCCTCGGTTATAGCTGATGGCTTCAACCTGCCTTCTTCCTGCTCCCCCTCATGGTTGTCTTTTCTGAGGGGAACTAAAAGGCTGTCAGTCCCCCTTTATGACACGTTTGGTACTGGCTGCGATGACTTTTGATGCTCAAACTTCTTCCCTCCTCTGGTTGAGCTTCCCCTGGCACTAGTCCTCTTCCCTATATATTTTCCTGCATGCAAAGCAGTCCATCCAGTTTTCAGATTTTCTGTCAGTCATTTTGTTACAATATGACAAAGTTCTTATTCTTGGCAACTATTCATGTATGCTGACCTTCATCCTTTTCACTTTCTGCTGAATTTGATCAAACTTGTAGATCCTTTTAATCTGACCCAACATGTGACGCACCCCAGTCATGGCAATGGACACACACTTGACTTGGTAATCTCCCTTGTTTTCTGCGTAGATGATGTGCACTTGGGTGACTGTGCCATCTCTGACCGTAATGCAGTAATTTACTAGGTTAAACTCCTCTTGATCTGACTCAGTCTGTTATGATCAAGCCGCTTTGTAAAACACGTCAAAAAATCACTTCTGGATCAACTATTGATGTTTTCAAGAGAAAGTCTTTAAACGGTTTTCAAAGTCTGATATGAATAATGTTTCTTCAATATTCAATACAGAGGCTGTAAAACAAACATGAGCAAAATCTCGAGATTTTAACTGACTAAACAATTCTGTAAATTCTTTATATACTTTTGCAAACTTTTCCCAAACTCTTCTCCTTCTCCTGGGAAACCACAACCCATTCTCTTAAAAAGACCAATCAGGACATCTCTGCCACGATTGTGCTTGAATTTATTTATATCTGGGAGTGTATGATCTAGTCATGGCAAGTTTTCAATTACCTCCTTTTTAAATAAATAAAAACCAAACAAACAATGCATCTTGCTGTCTCTAGCAACTATCTCTCGTCAGCCACACCACCCTCTCCCTTACACAGCTGTGCGGTCTTGACATGGATATGAACTGCAAGCTCACACATGAACTTACAAGTTAATGCTTCAAACAATTATCTATCCCAGCATTCTATAAGTTTTCCATGAGTTGTGGTTACACAGGATTGTTCAGTGTACATGAATTCAGTGTACACATCATATTTCCCAGTGTTATTATTTGTTTGTGCCTGAGTCTAATTTAAACATCATATTTCCCAGCTTTGTCATTTGTTCAGTTAAAAATCCCACAACTGTTAGGATCCCGGCTTCAGCCGCTGCTCCCCCCTCCCCTCTCTGCTCAGCTCTCCTGGGCTCTCTCCCGTGGCTGCTGCCACTTACAAGGCAATCAGCCTAAACACCGGGCAGCCGCGGCTCGGCACACCACATCTTTAAAAACCGGCCCCTCACTCTACTCTTGGCCGGATCATAGCCTCAAGCCTTAAGCTATCTTCATAGCTGTAGCACTTTCCTCACGCCTGCCTTTGTTGAGCCTGCCTGTCTTCTAGTTTGTTTTTTTCAGTTCTGTGAGTGAGTACTGTTTTTTCTGTTCAGATTATTTTAATAAATAATCTTTATCATGATTCGTTCCGGGTCTGCTCTGTGTCCGCATTTGGGTTCTCCGACGCACCATAACAACAACACTCTCTGCTGACTCCAACCCCACCACCTTGATTCCCTTCCATGCCCTAAATTCACTCTGTTCTTGTTTGTCACACTTTTACTAATCCCAAATTCTGATGTTAACAAGACTGAACAACACAGTCACTCAGTAGATGAGCTTGTCAGTGCCTTTACCAACCCTCCACAAGGACTGACTGACAGACTGGACTCTGTCACTCTAGTCAAGTTTAAAAAGTTGAAAACCTCTTATCTACCATGGTTGAAGAAACAAGGATGTTAAAGAAACAATGCAGGAGGGAAGAGAGGAAGTGGAAAAGAACAACCTAAGTGTTTCCTTTGCTTCTCTGAAAGATCTAATGTTCTATCAGAGTAAAAAAAAACAGAGAAGCAAGAACTTATTTCTCTAAACAAGTAGCAAAACAAACACACAATCTCTGAATCCTCTTTAAAACTATACATTATGTGATTGGTCGCCTGCTTGGGCGACCAGTTGAATCTTCCTAACGAGAACAATTTTTAAACTTCTTTGTCATCAAAATAGCGGTTGCTCATTAACAGCCCTAGTGAGCTTGGCGAAAATTTGTGTGCACCTTCACCATGTATCCACTTCAATGTAGTCTCTCTGCCAATCCTACACACTGTTGTACACTCAAAATCATGCTCCTGCCTTTTATGTAACACTCTCTCACACTCTCTGACCCTTACTCTACCGGTTTGCCAAACACTGGAGCATGCTGGAGTTGCATCATATGTGGAAATCGAGCATTTGTTCACGGTATGTAATGTTTTATCTTTAATACAATAGCTGAACCCTGTAATGTGCAAGCTTGTAGAAACTGCTGCTGAAATAGGAAATGCCTGTATTCTCAAAGCTGGCCAGCGGAGCATTAAGCAGGCCACTGGGCAGAGTATATCCTTGATGTGTTATGGTTTGAAGGTGTAGCATATGATCATTTAATTAAAGTTTTTCTTGAAAGTATGCTTGGATTAATCTGATCTTTGATTTCAGATCTATTTTTTGGACTGTCTTAAAGTGGGATATTGACTGTCACTGTTTTTTCTGCACTGCAAAAAAGAGTAGCCTAAATATAAGATAAATACACTGAATTTGAGAAGAAATTACTTAAAAGCAGTGAAATTATCTGTCCATGCAGCAAGTAAATTTTACTTGGTAAGAAGTCTTGAAATAAGTTTTTTTTTTCTCAAATCTAAGATTGTACTTAAATCATCATCAAATCATTGTAAATCAAGGACTAAAAATGAGTAATTAACTTTTAAAACGAGCCAAATTATCTATCGTGTCTGAAAATAAGATTTTAAATCTTGGCAAGTGCCAAGTAATTTGCAGTGTGATTTTCAGAGTTTGGTTAGCAAGAATAGTGTCACAGTTTACTGAGGGAGAACCCAGGCACAGACACCAGTGAGGACAAAAAGACCAGAGACTAAATGAAGAAGGTATTTACAAGATGAAATTACTTGGACAATTCAAAATGTGCAGGAAACATAAACAGGTGAACCGAAACTACCCAGGGAGTGAGCTAGGGAGACAGAGAAATCAATAAACTAAACTGAAGACCAAGTAAACTATGGACACAGAACCCTGAAAACCCAGGCACAAAAACAGGAGGCGACAAACACTGAAAAAAACAAAGTTAAAGCTAAACACATGGGAACCAAGACTCTGGCAGGGCCGCTCTGGAGGGCAGCATGGAAGCTGGTCTGGCAAGCGGAACTGCTCTGGAGGGCAGCCTGGAGACTGGTCGGCCAGAGCCAGATTCAGATGGGGCACAGCTAGGAGTGAAGACTCTACAGCCGGGGAATCATCAGGAACAGGAGCTTTTCCAGGGGAAATGTCAGCTGACTATGACAGGGCAAGGTGGGAACAGGTGAAACAGCATCTACCCTCTCGGAGGCGCGAACAGGAGGGACGGCTTCTATCTTCTTGAAGGTGGGAATGGGTGAGATGGTGTCCACCCTCTCAGAGGGGGCCAAGATGCAAGACCTGTTGAATGGGACCTCCAGCACTTGATGGTGGGCCCTCCACTGCACTGTGGACTGGTCTGCCTTCAGTAGGAGCCAATCTTCTTTTTGGAAGAGCTCCCAGGTGGTTGCGTCCCCAGGGAACCCTGAAGAGCAGGATCTGGCAGAAAACTGGCTGGTTGGGTGCGGGCCTGCAAGAGGATAGATGCCATTGTTCACCACCTTTTATAGAAGCCCCCTCTGAAATCTCTGTTTTGAATAATTTTAGACCTATCTCCAAACCCCATTTTTATTTTTTTAAGATTTGGAAGAAAATGTCGTTTTTAAACGGCAGTTATATGTTATGAAAAACTGCACTTTGTTTTCTGTGGTTTCTACACCATGAAAACTGCTCTGGTCAAGGTTGCCAACAATGTGTTGCTTGCAGTTTAATCTGGTCTGTATTCTGTTTTTTATTTCTATTGACTTAAGTTCAGCCTTTGACACAAAGGACCATAATCACGCATCTGAAAAATTATGCACTGTAGCGAAGCTGACATAGAGTCTGTGTGGAACCTTGTGTTCCATTAGCTCTTAAAAGTGATTACTTCATGACCTTCTTTATAAATAAAAATTTCATTATTTGACAAAATATCCTGAACATGTCTTTAGGTGCAGCAGCTCTGGAAGCACCCATAGAACCAAATTTATACCTGGACTGCTTCTCTGCTGTAAATCTCTCAGAGCTGACGTCGATTGTAAAATACTCTAAACTAACAACATGTCTGTTAGACCCCATCCCCACTAGATTGTGCAAGTACATCTTTCCTTCAATTAACATTCCTTTTACAACAGGTCAGGGAACCCAAGTGCAGACAAAGACTGGTGCCGGGGTAACAAATTTATTACAAAAAGTCAAAACAGAATATTACAAACAGGATGGAAAGACTAAGCAGGAATAGCTAATTCGACTAAACCTAGCACAGGCAAACTCAAGAAATAAATGTTATATGAACTAACCAAAGGGGATATTAGTATATCTAGCTAACTAAGCCGACTGCTTTCTTATAAGGAATCCAAAGGCAACTTCAGATTTTTGATTCTCTGTTCTTTGTTTAAAATCCATAAAGTCTTCATCTTACTAGGTGAAGTATTATGAGATGACACTTGTTGTGAACTGGTGCTATATAAATAACATTGAACTGGAAAAACAATTGCCTGCAGCTGAATGACTCCAAATCTGAAGCCATTATTAGGGCCCGAAGCACTACAGTGCGTAGGACCCTATTGTTCCTGTAGTGTTTCTTTGGCGGTTTGGCGGTTTGGTGGTTTCTTTTTCTTATGCCACTTTGAACCCCAATTTGACCCCCTAAACATGCTCAAAAACTCACCAAATTTGGCACACACATCAGGACTGGTGAAAAATTTGATATTTTGGGGGAATTACACATATGAATGGCAAAATGACTCAATAGCGCCACCTAGAAAATTGGGCTTTAGTGGAGTTAATACGGCTACTTTCACGTGAACTCATGAAATTTGGTACACATGTACAGTAGTCCAAGACAAGAAAATTCCTGCTGTTGAAATTTCAAAAAAAGCTAAACAGCGCCCCCTACAGCATGTGGTGCGCAGGCATTGGAATTTAACGAACTCCTCCCAGGATTTTTATCCGATCTTCACCAAATTCGCTGTGTGGCATCTGGACCCCTCCAGGATGAAAACTTATTAAAATCTTGTGGCTGCGTCACACGGTGTGGGCGTGGCATGGCGGCCATTTTGAACAAAAAAGCTAAACAGCGCCAACTAGAACACGTGGTGCGCAGGCATTGGAATTTAATAAAGTCCTCCCAGGATTTTTATCCGATTTTCACCAAATTCGCTGTGTGGCATCTAAACCCGTCCAGGATGAAAAGTTATTAAAATCTTGTGGCTGCGTCAAACGGTGTGGGCGTGGCATGGCGGCCATTTTGAACAAAAAATCTCAACGGTGCCCCCTAGAAAATGCTGTGCGCAGGCATTGGAATTTATCGAACTCCTCCTAGGATTTTTGTCCAATCTTCACCAAATTCGCTGTGTGGCATTTAGACCCCTCCAGGATGAAAATTTGTTAAAATCTCATGGCTACGTCACACGGTGTGGGCGTGACATGGCGGCCATTTTGAACAAAATCGCCATGTGGAACGAAATGGGTTTTGGAGATGAAGGGATCCATGTAAAATCACCAAATCCACACTCATTAATCTCAAGACCTAATATTTAATATACAATTCAGGAATGGACGTGGTCAAACAGCTCCACAGCGCCCCCTAGAAATATTCAAATAGTCATATAAAATCACTGCTTTATCCTACAAACATGCAATTTGGTACATACATATAGTATCCCAAGACCAACAGATTTGCGCAGTCGAAATTCCAATCGACTCTACGGCGCCCCCTAGACAAGGTCTTGTGGAGAGGAGTGCAGTGAGGAGCGAGGGCCCGTCCGACGCTGCTTGCAGCTTTAATTTACATTTATTTCTGTCATCAGCAAGCATAACATACAAAGACTGCATTTAGTTCAAAATGCTGCTGCCAGATTTCTAACATGCACTAAGAGAAGGGACCAGATTAAACCAATCTTTGCTGCTCTTCACTGGTTATGTTAGAGCTTTAGAATTGATTGTATTGCTTTACTGCTGGTCAGACCCGTGGTTCTATATGCGATTAGCCACCTCCCTGTGAGCCTGATCACCATCTGAAATCTTCCAGTAGGGCCCGGCTGAACTCTCTCTTGGCCAAAAACTCCATGCTAGAAGTCCTTATAATCTAACCAACTGAGCAAAATATATTTAACAGCCAGCCACAAAAATGCAAAAATAAATATGTTTCCACTAAATGAAAAATGATCCAGAAACAAAAAAAAATCCCACCAGTTTGATAGACTTGATATCGGAACATTCCCACTGTACATAGCCTACTCTGGTAAGTGTGGCTTTCAGCAGTTTCCTCAAGTAGCTGCTTTTAGTGGACTGTGGTCCATGAGCTTCCATGTCAGCTGACCGCCTTATTAGACAGCCAACACTAATCACAATAAAATCTAAAGAATGGATGACAGGGAAACGTGGAAACAACTAAAGGATTTCCCCTACAGCCATTACATTTAATTCTTGTTCACCACACATTGTTTCATTAATCTAGCTATTTGTAAAGCAAATAGTATGTGGCAGCATCACATGGCTAGGTTCAGGCACCAAAAATACTAGTGTTAGAAAAATATCATGGTTTGGGTTAAAATGCACTCTTAGAGCAGAGGGGAACAACAGAGTCAAGCGATAACTATGTGTCCATCACTTCAACCACAAGTGACATCTTTAACTATTTTCAATAACATGTTGATTTGTGCAGCATTTTATGCTGTGTTTTGTTATTTTGAGTGATATGTGAGTGTCAGTTCAAAGAGGATCCAAACCCAGAAAACAGGAGGCAGGTTATTACAAACAACAGCAGGTAAGCTAAAAACTTAAGTCCAAGAGAACAAATACAAGTAGACAAGGATGTGGCATTGTCAGAGAGAGTGGAATTATTAGGTTTTTGACACCCACTTCCTGCAAGGGTGAAAGTTGGTCAGGGTATTCTGGTGTCCATTTGGCCATTCGTAGTTCTGATTGTTGCTGGGCGTCACTCCTGGGAGTGCAAACTTCGAACAATCTCAATAGAGCTGGAAGGTGTTTTCTTTAAGGTACCACATCTGGCGTGGTTTGCATCAGTGTCTTTTTTCCATTGATCACAGTGGACCCTGTCACTAGTCTGAGGATTGTAAAGGTGTAAAATTTGTCTCTAGAAACAGAGACAGACAAAGAGCAGAACTAAAAACAGGCAGCACACAAAGAAATGATTTTAAAAAACAAACAGGAAGCAACTGAAAAGGGGCATGAAAACCATAAACCATGGCATTCTGGTCTGGCAATTTATTGGTACTGGATCACTAGCCTTTTATAAAGTGTCTGTCTGTCTATCGTACTGACTTTTATTTTTTGTAATGATTCTGTGCTCATATGTCATATGCTGCCAATCCAAAGAACTGCTAAACGGCCTTTTGTTGTTGTTTACCAATGACAGTAAAGATCTGATCTGACAACAGACATATTACACAGCTGACCACAATTGCATCAAAAGCTTTAAGTATGTCCAGGATAATACCTGACACATGGTCCGTTTTCATTATAATCATAGGATCTGTTTCTCGTGCTCATCCGGTTTGTGTGTGCCTTTTTTTTTAAATATTATTTTTATTGATGAATTGGCAATAACAAAACAGAAAACAAAACAATCATATCTCCAACCCCATTCTCAAGCCCCCCTACAAAAAAACCCCAAAAAAACAACAACAACAAAGTCACCAATACACACACACACGCACAAACATGCATTTCTGACTGATGAGAAGGGAATTCATAATACCACTTGACAATGGGAACAACAAATAAGCAATAAGCCTTCCATGGCAATCCTTAAACATCTTTGTACAGGGAAATGAGCAGTAAAAGAAATATAATAAAGAATACAAATGTGGTTAGGATGATTCCAAATGTTGCAGAAGGGAGTCCCATGTTTGGAATTTAAAGTGACTGTTTCTCAGCTTCTCTAAATGAATGACTGAAATCAATTCATGCAACCAGTTTTTGAAGCATGGTGGGGTTGGTGTTTTCCAATTTTTAAAAATATTTTTCTTTGCTCGCACCATGCCCATTAGGAGAGCTGCTAGTATGTGTGCAGGAAGCACAGATGAAACCTCTGAGGCTCCAAAAAGAGCAAACTCCTTGTCAGGGGGGAGCTTCCCCTTATAAACTTTGGAGAAGAAAACAAAAATTTTGACCCAGAACTGATAAATTAACGGACAGTCCCACAATAAATGCAACATTGTACCATCACTGACATTACATTTATCACATTTAAGAGAAACAGAGGGGTAGAACTTGTGAAGCTTGTCTTTAGAATAATAAAAACGATGAATTACTTTAAACTGTATCAACCTATGTCTGCTGTTCATTGAGCAGCTATGGATACGGGAAAAAGCAGTTTTCCACAGTTCATCAGAAAGGACAACAGTTTCTCTTTCCCATGCTTTCTTAATACTATCGGCAGATACTGAGTCTTCTGAAAAATATCCAACAAATTTAGTAATGAGCTTCTTACTGCTAGGTGGAAGAGAAAACAATTCAAAAAGGGCATATCTCTCACAGTTTAACTCAAAGTGAGAGATGTTTTCTCGCACAAAGTGCCTCAATTGCATATAACGAAAAAAAACGGAATGAGGTATATCATATTTGGACCTTAACTGCTGAAATGATGCAAAACTGTTGTCTACATAGAAATCCCCTACACACCTCAACCCTTTGGCAGACCACAAAAAAAATGTACTGTCCAGCAATGCTGGAACAAAAGCATGATTATGGCAGACAGGAGTATACTCGATATAGCCGATATGCCAGGAGTTTTCTTCTTATTTGGTTGAGAATTTTAAGAGAATTTCTCACAACAAAACTACGACTAACTGATTTGATACCAGAAGAAAGGTTGGTAAAAAGTAAAGAAGAAAGGGAAGAGTATGGTTTTTCCAAAGATGCAAGCTCCAGTTTTAGCCAGAGGGGGGCAGAATTCAATGATTGGTGGTCTGGAGAACCCCACTGCCAGTATGCCATTGCCCTAGCAATCCCCAGTATTTAGGGATACTGGTCTTCCAGTATCCCTAAATACTGGAAGACCAAGACCACCATCTTTAGTCGGCCTGTATAAATGTTTTTTAGAAAGTCTGTTTTTTGTAACCCCAAACAAAATCCAATATAATTGTCTCAAGCTTCTTAAAAAAAATCAGATGTGATCCAAATTGGCAAGTTTTGAAACAGGTACAAAAATTTTGGTAGTGATACCATTTTAATAGCATTAACTCTGCCGATCATAGATAGCGGTAGAGTCCTCCAGTATTCTATACTACATTTTAATTTATCTACCCCCTCTAGTAAATTTAATCTTAACAACTGTTTTGGATTTTTGGAGATTTTTATGCCTAAATAAGTTATATAGTCCTGGACTATCTTGAAGGGACAGTCTTTTACAGTCCTATTTTCCTTAGTGAACAGAAGTTCACTTTTATCCCAGTTAATTGTGTAGCCAGAAATTTTACCAAACGTCCTTATAGGAGATAAGGTATGCTTTCTTCAGGATTTGTTAAAGTGATAAGTAAATCATCTGCATAAAGCGTCACAAGACATTCTGATCCACCAGCTGCTATACCCTTTATATGTGGGTGATTTCTCATCCCAATTGCCAGAGGTTCCAACGCTATATTAAACAACAAAGGAGACAGGCAATCCCCTTGTCTCACACCTCGATATAAACTAAATGGCTCAGATAAGACATTATTAGTTAAAACATAGGATTCAGGAGAACTGTAAATCATTTTAATCCAATTCACGAAGGTGTTTCCAAAACCAAACCTCTTTAAAGTTTTAAATAAGTACGGCCATTCAATGGAATCAAATGCTTTCTGGGCATCCAATGTTATAACAGCTGCTTTGGTATTTTCACATGTGTCAGAATAAAGTATATTCATCACTCGACGGACATTAAAAAAGGAAAGCCTACCTGGAATGAAGCCTACTTGATCTGGATGAATAATAGTTTCAATTAATTTATTTAATCTGGTAGCAAGAACTTTAGTTAAAATTTTGTGGTCTAGATTAAGTAGAGAGATAGACCTGTAATTAGCATGATCTGTGGGATCTTTTCCACTTTTTGATAACAGGCATATGTTTGCTTTGTACAAGGACTGTGGAAGTCTATTATTAGCTACTGAATCATTTATCATCCTGAGTAAGTAGGGAGTTAAAATGTCCTTAAATGCTTGGTAGAATTCAGCTCCAAGCCCGTCTGGTCCAGGACATTTACCAGTAGGGAATGCCTCGATTGCCTCATTTAGCTTAATAACTGAAAAATCCCTTTCCAGAAATTTCTGGTTTGCATCATTTAACTGTTGCAAATTCAAAGAATCAAAAAATTGAGAGTAATCTCTATTTGTTCCTATGGAAGTTGAAGTATAAAGTTCAGAATAAAACTCTCTAAAACATTGATTAATATCTTTTTGATCTGTCAGTATTTGCCCAGTTTTTGACTGTATTTTGTAAATAGCTGATTTTGCCTGTTCACCTTTAAGTTGTCTTGAAAGTAATTTATGAGGTTTATCATTCAATTCAAAGTGTTTCTGCCGGGTTTTGAGTAGAAGGTTATGAATTTCACTTCCTATCAGAGAGTTATACTCAGATTTTAATCTCAAAATCTTATTATAGTCAGACTGTCGTAAAGAGTTTTTATGTATTTGTTCAAGTTGATTAATTTCTTGTTCTATTTCTTTATGTCTCTTATTTTTTTCCTTTTTTCTATAGGTTTCAAAAGAAATAATATATCCCCTCATGGTGACTTTAAGCGCTTCCCAAAGCATGGAGTCTGAAACTTCTTTATTATCATTAATCTCAAAAAAATCGGTTAACTTTTTAGTTATGTACTCCTTAAACCCAAGTTCAGTCAGAAGTAGAGGATTAAATTTCCAGTTGTATTTTGGTCTTGGGCTAGTTAGCTGCAGCTGCAGTGTAACAGGACAATGATCTGAGATTAATATATTATGATATAATGCATTTCTGATGCTTGAAATCAAACCAGCATCAACTATAAAATAATCAATTCTAGTATAGGTCTGATGAACATTTGAGTAAAATGAATATTCTCTATCGTCAGGATGTTGTATTCTCCAGACGTCTACCAAATTTCTTGATTTAATTAAATGATTGAGGGTCTGAACAGCTCTAATGGCTGGAGGAGATTTAATGGATGATCTATCTAAAGATACATCCAAGTAACAATTAAAGTCCCCTCCAATTACAATATTAGATGATCCATCTTCTGGGAGTAGATCAAAAACTTTACGAAATAATAGGTAATAGGAAATGAATTAATACATCCAGAAATTAAAATAAGTCTCCCGTTTGGATCAATAATTATAGATTTCAATTCAAAAGGGATACTATTTCGAAAGAGAATTGCAACCCCCCTTGCTTGAGATGTAAAAGGAGCATGGTACACCTGTGAAATCCAGCTTGGTTTGAGTCTGTTTTCAGTAGCTTTGACAGTATGGGTTTCTTGTAGAAACACAATATCCCCCTTCAATGAATTCAAATGAGAAAAAACCTTGCCGCATTTTAAGTCATTGCCAAAACCCCTTACATTCCATGATAAGAGCGAAATTGTTCCATTTAGATTCATTTACTTAACGTTATCAAATGAAATAATCAGAAATTGTAAGCCTCAAGTATTTTATACATAACGTCAGCATGACAAATAATAACAGAATGTTCCCTTCCAGAGACTAAACCATGATCAACATATCTCTTCTCACACGGCCTCATCACTCGCACAACCACGCATACCACCACCCTCCAACCCCCCAAAAAAGAAAAAGAAAAACCCCCATCAGTAATAGGAGAATGCATGGCAAATGGCCAGCAGTCCAGAATCCCTCAGTGAAAACGGACTTAAACTTAGAGAATGGATGAAAAGAGTCCACAGCCACTCCACAGTGGAGATAAAACAGAAAATAATAAAGAGTTCGTACCATTTAATCCGCCGTCTCTTATTAGGAGGTAGATGATAGGCAGGCGCAACTTTTTATTTTCAAAGTTCTCAGTTCAAAGGCCTGCATCAAGAAGTTATCTTTTCATGTAATGTTTCTATAAACGACATGGCTTCTCCGGGGCTGGTGAAGATTTTTACCTGATCGTTGTAGTGAACATGAAGCTTTGCTGGGAAGCGTAAGGTGAATTTCACCTCCCTCTCCCTGAGCGCCTGGGTCATCTGTCGAAATCCCCTCCGTTGTGCCATCACCTCTGCTGTATAATCCGGGAAAATAAACACCCGTCGGTCATTGTAGGTCATCTGTTGTTGTCGACTCAGCTGAAGAATCAGCTCTTTCTCCTGATAAAAGTGAATTCTGGCAATGATGCTCCTTGGCTTTTTATCATCTGTAGGTTTTGGCACAGGTATGCGATGCGCTCTATCCACGATCACAGGCTTCGTAAAGTTGTTCACCCTGAGTAGCCTCAGTATCAGCTCCGTGATGAAGTCTGTGGGCTTGCCCTTTTCCTCACCCTCCGGTATTCCCACAATCTTAACCTTGTTCCGTCTGGATCGTCCCTCCAAGTCATCGATTTTTGTTAACAGTTTTTCGTTACTTTTTTTCATATCAGAAATACACAGCTCCAAAGTTTGAATACGCCGCTCGTGGTCGATGCCTTGCTCCTCTGTGGCAGCAATTCTCTCAGTCAGTGCCAACTGAGTGCTCATGAGGGATTCAAGTTTATGCTCTAAGTGGTCAAAACGTCTGTTGATTGATTCCAGAATTTTATCAGAAATCTTCTCCCACAAAGGCAACGACTCTTCACCTGCATCTGGCTCTTTGTCCGCAGCCATGTCTGATTGTTTGGCTTGTTTGCTTTGTTTGACGCGTGTCAGGCATCTTCGCAGCTTTCAAAGGTTGCAATGAAATAAAAAGATTCCACAGTACTTCGTATAGTTGTTAAATGTATTGAGACAGCCGTTAACTCTAATGGGAATGATTTTTAGACGGATTAAAAGGTTAAAAAAAAACTTGATTTCCACCTGGAGCGCTGAGAGACCTGACTACTCCATGTGCACCTCACTTGCGCCCCCTCAAAATACCTGTGTGTGCCATTTTTTTAACCCTATTGTTTTACTTTGTGTCTAGCTTTAGTTTATTGCCTTTTGTAGCCTAAAGTTTGTCTTTTGTTTCTGAAATCTGACTCCAATGTCTGCATTTGAGTCCTCTGTCTAGAATTAAGGTATAGCAATACAAACTGGCCACAATGGACCTAGCAGACACATATATTTTCATCCTTATTTCGCTCAGCTTGTCAACCTTACTGCTGATAAGCCCCCAAGAGCCTATAGCTGTCCTGCTCCTTTCATGTGGAAGTGTCAGGTTTGGGGACCTCAGAATCGCGTCTCTGCTTTTTGCAGATGATGTGGTACTGTTGGCTTCATCAGACTGTGAGCTCCAGCATGCAACGGAGTGGTTTGCAGCTGAGTGGGAAGCGGAGGGAATGCGGATCAGCACCTCCAAGACCGAGACCATGGTACCCTGCCAGAAGCTGGTGAATTGCTCCCTCGGAGATAAGGGGGGGTTGCTTCCCCAAGTGAAGGAGTTTAAGTATCTTGGGATCTTGTTCATCAGTGATAGAGCATGGGATGGACAGGCAGCCTGGTGCAGCGTCAGCAGTAATGCGGGTGTAGTACTGGACCTGTCGTGGCAAAGAGAGAGCTGAGCCGCAAGATGAAGCTCTCCATTTACCAGTCCATCTACGTTCCAACCCTCACCTATGGTCATATGCTCTGGGTAGTGACCGAAAGAATGAGGTCGCAGGTACGAGTGGCCGAAACAAGCTTCCTATGCAGGTTGGCTGGGCTCAGCCTTAGAGATAGGATAGAATAGGATAGGGTTAGAAGCTTGGACATCCGGAGGTAGCTCGGAGTAGAGCCGCTGCTCCTTTGCGTTGAAAGAAGTCAGTTGGGGTGGTTTGGACATCTGATCCGTATGCCTTCGGAGAGACTTCCTTTGGAAGTTTTCCGAGCACGTCTGCCTGGGAGGAGACCCTTGTCTATATATATATCTTTCTCTCACATACTCAGATACACACATTTTGGTCTAGTATGTTGACACTTTGGCATGTGGACATGAGAGGACAAGTGTTAAACAACCAACATTGCACTGGGCAACTCTCTCTACTACATGAGCCACAGCTGACCCATGTTAACATCTGGTCCCAGATACTTTTGTCCAATGTTCCCTTTACCTGTCAAAGTAACTGCTAAAAACTGGGAACATGGTGACAAGGGATGTATAACAGCATCCTTCAGGCAGGCAGCAAACACAAAAATGGACAACCTTTTGTGTTAGTGTAAAACTTGTCTGATCATGTGGCTGTTTTTTAGACCTTTGTCAAATCTTTCTATTGCTGTTACAGTGCAAATAGGCCAAACTATCGTAATTATAGTAAATCTACATTTTCCTTTACAGTCTGCACAAAGGAAATTCAGAGATTTGTTTCCAAACACTTTATACATTTCAGAAAAATAATTACTTAAAACATGTAAAATGACTATGAACAATGTAGTACTGGATTGTGAAGTTAAACCATTAAAATGTTTTTCATCATTTGCTTTACTGGCTTTAGATCTGAAACATCTGTTTCTTAAAAAAAAAGACAGTAAATTGTAACCCGCATTTAGTTTAGACTTTTATTTTGGCGGGTTTGGCAGGCTACTTAGGTCAGAGGTCGGCGTTTTCACTTCCTCCTCCTCCTCCGCATGGTCGCCCGCATGAGCGTGAAACGCGTCGCCCGTCGGTAAGACAATTTACAAAACGGCAATAGGTGAGCCTTTGATCAGTGGTGTGCACACTAATTGTAAGCTTTTAAACTGTGTATTCATGCTCATCCATCCAATTTTAAAAGCTGGATTGGAGCGCTGACACCACCCCGGATTCCATGCAAAAATCTGCGTGTATAGATCGTCGGGCCGCCGGTGGACACCGAACCATTCATTGTCTTGTGTGAAGGTATTTTAACTTAATTGTGTAAAATTGCAAAGCCGAATTATTGGCCAGAATTTAGTATAGGACATACACTCGTTTTAGATGAGTGCTATTTACTTTTAGTGTGTTTTTTTTACACTTTACTCGCCCGCTCTAACTCTAATAGAGCATATGATTGTGATACGCTGAATTGGTTAGCAACTTTGATTTAGACTGCGCAGTATTTTATTTACCTTATGCATTTATTTTAAACATTAGAACGACTTTTGGATAGTGTTCTTAACTCTGCTTGAGTATTTTCTGATTTTTGTTGAATGTGAACACTGAACAAAACCTCATGAAGTGCACTTTTTGATTGTACCGGTACATGTATGTATGATGGCTTTAGCTATGATGTTAGTATTAGCACATGGAATTAGCTTTTGCTAATACTGAAAAAATAATAATATATTTCAAATTGTTTTGATTAATTGATAATTCAATTATTTAATCATATTATTATTTTATATAGACAATTAAAAAATAATGCATTCTGCATTATTTAGTTTTCTAGTAACCAGATTGTATGATCTTTGTTAATGATAATCATCTGGCCTTTTTTAGGTCAGGTTTTTTTGTAAGGATTGAATCAGGATCATTTCTACTCACCCATCATCTGGAATCAACTGGACTCTAGATCAACCCATGGCGAGCTAGGAACCCTTTCTCTGGTAGGACAGTATCTCTCACTCCTACCCCACAAACTGGATTTTACACACTGTGGATTATAAACTCTGCATCTGTTTCAACACGCAGACCTGAATGATTTAAGACATTTACACTTACCCGCGAGCAAAAAAAGGCCGCGTTGTATGGACTGGTTGTTTTATTTACTGTTGTGATCTGTATACAATTGTTTTTTTGTTGTCTTGTTGTGTTGTTGAATGTAAATTTTTTTTTCCAATACATTTACAAAACTTAAAAATAACTCCTGTGTATCATTCACACCTTGGCTCCTTCAAAAGAACAAATCTTCTGATGCTGCTAGAGTAGCCGTAGTCCACCTTCCAGCCCGTAAGTGTTACATTTGTGGCGAGCTAGCCAGGAGCCTTGTGTAGTGAATGATTTTGTAATTTTCCATTTGCAATAACGAAACATTTTGTGAATTTTTGATTTTGGGTTGAAATATGGAATACTTTGAAGAGTCCGGTATTGATATTGCTCTTTCTGTGATAATCACGGGTGCAAAAAACACTCAAGCAGAGGAAGAGATTATTGAACATTTGCGTACTTACGGTGAAATTAAAACATTCTTTACAGTTGCCGATAGTGATAATCCATTCAATAAAAACCTGACCGTTGAATTTATTAATGCTGCGGCTGTAGCGCAGCTCAAACCACACCTGCCTTACCCTTATTCTTCCCGTAAATTTAAAGATGAAGAATATGTAATTAAATCACTGTCAAGTGAACTCGCAGCCATAGCGGGGACCACCCCTTCCCCACCCGATTACCTGAAGGAGCTGAGACGCATTTCCGGGCAGAGTGGTGTGCCGTTTGACAATGTTTTAAAAGGAGTGTTCGACCAAATAAGCACACATTTGGGAATAGCAGCTACTGGAGGAGGACATGGAGAGACTCATGAGGAAGAGGATACTGAGGAGCTGATTGGCACTGCTACAGAGGTCAGTAAATACAAACAACACCCTCCTCCCTCCTCACAGCAACCAGGTCATTTCCTCACTGACCCTCAAGGGCCCCAACAGCAACAACACACATATGTTAATGCGGGACCAAGGATAACTCTCTCCAGTGATGACATAAACCCACCACAGCTTCACAGAGTGTTAGTTGAGCACCGCATGAGCAGAGATGATGTTAATTTTCAGCCTCTTTCATCGCTCAGACTACGCACATTCTCAGGTAAACAACCGAAACCACAGCACGAAGCAGATTATGACTCCTGGAGGTCTCAAATAGAATTGTTGAATGCTGATCCGAGCCTTGCACCTTTACAAATTTCTCGACGCATCCTGGAAAGTTTACTCTCCCCCGCAGCTGATCTGGTGAAGAATTTGGGACCAAATGCACTGCCTGCTACGTTTTTGGATGTGCTTGATTCTGCCTATGCCATTGTCGAAGATGGAGAAGAACTGTTTGCAAAATACTTAAACACTCTTCAAGACCCTGGTGAGAGGCCATCTTCATACCTGCAGAGATTACAACTCGCTCTCAGTACAGTGGTGAAACGTGGTGGAATCCCAGTTGCCGACACGGACAAGTACCTGTTGAAACAATTTTGCAGAGGCTGCTGGGATAACACTGTGATAAACAAACTGCAACTTGAGCAAAAGAAAGACCAGCCACCACAATTCTCAGAACTGCTATTCATGCTGAGAATAGAAGAAGACAGGCAGTTGGCAAAAGAAACTTTAATGAAGAAGCACATTCCATCAGTCAAGCACCGTGCCAATATCCAAACTCATACCACCAGTGCATGTGCATGTGGTCATTCCTCAGACTTAAGTGCCATTGAAGACCTGAAAAAACAAATGTTAAAACTTCAGAGCCAAATGTCCGCCCTGCTATCAAAGAACACCAGTTCTGCTAAGCCAAATCCTCAGCAGACAAAACAGAAACCAAAACCTGGCCAAACAAGCAATCGACCTAAGCCGTGGTTTTGTTTTAAGTGTGGGCAAGATGGCCACATTGCTCCCAACTGTTCCAGTCAATCAAATCCTAGGCTGGTTGAAGAAAAACGCCGCCAGCTCAAACACAAGCAGCAGTCCTGGGACAATAAGCCATCAAACTAACCGCAGCTTCTACCAAGGGACAAGTGGGAGCTGCAAACATTAAATGTCCCCACACTAAGCCTCCACCATTCACTCCGCCACTACCAAAGGGACTTGTGGGCACAAGAAGCACTGGCGAAGTTAAGATTGAAGGCTCCACATTTCAATGTCTATATGACACGGGTTCCCAGGTCACTACAGTTTCACACGGCTTTTACAACACCTACCTTTCAGGCTATGAAATAAAACCATTACACAATCTTCTGGAGGTAGAGGGCGCCAACGGACAAAGTGTGCCTTACATCGGCTATGTGGAACTTAGTTTGACTTTTCCGCCAGAGTTTGTGGGAGAAGAAATTAATGTCAAAACGCTTGCCCTGGTTGTCCCAGACTTGCGATCGTCACAACCACCAGTTTTAATTGGCACCAACACTCTAGATGTCGTCTACGACCAGCATTGCCAAGTGGAATCAGAGTTCCACCCCATTCCTTTCGGCTATAGAGCAGTGCACAAAATTCTGGAGATAAGACGCAAGTTAAAGACTGACGACTTCCATGGCATCCTGAAGATGCGGTCCACTACTCCCCAGACTGTTCATGCTCGAGAAACTGTTGTGCTGGACGCTGTTGGAATTTGTCCGTTCTTGCAAGGCGAAAAAGAAGTCCTTGTCCAACACCCTACCTCCTTCTCTCTACCTGGTGGTCTGTTGGTGAAATCTGGCCTTGTCGACTTACCTCCAGTCCAACCTGTCCACTTACCTGTAGTGATCATGAATGAATCTGACCATGACGTGGTGATCCCCGCCAGAGCATCCATCGCAGAGTTGAGTGCAATCCACTCCGTCCTGCACAAAGAGCAAAGTGTGTCTTCACCCTCCACTACCCCAGAGTCAAACAACATCAAATTGAACTACAACTTTGGAGATTCTCCCCTCTCGAGTGAATGGAAAGATCGTGTGACTGCCATGCTAGACAGTATCCCCGAGGTATTTGCAAAGCACGACCTTGATTTCGGTCGAACAGACATGGTCAAGCATGAAATTAAGTTGTCTGACCCATCTGCCTTCAAGCAACGACCGAGACCCATACATCCTCAGGATGTAGATGCTGTCCGCAAACACATCCAAGAACTGCTACAAGCTGGTGTCATACGTGAATCCAATTCTCCCTTCGCTTCTCCTATAGTTGTGGTGCGGAAGAAAAATGGATCTGTGAGACTCTGCATTGACTACAGGCGGCTGAACACACAAACCATTAAAGATGCTTATGCATTACCAAAACTAGAAGACACTTTCTCTGCTCTCTCTGGCTCTGCGTGGTTCTCGACGTTGGACTTGAAATCTGGATATTACCAGATTGAGATGGAGGAAGTAGACAAGAGCAAGACTGCATTTGTATGCCCTCTTGGTTTCTACGAATTCAACCGCATGCCTCAAGGGGTGACTAATGCCCCAAGCACCTTTCAGCGTCTGATGGAGCGGTGCATGGGGAATCTCAATTTAAAAGGAGCACTCGTGTTCATTGATGACCTGATAGTATTTGCACCGACCCTGGAAGAACATGAACAAAGGCTTATGAGAGTTCTTCAACGTCTGAGAGAGTATGGTTTAAAGCTATCAGTTGAAAAATGTGTGTTCTTTCAAACTTCTGTCCGTTACCTTGGGCATGTGGTCTCCCGTGACGGTGTGGAGACCGACCCAGACAAGATTGCCACATTAACAACTTGGCCTGTCCCACATAATCTCAAAGAGCTCAGATCGTTCCTCGGTTTTGCGGGGTATTACCGGCGGTTTGTACAGGGGTACTCCTCCATCGTTAGGCCCCTCAACGAGCTGACTTCTGGATATCCACCAAACCAGAAAAAGTCCAGACAAATGGTCAAAGTTCAACACTATTTAAACCCGAAAGAGCCATTTGCTGAGCGGTGGACTCCGGCTTGCCAGCAAGCCTTTGAGGATATCATCCAGAAGCTCACTACCGCCCCGGTTCTTGCCTTCGCAGACCCACGCAAACCTTACATCTTGCACACAGACGCTAGCTCTTCAGGCCTTGGCGCAGTCCTGTATCAAGAAAATGATGGACGAAATCGAGTGGTTGCATATGCTAGCAGAGGACTGTCACGTAGTGAAAGCAGATACTCTGCTCATAAACTGGAGTTTTTAGCGCTCAAGTGGGCGGTAACAGAGAAATTCAATGATTATCTGTATGGATCCGACTTCACTGTGGTGACAGATAGCAATCCACTGACATACCTGCTGACATCCGCCAAGCTGGATGCTACAAGTTACAGATGGCTCTCCGCTCTGTCAACTTTCACTTTCAAAATCATTTACCGAGCTGGAAAGTTAAACGCAGATGCCGATGGACTCTCTCGCCGCCCTCATGCTGAACGCTCGGAGGACGCCATGTCTCAGAAGGAGAGAGAGAGAATAAAGAGATTCACAGAACTACATCTTGACGATCCGTCCTGCGTGTCTATCGATCAGCAATCAGTCCAGGCGATAAGTGACAGACAATTGGTGTACAACTCACCTGAATGTGATCAAGTTGTGGCTCTTGTACAAACGCTCTCCAGCAACACCGACAGTCTGCCAGACAGCTTTGTAAACGACCAGCAGTTCTCGTCGCCTGTTGTGCCATCTCTCTCCGATGCGGAGATCGCTGCCAAACAACGAGCCGATCCAACCATTCAGCATGTCATTGCCCAACTGGAGAGAGGCGAGACCCCGCCGCCATCCCTGAGGGACCAACTCCCCAATCTGCCGCTACTCCTACGAGAGCTTACACGTCTGGAGCTCCTTAAGAATGTTCTCGTCAGGAGAAGGTACACAGGAAGTGAGCCTACTTACCAACTAGTCCTTCCAGAGGAATGCCGGCCGGAAGTTCTTTCCCAGTTGCATGATCACATGGGCCATTTGGGCAAAGAGAGAACACTTGACCTGGTCAGATCTCGCTTTTTCTGGCCGAGGATGGCAGCTGATGTTGACAATAAGATCAAGTCATGTGAGCGATGTATTCGCAGGAAGTCACAACCTGAAAAAGCTGCACCTCTTGTTAACATCAAGACCTCACGTCCACTCGAACTTGTTTGTATGGACTTTTTGTCAATAGAGCCAGATCGAAGTAATACAAAGGATGTACTTGTCATAACTGATCACTTCACCAAATATGCTGTAGCAGTGCCAACATCGAATCAGAGAGCCAAGACAGTAGCCAAAGCCCTCTGGGACAATTTCCTGGTACACTATGGAATACCTGAACGACTCCACAGTGACCAAGGGCCAGACTTTGAATCACACACCATCAAAGAGCTCTGTCAAATGGCTGGAGTCCAAAAAATCAGGACCACACCATACCACCCACGTGGTAACCCTGTGGAACGATTCAATCGAACACTCTTGAACATGCTTGGCACGCTACAAGAACAAGAAAAGACCCACTGGAAAGATTTTGTCAAGCCGCTTGTACACGCTTATAACTGTACAAGAAATGACGTCACCGGTTACTCCCCCTACGAGCTGATGTTTGGTCGACAGCCCCGTCTTCCTGTTGACTTAGCTTTTGGGCTGCCTGTGTTTGAAAAAACGTCAACATCTCATTCTCAATATGTTGAAAAGTTAAAGTCCCATCTTGAAGACAGCTATAAGATCGCAGCTGAGAACTCTGAGAAGGTGATGGGGAGAAATAAACTGAGATTCGACAGACATGTGACAGCTTCAGATCTCTCAGTTGGGGACAGAGTTCTGGTGAGGAATGTCAAACTCCGAGGCAAGCATAAGATCGCAGATCGATGGGAGCCCGACGTGTATATTGTCCAGAAGAAAGCCGGCACTCTTCCTGTATACACAGTCAAGCCAGAGACAAAAGATCGTCCAGTCAGAACTCTTCATCGAGACCTGCTGCTGCCCTGTGGCTACCTTTCACCAGCCTCTATGCCAAACAAAGTTGACAAAGTTAAGACAACACCAGTGACGTCATCAACTCCGCTGAATCAAGCAAATCAAGAGAACTTAGACCCCGAAGATCCTGATTTGCAACCTTTGATCCTACCTGACTTAACTGATTCCGGCTCCAGACCAACCAGGTTCACAACTGTTATAGACTTACCTGTTCCTGTTGCTCCTCCTGTTCCTCCAAGTACTGTACCTGTGGATCCGCCTGGCCAGCCTCCTCAGGTCGTTAAGGAAGACTCTGTAGAAGTTGAGCACGAATCTGGACCGGAACACACTATTGATTCTGAACCAAAACTAGACTCAGCAGAGCTGGATGTAACCCCTCAGCTTGAACCAGAATATGCCAGTGGCTCTGAACCTCAAGAGGAAAGCACCTCCTCTGAACCTGAGCAAGTACACTCTCCAGAGCCAGTCAGTATCTCCAGTGATTCAGAACACAACACTGCTTCTGAACTGTCAAGTCCTGATTCTGAGCCGCCTGTTCGTCGGCCCACTCGGACTCGCAAGCCTCCTGATCGCCTGCAGTACACAAAGCTTGGGCGTCCGCTTCTGCACAGCATCCAGTCTCTGTTCCATGGACTCAGCACTGCCTTCACTTCTGCACTACAGCTCGAGGAAACTCCATTAACGACAGATCCCTGTAAACATGCAGTCTGCCGCCAGCCAACTACATGTACGAGGACGTACCTGAGTATAGGGGGGGAACCTGTAACCCGCATTTAGTTTAGACTTTTATTTTGGCGGGTTTGGCAGGCTACTTAGGTCAGAGGTCGGCGTTTTCACTTCCTCCTCCTCCTCCGCATGGTCGCCCGCATGAGCGTGAAACGCGTCGCCCGTCGGTAAGACAATTTACAAAACGGCAATAGGTGAGCCTTTGATCAGTGGTGTGCACACTAATTGTAAGCTTTTAAACTGTGTATTCATGCTCATCCATCCAATTTTAAAAGCTGGATTGGAGCGCTGACACCACCCCGGATTCCATGCAAAAATCTGCGTGTATAGATCGTCGGGCCGCCGGTGGACACCGAACCATTCATTGTCTTGTGTGAAGGTATTTTAACTTAATTGTGTAAAATTGCAAAGCCGAATTATTGGCCAGAATTTAGTATAGGACATACACTCGTTTTAGATGAGTGCTATTTACTTTTAGTGTGTTTTTTTTACACTTTACTCGCCCGCTCTAACTCTAATAGAGCATATGATTGTGATACGCTGAATTGGTTAGCAACTTTGATTTAGACTGCGCAGTATTTTATTTACCTTATGCATTTATTTTAAACATTAGAACGACTTTTGGATAGTGTTCTTAACTCTGCTTGAGTATTTTCTGATTTTTGTTGAATGTGAACACTGAACAAAACCTCATGAAGTGCACTTTTTGATTGTACCGGTACATGTATGTATGATGGCTTTAGCTATGATGTTAGTATTAGCACATGGAATTAGCTTTTGCTAATACTGAAAAAATAATAATATATTTCAAATTGTTTTGATTAATTGATAATTCAATTATTTAATCATATTATTATTTTATATAGACAATTAAAAAATAATGCATTCTGCATTATTTAGTTTTCTAGTAACCAGATTGTATGATCTTTGTTAATGATAATCATCTGGCCTTTTTTAGGTCAGGTTTTTTTGTAAGGATTGAATCAGGATCATTTCTACTCACCCATCATCTGGAATCAACTGGACTCTAGATCAACCCATGGCGAGCTAGGAACCCTTTCTCTGGTAGGACAGTATCTCTCACTCCTACCCCACAAACTGGATTTTACACACTGTGGATTATAAACTCTGCATCTGTTTCAACACGCAGACCTGAATGATTTAAGACATTTACACTTACCCGCGAGCAAAAAAGGCCGCGTTGTATGGACTGGTTGTTTTATTTACTGTTGTGATCTGTATACAATTGTTTTTTTGTTGTCTTGTTGTGTTGTTGAATGTAAATTTTTTTTTCCAATACATTTACAAAACTTAAAAATAACTCCTGTGTATCATTCACACCTTGGCTCCTTCAAAAGAACAAATCTTCTGATGCTGCTAGAGTAGCCGTAGTCCACCTTCCAGCCCGTAAGTGTTACAAAATACTGGACTTACATTTAATGTGTGGCCAAAAATAAGAATGAATAGTATTGTGGATGTACGTTGTGTTGTAGATGTTGTTTTCAGCGTAATGTGCTGCCACAAAAGTTAACTTAAATGCAATAATGTAGCTTCAGATCAGTCTATCTTATTAGTATCTAAATATCAGAATTTTCAAACTTACCACCCTCTTGATGAAAGCTGCCTGATTACATCAAAGTCACACCCTTAATGACAAAAAACAGTTTTTCATTATTGTAATGTGTTAATAGATTCCTTTATGAAATGCTGCCCTGATTATAGGGGAGGACAATCTGGCCAAACGCAACATTGTTATGATCCCCGCTCTGGCCCCATCTGTCTCTGGGGCTGGGGCTAATCGCCACCACTATTAAACCCTGTTGTTTCCGAAAGTCAGTGCGCAATCATAGACTGAGATACCCCTTCCTCTGCCGATGCACTGCTCTGTCTTTGCCTGTCTACCCTGACCCGCTTCCTTCCCCTGAACTCCCACCCAGTCGCCCTCCGGACCTTGCCTCTGTACTCCTGTACCTGCCGCCTTTCCCCGAGCCTGTTCATTCCCTTAATTGATTTTTGGTTCTGTAAGTAAGCTGTTTTGTTTGTCTAGCCTTAGTTTACTCTCCCCAGTTTTCCTTTGTTCCCGTTCTGTAGTTAGTGATAGTTATTCCTTGGTTTTTGTAGTTTTGTCTGTTTTTGGTATTAGGTCCGATTTACCCGTTCTGTTCTCTCCCTGTGCTTGCTTTAATCATTCTGTATTAGTTTTAGTTAATTGTCTAGGTCCCCGTTTTGTTAGTTTAGTTTAGTTTTTCATCTGTGAGTTGCTTAGATTTTCCCTGCAATTATTAGTTTTATTGTTTTAATTGATTAGTAGTAGTTTCACTGTTTTTTTTGTATGAAGTTTGGTTCAGCGTTGTTCCTGAGTTTATTTCTTTATTCTACATAGGTTTCAGTTTTAGTCTGAAACTGGAGGCTGGAGTAGCCCTCCAGCTTGAACAGGTCGCCATATATAAAGAGAGAGTTAAAACTCATGAAAGCACAAATCCAGCAGAGCATTGCATTGTAGCAAGATCATCAATGTTATCCAGTTTAGCTGTCCATGGTTTTTGTTGTGGCTAATCAGTACCAAATTAAGACTTACCACAGTAAATGATTATCTTCTTCTACCTTATTTCACTGTTTGTTTTTTGAATCCAGCACATTTGCCCACAATATTCAGGCTATTAAAAGGGCATGAGTGCATACACACATAGTGGGTGCTGAGGCCGCTTTGACCAACACTGCATGTCATAACCCTGTGAGGTTGGGTGGTTTTGATCTTGTGTCGTATCTGATCAACACTACTGGGAGAGAGATTGTCCCTGACAGCCAGAGAAGCTGGGGGACACAGCAAACAGCTCCCGGCCTTTGAGCTGAATCTAAATAACAGATGAATGAGTCTGCCTGCACAAAGAAAGGAAAAATGCAGCAGCAGGTCTTTAACATGGCAAACACCACAGTTTATAATAATTTACTTTTACTAGTTACCTCCACCAAGTGTTATGTGATTGGTGTTTGTTTGTTTGTTAATTTGTTGGTTGGTTGGTTGGTTTGTTTGTGTGCAAAATAACTCGAAAAGTAATGGACGGGCTTGGATGAAATTTTCAGGAAATGTGTGAAATGGTACAAGGAATAAATGATGACATTTTGGTACTGATCTGGATCACCATGTCAATGTAGGAATTTTTTTTTTAAAATCTAAGGTAACCGGGTGGACAATTACATCCAGTTTCTTCTAAAAGTCACCAGCGGGCTCTCTTGTCTTTGGGGTAACCCCCTGTGACCACATGAGATTTTGTTGATTTAATTAGATGTGTTTGTTAATGGAATTTAAAATACACCTGTGGAAAACTTATTTCTCTATTTCCTGTTTGTTTTGGCTCCGTGACCCGTCTGACTTCTGATGAGGAAGGATCTTGTATCTGAAAGCTCCAGTGGTAGCTCACTATTAGCAGACCTTGCTGTGTGCCGTGGCCTGATGAAGACCCACTCTGGGGTCCAAACGTTGCTTAGCACACATTGTTCACTATTTCACAGTGGACTTTTCACCTGTGTGGGGTTTATTTGTCCCTTTGGAGGGACCTTGTGGTGCTGCTAGCTCCGCTGCTAGCGCTAAATCGCTAGCGTTCAGCTGCTTTTCGGGACATTTTTGGGGAGGTTTTCTGTTCCTTTGGCTTTGCTTTTTGGTTTCCTTATGTTGCCTTAGGGTGGTGGGCTTCTGCCTTGAGTTGTCATTTCATTTGCGGTGTGTTTTTTGGGGGGTTGTTGGTGTTTTTTGTCGTACATTAGTGTAGCGGAGTGTGGCGGGGCGTGAGAAGATCCTTCCTACACATGTGTATGTACACCATACACGTGATACAAGTTCAAAATTAAGTCAGGTGTCCGACAACGCCACCCTGGGAATTTCACCCAGGGAATTATTTTTCATTTATCACCAAAGGCACACAGGTTCATCACTCATGAGGCTGAAGACGTGGTTCCCAATTAAAACAATTTATTATAATTATCTAAAATAAACAAGTTAAAAACAAATTAAACACCATTCATACTTGGGGCAAAAGGAAAAGAAAAAAGAAAATCTAACCATTTGCTGGCCACCAGGTGAATGGGGCCAGTGAAGGGGATGGGAACACCTCAAAATAATATGTAAAAATACACCCCAAACACATGTGACATACACTCAGGAGGTGAATCAATTTCCCAGGATCACGACACAGAAGGAGGGGGGAAGCCACCACCCAGACACCAGCACCACCACCACCGCCGCCGTCAGCAACTGAAAAAAAGGAAACGACAAATTACTGGGAAGAAAAGAGCAATAAATACAACACAATATATCAATGAAACAAAATGGACTAAAAAGGAAGGGTTTAAGTTAAACTCTACAACTCATACAAAACACTAACAGCCCCAAAGAAAGGCCAAATAAACAATAAATCAATTAACAAAATAATCTAAATCAAAACAATACCGTTCCTCACTCATACAGTTAAAATAACATTCATTGATACATTAACTGCACCAATGTGTAAACAATGATTAAAACCCTGCACACAAACACAGGTCCACACTGAATCAGCAGTGAAGCACAGTGGAGACAAAGTGACAGGAAGCAGAGCGTCACGAAGACAAAGCGACCACACGGAGACGAAGCAGCTGGAGACCAAACAGCTGGACAGAGACAAAGCAGCAGTGGTCCCACTTTGCCGACGTCAGTATCATGCACGAGGAACCAGACCTGCTGAAAACAACGTTAGCATTGCTACGCTAAAAGTGCTAGCAGACAGCGGTTACTATATTTAAATTTGCACGTACCCGTCAGTCACGGCACGCACACACACACACACTTGAGGAGGGAGGGCGAGAACCCAGGCAGCTCATTATGTTTCCTGCGACCACAGGAGGGTTAGCCAAGGATAGCATACAACATAAAGCAGCACAAAAGAGACGACACCTACCGCAATGCAGCCAGGAGCGGGTGACGCACGCACACACAAAAACTTAACTAGTGCACCAACTGAAGCCACCAGGCGCTCTATGATAGAAACAAAGCAGGCGCTGTAAGCATACCAACAGAGAAGCCCTATCAGAGGAGCAGACATACCTGTCGCAAGGAAGTGACGCAGCTGGAACAGAGAAAGAAACAGGGGAGGGGCCACACCTTAAATACTCAGTCCCTCTTCTGTGATTGGCCACCAGATGCACAGCATCAAGTGAGGCCACACAGCATCCAGAAATGCAACATTAATGCTGCTACAGGAGCATTCATTTTTTTGAGGGATTTTTATTTCATTACCAGGGTTAAAAATAATTTAGTTAGCACAGGCTGGGCTTACAAAGGGAGAATTTGATTTCCGGAGTTAAACTTAATTTTAAGGGGTTTAAAATAAGGTTTAAAGGGCTTTAATTCATACAAGGGACTGTATTGGGGACTGTAAAGTGGGGGACCGGGGTTCAATAAAACGTATAAATTTTTCATTTCATAGGGGTTAAAAATTCATTGGGTGGGTTTATTTAAAACACTTTCACAGGTATTTCATAGTTTTAGGGATTTCATATAATTTTGAATAAGTTAGAGTTTTTTTTAAAGTGCAGACAGTATTATGGGGATGCTATTTCATTAAGGGGTTTGTTTGGAAGTTTTTTGGTTCCATTCACCACTTTTCTGTTCATTCTTGGCCTTCAGTTCATAAGCATTTGCAATCCATATCCTCATATTAAATAATACACACCACTCCTTATTGTTTATGCATACAAAGCTCACAGTATAACACAGACACAAGACGAGAGACACACCGCATTGTCGGTAGGACATTTGAACTGTATGTAATTCCATTTGTATCTGTAACATTCAATACAAAATATGTGAATTGGGAGATCGTGCTGGGGGTGGACTGAAGCTCCTTGGCGGAGGTATTTTTTTTTTAGTTTAGCATTGTTCTGTTGTTTGTTTAGTTCAAATTATTAATGCTGTATCTAATACTCAATAAATATAAAAATATATTTAAGTCTGTATTTCGTGAGTTTATCCGATTTATCCTGGCAGATCTTCCTAAACTGAGCTGCCATCTTTACATCTCTCCTCAGATCTTCTGTCCAGTTTGTCTTGGACGTATAGTTCAAGACATTATGGTGCTGAAAGGTGAATGGTAACTCTCATCTCAGGTGGCGTGAATACCTCTTTTTATTTAGCTGCTTCTTCCTTCAATTCTGACCAGCCTCTTTGTGACTGCCACTGAAACGTACTCCAAGAGAATATATATCTATGTAGATTCACAATCATCCAGCCAACGATAATCCTTACTGCAGTCAAAACTGAGAAAGCTACTTCAAGGAGAAGTGCCACCATGGGCACATTAGTGTTAAAGAGCAGCACTGCACAAAAGATATTGAACTTTTAGTCGTTAGCATTTGGCCAACGACCTGCCAAGGGAGTTCTCGCATTCCATCATGATGTACATTCCCCTCGTCAGATGCTGCTGCAGACTGCAAGCTTTTATACACTGTTGTGTCACAGTTACAGACTTTTGCAGTCCATCCTTCTCTCAGGAGACTTCATTCATGCATCTTTATCCTCCATTCTCCCTACTTTTATACAATATGTTAAATATCGCACTCGGACAGAAAAACTCTGGATCTATTGTATGCAAACGCCGAGGATGGATAAACTTCTTCACTCCTCCCTCTGCTTTGTCGCTCAGACCACAACTTGGTACATCTGCTTCTTGTCTACAGACCTCCATCCATCCATCTTCTACCACTTATCCGGGGATGGGTCGCGGGGGCAGCAGTCTAATCAAAGAGGCCCAGACTTCCCTCGCCCCAGACACCTCCTCCAGCTCTTCCTGTGGGACCCCAAGGTGTTCCCACTGTCATTACAATCTCACATCAATAACATCACCCAGTCTGCTTATTTCCACCTGCGCACCATCAACCGTTCCCATCCCTCCCTCACCCCCTACACCACTGCCATCCTTGTCCTCAGCCTTGTCACCTCCCACCTGGACTATTGCAACTCCCTTCTCTTCAGTCTCCCTCAAACGCCCCTCCATAAACTCCAGCTGGTTTAGAACTCTGCCGCCCAGATCATTACAAAACCAATTCATTCCACCACATCACCCCCATCCTACAGCAACTCCACTGGCTCCTTGTAATCCAAAGAATCATCTACAAAATTCTCCAGTACACCCACAAATCTATCCATAACCTTGCTGCTCCATACCTCTCTGACCTCTTGCAGGTTGCCACTCCATCGTGGTCCCTCAGATTCTCCTCCTCCATCCACCTCACTTTACCCTCTGCCCTCCTCAGCACCACAGCGAGCAGAGCTTTCAGCTGCTCAGCTCCCCAGCTCTGAAACTCAATGCCACCAAACCTCTGAAACTCTGCCACTCTCCCCATCTTCAAATCCAATCTTAAAACTCATCTGTTCTCTCGCCTGCTCTCTCTAAATGCTTCACATTGTCTCGCACCCTCTTTATTATTATTAAATTTGGTACACATGTACAGTAGCCCAAGACAAAAACATTCCTGCTTTTGAAATTTCAAAAAAGCTCAATGGCGCCCCCTAGAAAATGCTGTGCACAGGCATTGGAATTTAACAAACTCCTCCCAGGATTTTTGTCGGATCTTCACCAAATTTGCTGTGTGGCATCAAGACCCCTCCAGGATGAAAAGTTATTAAAATCTCGTGGCTGCTTCACATGGTGTGGGCGTGGCAGGATGGCCATTTTGAACAAATTTGCCATGTGCAACGAAATGGGTTTTGGAGGTGAAGGGATCCACGTAATATCACCAAATCCACACAAATCCTCATTAATCTTAAGAACTAATGTTTGATATACAATTCAGAAATGGGCGTGGTCAAACGGCTCCACAGCGCCCCCTACAAATATTCAAATACGCATATAAAACTACTGCTTTATCCTGCAAACATGAAATTTGGTACACACGTACAGTATCCCAAGTCCAACAGATTTGCACACTCCAAATTTCAAACAGCTCCATAGCACCCCCTAGAAATTTCAAAAATTCATGTCAAATCAGTGCTTTGTCCTACAGACATGAAATTTGGTACATGTGCAGAGCAGGATGAGACAAACACTATTGAGTGCTATAGACATTCCGATCATCTCCACAGCGGTGGTGACACTGCTTGCAGCTTTAATTGTTTGTTATTTTTTTTATCTGTGTTTTTTAAATTTTTGTTTTGTACAGTGACGTTGAGTGTCCTGGAGGGCACTTTTAAATAAAATGTATTAATATTATTACAGTAAGAAACTGGAACATCACCAGACAAAAAAAAAATTTAAACCAAAATGGGCAAATGACCTGAGTGTGTTCTTTTTTTAACAGATTTGATTCACTCCCTCCACCACCAACCCCGCACCTTCCTTGCATCACTACACCCCGCTCTCCACTGACCTCAGTCGTCTCCCCCTTCTGTCTCTCACTTTCAGTCCCCCACTACCCCTCCCCTCAGTCTCTCAAAAACAGCTGACCAGGTGAGGAGGGAGTTAAAGAAGATCAATGTGACGCAGGCCACAGGACCAGATGGTTTTAGCTCCAGACTGCTAAAGAACTGCACAGCAAATTCACCAGTGTTAAATTTCTAGTGTTAGGCCATTTTAGAGTAAAGTGTTGATGTTCTGGTGTTGATTGTGACAGAATGAACTCTGACCAGTGACACATCATAATAGTGTTGGTGTTAAATCACAGAGTTAACAGGATTCTACACCTGTGGGTGTTCCTGCTTACATCCGGGTATTTGGGCAGGTGCCTGCTGAGGAATTTGAAATCCGCCATTTTCTTTCCCTCGCATCGAGCATGAAACAGAGAGACTGGTGAGTACCACATAAAAATATCTTTGTGTTATTACTAATTTGTATTAAAGTATGCATTTGTGGGCTTGTTTCAAATTTTGGAGACGATGAAACGTTTAGTTTAGAACAGTTATTAAGGAGTTACCACCGTCGTGTATTTGCTTTTAAGCAGGTGCCCAAGTAGCTTAACTTTAAGACAGTGTGGGCTAACGTTAAGCTAGTTTAACGTTATTTTAACATTTTTTAGTTGTTTGTGTCGAGCTGAAAGTCAGTTTGCAGTTGTCTCCAACTGTGTTTCAGCTGACGCGGCCGTTTCCCTCGTTTTTGTCTGTGAAATTGCGCACTGTGTTTTCAGTACCGTTACTGTTAAAAACAGTGACAGATAGGGAGGACTGTATATCTTATGCTAGTGAATTAATTTAGCTAGACTTGCTCGTGTTTTTATGGCGTTTAAAATGTGACTAGACAGACGTACAGTAGCCCCTCGCCATATCGCGGTTCACTTTTCACGGTCTCACTGTATCGCAGGTTTTTACATTGTATATAAAATACGTAGCGTACAGCAGATGAGTAGACGCACGTATGGAAAACGCAGCTACGGCCGCTTCCTCTTGAGCTAGTCGGTCGCTGATTGATCGGCAGCGATGGAAGCCAGTGTTCATAAGAGTGTGGGAAATGTTAACAGTGTGGGGAGGGTTTATGAAGCATTAAAATGTATATAAATAATAAAATAAATATAAGGTCGCTACTTCGCGGATTTCGTCTATTGCGGAGGGGTTCTGGAACCAAACCCCCGCGATACGAGGGATCACTGTAATGTTAATTTCCAGCCTGTAGCAGTATGCTCCAAATGTTTTAATTTGGTGTGTCTCTTGATTTGTAGTTATCAACACCAACACGAGGGCCCCCATTCCAAACCTCAGACTTTAGGTAAGTAAAATTGAGCTGTTACTTTACTAAGTAAGTTGCTGTAACGCTAATGTAACCTGGTTTAGTTACCTATTAAAAGTGTCTATGCTAAATTCTCTCATAAATATGTTTCAGTTGTGAAAATATGTATTCTGTATAGATTCCAAAAGATTGAGGAGAGTTCATTTGTGTTATACCACACTCCTTGTTATGATTACAGGGCATTGGCAACATTCATTTTCTATCTTCAGTGCAAATAATGCAATGGCCTGTGTATAGTAAAGTCACACAGGTGACAGCCAATGGCAAGCTATTTTCAAGTGCCCTTATATTTTAATAGTCTTCAGTAAAGCTTAAGAATGTATGTCATTAAGATAAAGGGACCATTTTGTGTTTTTCAGTCCGCTTGTTTGACAGGATACAAAGATATAGCAGTCATCATAAGAAGTGTGAAGAGCAGTATGAAAAGTTCCAGGCCTATCAGGCAGAAAGAGAACATCTGCATACCCACCAGCTTCAGTTCCTAAAAGTATATTTTGGTCCATCAGAGAGTATTTCAGTGTAGTTTCATTATTATTTAGGCAATTTAGCATTAAATGGATGTTTAAGAAATGTCCTGTTGTCCCTTTCTTTCTCTAAAGACTCCTGTTGTTGACAAGATGATTATTAAAGTGCAGTATCAAAGCCGCAAGAAATACATCAAATTACAAGCTGCTGATTTTGAAGAATTCGTTTCTGAAGGTAAGTTTCTAATTAGTAATCAACTAACCAATAATTCAGACTGGTTGGAGGCTACTGTATATTATTTGACAAACAATTTGACATGTTAAGATGTCTTTTAACCTCATCATTTAGTGAGAGAGAAGTTCTCCATCCCTGTGAACAAGATCACTGTGGAAGATGATTCGGGCACCGAGGTGGATGAAACAGTGTTTGCAGAATTGTCCACAGTTCAAGGGATTTGCTTTGTGATAAAAGAGAGTCATGACAATGGTAAATATAAAGAAATAGCTAGAGTACACATTGCTGTGCTTATTTCAGATGCATTTAATTCATTGTTGTGCATCAAATTTTAAGATTATAAAACATTATTATAACACTTGATGGAAACAGACTGAACTTGTGATAAGTGCTTAAAAACAAGTAATGTTTATAATGCACTGTTGTGTGTAGCAGTTATTAAATGACCAAAGTACTGTCGCTTCTAAAATGTCGAGTCAGGATGGATATGAACTGAAATTTTTGCATGGCTGAAAGTGGGATTCAAGCCTAGTGTTGAATTCCAAGATGTGAGCCACAACAATGCTGCAAATAAGAGATGTTTAATTATGTATTTTGTTCTTAGATTCAAACACATCTCAAACATCACCTCCATCTACACCAATACCCTGGTCCAGTGAGAGTGTCCATTCGGTGTCCATTAGTAGCAGTGACAGTGAAATGCCAAGACTACCCAAGCGAATTAGGTGTGATGACGAGGCCTTTAAGAGTTCTTCAGCCAGAGATGTAAGTTTATCATGAGATGAGAGATAATTTTCTTGTCATAAAATTATGTTTTTTTTTTAACGTAAACATTCTCTGTGCATACTGTTTGTATCTCGATTGAAAGGAATGAAAAGTAAAGATGGAGAGACACAGGGAGGCTCAGTAGCATTCTTAAGTAAAAATCACAGTTTGTTTTAGTTGAGATTTTTCATGGACATTAACATGGTTGGGTTTATTTGATAAATACATTTTAAAAATTGATTGATGTTGTTTTAATCTGTTTAGCTGATAAACCAAGTCCTTGAGACAAAACCAGGGGGGACCACTATCCTTAAAGAATATGAAGAAACTGGAATGCTGAGTGACAGTAGAAGAAGGCAGATGGTTAATATGCTTGCTGCACACATGGTTGAGACAGAAGGGTGAGTATGATACTAGTATTTAGATGGTTAACAATTATTCAACTTTTTTAAAAACAAATTATTACATGATCACTAAATGCTTTGGGGCTTAATTACTGATAGTTCATTAGCAGTGTTGGTAGATTTTGACATGTCATCATTGGATGCATGAATTAAATTGGAGAAAAAGCAGCAATAACGAGTTTGACGAGATTGTAGAAACAGTATGGTAATTGGTCCAGCCCTATAATGCACAGATCCTAATGTATGTGAGAAAACAACAATTTCCCTCTTTTTTGATTTGCAGGAGAGTCCTTCAGCGAGCAACTAAAGAAAAATATGCATTGGGAATTGTCACCTTGTTCCCCGCATTAAAAGATCCCCTCTCCAGGAAAGGATATGTAAGTTGTTTATTTATCTTACTTGCATATCTAATAAAAAAGTATTTTTGCATGAAGATACACTCAGCTTGGACAGGGTATGGTAAAAAAAATCTAAATGCAGGGACCTATACGCCTATACCAGTTCCTAAATTATGAATTGTCAGCTCCTTGGGGTTTACGCTGAAAGTAGTGATAGAACATAAAAACTGTAAACCTACTTAAAGAGTTTGTTTTAACTCTGTAATGATGTGTTAGTTCATTGGCATTTTTCTAATCAATGCAGTTATACAATGTAAAAGTAAGCATAAAACAAAAATTAAGCCACAATTTTAGTTGTCTGTTATCATCAGAAATGCAAGTTTGCAGAAATTTTATGCTTGCTAAACATTGTCATTCAATTTGTACCAAAACTCAATAGTGTTTATACCATTCGGTTGATGCCATAATATGTCAAAGTTTCTAACTCACTTGTGGGTAGGTGAAACGTTAGATGCACCACTGTTAGATCACTGTTCTGTGGAATTTGATTGTATGGGTTTTAGGTGCATAGCTCTGCTTTTTTTATTCACTTTGTGTGGTCACTATTTATTGATACATTGGACAAATTGTTACAAAGGGCCTCTTGACTTAAATTTAATTATGTCTGTCCTTGGTAAGGAACATTTTTACGACACCCAAAGTGGTTCTGGATTTCTGGCGTGGCGACTCAAGACAATTCAGAGAAAGACAAAACTTGTGTCGCAGGAACCAAAAATGACGGCAGGGTGTGGTGGTCCAAGAAAGGAGAGGGAGCTGCCTCAGACTGGTGGTCAGTTGGATGAAGAGCGTTGTAAAGAGATCATATCCTTGATGAACCATACCAGTGACAGGGAAATAATCTTGCAGAAGATGAAGGAGACCTTTGAGTATAGACAACGCCTCATTCACAATCCTGATGAATCACACAACATACTCTCAGTGTTTCCAAGACTGCTGGACACTAAAGGGCTGGTAAGTATTTGAATCCTGATCTCTGACCACAATTCATAGCTATAAGCTTAGCATGTTATTGTTATATACGTTCAACCAAAAATGCTTTATTTCTCTGTTGCTGCAGATAAATCAAGATTTTAGCCTCCTCTTTGGACCAGCCACAGCTGCCAAACTGCTTGAGAGGTGGCATACATCCTATAAAGGCAAGGTGATCAGAGAAGCAGAGAACCTTACAACTACCCCAGTGCTCCAGAGTTTGCTGACATCTGCCAGGAATCAGGACAATGAAGAATATTCAGAAGGTCACCCAGGTATTCTATTTCGATTTTAAACGCATTGTTTCACACACAATACTGAAGATGTGATTTAACAGCTGATAAATGGACATGGACTTTTGGGTCCACTAACCCTGAGAGGGTTAGGAGCAGTATCTTAAATGGTCTGGTTTTTAAGGGTTTTAGAAGGAAATAAACTAATGATTCAAATATAAATATTTATCACTAAAAAAAATCAGTAATGTTTTTTTTAACTTACAGAGTGGGACAGTGATATGGCCTCTTTTCTGCTGCTACTGCACATCCTACCACCTCAACCTAGCAGAAAGAAAACCCAGAAGATCAGCGCAGCTAAGGCCATGGACCATCTAGTTGTGTTTCACAAGGTATGTGATTTAAGTGGGAATGTAGTACAGACTTTAGACAACATTAACATGTAAATTGATATGGATTTTTTTGCACAGTCATGCAGAAGCTTGGAAGAACACCTAGAGAACCAGGAGGGACATCGCCAGCCATACCTTCTTGCCTCTGGAACCTGCAAGCAGGCAATCAGCACTTACTACATCGTGATGGACAAGGAGCTCATCCCCTGCCAGGGAACCACTTCATTGGCTGCCTTAGATGAACTCTTTAAAGTGCACTTCGTTTTCAGTGTAAGCTATGACAATGCCCTCAGCAACATGTACACATTCCTCCAGACAACAGTCTATAGTATTGATGTTGACACCACAAAAGAGAGTCCAAAAGTGAAGGAATTGAGAGCCAAGTTCATGAACAGAAGCCAAGAGCCAAGTTTGTAAACATTCAGATGTGCAGCATTTGTAGATCATTGCACAATGCACCCAGTGCAATTACTGAGCACCTTTTTTTTGGCATTTTTGTTAGAGCTTCTTTTCAAGAACAATGCCCTTTGCTATTGTGTTTTTCTTTTGTTGTGCTAAGACCCAGATTTTCTAAAAATGTATAAGTGTCACATTTGTAGATCTTTGCATGATGCACCTAGTGCATTAATTCAGCACCTTAAGTTTTTTCATGGTTTATATCCTGGCAAAAAATTTGTTGTTGTTTGTGCTCAAGAAGGATGTTCATTGCAGTTTAAAAGTTTTGCAGGTTTTAGAAAGCATTTAAATAATTACCATAGTACTGTTACACAAGGCACAAGCTATAATGTTAATATGCAAACACCACATCAGTCAGACTTTGGTGAACGGACAACAGACTCACATGAAGATGTCTCTGACATGGACCAGAATATAATAAATCAACCTTCAACATCTCATATGTCAAAAGACCAGGCAAAAGATATGTGTCCACTTACAGGGAAGTGGTGTTGCAAACAATGTTGTGTTATCCGTTGTTGAAAGCATGGAGGAGTATGTCAATGAAGTTCATGCAAATCTTAAAGAACAAGTGTTAGATGCAGTGCCTGCTGATAATCCCAGTAGAAGTGCAGTGGAAGATATCTTCAGCAATACATTGAACCCATTTAGTGACTTAAATACAAATTCAAAATGGACAAAATATTTTAGTGAGAAATGGGGTGTTGTGGAGCCATTAGAAATTCACTTAGGAGTGAGATATGATTCAAAGAGAAACAAAATATCTGGAGTATACGAACAGGTACCAATAAATGACACTTTCATTTATGTACCACTATTAAAAACATTACAGTTTATTTTCAAAAATGAAGAGATGTGTTATCAAATTAATAAATCTGCTGTTCTTGGTCCACTAGGGTCAAAACAAGGCATTCATAAGCTTGGATGTTTATATTTTACACTCCGCAATTTGCCACCACGTCTAAATTCATCACTGATGAATATCCATCTCATTTCATTGTTTCATTCCCAAGATGCAAAAAAAATATGGCATTGACAAAATTCTTACTCCATTTCTAGATGATGTTAAGGTACTAGAACAAGATGGAATGGAAGTGTCATTTACTGAACAACCTATCTATGGCACCATTGCACAAGTAACCGGTGAAAATTTAGGTCTTAACTCAATTCTTGGTTATGTGGAATCTTTCACTGCAAACTTCTACTGCAGGATGTGTCTTATTGACAAAGCAACAGCTCAAACAGTGTTTAGTGAAAATGATCCTCGTGTGATATTACGCACCAAATTAACCAATGAGGAACATTACAGTTATCTTGAGGAGAATCCAAGGGAACATTCTTGTTTTGGCATTAAACACAACAGTATACTTAATTCTTTATCATATTTCAATATATCAGATAACTTTGTGTTTGACATTGTGCATGATATCTTAGAAGGCGTAGCACAATATGAAATTAAGTTGTTGTTTGAATGTTTGAATCTGAACTTTATTTCTATTGAAAACATACTCCAACGTGTATATGCTTTCAACTATGGCTTCATGGATAAAAAGAATCGTCCAACACGCATAAACATTTTTTGTACTGGTAATAGTATTGGACTTAATGCCAGCCAAACATTATGCCTTATTCGGAATATCCCACTCATCTTTGGTGATGTTGTCCCAGAAGGTGACAGACATTGGCATCTGTTGTTACTTTTGTTGCATATTGTTAACATTGTGTTTTCCCCATGTATTACAGAGGGAATGACTGTATTTCTAAAACATCTCATTGAAGAGCATCACAAGTTATTTACAGATTTGTATCCTCAAAATAATTTAATCCCCAAACATCATTTCATGATCCATTATCCTGAATGTATACGCCAAATTGGTCCTTTAGTTCATGTTTGGAGTATGAGGTTTGAAGCCAAACACAAATTCTTTAAGTCCAGCATAAAAAACTTCAAGAACATAACAAAGTCACTTGCGAAGAAACACCAAATAGCTGTTGCTTATCATTGGGAATCATTGTCTGCCAAAGGTGTAGAGTCTGGGCCTGTCAAACAAAAAGTACTGACTGATGTTGAAAACGGTGATTTGATTTCAGAGCATTTTCAAGTTGATATGTCTAGTGAAAAAGTGTTACAACTTGGGTTAAACATAATGGTGTTGAATATCACACAGGTCTTGTTGTTTGCACAGATTTTGTTAATGATATGCCAGTATTCAATAAGATTGTTTGCATTTTTCTGAGAAATGAAGTTTATTTTTTGATAACAGAAATGGAGACTAAATTTGTGGAGCATTTTCATGCATTTAATGTTGTTGAGGATCTCCATAATGTTTTGGTTGTTAAACCTAATGACTTGAGATATTTTAAGCCCTTTGATATTCAAATGTCTTATGGCACAGACTCATTTTTCTATGTTGTGCCAGACAGCTGCATTGTATAGGGCAAATTGTTATGAGCTACCTCATGTTTTGGACAGTATTACATAGGCCATTGAAAAGGGTTTGTTTGAGTGCCTTGTTGGTGCCATGTTGAATTTAATTCTGCTGCTGCTACAAAAAAAAATAAAGATTGGTGGCACAACGTTTTGGAGTGATTTTTGCACATGGGTGGTGTGACTATTGCACTAACAGACTACATTTTAACACTGTTAACTACTACTAACTCTACTATTAACTAACACTAATGGTGCTAGTTTAAGGAAAAATATAACACCTCCAAGTGTTACGTGATCACTGAGTGTAGTGTTGACCATTTACTCCATAAGTGTCTCTAAATAGTAGGCTTTTAACACTGACCTGGTGTTCTTGACATCCGTTGTGGTGTTAATATATTACACTATGGGAGTTTGTTCAGTAACACTGTCATAGTGTTAAAATATCAACTATTTTGAAAGTGTTAATTTAACACTTTATCAGTGGTTCCCATATAAACTCTGGGAAAATGTTAAATTCAAATCTGAGGGTGTTAAATTTGCATTTTCAAATTTGCTGTGTGTGCAGACCAACTCTGTGAGATGTTTCTGCACATCTTCAGTCAGAGCCTCAGCCTGGAGAGTCTTGGTCCTGTGGAAAACTTCCTGTGTGGCTCCAGTTCCAGAGACTGCACACCCTGAGAGCCTAAACACTTCAGACTTGTCGCCTTAACTTTTATCTCATGAAGACCTTGTAGGATTGTACTGAACCACCTTCGACCCCTGGTGAGCTCATACATAAACCTACTGCAGTTTTCATATCGCCCTGTTACTAGGGTGGATGATGTAGTCATCTACCTGCCACACAGATCACTCTCACACCTGGAGAGCACAAGGAGCACTTTGAGGGTCGTGTATTGTTTTACTTTTCAGTGTATTTAACACAATTCAACCATCACTACTCAGGGGGGAAGCTGGAGGGAGCAGGAGTAGACCTCCACTTGGCTGCATGAACCATCAACTACTTCACCAACAGACCACAGTATGTGAGGCTCAATGGCTGTGCGTCTGATGAGGTGGTCTGCAGGATCACCAGTTGCGGGGGGAAGGCATACGCTATGCTCGCATCCGCCTGTGCCACGATGACATCTACTTCATCCCCCGCAATGTGGTCCACCAGTTCAAGACTGTGTCGGCTGTCTGCAGCCTGGCGTGGCACATCCGTCCCTAGAAGTACCACCAAGGAGAGGGAGATGAGGAGGAGGTGAAAGAAGAAGAAGAAGAATAAAAAGAAGAGGAGCTGAAGGAGAAAGAGGCAGTCTTTAACAGAGCAGCCAGGTGAGCTGTTGTTCACCGACTGATACAGGACAGAAGTGACACAGTCTTCTTCCATGGTTACACGTACAATAGACAATGTGGAGGATGTGGCTCCTCAGAGATAGATATAACACACTTAGCTTTTGTGTCTGTCACAAGTAAGCAAGTCAGTTGTGTGTTGACTCATTAAGGTTTTGTATGAATCTGTTTTAATTTTTGCATTAGGCATTGATTTGTGTGGTTGTGGCTCTCTTCAGTGGGGTGCTTTCTGATTTTAAAATATTCACTGGTTTAATAATAATACCAGATACAGTAGCCAAGAAGAAGTGAATCAAATTTTGCTGGGGTCCTCAAAGTTGTGACCCTTATTTTGATGATCAGCCCACATGGCCTGCACCCCACTGTTTCTTAAACTGTACAGTAGCCAGAGTGACTAAGGACCACAGATTTAGCCATCATATAAAAGAGGGAATGTTCATGCTGTGCTCCATAAGCAATATCTCCTCTTTTATCCTCTTCACTTCCTTGCTGACCTCCCCATGGATGTCACATATGCAGACTGAGGGAGACATTGCAGCTGAATTATATCCCTGTTTCCTCGCTTCCTTTGGGTTGATTTAAACCCCAGGTTCTGTGAATCAAGTGTAATGCACGGCCACTGTCACAGTGGCATCATCTCTATTCATGGGTGCAATTCTTAATGAGACAGCAGTGGAGACCTGAGAATTTATCATGGAGTATGGCTGCCCTGAGGGGGGGAGACTGGAGTGGACTGCAGACAATCTGCTGTTCATATCAGGAGTTCACCATTATTCTCCAGAAATGGGTGGCTTAAGGTGAGCCTCTGTCACACAGTGACGCTGGCTAATCACTATGCTAAACGGCTCCTGTAAGGTGCAGTCACTCTCTGACACTGACCAGCTTGAATATCAACAGAAAGCCTCACAGACAAACCTCAACATTTGGACAGACTAGGAGAGAGACTTGTTGGAGAACAGAGCTGATGCCATAGACTTAGTCTACTTTTAAAATACTGTGCCACTGTTTTCATGTTTTATCCAAGTCAGTGTTGGAAAGTTATGCGTTATGATGTTAAATGCTATAGTAATATCATTAATTGTTTCAAAAACATATTTTAATAGATCATAATTTGGAGTTAATTAATTACATTCATGTTTCAAAGTCAGAAAAGCCTCTGTAACTATAAAGTTCTGGGAAAATTCCTTCGCCCAACAGTTGGTGGCATGGTTTAATGGTTTTTTCCAAGTTTAAGGTGATCTTAATGGTTACAGGGTTATTTCTACCCTTGTGTAACACATATAATGTTATATTTAATTAATTGTTTTAAAAATAAAATGAATTAAAGAATAGTGCTTTTCCTGTTGAGTTAGGTTCGGCTTCTGGAGCTGGAGGAAAACTAATGAAACAACACAACAACACAAAATTCTTTTCAATCAACTGTATTAAGCAAAAACACTTGATATAAATCATGGAGAAAACAATTACAAGCAAATCAAATAAAAAGGATTGCAAAATAAAACTACATGTATTTAATCAACACAATTCAATGAACTTCAGTCCTTCAAACCCAGTTCAAATGCAGAGTGTCCCATTGAGATTTCTTAAGTCTCAAGGGAAAAAACAAAATAAAAGAAAGTCTTTTGGCACAGCATGTATTGTTCCTACCACACCGCAGTATTGCACCCAGGAGTGAGGCCTGTAGAACCAGGAGTGTGGCCTGTAGAACCAGGAGTGAGGCCTGTAGAACCAGGAGTGTGGCCTGTAGAACCAGGAGTGTGGCCTGTGTCCAACCAGGATCTCCCAGACTGTCTAGCTCGCCATCTCAATCCATACACAATAAAAAAACCTGACCTGTTTTGGTGAACAGGTGTAGAAAAGGGATTGTTTCAACAGATAATATAAATCAGGCACTCATATCCAGTAGCGTCCCGGCGCACCCTTTCTGTGGTTGGGTGGTCACAGGAATATTCACAACAGGAAAATGCATAGGTTCATCATCATCATCAGGACTGGCTAAGGAGTTAGTAACCGCTTGGCTTAGGCCGTGAAACAAAGATTGAATGACCGAAATTAGGGGGTGTCCTAATTTAGCATAATGGAGATGCTCTGGTTTCTTTCTCTGTCTCCTTGAGTATCTGTGGGACTCCACTTGATCAGGTTGCAGAACATTATCCTCCTGATTGAGTTCCAGATCATCGTTTTGTTCCTCTCCATCTTTATTTTTAGAGTTAGGCAAAACATCCTCTTCCAGTACTGGTTCCTGATCAATATTTTCCGTCTCTGGCAAGTTTCTTTTTTCAGGTGAGTTTCCACATTCAGGTAAGTTATCATAATTATACTCATTTCCTTCTGAACTAACCACATTTGGCTCAGTCTCCGGTGGGATGTTTACCGGTTCATCTGCTTTTGAGAGGTTAGCAGGAGTTACATGTGGAATGACCTTACTTCCCATTTCTGAAGAGATGGTCTCCAAAGGTGGAAAGGGAGAAGAAGTTTTAATAGGACAACTGGGGGTTTCACCAAAAGGTTGGCTCATAGGATTTCTTTTATGCACTCTGGTGAACGTGAAGGGTTCAAACGATGCATTTATATTTCTTGGAATGTCATAATCTGAATCTGAATGGATATCATCATCTTCGATATTATCAGTGCCAAGACCAAGAGGATTGTGGGTCTTAGGTCGTCTTGGTGATCGTAAAGTGACAGGTAACTCTGATTCAGGACTAGGCAAAGATTCACAAGGTAGAAGTAAGTCTCAATGTAATGTACGTAAAGGACCACTTTTTCCTTCAGGCGTCACTATGTAGACAGGAAGATCACCTGCCCGATTAACAACCACATAAATGTCCATTTCCCATTTATCAGCCAGCTTATGCTTTCCTCGCAGTCGAACATTCCTCACCAGGACTCTGTCTCCTACATCAAGAGTGGATTCTGTGATACGTTTGTCAAAATGTGTTTTATTACGTTCTGCACTTTTTTCAGCGTTGCGACTGGCAATTCTGTAACTCTCCTCCAAATTACTTTTGAGTTTTTGAATGTATTGAGAATGGGACTCTCGTGAACTGTTGACGGGAAGTCCAAAGGCCAAATCTATTGGCAGACGAGGCTGTCGACCAACCATAAGCTCATAAGGACTAAAACCAGTTGTCTCATTCTTTTTACAGTTGTAAGCATGTACTAAGGGTTTAACAAAGTCCTTCCAATGAGTTTTGTCCTTGTGACTTAGGGTACCAAGCATTTGAAGAAGTGTCCTATTGAACCGTTCAACCAGATTTCCTCTAGGATGGTAAGGGGTGGTTCGTGCCTTTTTTATTCCAGCTATTTCACACAAGTCTTTTATGGTTTTGGACTCAAAGTCTCTTCCTTGATCACTGTGGAGGCGTTCAGGAAAACCATAGTGAACCAGAAAGTTGTCCCAGAGAGCTTTGGCAACAGTGCGGGCTTTTTGATTGGGAGTGGGTACAGCAACTGCATATTTGGTAAAGTGATCGGTGATGACCAAAATATCCTTTGTGTTGCTGCGATCTGGCTCCAGTGACAAAAAGTCCATGCAAACTAACTCTAAGGGTCGGCTGGTAAGAATAGTAACCATTGGAGCTGCTTTTTCTGGCATAGTTTTGCGGTGCACACAGCGGTTACAGGTTTGTACTTTCTTTTCAACACAGGATGCCATTTTGGGCCAGAAGAACCGAGCTCTTACAAGGTCAAGTACTCGTTCGACTCCCAAATGTCCCATATCATCATGAAGACTTTGTAATGCAACTTCTCTTAATTCGGCTGGCAATACCAATTGGAGGTTAGTATTCCCAAAAGCCTAAAGGGCAGACAAAAGCAGTTTTGTGTTTATCAGATTCTTCCATCTCAATCTGATAATAGCCAGATTTAAGGTCCAAAACAGAAAACCACTTGGAACCAGCAAGAGCACGGAAAGCGTCCTCCACATTGGGGAGTGCATATGCATCTTTGATGGTCTGCAAATTCAGCTTTCTATAATCAATGCATAAGCAAACAGAATTGTCTTTCTTCCGTATGACCACAATTTCTTGAAGAAAATGGAGATTCAGACTCTCAAATAACTTCTGCATCAGCTAACTCTTGCAAATGTTTACGTACAGCATCAACATCTTGAGGGTGGATAGGTCTGGCACGCTGTTTGAATGGCGTTTCATCACTTAACTTAATATGGTGTTTTACTTTATTAGTGAGGCCGAAATCCAAGTCATGTTGAGCAAATACTTCAGGCATTGCATTAAGTTCGTTGACAATCTTCTCTTTCCATTCCGAGGGCAAAGGTGAATCAGCAAAGTCAAAACTTATACTGGAAAGTTTTGTTGGCTCTGATGGCTGAGACACAGATTGTTGGTAGTTAATGATACTTTGAATTGCACTCAAATCAGCCAATGCTGTTTTTGGTGGTATAGTTATATCATGACCAGTTTCATTGTGCAATACCACTGGAAGATGACTGTACTGCTTAGTTGGCAAAGTAATAAGACAGCTAGTTACCAGTATCTCACAGGGTAAAGAAGAGTTGGATGGAGGTTCAACAAGGGCCCATTTCTCTGAGTGAGAAGCATGATTGTTGACCATGCCATCCAGAACTACAGTGCTGTAAGCAGGAATCACTTCAGGTGTATGGCATCTTAGTTTAATCTGTCCAAGATGACCATTTTCAGAGTACTGGTGCCTCAGTTCCAAAATTTTTAAGACTGCACGATAACCATGATGACTAGGGAGGAAGCTAGGTTTGTACAAGCAATAATTACAGTAAAGAAGATCAAGTGTATTAGTGCTGATCAATACTTGTCCAGTATGCGCACGAAGGTTTGGAACAACCAAAGCGAGGGTAGAAACTTCCATTTTAGTTCCAACAAAGTCCTTTGGAAATGTGACATTTAATTCGACAAAGCCAAGATAAGGAACTTGTTACCCATTTGCTCCTTCTATCTCTAGAAGGATGGATAAAGGTTTGATTGGTTGATTAGCCAAAAACTGCTTATGAAAGGATAGAGGAATTGTAGTGACCTGGGATCCTTTGTCAAGTAGACAGGTTGTGGTTTTCCCTGAAATCTTGATCTCTGCAGTACTTCTGGTCCCCACAAGTCCTATAGGAAGTCTAGATGGGTAATCATTTACTTTGGTTTGTTTTAATGTTGCCGCTTTGCAGTGGGACTCTTGTCATGATCTCCAGCTCCTGAATGTCCCTGAACAGGAGCTGGTTTCAGTTTAAATTACTGGAAGATGGTGATTTCATCCGTTTCTCTTGCAGCTGTTTTTTTTTTGATGCAACCAGAGAAGGATTTGGGGCTTGATAACACTTTGGTGAAATATGACCATCCTCTCCACATTTAAAGCAAAATCCAGGTCGAAGCTGGGTGCTTAGCTTGGCATACGCTTGAGACTTGTTTTTAGACAGACCTGCAGATGGTGTGGGAGCCTTTTGGAACTTAGCTTTAGGTGTAGGACTGCTATGGCTCACTGGTTTACTCTCTAAACTTTCAAAATGAATCTTGGTCAGAGTTGACAGTTGTTGCTGAATTTAATTCACCATTTTCTTAAGCTGGTCAAGCTCTGAAGACTGTTCCACAACTGAACAGGAACAGGCACTATGCACATGTGATGCTACATGTGATTTTGAACCAATAGATGGGGGCTTTGCTGTACCAAGGTGATGTTTCATGCGAGAAATTTTAGCTGCTTGCTTATCCTCTTCCACACGATGCAATAAGAGAAACTCTGCAAAAGATGGAGGATTATCTCTCTTCTGCTGTAGCTGAAGGTCACTGATGAGTGCGTTGTCCCAGCAGCCACGACAAAACTGCTTCAAGAGATGCCGATTACATTCAGCAGCAGTGACACCTCCTCTCTTCATGGCTGTGTCCAGAATAACTTGAAGACGATGCAGATACTCAGAAGGTTTTTCACCAGAGTTCTGTAAAGTGCTTAAAAATTTTGCAAAACACTCATCTCCATCTGCCACAGTGCCGAATGCTGAATCAAGAAGGTCAAGATGCGCACCAGGTAAAGCTTTAGGACCCAAATGTTTGACAATATCTGCAGCTGGTGGCAGCAGACTTTCAAAAATCTTCCTAGATCTCTCCAAGTCAGAAATTGAAGGATCTGTGAGAAACAAGTCCACATTATTTCTCCAGGTATCATAGTCAGTTTCATTACTGGGCCGTGTGATCTTCCCAGAGAAAGTCCTAAGTCTGGAAGAGCCATGGTGAGACACTATATTGTCTTTCTTGACAATATGCTCGACTACTACTTTTTGAACTTCAGGTGGGTTAACTACATCACCTGAAAGTGCAGTAGGACGTTTTACTGTAGTGGGAGGTACAACAAAGGAAGCAAAGTCAGTGGTCAGGCTTCTTGAAGGAGTTGTTCCAGTCTGTGCTGTGTTAACTTTGTATGGACTGTCTTTCAGGCCTTTTTCTGCAGGCTCACTGGTAAGTGGTGATGCTCGTTCCTTCTTTGACTCAATTTTTACCTCCTGTGTCAAAGAAGGGGACTCAGAGGAGAATTTTGCTAGCTCCTCTAGCAGCAACATTTCAAAAGGTTTTCCAGTTAGTTTTGCGATTTCCTGCAGTTCCTCAAGGTAGCTTTTGGTGGCGCTACTGCATGCAATAGGACTATACATACTGGCCAAGTACACACTTTAAAATTAACATCTGCCTTAGTGGAACTTTTATAAATTAAAGGAAGTAAAGGTGAAAGAGACTGCATAGCAGTGCCATGTGGAAAATTCAACAATACCAAGTCCATGATATTTAGATGCAGGGTTATCAATGTAAAATATACGACTGATGGACCCAAAAGTTGCAAGATATTTTTCAAGTTCATTATCTGTTTCGGTTTTAGTTAAACCAGAAATTACAACAGCATCTGGGACTTTTATGGACTCTTGCATAACAATTTCCATATTTGCAGTATTGTTTTTTTTTTCACTCAATGGTGAAAATGCATTTATGTATGGTACATAAATGTGTGTTCATTAATTTTCAATCCAGCTCCTGGCTAGCTCGCCATATTTTATGTAACACATATAATGCTATATTTAATTAATCGTTTTAAAAATAAAATGAATTAAAGAATAGTGCTTTTCCTGTTGAGTTAGTTTCGGCTTCTGGAGCTGGAGGAAAACTAATGAAACAACACAACAACACAAAATTCTTTTCAATCAACTGTATTAAGCAAAAACACTTGATATAAATCATGGAGAAAACAATTACAAGCAAATCAAATAAAAAGGATTGCAAAATAAAACTACATGTATTTAATCAACACAATTCAATGAACTTCAGTCCTTCAAACCCAGTTCAAATGCAGAGTGTCCCATTGAGATTTCTTAAGTCTCAAGGGAAAAAACAAAATAAAAGAAAGTCTTTTGGCACAGCATGTATTGTTCCTACCACACCGCAGTATTGCACCCAGGAATGAGGCCTGTAGAACCAGGAGTGTGGCCTGTGTCCAACCAGGATCTACCAGACTGTTTAGCTCGCCATCTCAATCCATACACAATAAAAAAACCTGACCTGTTTTGGTGAACAGGTGTAGAAAAAGGGATTGTTTCAACAGCTAATATAAATCAGGCACTCATATCCAGTAGCAGTTCAAATTTGTATGCATCACCATCCATCCAAGAGCTTCTGAGTTAGAAGCTGTCCTTAGCAACCAGCAGTCCAGCTTAGGTGTGCAGTTCCCCAGAGCATTGTTCTCACTGACTGCATGCATGCAGCAATCTAGGTGCACCAGGTGTAGGGCGGGACCAAGGTGTGCTGCCATTGGTCTGTTCTTACTTACTGACAGCAGAGCTGTCCAATACAATTGGAGCAGCTTGATGACCAACAAAACTGTTTCAGTTTACCTGGGTTACACTTGCCACTCCTGAATGAGACTGAACGTGAAGTGTCTGATACGCATGGCTCGTCGGTATGCACAACTTAAAGCTTGCTTGCTACCTAATATGGAGAAGACACAGCATAAATGTTTATATGTTCTCTCTCTGCTATGTACCATACATCCTGTCTTCATTTCATGAACACAACTTCCTGTATAGGCTGCACAGTGGCTCGGTGGTTAGCAGCGTCGCCTCACAGCTAGAAGATCCCCGGTTCGCGTCCCCGTTAGGACGTCTAGGATCTTTCTGTGTGGAGTTTGCATGTTCTCCCTGTGCATGCATGGGTTTTCACCGGGTACTCCGGCTTCCTCCCACAGTCCAAAAACATGCTGAGGTTAATTGGTGATTCTAAATTGTCCGTAGGTGTGAATGAGAGTGTGCTTGTTTGTCTCTATATTAGCCCTGAGTCGACTGGGATAGGCTTCAGTCCCCCTGTGACCCTACAGAGGATTAAGCGGTGTATAGATAATGGATGGATGGGTGGCCTTCCTATATAAGATAGACATAAGGGTTGCTCGGGTGTGGATTCTATTTGGCTGTGAATCTCACCCAGGCAGACCATGGTGCCTGAAGATACAGTGCTTGTCATTAATAAACCTTTATATATATAAACAAGAAGGTATCAGCGGAGAATTTCTTCATCAACTTCACGTCTTCACATCATGGTACAACAGAAATTTACTACAATTTGGCATCACGAACAGGATCAGTTGTGATCGGCTAGGATCTGATGCAGCCTACACTCGAGAAGACAACTTTTTGAGGTGCTGACTTCAGCCGACGAAAGGGTGAGCATGTCTCATGTTTTGGGGGCTGGTCTGTTCATTGGGACTGTCTGCTTGAAGTTGGGTCACACTGTCAAGGATTTGTGTGTGTGTGTGCCATGAATGTGTTGCTGGATGTGATTCTCCGTTCTAAATTCAGTTTGTTGTGCTGTTAAAAGTGCAACAGAGAGAGTAGAGATTAAGAGTAAAGTTAAAAGACAGAGAAAAGACAAAATAAAGAGTACTGAAGAAGTAAAAAGAAGAGAAATACAAGAGGAAATAGTAATAAAGAGAATGAAGAAGTAAAGAGAATAAAGAGAATAAGGGAAAGCCGCTGATTTGGATAAAGCCCTCTGAGAGGCGGTTTAGATACCAGCCATAAATCCTGAAATTATCAATAGGAGAATTCCAGGTCAGTTTTTAAAACAGAAAAACTGGAGGTTTAGGTTGGGAAGGTGTAGATGGCCCCCACTCGAGCATAAGTTGACAAACTATGCCTGAAGCAGCCTGTCATTGGAACACCTACACCTCAGGTAGCAGAAATTTAGTTGTAAGAGTAAAGAAGATAAAGGAAAAGAGATAGGAACAGCTGAAGCATGCTAATAGGTTTGTATGAATGAGTTGACTGTGAAGATCTAGGCCTAAATGTTGTTTGTGGGTTTGATATGATGTTGAATTTGCAGTGTGTGTTTAATTTTGTGTAGTGAAGGACTGGTTTCTCTCTGTGCCTGTGTTGTCTCCGCTGCAGGCAGTGGTATCAGTTGTGTGTGTGTGTGTGTGTGTGTGTGTGTGTCTATATGCATATGTCTATTGTAGTTGAAATCAGGAGAGTTAGTAAGTTATGAGGAAAGATATCTGTTTGAATGGTAATGCATATGAGCCTCTGAGAAGACGTTTTGTTAAAAATTGTTGAGCCTCTTTTGAGGACTTTCTGATAAAGTTTGATGAGCTTCTGAAAGGACATTCTGGTAAAATTTATGAGCCTTCGAGGGGACGTTTGGTAAAAATCTGATGAGCCTCTTTCGAGGGGACGTTTGTTAATCTATACATGAGCTCCAAGAAGGACTGTGATTTTGAAGAGAAGTGGAGAGATCACTGAGGTTATTTTGTGTGCATAAGCACGGATAGAGAGATTTAATAAGCTTGCTCTAGGTCACAGGTGTCAAACTCCGGTCCTCGAGGGCCGCTATACTACGTGTTTTAGATGTTTCCCTCTTCTAACACACCTGATTCAAATGATCGGCTCATCATCAAGCTCTGCAGAAGACTGATGACGATCCTGATCATTTAATCAGGTGTGTCCGAAGAGGGAAACATCTAAAACATGCAGGATAGTGGCCCTCAAGGACCAGAGTTTGACACCCCTGCTCTGGGTTGTGTGGGTGAGCTCTTTGTTTCTGGTTGTGTGCCCTGTGGGGTGTGAAGTTTGTCTGGTTTTGGGGTGCATGCGGAGCTCTGAGCTAGATGTTTGCTCTCTGATAGTTAGGAGAGACTGGAAGTTGTGTCTAAGTTTAGGAGGTGGAGCAAAGGGGGATATTTTACACAGAACTCCAACAAGATTGTTCCTTCCGATAAAGGGGAGTGGTTAGCCTTCTTGTGAGAGAGAGAGAAAGAAAAAAGGCAAAATGTTAGAGCAGTATGATTTGGTTTGATAGTTTTAAAGATATTTGAATTAATGTGAAGTAAAAATATTATATTAATATAATTTGGAGATTTGAAATGTTATCAGAGTGAAACAACTTAAACTTTCTAATTTAATAGGGTCGTATATGTTAAATGTTGGCAGATAAGTTAACTTAGAGGGATCATAAGATGTTGAACTCTTGTTTGTTTTGTTGTTTTTTATCTGCCAATGGGGTACAAGCGTGCTTGAGACCTTTCAGAGATCCAGACGAGGGGACGGTGGAGGCCTGCTGGCAACAGTGTACAGCTCCTGAAGCTCGTCTGACTAAGGCCAGTGTGATTTTATCCACAAACTCTCTTAACAAAGACCTGCTTTTACATATATGCATGTATACTCATGTATTATTGGTACACATTTAATCCATTCTTACATATAGGCCATTATGAGAATATTTCTCAGTTAAGCGTTGTTGAAGTTGATTCATTTGTTTACATTTGCACAGATGATACATGTGGTATACATTAAAGAGAGACTTGGCAACAGACTGACCAGTCAATTTTCTTAATAAGTTTTCCTATTAAGTTTAAACATTGCTGTGAGTCGTTCAGTGTGAGTTTCATTGCTGGTGCATGGTTCATTCAGATCTGAGCTGTATTGGGAATTTAATATTGACAGTATTTGATGATTTTAAGGTTAATGAGTGTGAATATTGGCAGAAAATTAGGTAATTGTTGGCTTTAAGCAGGCTTTAGGTAGCTTTTGCACATACGGACCCAGTGAAGAAACCCACAACCTATGAGAAAGTGGTGAAGTTCAAGGAGATTTATCCTCAGTTTCCAGTGATTAGCCAAGAGGCTAATTATTACATCACAGATAAAGAGTGAACAAGAGAAGAGACAGAAAATGGAAGAAAAAAGGATGTAGAAGAGGAAAGTTCTAATGAAAGTGAGAAGAGAGACAGTGATGGAGACCCGGAGAGTGAGGGTTCTTCACCTTCAAGAGTGTATCTGGTACCAGAGTTGAAGAAGAGAGAATTCAGATACACTATATTACCAAAAGTATTTGCTCACCTGCCTTGACTCACATATGAACTTAAGTGCCATCCCATTCCTAACCCATAGGGTTCACTATGATGTCGATCCACCTTTTGCAGCTATTACAGCTTCAACTCTTCTGGGAAGGCTGTCCACAAGGTTGAGGAGTGTGTTCATGGGAGTATTTGACCATTCTTCCAGAAGCGCATTGATGAGGTCACACACTGATGTTGGTCGAGAAGGCCTGGCTCTCAGTCTCCGCTCTAATTCATCCCAAAGGTGTTCTATTGGGTTCAGGTCAGGACTCTGTGCAGGCCAGTCAAGTTGGCTGTATGGACCTTGCTTTGTGCACTGGTGCACAGTCATGTTGGAAGAGGAAGGGGCCCGCTCCAAACTGTTCCCACAAGGTCGGGAGCATAGAATTGTCCAAATGTTTTGGTATCCTGAAGCATTCAAAGTTCCTTTCACTGGAACTAAGGGGCCAAGCCCGACTCCTGAAAAACAACCCCACACCATAATTCCTCCTCCACTAAATTCCACACTTGGCACAATGCAGTCTGAAATGTACCGTTCTCCTGGCAACCTCCAAACCCAGACTCGTCCATCAGATTGCCAGATGGAAAAGCGTGATTCATCACTCCACAGAACGCGTCTCCACTGCTCTATAGTCCAGTGGTAGCGTGCTTTACACCACTGCATCCGGCGCTTCGCATTGCACTTGGTGATGTACGGCTTGGATGCAGCTGCTCTGCCATGAAAACCCATTCCATGAAGCTCTCTGTGTACTGTACTTGGGCTAATCTGAAGGCCACATGAAGTTTGGAGCTCTGCAGCAATTGACTGTGCAGGAAGTCGGCCACCTCTTTGCACTATGCGCCTCAGCATCCGCTGACCCCTCTCCATCAGTTTACGTGGCCTACCACTTGGTGGCCGAGTTGCTGTTGTTCCCAAACTCTTCCATTTTCTTATAATAAAGCTGACAGTTGACTGTGGAATATTTAGGAGCGAGGAAATTTCACGACTGGATTTGTTGCACAGGTGGCATCCTATGACAGTTCCACGCTGGAATTCGCTGAGCTCCTGAGAGCGACCCATTCTTTTACAAATGTTTGTCAAAACAGTCTGCATGCCTAGGTGCTTGATTTTATACACCTGTGGCTAGGCCAAGTGATTAGGACACCTGATTCTGATCATTTGAATGGGTGAGCAAATACTTTTGGTCATATAGTGTATGTCAGACATGCTTGAGAAGTTACCAACTCTTCAAGGTACGCAACCTGCTATAGGAGATATTAGGAGACTTTTGGCTAACCTCCTTGGGGTCCCAGCTATGGAAAAGATTCTACAGAAAGCTGGACTTGATCGATATGTGGGGCCTGCTGTGAATGACCCAGAATTGTCCTCTGCAGTTTGAGGTCGAGCGTGGAGAGCGCTGAGAGATACATTTCCGATGAATGCACACCCTGATAATATTTTGATTGAACCACTGGGACAAGAAGAGAACCCGAGAACTTATGTGTCGAGGGCCCATCAGATATGGAGGAATGTCACAGGAAACGATCCGGACTCAAATCGGATGGAGCAGTCAATTCTCCGAGTTAAAATACAGAAGGGGCTTCCCATACCAGTGAGGAGCAAACTGGCAGAGGTGGTTGGTCTTGGAAGCATGGCGAAGGGTGTTTATACAAACCACATAGCTCATCAAGTGGAGCTTATAGGAAGAATGAGCATGCCCAGAGAGAGTAGGATCAAGAGATCCTCAGAAAACTTACCCAAATACAATTGGTGGATAATAATAAGAAGGAGAAGAAGCAAGCTGTAGTTACGCAGAGCCTCCACCAGATCAACCATTACCACAATTGCAGCCAAATCAGATCCAGCTCCAGTCGCCTCAGCTAACAGTGGTTTCAGTCATTCCTTGCCCATAGCCAGCTTTTGGTCAAGTGCAAACATGGAGAGGAAGAGGATGAGGAGGAAATTTTGATACAAATTTCCAACAAATTCCAGAAGTGTGTTATAACTGAAGGATGATTTGGCAGGGATAGATCAAGTGTTGACAAGCACAGTTGTCTAGGAAGATATTATTATCATTTGTTCGTTGGATGAGAAAACATGTCATAAGGATTCAATTAAGTTGCTATACTGATTGAAAAGGGGCACAAGGCCTCTTAGACAAAGCTTAAGTATTGTCTAGAGAAGGTGGTTTATTTGAGTCAAATCAAACAGAGGTTACAAGTAGCGCCAGCGTTCAGACGTTCGGAGTATTCTGAGAGTTTTTCGCTGTATGTGTCTACTGCGACTGGAGGTAAATATGCATGTGCAGTTCTTGGTCAGCTAACAGGTACGGAGATAAGTCCTCAACCTATTTCGTACTATTCTAGTTGCCTATTCAGGAGATGCTCTGTCTGTTGTTAAGTTCTTGTGCATAGAAGTCATAAGCAGGTGGTGACTTCCAGATCGGATATCCTCAGATAATGGGAAAGAGTTAGTGGATAAAACTATGAAGTTGATTTTGCAAAAATTAGGAATTACGCAGTGTCTTGGATCAGTTGGATCATCTGCAAAGTCTAAGGATTTGTGGAACAATCAATGGTGTTGTCTTTGCTTTTTTTAAAAAAAAATAATAAAGAAATAAATAAATACTACCGTATTGGCCCGAATATAAGACGGTGTTTTTTGCACTGAAATAAGACTGAAAAAGTGGGGGTCGTCTTACATTCGAGGTTTAGACATTATACCCATTCACAACGCTAGACGGCGCCAGATATACTTAAAGCGAATGCTGAACTTAACTCCCCAGGCCAAAGCGAACCCCTGTCACGAAGAAGAAAAATAAAAATAGCAGTAGCACGAAGAAGAAAAATAAAAAATAGCGGTAAGAAAGAAAAGAGAAGAAAATAAGAGATGAGATAACAGAAAATGGAGAAACGTAGCGACAATCTGGAGAAAAGTGGGTCGAAGATCGGCCAGGTTAACCAGCAGCTGAGGAGAAGTTATGATGCAAACTTCAAGATGATGGTGATAAATGAGGCAGAGTCTTCAAACAATTGCAAAGCGGCTGTGAAATATGGTGTCACAGAGTGTAATGTACGGAGATGGAGAGCTCAAAAACATCGCCTAAAAAATGCTCACAGTCAGAGAAAAGCTTTCCGTGGTCCTCAGAGCGGCCGCTTCCAAGAGCTCGACAGGAGGGTGTGCGCGTACGTGGACGAGAAACGAAAGGACGGGATGCCCATCAGCAGAGCTGTCATTCAGCTCAAGGCCGTGGAAATAGCCAAAGAGCTAAACATACCCACCGCTGACTTCAAAGCAAGCCTCGGCTGGTGTAAAAGAATGATGCGGCGTAACGGACTAACGCTGCGACGCAGAACAAGTCTAGCCCAGCGCCTGCTCTCTGACTTGGGAGAGAAGCTGTTGTCTTTTCAGCGCTATGTGATCAACTTAAGGAAAAAGCACTCTTACCCACTGGATCAGATTGGCAATGCTGATCAGACACCTGTGTTTTTTGACATGCCAACACCTGTCACTGTACACAAAAAAGGTGAGAAATCTGTTATTATAAAATCCACTGGAAATGAGAAGAGCCGCGTTACCGTCATGTTAGCCTGCCTCGCAGACGGAACCAAACTCCCTCCATATGTGGTTTTAAAACGTAAGACAGTACCTAAGGAGGCGATGCCAGCTGGCATTATTGTACGTGCCCAGGAAAAGGGCTGGATGGAGACCGAGCTTGTAGTGGACTGGCTCAAGGTTGTGTGGGGCAGACGGCGTGGGGGACTCAGAAAAAAGAGGAACATGCTGATTTTGGATGCATTTCGTGGACACTTGTCTGATCCAGTCAAAAAACAAGTGAAGGCGATGAACGGCGACTTAGTGGTCATTCCGGGGGGAATGACAAGTCAGCTGCAGGTGTTGGATGTTGTGGTCAACAAACCATTCAAAGACAATCTGCGAAAGAAATACACAGAGTGGCTCCTGTCTGGTGATCACGCACTCACACCGACAGGAAAGATTCAGAAGCCTCCGGTACATTTGCTCTGTGAGTGGATCCTCCACGCATGGGATGCAGTTTCCCCAAAGAGCATCATCCACGGGTTTAAAAAATGTTGCATATCAAATGCCCTGGACGGCAGTGATGATGACGTGCTATGGGAGGATCCAGCGGAGCCAGAGGATGAGAGTGAGGACAGTGACACTGAGCACAGCGAGGCAGAGGATGTTTGTGAGGAGTAATGTTCTGACATGACATATCTCAGCTACTCTCAAGTTTAAACCAGTTTGCATTATTTTATTGCAATGTTTTTACTTATTCAGATTTGTTTCAAGGCTACAGTTAGTTAGACTTCACTTTGATAGTTAATGCAGTTATTGCAATTTTGTTGTTTTATCACAGTAGATTGGTTTATTTACATTTCAAAAACCAGAAGCCATTCATTTACCAATGTGATTGCACTTTAGTTTACATATTTAAATGTTCAGATATTAAGATGTGATCGACAGTTTTTGCATGATTTGAATGAGGCAAAATAACATGCTTTTTCTCTGGAATATATTGTTATAATCATTTGTTTCAGATGTACTGTAATTATTTTTTGTATAAAAATTAAATTTGGTGTTCAAAAAGTCTTTTTTCAAACTTGAGTCTTGAAAAAGAGGGGGTCGTCTTATAATCAGGGTCGTCTTATATTCGGGCCAATACGGTAATACTTATAAAATTACATACATGAATAAATGATAAAAGGGGGGAAATTGGAAAAGGTGATTTATAGTTGGGTAAATGCGATTTACAGTTACTTACAAGATGTTAGTCTACATTCAATGGTTTAATTTGCATCTGTTGTTTTTGCAAAAATACTGCTTGGTTTTTCTTTGTTTTCCCAGGACAATATTGGGGGAAGCCTACCTTGAAGGGCTGTTGGTGGTTCAAGGACCGTGATGTTCTGAAGGGATTCAGATATTCGAATAAGGACAATAAAATCAAGGGGATGTTGGACAAAGACATTGTGACAATAAGTACACCATTGCAACTACACTGAGAGTCAATGCAAACGAGGAGTGTCAGTGTGATTCATTCCTATGTTTCTTTGCGTATTTGTTTATGGTTTAGAATTTGTTCTTATCATATTGTAGTTTGTGATATCACTACACTTAGGTTTGAGTTTGATTATTATTGCATGAGTACCATTTACATTAGTGATACTTTTTTGAAGAATGATGTTTTGTTATTAAGTAAATGCACAGAGATCTCAGATGTTGTTTTCTTTTTTCGGTGCCTAGGGATATTGGGTCTAGGCAGAGACAGGTCCACTGGAAGGGTTGACCAGCCTGAATTTGGACATTGATTGATTTTATTTTTTCCTGGGGTTTCTATATGTATTTGCTTGACATATATCCCTAAAGTAATTTTTAAAATTCCTTCTTCCAATGGCCTGGAGTACTGTATGTGGTCGCCTGAGGCAGAGGGGCCGTGAGAGAATTTTCCTGTCTAGATTGTGTGATGGACATTTCAGGACAAGATGGCTGCCTGACAGGTTTTTCGCTCTCACACTCCATAAATTTGTCGTGTTGCTAAGGTTATGCTGTAGTAAGCACAATTAGGAGAAATTGTTATTTTGATATGATTATAAAACGTGTATGTACTTCTCTTTTTCGAGACTCTTTGGAGTCTCGAAGGGGGGAATATGAAGTGTCTGATATGCATGGCTCGTCGGTATGCACGACTTAAAGCTTGCTTGCTACCTAATATGGAGAAGACACAGCATAAATGTTTATATGTTCTGTCTCTGCTATGTACCATACATCCTGTCTTCGTTTCATGAACACGACTTCCTATATAAGATAGACATAAGGGTTGCTCGGGTGTGGATTCTATTTGGCTGTGAATCTCACCCAGGCAGACCATGGTGCCTGAAGATACAGTGCTTGTCATTAATAAACCTTTATATGTATAAACAAGAACAGTGGAGAATTTCTTCATCAACTTCACGTCTTCACATCATGGTACGACAGAAATTTAGTACAAACGCATGTTGAGTTTCAAGATGAAACTTTAGCTGGTTAAAATTTCTGCAGGGAAACTGATTTGTTTATTATTTATTCTACTGTATTTAATATTTTCTTGTGGTACTGATTATTCAGCTTCTTTGCATGTATGTTTAGGCAAGGCTGTAGCCATGGAGTCAATGTTAGAGGGCTGGGAGTCCCCATGTAAAAAATTCTAAATTTGAAAACTCATTTCCTGTCGAGCATTTGTAATCTGAACAGCAATGATTACTATATAAAGAAACAAAGAGTCTTGTACAACTGTTTTCTCCCATCGTGTGGCTAGCATTAAATTTCTGCTCTCAACTTACTTTTCTTCTTTTCTGAGAGTGCCCAAAAATTGACCAAGGTCACTGCTACCCTTCCTCCTGCTTATTTAATCAATGTCTTTTTGTCCCTGCATGAATTCGAAAAGTGTTGCTTTGAACACATACTGTGCATTCACTCTTTGTTTTCTGTCAGTGCACTAGAATCAGGCTGTATTTTTAATATATTAAAATGGCACATACCGCCACTTGTTAAAGTAAAAACACTGAGCCATGCAGCTAATTTGACATTGTGGCCAAATCACATTATTGTATTGCCAATTTTTATTATGGGATGTATCCAGGAAACTGCCCAAGAAACTTTTTTCCAAACAGAGTAATGGGAAAAGGACTGGCTGTGAAATGGTGGACACATTGTTTTATGAATTTGATCTATTTCAGAAAGTCTAATAGAGATGTATAAATTGTTTATCCTATTCACATGTGAGGAGCCACACTTAAATCTTTTGTTATTTCAGACCTGTCCTGTTTATGTGCCAGTTGCATCACTGGATCTTCCCTGGCCCTCTATTCACCTGCATACATATATGTACATCATCAGGGCTCTGTCTTCGGCCCAATTTTATTTGCTTTACATCTGCTTCCTTTAGGTCAGGTTATGAGCAGATTTAAAGACATCTCATACCACTGCTATGCTGATAACATCCAGGTTTGAATGAGACACACAACTGAACTGACAGAAAAGCTGAAAATGTTGCACAATTGTCTGCTAGCTATTACGGAGTGGATGGCAAACAATTATCTATAGCTTAGTCCAGAGAAAACTAAGGTTCTAATTATTAGTCCAGATTGCATAGCCTCTCAGGTGGCTGAGTGTACGGGGTTGTAACGGGTTTGACCTGATTAATAAAGAGGGGTGGCAGTCAGAGACAAGTCTGACAAAATAAAAAAAAACCTAGAACCAAAAGTTATATAGTCAAACCATACAAACTGAGGGATTACCCATATAAGGAATAGTTCAAGCACAAATAGAACAAATCAGCAATGCCCACAAACAACCAGGCCACAAATCAATTCAGCATTGAACAGTGTATTTTCAAAAAACAATCAGTAATCACAGTGAATGTACAAATGTGCCTGTGTGACCAGTGCGGTTGAGTTCAGTTCATTCACTGAAAAGTCTGCCCCGGTTTCCCCCACAGTTCAGTCCAATCCAGTACCATTCAATCCAACACAAATCAACAGACAGTAGCCCATTCCAGATTTTTACCACGGATCTTTGAATACAACACAAACCAGGAAATCAAACGGTAAACTGGGTGAATAGCGTCTCTCAGCGCAACACAACAATGCAAAGTGCAAATATGTACAGTGTTCACACCGGTACTCACAATACCAGGGAAAGTCAGACAGTCAGTTGGTTGGTCAAGGGTCAGGACTGCAGCGTCGGCTTTATTCCACACTGGCAAATCCAAGGAACATCCCATCCACTGCTAACCATCCAGGAGGCTAGAGGCTACCGAACGGCTTTTAAAACACGGACTTACACACGCGATCGGTGGCTTCAGTAAGTTGCACTCACTGCTCTTCTGACTCTCACGTCTCTCTCCCATGAGACGACTTCATATATTTTTCCTAGTCATTGGTTGAAACTTCATGGGCTATGTGGAAAGATGTGACTGGTTTATTAAATGATTGTGGGTGGTAACTGTGGAACACTTGAATGAACGTGGACAGTGATGTAATACTGACAGCAGGACATCAGTCGCAACACTCCTACCCTCTTAGCAGAAGCCGGCGCAAGGTAAGGTGTGGCACTTGATCCAAAAATATCTGTGTTTTTTAGAATTACATTTGTGAAAGACTAAAGTGTATCAGGTTTGTAACTGAAATCAATGTCTCAGTAAGATATGGTTTTATCTAGATAACAGTTTTGTCTTCTTGTAGACCCTTTCGTATCTCTTCCATTGGGAACAGAACATGTGGTGTCGGAGAAACCTAAGAGAAGTCCTTCTCTTCTGAGTCTTCATTCAGGATCTCCAGAACATGTTTACGCTCCTGCAGCTCTTGGGATGTGGGGAAACATGGTTTTAGTTGTGAAAAGTGGACAACCTTTAAGTCTTGACCTGAATCCTCTAATACTACCTGATAGGTAACTGGTCCGACTTGTACCACCCGATAGGGTCCTTGCCATTTAGGGACTAATTTGGCAGCGAAGGACTTCTCAGCTTTGGAGAGTGGATAAGCCTGTACCCATACCCGAGCTAGGTCTTCAAACATCATTTCTCTTCAATGCACTGCAAATTACTTGGCACTTGCCAAGATTTAAAATCTTATTTTCAGACACGATAGATAATTTGGCTTGCTTTAAAAGTTAATTACTCATTTTTAGTCCTTGATTTTACAGTACAATCTTAGATTTGAGAAAAAAAAAACTTATTTCAAGATTTCTTACCAAGTAAAATTTACTTGCTGCATGGACAGGTAATTTCACTGCTTTTAAGTAATTTCTTCTCAAATTCAGTGTTTTTATCTTATATTTAGCTACTCTTTTTTGCAATGTGTTTGTCGTAGTTCCTTTTCTGGCAGTGTCGGGCTGAATCCAAATTTTTGGAAATAAAGGAACACAAGTCTTCTAATTGTGCTATCTTTGTATAAGCAGAAGTGTTTGGAGCTGTCTCCTGGGGTTGCAGCACGACATAAAGAGGTCTCAGTGAGCGACCAAGGTTCAGCTCTGCTGGGGAAACTCCAGTGGACTCCATTTATCAAGCGTATGTAAGAACAGATGTGTGCGTAATGAGTGCGTACGAGCATTTCCACGCAAAGTATGGGATTTATCAACTTGTACTTGTGCATAGAAACATGCGTAAATTTCCGCACAACTCTGACAATGCATACACACAAAACCCAGTGGTAGAACAGTGAAATTACAAATAGAATGAATTCAGAGAAGAGTCAGTGTTCAAAAACAAGCCAAAACTAAACAAGGATTTCACGCCATTGCTGGATTCCCAAACATAAATAGAGCCATAGGTTGCACCCACATCTCAGTCAAAGCACCATCACACAATGAATTCAGATCCATGAACATGAAAGGATTTCATTCAATCAATACAAAAATAATGCGTGATCCACATCTGTCTCTGTTAAACATTGTTGCCCGGTGGCCTGGACAAACACACGACTCATTCAATCTACAGAACAACTTAGTGGGTGCACGCCTTCAAGCAGGAGCTGTTGAGGATGGCTGGCTCATTGGTGAGTGTTACAACATTTCAAAATAATTTTTTGGGCTTCGTATGATTTATTGTAACATCTCTATACTTGATTGGGCATATCCACTGAAGCAGTGGCTAATGATCCCTCCTGTCCCACCCTCTAATGTCGCTGCCATTCAAACGAGAGGATCATACAGAGATTTTAGGTAAGTCTGCATGTTTCAGATTCAAAGTGTGTGTGGGAAAATAATGTCATCATTCAACATTTTTAAAGTTTATTTATCTAGCATTTGTGATGTGCATGCAGCAATCTGTGTAGTGACTCGTTGATTTGCAGTAAAGTATTGGCGATGTTTGTCAGTTGATCGCTTATTTCATTTATGGATTTGATGGTTTCTTTTTGATTCTGCAGCACTGCCTCCGTCAGCACCCTTGCCCCGCCAGGACGCACCGAATGGGTTTTGGATGGCCCCGGCTCCTGAGCGCAGACGGGACTGGTTTGAGTTTCTGAGTTATTAAAGAAACATCACATCATTGTCACATTTATTTTAATTCAGATCCACAAATTAAAATGTTTTTAAAACACCTCAGTCCAGCTTTTTATTTTACCTGTAGTGTGACTGGTCAATGGTACAGCTGGTTCTGTTGGGAGAGTGTCCGTATTTCCATCAGGAATAATAACACATTGTGCCGTGTCCCCGATGATGCTGGCAATACGGGCGTCCATGGGTAAAGCTGCGTAGTTGCTTGTCCTCCTCCAATTACAAATATTTCGCGTCTGTGGGCTGTGATGCATTTTCTGGCACCGAGTTTGATATCAAACCATTTCTTTTTAATTTCTGAGAAAGATCTTTCCTCTGATCCAACAGAATTAACAGCAGTCATCACCTTCTCCCACGCAGCATTTTGTTGTTGTTGGTCACACCTGCATTTAGTGTTCCAAAAGGTATTTTTTGGTTTGCTTCAACTTCGCCTAGTAATATCTCAATCTTGGTATCGGAGAAATTCCTCTTCTTCGCCCTCTTTGCCATGATTTTGGTGAGGGGATCAAAAATCCATTTACGCATTTTAAGAGATGGTTGCTACCACATATGGTCAACTGGAGACGTTTCTGAATGCAAATGACCCAAACCATGCATGAGCATGGTCCTTAGGAACAGGTGGGATTTATCATCACTGGTTACTTACTGGTGTGCGTACGACCGGTGTCCGCACATTTGATAAATATGGATTTTTTTGTACTTACACACATTCTAAATTTCATTTGCACGACAGAATTTAGAAGCTTGATAAATGAGGCCCCTGGACTGCTGAGTTAATAGCAAACCGGAACTCTGGGAAGTGTTTGTCCCAGTGTTTGTGGTTGGTTGATCTCCAACATAGGAAGCAATCATTGTTTCGAGGGTACGGTTCACTCTCTCTGTGAAGTTTGTTTGAGGGTGATAGGCAGATGTTAACTTGTGTCCCATGTTCCAGGTTCAACACACAGTTTGGAAAACAGATGAGATGAACTGTGATCCATGGTCTGAAAGGATAAAGTCAGGTATTCCCCACCAGGTCAAGATTTCTTTCACAAGGACTTGAGAGATTGTTTCTGCAGTGGTATTTCTTGTGGGGAATAGTTCAACCCACAGAGACTAGTAGTCCATGACAACAAGCAGATAGACATTTTGTTTTGGGCTCTTGGGAAAGGGGCCCATCAGATCAATTCCAAGCATTTCCCGGGGATGTTGTATGACAGTTTGTTCGAGTTTTCCTGCCAGTTTTCTGTTTTCAGGTTTGTACCGTTGACAGACTTGACAGTTCAGAACATGTTGTCGGACATCCCAACTCAGTTTTGGCCCGTACACCAGATGTTGTAGCCTTCTGTATGTTTTGTGTCTCCCAAGATGACCAGGGAGTGGGTCTTGTTGGAAATATTCCAGTAGCTGCACCCTGAAGCTGGAAGGTATGTAAAGTTGGTAGATGGTTTTATAGGGTAGTGTGACAACATGGTAGAGGAGATCCTCCATGATGGTGAAACATGTGGTTGAGTTTATGGTAACCTTCCTGCTTTCCACTACCTTTTCATATTGGGTCTAACATTCAGCATCCTGTGCCCTCCACACGGCCTCGATGGAGATGAGGAGCTCCTTTGATGGTCCTGGAGAAGCAGAAATGAGGGTAGCACACACAGGTGAAGTCGGCTGACCTTCTGTTGGAGCTCGAGAAAGGGCATCTGGCACCGTGTTGTACTTCCCTTTCTATATTCCACAGTGAAAGTGAACTCTTGAAGGCGGAGTGCCCACCTGATGAGTCGAGTGCTGGATTAGGTGGTTTTAAAGACCCACAAAAGAGAGGCATGATATGTAACCACAGTGAAAAGCCGGCTTTCCAGGTAGGTTCTCCACTTTTCAACTGCCCAGACCAGAGCTAAATACTCCAACTCTGTGGCAGCATAATTCCTTTCAGCTGGATTTAAGCTGTGACTGGCAAAAACAAGGACCTCTTCAGATCCATGATCTAACTTCTGGACCAGCGCTGCTCCAAGACCCATCTCACTGGCATAAGTGTACACCACAAAAGGTGCACTGAAATTTGGGTGGCCCAAAATAGGTGGATTTACCAGATGCTGTTTAAGGGTATCAAAAGCTGTTTGACATGCCAGTGACCAGAGAAACTTTGCTTCTTTTTTCTTCAAGGCATTGAGTGGCTCAGCAATCTGAGAAAAATTGTGGACAAATCGATAATACCACCCTGCCATGCACAAAAATCTCTGTAAGGACTTCAGATTGGTGGGGACTGGAAAGTTGCGCACAGCTTCAGTCTTGTCGGGATCAACATGAACTCCAGTAGCCGACACAATATGGCCAAGAAATTTCAGAGAGGTCCTGAACAACTTGCTTTTTTCATGTTGACAGACAGGCCCAGCACTGTGGAGTTTGTCAAGGACAGCTTGGACACATAGAAATGTTGTTCCCAGGATGGGGAGAAGATGATGATATCATCCGAGTACACGAAATAGATGACCCCTTTCAGTTCTCCGAATACCCTCTCCATTAGCCACTGGAATGTAGCAGGGGCATTCTTCAATCCAAATGGCATGACCTTGAATTAGAACAGGCCTAGAGAGCAGATAAATGCTGTAATTTCTCGCACCTCTGGATCCATTTCTACCTGCCAATACCCACTATTTAGATCAAGTGAAGAAAAGACCACAGCACCTGCAAGACTGTTTCCTAGATGGTGGGAATGGGGTAGGCATCCGTGACTGTGTTCTCGTTCACTTTCCTAAAATCAACACAGAATCGTGGCTTGCTGACCTTCCATGGAATCAGAACTACAGGTGAAGCCCAAGCAGAACAAGATGGTTTAATGATATTATCCCTGAGCATGTCTTCAATCAGTTCTTTCATCACTTTCTGCTCAGGAGGAGAGACCCGATATGGCTTCTGTCGAATAGGTACTGGATTGGTAAGAAAGATGTGATGTTTCAGTAGTTTTGTGTGTCCAGCCTTTGTTGTACATACATTTGCCTCCAGGACGACCCCCCTGCGGGCAGACCAGCCACACCTCCCAGCTTGGAGACCCCTCATGAGGAAAGCACTGGAGCTAAAACTGGACAATAAAAAGAGCTAAAAGCTAAAAGACAAAAGAATAAAAAGGACTTAAAGACAAAATTATTTTAAAAAGAGGTAAAAGCTAAAAGACATTAAAATAAAAGACCTAAAGCTAAAAGACAAAAGAATAAAAAGAGCTAAAAGCTAATAGACTGAAAGAGTAAGAGAAATTAGTTAAAAGCCAAACTAAAAAGGTGGGTCTTGAGCCTCCTTTTAAAAACATCAACACTTTCTGCGGACCTGATGCCCTCTGGCAGGCTATTCCATAGATGTGGACCATAGTGGCTGAATACAGCCTTCATAATTTTATTCCGGTACAATGTTCGGTGTTGAAACCTTGGATCCTAACATCTATATGGCTGTCACTTTGACATGTACCACCCACCTAAACATTGTTGCAGGCCAAGCCATGCTCCACTCACCTGTCACTCAGTGTAATCAATTTCAACAGCTGTAACTCTTGTGTGTGACATAACTGTAACCCCTCAGCTCCATCATTGACTTGCTTGCTTCTTTTATTGTGCTGTGATGTTTGCCCTCCTGAGTTCCAGGTCTTATGGGAATTGGTGATCCTTGAGAAACCTTGGAAAAAACTAACACTGAATTATGTATTGTATCTGTTATTTGTTCTTTTTATATTTAAAAAGCATGAAAATGGGAATCCAAAAAATGCAAGAAGAAATGGTTATTTATTGATCTGAAATTTTAATTTATGAATACAGCTAAGTTTTACTATTTTCAGCTTTATGCTCAAGTCAAAAACAGAAAATCAAAAACAGGCCACAGTCTGGCTTTAAGTTTGATATTTAATGTGTACAATTTGTTCCTGAATCTGCTCAGCCAGCAGCAAATATGCCAGGGCAATGATGGTGCCCAATTTAATGAATTTAATATGGGTTTGAACATCAGCATAAGTGATTCTCAGACACATTCTCATTCCTGTCCCAGTACACAGTGCATACAGGCAAATACACTGTGCTAAGTGAGCAGGATGAGTATATGTTTATGTTTTGGTTGTAATTAGTCATAATTATGAGATTATGATGCACACTTAAATTTGTGACATAGTTTTCTCATAATTATATGATAATGAAAATCAGACTACTAGGGCAGGAAATGTAAAACTTAAGAACTTAAGATTGAAAATCCTGGAGTATGAAAAACAAAACAGCACCACTAAGCCTTCACTCCCAATGGTTTGAGTTTCAGTTTACTTCCAGGAAAAAACACAGAGAATAGTGCTTGGCAGCACAAATACTCTGCTGCACTCATGATAGAGTCTTGTGTTTACATACTTTACAAAGAGACAGCTTAAGCCCTGCTTTCTAGTGTCACTTTGCACTATCTCTATCACGAAGAACATACACAAAGAGTTTACCAAGAACATAACAAAAAATATTTTCCTGACCATTTAGCATTGCTGCTTTATGTCACTGTTGGCCTGTCAGTGTCCATTAATCCTGACAGAAAATTACTACAGTAGCCATCAGAGTCCCAAAACATGCTACAAATAATTATTGATGATCAATCCTACTGAGTGTGCTGATGCCTCTAGCCCCACCATGAGGCTGACTGGTTCTGCATGAAATACCTCCAGAACTGCAAATAATGTATAAAAAGTTTCAGTGTCTATCCCGCAATTGACTGTACATACATGTCTGAGACAAGTACATTTGGAGTCTCATTTGACCAGGGAGGGAAAACACTTATGGATAATTACACTTCTTGTTTCTAGTCAGCTCTATGTCCTGCCACTCAACATCATCCAAATGCTTTTTAGTTGGCCTTTAGCACAATCATTGGCATGCACTGTATACAAATGAGAGTGTGCATCTCCTGCAGGGCTAGTTTGAAAGGTTAGCAGCTGCACTCTGCATGGCAGATGAGGACTTCTAATGAGCAACAGAAGCCTATTTGAGTAGCTGACTGAGTTAGACCCTTGGTTGTTGCAACTCTCGGTGCAGATACAATAGCAGTTGCAGATCAGTGGACTGTAGAAGGAGCAGTGGGTTTGGGATGAAATAGGACACTTGTTGGAGTTCTTCAAATTGGCCTGAAAGTTTGGCAGCTACATTGTGGCAAGTTAGATGCTACATGTTGCTGGTTGTGCGCTGTAAAGGGATCCACATAGAAAAAATACAGAATGACTCAGGCCTTGTCCTTATAAAATTTTCTGTGCAAAAGGTGATGATCTTACTCATGTAATGCATTGGTATGGATAAATTACCCAACAGTACATTCAACAATTTGGATTAGTTCCACAAAGCTAGTACATATACAACCTCTCTTAATGTAGCAAGCAGTGCTTTGCAAGAAATCACTAATTGCAACGAGATGAGTTTATTGACGCAAAAGCATTTTCACATCCACATTCAACATTGAACAAAAGCAACAAATAACAAATAATGTTATTTTATCCCAAATTCTGTATCACAACCAATTTGTCAGAGGTGATTAGAATATGTGCCAAATTCCTGTGTTAGATTAGAACTGCTGGTGGACTTGCATAATTTACTAATAATTCAGTTCAATTAAATTGTATTTATATAGCATCGAATAGGTTATCAGGGCACTTTATATAGTAAGGTCAGAACAGAAAGCAAAAAAGTTAGAAAATAATGTCTCAAAAGTACAAAAGTACTTCTGTACTGTGTTACTTTTACACCCCTGAAAAAAAGGAAAAATAATCACAGCCGTGATTTAGTGTGTGCAGGACTTTGCTGGATGAGGAAAAGCAACGTGATCCCCACTCAGAGTGGGAGGAGATACGAGCAATCAATCTCAGACTAACCAACTGAAGTACAATGGAAGGTTACCAATCCTTCATTCATGGCATAACATAAACCGTAACGACTTAGATAAACTATATGAAATCAACCATTAATTATTTAACTCTTTTTAAAACATATTTATAATAATTTATCCTTTATTAATCCCCTTGGGGAAATTCCTCTCTGCAATTTGACCCATCCTAGTTAGGAGCAGTGGGCTGCCACGTTGCGGTGCCCGGGGAGCAGTCGGGGGTTGGGGGCCTTGCTCAGGGGCCCACAGAGGCCGCAACGGGGGATCGAACCTGTGACCTTCCGATCAGTATCCCCAGGCTTAACCTGTTGCGCCGCCACTCCCCCATTTTTACTGCTTTTAACTCTGTGTTGTAATTTTAACATACTTATAATTTTATAAGAAGACATGATGAACATTTTTGAACTCTTATAATTTTTCAATAACCTTTTCTAACTCATCCTTTCTGCCAATGGAGAGTAAGTATTTCAGGATTTTGTTTACAAGTGACAAAAAGGTGAAGTTTGAGATTGACAGATGCTTGGCCCAGTGTTAGCAGTATCGCTGGCGTTGTACTGGACCATTGTGGTAAAGATTTCCAGTTTATCAGTCATTTGTTTTGTTTCATAATGTAGGCCTACTTCATATCAAAATAAACCCTAACCCCAAAAATCAAAGAGAACTATAACAGTCCAACTTTGAAAAGACTGGAACATCAAGACGTGCTGGATTGACAAAGTTATTAACTGTGCCATACATACGGTGGCCGGGAGGTGCAAAACAACATTACAAACTGTGAAACACTTTTACAAAGCTTGATACAAATTTACGTTTTAGAAAACATTTTTACATATTATAAAACAAAATTAAATTTCCATAACAAATTTACAAGTCCCTAAACAAATTTACATTTCAGAAAACAAATTTAAAAGATGCAAAACAAATTTACAAACTTCGAGACAAATTTACAAGTGGCGAAACACTTTTACAAACAACATTCAACCTGAAAGGGCATGTACCAACTCCGGGGTTGAACCGGAAGTATAACGGCGAGCTAACAAAAGATGGACACCGATCGAGTTGTGTTTTACCCGTTTTGTGGCACACACCTACGGCGATTAACGCCGTTTTGTTTTTCATGTGGTCGGTCTTTAGAGTGTTTAAGGGGCATGGACCAGACCGACGGGCCAGATATGCTCCAGCAGTGCATTAGATATTTTAAAGACGGACACTCGTACGCTGTAATCGTGGACATGATGTCATGTTTACACGGTGTTCACATCAGCTTGAGGACTCTGAAAAGCAAACTGAATGAAGCCGGGTTCTATCGCAGAAAGGATTACTCCTCTAGAAACGCCATTATGAGAGCCATCCGACTGGAACTTCGTGGACCTGGACAGCTGTTTGGCTACCGCATGATGTGGCAGGTACTTAAACAAAAGTACGGTCTGCAGGTGAAGAGAGATCACATGATGAATTATCTCCGGGAGCTCAATCTTCGAGGATGTGAGAGAAGAGCACGCAGAAGGTTCATCAGAAGAACCTACCACTCCATGGGACCCAACTATATGTGGCAGGCGGATGGTTATGATAAACTCAAGCCATTCGGTCTGGCTCTTTCAGGCTTTATCGATGGATTTTCATGTAAAGTGCTGTGGCTTGCATGCGGACCGACAAATAACGACCTATGTGTAATCGCTCACTATTTTTTGTCATATGTGCGAAACCTTGGTGTCACTCCCATGAGACTAAGGACTGAGTGCGGCACGGAGAACGGGACCATAGCTGCAATTCAGTGCACCCTACGCCACCACCACAGTGACTACTTCTCTGGAGCATCCAGCCACATGTATGGCTCATCCACAAACAACCAGAGGATTGAGTCCTGGTGGTCCATCTTCAGAAAGGGAAGGTAAGTGGCCTTCATTAAGTCATTCAATTATGCGTAACCTTTCATTTCATTTAATTCATTCATTCAGACATGTGTATATGCTTAAAATGATAACTTATTGTTATTTTATTGATTTTTTTAGGTGTCAGTTCTGGATGGAGCTATTTGCAGACCTTAGAGACGCCGGACACTTCAACGGGAGTCATGAGCATCAGTGTCTACTGAGATATTGCTTTGGTGATGTTATCCAGGAGGACTTGGATGAGTGTGTAAGACTGTGGAACAGTCACAGGATTTGCCCCTCAAGAACAGCATCATGTCCAGGAGGAGTGCCCAATGAGCTCTACTACTTACCACACAGGTAATACTTTGGTGTTAGACTTATGTTTGTATTTGTTGTCCTTTTATCTTAAATTTTAATAAATGTAATTGTGTCTTATGTTTACCATAGGTTTGGCTCCAGAGACTGTGGATTTAAAATTGAACAGGCTGAACTGGATGCCTTCCTCGAGGCTCACCTAACAAGAGCTCCATGTGGGGATGCAAACATGCAGGAGTACTTGGACTTGGCCATGGAGAGCAATCATTTACAGAAGCCAGAGTACTGGCAGTCTGCAACTGAACTGTACCTAAAACTGAAAGAAATTGCTCAACTATGAATGGAAGAGAGGTTTACTGTAATGGTGGAACATGAACACAAAATGTCTGAATAGGTCACACACAGCTTCATCATTTCAAAGTGGGAAATATGTACTAAGTACTAATAAAGCAAAGTAATGAACATTTATTGTGTTTTTTTTAATATAGAGAGAACAACATCTCTTGAAATACCTGTTTTTCCATTCTGAATCTTAAACAGTAATTCAGAAACGGACTACAGTTTGAGAAAGATGGATCTACCAGGGGTGGGCATCTGTGGTCCTCGAGGGCCACTATCCAGCATGTTTTAGCTGTTTCCCTCTTCCAACACACCTGATTCAAATGATCAGGATCGTTATCAGGCTTCTGTAAAGCTTGATGATGAGCTCATCATTGAATCAGGTGTGTTGGAAAAAGAAAACATCTAAAACATGCAGGATAGTGGCCCTCGAGGACCGGAGATGCTCACCCCGATCTAAACCAACCGATTATAAAAATCTCTTTAACAAAAGCAACTGCACCTTTAAGTGCACCAATGACAACAGAAACAAAGAACAAATAACATTTTTAGAGTCTGAGCTCTAGGGCTCATCCAGTCATATGGCTTTGAAACAGCCAAATCCTGGACTGTTTTGAATTCCAAAGTCCATTTTTGACTTAAACACACTGTATGAATCTAGGAGTGGCAATTTCAACAAGTTTGAACATGTATTTGCCATTGGGAATGGAGAGTCATCCAGGAACTCTATTTGTGGCAATGGTTCAAAACCAGAAGGGGCAAGTGATGTCAGCCCAGTTGCAAACATCAAAACATCCTCCACAGACACAGCAGCCTCTCCTTCTGCAATGACAAAAAAAAGTTTAGATATACCATGGAAATGTGGTTTTCCAAGTAGTTACAAAAAAACATACAAACCTTCACAATCGAGGAGATAGTCTGCCCAGTAGGCCAAGGTTTGACTTTCTCTAAAAATATATGCATAGATGCTTGTGTTAAAGATTTTAGTTTTTCTTTTAAACTTAATTCAATCTGTACAATAAATCTAACATGATACAGATCCACTTCTGAGTCATCTTGAGTCAGACAGTCTAGTATTGATAAGCTAAGGCAGTCAGTACAACCTACCTGGACGCGTTTTCGTTCTGTAGCCGAACGTTTTCCTCTCGGCCTGTAGTTAAAAGACTGACGTTCTTTTGTTTGGAGCTTCTGTACTCCAGGAACTGCTTTAATGATGGGCACGATTGTTCTGCTGAAATTAACAAAGCCACGTTTCAAAACAGAAAGTTAGCAGCCGATAAAAAAAACGGCGCTCTTCACGTCCATTCAGATACCTCAGATAGCGACTGCTACATGTTAGCCTTACTTTGTTTAGCATTATCCCGTTGTTGAGATGTCTCCAGTGCATTTGGTCCTTCCGTTGGGTCTGCGCCATTTAAAAACTCTAAAGACCGACCACAAGAAAAACAAAACGGCGTTAATCGCCGTAGGTGTGTGCCACAAAACGGGCAAAACACAACTCGATCAGTGTCCATCTTTTGTTAGCTCGCCGTTATCACTTCCGGTTCAACCCCGGAGTTGGTACATACCCTTTCAGGTTGAATGTTGTTTGTAAAAGTGTTTCGCCACTTGTAAATTTGTCTCGAAGTTTGTAAATTTGTTTTGCATCTTGTAAATTTGTTTTCTGAAATGTAAATTTGTTTAGGGACTTGTAAATTTGTTATGGAAATTTAATTTTGTTTTATAATATGTAAAAATGTTTTCTAAAACGTAAATTTGTATCAAGCTTTGTAAAAGTGTTTCACAGTTTGTAATGTTGTTTTGCACCTCCCGGCCACCGTACATACAGGACCTTTGGGTTGCGTTTACTGGAGGAGATGAGATTAGCAAAGTATAATGCCTGTGCTTCCTTAACCATGTTACTGAACTCAGTTATAAGTTCTCTGTAATAAAGACAATGAACCTAGTGTTTGATTGCTTTCCATTGTCGTTTTACTTTATGAAATTTATATCTGAATGATCAAAATGAGTCATTTAGCCTGGGGGATGGATTGCCAGAGGGGACGAGTCTTGTTTTCTTAGTAGCTATGTAGTCCAAAATATCTGAGCAATGTGTCATGCCTTCCACCTCCAGCTCTGCTTAGCGGTAGCCTTCCCTCTTCCCCTTCGTCTTCTTGAGGGAGGACACCTGCAGTGGGGAGTGGTTCACCTGCAACTCTTCTAGTCATTCCATAAAAGCCAAGCTCAGATCACTACTCGACACTGGACTGTTTAACAACTCTCCATTCTGCTCTTGCTTGCTTTGTTTACCGTTGCTAACCTGAACTTTCCTCTCAGTCTGTTCCATGACCCTCCCTGCCTGCACCACCTGCCTCCTGCTGAAGCCTCAGACCCTACCTTCCTGATTCTGACCTGGTTCAGCTCTGATTCCCCTCTTAGATTCTCCACCTGGCTCCTGCACCTGCCACAGCAACCATTCCTGCCATGCCATACAACTCCTCCATCCGCATTCCCTCACCCTCTCTCCCAGTCAGGCTATCAGCTAAGCTAGACCACTCTCTTGAGTTTATAGTATCTGCGTTGTGTTTAGAGTTTGTGTATTACTGTCACGTGTGTGCCATGCCTGTGTAGTGTATGCCATGTCTGTGTTGTTGTTGCGTAAACCATGTTGACACATCGTGCGAGCTTTTTCTAATCCTGTCCTGACCTCGACTGTCCTAACTTGGTTGTACCAAGTCCTGGTTAAAAAATTTTACAATAATAAATATCTGCTTTTGTAAGATTTAGTCTGTCTTGTTGTTGGTAGTTTACGTCTCTGGTTTTCTGCTCCCCTCGGCTTCCAGAGCTGTTTCCTGTTTTTGTGTACTTCCCCCTTATTAGAGCCTGATATGTAACAACAACCTGAAATGTAACAACGACCCAAATTGTTATAAAATAAATGAAATAAAACCCAAAATGGTCGATTATGTAACAAAAGTAACATTTCAAGTTGTTACATATTAGGCTCTAACATGGCAGCTGGCCGTGTTTGCGGGACGGCTGCTGGCGAGGGGTTAGTTTAATGGGTAAATGATTAGTGCCAAGAATTTGCGGCCGCATATGGCGGGTGGCTGCTGGTGAGGGGACCACATAAGAGGGGGACGACTGTGTGTGCGTGTGTTGTGGGAGGATATACATATATATATATATATATATATATATATATATATATATACATTAAATAAGGACTCACTGCTGTCTTACTTTATGGTAGTAGAAATCGCGATCCAGGGTAATCACTGATTGTCCTAGTACAGATCGCGATCATGATCTTTCCTAGGACAAACTCAAATTTATTTTAATGATATGATGTTAAAATAAAGGAAACAATAATATTCTTTGAAATACAGCAAGAAAACACTCCTTTTGTTATCAAATTTTTACATTCCTATTTATGAGTTTATTATACTTATTTACAGTATTTACAGTCTATTCTGACATACTCCAACACTATGTAGGTGGCACTTCCTTGAACATGGTAGTCCAGCTTTTCTTGCATCCCAAACCCTAACCCTAACCCTAAATAAAAGACTTCTGTCTTCAAGATTTATATTGTATTGTATTGTTTTTTGTTATTGTCCTGGTAGAATTGCGGTTTGTCCTAGGACAATTAGCAATTATCCTGGATCATGATTTCTACTGTGATATATATCAGGGGCATTTGTATATGATACTACACTCTACATTGAAGCAATAAGCCCTTTAATCCATAAATTATTGTTTCACTCTATGATGTAATAAAATTATCACACTATTACGGGAAAAATATTTTGCCAGCCCCATAATGTAATAAGGGACCCAAAATGTATCTCAGGCTCTAACACCCCTCCGTTCTCTAGTAGTCTCCCTTGGGAGAAGTCAGTTCCCCTTCCCTTCCCCCTTCCATGTATTCCTGTATGCAATATCAACACTGTAAATTAAATTATTATTATGTGAATCATCAGTCTACTGTGTCTTTGCTGTCTGCGCTTGAGTCTCTGACCTGCTCCGTGACACAATGTGTATTGGAGGAGGTGACCAGATTGTCAACACTAGTGTGCATTGAAACCACTGTAGTTGAAGCAAAAACTGACAAAAAAACTTCCCAACTAAGAGGTGGTTTAGAATGCATGAGGAACTTATATGTTTGCAGGACTGTGACTCGAAATTTAAAATCAGATTGAACCAAATACATGGTCCTCAGAAGTAACAGAGTTAATATTTAAATCAAACATAAAAACAAAGTCCTTTTTGTCAACTCAGATTGCCAACGAGCCAGTCGTTATAACCCACATGGACTAACACCTGGTTTATGGAGGATGGAAGAGACTGCAGTAGCCTAGGTAATGCATGATGTCCAAGGTGATGTGTCCTGGGCAAGAAGAAGAGAGTGTGGGGGGCGTCAGCTGAATGGACCAGCTTGTCATCAGCAAAGACAGCATACCGGTTGGAGAGGCTCAGGCTCAGAGACACATCAGTCCAAGCCTTTTTTGGATCCATGGACCACCAGGATGACCCATGGTTGAGCAAAGGGCTGCAGACAGGTAAATGGGTCCCACACAGCTGTGCCCTGAAAGGTTGCAATGAGTGAGGCTGACTTCTTGGACTGCTAAGCCACCGTAAAGCTGGACAGTCGTGGGAGACCGGTCATAAAGTAAGACAGCAGTGAGTCCTTTTTTTGCAGTTCATCCAAGAGTTGTCTGAGGTCCTCTTGAAGGTCCTTTTTGTTTAATTCTTTCAGCAATTCACTGTCTTCACATGGCACAGCAGACATTGCTGACCTGTTAACCAAGATGCCTGGCTAAAGCCAGCCTTATCGCACACAAGTCAGAGAAGTAGATAAAAACTGTAGGGCAAAAACAGCAGGTGAAGCGAGTCTTTTATCATCACGACACAGTGGTAAAATCCATCTTTAAAAACTGCTAAAATCATCAGGTTAAACAGTGCCACCTGGAGCTCTGACAGAATGGCAGCATGGGAAAAAACGGGAAATTGGTTTTCCCAACGGTGAAAACAGTTCTTAAAAACAACTTAAAATATATTTAGAAAATAAAAACCTTTGACCATGTGTGTGTGTAAGCAATTATCCAACTATCTTGATGAGAAGAGAGAGTTTGAGTGTTAGTTAATCTGAGTGAGTCCTCACTTGTTAACAGCCCTTTAAAGGTAAGACTTGTTCATTTGTAATGTGTTTCCTTGTGATATACAGTGCTATAATTTTTCCACATTTTAGCAACTGTTACCAACCTTTTCCCTGAAGGGATTATTAAACCAATTTTGAGTTTAGGGTTAAAAGTTAAAATTAGCTTTAGGTTAGGGAAAGGGGTTAGCAATTGCAGTGTGCCAATGAATGCCCTCACAAAGATAGCCATATATTGCAACATTGCACAAGTATGTGTGTGTGTGTGTGTGTGTGTGTGTGTGTGTGTGTGTTGTGTAAGAGAGATCATATTTCTTCCGTTTAAGCTTCTCCTTATTGGCTTCCAGTAAATCCAGAATAGAATGGATTTACTGCTTCTCATATATAAAACCCGATAGATTTAGATTGTTGGGAAACTTCCCATTATGCACTGAGCAGTTAGTTTATTAGGGTCCTAAAGTGCGAAGACCCTGTTGTTCCCTTAATGTTTCTCGGTTTGGCGGTTTGTTTCTTTATTAGGGCCCGAGCGCGAAAAGCCAAAGGACAGCGATCAGTGTGAAACACTGAACACTGGCCTTTGCAAGGCCCTATTGTTCTTTGTTCATTTCTTCCTTTCTTTCTTTCTTTCTTTGGCGGTTTCTTTATTAGGGCCCTTTGAACCTCAATTTGACCCCCTAAACATGCTCAAAAACTCCCCAAATTTGGCACACACATCAGGACTGGTGAAAAATTTGATATTTTGGGGGAATTACACATATGAATGGCAAAATGACTCAATAGCGCCACCTTGAAAATTGGGCTTTAGTGGAGTTAATACGGCTAGTTTCATGTAAACTCATGAAATTTGGTACACAGGTACAGTAGCCCAAGACAAAAACATTCCTGCTTTTAAAATTTCAAAGAAGGCTCAACTGCGCCCCCTAGAGCACATAGTGTGCAGGCATTGGAATTTAACGAACTCCTCCTAGGATTTTTGTCCGATTTTCACCAAATTTGCTGTGTGGCATCTAGACCCCTCCAGGATGAAAAGTTATTAAAATCTTGTGGCTGCGTCACACGATGTGGGCGTGGCATGGCGGCCATTTTGAACAAAATCGCCATGTGGAACAAAATGGGTTTTGGAGGTGAAGTGATACATGTAAAATCACCAAATCCACACAAAACCTCATTAATCTCAAGACCTAATATTTAATATACAATTCAGAAATGGGCGTGGTCAAACGGCTCCACAGCGCCCCCTACAAATATTCAAATACTCATAAAAAATCACTGCTTTATCCTACAAACATGAAATTTGGTACACACATATAGTATCCCAAGACCAACAGATTTGCACAGTCAAAATTCTAATCGGCTCTACGGCGCCCCCTAGACAAGGCTGTGTGGAGAGGAGCATGATCAGGAGCGAGGGCCCGTTCGACGCTGCTTGCAGCTTTAATTAGGGCCCGAGCACTACAGTGCGTAGGACCCTATTGTTCCTGTAGTGTTTCTTTGGCGGTTGGGATGGCGGTTTATTAGGGCCCGAGCCCGAAAAAGGCAAAGGGCAGCGATCAGTGTGAAACACTGAACGCTGCCTTTGCCTTGCAGGGCAAAGGCCCTATTGTTCCTGCTCAGTTTCTTTCTTTCTTTCTTTCTTTGTTTCTTTATTAGGGCCCGAGCCCGAAAAGGCAAAGGGCAGCGATCAGTGTGAAACACTGAACGCTGCCTTTGCCTTGCAGTGCAAAGGCCCTATTGTTCCTGCTCGGTTTCTTTCTTTCTTTCTTTATTAGGGCCCGAGCCCGAAAAAGGCAAAGGGCAGCGATCAGTGTGAAACACTGAACGCTGCCTTTGCGTTGCAGGGCAAAGGCCCTATTGTTCCTGCTCAGTTTCTTTCTTTCTTTCTTTCTTTATTAGGGCCCGAGCCCGAAAAGGCAAAGGGCAGCGATCAGTGTGAAACACTGAACGCTGCCTTTGCCTTGCAGGGCAAAGGCCCTATTGTTCCTGCTCAGTTTCTTTCTTTCTTTCTTTCTTTCTTTATTAGGGCCCGAGCCCGAAAAAGGCAAAGGGCAGCGATCAGTGTGAAACACTGAACGCTGCCTTTGCCTTGCAGGGCAAAGGCCCTATTGTTCCTGCTCAGTTTCTTTCTTTCTTTCTTTCTTTATTTTTCTTACGCCAAATTGAACCCCAATTTGACCCCCTAAACATGCTCAAAAACTCCTCAAATTTTGCACACACATCAGGACTGGTGAAAAATTTGATATTTTGGGGGAATTACACATATGAATGGCAAAATGACTCAATAGCGCCACCTTGAAAATTGGACTTTAGTGGAGTTAATACGGCTAGTTTCACGTACAGCTATAAAATTTGGTACACAGATACAGTACCCCCAGACAAAAACATTCCTGCTTTTGAAATTTTGAAAGGCATTGGAATTTAACGAACTCCTCCGAGGATTTTTTTCCGGTCTTCACCAAATTCACTGTGTGTCATCTGGATCCCTTCAGGATCAAAAGTTATTAAAATCTCGTGGCTATGTCACACGGTGTGGGCATGGCATGGCGGCCATTTTCACCAATTTTGCCACATGGAATGAAATGAGTTTTGGAGGTGAAGGGATCCACCTAGTATCACCAAATCCACACAAATCCTCACAAATCTCAAAAACTAATGTTTGATATACAATTCAGGAAATGGCGTGTTCAAACGGCTCCACAGCGCCCCCTACAAATATTCAAATACTCATAAAAAACTACTACTTTGACCTACAAACATGAAATTTGGTACACATGTATAGTGTATCCAGACAAACAGATCTGTACACTTGAAGTTTCAATTGGCTTCACAGCGCCCCCTAGACAATGTGGTGCTGAGACATTGGAATTTAACGAACTCCTCCCAGGATTTTTATCCCATCTCCACCAAATTGGCTGTGTGGCATCTAGACCCCTTCAGTATGAAAAGTTATTAAAATCTTCTGCCTCTGTCACACGGTGTGGGCGTGACAGAGCGGCCATTTTGAGCGTGTGGCCATGAAGTGTGAAATGCTCATAACTTGACTGCACATGGCCGAATATGAATGAAACTTGATATGCTTGATGACAGGCTATCCCTCAACACTGTGGCGCACTTAAACAGCTCCACAGAGCCCCCTACAAAATTTTAAAATTTCATATAAAATCACTGGTTTGTCGTACAGACATGAAATTTGGTACATGTGCAGAGCAGGATGAGACGAACACGAGTGCGTGCTTTAGACATTCCCATCGTCTCCACAGCGGCGTTGCGGGGGGGGAGCGAGGGCCCGTCCGACGCTGCTTGCAGCTTTAATTAGGGCCCGAGCACGAAAAGGCAAGGGCCAGCGGTCAGTGTGAAACACTGAACGCTGCCTTCGCCTTGCAGTGCAAAGGCCCTATTGTTCCTGCTCTGTTTGTTTGGCGGTTTCTTTATTAGGGCCCGAGCCCGAAAAGGCAAAGGGCAGCGATCAGTGTGAAACACTGAACGCTGCCTTTGCCTTGCAGGGCAAAGGCCCTATTGTTCCTGCTCAGTTTCTTTCTTTCTTTCTTTCTTTATTAGGGCCCGAGCCCGAAAAGGCAAAGGGCAGCGATCAGTGTGAAACACTGAACGCTGCCTTTGCCTTGCAGGGCAAAGGCCCTATTGTTCCTCGTGAGTTTCTTTCTTTCTTTCTTTATTAGGGCCCGAGCCCGAAAAGGCAAAGGGCAGCGATCAGTGTGAAACACTGAACGCTGCCTTTGCTTTGCAGGGCAAAGGCCCTATTGTTCCTCGTGAGTTTCTTTCTTTCTTTCTTTCTTTCTTTATTAGGGCCCGAGCCCGAAAAAGGCAAAGGGCAGCGATCAGTGTTTCACACTGATCGCTGCCCTTTGCCTTGCAGGGCAAAGGCCCTATTGTTCCTGCTCAGTTTCTTTCTTTCTTTCTTTCTTTCTTTCTTTCTTTTTCTTACGCCAAATTAAACCCCAATTTGACCCCCTAAACATGTTCAAAGACTCCCCAAATTTTGCACACACATCAGGACTGGTGAAAAATTTGATATTTTGGGGGAATTACACATATGAATGGCAAAATGACTCAATAGCGCCACCTCAAAAATTGGGCTTTAGTGGAGTAAATACGGCTAGTTTCACGTACAGCTATGAAATTTGGTACACAGGTACAGTAGCCCGAGACAATAACATTCCTGCTTTTGAAATTTTGAAAAAGCTCCACGGCGCCCCCTAGAAAACGTGGTGCGCAGCCATTGGAATTTAACGAACTCCTCCTAGGATTTTTATCCGGTCTTCACCAAATTCGCTGTGTGGCATCTAGACCCATCCAGGATGAAAAGTTATTAAAATCTTGTGGCTGCGTCACACGGTGTGGGTGTGGCATGATGGCCATTTTCACCAATTTTGCCACATGGAATGAAATGAGTTTTGGAGATGAAAGGATCCACCTAATATCACCAAATCCACCCAAATCCTCATCAATCTCAAATGCTAAGGTTTAATATACAATTCATGAATGAACATGGTTAAACGGCTCCACAGCGCCCCCTGCAAATATTCAAATACTCATAAAAGATCACTGCTGTATCCTACAAACATGAAATTTGGTACATACATATAGAATCCCGAGTCCAAAAAATTTGCACAGTCGACGTTCAAATCGGCTCAACGGCGCCCCCTAGAAAAGGTTGTGTGGAGACATTGGAATTTAACGAACTCCTCTCAGGATTTGTATCCAATCTTCACCAAATTCGCTGTGTGGCTTCTGGACCCATCCAAGATGAAAAGTTATTAAAATCTCGTGACTGCGTCACACAGTGTGGGCGTGGCATGGCGGTAATTTTGAGCAAACTTGCCATGTTGAACGAAATGAGATTTGGAGGTGAAGGGATCCATGTAAAATCACCAAATCCACACAAGTCCTCATTAATCTCAAGAACTAACATTTAATATGCAATTCATGAATGGACATGTTCAAACGGCTCCACAGCGCCACCTACAAATATTCAAATACTCATAAAAAATCACTGTTTTATTCTACAAACATGAAATTTGGAATATACACATACAAACCTGACACTAACAGATTTGCACAGTCGAAATTCCAATGAGCTCTACAGCGCCCCCTAGACAAAGTCGTTTGGAGACATTGGAATTTAACGAACTCCTCCCAGGATTTTTATCCGATCTTCACCAAATTCGCTATCTAGTCCCTTCCAGGATGAAAAGTTATTAAAATCTCGTAGCAGCGTCACACGGCGTGGGCGTGGCATGGCGGCCATTTTGAGCATGCGACCATGAAGTGTGAAATGCTCATAACTTCATTGCACATGATTAGATGTGAATGAAACTTGATATGTTTTATGACAGGCTATCCATCAACACTTGGGCGCAGCCAAACAGCTCGACAGCGCCCCCTAGAAATTTCAAAAATTCATATAAAATCACCGCTTTAACCGACAGACATGAAATTTGGTACATGTGCAGAGCAGTAACACAACTGTGTACTTTAGAGTTTCCTATCATCTCCAGAGCGGCGGTGCAGGGGGGAGCGAGGGCCCGTCCGACGCTGCTTGCAGCTTTAATTAGGGCCCGAGCCCGAAAAGGCAAAGGGCAGCGATCAGTGTGAAACACTGAACGCTGCCTTTGCCTTGCAGGGCAAAGGCCCTATTGTTCCTGCTCAGTTTCTTTCTTTCTTTCTTTCTTTCTTTCTTTATTTTTCTTACGCCAAATTGAACCCCAATTTGACCCCCTAAACATGCTCAAAAACTCCTCAAATTTTGCACACACATCAGGACTGGCGAAAAAATTTGATATTTTGGGGGAATTACACATATGAATGGCAAAATGACTCAATAGCGCCACCTTGAAAATTGGACTTTAGTGGAGTTAATACGGCTAGTTTCACATACAGCTATAAAATTTGGTACACAGGTACAGTAGCCCGAGACAAAAACATTCCTGCTTTTGATATTTTGAAAAAGCTCCACGGCGCCCCCTAGAAAACGTGGTGCGCAGGCATTGGAATTTAACAAACTCCTCCTAGGATTTTTTTCCGGTCTTCACCAAATTCACTGTGTGTCATCTGGACCCCTTCAGGATCAAAAGTTATTAAAATCTCGTGGCTATGTCACACGGTGTGGGCGTGGCATGGCAGCCATTTTCACCAATTTTGCCACATGGAATGAAATGAGTTTTGGAGGTGAAGGGATCCACCTAATATCACCAAATCCACACAAATCCTCACAAATCTCAAAAACTAATGTTTGATATACAATTCAGGAAATGGCGTGTTCAAACGGCTCCACAGCGCCCCCTACAAATATTCAAATACTCATAAAAAACTACTGCTTTGACCTACAAACATGAAATTTGGTACACATGTATAGTCTATCCAGACAAACAGATCTGTACACTTGAAATTTCAATTGGCTTCACAGCGCCCCCTAGACAATGTGGTGCTGAGACATTGGAATTTAACGAACTCCTCCCAGGATTTTTATCCCATCTCCACCAAATTGGCTGTGTGGCATCTAGACCCCTTCAGGATGAAAAGTTATTAAAATCTTCTGCCTCTGTCACACGGTGTGGGCGTGACAGGGCGGCCATTTTGAGCGTGCGGCCATGAAGTGTGAAATGCTCATAACTTGACTGCACATGGCCGAATATGAATGAAACTTGATATGCTTGATGACAGGCTATCCCTCAACACTGTGGCGCACTTAAACAGCTCCACAGCGCCCCCTACAAAATTTTAAAATTTCATATAAAATCACCGGTTTGTCGTACAGACATGAAATTTGGTACATGTGCAGAGCAGGATGAGACGAACACGAGTGCGTGCTTTAGACATTCACATCGTCTCCACAGCGGCGTTGCGGGGGGGGAACGAGGGCCCGTCCGATGCTGCTTGCAGCTTTAATTTTTCTTACGCCAAATTAAACCCCAATTTGACCCCCCTAAACATGCTCAAAAACTCCTCAAATTTTGCACACACATCAGGACTGGCGAAAAATTTTATATTTTGGGGGAATTACACATATGAATGGCAAAATGACTCAATAGCGCCACCTTCAAAATTGGGCTTTAGTGGAGTTAATACGGCTAGTTTCACATACAGCTATGAAATTTGGTACACAGGTACAGTAGCCCGAGACAAAAACATTCCTGCTTTTGAAATTTCAAAAAGCTCCACGGTGCCCCCTAGAAAATGTGGTGCACAGGGATTGGAATTTAACGAACTCCTCCCAGGATTTTTATCCGGTCTTCACCAAATTCGCTGTGTGGCATCTGGACCCATCCAGGATGAAAAGTTATTAAAATCTTGTGGCTGCGTCACACGGTGTGGGCGTGGCATGGCAGCCATTTTCACCAATTTTGCCACATGGAATGAAATGAGTTTTGGAGGTGAAAGGATCCACCTAATATCACCAAATCCACACAAATCCTCACAAATCTCAGAAACTAATGTTTGATATACAATTCAGGAAGTGGCGTGTTCAAACGGCTCCACAGCGCCCCCTACAAATATTCAAATACTCATAAAAAACCACTGCTTTGACCTACAAACATGAAATTTGGTACACATGTATAGTCTATCCAGACAAACAGATCTGTACACTTGAAATTCCAATCAGCTCCAGAGCGCCCCCTAGATAATGTGGTGCTGAGACAATGGAATTTAACAAACTCCTCCCAGGATTTTCATCCCATCCCCACCAAATTCACTGTGTGGCATCTGGACCCCTTCAGGATGAAAAGTTATTAAAATCTCATGGCTGCGTCACACGGTGTGAGCGTGGCATGGCGGCCATTTTCAGCAAATTCGCCATGTGTAACGAAATGAGTTTTGGAGGTGAAGGGATCCACGTAAAATCACCAAATCCACACAAATCCTCCTTAACCTCAAGACCTAATGTGTAATATACAATTCAGGAGTGGACGTGTTCAAACGGCTCCACAGCGCCCCCTACAAATATTTAATTAGTCATATAAAATCACTGCTTTATCCGACAAACATGCAAATTGGTACATACATATAGTATCCCAAGACCAACAGATTTGCACAGTCGAAATTCCAATCGGCTCTACGGCGCCCCCTAGACAAGGTTGTGTGGAGACATTGGAATTTAACGAACTCCTCCCAGGATTTTTATCCCATCTTGATGAAACTGGCTGTGTGGCATCTGGACCCCTTCAGGATCAAAAGTTATTAAAATCTTGTGGCTGCGTCACATGGTGTGGGCGTGGCATGGCGGCCATTTTTAGCCTATGACCATGAAGTGTGAAATGCTCATAATTTGGCTGTACATGATCAGATTTGAATGAAACTTGATATGCTTGATGACAGGCTATCCCTCAACACTTGGGCATGGCCAAAAAGCTCCACAGCGCCCCCTACAAATTTCAAAATTTCATATAAAGTAACTGGTTTGTCCTACAGACATAAAATTTGGTCAATGTGCAGAACAGGATGACACGAACACAATTGTGTAATTTAGACATTTGGATTGTCTCCAGAGCAGCGCTGCGGGGGGGAGCGAGGGCCCGTTCGACGCTGTTTGCAGCTTTAATTTTTCTTACGCCAAATTAAACCCCAATTTGACCCCCTAAACATGCTCAAAAACTCACCAAATTTGGCCCACACATCAGGACTGGCGAAAAATTTGATATTTTGGGGGAATTACACATATGAATGGCAAAATAACTCAATAGCGCCACCTTGAAAATTGGCCTTTAGTGGAGTTAATACGGCTAGTTTCACATAAGCTCATGAAATTTGGTACACAGGTACAGTAGCCTGAGACAAAAACATTCCTGCTCTTGAAATTTCAAAAAAGCTCCACAGCACCCCCAAAAAAATGCGGTACGCAGGCATTGGAATTTAACGAACTCCTCCTAGGATTTTTACTCGATCTTCACCAAAGTCGCTGTGTGGCATCTAGCCCCCTCCAGGATGAAAAGTTATTAAAATCTTGTAGCTGTGTCACACGGTGTGGGCGTGGCATGGCGGCCATTTTAAACAAAATCGCCATGTTGAACGAAGTGAGTTTTGGAGGTGAAGGGATCCACGTAAAATCACCAAATCCACACAAATCCTCATTAATCGCAAAAGCTAACATTTAATATACAACTTAGGAATGGGCGTGGTCAAATGGCTCCACAGCGCCCCCTACAAATATTCAAATACTCATATAATATCACTGCTTTATCATATTAATATGAAATTTGGTACAGACATATAGAATCTCAAGACCAACAGATTTGCACAGTCGAAATTCCAATCGGCTCTACGGCGCCCCCTAGACAAGGTCGTGCGGAGACATTGGAATTTAACGAACTCCTCCCAGGATTTTTATCCGATCTCCACCAAATTTGCTGTGTGGCATCTAGACCCATCCAGGATGAGAAGTTATTAAAATCTAGTGGCTACATCACACAGTGTGGGCGTGGCATGGCGGCCATTTTGAGCAAATTTGCCATGTGGAACGAAATGGATTTTGAAGGTGAAGGGATCCATGTAAAATCACCAAATCCACTCAAATCCTCATTAATCTCAAAAACTAATGTTTGATATACAATTCAGGAATGGGCGTGGTCAAACAGCTCTACAGTGCCCCCTACAAATATTCAAATACTCATAAAAACTTACTACTGTGTTGTACACACATGAAATTTGGTACACATGCACAATATCCCGGTACACACAGATCTCCACACTTGAAATTCCAATCGGCTCCATAGCGCCCCCTAGACGAGGTCGTGTGGAGACAATGGAATTTAACGAACTCCTCCCAGGATTTTTATCCGATTCTGATGAAATTGGCTGTGTGTCTTCTAGACCCCTCCAGGACGAAAAGTTATTAAAATCTCGTGGCTGCACCACATGATGTGGGCGTGACAGGGCAGCCATTTTGAGTGTGTGGCCATGAAGTGGTACATGCTCATAACTTGACTGTACATGATAAGATGTGAATGAAATTTGATATGCTTGATAACAGGCTATCCCTCAACACTTGTGCATGGCCAAACAGCTCCCCAGCGCCCCCTACAAATTTCAAAAATTCATATAAAATCACTAGTTGGTCCTACAGACATGAAATTTAGCACATGTGCAGAGCAGGATGAGACAAATACATTTGCATAAATAGACTTTCCAAAAGTCTCCACAGCGCCCCCTAGAAATTTGTAATATGAAATTCTTATTTCTGTTATAATCTCAACAACTCAAAATTTTTGCCAAACCCTGACGTACACTACACCTCGATGTGCACCACGTCCCAAGGTGCGTAGGTGTGCGAGGGCCCGTCCGACGCTGCTTGCAGCTTTAATTAGGGCCCGAGCCCGAAAAGGCAAAGGGCAGCGATCAGTGTGAAACACTGAACGCTGCCTTTGCCTTGCAGGGCAAAGGCCCTATTGTTCCTGCTCTGTTTCTTTCTTTATTAGGGCCCGAGCCCGAAAAGGCAAAGGGCAGCGATCAGTGTGAAACACTGAACGCTGCCTTTGCCTTGCAGGGCAAAGGCCCTATTGTTCCTGCTCTGTTTCTTTCTTTATTTTTCTTACGCCAAATTGAACCTCAATTTGACCCCCTAAACATGCTCAAAAACTCACCAAATTTTGCACACACATCAGGACTGGTGAAAAATTTGATATTTTGGGGGAATTGCACATATGAATGGCAATATGACTCAATAGCGCCACCTTGAAAATTGGTCTTTAGTGGAGTTAATACGGCTAGTTTCATGTACAGCTATAAAATTTGGGACACAGGTACAGTAGCCCCAGACAAAAACATTCCTGCTTTTGAAATTTTGAAAAAGCTCCACGGCGCCCCCTAGAAAACGTGGTGCGCAGGCATTGGAATTTAACCAACTCCTCCTAGGATTTTTATCCCGTCTTCACCAAATTCGCTGTGTGGCATCTAAACCCATCCAGGATGAAAAGTTATTAAAATCTTGTGGCTGCGTCACACGGTGTGGGCGTGGCATGGCGTCCATTTTCACCAATTTTGCCACATGGAATGAAATGAGTTTTGGAGATGAAAGGATCCACCTAATATCACCAAATCCACACAAATCCTCACAAATCTCAAAAACTAATGTTTGATATACAATTCAGGAAATGGCGTGTTCAAACGGCTCCACAGCGCCCCCTACAAATATTCAAATACTCATAAAAAACTACTGCTTTGACCAACAAACATGAAATTTGGTACACATGTATAGTGTATCCAGACAAACAGATCTGTACACTTGAATTTTCAATTGGCTTCACAGCGCCCCCTAGACAATGTGGTGCTGAGACATTGGAATTTAACGAACTCCTCCCAGGATTTTTATCCCATCTCCACCAAATTGGCTGTGTGGCATCTAGACCCCTTCAGGATGAAAAGTTATTAAAATCTTCTGCCTCTGTCACACGGTGTGGGCGTGACAGGGCGGCCATTTTGAGCGTGTGGCCATGAAGTGTGAAATGCTCATAACTTGACTGCACATGGCCGAATATGAATGAAACTTGATATGCTTGATGACAGCCTATCCCTCAACACTGTGGCGCACTTAAACAGCTCCACAGCGCCCCCTACAAAATTTTAAAATTTCATATAAAATCACTGGTTTGTCGTACAGACATGAAATTTTGTACATGTGCAGAGCAGGATGAGACGAACACGAGTGCGTGCTTTAGACATTCCCATCGTCTCCACAGCGGCGTTGCGGGGGGGGAGCGAGGGCCCGTCCGACGCTGCTTGCAGCTTTAATTTTTCTTACGCCAAATTGAACCTCAATTTGACCCCCTAAACATGCTCAAAAACTCACCAAATTTTGCACACACATCAGGACTGGCGAAAAATTTGATATTTTGGGGGAATCACACATATGAATGGCAAAATGACTCAATAGCGCCACCTTAAAAGTTGGTCTTTAGTGGAGTTAATACGGCTAGTTTCACGTACAGCTATAAAATTTGGTACACAGGTACAGTAGCCCCAGACAAAAACATTCCTGCTTTTGAAATTTTGAAAAAGCTCCACGGCGCCCCCTAGAAAACGTGGTGCGCAGGCATTGGAATTTAACGAACTCCTCCTAGGATTTTTATCCGGTCTTCACCAAATTCGCTGTGTGGCATCTAAACCCATCCAGGATGAAAAGTTATTAAAATCTTGTGGCTGCGTCACACGGTGTGGGCGTGGCATGGCGTCCATTTTCACCAATTTTGCCACATGGAATGAAATGAGTTTTGGAGATGAAAGGATCCACCTAATATCACCAAATCCACACAAATCCTCATCAATCTCAAACGCTAAGGTTTAATATACAATTCATGAATGGACATGGTCAAACGGCTCCACAGCGCCCCCTGCAAATATTGAAATACTCATAAAAAATCACTGCTGTATCCTACAAACATGAAATTTGGTACATACATATAGAATCCCGAGTCCAACAAATTTGCACAGTCGAAATTCAAATCGGCTCTATAGCGCCCCCTAGAAAAAGTTGTGTGGAGACATTGGAATTTAACGAACTCCTCCCAGGATTTGTATCCGATGTTCACCAAATTCGCTGTGTGGCATCTAGACCCATCCAAGAAGAAAAGTTATTAAAATCTCGTGGCTGCGTCACACGGTGTGGGCGTGGCATGGCGGTAATTTTGAGCAAACTTGCCATGTTGAACAAAATGAGATTTGGAGGTGAAGGGATCCATGTAAAATCACCAAATCCACACAAGTCCTCATTAATCTCAAGAACTAACATTTAATATGCAATTCATGAATGGACATGTTCAAACGGCTCCACAGCGCCCCCTACAAATATTCAAATACTCATAAAAAATCACTGTTTTATTCTACAAACATGAAATTTGGAATATACACATCCGAACCCGAGACCAACAGATTTACACAGTCGAAATTCCAATGAGCTCTACAGCGCCCCCTAGACAAAGTCATTTGGACACATTGGAATTTAACGAACTCCTCCCAGGATTTTTATCCGATCTTTACCAAATTTGCAGTGTGGCATCAAGACCCTTCCCGGATGAAAAGTTATGAAAATCTCGTAGCTGCCTCACATGGTGTGGGCGTGGCATGGCAGCCATTTTGAGCGTGCGACCATGAAGTGTGAAATACTCATAACTTCATTGCACATGATCAGATGTGAATGAAACTTGATATGTTTTATGACAGGCTATCCATCAACACTCGGGCGCAGCCAAACAGCCCCACAGCGCCCCCTAGAAATTTCAAAAATTCATATAAAATCATCGCTTTATCCTACAGACATGAAATTTGGTACATGTGCAGAGCAGTAACACAACTGTGTACTTTAAAGATTCCTGTCATCTTCAGAGCGGCGGTGCGGGGGGGGGAGCGAGGGCCCGTCCGACGCTGCTTGCAGCTTTAATTTTTCTTACGCCACTTTGAACCCCAATTTGACCCCCGAAACATGCTCAAAAACTCCCCAAATTTTGCACACACATCAGGACTGTTGGACAATTATATATTTTGGGGGAATTACACATATGAATGGGTAAAGTGACTCAACAGCGCCACCTTGAAAATTGGGTTTTAATGGAGTTAATACGGGTAGTTTCAGGTACAGCAATGAAATTTGGTACACAGGTACAGTAGCCTGAGCGCCCTAAACCCAACAGGAAGTCCGCCATTTTGAATTAATTGGACAAATTTTGACGAATGTTGTTCATTTTTGAGAACTATCTCCTCCTAGGGGACAACTCACGCAGACCTCAAATTTGACCAGTATATACACCAGGACATTATGATCAAATCCTCTTGGAGCCACGCCCTAAACCCAACAGGAAGTCCGCCATTTTGAATTAATTGGACAAATTTTGACGAATGTTGTTCATTTTTGAGAACTATCTCCTCCTAGGGGATAACTCACGCAGACCTCAAATTTGACCAGTATATACACCAGGACATTATGATCAAAAGTTATAAAAAGATTCCTCCAGTGTCAAAGGGCGTGGCCATAGCAACCCCCTGAAGTTTGATGCTTCGCCATGAAACATCAACTGCTGTGTAAATATCCTCTGCTTGCTCCAATCTGCCTCAAACTTTGCATGTTTAATCACACTCCTGCCCTGACCACATCCATGTGCCAAAATACATTCACAGCATGTGGCATAGCGCCCCCTGAAGCATTTTAAAAAATGGCCCACTCATCAAATTTAACCTACGTCTACAAAATTTGGCATGCATATGTAACACATCAGTGTGAACAAAAAAGTCTCTTGGAGCCATTCTCTAAGCCCAACAGGAAGTCGGCCATTTGGATTTCAATGTGGGATTTTTGCTGTTTTTGCTCATTTTCAGAAATTAATTGCTCACAGACGATAACTCCAAAACATCTGAAATTGTGACAATATATGGAACACATCTTCAGGTTGAAAATATGTGAAAATCATATGCCAAACCCAAAGGGCGTGGCCATGGTGGCCGAATGAACTTTGATGCTTCGCCAGAAAGGAGGAAGTCTTGTTAAATCCCCTGTATGTGCTGCTATCTGCCTCAAACTTTAAATGTGTGATCAGGTTACAGCCCTGATGATTTCCATACACCAATATACAGTCACAGTGATTGCGCCACCTCTTGGATGGACAGTAAGTGCTGCATAAACACTCTGTAATAATCCAATCTGGCAGAAATTTGACCTGTGTGTTCAGAATCCAGCCCTGGTAGCATTATTGGGCCTAAATGCGCTCCCGGTCGCAGCATCGCCTGACGGACGTGCTGGGGGTCGCCGACAAGCAAGGGGTGCGAGGACCCGTTCATCGCTGCTTGCAGCTTTAATTAGGGTCCGAGCACCGAAGGGTGCGAAGACCCTATTGTAATGCTAGAGATTATTATTATTATTAGGGCCCGAGCCCGAAAAGGCAAAGGGCAGCGATCAGTGTGAAACACTGAACGCTGCCTTTGCCTTGCAGGGCAAAGGCCCTATTGTTCCTCCTCTGTTTCTTTCTTTATTTTTCTTACGCCAAATTGAACCCCAATTTGACCCCCTAAACATGCTCAAAAACTCACCAAATTTTGCACACACATCAGGACTGGTGAAAAATTTGATATTTTGGGGGAATTACACATATGAATGGCAAAATGACTCAATAGCGCCACCTTGAAAATTGTGCTTTAATGGAGTTAATACGGCTAGTTTCACGTACAGCTATGAAATTTGGTACACACGTACAGTAGCTTGAGACAAAAACATTCCTGCTTTTGAAATTTCGAAAAAGCTCCACGGCGCCCCCTAGAAAACGTGGTGCGCAGGGATTGGAATTTAACGAACTCCTCCCAGGATTTTTATCCGATCTTCACCAAATTCGCTGTGTGGCACCTAGACCCATCCAGGATGAAAAGTTATTAAAAACTCCTGGTTACGTAACACGGTGTGGGCGTGGCATGGCGTCCATTTTGAACAAAATCGCCATGTGGAACAAAATGGGTTTTGGAGGTGAAGGGATCCACGTAAAATCACCAAATCCACACAAATCCTCATTAAACTGAAGAACTAACATTTGATATACAATTCAGGAATGGGTGTGGTCAAACGGCTCCACAGCGCCCCCTACAAATATTGAAATAGTCATATAAAATCAATGCTTTTTCCTACAAACATGCAAATTGATACATACATATAGTATCCCAAGACCAACAAATTTGCACAGTCGAAATTCCAATCGGCTCTACGGCGCCCCCTAGACAAGGTCGTGTGGAGACATTGGAATTTAACGAACTCCTCCCAGGATTTTTATCCCATCTTGATGAAACTGGCTGTGTGGCATCTGAACCCCTTCAGGATCAAAAGTTATTAAAATCTCGTGGCTGCGTCACACGGTGTGGGCGTGGCATGGCGGCCATTGTCACCAATTTTGCTATATGGAATGAAATGAGTTTTGGAAGTGAAGGGATCCACCTAATACCACCAAATCCACACAAATCCTCACAAATCTCAAAAACTAATGTTTGATATACAATTCAGGAAGTGGCGTGGTCAAACGGCTCCACAGCGCCCCCTACAAATATTCAAATACTTATATAGAATCACTGCTTTAACCGACAAACATGAAATTTGGTACACATGTATAGTCTGTCCAGACAAACAGATCTGTACACTTGAAATTTCAATCAGCTCCACAGCGCCCCCTAAACAATGTGGTGCAGAGACATTGGAATTTAACGAACTCCTCCCAGGATTTTTATCCCATCTCCAACCAATTCGCTGTGTGGCATCTGGACCCATTCAGGATGAAAAGTTATTAAAATCTTGTGGCTGCATCACACGGTGTGGGCGTGACAGGACGGCCATTTTGAGTCTGTTGCCATGAAGTGGGAAATGCTCATAACTTGACTGCACATGGTCGAATATGAATAAAACTTGATATGCTTGATGACAGGCTATCCCTCAACACTGTGGCGCCGTCAAACAGCTCCATAGCGCCCCCTACGAAATTTTAAAATTTCATATAAAATCACTGGTTTGTCGTACAGACATGAAATTTGGTTCATGTGCAGAGCTGGATGGGACAAACACAATTGTGTGCTTCAGACATTCCGATCGTCTCCACAGCAGCGGTGCGGGGGAGCGAGGGCCCGTCCGACGCTGCTTGCAGCTTTAATTATTATTATTATTATTATTATTATTATTATTATTAGGGTCCGAGCACCGAATGGTGCGAAGACCCTATTGGAATGCTAGAGATTATTAGGGTCCGAGCACCGAAGGGTGCGAAGACCCTATTGTAATGCTAGAGATTATTATTAGGGTCCGAGCACCGAAGGGTGCGAAGACCCTATTGTAATGCTAGAGATTATTATTAGGGTCCGAGCACTGAATGGTGCGAAGACCCTATTGTAATGCTAGAGATTATTATTATTATTATTAGGGTCCGAGCACCGAATGGTGCGAAGACCCTATTGGAATGCTAGAGATTATTAGGGTCCGAGCACCGAATGGTGCGAAGACCCTATTGTAATGCTAGAGATTATTAGGGTCCGAGCACCGAATGGTGCGAAGACCCTATTGTAATGCTAGAGATTATTATTATTATTATTATTATTATTATTATTTTACCGCCAAATGAATTGCTTTTTTGAGGGCCTAAACATGCACCGATTCGCGTCAAAATCTGCACACACATCAGGACCGGTGAAAAATTTGATATTTTATGGGGTCTGTGTATGTGTGTCCCAAAATGGCTCCATAGCGCCCCCTGCAAAATTTTAAAAAGTGCTATTAGACTAACTGGAAGGACATTTCATCGACGGATACAAAATTTGGCAGGCATGTTCAGCACATCAGGAAAGACAAAAAAGTCAATCATAGCCATGCTCTAAACCCAACAGGAAGTGACATATCTTGCGTTAACTGTGAAAAATCTGTGATGAAGTCCTCCTAGGGGGTAAGTCTTAGAGACCTGAAATTTGGTCTGTACATACAACAGACCTTCATGATGAAAAGTTATCAAAGTCTTCTATGTCGGTCAAAGGGTGTGGCCATGGCAGCCCCCCCGAATTACTGATCCTTCGCCATGCAACAGGAAGTGCTGGTCTAACTCTCTGAACATGCTCCAATCTGAATGAAACTTTACATGTAGGATCACAGACCTGAGCTGATGTCATCCATATGATAATATTCATTCACAGTCGTAGCGCCACCTTGTGGCAACAGGATTTTTGCTTTTTTAATACTTTTATGTACTGTTGTCAACCCGTTGTCCAGATTCACCTCAGACCTGCTGACATAAGCCTGAACACATTGATGATGAATCACAGAGAAAATGGTGACGTGTCATCGAAGGGCGTGTTTGTGGCACCGTGGCAAATTTTGATGTTTCGCCATGAAAATTCAAGGGTCTATATCTCAGCTGAACAAGAACTTATCTGCTCCAAACTTCACATTCAGAATGTCATGTACAGTCTGAAGACATCCACACTAAAAAATTTTGAAATAGTCATAGCGCCACCAACTGGCAACAGGATGTTTTGGAATTACATTTGCCCATCCCATTGCCCTAAACTTGGTCAAATAATTCTGAAAATTGGTGTGATGAGTCTTCACACCATGATCATGGCACAGTGTGAAGACTTTGCCATTTCATGAAATGCTGTTGCCGTGGCAACGCAAAGTTGATATGAAAACAACCTGCCTTTGACAGCATTAGAATTATCCAAACATCACCAAAATTTGCACACACATCACCACCAGCGGAAGGAAGAAAACTGTATGCATCTCAGCACAGCACGTGTTATAGCGCCCCCTACAGCATTTTTAACAAACAGCCCCTGCAGTACATTTAACCTACGTCCACAAAATTTGGGGGACATATAGAACACATCAGGACGCACAAAAAATCCTCTTGGAGCCACGCCCTAAACCCAACAGGAAGTCCGCCATTTTGAATTAATTGGACAAATTTGGACGAATGTTGTTCATTTTTGAGAACTATCTCCTCCTAGGGGATAACTCGCGCAGACCTCAAATTGGACCAGTATATACACCAGGACATTATGATCAAAAGTGATAAAAAGATTCATTCAAGGTCAAAGGGTGTGGCCATAGCGACCCCCTGAAGTTTGATGCTTCGCCATGAAACATCAACTGCTGTGTAAATATCCTCTGCTTGCTCCAATCTGCCTCAAACTTTGCATGTTTAATCACACTCCTGCCCTGACAACATCCATGTGCCAAAATACATTCACATCATGTGGCATAGCGCCCCCTGCAGCATTTTAAAAAATGGCCCGCTCATCAAATTTAACCAACGTCTACAAAATTTGCCATGCATATGTAACACATCAGTGTCAACAAAAAAGTCTCTTGGAGCCATTCTCTAAGCCCAACAGGAAGTCGGCAATTTTGATTTCAATGTCGGATTTTTGCTGTTTTTGCTCATTTTCACAAATTAATTGCTCACAGACGATAACTCCAAAACATCTGAAATTGTGCCAATAAATGGAACACATCTTCAGGTTGAAAGTATGTGAAAATCATATGCCAAACCCAAAGGGCGTGGCCATGGCGGCCGACTGAACTTTGATGCTTCGCCAGAAAGGAGGAAGTCTTGTTAAATCCCCTGTATGTGCTGCTATCTGCCTCAAACTTTAAATGTGTGATCAGGTTACAGCCCTGATGATTTCCATACACCAATATACAGTCACAGTGACAGCGCCACCTCTTGGATGGACAGTAAGTGCTGCATAAACAGTCTGTAATAATCCAATCTGGCAGAAATTTGACCTGTGTGTTCAGAATCCAGCCCTTGTTGCATTCATGGGCCTAAATGCGCTCCCGGTCGCAGCATCACCTGACGGACGTGCTTGGGATCGCTGACCAGCAAGGGGTGCGAGGACCCGTTCATCGCTGCTTGCAGCTTTAATTATTAGGGCCCGAAGCACTACAGTGCGTAGGACCCTATTGTTCCTCTAGTGTTTGGCGGTTTGGCGGTTTGGCGGTTTGGCGGTTTAGCGGTTTGGCGGTTTCTTTTTCTTACGCCACTTTGAACCTCAATTTGACCCCCTAAACATGCTCAAAAACTCACCAAATTTTGCACACACATCAGGAATGGTGAAAAATTTGATATTTTGGGGGAATTACACATATGAATGGCAAAATGACTCAATAGCGCCACCTAGAAAATTGGGTTTTAGTGGAGTTAATACGGCTAGTTTCACGTAAACTCATGAAATTTGGTACACAGGTACAGTAGCCCGAGACAAAAACATTCCTGCTTTTAAAATTTCAAAAAAAGGCTCAACAGCGCCCCCTACAGCACGTAGTGTGCAGGCATTGGAATTTATCGAACTCCTCCCAGGATTTTTATCCGATCTTCACCAAATTCGCTGTGTGGCATCTAGACCCATCCAGGATGAAAAGTTATTAAAATCTTGTGGCTGCGTCACACGGTGTGGGCGTGGCATGGCGGCCATTTTGAACAAAAAAGCTAAACAGCGCCAACTAGAACACGTGGTGCACAGGCATTGGAATTTAACAAACTCCTCCCAGGATTTTTATCCAATTTTCACAAAATTCACTGTGTGGCATCTACACCCCTCCAGGATGAAAAGTTATTAAAATCTCGTGGCTGCGTCACACGGTGTGGGCGTGGCATCGCGGCCATTTTGAACAAAAAAGCTTAACATTGTACAATGGAAGACATTGTGCGCAGGCATTGGAATTTAACGAACTCCTCCCAGGATTTTTATCCGATCTTCACCAAATTCGCTGTGTGGCATCTGCACCCCTCAAGGATGACAAATTATTAAAATCTCGTGGATACGTCACATGGTGTGGGCGTGGCATGGCGGCCATTTTGAACAAAAAATCTCAATGGCACCCCCTAGAAAATGCTGTGCGCAGGCATTGGAATTTAACAAACTTCCTCCCAGGATTTTTGTTCGATCTTCACCAAATTTGCTGTGTGGCATCTAGACCCCTCCAGGATGAAAAGTTATTAAAATCTTGTGGCTGCATCACACGGTGTGGGCGTGGCATGGCGGCCATTTTGAAAAAAAAAGCTTAACATTGTACAATGGAACACGTTGTGTGCAGGCATTGGAATTTAACGAACTCCTCCCAGGATTTTTGTCCGATCTTCACCAAATTCACTGTGTGGCATCTAGACCCCTCCAGGATGAAAAGTTATTAAATTCTCGTGGATACGTCACATGGTGGTGGCGTGGCATGGCGGCCATTTTGAACAAAATCGCCATGTGGAACGAAATGGGTTTTGGAGGTGAAGGGATCCATGTAAAATCACCAAATCCACACAAATCCTCATTAATCTCAAGACCTAATATTTAATATACAATTCAGGAATGTACGTGGTCAAACGGCTCCACAGCGCCCCCTAGAAATATTCAAATAGTCATATAAAATCACTGCTTTATCCTACAAACATACAATTTGGTACATACAAACATAAAATTTGGTACATACATACAAGACCAAGACCAACAGATTTGCACAGTCGAAATTCTAATCGGCTCTACGGCGCCCCCTAGGCAAGGTCGTGTGGAGAGGAGTGCCGTGAGGAGCGAGGGCCCGTCTGACGCTGCTTGCAGCTTTAATTAGGGGGCCAAGCCCGAGGGGCATGGGACACGCGTATGCTAGCATACGCGTTTCCCAGGCCCGAAGGGCTGGGAACCCTATTGTAATCGTTCAGATTATTATTATTATTCGTCTTCCTTATTTTTCCGTTGGTAAAAGTAGTGTTGCAGGCTACACCGTGCAAGGGAGGGTGGTGCAATTTGGAGGGTTGGTCCAGACCCCTGCCCTTACCTCAGATGCAAAAAATTGAACATGTCTGCCAGCAGGGGGCACTATAACCAAAGGCAACACGTTTTGGGTTATAACTCCCACACCGTATGTCGCACATTCAAAAACCTCATATCCACAGATTCCCTGAATAGCACTGAATCATCTGGGGTAAGCCACGCCCATTTCCGCCTATCTTTTTTTTTTTGCAAAACGGTAAAAACTGGAAAACCTACTTTTTCGAACTCCTCCTTGGGTTTTTGTCCAATCAGTGTGAAACTTGGCACGTACAGTCTTCAGTTGGCCCTGATCTAAAGTTATCAAAAGAATTTTGTTCCGTCTAAATATGTGCAAATTATTAACGCATACATTTTTATAGCTAGCTATTAAAACGCCAACTGTTGCATATCTTGGTCAAAAGGAATGCTAATAACACCAAACCGGAGATCTCATGTTGTCATGTGACTGTGGGGGTATGAGCTAAATTTGGCTCATGTTGGCCACTAGGGGGCACTGCAACTATGGGAAATTTATATCTTTTAAACGGCAAGAGCGATTTTTCCCAAATTTGGTAGGTATGATGCTGGGTCACTCCTGAGGCCATAGCTTAATGTTACTCATGAATGGTCAAAGTGGGCGTGGCTTATTACAAGATAAACAACAAACTTTTATTTCAGCTCAAGTATTATGCTGAGGACTCTGAAATTTACAGGGTATATATAGAAGAGCACACAGACCACCCACACCAAAACTTGTGCATCTACTCCACTAGGTGGCACTATAACGGTTGCAAACGCACTTTGTCCTGTAACTTTCACGTTTCAAATCAGGTGTTCGTAAACTTTATATCTACGTGTTCCCTAAATAGCGTCGCATCTTCTGACATAGGCCACGCCCACTTCCACTGCACATTTCTCTGTCTACGTCTGTACACATCAGAAACCTACTTTTTCGAACTCCTCCTACAGTTTACACTCTATCTCCACCAAACTTCGCACATATAATTTCCAGATGTGCACGAGCAAAAGTTATCAAAAGAATTTTGCTACTCCAAAAAATGTGCGACTTATAAATACACATTTTTTTGTGCTAGCTAAAAAGCACATACCGTTGCATATTTTTGTCAACGTGAAAGCTGTTGACATTGAACTCAACTCACTCGTGTCAAAGGTCAACCAGGGGCTCTGTGCCAAATTTGGCGCAAATTGGCCAATAGGGGGCGCTATAAACAGGAAAAATTCAAACGACATGAAAGTTGATCAGATTGGCACCAAATTTGGTGAGCATGATGTGGGTTCACTCCCGAGGCCAGCCGTAAAATTTAGTAATGTTTGGTGAAAGTGGGCGTGACTTGTTACAGCTGACACATTGAGCCTTTCACGCTTCCGCGGCTCTTCCCATTACCATTACAACACTGCTAGTGAGACGGTGGCCGGTATCCTGACGCTCACCCCGTGCCCGTGGTCCTTTTGGCCGGACCGCCGTTGGCTCGGCGAGACCTGGGCTCCGTGAGACCTGGGGACCGAGTCGCGCAAGGGGGCTTGGCCCCCTTTCATAACTGCTTGCAGTTCTAGTTATTAGGGTCCGAGCACCGAATGGTGCGAAGACCCTATTGGAATGCTAGAGATTATTATTATTATTATTATTATTATTATTATTAGGGTCCGAGCACCGAATGGTGCGAAGACCCTATTGGAATGCTAGAGATTATTATTATTATTATTTTACCGCCAAATGAATTGCTTTTTTGAGGGCCTAAACATGCACCGATTCGCGTCAAAATCTGCACACACATCAGGACCGGTGAAAAATTTGATATTTTATGGGGTCTGTGCATGTGTGTCCCAAAATGGCTCCATAGCGCCCCCTGCAAAATTTAAAAAAGTGGTATTAGACTAACTGGAAGGACATTTCATCTACAGCTACAAAATTTGACAGGCATATTCAGCACATCAGGAAAGACAAAAAAGTCAATCATAGCCATGCTCTAAACCCAACAGGAAGTGACATATCTTGCGTTTACTGTGAAAAATCTGTGATGAACTCCTCCTAGGGGGTAAGTCTTAGAGACCTGAAATTTGGTCTGTACATACAACAGACCTTCCTGATGAAAAGTTATCAAAGTCTTCTATGTCGATCAAAGGGTGTGGCCATGGCAGCCCCCCCGAATTACTGATCCTTCGCCATGCAACAGGAAGTGCAGGTCTAACTCTCTGAACATGCTCCAATCTGAATGAAACTTTACATGTATGATGACAGACCTGCGCTGATGTCATCCATATGATAATATTCACTCACAGTCATAGCGCCACCTTGTGGCAACAGGATTTTTGCTTTTTTAATACTTTTATGTACTGTTGTCAACCCGTTGTCCAGATTGACCTCAGACCTTCTGACATAAGCCTGAACACATTGATGATGAATCACAGAGAAAATGGTGACGTGTCATCGAAGGGCGTGTTTGTGGCACCGTGGCAAATTTTGATGTTTCGCCATGAAAATTCAAGGGTCTATATCTCAGCTGAACAAGAACCTATCTGCTCCAAACTTCACATTCAGAATGTCATGTACAGTCTGAAGACATCCACACTAAAAAATTTTGAAATAGTCATAGCGCCACCAACTGGCAACAGGATTTTTTGGAATTACATTTGCCCATCCCATTGCCCTAAACTTGGTCAAATAATTCTGAAAATTGGTGTGATGAGTCTTCACACCATGATCATGGCACAGTGTGAAGACTTTGCCATTTCATGAAATGCTGTTGCCGTGGCAACGCAAAGTTGATATGAAAACAACCTGCCTTTGACAGCATTAGAATTATCCAAACATCACCAAAATTTGCACACACATCACCACCAGCTGAAGGAAGAAAACTGTATGCATCTCAGCACAGCACGTGTTATAGCGCCCCCTACAGCATTTTTAACAAACAGCCCCTGCAGTACATTTAACCTACGTCCACAAAATTTGGGGGACATGTAGAACACATCAGGACGCACAAAAAATCCTCTTGGAGCCACGCCCTAAACCCAACAGGAAGTCCGCCATTTTGAATTAATTGGACAAATTTGGACGAATGTTGTTCATTTTTGAGAATTATCTCCTCCTAGGGGATAAGTCATGCAGACCTCAAATTTTACCAGTATATACACCAGGACATTATGATCAAAAGTTATAAAAAGCTTCCTCCAATGTCAAAGGGCGTGGCCATAGCGACCCCCTGAAGTTTGATGCTTCGCCATGAAACATCAACTGCTGTGTAAATATCCTCTGCTTGCTCCAATCTGCCTCAAACTTTGCATGTTTAATCACACTCCTGCCCTGACCACATCCATGTGCCAAAATACATTCACAGCTTGTGGCATAGCGCCCCCTGCAGCATTTTAAAAAATGGCCCACTCATCAAATTTAACCTACGTCTACAAAATTTGGCATGCATGTGTAACACATCAGTGTCAACAAAAAAGTCTCTTGGAGCCATTCTCTAAGCCCAACAGGAAGTCGGCAATTTTGATTTCAATGTGGGATTTTTGCTGTTTTTGCTCATTTTCAGAAATTAATTGCTCACAGACGATAACTCCAAAACATCTGAAATTGTGCCCATATATGGAACACATCTTCAGGTTGAAAATATGTGAAAATCATACGCCAAACCCAAAGGGCGTGGCCATGGCGGCCGACTGAACTTTGATGCTTCGCCAGAAAGGAGGAAGTCTTGTTAAATCCCCTGTATGTGCTGCTATCTGCCTCAAACTTTAAATGTGTGATCAGGTTACAGCCCTGATGATTTCCATAGACCAATATACAGTCGCAGTGATAGCGCCACCTGTTGGATGGACAGTAAGTGCTGCATAAACAGTCTGTAATAATCCAATCTGGCAGAAATTTGACCTGTGTGTTCAGAATCCAGCCCTCATTGCCTTCATGGGCCTAAATGCGCTCCCGGTCGCAGCATCGCCTGACGGACGTGCTTGGGGTCGCCGACCAGCAAGGGGTGCGAGGACCCGTTCATCGCTGCTTGCAGCTTTAATTAGGGTCCGAGCACCGAATGGTGCGAAGACCCTATTGTAATGCTAGAGATTATTATTAGGGCCCGAAGCACTACAGTGCGTAGGACCCTATTGTTCTTCTAGTGTTTCTTTGGCGGTTTGGCGGTTTATTTTTCTTACGCCACTTTGAACCTCAATTTGACCCCCTAAACATGCTCAAAAACTCACCAAATTTGGCACACACATCAGGACTGGTGAAAAATTTGATATTTTGGGGGAATTACACATATGAATGGCAAAATGACTCAATAGCGCCACCTAGAAAATTGTGCTTTAGTGGAGTTAATACGGCTAGTTTCACGTAAACTCATGAAATTTGGTACACATGTACAGTAGCCCAAGACAAAAACATTCCTGCTTTTAAAATTTCAAAAAAGGCTCAACAGCGCCCCCTAGAGCACGTAGTGTGCAGGCATTGGAATTTATCGAACTCCTCCCAGGATTTTTATCCCATCTTCAGAAAATTCGCTGTGTGGCATCTAGACCCATCCAGGATGAAAAGTTATCAAAATCTTGTGGATACGTCACACGGTGTGGGCGTGGCATGGCGGCCATTTTGAACAAAAAAGCTTAAGATTGTACAATGGAACACGTGCGCAGGCATTGGAAATTAACGAACTCCTCCCAGGATTTTTGTTCAATCTTCACCAAATTCGCTGTGTGGCATCTAGACCCCTCCAGGATGACAAGTTATTAAAATCTTGTGGCTACGTCACACGGTGTGGGCGTGGTATGGCGGCCATTTTGAACAAAATCGCCATGTGGAACCAAATTGGTTTTGGAGGTGAAGTGATACATGTAAAATCACCAAATCCACACAAAACCTCATTAATCTCAAGACCTAATATTTAATATACAATTCAGAAATGGGCGTGGTCAAACGGCTCCACAGCGCCCCCTAGAAATATTCAAATACTCATATAAAATCACTGCTTTATCCTACAAACATGAAATTTGGTACATACATATAGTATCCCAAGACCAACAGATTTGCACAGTCAAAATTCTAATCGGCTCTATGGCGCCCCCTAGACAAGGTCGTGTGGAGAGCAGTGCGGTGAGGAGCGAGGGCCCGTCCGACGCTGCTTGCAGCTTTAATTATTTATTAGGGCCCGAAGCACTACAGTGCGTAGGACCCTATTGTTCCTCTAGTGTTTGGCGGTTTGGCGGTTTAGCGGTTTGGCGGTTTCTTTTTCTTACGCCACTTTGAACCTCAATTTGACCCCCTAAACATGCTCAAAAACTCACCAAATTTGGCACACACATCAAGACTGGTGAAAAATTTGATTTTTGGGGGGAATTACACATATGAATGGCAAAATGACTCAATAGCGCCACCTAGAAAATTGGGCTTTAGTGGAGTTAATACGGCTAGTTTCACGTAAACTCATGAAATTTGGTACACAGGTACAGTTGCCCGAGACAAAAACATTCCTGCTTTTAAAATTTCAAAAAAGGCTCAACAGCGCCCCCTAGAGCACGTAGTGTGCAGGCAATGGAATTTAACGAACTCCTCCTAGGATTTTTGTCCGATTTTCACCAAATTCGCTGTGTGGCATCTCGACCCATCCAGGATGAAAAGTTATTAAAATCTTGTGGCTGCGACACACGATGTGGGCGTGGCATGGCGGCCATTTTGAACAAAAAAGCTAAACAGCGCCAACTAGAACACGTGGTGCACAGGCATTGGAATTTAACAAACTCCTCCCAGGATTTTTATCCAATTTTCACCAAATTCGCTGTGTGGCATCTAGACCCCTCCAGGATGAAAAGTTATTAAAATCTCGTGGATACGTCACACGGTGTGGGCGTGGCATGGCGGCCATTTTGAACAAAAAGCTTAACCGCGCCCACTTCAACACGTGGTGCGCAGGCATTGGAATTTAACGAACTCCTCCCAGGATTTTTGGCCGATCTTCACCAAATTCGCTCTGTGGCATCTAGACCCCTCCAGGATGAAAAGTTATTAAAATCATGTGGCTGCGTCACACGGTGTGGGCGTGGCATGGCGGCCATTTTGAACAAAAAAGCTTAACATTGTACAATGGAACACATTGTGCGTAGGCATTGGAATTTAACGAACTCCTCCCAGGATTTTTATCCGATCTTCACCAAATTCGCTGTGTGGCATCTGCTCCCCTCAAGGATGACAAGTTATTAAAATCTCGTGGATACGTCACATGGTGTGGGCGTGGCATGGCGGCCATTTTGAACAAAAAATCTCAATGGCACCCCCTAGAAAATGCTGTGCGCAGGCATTGGAATTTAACGAACTCCTCCCAGGATTTTTGTTCGATCTTCACCAAATTCGCTGTGTGGCATCTGGACCCCTCCAGGATGAAAAGTTATTAAAATCTCGTGGCTACTTCACACGGTGTGGGCGTGGCATGGCGGCCATTTTGAACAAAAAAGCTTAACCTCGCCCACTTCAACACGTGGTGCGCAGGCATTGGAATTTAACAAATTCCTCCCAGGATTTTTGGCCGATCTTCACCAAATTCCCTGTGTGGCATCTACACCCCTCCAGGATGAAAAGCTATTAAAATCTTGTGGCTGCATCACACGGTGTGGGCGTGGCATGGCGGCCATTTTGAACAAAAAAGCTGAACATTGTACAATGGAACACGTTGTGCGCAGGCATTGGAATTTAACGAACTCCTCCCAGGATTTTTGTCCGATCTTCACCAAATTCACTGTGTGGCATCTGGACCCCTCCAGGATTAAAAGTTATTAAATTCTCGTGGATACGTCACATGGTGTGGGTGTGGCATGGCGGCCATTTTGAACAAAATCGCCATGTGGAACGAAATGGGTTTTGGAGGTGAAGGGATCCATGTAAAATCACCAAATCCACACAAATCCTCATTAATCTGAAGACCTAATATTTAATATACAATTCAGGAATGGACGTGGTCAAACGGCTCCACAGCGCCCCCTAAAAATATTCAAATACTCATATAAAATCACTGCTTTATCCTACAAACATGAAATTTGGTACATACATATAGTATCCCAAGACCAACAGATTTGCACAGTCGAAATTCCAATCGGCTCTACAGCGCCCCCTACACAAGGTCGTGTGAAGAGGAGTGCAATGAGGAGCGAGGGCCCGTCCGACGCTGCTTGCAGCTTTAATTATTATTATTATTTTACCGCCAAATGAATTGCTTTTTTGAGGGCCTAAACATGCACCAATTCGCGTCAAAATCTGCACACACATCAGGACCGGTGAAAAATTTGATATTTTATAGGGTCTGTGTATGTGTGTCCCAAAATGGCTCCATAGCGCCCCCTGCAAAATTTTAAAAAGTGCTATTAGACTAACTGGAAGGACATTTCATCGACGGATACAAAATTTGGCAGGCATGTTCAGCACATCAGGAAAGACAAAAAAGTCAATCATAGCCATGCTCTAAACCCAACAGGAAGTGACATATCTTGCGTTAACTGTGAAAAATCTGTGATGAACTCCTCCTAGGGGGTAAGTCTTAGAGACCTGAAATTTGGTCTGTAGATACAACTGACCTTCCTGATGAAAAGTTATAAAAATCTTCTATGTCGGTCAAAGGGTGTGG